>JARHVA010000444.1:1660000-2960000 GCA_037957365.1 Torreya grandis
GACTGGTCTTTCGAGCAATTTAAACCTCAAATTATGAAGTAATCAAGAAAATAAATTAATTTAATATTTTAAGGTCTCAATAGGACTATTTCCATGTTCAAAACCCAATCCATACATGCTTACTTATAGGTGTCTCCTCCAAGGTAGGGAATATAGTTAGAAATACACTCAGTCTTGACTAGGTAAGATGTATGGAAAGACACATGAAAGATTATAGTGATGAGATAAAGTGAGAGCACCTAAATAAATATCATTAAATTATCCATAGGATTTTTATAGTATAAAACAAACTAAGAGAGAGAGATCTAAGGTAATAGTACACAGTCCAATGCCAAAACCCTATAGACAGTCTGTTTACCTATAGTTTATCTTAGGTTTTTGAGAATTTGGGAAGTCAAATCATCAGACCAAGGGATAAAAATTGGTACATAAATTTTTTTTGGCTTAGATAATATCCTCTAATAGTAATCATTATCTAATAAAATATGGGAGTTTCCTCTATTTTGTTTCAAATAGAGGGCACTCCCTTTATGAGAAAAACCTTGCAATACTAGGAAAGGAAGCTAAAGAGATGAGATAAAAACTAATTGAGAAATGAAAAGAGGTTTTTAATGTTGTAATAAATCCATAAAAACATGTAAAACCTTAAAAATATGGGATAAACTAAATATAATGTTCTAAACTTTTAATGTTACAGCCACGTATGTCAAGTAGGGTTTAGGCCTAGAAGTCAAATGGAGAACCATTTTCACTTATATCATGAGATAAGCCTTATAACCTATTTATAATGATTATAAAGTCATTTTAGATGTGTAAAATTCTAAATAATGCATATTAATCACAAAGAGGTCATATTTTGGCTCAGAGATAACTCAAACCTATGCAAAGTGGAAGAACAAACTTGATAGGCCAAGTTGAAGTGCTCATATATCCCTTGAGGTTTTGGATGGGAATATAATAAGTTTGGATAATTTGATGGAGTTATTTATTTATGATCTTTTGGTATTTTTTGGTTTTTCCAATGTGTAACACTTATGAACAATTCTTAAGAGGTTAAAATAGGCTTAAACCCTAGTTATTGACCTGATGGAGGAAATGGAGATGGAAAGCTCTTTTAATGACCTAGTTTAAACATGGAAGTGATTGAAAATTTTATATTACTCTTTCAATATACTTCCCATACTTTTGAGTTGTAAAAAACTATATAGATGGATTACAAAATAGGGTGTTTTAAACTATTTAATGTGTTTTAAAAGTTCTAGGAGGTTCCAAGATATTTCAATCACATATAAGGGAATATTAGGACTTAATATAACTCCCAATGTTAATTTTATTCCTTAGAGAAAATCCTATGTGCCTTGAGCTAGCTAATTCATCTTAGCTAGTCAAAACTAGCATAATGACCAAGCTAGTGAAGAGGGTGGAAAACTTCAAGTGAGATGATTTTGAAGTGTTATTGATGCCTATAGGTCCATGGAGGGTCTTTAAAATTTTTATCCACTACCTTTTAATAATTTTCATGGAAATCCGATGCTTTTTGGAAGCCAAGTTTTCAAGGTGTGGGGAAGAGGAGTTTTTTTAGACTGTAGATGGGATGGTTCATTACAAGATGATTATAGATGACCTAGAATACAAAATATTAATGGAGAGGCATGTATAAAAACATCACTCTCATTCCAATCATAAAACCTATCCCTAGTCAATTTTTAGATATATAAATAAAGGTCAATAATGAAGGTAATGTTTTGAGCCAACAAAGTAAATTTCATGCCATTTTTCATGAGTTTCATGACTTGGATGGAACTTGTACTTATTTAACTTACATGATTCATTTATTATATTATTATCATGCATATGTAACTCCTTTTCATAGCTTTACAAGTGTCTTTGTGACCTTTGGACTTCTTTCTTCTCCTTTCTATCTCAAGTTCTATAATAACTAGCCATTTTGGCCTTTGTAACTCATACTCATTTTCATACCATTTGATCAATAATACTATTTATTTTTACCTCTTACATAGCTATTCATAGCATATTTTATTAAATGATATATCTTTCTTAGTGAAGACTATGGATTCCTTAGCATGTTGTGTCATTCTCTCACCTATTTGTAGCTTCTTCTTATAGGTCATGTGAAGTTTTATAAGAAGTGTCAAGGTTAAATGAGTTATCCTATTCACTAGTTCCTTTCAAGGCCTCTTGTCTAACCCTACTATCCTAAACATTCATCCATAATTTCATAATGAAACATTAATGTGAGAAGGTTCAAGTCAAAATAGTGTATGTTTGGTTAGTCTTTTGTTCTCATATGTAACATGTAACTAGTTGGAAAAGTCATAAACTTATTTGCTAGATCACCTCCCTTAGCATAGTTTGCCTTAAATTTTATCTCTACCTTTTCCCTCACAAATTTTAGGTTTAGTAGTGATCCAAAGTGGTACATTAAAAGAGCTATCCATATCTAGATATTCACCTCATTCATATGCTACCCACAAGCATAAAGGTGTTTCAATTGTGCCACTTTGATGAGGAGAGATTAGATATCTCCTAAAAGGTTGAAAATCCAAGTGAAAATAGTTAGACTAAGTGCTTTAATGTGAGTTAATTATCCAAAGGGATTGATATAAATATAATATCAACCCTCATTCATTCCTCACCTAGCAAAAGAAAAAGAAACTAAGGCAAAATATCAAAATCACTCTATCAAGTATAAAATTAAAAAAAGATTCCCTATTTCCATTCCAATTATATTTATAACACATCTACAAGTTTTAATTACTAAAGGAGCAACCCAAGAGCTCAATTTTATATGCTAAAAACTAGGTCACTATTGTACTTGATTTCCACATATTTCATGATTCACATATAGGCCAATATGTAGGGGAGAACTAATGATTTTGAGGTCCTCTTCTAGATTATTAGATATGTAGGTAATTCCCACTGATAGTTAGTTCTTTAGATTCATATTGATACCATGGTCCCACTAACCCATTTTTCCCAAGGTCACCATGAAGACAAAGAACTAGGTTTATGTAAATTCATGAGAGATAGTCCATGACCTAGATATAAATGCACCAGAGTGTAGGTGAAGTCAAACCTAGAAGAATCTAGTCATCACATCTATTTTTATCAAGTGTTCTATATATAACACTTATGTTGAACCCAAATAGTAACATCCACACAATCATCCCAAGCTAATGTTAGTGTTCAAAGCGTTAAATACCTTATATCTAGAATCTAATGAATGTTAGAGAACTATCTTCCATCATGTTTCCTACCTATTATGGATCCAACACTATGTTAGAATTACAACCAACTAAATATATGACTTACTTGTCATTTCCATACATATCTTAGTTGTACTTTCTATATTTATCCTATACTTGGCATAGTAAATCTAGTGTGTGTTTATATTTGAGTTTAACACTTAATTATCCTCTTATAGATCTGATTATCACCCTTATGTATTTTCATTTCTATATTCTTAAACATTTTATACTACCAAGGTAGTATATAACCATCATATCCAATTTTATGGTAAAACATAAAGTGAGCTTGATCTTTGAACATCAAACCGTAGGTTAGTTAGGGTTTTATATTTTTTTGGTTCCTTATTACTAATTTATATAATTTAGAAATCATGTTTTCCATGGATATCTCTCTAAATTATTTCATGGTCCAATACCTTATAGCTGATATGGTTTTCTACATTAGTTGCCTAGTTCAACCCATCAGAATCATAAGGGATTCAAAACCTACATTCATACATCCTTCTTTTTATTCTAATGTTTACAATGAGAGGGTTTTAAAGTATTAAAAACACTTGATCTCTCTTCAAAATTCCTTTTATAATATTATATAGACATTATCTATGTGAAAAAATGTATTATCTCAACCATTCATCCTACCTAAGTATTATTTGAATAATAGCTACCATTCCCTTACCCATTATTCACCCACATCTTATACTTGATTTTGCAGTCCATGTTGTTAGTAATCAAAAAGGTGGTATTTCTCAACTTATTCCTCCACCTATTAATATATAATAGGTTCCTCCTAGACCTAAGATTTTAATAAAAACTAAGGGATATGAAAATATTATTGACCAATTAATCATTATACATGCAAAAATTTCAATCCTTGAGCTACTAAAATAATCTAATATCTATAAGACTATCCTATATGAGGTATTGCATGAGACACAAGTGACAATTAATATTTAGCCTACTTGTTTTTTGGATATTATGAAAGATATCAATAATAATAAAAATATCATCACCTTTGACCCAATAGGTTTACCATCCATATATATTATTGAAAAAAAATTATCTTTGTTCATACAAATAGCAATGCAAAGTAAAGATATTAAAAGGGTGTTTGTTAATAATGGATTAGACCTAAAAATTTGTAGCATACAATTGCTAACCACCATGAGTATTAACACAAACCTTATTTAAAATGCAATTATTCACATAAAAGTGTTTGAAAATTCACATAGCCCTCCAGTTGGAAAAATTACATTAGATGTGACCTTAGGACCAAAAATAATAACTACGTTCATGTCATGTCTCAATCCTTACATTATAATTTAATTTTGGATATACCTTGGATACATTTAATGGAATATTTCCTATCTACACTTCATTGATGTGTATAATTCATGGACATTGGGAATTTAATATCCATGCCTACTAATGATGAATCTTTTAAATTTTTTAAAATTATACATTCTAAAGTTGAAGGCATTCTTATAGTGGTACCACCTAAATAATAGATCCTTCATGAGCATATCCATACATATGAAATAGGTTATTCAAGTATATTGTCTCTTTTATCTCTAGTTATAAATAAGGAACTAAACTTTGAGGTAAACATAAATATGCGTAAGGAGAAAGAACCATTACCAAAAGAGCCATAAAATCTACAAGAACCCCCAACATTTGAGCTTCTTTTATTAGTCAATACTGAGTAAAAATATGGCCATGTTTCATATTACTAAAATAGTGATGATGATATAACCTATGATATGACAGATGAGAAAAAGTGAAACATAAAATTCTATCCACTTGATTACAAATCACATAACCTAATTGAACCTACAAGTCCTGGCACACATAATATAAAAATTACATAATTTACTCTAGATAAGGGCAAATCAAAAATAGAAAATGAACATGTAAATGTTTTTTACTCCATGCACCCCTCTTGTATAAAAACACTAAATCAACCTTACAAGGGTCAAATGTAAATTCATCATGTGAATAATGTGGAGTCTTCTCAAAAAGCTTTATATAAATTATACAAATCACAACACTACAAGATACTCTAGATACCATGTTACCTATATTACTTGAGCATAGAATGATTTATTTAGCTTCTACCAAACACAAATCATGTAGTAGACTTCTACCCACAAAAGACATGATACCATACTATAAATATCAGTGAATTAGTGGTCATCATACCAATAAATTTGAGATATTTAAGAACTAAATTAAAATATATAAGAAGGAAGGATGCATACATATTATGTCCAAAATGAGTAAAATAAAAAGTCCCTCCTATCTTTAAGAAATTAAATGTCTCTACAAGAGACTATTACATAAAATACATATAGTGGATTCCACTAAATCTCCATATACTACACACCATGTTTAGGTATATAGAACACCCACACATGCTCCTATTACTACCATTTCAAATAATCCATAGAGAACTCAACAATGGGTTATTGAAACCCCTACTCCTACTACTCCTACTACTACTTCATGACCATAGAGTCTTATGGTAAGCATCATTTGATACCACTATGATAGATATTGAACCTATATGTATTCATTGACAATGTCACAATATTATTGCACTAGGTTTTTAGTGGGGAAACATCTATGACCATCCATTGGATGCAATCATAGGATGATCTTTCCTCTTCAAATATTCCAAAAATACCAAAAAAATATAAAAATGATTTTGGCACCTACATGTTTTATTAGCTCCTTATCACCTATGTGTTAGTTCCATGTTGATGGATGACATTACTTAGTTACTTATACATGCACACATGTGTGTCACACTTCTACTTGAGTGTGATATAGGCATACATAAATACATTATATAATCTTATTTTTGGATGTTGGGATTTGCATCTACTCATGTCATGCAGACATTGGGGGCATCCATTTCTTTTATCTTGATACAAAAAGGTTATGTGGTTCAATCATCACTTTAAATTTTCATGTTTGAGCTTACATATGTACTTACACATGTCATTACCCATGATTATATCTTACATAGGGTACTTTAAATGAAATAAACTTGACATTTTTTCTTAACACATTGATCCATGAGCTACTATGACATGTTTATATTGGTTTCTTTTACTTTACTTTATGCACTTCTTTGAGTTTCTTGACTTTCTATTGTATGCCTTATTTGAGCATTTGAGTATGCTCTTTTATTTATAGGCCCTGTGCCTATGTATGGTTTCATCAAAATTTACATATGCCATTATTTATTGTATGGTCATTTGAATATGTCATTCTTCCTTTAATGGGAATTTGACTCAATCATGTCCCTTTGATTGTGTGGCATTTGAACATTCCACTTATTTATGGTATCCTTAGACCATTGCATTTTGACTTGATTTAAGTGTTCTTATGTGTGTGATTGTTTTCTTATTAATCTTGTAATATTACTGTCTAGATGTTACCATGATCCTTATCATGCATCTTAGGCCTTCATGTGGTCCCATTGGTTATTTACACTTCGATACTATATCTACCTAGACATGATACTTCTATATGTTAAATGGTTACATTCACAAATTATATTGTTGTCTTGTCCTTTTGAAGTGAAGTAACTACCAGTTCCTATCTTTACCTCATCTAAAAGAGGTAAATATTAGTGGGGGCATGTCATAGGGGTATGTTATCCACACTTGGCATAGTTTCCAAATTCAATAGGGTCATGCTTTATAAGAATTTTCTCCATACTTGGCACAGTTTCCAAATTTAATAGCAGCATGTTTTAGAAGCATGTTCTTCACACTCATTCGGTATATGGTACACATATCAATTTTTAGATTCAGTGAAGGCATGTCATATGCACATGGATTCCACATATTCACAACTTTTATATTTAATGGTAGCATGATTTGGAAGCATGTTATACACACTCACTCAGTATATGTTAATTATATCAGTTTTCAAATTCATTATGGGCATGCTTTGGAATCATGTTCTCCATTCCTATTCAGTATTCAACATCTCTAGATTACAATAGGATAATGTTTTGTAAAAATATTTTCCACACTAGTAATTATATTATTTTTCATATTTCTCCACATATAGTGGGGGGCATGACTTGGAATCATATTCTCCACACTTACACAATTTTTTCAAATTGGCTAAAGCACACAGTTATATGATTTAGATTCATAGTTGTGGTAGAATTATACACATTGGTATAATTTTTATATATAATTTCAGCATGAGACATATCTAATATGTATATTCTATGTAATATGCACCTAACATTAAAAAATCCAAATTAGTTTCAGATTCTAAAAATCTTTTATGGAATGTTACCACTTCACAGCATTTTTTTACTGATACCATGTGAACTTTTATGGAGCTTATTTATCCAATCTACTAAATTATTTAGTTCAATTTTTGGTGTGGTTGAGGTGACTAAATCACTGAATATTTCCAATTTTTCGTGTTGGACATAAATATATCATCTAGACTCACTAAGTTATAATTATAATTGGGTTGCATAGTTAGGCTAATCTCAACTACCATGTGGCAACTCACTTTTGCTCCAAATTTGGGGGCATGGGCCTCCTAATCTCTCTCTCTCTCTCTCTCTCTATATATATATATATATATATATATATATATACATATACATATATATATACATATATATAGATATATATATACAGATATATATATACACAGATATATATATATATATATACATACAGATATATATATATATATATATATACAGATATATATATATATATACAGATATATATATATATACATATATATATATATATATACAGATATATATATATATAGATATATATATACAGATATATATATATATATACATACAGATATATATATATATATATATATATATATATATATATATATATATATATATATATATATACATATACATATATATATATATACATATACATATATATATACATATACATATATATATATACATATATATATATATATATGTACTTTAAATATTTATCTATATTTTTCCTAATCTCAATTTTAGAGCCTTATAATGATACATCATTTTTAAAATAAACTTTTCAATAGGAAAGGTATTTACATCAACACCTATGTATACACCTAAACCTTTATCTTTTAATTTTAATCTACTTCAAGAAGTTTAAACCTAGGTTATATTCACTAGTTATATATTATAACATGATCTTTGTTTTAGGTTAGTCACCAACAAAGTACTCAAGTTTAACACATGTAAAGATAAGGTGTGTTATACACACCTAGATATAGATACCTTTCCTTTAAAATAGTAATTTCATTGCTAGATTAAAAGGGGGGAAATATAGATGATATTTATCGATTATATAACACCTCAATATTATACACCTAGAAAACATAAACCTTGGTTTTTCTTCTTAGTTCTAGACCTTTTATGCTTTCACAAGTCTTGCATCCACTCTATCTTGTACCCCTTGGCCTATATATCTTAATCTAACTAGTCTTATGTTGATGACCTAGGATTTTTATCTTTCCCATAATGATTAATATATAATTATCTTCCACTCTTATAAGTTTTGATTTTGTACCTAGTTTCTTGCTCCATAAACACTAACATCTAGAATAGATACTATAATTGATGTTAGTTCCTAACCTGATGTAAGTATATAGTGCCATAAATTCATCTATTTTGTAAATTAAAAACATATCCTAATAGTTGTTCTAAGTGCTTTAATGAAGGTTACTTATCCAAATGTATTTATACAAATACAAGATCAACCTTCATTAATTACTCACCTATAAAAATACCAAAGAGACTAAGGAAACTTATCAAAATCACTCTATCAAGCATTCAATTAAACAAATCTTCCCTATTTCCATACTAGTTATAGGTACAACACATATAGATTTGAATTACTAAAGGAGAAGCCCAAGAGTTTAATTTTCCAATTTATAGGCTAGGTCATTATTGTACTTACTTTACACATATTACATGATTCACACATAAGCCAACATATATGGGATAACTACATGAGTATGAATCCCTCTTCTAGAGTATTGGCTATGTAGGCATCACCCACTAATATTGGTGTATTTAGGGCTAGCTAAACACCATGTTTCCACTAACCCATTTTTCCTAAAGGTTACCATGAGATTAAGAACTAGGGTTTTACAAATTCATGATGAGTGATTGTTTAGGACCTAGATCTGAATGCACCAAAATAAAGGTGAATTCAAACCTAAAAGCATCCAAGTGGTCAAATCCATTTTTAGTATGTATTTTATATAGAACACTTACATCAAACCTAAAAAATAGCATTTATACAACCATCCTAGGCTAACATTAGTGTCTAGAGTTCCAGAAGCATCATATCTAGAATATAACAACTATTCTAGAACTATCTTCCAACCTATTTCTTATATGTTCTATATCTATCACTATTTTAGCATCATAACTAGCTAAGTATACTACTTATTTATCATTTCCATACATATCTTGGAATCACATTATATATTTTCCTATACTCAACATAATATATTCAATGTATGCTTATATAAGAGTTTAGCACTTAATTGGCCTACTATAGATATGATTATCACCCTTAGACATTACAATTTCTATATTATTAACCCTTTTATACTACCAAGGTATGATAGAGCCATGTTATACAATTAAGGTTTAAATAATAATAATGACATAGTTTGAAAATTTATTAGTATCATGAGTATTGACCCCTAGGGTCATTAATTGAAAATATACCCAAATGTAGTTGATCTTAGTAATCAAAAGATTCCAAAAGTCAAAGCATAAAAGAGGGTAAATTAATTAACCAAGAAATAATATTATTAATGATCCTACTAAAGTTTGACAAAAATTACATAATCATAACTACTATCAATGACTCAAATCCTTATGACCACAAACATTGTCAAAAGGGCTCAAGTCAACATGCATAAATTATCAAGGGGTTAAGAACCATCAATAAAAAATAAGTATATATAATACATACATATATGTACATTTGAAGTCCATAAAATCACCACAATAGTATAATATTATTTCATGATAAGGTCTAAATAATGATATATATCATCCTCCCCCTTAATGAGGAACTTTCTTAGTGCTTAAAAATAGTTAAAATGGGATAATGGGTCTACAAGATAGACATATTTGTTTTATGTATCACACTAGTCTAGATTCATAATAGGGACTACACTACAAAACTCCTCAACTTACATCTTATAGTTACTAAGTCTAGGTAAAACTACTTGTTATTTCAATGTAAACCCTTATCATGGCTCTCTATGAGTTATTTTATTCATAAATTTCTTGTGACATGGATAAATGGTAATCAACTCCATGGTGTGCCACATTTCTTAATGAAATATAACTAAGTCTCTTCATTAGAGATTGTATCCACTATCATTGTGACTACCTAATAGCACAAGTTATCCATCCATAATTACCATCCATTATTTCCAAAACATACTTAAATTTTCATAGCTATATCTACCTCAAGTTATAGGGATAGAAACTATTCTTCAAGCTAGAGGATAGCCATCAAAATTTATACAATAAAATATATGAAAGGAAATGTAAATATACCCAATAGCCTTCAATGAATATAATTATTCCAATGCATATAGTGCATACTTAGTTATAATGAATTTGTTCTTTTTTTTTATCCCTATGTCAATAATTTATTTTTTTATACAATAGAGTGATATAACTCTAAGAATTGAGTCTATATAACTACATCTATTTTTTGAAATTATAGTATTGTCACATGATGGATGACTATAAACTATAACGTCATCCATACTTTAGAATATAACATGACTCATATGAGAAATTGCTTATAAAAGACATATAAGTCATAAAATAACCATTCTAGCATCGATGGTTACACCCAAATTATTCCACAACCTAACATGGTGATAGCTCCCCCAATACACTATAGTGAGATAAATTAATGTAATTTTTTTATCATGGATTTATATAAATGGTGGTACAACCATTGATATAACTATGACCTTTTACTTGAAACTATATTTTTCACCAATGTTTTGTCACATTAAAGACTATATTAAAGACTACATTATATAGACTAAAGAAATGATGATTATGATTTTAAAATTCGTGATAACCTAGTGACCACAACTCTATGTTCATGAGTGTTTTCCTTTAGAAAATATATTATGAGATTCCCTCTATTCCTATAACATCGTTCTAATTTTAAATTTTATAATGGTAAGATGATAATGATAAATATTAATTAAAAAATTATAAGATGAATAATTTATATTTATATATGTGTTTATCCCTATAAATTCATATATACTCTTATGTTTATTATAATGACTATAATGGAATCAGTCATAATGGAAAAAAGAATATAAATTAATTTTTACTTGTTTAGATACCCTACGAATTCACCTTTGAATAATAAGGTATTCACATTTCTCCTAACTCTAAATATCAACTAAATACACAACCAAGGAAGTCAAATTTAAATACATAGTTTATAGTTCAAATAAATTGAAAGTAAATAACCCTAGTGATTCTTATACCAAATAATAATTATAAACAATTAAAATTTTAATTTAATATTGAATTCTATAGTGACACATAATCATTTCATACTATTTATATAAACAAACTATGAGGGATGATGAACTTTTTGATCTTAAACATGCTCCCTCAAAATTTTATAATATCTAAGGAAAAGAAAGAAACACCTTAGAAAGTGAATTCATAGAATAAAATCAATACCATGAAATAGTGAGACTAAAAATACAACACTTTTCACTATGAAATCATATGGTTTAATAATAGGAGAGTTGAGAGATCTTTATTAACTAATCCAACTATAAAAATATTGAAACACCCATAAAAAAAAATTCATTTGATTATTTCAAGTAATATAATATATCACATTAGAGTAGAAGAGATGGAGTCACATACCCAACATTATTCAAGCATGATACCTAATTTCATAGTTTTTCAAAACATTATCCTAGAAATATGTGAGATCTAATTAAGTAAAGTCAATAATGAATATAATTTTTCCTCTTTCTTTTAAGATATTAGACACTATAAATCTTGGGTTTAGGGTACTTATAATTGATGTAGGTTTGTGACCCAGTCACTAAGTTGAGGGGGGAAATCCCTGTCGCTTTAGGATTGGTGGTAACCCACTCTAAAGCTTGAGTTATGGGTATTAATTTTTATAATAACCACATGGTAGAATATTGGTTGAGAAGCATGGTTATCTATTAATTTTAGGAATCTTGAGAGGTTAATCTATAATTTAGTTCACCAATGACTTTTAAACCTAGGATATACTTATTCACATATGAATCTAAACTAATGTAGTTTGTATCTAATAAAAAAATTTAATATGGAAAGTTAGGTAGGGTAGAAATGAATTTTTCTATGTGAACAACAATATTATTCATTTGAAGTAACTTAATGAGATCAAACATGAAATTATACTAATGTCTACCCTATTCTATCAACTACTTAGAAATAATAAACACAACAAAAAATCAATGAATTTTTTTTGAAAACAAATTATGTAGCATAGAGATAAATGGATAATGATCTACAATAAATTTATATCATGTTATTTTAATCAAAAAATCCAAATTAAATCATGATACATGCACATAAAACGGTTATAATAGTTATTCACTCAATCTAACTTTTAAAAATTGAAAACATACATCAACCTTATAAATCAAATCAGCTTAATTGGAATAACTCATGTACACATAAAACCTAAATATATATATAGCACAAAAAATCAATGAATTTTTTTTGAAAACAAATTATGTAGCATAGAGATAAATGGATAATGATTTACAATAAATTTATATCATGTTATTTTAATCACAAAATCGAAATTAAATCATGATACATGCACATACAATGGTTATAATAACTATTCACTCAATCTAACTTTTAAAAATTGAAAACATACATCAACCTCATAAATCAAATCAGCTTAATTGGAATAACTCATGTACACATAAAACCTATATATATACACTTTATTGAGAATTTTGAAGCTTGTATTGATATTCCAAAATCTTCCCCCTTTTGGGAAGTGAATTACAAAGTATAGATAGGCATATGATGGTACCACAATGATATAGATAGACTACATTCAATGAATTAATAGGTATACATATATAATAAAACTAACATTTATCTTATAATAATATTATTACATTATAAATATAAATATAGATGATTATTTTTGGCATTATTATTGAGTATTTGTGGGAGTTACTGAAGTACATAGACTAGTATCTATAGTTGGTCTTACATGTTGACTTTTTATAACAACTACCACTTTCACAAGCATTTTATCTACCCAAGCTAGGTTTAACTTTTCTCAATAATACATCATGATTTAACTAGTGGATAATTTAACCCATATTTATCTATAATGTCTCTTTTCACCTTTTCCTTTACATAGGTGACAATCTCAATCACGTCACTATTGCTTCCTTGATTTTCAAGTGTTATCCTCTATTGAAAACTTCACATGAAAGTAAATAATTTTATAGTGAAGTGAATATTACGAACTAACTATATATTTGGGATCAAATTTTCAAGTATACCATCCTTTTTAAAAAGATCTAAATTTATAACTACATCCTTATAAATAGTCTAAAGCATTGCATGAGTTCCATTACCCCATTCTTAAAAATATGTTTTCATGTTAAAAACCCATGTGTGAGAAAATTGTATGTCCACTAAGGGAATTATCTTAATATAAGGGGAACATCCATGTTTAAATTATTTACTTAGGGTGTCCACTCTATTTTCTAATTTTACAACATTATCTTGATATAGTTAAACATTTTGTCTCAAAACTAGGCTTTTATTCTTAGTCTCCATAACATTAACAAACAAATTGTATAAATAGTCTAGTGTTTTGTCAACATTGATAATGATATTATCAGGGAATGAAATTTTTTATGTATTTATGTCATTTACACCTTCTAATTTAATCCATATACTACCTTCTAGTTCATGTCTCATGTATCCACAATAACAAATTTAGGGTCTTCTTCGTATTCATCTCTCACCTAGTCTTGTCTTTATCTTTTTTGACAAGGTGAATATTTGATCCTCAAAATCATATATGACTATTTAGGATATATATGTGACTTTTAATATTTTAAAACTTTTCATATATCTTTTGGCTTGCTCAAATATCATTATGACTTTATTTTTGTCAATAATTACCAAATCTTTCCTCTATAACTTTGAAATTTGAATTTTGTTATATTCGATCATTTCCTACATCAGGCAAGTCAAGGAAATAATTAGTATGAGGTGGTGGAGTCATATAATATTTATATCAAAAGGTTAATTCATGTAGATTAAGTGGATTTTATGGAAGGGGAATGCTTAGGTGGAGTGTTGAAGGAGGTTGATATGGTGAATATAAGGGGAGTGGAAATCATGGATGATAATGGTCTATAATTTCGGCCTAAAACATCTCCTTGGGCCACTACTTTCCTTATTTCTTAGAATCCCACAATTGATATTTATTCTCTTTTTTTGTATGAGGTCTTTGGGATTTTAGATATATCTAATGATAGTGCTAGGCAACCTAGGCATAATTTTATCCTTAAAATAAGAATTGATGTTGATATTGTCCACAATTAGTAGTTTCCATTGTAGAGGGAATTTTATATTTAATAAACCCATTGTTTTAATTATGGAAGAAATGGTGGGCATTGAAATAGGCATGGGATTTTTTTTTTGTCAATAGGGGAGTCCTAGAAATATGTATGATGACATATGATGTGGAGTGTTAAATTTAAATTTGATAAACATATATTCTAATGCTTGAAATAGGAAGATTAATTATGGTATATTGAAATTGTGTAGCCTATGATATAAATTTATAAGGGATACCTTCAAAAAAAAAATTATATACACTTTTTAAATTGAAATGACCCTTTTTAGGACCAAGGTTCAACATTATGTGTTATTACTCAACTATAAAGATTGGAATCAAGTGGTGAAACTTTTAACTAAGGAATTGAGGGAGAGTGATGACTAACATCATGTCCATGATAACTCATGAAATTTATGGATCACTTTAACTTGTTCTTGTGTAGTGCCTTATGATGTTTGTCCTTGTGAATCAAAAACAAAAAGTTGAAATAGAGAGATAATAGTATGTGATTGGATTTCTTGAAGTGGGTGTAGGTGGGAGACCTTTTAGTAATATTTTTATCATATGTCCATAAATAAAAAAGAACAACTTCTTTAGGTTCTAGTGATTTTGGCCTTTTCTCCACTCCTCCAAATTTAACCCTTTTGGTATCCTATAATGTGATGTATTTAATTTTTCATAGAACCTCCTCTTCATATTAAGAATTAAAGAATATATTACCCAATATATGAGGTTCATGATGATAAAATGCTTGAACATTTCCCCTCAGTGGCCTTAGCTATGCAACCATTATTCCATTAGAGTCCCAATGTCTAAGTAGCATTAGATAGTGATGACCATACTTTGAAAATAGACCTTAAAAATCTAAGAGGTATGGTATGCACAAAGGCTTATTTTCTCCTCTTATGAACACCATCTACTCCATTAATAATTTGTTGTGAGATTTCTTATTCTTCTAGGTTATTAGGGATAAAAATAATAATGTAAATATATCTTACATAGTTCCTTCAACACTAGTTATGGTACAATCTAGATAGTACTAATAATCACCAATTGTATCCAATGATCACTTTGACTCTGTTAACAATTGAGGCATATGATTTTCATTAATATACTAGTGGATAAAATAGATCATCAATCATCTTAATTTTTTACCTATATTTTTGGATATCCTTGAAAGGATAAATGCATTGGAACTCTATAATTAGAATCCTATGTAGGAATTTATTAAAAATCCAATATGGCACAAAGGGCATCCACTAGATATGATAACATGAAAAAAATTCCTAGCCTCTTGATGCCTTATACTTATTGTGTAAAATTTTATAAACCCAAGGTAGGGATTTTTATTTCATCAATTATCATAACAAGTAGAGGTACCCACTTCTCATTTACCTTGGTTATGTCCATAGATCCAAATATAATTTTATTAATGTAATTCCTAGTCTAATTCCTTTTATTTTCCTAATAGGAATGGAGTTTATTTTTTTTACATATATATTGATTAGTGTCCTTAGGCCAATCCCTAAGTACGTCTCTGATGTCATTATTTTCCATCCATTTTAGGTCTACCTCTTAGTTATAGATAATATTTTATTGAGGTAATTTATAATACCCTTCATATGAAACACCAATAATGTATGTTAATAGGTTTTTATTCCTTAGAGCTCCACTATGTTAATATTTTAGGTAGTATCATAGATAACAATATAAATTATGTCTACACAAGGATATGACTTTGGTTTCACTATCACATAGTGTATACCAACTGCTCTGGTGGTTGTAATGTCTAATAACTTTTATCATAAAAATAAGGGAAGCTTGTCATTGTTAATTTCATCTTTTTAGTGTTCCACTTCATCAAACATCACATTGTAGGGATTCAGGACAATTTTCAATGATTTAAAATCAAATGTCATGTTTTTAACTATGTGGTCTATGATAAATGATAAAATATATTCCATGTTGTCTTATATGATACGTTTTAATTACCTATATGTTATAATAATTATGATTTTGTTTCTTGAATACATAGTCTATACTTACTTTGAAGGGTCAAGAACATAGTATAGACTTACTCTGAAGTTGAAAGCATTAAAAATTTAAGGAATAAAAAGCTCTATGAGTTCATTTTATCTAACTTGAATGTTTTTGGTTATTCAATTACATTTTAATGGTTTTCAATTTTTTAATAATTAGCTTCATTTATGTCTCAGGGTTTTGATGTTTTCATTATCCATAAGAATGCAAATAGTATTTCTATGTTAAAACTATGTAATAATTATTTTCTCAACATGTTGTGAATCACTACCTATAATTCATCATCATAATATATTCCTAATGATGAATCACAGTTAGTGATTTAAAACACATAGAGAAAATAATTGATACGTAGTTTTAACATAGAAATCCTCTTTATAACCTTTTCTAGCACATGTTATTTGAATTCATATTTTAAACTATTTTCTTTCATGGTTAAATGAAATTTACAAGTGTATTAATTTCACACTTTAATGGAGTATTGATATACTTAGTTAGACTTTTATGATGAATGACACCTTTTGTGCTTATATTTATAATATGTTGAGTCATATATTTAGATAGTCAACTTTTAACATCTAGATGTTCTCCCTATTTACATTTGTGAAATGTGGTGTCACATCGTATAGTCATGGATTTTATTTGAATGTTGAGTGTAAACTTTATTTTCCTATGAGAAAGCATGATGATAAGTGTAATGCTCTAACTGAGTCATAATTCATAGAGGCCTAAATAGTAACTCCATTGTGTATTCTTCTTTTAAGTTGTATATTTTTTTTATGATAAAAATTATGACACATGGCTATATGTAATGGGGTAAAATTCATTTAGTATTTGAATCTATGTTTGGAAGGTGCAAAGTAATGATATGTGGCTATCAAAAATAGGGTCACATTCATATATAATATAACTTCATGTTAAAAATTCCTTTATCAATAGAATTCAAGGATGTGAATTAATATAATTTTGAAACTTATCACATTTTGATGGGTTCACACTCCCATAATGTATTTTTTCATTGATAAAATTATTTTATCACTAAATTTTGAAGCTATGTGTAGACATAATGTTGAAAAGTAGACTCAACTTTGTACCTAGGGATTGAAAGAATACTATGTTAATGCATGAAAGTTATGAGGAGTGTGAATGGATGTAAAAATGTGAATATTTGACATATGGAATATACTCGTATTGGAAGGATTAAAATATTGCTTCATAAGGTGCAAACCTATGAAAATGAGACACATGTATTGAATAAATTAATAATAATTGAATTCTAATGTGACTACATGTGAATACATGTGGTTGATTACAAATATATATATGAACAACAAAAACCCAAATCAAATAATCCAAAGTAAATTAATAAATAAAATTGTTTGAACTTAATTCTGATAATATTTCCTTTAGTATTTGATCTAAAAATTATGATATAACTTGATGTATGGTGATAAAAACTTATGAGGCATCCATAAAAGAAATTAATAATTATATTATAATTTAAATCAACAAAATGAGAACCAAAATGTTGACTTAAAATTAAAATCCTATTCATTTCAAAAATCAAATCCCAATATGTATGTTCTTCCTAAGATAAATTCATTCAAATCCAAAGTGGGCTCCATTATTTTAGGTTAGGGGTGTGTTAGTGAAAATAAATGGTGACTTATGCAAGGGAAATTGTAAAGAATTAGATCTTAGTTACTCTCTCTAATAAATTAAAAAAGTCAATAATATACTATAAAACTCAATGTTGCTACTAAAATTAAATCTTCAAGCCAATGAGTTAACTAGTAAAAATAAAATTAGACACTGTGTGAACTAATTAAATTATCATTGCCTTAGATTTTAATAAGATAACTTAATATTAATAACTGGACAAATTTTTTTGATATATATATATATATATATATATATATATATATATATATATATATATATATATATGGGGAGGCATGGAATTGTTTCTTATTCCATCTAGGCTTCCATAGCCTATAATGAGGTCTCTTTGGCTCCACTCTAGGCCTTGATCCACTACTAGATATTTTCCATAGCCCGATGGATACTACCCAAATCACCTTAGAAGGAGAATAATACTTTTTAGGTTTATTTAAAGATTTTTATTCTCTCCCCTTTAATATAATTAATGATTTAAATTTATATTGAATATTGGTAACTAATATATTTGGTTTATGTATTAATCTCATAATTTCCATTGAAATAAATTTCCCTTGTTACAAAATTCTACCAAGATGATTTTCAAATGTTCTAAGTATGATTAAGTCTCTTCTCTAATGCATAAAATATTCTAGTATATGTTGAAAAATAATTAGGATGAATTTTCAATCATAATTAACATGAAATTTCCATTAACATAAATTGATATGATGTTAAATCTTATTAATTTATTCCTAATCTCAAACATTTATTAGTAGTTATAGCCTAGATCATCCAATTTGTTGGCCTATCATAAATGTGAATTATGATTTTGTCACAAGAATATTTGTTCAACTAAAATTATATCCTAAAGGACTCATTCAAATGAAATAAAAAAATAAAATTATTTTATCAATTAAAAATAAACATTAACTATGAAATGTGGAAAACTAGCTAGAATTGACATAACAAAATTGTGGCTAGCTGAAAGAAGTTAATATAACTACCTACTTATTTCAACTCCTAAAATACAGCTTACAGTCAATATGAAGTAGTTTTTATGGTGAAATTGATATGTAATACCTCAATTAGTTCCCATTCATAATAAATTCTAAATTATTTCCCTATAGATATTTTAATCTAAATGCATTTTTCTCAAGTATTTCTAAAATTTTGTGTGAACTAATCCATAAAGCTAAAAAATTATCATGTTTCCCTTTATTATCATGTGGTTTATCCTAATATAAAACCAAATCTGAAATCCTAATATATTTTTATTTTTATCACTTATAAAACCATCGCTTATAATTTCTTGATATTTACTAAAGTTATTAAAGGCTTCTTCTCATGCATCTTCCATTTCAAAAATATCTAACAATCTAGACTAAATAATGTAATCATCTTCAAAGTACTCTTGTATTAATTGATAAGTGGGAAATTTAAGAGTGATTGGGTGAAAACATTCTTTCCCATTTACTATATTAAATGGGGATGCCTTGATATCTTCTTTATATGAAATCATGTCTACCCATATTACATACTTTAGTAAAGCATGTCATTCCCTAGGTTTATTATTTACAGACTTCTTTATTGATTCGATAAAATTATTTCTGGTAGATTATGATACACCATTATATTTTGGGTAATATTTACAATAGAATTATCTATAATATTATTATCATGTGATTGTTCTATAAAAAAATTTAATAAAATACAACCCCAATATTATGTACCAATGAAATGGTATATTAAATCGTATAACAATGGTTTTTTCAAAGAATTTATAACTTATTTTTTCTTTATATTTTTTATAGAAAAACATCAGTCCCTCTTGTCTAATACTTAGTTTTTTAACATAATTTTTTCCCTTTAGATTAATTAAGATTAATGAGACCAATAAAATCTAATCCCATTATGCAAAATGATGACCTTAAATTGTTAGTTGAAGTGACATATTTGCATGTATCTTTCTATTGTAAAATGTTTCCATTAACTAAATGTTCTCACATGATTGTTTGTGTATTTAAAAATTGGTATCCAATAATATCCATCTCTCATGATGGTTTGTCTTAATGTTTTTCTAGAGGGATGGCCACTTCCTAGTGTTTCATGAAAATGACTCAAAATATCACCAACTTCTTTTCAAATGCACTTAAGTTTTATTCCTTAATTTTTTATATATAATACTCCCTTATTATATATATATATATATATATATATATATATATATATATATATTTCAAAATTTAAATAATTTATATTATCTACTCTTAATTAAATTATAAATGAAATTCCATTATAACATATAATTTATAATGTGATCATACCAATCATTACTTGGTATTTTAGTTTAGTCTACTTGTACTATAGTAAATTTGGGATCTGATTATGTTATTAGAAGAGAGATACCATGACATTGTACCATTTTTTATATATTAATTTTAAGATCAAATTATTTTAATTTTCCCATCCACTTCCCTGTGTTGTCCTAGCTCATTTTGTTTGAGCATGAGCTTCACTGCTAGATATAAAATGATTGCATGGAATTTTTTGTATGATGTAGTGTTTGAAATTCTTCACCACTTTACCTAGAGAATACAATTATTTATAAATTATATAATATTTTAGTTATTCATGTTTGAAATTTTTACGCATGACTATTTTAGGTGTTCTTGCACATCTACTTTCTAAATGAAGAATGTTGTGATGGTATAGTCAGATGTAAATTAGTAAAGGAAGAAATCCTTTTATAAAATCAAGGATGACCAAAACTCAAGCTTGATAAATAGTCTCTTTGATGTCTTCAAATTCCTTCTTAGTTATTTCCATTCAACATAGCATTTATAGGTTTGATAATTTCATCAAATCTAGAAATACATTTACGTAAAAAGTTAATTTTACTAAATAATGATTTTAATTCCTTCTTTCTATTAGGAATGTAACTTTATAAATAATTTTTTTATTTTTAAATAGTATAATCCAATATTTAGTGATT
The DNA here is from genome assembly GCA_037957365.1 of Torreya grandis. NCBI lineage: Eukaryota > Viridiplantae > Streptophyta > Pinopsida > Cupressales > Taxaceae > Torreya > Torreya grandis. The sequence continues at coordinate 1,681,648 of JARHVA010000444.1, forward strand.
AAATGACCAATTAACTTAACTTTTGTAACTCTAAAAATATTTTTCTTTAGATTTAAATAATTTCCATACTTTATGCATCAATCAAAAACTCTTTATAGATTATCTACATGTTATGACATATTCTTTGATACAATAGTCATATTATTCATATAAATGAATATTAATTTTCCTTTTAATCCTTGAAAATCAAAATCCATGGCATGTTGTAATGTTTCACATATATTAATAAGACCAAAAGTCATTTTCTTATATGAAATTTTTTACCATTTAGTAGTGAAAGTAGTTTTCATTATATCTTCTTTATCAACTAATACTTGGTTATAACCTAAGAATAAATCCAAGAAAGACATCATCTTAGACCCATTAACAACCTACATTACCTCATAAAGTGAAGGTAAAGGATAATTATCCTTTTTTGATGCTTTATTCAAATTTTTGAAATCAACACAGAGTATGATTTCACCATTTTTATTATGTATGAGGACTAAATGTTTGATTGGGAAAATAATTCTTGTTGCATGTAATTTTTTGACCTCTTTGTGAATGAATGGTTATAATATATGATTGAATAGTATTTTCCTTTGTATAAAATATTTTATATCCTCTCTAGGGGGCATATTATGTGTGATAACTCTAGGATAATAAATCTCCATGTCATCATATGATTAGGAAATAATATATTTATATTTTTAGTAGAGTCATAAAATTTTATTTTTAAAAACCAAAACAAATAAATCCAATATTAACATGTTGAGGGTACTATTTTGTACCTATAGTAACTAGGTAAAACCCTTGTTTATTGAAAAAAATTGTATCTAATATTTTGCATGTGTATTTACATAAAACATTATTTCCAAGGACATCAAAACTTTGGGGATTCAATTCTATTTTATCTATAAAATACCATCATCTCCTATTATATCTTTGACAATTAAGTCCACATATTTTTCATTAATATTTTTTTATTTGAAAACCCTTGTATTATTAATAAATTATATGATCTAATAATAATCATTAAACACATGAAAATCATTAATATTGTTAGGAATAGAAGGACATGGAATACATTTAATGGAAACCTTTTTCAATTTTTATTCCTAAATAGGATCTACATTTACAATAGAATGCACTAAATAATATATAGTTTGGTTATATTACATAGGGATATGTATGAATTTGAAACATATAATAACTCAACTAAAGCCCATGTCTTGCATTTATATATATTTAGAAAATATATTTTTCATGAAATTTACTCCTCACTTGGTTCACTAATAGTTCATAATCCCCATGAAGCAAGAGTTTTAAAACATTATTCTTGAGTGAAAATTATAATCATAAAACTAGAGATTCATACTCAATGAGATTTTTAGTACACAAAAATTTAAATATATAAGAATCAAGTTATTTTATTCCATGTGGGTTAGTTAAAATAATCCATATTCTTGATCCATATTTTAAACATATCTATCAAAGTACATGGCACAAAGTATTGATAAAGTTACCAACTTATCTTTATCGGTAACATCTTTTTGGCTAGAGTGTAAATATCAATATCAGATAAGACAAAATTTACCTTTTAATTTTTGTAATCATGTGTTTCATTATAATCTCCCTAACTACTCTAATTATATTGTTTACCCCTCTCCAAGGTAACCACATATGAGAGCAATTAATAACCATATATATGTTGAGATTTTTAGACCAGTCTTAACTAAAAACATTTTGTATACTTTAGATAAGTCAACCACCTAAATTTATATAAAAATATACACTTAATCCATGGATAATTTCATGTGGACATTGAGTAATTCATAGGTAACTATGACATATGGTTTGTCTAAATGGAGTTAAACCCTTTTATATTTTAGTGCAGTCAAACCCAAGATTTTTACATATTCCTATAGATGTGACATTAGTTGAGGCCTCTAAATATACCATAAAATTCTATTAATTCTTCCAAAAGATTCTCACTATTATCAAGAAACTAAGAACTTTAATTTGTTTCTTATGTCTAACTAGATTATTTTTATTGATTTTTTTAAAACTAAATTATGTTTCTTAGTTAATGATTTAAATCCTAAATTGAGTTACTATGTGATTTGTGCTAACTCATGCATATTTATATTTGATTTTATCTGATTAATGTCTTCCACTATGTCATAGCCACCTTTACTAATAGTAATGTATGTATCTATTTAAGGGCATTCATGATTTCATTTTGGAGGAGATGGGTTATTGTTAGCATTTGGATCTAGGGGAGTAGGACCATTATTTGGATGAGTGAAAGTATTAAGAGGATTTTTTTGCATACTACTCCTTAATGAATATTTATTTCTTTTCTATTTATGAAAATAATGAATTTTATCAATATTTTCCTTAGGTTTATACTCCACTTACAATGTGAAATCATATGTTTCCAACATCATAGTTGGGCTTGGTGTATTAGATGTGATTGTAGAATTGGATTGACTTGGGTTTACTTCATATGCTTCCATTCCTTTTAAAATATTTCATAGGCATTAGAATTTTCAATACATTATAATTCCTTATGTTAATTTTGGTTGTGCACCCTACACCAATTAATTATAGTTAAGTCACAAATATTAATTTGAGGAAGTGTTGTCTAATTTTGGCCTACATATGGAAATTTACCATGATTGATCAGTTTCTAGAGGTCCTATTATGGAATGATTAGCTAAGCAGAGTTCCTAATTAAGTCGTTAAATGGCCTAAAATTAGGTCTAAGATTTCAAGGTGAAAAGGATAATTAGTTTATCATGGTTATCATGACCTTGATGGACATAAATCAAGTTTCATTTGTCTCAAAAACTCATTTTGATCTTTGAAAGTTCAAGCTCAAGCCTAGAAGAACTAGACTATCACAAACACATCACATAGAGAAAAATAGATAAATCTAGTAACACATTTGATAGATGAACTTTAAAATTCAAATAGGGTCAAAGAGTTTCATGGATATTATTTTTTTCATGCCTTAAACATTTTATGCAAATTTCATGTCTTGATGAGTTGTCTCTCTCAAGATCTAAGTTCTCAAATTTGAATAAGTAGAATGAAATGTGTACAGGGACATTAAGTTAAAATTGTAGTAATTAATCATTCATATTTAAAAAATATTTAATAAGTAAGACATGTATAGGTATGTTAAATTTAAGCCTCATGAAATATATATTTGAATTAAAATGTTCCTAAAGATCTAATGGTGCACGTTCAATCATGCATCAAAGATCCAATGGTGTACAGTGACTGATAAAGCTAGCATGTCCAAGTTGATCAATAGTGTGCAATCCATTGTACCAAATAATATCAATGGAAATTTAGTAATCAATGATGTTATTAGGTCCTAATGAGGGCATTTTATTATGCACCCAAGATCAATGGTGATCTTAAAGTCAAAAGGTTAGAGAATATTGAAGATAAATGTGTAATTGCCCAATGTCTTAACTATGTTAATTTCCAAGTAAATAAATGGTACATGTTTGATCCATGAAAAATTAGATCAATGGTGTACATAAGGTTAAATAGTTAAAAGTGCCTAGAACAAGATCAATGGTCCACATTCAATCGAATCAAAGATCCAATGGTCAGTGATAACTTGATGACATTAGTGGGTCCAAGTAGATCAATAGCCAATATTAAAATTCAAAAATAAGAGATTTAAAGTAAATAACAAATGTGACCTAAGGTTGAAATAGGGTAAATATTTCAAAGGACACAATTGAAGCTTAGAAAAGCCATATATTGGAGTATCTAATGCATGTAGACTCAATTTTATTATGGTTTCCATGTCATTTCATGAAGGGATATCCTTGTGTGTAGTGTATTATTGACTCACACAAGGTTTAGAGGTAGAATAGATTGATTTATACCTTATAGAGTTTAATTATGATGTTATGTAGTATGTAAGCTCTTCATGGATATTGACTATAAGAAAACAAATAATTAGATTGGTTTTCAATCTAGTAAAGACCTATGTTTAGGTTAGGGTAGGGGAAGTGTTGAAGTGTGTCATGTTTATGAAAAACTATAACTTCAACAAATATATACCAAAAACCATTAAAAGTAGACTTAAGCATGACTCTATCAAGTCCATGGATATGGGGATGTTGTATTCATAATGAAATCAAGTGGAGATGGTATAAAATACCAAAGCAAAAGGAATTGGGGATTGAAGAGTATAGAAAAACATTTATTTATTCTCAAAGCCTTTTAGTCATAATTGGATCAAATATGGTTTATAAATTAATAAGCATGGTAGCTCAATTAATGATCTCAGATGGCATGCTCCCACTCTCTCTCCCTTTCTCTTATATCTCTTATTTTTTTCCATTTGTAGACTCTCTCTCACTTTTGATTAAAAAAATATCTCTTGATTCTAGAAGAGCATAAACTCTCATTTGCTAAGTCTAGACCATGTCAAAAAAATTATGAAAGACCTGTTTAAGTAATAAATAATTTCTTTACCTATCTCTCCCCTCTGAATTGTGTGTAGAAAAGCTTGTGCATGATGGCATTATGAAGGAGAATCTTCCATGCCCATTATCCTTATGTATTATTCATTTTTAGGTGTCTTTAAGTTAGTGTTATTTCTATCATTGATACAATATTTTAGTGAGTCTTAGTGCTCCTATTTTCCTTTATTCATTAATTTATGAACCAAATTTATGAAATACTTATTCAACTAGTGAATTTTTGTGAGATTGTGTGTGCTAGCATTATCTTATGTTTCCTTAGTGTTTACTTCATGCTTATGTGAGTTCTCATTTTTATTTGGTGCATCACCTGGTTAACTTTATTAGGATCCCTTTCCCCTTTTCTAACCTTTTTCTTATTGGAAACATTAGTATAGGTGATCCATCAAAAGGAATATAGACTTATTTGAAGGTCCAACCCCACCATAGGTGACCCATAGCCTAGGGTTGTTCCCATAGTGTATCTCAATTGGAGAGAGCTTAAATAACCCTCTCTAAGGGTGAAAATTGATGATATAATAGTCTTTAGCACACCTGGTGGGACACATTTCAAATAATATTGGTCAAATGTTGATGTTGGTTTGATCAATTTACAATAATTATAGCTTCTAAGAAATGGTATCTGGTGACTCTAAAATATGATCCAACATTTTGGTAGTAGAGCAATGACTACATATCATGCAAAAGGTGACTACAAGGTTAGCTTCTAGAGGTATTCCCTTTGAATTAATTGAATTGTCTCTAAAATCATTAAATATATTAATAATTACTAACACACACCCATATAAAGGTATCTTTATTCCTAAGTCAATTTCAAGGACTAACTCTATAAGATCTTTGTTAAACCCTTTCATTGCCATGGTAGCCCCTATAGTCTTTCCCTTTATGGATTTTAATGGCCAAAGTACTTTGGACCTCCCTTAATATGATCCTATTACAATAGTATCTCTTGAAAGTGTCCCTTATTTTATTGAATTCCAAGCTATAACCCCTTATGATTACCTCATGGATGTAGCTAATTTTTGAAACATTCATAATGTTAATGAAGAAAATGTAGAAATTAGGTTATTAGTCATATCTTTGAAAGGTAAATCCTTAGATTGGTATAGAAGTCTTGTTGCTAATTATATTACATCATGGGACCAATAAGGGGATGTATTATGTAAAATATTTGAGGATTAAAGTGACCATCTATCACTTGTAGAGCAATTAACCATAATTAAAAGAGCCCCTCATGAAGTCATGCAAAACTTCAACACAAGTTTCCAAAATACTTGGGATAGAATCCCAGTCTCTATTAGACCTATCCCTAACTTTGAATTACTTTACTATTTGAATTACCTAAATAGTGACATTATAGTAATGATCTAGTCCATGGGATCAAACGCATTTAAAAATGCATATGACTTGGAAATCAGAGTAGAAAAAATTTTGGTGCAAAATGGAAAGCTTACACCTAGACCACCAATGCCTTCATTCCATGAGATCAAACCACCACCTATTTATATTATTACCATTATTGTCATTCCTCTTGTGCCTAAATTTTTTTCTATACCCTCACCTAAGCAAGAAAAAGCTTCCACTAGTCAATCTAGTGATTCCTAATAACAAAAGAACTTTCAAGAGCTTAGGACCATGTTCCAATCCTTGGGAAATAAAATAGTTAATGTTTAGAGGTAGAAAGATTTCAATAGGCCTTATAAAGACTCATATCAACCTTAGTATAAATTTTATCAATCAAATAGACCACCCTCAAAAGGAAGCTTCCAATGTCAAGGCTAAGGCCAAGGTCAAAACAAAGGACAAGGGTAGCATAACTATTTTAGGAAAAATAACTATAATCTAAATGTTACAATAATTTACAACACTTTGGTCCCCATTTAGAATAATATTGATTTATAAATTGAGGGTATCATGCCTTGGAATTAGTCTTTTAGATAATCCATTATTCTAACTATTGATTTCACTCAAGCTTTCAATGATCAATGGTAGCAGGCTATTAATTATGGGTATAATAAAACTCTTAAAGATCATAACATAGAGGTATCCATGATGACAAACTAGAAGATCCTCAACAAGGTCAAATCCCTAATTAAGGGCCAAGCTAGTTGGGTGCTAGAATGGTGAACTACGAGCAAAAAGATTGTTAAGCACTCAATCAACAGGGTAGTTCACATTAGGCATACATTCTAATGGAAGCAAATATAAGGTTCAAAAGAAGGAACATGGATGATAACCAAGAATCAGTGAAGGAGTGTCCTACCATCAGTCTTTCAATATCAAATCCAAAAGGACCTTCTACTATTCGAAAGGTTCTAATAGTTCTAAGGAATCAATATCAAGGGAATGTCCTTGTCCTTCAAAAATCACAAATTCAAGGTGCAGTTGTGGCTCCCAAATCACAACCATAGGTTGGCGGTTCACCCATAAACATTTTGGAATAAATGAAAAGGTCTAGTGTGAGTGTACCAATGTGGGATATGTTCTCCATGCTTGATCAAGTAGACATCCTCTAGGAAGTGTTGTCAAAAATCAATGTTTTTGAGAAATTATTAGTTAAGGAGAATGTGGTTCTCACCAATACAACCAAAGGACAAAATAAAGAGAAATCAAGTCAGATAGTCAAACCTCATCCCTTCTATATTTTAGTTATCATTGGTAATTATTTAGTGCATATTTTCTTGATAGATAGTGGGGATAGCACCTCAATAATGCCAAAGTCCATAGATGATCATCTTGGTCTAAAATATGAGCCCTAATCTAAAGGAGCTATACAGCTTGATGGTTATTCCACCAAGCCATCTAGTATCATCAGAGACCTCAACTTGATCATGCATGCTTTTCCTAGTGTCTCATTGGTTCAAGATGTGTTGATCCTAGATGTACCTCCTTATTTTTCCCTATGTCTATCCATGGAATTCACTACAAATATTAGAGGTTATCTTGTAATAGATTTCTCATACATGTCATTTAAATTAAGATATGGGACCAAAGTATCAATAGAAGTTGAGCCCATTACATAATTCCACATAGATCTTTATGGACTAGATAGCATAAACATCAATTGCACCATCATTGATGAAAATAAATTTATAGTCAGTCAAGAACTAAACACTCACCTTGAGGATATACCAAATATATTCTTAGATAAACTATGGAATGGAAATCATTTAGTTAATCCCTTAGAAAGAGTTGAAGAGAGGGGCATGGGTGTCTACTACTTACATGAAGAGAATAAATCCATGCCATACCTCATTAGACATCAAGAAGACTCCAATGGCTTATGGAAATTTGTCTTTGATGATTCAAGGAGCAAACATCAATTTAGTGCATGTGAAATGATATTATCCCCCTCCAATGAGAAGTATTTATCTTATTAAAAATTCCAATTTAGTTTCTTTTGAAATGTAGTAGCATATGAGGGCCTTATCCATGGCCTTCATTGGGATAGTAAGAGAGGGATCAAGTAGTTGAATGTTTATAGAGACATTGAGTTGATAGTTTATTTTTTTAAAGGCTTGAATATCACTAATAATCCCTTGATGAAGTATTAAAAACATAGAATGTGGGACCTAACTAAGGATTTTGAGGCCTTTAACATTCGAGGAGTACCAAGGAACTAGAATCAACATGCTAAAAAATTGGTAGTTATGGGAGATCAATTTGATATCCAAAATGAGTTAAAAAAGACCAAGGTGCAGCCATATGTCAAATTGATGGTAAGGCCATCAATGCCACACAATGAAGCTCATTGGTAGATTTTTGAAGATGACAAGCAAATTGATTGTTTCTTGCAGTAGACATCAAAGTTATCCTCCATAAACCAAGAAAATTTTCAACATCAAAATGAGGAACAAATTATTTAATTAAGATCTAAAAAGCTTCCTAAAGGGCTTGTCACCCTTGAATTTATTTTCCATGAAGGATATCATATGATAAAATACAAGGTAGTGATGTCAACAAGTGATGAGAAGTATAAAAGATTTCTTAACTTTAAGGAAAAGCTCCTTAAGCTTGGGAAGCTAATCACTAAAGATGAGAGGCATGCTTTCAAAAAAGATTTGTAAAGAATATGGAAACATATTTAATTAGGAATATAGTGACCTAAGAGGCTTTGATCCCAAGCTAGGCCAACACACTATATAACTAAAGGCTAATGTCAGGCCTATTAAGTAGAAATAGAGGCCTATAAACCTCAAAATTGAAGATATTATGAGGAAATAATTGACCAAATTAATTGAATATAATATTGTCTTTCCCTTTAAGCACTCCTCATGGGTAGCTAATTTAGTACCTGTGAGGAAGAAGAATGGGGAAATCATATTGTCTAATGACTTTAGGGATCTAACTAGGGTTTCTTTGAAAGATCACTACCCCTTACCATCCATGGAGTAACTTCTTTAGATATTTGTTGGTTTAGAATGTTTAAAATGTTGATGGGTATTTATGTTACAACCAAGTGATAGTAAGAGAATAATAATATCAATATAAGATTTATTTCATCATAAAGTGGGGTGCATATGCTTTCCAAAATATGCCTTTTGGATTATCAAATGATAGGGATACTTTCCAAATAGCCATGGACATGTATTTCCAAGGTTTGTTGAATCAAATGGTACTAATTTACTTGGATGACATCACAATTTTATCAAAGAAGGCTAGTGAGCACATGGACCATCTAAGGTTAATCTTTTAAAGATGTAAAGAGTATTGGATCTCTTTAAATCCCAAGAAATGTGTGTTTGTTTTTCATGATGGAAAACTTTAGGGTCACATTATCTCAAAGGAAGGACTATCTATTAAACCCAATAGAATAAGTGATACTTGGTACTATCTGTACCCAAGCAAAATAAAGTAATCTAGAGCTTCTTTGGGAAGATAAACATTGTGAGAAAGTTTATACCTATTTTTGTAAACCTAGTCAAACTCATCACTACCATGCTAAAGAAGATCCAAGCTTTTTCATGTTCAAATGAAGGTAAAGCAACATTTGAGGCCATCAAACAAGTCATTAACCAAAAACCCTCACTCATGAATTTTACTTTCTTGAAGGATTTCATATTGTACACCTTTGCCAATGTTGAAAACATGTCAGCTATGCTGATCTAGAATAATGGTGAAGGACTTGAGCATCCAATTACCTTTTTTAGTCAAGGGTTGGAAGGAAATGTGGTAGAGTCACTTTTATTAAAATTTAGGTTCTTTCAGCTTTGAAGCCTCAAAAATTTTAGGCCAATGCTTTCCAATAGTAAGGTTTATCTTAAGGTATCTCATTCAACAAGGATTTGAATGAGAAAATAGTAGGCTAGATTACCAAAGTCATGGAGTATGATGTGGAGATTAAAGCCACTAAGATGTTAATAGGTAAATATGTGAGCATATAGTGGATGACATTCAAGAAGACAAAAATTTGGTTTGGTGACATAAGATAACTCACAAGTAGATGCACCTCCACTAAATAAAATCTAGCTCCAAGACGTGACACATTTTTTGATGATAGGAGAATGCCCTCAAGGTTTGGATAGAGCAAAAAGAAGATATTTTAGGATTCATTCCATACCTTATGCACTAGTTTATGGTTTTATTTTTTAAAGTAACCTTAATGGATTACTCTTTAGGTGCATATATGATGACCAAGTGACAAAACTTTTGAATCACTTTCATGATGGACCTATAGGAGGCCGTTTTACTCCAAGAACAATAGTATCAAAACTAATGAGAGCTAGTTATTACTGGCCCAACCTTTTTAAGGATGCCTATGAATGGGTCAATAAATGTAAAAAATGTGTTCTATTCATAGGCAAACAAAGATTAGTAGATCTTCCACTCAACCCAATCTAGGTGAAACAAACCTTCATGCAATGGTGGGTTTGGACTTCATAGGGATGATAAATCCACCTTAACATGTAGGGCATAAATGGGTGCTTAAAAAACTATGTAATTCACTAGGTTAGAAGTAATTGCCTTGAAATAAGCCAATGAGATAGTAGTATTGGACTTCTATGATAGCATAGTAAGCAGGTTTGGTGTCCCAACCACTATAATTTTAGATAATGCCTTAGCATTTGTTGGTATGAAGCTAAATTAATGGGCACTTAAGTTGGGCATCTAACTCATTACATCTTCCAATTACCACCCCTAAGACAATGGACTAGTAGAGTCCACAAATAATAAATTGAAAAGGATTAGCAAGAGGACCATAGAAGAGAATCAAAGGGCTTGACATATAAAGCTAAGGATAGCTTTATGGGTTGATAGACTAACTCCCAGAACTACCATTAGAAATTCTCTATATATCCTTTTATATGGAAGGGAAGCCAAATTACCCATTTTTTTTGAATTGCTTGCATTGGAGTTATCCCATCAGCTTGAGTTGATGGAGTGTGAGCCTATAAACGTGATGATGATAGAGCTCTTGAAACTTGAAGAAACCAATGACATTGTAATGAATATATTAGAATGACACCAAACTCAGGTCAAAAAGGCCTTTGACAAGAGATCCACAACAAGGGACTTTAAAGAAGGGGACCTAGTCCTTAAATAGGACTCAAATAAGACCAAACCAGGTAGCCATAACAAGTTTGACAACTTATGAAATGCTCCTTATTTGATCCACAAATGTAAAAACCATAATGATTTTTAACTTGCCTAACTATATGGAGAGGTATTACCCATCTTAGTCAATGGCATTCATTTAAAACCTTATTATTAAAAGAGTTTATAGTTATTTTATGATATTATAACATACTAGATTAGGTTTATATGCTTTCCTCTAAGTATCTTGTGCACATTTCCTTTTTGTTCTATGTTTCCATTCAATAAATGCATTGGGTACAGTTGTTTTTTTATTTATTTTGGTCCTTGGTTCAAGAGGAGTTTTTCTAGAAAGGGGTTAGCCTTGAGTCAGTTTCATAATAATTGAGATAAAAGACTATGAATCCAGATACCCAATGGATTAGTTTAATACCACTAGTCTTTGCATAGTATGCATGTAACCCCATAATATCACCAAAAATGTTGGCCAAATTTGTCCTACATATGGAAATTTTCATAGATGGATAAGTTTCTAGAGGTTCTGGTATGGAGTGATTAGCTTACCAGAGTTTTTAATTGAGTAAGTGGTTAAATGGCTTAGAAGTAAGTCTAGGATTGCAAGGTGAAAAGGATCAACATGTTCTCATGGTGATCATGACCTTTATGGACATAAACTAGGTTTCATAGGTCTCAAAAACTCATTTTGAGCCTTGAAAGTTCAAGCTCAAGCCTAGAAGAACCAAACCATCATAAACATGTCATATAGAGATAAATAGATTAGTATAGTTACACATTTGATATATGCAATTAAAAATTCAACCAAGGTTAAAGGGTTGCATGGACATGGTGCTTTTTATGCCTTGAACATTCTATACAAATTTCATTTCTTGATGAGTTTTTTTATCTTAAGATCTAAGTCCTCAAAGTTGAACAAGTGGAATGAAACGTGCCCAATGACATCAAGTTAAAACTACAAAAATTAACCATTTGGATTTAAAAAATACTTAACAAGTAAGACATGCATGGGGACATCAAATTTAATACTTTTGAGATAGTCTTTTGAATTAAAATTTTCCTAAAGATCCAATGGTGCACATTTAATCATAATTAAGGTATAAAAGTATCACTGAATTAAGTCTAAATAGTAATTGAATCTCCATAAATGTTCAAAAAATAGTCGTCTAAGGCATATTGGTAGTTAAAAAAAATTCATACCACATAATCATGGATGAAATTAATAATTCTCAAAGAATTTTTAAAAGACTCTATATGTTCTCTATTTTACCATCCCCTAATAAGAGTAAATATAAGGAGGTAATTAGTATTTTTTGGTAGGTCATAGAAATATTTAGGCACATTAGTATGTTATCCTACAATTTAGGACATATCTCTATGATTATAAAGGTTAAAATTGGTAGGATAAATTAGTTGTAGTATTTAATGTCTTTATGTTCCCTTATCTACTCTAGGTCTAAGGTGAACTTCTAGAGGTGGTAGTAATAACAATTTAGGATTCGAATTGGACCTAGTAAAAGTGTCCATATAAAATCTAATGTGGTTGTGAGTCAAATTTATTTACAAAATGACTTTTTTTTCCCTCTTATTATTGACAACAAGGTGTTATGTAGGTTTTTGACCCACTCCATTAGGTTTAAGTGGAAAATACCTCTCATTTTAGGATCAATGGTGACCCACTCTAGGGCACCAGTTGTTGGTATTCAATTTTATAATAACTATTTTATGTAATAAAGGATAATCAATATGGTTATCTATTACTTTAATGAATCTATAGAGGTCAATGTATTCGTCAATTAACATATGAACATATCTGGTTTAGATCTAATTAAAAAATGAAAAAATGATAGTTAGGCATGAGAGAAAAAAGGTCATTCTAGGTGAAAAAGAATAATATTCATTTCAATCAACTTAACTTAATGAGATCAGGCATGAAATTAAACTAATGTCTATCCTATTATAAAAAATACTTAGATAAAAATAGACACAATATAGAGTTAAAGGAAATGAGTCAAAAATAAATTATGTATCATAGACATAATTGGATAATGATATATAATAAATTTTTATCACTAAGATTTCAAACAAAGTCAAAAGTAAATCAAGATACCTTCACACAAGAACAATTATAATAACTATTTACTCAATATTTTTTTTTATAAATTGAAAACATACATCAATCTCATAAATAAATTTGACTTATTAGTTAATCATGAATACTTATAACCTGAGAAAGAGAAAAAAAATAAAATTTCATTATACTTTCTTAATAATTTTTATGTTTTTTATTGATATTCTAAAATCTTCCTCCTTTTTGGAGTTAGATTAAAAATTATAAACAGACATATTATGGAATTTCCACAATAATAATATACTACATGTATTGAATAAAGAGTTTTATAGATAAAATAACATATTTGGGGTCTTATTTTTATTGATATTCTAAAATCTTCCTCCTTTTTGGAGTTAAATTAAAAATTATAAATAGACATATTGTGGAATTTCCACAATAATAATATACTACATGTATTGAATAAAGAGTTTTATAGATAAAATAACATATTTGGGGTCTTATTTGTATTTATCTCTAACTTGGTCTATTATTTAACTTTTTTCTCAAGGTGAAGAGGAGATCCTCAGCCTCACATATGATTGTTTAAGAGGCATGTATGAATTTTATTCTTTTAACCCTTTTCAAATAAATTATGGATTGCTCAAATTTTATAATGACTTTAGGGTTGACAATACTTACCAACTCTTACCTCTATAACTTTACAATTTGAATTTCCTATATATAATCCTTTCCTCTAATAAAGTAATGGAAGAAGTGGAATGAGGTTGTGGAATTTTATGATATATCAAGATTTTCATAGGACTGGTTGGGTCTACCATCACAAAGATAGTCTATGTGGATGAAGTGGATTGGATGGAAAGGGATGCATTGGGTAAAGTGATGAAGGAGGTTGGTATGCTAAATATAGGGGGAGTAAAAATGGTGAATGAAAATTTTGTTGAAGGTTGGGTAAAATCACCTCCTTAGGCCACTAATCTATTTATTTCCAAGACAACTTGCAATTGATATTTCCCCATTTTTATTTTTATTATATGGTAATTATGATTTGAGATAGATCTATTGATAGTGTTTGGTGAACTAAACATAACTCTGATCTTGTAATAGTAATTGATATTGAGATGGTCTAAATTTGGTGGTTTCCCTTTAAAATGGGATTATCTATTCAACGCCCCTATTTTTTATTATAGACCAAATGGTGGGAATGGTAGAAAGCATGAGAATATAATGTTTTTATTGAAAAGGGGAAGATTAAGAAATAAATACCATAACCTATAGTGTGGATATTGAATTTAAACTTGAAAAAAAATAATCCAATGCTTGAAGTATGAGGATTCATAATGGCAACTTAAACATTTACACATGTGATATAAATTTATAAGTAGGGGATACCTTCAAATGTACTCTATTATACACTTTTTTATTATAATGTCCCTCTTGGACACCAAGGATTAAACATTATATGTTTTTTGGAGTATGACAAGGGAAATAAATTGGTGCATCTTCTAATCATTGAAATGAGGGAGAATGGGGACTAACATCATGGCCATGATAACTCAAAGGGACTTGATGGGTCACTTAAAATTGTTCTTATGTGGTGACCTTGAAATTTTATCCTTATGAATCAATAACATAAATTTAAACTAGAGGGAAAATAAGAGGTGATTGGATTACCTAAGGTAGAGTATTTGCTCTTTATGAAGTAGGTGAAAGTGGGAGAGCTTGTAGTATTCTTCTCCTCATATGTTCATCAATATAAGGAACATATTCTTTAGCTTTTGATTATTTTGGCCTTTCTTCCTCTCCTCAAAATTTAACATTTCTATCAATCTCTACTATGACCTTAAGAGTTTGAATTTTTCTTATAGCCTCCTCTTTGTATTAACCTAAGTTTTGTCGCATACACTTGATCGTCCCTATTTTTTTCTTTTTTACCTATAATTTACATGTGTACTTGATTGACATATATTTCACCAACTTGACCTAATATAAGCACAATAGACTTACTTCCATCATAAGGAATCCACTATCACTTATATAAATGATCTTACTACTGAAAACACCTTTATGCATATGTATGTTTTGACTCAAACCCAGAACTCTAGATTTTTATTAAAGGGTAAGTAATGCCCAAATAGGATAATAGTGTCCAAACTTCATATCCTTGTTTATTAATTGTGTCTTTTCCAAAAAAATAGTCAAAATATAAAAATTAAATTATCCTTGGGGTTAGTTTTAATATTCCTAAACTCCCCAATGGTTAATTTTCCTTGTTCAATAACTATAAAATCACATTCAATTGTTTCATTTCACGCATAGTAGTAAGGTTATCAATATTATCACAATATTTTATTCACACAAGTGCATAAAAGACAAAATTTCCCTATTCTTTCCAAATCAACTTAAAATCACTTAAATCATTCATGATTCAATTTTGAATTTCATATTACACAGTCATAGCTCAAGCATGATTACATATTCAATATAGTTATATATGATTTCATATAGTCAAATTAATGTAATTGGATAAAGCACTTAAGTGGGAGAACTATATAAAGGTTTGATCCTTCTTCAGAGTCTTGGTATGTAGGTAGTGCTTAATAAAGTGTGGTACAGAGGTATAACAAAGCTTGAACTATTGACCCCTTTTTACCCTTTCATATTTATTTATCTACTTATGGAAAAATATAGGATTTTGATCTTTAATAAGACATTTTATGGTCTCGCATACATCACAAAATATAAATTTGTTATAGATATGCATATTTTACACACTATCATAAGATTGTGCCCTAATTTTTAGAATTTTTAAAATGAAAAAAAAAAAAAAAACATTCAAGGATAGTAGTGCACATCACTATTATCCCTAATGGGTGGTCATGTTTGTATAGAATTTGAGGATCATCTTCTAAGAGGATTTTGGGTTTTCATTTTCATCAATTTTTATTCATTTTTAAAATCAAAATAATCATATGAATGCATTGTAAATATAAATATATCTCTCTTTGGCATATTTTAATCTTTTTAACATTCATTTTATTTCATCAATTCCAATTGTTTTATTTCAATTTCTGATTTGTAAGTGTATTTACAATGCTCTACTTTAATCAATTAAATTTATCTAATTAAGAGTTAATTTTATATTAATTCATAATTTAGATAAAACACTTATCATCTTAAGATTTAATTAATATATAATCCAATGTATGAGGCTCATCATGATAAACTACTTGAATCTTTCCCCTTAGTGGCTCTCTAGTAGGAAGTGAAAAATGTGTACTATTGAGTAAAAAAATTAGATAGTGAAGAATATAATGTTAGAAGGGACCTTTAACCTCTAAGAGGTAAGGGATGAACAAGGGCCTAGTTTATCCTCTTATAGGTACTATATACTATTAATAATTTGGTGTGCAATTTTATTTTCTTCTAGTTTATCATGGACAAATTTGGTATTGTTAATGGAGTTTTGATTTAACTTTTAATATATTTAATGGAATGTAAACCATAGGTTGTTAAAGGGTTAGAACAATAAATTAGGGTATAAAATATAAACTAAATACAACCACTAATTTCTACAAGAATTGACCTAATTAATTATTCTAAAAATAGCAATGAATCACACAAGTATGTACTTAGATGGAATCTGATTGAGAAAGATGAACAAGAGGCTAAAAACTAATATATAATTTGATCAGTGTGCTCAAAATTAGAAATAGGTCTCAAAAATCCTCCTAGATAGTATCATGGTTACTATCTCCTCCTAGATAGTAGCATGGTTCCTTAGATAGTAGTGCATTATGATAGTGTACTCTATGCCATACTAGTGTCCTCTTACTGAAAACTATGTGAACTTCTAGGAATATTCTTGCTTGATTTTGAAACACATGTGCCTATGTGAATGAACCTTGTTTCACTATCTTTGACTTGTTTTTGACCAATTTAGGAGTAAACACTAGACCTCCATATTGTTAGGGTATTTGGGTGGCACAAGTAAAAAAAGTGTGATGTTATCTAGGTAGATTGGTCATCCTCAACACCCCATTATGTTTAGAATTACCTACATACCAATGCCTTGAGATGGGATCAAGATCAATTTAGTTCTCCAAATCTAAGTGTTAATGGAAGTGCAAGTGAATGCTAATATGAGTGTTGGATTGAGTGATTTCAGTGAGGCTTGAGATTGGAAATATAAGTAAACTAATCTTATGACTATTTCAAATGGATATATGTAGAAGTAGGGAATAATAAGGATCAATGAATTTGATTTGCACAACTTTTTTGTGCTTATTTGTATGTATTTGCATCTAATTTCCATCTAATGGGTAAAGGAATAAAATTGGTGTATATATATTGATCTAGTGATTTTCTAGATGTCATTTGAGCCTAGGTCAACCTTAAGGTGCATTGAGAATTATAAATATGTATATATATATATATATATTAGGGTTGAAAAGAATTAAGGGACATGAACATAGTCTCTCGGTCACTAGTGCAGTGCGCTAGTGTCTAAAGGGTCATGTTAGTGTCTAGGTGGTATAACCTAGGGCATTTAGGGCCTAAATTCCTAATATAAGGTCTATGACTACTTTAATAATATTTAGGTATGGGTTAAACCTACATGAAATTTGGATAAGGATCAAAAGAGGCCTTAAGATAGGTCCAGGGCTAAGCTAGGGGTAGGGTGGTCTTATGTAACACTCATTGCACTCAAGTGACATTTTATATAAATACATTCCCCCATTTTAATCTATATATGAAACAAAGTGAAATGACTAATATAAAGGAGAAATAAGCACACCTAAACTTAACTAAGAAGTAAAGCTCATGAATCTAGGTATGATTCTATGAAGCATGCTCTATTATATATCATGTAAATGAAACATGGATGAAATAATCATTATTTAAAGAATATAAAAATTAAAGGAAATAATGATTAAAGTAATAAGAGAGAGGAAAATAACAAATACACCTCATTGGGTATGTGAACTAATGTAAAAACTTAGTAACTTCCTAGGTGTGTAGTTGGTGATCAAACAATAAATAACTTGGACTGAGTTGATGATTGCTCAATCCCCATGTTTGGGTTGATCAATAAATAAATATAGTTTTTACTCCATCATTTACACCCCTACTCAGTACATCATTAAAAATGAATAACTTGGATTGGACTGATGGATTGTCCAACCCTCCTATGTATGTGGATCAAAAACTCAAGTAGGATATAATTCCATCATTACCCAACCATGTGTAGTAGACGCATCTATAACTAAAAATAAATGAAGATATGTGATGTAACTGAAACTATGTAGGATGTCTCTAGGGCCACTTAGAAACTATAAAATCAAAAATGACTCAGGGGCCTCTTGGGCACTCAAAAATGTAGTCCAGGGACTATCTATAAATGACAACCACTACATATAGAATAATCATAAATATAATATGAAATCAAGTTAAAATAGTGTCTATATTATAAAACATAGAGAATAACATGGATTTGTCATTCCATTTGAGATGAGATAGTGCAAAACTCATCATGTGGAAATAATATGTCATGCACATGCCCCTAATTCTAATATCTTTATATATGGATTGTGGACTAAGTTGTAGCAATCTATGTCTGTGTATATCTAGAACTAAAATCTAAGTGATCATATCATGTATGATGCCCCCAATATGAGTAAATTCATATTATTCTATACAAACCTAAGAATAAACTAAGAATTATGATAATTTGTGACTGATATTGTGTAAAACCTAAAATGTAACTATTGCACCTTTCTATCCATTCTAGAATTTTTTATTTCTATGGATACTCGATAGTAGCATGTTCCCTTAGTAGTGTATTATGCTAGTGTCCTTTATGCCACACTAGTGTCATATTTTTTGTGTAAATTGAAATTGATCTATGTCTGACTATTTGTCACTATGTTTTCTTGATTTTGAGCTCTATAATTTATGTCTACACGTTAAAAACTATGTTTTGAGTGCACTTAGATGTCTTGATCTCTATGACAAACCCCTTTTAATTCCCCCTCATTTGATGGTAGTTTTTGATCCTATGTAATAACTATCCTCAAAATAAAAATATTTGCATCATGTGTGTTATATTGAAAATATATGATATATGCATTAAAAACCATTATAATGTGTATACATGACATCGTAATGTAAGATAATTTAAGCATATATTATTAGTGTATGATCTATATTAGATATAGCACTCATGATGTTGTCAAAATAGATATAACAATTTAATCATGTGTATGAATAGTAATCTTGAGTAATAATATATGTAAGCTACTTGGGGGATGGGGAATGATGTCTATCAAGGCACCCAAGGAGGAAGAGGAAGATGCATGAGGTCCCTCATGGAATCACAAAATGAGTGAATGTCAAAATTAAGAGACAAGTTTCATGGAAATGATGCATACATGAAATCATATATATAACACACATGAGGCATGCAAAGTAGGCTAAGGGGCCACATTACAAGGGATATAGACACATGTCACTAAGTCATAGAAATAAAAAACATACAAGGACATGTTCAAATGTCCAAATGTGCATAACAAAAGCAAGTTTGGCTTAGATCCACATGGAAGGACATGTTCAAATGTCAACATACGCAATCAAGAAGGCACATAGAAGGACATGGGCACATATCCAAAGCATACATAAAATGAAAATAATTGGTGTAGATCCATAAAATAATGGTATATTCAAATTCCCTTGAGTAGATGTATAAATAAAGAAGCATAATCAACTTTAAAACTAGGCAATCTAGAAATTAAATAATTCATGAACATGTGGTACAAATCTATACAAGAACAAATATGTACATAATCTAATTATATATTACTACTCAGCAAAAAATAAGTATTTTATGATGATCAATATTAGGATATAATCATTGATAAATATGTGATATAGAGTATGGAAATATGTAACCTATAAAATTAAAATAAATGTAATATGATACAATATTTATGTATCAAGGATGAATTTGTGTATGTGCCCCCAATAGGTGGATAGTAGCTTATCTAGATCTATGTAGAGGACCTAAATCCTGTAGTAATGTACAATCACTCAAAAAAAAGTTAGAACATTCATGTATGATAAAATTGAACTATACTATCATAGATAGCATATGTAGTACCTGGAGAATATAAAGAATGTAAACATTGAAATGTATACAATCTAAAATTTATATTTTTTGAACAAATATTTTAATGCTTTTGTAATTTTAAATATATTATACTATTTTTTGATTATAATCTATTTACATTAAATCATTCAAATAAAACTATATACAAGGATCAAGGTAAGATAGACTATGTGCAATAGGAGAGATACTACTAACTGATGAGTCTCACAAGAGACTCACAATTAATGTGTCTTATGTCCAAAAGAGGAAGAGTGATCATGTGGGGTGTGTGGTTATGAATCTAAGATTAGGAAATCAGATGTAGTGACTAATATATAGTTTAAACTACCTATAGAGTGGGACTAGGAATCTATAGAGCTAGCCAAATAGACCTATGAATTGTGGTGTTCTTGGGAACCCATTTGGTATAATAATATATAATTTTAGTGGATGTTATATGATGTAACACTAATATATGTGGTAATGGGGTAGAGAGAGGCTCTCTATAATCCATAATATGTCTCTAATAGAGGGGTTTATATAATATAGGTCTCTATGGGAGGGTATGTATATGTGATGATGTTATAGGATTATACCTCACCTACATTGGCAGCTCAACTAATATCAGATGTGTGCTAACAGACCCTATGTGTTGAATGGTAACTACTGTATGTTATATAATTGGCTATGGAATAAGTAAAGGAAAATCATATGGAAGGCCCTCAACTACATCCACCTAATTAAAATATTCCATAGCCAACTAGGTGGATATAGTTGAGGGTCATCCATATGAGTTTCCTTTACCTATTCCACAACCAATTATATAACATACACTAGTTACCATTCAACACATAGGGACTATTAGCACACATCTGATATTATTTGAGCCATCAATGTAGGTGAGGTATAATCCTATGACATCATCACATATACATACACTCCCATATAGACCTATATTATAGAAATGCCTCTGTCAAAGACATATTATGGATTATAAAGATCCTCTCTCTACCCCATTACCACATAGATCAGTGTTACATCATATATATATATATATGAGAGATATTTGTGTATGTTAGATGAGATAGGTCAAAGTTGATATATCTAATGCCTACCTAATAACATGTCGAATATACCTATGCTAAGTACGAATATGAATCTGGTGGACACATGTACAGTCTTAACCTATAATGGTATTATTATCTCCCTGATGGAGATTTGAACATGGCCACTAAATTGATGAATAAATATATTTATCTAATAAATGTTCTACTTTGATTAACCCAAGTGTTATAGAAGTGTAATAATACACATATTAACACTTGACCCATTATCAACCATGACACTCTGAATATGATGATGATAAATGTAGGCTCATACAAAGAGTGAGTATAAATTTATGTTATCATCCACTATCTCCTAATCTAATAAAGTGATCAGAGGTCTAGCTAGTATTATAGTATGATACACACCAATAATATTCTATAGAGGGTGTGTGTCTACTATATGAGTATAATAAGGTGTTAGTGGTGGTTGTGCCTGATATGTATAATGAACACTGTTGACCATTTTTGCCCAATAGGGCAAAAATTTGGTCACCTTCTTCTCTTGTTGTTCAAGGCCATTTCATTTTTGATTTTTCACAAGTCCAAGAATTTCTACGGACTCTGCAGGTGCTTGGTTTTCTACAAACTCAGCAGGATCATACGCAGTAAAAGCCTGAAGGAAATTTGCCAAAGACAGTGACGTCCTGGATGCTGTCAACTTTAAGAAGGCGAACTAGCTATTGTTTTTCAAATGATGATGGGTGCACAGACACCAAATTTAAGCTAGCAAAAAGGCCATTGATTTTTTAAATGCCCAAGCACCAACCATGAATGGAGCCCAAGCAATGCAGCAACCTGCCCAGAGATAACCCCGAGGGCCAAAGGAGCCAGAAGAGACAAGATAGGAAAAAGACAAAGTGCCAAGTGTAGGAGCAAGCAGATAGTCTAAGTGGTGAAGGGAGGCATTGATTCAAGAAATTACTCTAGCAGATGACATAGTGCCTATAAATTGACCATTAGAAGGCATGAATGGCCAATCATGCAACCCTTTTTCTTCATTTAATATTTATGAGCAAACAAACTACATAGGTGCCTTTCAGGAGTAGTCTTGATTAATGAGGAAACAACCCAACCATGTCAAAAAATGCCTAAAGTCAAAGCTAGGGCTGACATAGCATTTATGTTTAAGTAGCCTGCTCTTCCCAATGCTCGTAAGGCACATGGGTCACTTGTAAAAGGGGTGCCAAAGGGCCTCCTTTCTTCTCCTATATATTGAGGACTTGTCATTTGACAAATCATCTTCCACATTTGTATGGCGTAGCCCTAGAAAAATTTCACCTGAATCAATAAACACATTTTTTACCTCTATCTTGGATAGATATTTTGTGTATGTCTTGAGTGTTAGTTTGTGTTTAGTCATTATTTCTTGATGCTTTCACAGGTCCAACACCAACATATCTATTGTCTACAAGGTGTCATTTCCATAGCTGACAGGGAGAGCTATATTTGGAAGTGCAAAAATAGAAGAAATTACTTACAGTGTGCATTTCACAGCACCTTGGTGAATCTCTATTTTCTATGTTTTCCATTAAAGCCTCCTTGCTGAGTTTCTTGCAGCCTGGTCCTTCTACCAAGTCTTAAGTGTATGTATGTGTTTGTCTGATTTTAAGTGTGAATGTGAGAAGGTTGACTTATTTTGGTGCATCACCTCCTTAGATTAGATTTGTTTTCCTGCAATCTTTCTCCCTTTTCATCTCCCCCATTATATATATATATATATATATATAAATATATATATATGTATGTATGTATGTATGTATGTATGTATGCATTAGCACTTATTGGAACAAATCAAATGCATCAAAGGGAGCTAGCCCTTGCTTAGAGACTCTCCCCTTCAGCTTTGCCAGTCCCACAAGTGAGAGGGGAGTTTCCATTGTTGCGTGAAGAAGGTAGGAGCTCGGCCTCCTGCCAAGGGTGCAATCTTCTATGTCAACAATTTTGGCATGCCCGGTGGGACCAACTAAGACAAGTTGTGTCCATAGAGTTGAATAATTTTTGGTGTGTTCCTCAACCAACCATCCTTTGGAGAATTTTTCATCAAACACTAATGGTGACTCTAAGTTAAATCAACTAGTTAAGTAGTTTTGGTACCATACCATCAAGAAACAACATTCTGGTATGTATAATCCCATCATTCTAAGCCATGGACCCTATTTTCATTAGCCAGCATGGCTATGATCATCACCAACCTTATGTTGATCCTTATCAATTCTAATTTGACCAGTCCCAACCCTATCATGAGCTATATCAGCCTTATGCCTAGTCTTCTCAATGTGTCACTTCTCCTACTCAACCCAGTCTCTTTACCAATCAACCCATTTCTGCCTTCAAACAAACACTGTTGGGATACCAAAAGTTTGTAATAGATCTTGACATCAAAAGGGGATGTGGCCAAGAAATTATTGATCATATCATCCATCAAGTGAGGAATGCACTGTATCAGGTTAAGAAGGAATGGGCTCCTATTAAAAGAGCCAATTGGCACAAGCTTACAAATGAGATGTTGGATGTGAGTGGTTTGATTGCATCTTTGGAGGAGAAGCTAAGTATTTATGAGAGGAAGCCTCACCAAGTCTATCAACCTACATACTCGCTACCCCAAGCATCATATTAGTCATATGCAACCCTTGCTTATGAGCCAAACCAAGCCTGTCAAAGTCCTTTCCCCAATTATGTTGAGGAGAGTTCTGAAACAAAAAATCTTGTGTTTAAGGCTAATCTTGATAGATAGATTGAATTGGCAAACCTTTAGATACAGCAATCCATTTTGGTAGTAAGGGAAGTGGAATCTAAATCTTTGCTACCTTCTCACATTGTGGCCCCACCACCCCCAAAGGAGGTGCATAGTCTGAATTTCTTGAGCTAGAATAAAGTGGTTGAGTCATGGAATAGCAAGGGGGCAAAAGACATTATCCAAGAGTGTGAGGTACAAGATGAGGTTAGTCCTTTTCAAGTTCCCCCACCCTTCCTCAAGAAGCTCCTTACATTTCATGGCAATCTTCATGCACTCCCAACCTCTATGGTGTTTCCCACGAGCTCCAAGAGGTATAAAATGAGGATGACCTAGCCAAGTAGATTGAGGAATTAGAAAAGAAGATGGTATTGCTTAGAGAAAGAGAGATGGAGCTTTCAAACCCTACAGAGGAGCTGACACCAAAGGACACCCCTTCCACCAATTCATAAGCTAATTTCAATATTGATGAAACATTGGTAAAGTGGAGGGATGAAAACCAAGAAATTTTGGCCCAAGGTCTGCCCTCTCCTATTCTAGAGAAAACTCTATTTTGTGTGCCAAATCCTTTCTATCAGATGGCACTTTCTCATTTTGACTCATCCGATGCATCAATCAATCCTACCCTCAATCTTATGCACCTAGCTTTTCATCACACCTCTTTTTAGACAGCTCTTCCTGTACATGAGCAGACCCTCCAAAATCTTCCCCAACCTCCTCAAGTCTTTCAACATGATCTCCAAATTTTGAGCTGGAAGAAGGAACATCATGAACCAACTCAGGACCTTGAAGAGGATAAAGTTGATGCCTATTCACAAGAGCAAGATTCCAATCCCAAGATCATGAGTTATAAGCAAACAATGGAATCTTGCGGTAGAAAGGAAGAGGAGGAGAAAGGTTTTGCTCAAAACCTTGAAGAAGATGGGGCTGCTCCTACTCCTAATGATGATTGTGACTTTTGAGAAAGGCTTTTCTAGGAAGATATGGATAGGCAGAATATAGAATTAGAGTCTAGAGCAGGTCTACTCAGTGAATGTGTGATGGACATTTTAGACCAAGCACCAGATTCCATGTTTGAATGCACTCCATCCATACACCTCTAAAAAAGCTATCAGGCCTTGCCTGATATAGATTATGCTCAGTTTATGACTGACTAGGGAGACTTTGGGAGTACAGATGAGGAGGAGATCACCTTAAGTGACATGGAGGAGCATGGGCAATCTCTTCATGTTTTGAATGATTCTTTTGAAGTCATTAAGATAGGCTACACTATTCTTTAAGGAGGCTATGAGCTGGATAAGAGTGAAGAAGGCAGCATTAGGGTTCAAACAAGCATGCAAAGAGGCTATATTTTTTTGGATTTACCCCTTTAGGAGGTTAGTGAATTTTAAGATACTTTATTTGAAATCATCAAGGAGGATGGTCATACCATATAACCCAAGCATGAGGCAGAAGAGAGCAAGCCAGTCAAGGGTGTGTATCAACAGGCTTCTGGTGATGAGCCAGCATCAATTGATTTCTTGATGAGATACACCAGCCTGAAGAACTAATAGGAGGCAATCTTCCAAGAAAAAATAGAGTATGTATACATTAGAAGCATGTTTGAATCTTCACTTGGATACAAGCTAAGCAAGGGGACAAGCAAGAGGAGTAGGTCACCAGCTCTCCTTTTCATTTAGTTACTTGCCTAGCACCATAAGTCTTCTTGCCAGGAAGGAGACATTAGAAGCTTTCCCTTTGATCTAGGAGGGAATCAAAAAATACTTGGTTAGCTATATATAGTAGGTTGCTTTCAATTTTCTTTCCCCATTTTCCCTAAGTGTTGTTGCACAAGTAGTTTTCTTAGCTTTGTGTGTGTTTTTATTTTCCTCATGGAGTGAATCTACGTGATTGATTCTAAAATTTATCAGGGTTGTTGATAATTTTAAAGTTACAATCTGACTCCATGCCCAATGGAATTTTAAGGCAACTGGCTTCTAAGCATAGCAGGCATGCTCCCCTAGGAGGTGCCAATTTGTTGACCATTTTTGCCCAATAGGGCAAAAAATCAGTCACCTTCTTCTCCCGCTGTTCAAGGCCATTTCATTTTTGATTTTGCATAAGTCCAAGAATTTCTACAGAATCTATAGGTTCTTGGTTTTCTATGGACTCAGTAGGATCATATGCAACAAAATCTTGAAGGAAATTTTCCAAGGACAGTGACATCCCAGATGCCGTCAACTTTAAGAAGGTGAACGAGCTATTGTTTTTCAAATGATGACAAGTGCACAGATGCCAAATTTAAGCTAGTAAAAAGGCCATTGATTTTTTAAATGCAGAGACCCACCCAGAGATAGCCCCGAGGGCCAAAGGAACTAGAAGAGACAAGATAGGAAAAAGACAAAGTGCCAGGTGTAGGAGCAAATAGATAGTCTAAGTGGTGAAGGGAGGCATCAATTTAAGAAATTACTCTAGTAGATGACATAGTGCCTATGAATTGACCATTAGAAGGTATGAATGGCCAACCATGTGACCCTTTTTATTCATTTCACATTTATGAGCAGACAAACTATGTAGGTGCCTTCAAGGAGCAGTCTTGGTTAATGAGGACACAAAGCGGCCATGTCAAAAAATTCCTGAAGTCAAAGCCAGGGCCGACACAAGATTTATGTTTAAGCAACCTGCTCTTCC
This sequence comes from Torreya grandis, assembly GCA_037957365.1. NCBI lineage: Eukaryota > Viridiplantae > Streptophyta > Pinopsida > Cupressales > Taxaceae > Torreya > Torreya grandis. The sequence goes on from JARHVA010000444.1 coordinate 1,708,415, forward strand.
CAATGCTCGTAAGGCACATGGGTCACTTGTAAAAGGGGCACCAAAGGGCTTCCTTTCTTCTCCTATATATTAAGGACTTGTCATTTGAGAAATCATCTTCCACATTTGTAAGGCGTAGCCCTGGCAAAATTTCACCTGAATCAATAAACTCATTTTTTACCTCTATCTTGGATAGATATTTTTGTGTATGTCTTGAGTGTTAGTTTGTGTTTAGTCATTGTTTCTTGATGCTTTCATAGGTCCAACACCAACATATCTATTGTCTACAAGGTGCCATTTCTACAGCTGACAGGGAGAGCTATATTTGGAAGTGCAAAAATAGAAGAAATTACTTATAGTGTGCATTTCATAGCACCTTGGTGAATCTCTATTTTCTATATTTTCCATTAAATCCTCCTTGCCGAGTTTCTTGCAGCCTATTCATTCTGCCAAGTCTAAAGTGTATGTATGTGTTTGTCTAATTTTAAGTGTGAATGTGAGAAGGTTGACTTTTTGGTGCATCACCTCCTTAGAGTAGATTTGTTTTCCTATAATCTTTTTCCTTTTTCACCCCCCCATTATATATATCTATGTGTGTGTGTGTGTGTGTATTAGTACTTACTAGAACAATTAGATGCATCAAAGGGAGCTATCCCTTACCTAGAGACTCTCCTCTCCAGCTTCACCAATCCCATAGGTGAGAGGGCAGTTTCCATTGTTGCTTAAAGAAGGTAGGAGCTCAACCTCCTACCAAGGGTGCAATATTTTGCGTCAACAAACACCTAAAGTTCCCACTATCTCATTATCTATAGGTTTTGGAAATGGATATGAAAATAATTTCAATTCCTTTGCTTCCATTGGTTATACTCTAGGTGCCTTTGTATGAGTGATGACATTAAGGATATTAGCTTCTACCAATTATTATATCATATGTTGCAAGTTAATGAATTTAATTTTAGTGTGGCCTAGTGCCCTATGATAATCATAAAATTCATTGGCATCAAAATTACTTGGAATAGGCCTAGACATATTAACCTCTTTGATTGGAGGGAGAGACATGACATTGCATTCCAAGAGTTGTTGGAAACCATATGTTGGATATTGAGGAAGGATCATAAAAGGTCTTCTTGGAGGAGATAAATAAAGCATGTGATTAGGTGGCTTTAAAGCTACATTAATTGTTGTTTTTGATTCATTATTGTTCTTATAAGGATTCACATTGTATGGGGGCTTATTGGAACTCTTATTAGGTGAATTTGATCTATTTTTGTACTTTAATTTGCCCATGGAGAGAATCTTGAATTTCCATTATTTCACTATATGATAAATATCTTTGAATGATGAAAACTTATTGAATATTATAACTTCATATAATGATAGTAATAAACTATGTTTGAATATGTTTTGGAGTTCTTTATCTTCTATGTGGCTAGTCATCTTTGCTAATATATATTTATACCATAAGATATATGTATCTATTGGCTCATTATATTTTTGTTTAATTCATGCAACTTGAGAATAAGAAGCCTTATCAAGGATGTTGATTGAAAAGTGTGCCAAAAACATATATTCTAGTGGATTGAATGTTGTGATGGAAAAATTATGTAGATCATATTATTATTGTAATGCATGGTCCTTTAAACTGTGAAAGAAAAACTTAGTGAGGAACCAATCTTTGAGAATATAGTCCAAACATGCTACATTAAAATATCATATATGGTGCTTTGGGTCACCCTTACCATCATAAAAAATAATATTTGGTGCCATGAATCCATATGGCAAAGGAGTTACCCCTATATGTTGTGCTAAATGTATGTGTAGAAGAACATGATAATCCAAGGCATGCGACGGTCTAGTGGTACCTTGTTGAATATGTAAAACCTTGGCATAAATATCATATATCTCATTCATAATGGATTGTATATATGGTGATGAATAATCCATAGTATCCATAGGAGGTTGTGTCATTATTAAAGGTTGTTGAGTTAGAACAGGTTGTTGTAGAATCTGAGTTTCCCCCATAGTAAGTGTAATAGTATTATCATCTATGTGGTTAGAAGATTGACCATTATTGGATTTTTAATTATGTTAATGAAAAATATGTATAAGTTCATATTTCGTATCTAAATGTTTATAAATTAAATAATTCAATTGTCTTTTATCGATCTCATCAAATCATTTATTGAATTCTGCCATTGTAGGTTTGAAAGTAGGAAAAAAATGATGTATATGTGAACCTTTTAAGAAATTTAATCTATGAAAGATTACAAAAATAAAATAATAAATCAAATAAAAATTAATTTTGTAATATATAGAAAATAGAAGGATATAAACCTTAAGAGCATCAGGTCTAAGGTTTTGAGTGGTATTCAAAGTAAGTCAGGTTCACCAAATGATTTAACTTTTAAGGGATTTATGAAATGTAAACCCTAAGTTGTTAAAATGTTAGAGTATTAAATAAATTTATAAAATATGGAATAAATATAGCCTCTAATATATATAATAATTAACCTAATTAATTTTTCAAAAAATAGCAATGAATCACAAAAGTATGTATTTAGATGGAAACTGACTAAGATGGATGAACATGATTCTAGAAATTAGTGCAAAAGCTAAGAAGAGTGTCGTAAACTAGAAATAGGTCTCATAACTCCTCCTAGATATTAGTGTAGTTCTTTGGATAATATCACATTACACTAGTGTCCTCTATGCCATGCTAGTGTCTTCTTATTAAAAACTATGTGAACTTCTAAAAATAACCTTGTATGAATATGAGACACTTTTGCATGTGTGAATAAACTATGTTTCACTATTTTGACTTATTTTTGGCTTATTTAGGATAAATCCCTAAACCTCCATATTGTTAGTGGATCTGGGTGGAACAAGTATCAAAATTTTGATGTTAGTCAGGTAGGTTGGATGTTCTCAACACCCAACTATGTTGAGAATTTCCTACATACCAATACCTTGAGAGGGGATCAAGCCTAATGTAGTTCTCCCAATATAAGTGTTGATTTAATTACAAGTGAATGCTAATATGATTTCTATCTTGAGTGCTTTGAGTTAGGCTTGAGACTAGAAATATAAGTAAATTGAGCTTAAGATTGTTGTAGATGGCTATATGCATAAGTATGGAAGAATATGGATCAATGACTTTGATTTTTAAAACTTTTTTCTCAACTTGTTTGTATGTATTTGCATCTGATTTCCATTTATTTGGTAAAGGTATAAAATTGGTGTATATATACTGATTTGGTGCTTATCTAGATGTGATTTGATCCTAGGTTGACCCTAAAGTGCCTTGAGAACTATAAATATATCCATTGGGGTTGAAAAGAGGTAAGGGACACTAGCATAGTCCCTTTGTCACTACCATATTATAGTGGTATCCAAAGGGGCATGTTAGTCTCCAAAAGGGAACTCTAGTGTCTAGGTGGTAGAATATGGGGAAATGTGGGCCTAAATTCCTAGAGGAAGGTTTAGGACCACTTTAATAATGTATAAGGATGGATTATACTTGTACAAAAGTTAGATAAGGATCTAAAGAGGCCATAAAATAGGTTTAGAACTAAGCTAGGGGTAGTGTGGTCTCAAGTAACACTCATTGCACTCAAGTGAAATTTTATATGATTAAAAACTTCTATAATGCCTTCAAATCTAATATGGTTTAATATATATAGTACAAATAATCACCAATTATATCCAATGATATCTTTATTTATTTTTAAAATTAAGGCATAGGTTTTTTATTAGTTTCTTTGTAAAGTAGTGGACAAAATAGATAAATAATTATCTTAATGTACTACCTATCTTTGTCGATATATATACTTGAAAATTTTATATGCATTGGTAATCCAAAATCAAGGTTTTATGTTGAGAAGTGTTGTCATTGATATCAAGGTTGATGTCATTGATGTCAATGTGTAGGTCAAAGAGAGAATTTAAAGGAAACCTAATGATTCTTACATTCATTTTTGTCAATGATGGTATAGTGTTATAATTAATTCTCTTTTTTTATATCATCAATGAGGTAATCATTTTTGAGTACTAGTCTTTGAGTACAAGGTGTATTGAGAAGCCTAGTCATAACAAACATAGTAATATCATGAGCATATGCATGGTGAGCATGAAGAGGTATGTAAAAAGTTATGACATTGTTTCAATAGCATGTAAGTAATGTGATCAAGTATAAGAGCATCAATAAGTGTTGTAAGGTTAGTTGTAAAATCTCAAGTTCTTGAGAAGCCTAGCCATGACACTAATCATAGCATGAAGGAACCTTGTGAGAAGGTTTGAGCATGGTGTCTTGGTGAGATGTATTAATAGAGGCATAATAATATATATAAATTTGATTTATCATTCATATTATTCATTGGATTATGTAGGAGTGTTTCAATGTGAACCTACATGGGTAAGACCTTAAGTTCAAGTCTACAACCTAGTTTTAGACCTTACCTGACCTAATGAGGTGTCATGAGGTGTTGTAAAGGAATATGAATGTTTTAAATTATTATTTTATAATTTTAGAGGTTTATTGAGTTTGATAATGATGTGGATATTTCATGGAAATAAGCTTAAAGGTAATCTTTTAGTCTTAATATAATTTCCAGGTCAAGGTCTAAGAGAACAAATAGAGAAAGTATGATCTAATGGGGAATGAGCCTTTATTTCCAAGGTAATTATGGATATATTAGTGTTTATATATCTATTAAATGTTTTTTAAAGCATTATCACAAAGTTTTAAGTTGTGTTTTTCTAAATAAGGCATGAAAAGTGATTTTGAGGTCTCTCATGTGCACAGAATGATGGGTTCTCAACCTGAGAAGAAATTTTAGGTGTTCATTGACACGTGTAACCTATGAATTATAACCTAAGATATTAATTAGATATGTTTAAGGTTCCTATATAATATATCTAAGTATTATTTTTATAAATGAGGGGCAGTCTATTATAAACAATCGTTAACACAAAAAATAGTGTTAACCCTCTCTAAAACCCTAAAAATGGCCCAATGAGAAATATATTATTAAAAACATACTAAAATATATTTTTATGTCTATTTAAGTCATTTAAAGTTTTATTTAACTCTCCTAGTCACCTCTATGTATGATTAATTTGTCAAGTGGTGAGTGGACCCTATAAGAAAGGCTTTATTTCTTAGATATTTCTTGTAGAAGTTAGAGTTGACCAAGTAAAAATTGATAAATGGATAGATAAAAGATATTGATAATTTTATTTTAAGTATATGGTGGCTTATAATTAGGTTATATCCCTTAGGTGTGTTAAACCAGTCATCCAAGACAACCTATCACTAACAGGTTTAATGGTGCAAATAGTGAGAAACCTAGGCAAAAGTGATAAGGTAATTAGGGATGTGTTATAATGTATTATGGATGAATCTAAGTGAATGAATAAATTTTTAAATACTTTTAATACATGTTCATGTTGGATATATTTTTGTGAGGTTAGTGGATATGATGAAAATGTTGTTCATAAGTTGACCTATCTAATTCAGATGAGATAATGAGGTACAAAATCATTATATTGGTCTACAAGACCAATATTACCATTTTAAAATATTATATTTTTATCTAATAATTTTATAAATATAACATAGGATAATACACATGCATTAATATTATTTTAAAGTGGTCATACAGGTGTTGAAGGTCAAAATAACCATGACTAGTCTTCAAAGTAAACTGATAGTTATGGGTAAGTAAGTTGCAGAGATGTGTTTGAGACTCTATGCCATGATTTAATGTATATAATTCAAATTATTATTATTTTAAATTTTTATATCCTATAAAATATTTTTAAAATCTTGTAATTTAGTGTAAGAGGTTGAAACATTGAATCCAAAATGGCTTATCTAGCTGAGCGAGGTCTGAGAGAGAGAAGGTCAATAAATTGGCTTACAAGACCAATAATTTCCATTAAATAATATGATATATTTATTTTAATTTATTATTATGATTTTATAGGATAATTTACATTAATTTTAATTATTTTAGTATGTTCCTTTAGGTGTCATAAGTTCAAATTTCCATGACTGTGTTTTGAAGCTAGTTGGCAGTTTTGTGTGGGTTATTTGTAGAGAAGGTTTTGAGTCATTTTACCCTATGTTGTGAATTATAAATACTATTTTGATGATTATCATGTCATTTAATTTAATTATATGTTATTTATTTCCATTATTTTTGTAAAAATTGTGTTTATGTTTTAGTTGCTTAAGATAAACTTTCTAGGTATGCACAAGCCTAATTGTAAATAGTGTTAATGGCATGTTAAAAGTGGTGATTGAAGATAAAAGGTGTTATGGATCATATATGAGATTAATATGGGTCTATTTTAGTGTAATATTATATTTTACTATAGTTTTATGTTTTATAAGGAAGACAAAGTGTAATTTGTCCTAAACTAGACCCAAATGGATTAACTCTCCATGAGATATAAAGATGAATTAAGGCCTAATTGAGGTATGTCATACCTAAATGGACTCAAATAATGTTTTATACATTTTTATTATAGGTCATAAGATATATTCCATGGATTACCTAAGAGGGTAAGGGTGTTTTTCTGACCAATAAGGATACAAATAAGAGACTACTATAAATACAAGGCAATGTTAGGCTTATTTGTGTGTGGAGAGAGAAAGAGAATGAAATAATGTATTTGTAAGTATAATAAGGTCTGGTATACCATAAAAATATCATATAAAAACTATTATGAATATTTTACATAGGTTTTATGAAGGAAAATCAAGGTCTTATGACCTAATAAACTTAAGAACAGGACTAGTTGAGCGAAGAAGCCTAGAAGGTAGTTTGAGAGGGATAGAAGAGAGAGAATGATGTAGGAGCATCTGCAATGGCTACCTGAAGACAAGTCATGTTTAAATTTGAATTTCAAATTATTGTATTTTCCCTCCAAATGAGGAGTAATTGTAAATAAAATAAAAGTAAAAAGAAAATAGTTGGGGTTGTTGAGGGAATAATGGAGGAATGGTTGAAATGGTTTCAACCTTAGTATGTTGATGTAATTGAAAAAATATTTTTTTGTTTTAGAAGCCCAAATTGGGCGTAGAAGTTAGGGAGGAAGTTCTAAAAAGTGAAAAAAAAGAAAATTCATAGAGAGAGCAGGACGCAGAAAGGGAGAAGAGAAAGAAAAAGGATAGAAGTATGTAGAGAAAATAGCAAGGAGTGTAGGTGGTGTGGAAGTTAGAAATAAGGCCTTAAAAGGCCAAGAAATAGTTTGGTCTACTAGTTTGTGGAAGAATGTAATAGTTTGTTTTTAAGAAGTTTTGATAGAACTGTGAGTTTTGTGGCTGTATGGTGTGGAAAGTGCAAAGAATTTGTTGAATCCTTGACTGAATGGAAAGCTGTTCTGGTTGAGTTGAAAAAGGAGAGGTCTATATGATCCTTTGATATATTTTGTTATAAGTATGTATATTTTAATTTGATGAATTTAATCAAGTCTGTGGATTGATTTGCCACCCTATATCCTGTGAATAAGTGTTTGTATGCATTTTGAGAGTTCAATGATTCCTTTATAGACTTAGAAAGGGAAAACACAGGTTTTAAATAGTCATATAAATCCATTTCTTAGTTTTTTGGGAGTCCCCAAATAGAGACCGTTGGCATAGGAAAGAATAGGGACGCAGAACCCAGCTTGTGATTTGTGTTTAAAGTTGAGAATCATCCCTGTTAGGGGAGGTGTCAATACTTTTATTTGTATCTTCAAACCTACTGGCGATTCCAAAACCAACTGGATTCACCACTCCAACAAGATTCCAAATCTATAAAAAAACATCTCAGAACATTTCTTACTACAAAAACTAGTTGCCTTCAGGACAAGAATCCAATTTTTGCATCCCTCTATCATGTAAGCATCCCATGTGATACTGACACTCCTAGACAGTCCTGAAGGTCCAAAGGAGAATAGACATTTTATTTTATTTTATAAGGCCCAGCGAACATGGAGGAGATTGAATGTGCTCTCTCTAATGCAGCTTAGACATTTTATGGTAGGATGAGTGGTTCTTTTTTAAGTTGGTACAAGTTGGAGATAGGTGGCAAGGAATAGAATAATGATTGATTACATTCATAGTTTGCCAACTCAAGAAGGACGTATATAATCAAGTCACCTCTACCTCCCCTGCCTAATGATATAGTAGCAGCTAGAATCAGCAATTCTTCCAGTCCAATATCAAATACCGCATCTAAGTTTTCAATCGATGATACAAGGCATAATGTGGATTCTCTATGGATCTATCTCAGCTTGAGGTGAACCTACCTTCAACCACTTCATCTGGCTTAACAAAGACTAATACAGCTTCTGGATGGGCAGCATCTTGAGGAACATCTTGCAAGCATATCTGACATCCAGTGAGCAAAGCATGATATGGCTTCTGCTTTCTTGATCCTTTTGGGTAGAAACATAGATTTGAATTGAAAGTGAATTCACAATTCTGTCTCAATCACAGGCACAATTCCTAACCAGATTTCATGCAATTAAGTATGAGTACAAAACATGATGGTTAAAGCATGTTAGAATCATCTTTGTGTATCTAGTACCTTGATTTCAATGATGTGTTTGAGAAAGACTTTTCTAGCATATCTATAAGTATGTTTATGATAACAATGAGGTTGCCCCTAGCAAATGTGCCACAGACTAGGACTTGATAAAGAGGTAAATAAATTTACCCTGTTTGCAGCGTATCTGAGACCAGCGCATCATTTTGGTTTAAGAGCAGTTTAAGGACTGTTTAAGAAGGACACTTTCCCATCATTTGGTATCAGAGCTTGAAGCTCTTAGGATCTACTAAAGGAAAGGTATGAGTAACTTTTCTATTTGATTTGAGTTTATTTTGTTTAAGTAGCAAATAGGTGAAAAAGGAAGGTTTAAACCCATTGAGGCTTAAGAGGAGAAGAGAAGAAGCCAAGGAAGACTTAGTGAAGATCCAAGAAGAAGCTTGGATTTGTGATTTAAGTTTGATGTATAACAAGTTGCTACAGGATTGAGAGAAAAGGATCAAAAGACTAGGATGCAAAAGGCCTAGGTGAGATCAAGGAGATTGTTAAAAGACTAGTCAAGGAAAAAAGGCTTGGGTGAGATAAGGGATCAAGAGACCAAGGTGGAAAAGACTTGAGTGAAGATCTCAGAGATGGAAGTGTTGTTGAAGGCACTACAGAGCAGCAAGGTATATGAAAGCACCAGAAAGAAGAAAGGTATGGACAGTATTGAAATTGATAAAGAAATTGTTAATTTGAAGAGAGAGTTAGCTAAGATTAAAGATGACTATAAGACTTGGATGCAGCTGAATAGGCAAGCATGGGTATGGCCAATGAAGAAGAGGATAAAGTGGCCAATAGATCTCCTAATGAAAAGGAGAAGAAGGCAAAAGAAGATTGCCATGAAGAGGGAAGCTCAAAGAGGCAAGAAGATAAGAAGGTTGCCAAGTGAGCAGCAAGAGGAAGAAGTTGAGAAGAAGGTTCTCATTAAGGAGAACAAGAGAGAAAAAGAAAGAAAAGATGAAGTGCCAGGAAGAGCACTTGGAAAGATGAGAATGTCCATTAAGAGGATACTCATGGAGACATTATGGTCTCTTGTTTTTATATCTAATGCTGTTTTTGAATGGGTAAATGCAGGTATGAGCAGCCTTATTAAGGTCAAGAGAATGGCCTTGAAGAGTGAAGAGATTGATGCAAGAGAAGACACCAAGTGCACAAGTGAATGTGCAGGAAAAAGAAGTATGTTTGTTGATGTTGATAAGAAAGAAGAAGAGATGCATTGGTTAATGCATGAGAGAGGAGAGATGGAAGATAAAGCTGAATTCCATGATGCCATTGAATGCCAAGAGGAAGAAAGAGAGCAGCCAAGCATAAAGGAAGAGAAAGGTTGCTACATGGATCAAGCTATCCAAGAGGTAAATGAAATGTTAAGATCTGATTTTGATTGTTGTTATGAGCATGAAGCTGCTAATGTACAGATGCAAGAGTTAAGAAAGATGATAGAGCCCTCAAAAAGAGAATTTAAGCATGGGTATGTGATGCCTAAATGGTGGAAGAAGCAAACTCCCAAGCAAGAGGAAGCGCTGGTACAAAAGCATGGATGCAGGATGCCTAAATGGCTTGTGAAGTCAAATGGTAAGAAAGAGAAACAAATATGGATGCCTAAGAAGGCAAAGAGAGAAGATGTGAGTGTTGAAGCAACAACACTAAGAAGTCAATGGAAGAAGATTGAAGATTCTAGCAGCCAAGAGAATGAAGGTAAGAAAGAAAACTTCTCAAAGAACAATGAGGTTGAGCATGAGGATACAAGGATGAAAGGTAAGTCAATTGCTTGCAACGAATGGGATAATGATTTGTTTGAATCATTTAATAATATTTTTATGGAAAATGAGGAATGAAAAGTAGATGTGTGGACTAATATGTAGCAAGAAGAAAGTTCTAAATGGATGGATGATGGGGGAAGGAAAGAATATGCAGTAGAACAAACAAGATGGCTTCAGGGAGCAACTGAAGATAGTAAGGAGACACAAGGTAATGGTGTTCCTATTGTTTTTGATAAGTATATTAATGATGATGAAGAAGCTGATTTGTATGAATAAACTATAAAGTGGATGAATGTAATTATAGAGGATGAAAGACAATCTAGTCCTAAGTTTGATATAGGACATGAAGATTTGGATGAGCTTGTGTTGTGTGAAGAGTTGAAGAGGATAGAAGAGTTATTGAATCCTCCAAGAGAGTTGTGTAAAGGTACAAGCCATGGTGATGACAGCATTGGAAAGAGTAAAACAAGACAAGGACAAAGCAAAGAGGTCAAAATGATTTTGATCAAGGAGCAGAAATGTGAAGGCAGCCAAGAGGCTTCATGGCCTAAAGATTTTGATTCTAAGGTGGATTTGAATGTTTTGTATGCAGGTATGAAGGTTGCTAAAGTGAATGACATACATGAGTCATTAAAGAAGCTCCTGAAATAAGAAGAACAACAAGAAGATCTAGGAGACATATATGAAGATGAAGAAGCATGGCAGCTGAGATGGAGATGAGAAGAACATACCAAAAAAGGAAGAAAAGCAAAATGAAAGATAAAGACTGTCAAAGACAAACAGCAACATTGGTATTAGCAACAAGACCATGGAACCCAGGTATACAAGTGAAGACTAATGTATGGAGGCAGCATTTCATTTGAACTAAGGTTCAAATTGTTCGTAGAGGGAGAGTATGATGCAGGAGCATCTGCAATGGCTACCTGAAGACAAGTCATGTTTAAATTCAAATTTCAAAAATATTGTATTTTCCCTCCAAATGAGGAGTAATTGTAAATAAAATAAAAGTAAAAAGAAAATAGTTGGGGCTGTTAAGGGAATAATGGAGGAATGGTTGAAATGGTTTCAACCTTAGTATGTTGTTGTAATTGAAAAACTATTTTTTTGTTTTAGAAGCCCAAGTTGGGCGTAGAGGTTAGGGAGGAAGTTCTAAAAAGTGAAAAAAAAGAAAATTCATAGAGAGAGCAGAATGCAGAAAGGGAGAAGAGAAAGAAAAAGGATAGAAGTATGTAGAGAAAATAGCAAGGAGCGTAGGTGGTGTGGAAATCAGAATTAAGGCCTTCAAAGGCCAAGAAACAGTTCAGTCTACTAGTTTGTGGAAGAATGTAATAGTTTGTTTTTAAGAAGTTTTGATAGAACTACGAGTTCTATGGTTGTACAGTGTGGAAAGCACAAAGAATTTGCTGAATCCTTGACTAAATGGAAAGTTGTTCTGATTGAGTTGAAAAAGGAGAGGTCTGTATGATCCTTTGATATATTTTGTTATAAGTATGTATATTTTAATTTGATGAATTTAATCAAGTTTGTGGATTGATTCGCCACCCTATATCCTATTAATAAGTGTTTGTATGAATTTTGAGAGTTCAATGATTCCTGTTGGGGCTGTTAAGGGAATAATGGAGGAATGGTTGAAATGGTTTCAACCTTAGTATGTTGTTGTAATTGAAAAACTATTTTTTTGTTTTAAAAGCCCAAGTTGGGTGTAGAGGTTAGGGAGGAAGTTCTAAAAAGTGAAAAAAAAGAAAATTCATAGAGAGAGAAGAATGCAGAAAGGGAGAAGAGAAAGAAAAAGGATAGAAGTATGTAGAGAAAATAGCAAGGAGCGTAGGTGGTGTGGAAATCAGAATTAAGGCCTTCAAAGGCCAAGAAACAGTTCAGTCTACTAGTTTGTGGAAGAATGTAATAGTTTGTTTTTAAGAAGTTTTGATAGAATTACTAGTTCTATGGTTGTATAGTGTGGAAAGCACAAAGAATTTGCTGAATCCTTAACTGAATGGAAAGTTGTTCTGATTGAGTTGAAAAAGGAGAGGTCTGTATGATCCTTTGATATATTTTGTTATAAGTATGTATATTTTAATTTGATGAATTTAATCAAGTTTGTGGATTGATTCGCCACCCTATATCCTATGAATAAGTGTTTGTATGAATTTTGAGAGTTAAATGATTCCTTGATAGACTTAGAAAGGGAAAACACAGGTTTTAAATAGTAATATAAATCCATTGCATAGTTTGCTGGGAGTCCCCAAATAAAGACCGTTGGCATAGGAAAGAACAGGGACGCAGAACCCAGCTTGTGATTTGTGTTTAAAGTCAAGCATTTTTACTATTAGGGGAGGTGTCAATACTTTTATTTGTATCTACAACCTGCCGGTGATTCCAAAACCAACCGGATTCACCACTCCAAAAAGATTTTGAAGCTGTAAAAAAAAACATCTCAGAACATTTCTTACTACAAAAACCAGTTGCCTTCAGGACAAGAATCCAATTTTTGCATCCCTCTATCATGTAAGCATCCCACGTGATACTGACACTCCTAGATAGTCCTAAAGGTCCAAAGGAGAATAGATGTTTTATTTTATTTGATAAGGCCTAGCGACCATGGAGGAGATTGAACGTGCTCTCTCTGCTGCAGCTTAGACATTTTATGGTGGGACGAGTGGTTCTTGTTTAAGTTGGTAGAATTTGGAGATAAGTGGTGAGGAATTGAAGAATGATTGATTACACTCATAGTTTTCCAACTCAAGAAGGATGTATATAATCAAGTCACCTCTGCCTCCCCCACCTAATGATATAGTAGCAGATAGAATCAATAATTCTTCTAGTCTAATATCAGATACCACATCTAAGTTTTCAATTGATGATACAAGGCATAATGTGGATCCTATGGATCTGTCTCAGCTTGAGGTGAACCTACCTTCAACCACTTCATCTGGCTCAGCAAAGACTAATACGGCTTCTGGATGGGCAACATCTTGAGGAATATCTTGCAAGCATATCTGACATCTAGTGAGCAAAGCATGATATGGCTTCTACTTTCTCGATCCTTTTAGGCAGAAACATAGATTTGAATTGAAAGTGAATTCACAATTCTATCTGAATCACAGGCACAATTCCTAACTAGATTTTAGGCAATTAAGTATGAGTACAAAACATGATGGTTAAAGCATGTTAGAATCATCTTTGTGTATCTAGTATCTTGATTTCAATGATGTGTTTGAGAAAGACTTTTCTAGCATATGTGTAAGTATGTTTATGATAACAATGAGGTTGCCCCTAGCAAATGTGCCACAGACCAGGACTTGATAAAAAGGTAAATAAAATTACCCTATTTGTAGCATATTTGAGACCAGCGCATCATTTTGGTTTAAGAGCAGTTTAAGGACTGTTTAAGAAGGACACTTTCCCATCAGAGAAGTGTTCAAAAAGGATATAATATGAGAAATAAAGTTTTTTTAAGGTGATAAATGGTTTTATGTGGCTTATTTTTTGTTAATAAATATAAGGGGTTAGTGTCTCCTTATAAGTGGGTGCTTGCAAAAGCCTAGCTGAGTTGGTACTTAGCTAGTTGGAATTCATGCTCCATGTGAAGTGGGTGATTCACTAAATTTGGTGTTTATTTTATATGAATATATAAAAAAATTATATATTATTGGGTTTCATTCCCATTTAGTATTCCCACATATGTGATGTATTCTTTTTCTTCATGCATATGTGGATAGTTGTTTATGCTTGCTAGATCTATATGCTTATTTCAATGGTTCATGATTATTTAAGTAAAATTGATAAGTTTTTGAAGATTGATTCACCCCCCCCCACATTCATTTTAATTCCAATATTTCATGCAATAATTTATGTAAATTCAACTATGGCACAAATTTTATCCACTAGATATGCTAACATGTGAAAATTACCCTTCCTCTTAACCCTTAAAACTTATTATGACAAATTATACCAAATAATATCTCCTAAGGAATTAAATTTTTTTCATCGATGATCATAGAAATAAAATTTATCCACTTCTCGTCTACCATTTTTATGTCAATAGCTCCTTTTTTTTCATTAATGCCATACCTATGATAACTCCTTATCTAAATTTCATGATCAAAGTGGAGTTGATTTTTTTATATAATAATAAGTTAGTGTTCTCAACCCAATCCCTAAGTATGTCTCTAATACCATTACCTTCCATTCATTCTAGGGTTATGTAATCACTTTAAAATGACACTTGAGTGGTAAGAGTGCTAATTTAGATCACCTATCCCTAGTTTAGCTCTAAATATATCTCAGAGCCTATTTTCACACTTATATAGCCTTTGTGTGGGCTATGGGCATCCCTAGTCATACCTAAAGTAGTCTTAGACCCTCATTCTAACATCATGTCCCTTTATGCCTCAGGTTATACCACCTTTACACTAGTACCATAATAGGTAAAATAGAGCCACATGGTGATAGTGTCCCAATTTTGTTGTTATTATCATTTCCCTCCTTTTTTTATAAATGGATATTTTTTTAAATATTAGACCACCTAGGGTCAGGATAGACCTATTTTAACACTCTCAAAAGCACCAAAATAGTGTATATACATGAACTTTATCCATCTAACCACTAGATGGAATTTAAATGAAAATCACACATACAAAATTAGAATAAGTTGTGCATAATTAAGGTTTTCAATCCTTATTCTACCCTAATTTTGAATACAACCATTGATAACATTCTTAAGCTCCAATTACTTAGATTTCTAGTATCAATCACAATTAAATCACTCAAGTCTACAATCATACTAGCTTCACTTATACTTGCACTAACACTTATGTGGGGAGAAACTACATTGGGCTTGATCCATCTTTGAAGTATTAGTATGTGGGTAATTACCATCATATTGAGGTGTTGAGAATGTCTAGCTTACCCCACTAACAAACACACTTTACTACTTGTATCAACTAGATTCCCTAACAATATGGAGTATTAGGGTTTTCTCAAAAAAATATTTAAATGCATCATTTACAAGTTTTTAAAACTCATGTGCATAGGAATAAGCTTGATAGACCCAAACACATGTGTACCTAGAAGTTCAAAAAAGTTCTACATAGAGGACACTACTATCAAAATAAGGACACTAACACCACATGGTGTTATCATCCAATTAGAACACTATTATCTAAAAAAGGTTTTGACACCTAGATCTTATTTGTAACACTCTAACCATCCATTGCCTTAGTTTTTATCCTCTACATCACCCATCTCAATCATTTTATAGCTAAATTCTCATTTACATTATTTTTTTCTATTTTCAAAACGTTCAAATTTAGTCAATTTTATAACAAATAAGTGGCTTTATTTATTTCATATTTCTATCTTGATTTATTATATTCAACCATCTAAAAACATAGGATTTATATTCATCTAATTCTAAAAGGGTTAAGAAATTTGGTGAACCTGACTTACTTTGACTATTGTACAAACCCTAACCCTAGATAACCCTAGGGTTTGTATTTCCAACATTCTGAGACCCATATTTTAGATTTCATATCCATACATTTTTTTATTTTATTTGATATAATCATGATAATAATGATAGATGAAATGTATCACTTTTTATTGTAAAGTTTATCACTTTCATTTGCATGTTTGTTTCCTTTAATTTATAATGAAATCAAAAAATACATAAACACATGTATACATGATGCTTTATATCAATTAAAATGCATGTCATGTTTCATTTTCTATTTAGCTTGTTATTTTTATCTTATGTGGAATTCAATTAAGGGATAAATATTTAAACATATAAAGAATACATTACATAAGATACTAACTTAATTACCTAAAATAAAAAGTCTCCTTTAGATTGATTTTGATCTTTAGTTCACTTTTATTCCTTACTTATCACTCCTAGACATAAAGAAACATCAGTGGTCTCTCTTATCCCTCCTACTTCTCAACCACACACATCTAGACATAATCACACCTAGTTTCATATTGCTCACACTTCTTCCTATTAATAACCATCCAACACACCATTTTAATAGGGCAAAAAATAAGCTATGTTGCAATTTTCATAAGATAAATGTGCATTCAACCAATCATTGTTATGTACTCTAAGACTATATTGACCACTACGCCAATAGGTAAATTATAGCATTCACATAGGGGCACTAAGGTACCAATCTCCTAGATCACACTCCTTTATGATAGAGTTATCCTAAGATGTTCCATTTAAGTATCCATTGGTTACTCATTGTATGAGTCATGTGGTTTCTAAGATACCTATTTATGAGTGATCTTGTGCACCATAGATTCAATAGAGATGGTATCCAATCCACAGAGATTAGAGCATAGTCTCAATTTTAACATCGATTAAGATATTTGTAAATAATCATGGAGATTAGAGTATAGTCTTAGTTCACACACTGATAAAAATATTTGTCAATAATCAGAGAGATTAGAGTATAGTCTTAGTTTGACCACTAATCAAGATATTTTTCCATAATCATAAATATCAGAGTATAGTCTAAGTCTGAGCACTGATCAAGATATTTGCAAGAGATCATACTTTCTATGGATCATCAAGCTCAAAGCATAGTTATCATATGATATCTAATCAAACTCTTTGATATAACATCTACACACCTAACCACTAATAGTGTATCACACATAGTTTCAATTCTAGCATTTAATTCTACACCAGCATAACATGAGTATTATGGTAATTTGTTTATCATGCCATCTATATTTAGATAGTGCATACCATAGTCACATGATCTACATGAAAATATCCTACCAAACTCATATAAAACCTATACTAACAAATAACATCCCTAGTCCATTATAGATATCTACTTAAACATTTATAAAACTTATACTAACAAATAACATCCCTAGTCCACTATATATATCTACTTAAACATTTATAAATAGATAAAAATTTCATTACCATTACTTAAAAAATACCATATTCTAGTATCACCATTTAACACAATGAAAATAATTAAACACATGTAAACATACATAATATAACTAGATCAAGATACTAATATACACAGTGCCCATATAACAATAAACATCCATATATATAACTTAGAACATAGTTTCAATATTGATATTGTACATCACTAAATAATATAGACATGACCACTAGGACCAACCCCCTTAGTCTCACTCTCAGACATATACATACTAGAAATGGAGACCCCACTATCCCTCTATGACTTCAATCGATGAATGAATCTATTATCTCTCTCATGTAACACACCTAGCTTAACCATACACTCTGCATGATCTTTTTGTAGACATATGTAGTAATACACTATTTGATTACTTTACCCACAAATATAATTGGGTGTGGGCATGGTCCATCTCTGTAAATTTATGCATGCCTTATCCTTATCCAAAATTACTCACCTATATGCCATAATACCTATGGAATATTGATCAAATAAATGGGAATGAACACTAGTAACATCCATGTCTATCTCTACTAATCCATCATCTATGACATCAACATTAATATATCATGTCAGTATGTGGATCCTAAAATTGATTATAGTCTCTTAATACTCATCATCATTTAAACTTGCACATACCTACATAATAAATTGGATACTTAGATAGGTCAATAAGTAACCAAACACATAGAATATTCAAACATAAAATAGCAACTTACCATTGATATCCCTAAAGGGATCCACATCTAGTATATTCTATACAATAATCCCACCTCTCAAAAATAGAGGTGACCATTTATGCTCTTTTCACTAGGATATATAGGCATTAGTAGATCCTAAATCATCCAAATATAATATGTCAATCACCATATCCCACTCTATCAAAATAATCATGGCTAACTCTATAATTGATTATTTAGTTTAACTACTTGGCCCCACTAGATCATATAAACAACTGATCCACACCACTAGTACTAGGGGCACATCCTGAGTAACACCAAAATATCATGTCACCTAATCATAATGAAACCTCTCATATACATTTACCCAATGGTCATGCATCCAAAAAATCACTCAAACCCATCTAAGTTGATAATAATCCTTATGCCATCCCTTATAGCCTTTGTAAGTCCTCCCGATAATATCTTTGGTCATCAACCTATGAAGCACCTTTCGATACTACATCATGCTCCTCTTAGGCATATATCTCATCCTAGTCCACCTCTATAAAAATGATTATGGGTGGGCCAAATAACCTCATCAAGGCAACACTAGTATAATCATAGATATATGCTCATATTATCAACAATATAATAGTGTGGAAGATCCAATACCTTCGGCACAGGTCTCCTACATATAATGGTATGAATATTAGTACAAGTTGCATACAAAATTGAAACCCTATGAGTATATAGTACTATGATATTCTATGTCCTTCAATATCTCTTGCATCATGTATGATACCAGAACCCCATTCCCATCTACAACCACAAATAAAGATAATAAAATTTCTAAGAACTTATATAACTATAGAACACTTTTTGTGAGAATCAATGGTAATAATATATCATTATGGCTCTCTACACAATGAGTCCCTACATACATCACAAAAAAATACTTAATGGCTCACTATATGATTCACCAGTATCCTCCTATAATACTACCCTCTACCCAGTAATAGGTAATCATAGGATCCTATACACATCCTTGAGGGTGATAGTCATCTACCTAATAAGTAATTATAATGTGCAAGTATCTACATCCCATCTCTCACACAATGTAGTCATCATGTTTTTATCCCATGCATTAGATATAAGGATGACATGTGACTGAAACTAACTCTCTCTCTAATAAAACAATCTTAACATCTATCAAGGGTAGACCCCATAAGGTCTCCATCATTTGACCACTCCAAAATTCTCTCATTCAAAAATAAACTTGTAAAAATATAACCAAATACAACATTAGAAATGAAAAATATAAGATAAATAGATTAAAAAATAGTTAAAAAACACCAGTCAGTAATAACAAACATCATAAACTAGGCCTAGTAAATACTAGTGTTGCATAGATGATAACATCATTGGATAGTAGTGCCATGTCATAGACACTAATTCTAATATTAGGATAGAAACACCACATTTCCAAAAATAGACCTAAACTATTATATTTCCAATAAAAATAGTAAAAAATGTAATACAAATGATAAAAATAGGAAAAATATAGGCTCCTTACAAGGTTAAACTCTTCCCTAGACTAGATAAGTTCATTCACCTCCTCATACCATGTCAAAGTAGTTCCTTAACTCCTTGACATATTTCTCTAGCTCAAAACAACTAATAACTATCAACTCAAATGATTCAAATGAATTGTAAAACTAATCAACTAACCTATTTAAGTCACATTTATAAAATGCCACATTAATAAGGTTGACCTTGCATGCCAATTTCACTAACTAATACCAACTTCTTATAATCATGATATCTAGATAATAGTAACTCTAATTCGTGAGCCATTTATTGCACATGGAACTTAACCTTAATATACCTCACCTTATATTGGTTAAACCAATATCTCGATCACATTTTACTCTATAAAAAGATAAAATTAATATTAATATAATAAAATCAATATAAACCAAACATCTATCAGATTACCAATTTTAATAATCAAATCCACCAGAATAGATAAAATATTCAAACTTAAAACAACATCACCCTTGCTAATTAACACTAATGAATTTGGTCATTATAGCTTTTGGTTAGACACCCTCACCTTAGTTTCATCTCTCTCACTAAAAGGGGGGAATACACATAGATTGCTTCAAATATACACATATTAAGACACATGGGTTTACTCAAACATATATATTCAAACACACAATTTTACTCAAATATAGATATTTAAACACAAAGGTTTACTCAAATTTAGATATTTATAGACACATGTTCACTTAGATACAAATATTCAGACACATAGGTCTACTTAAATACATATATTCAGACACATAGGTTTGATGTAAATATATACTTTGACACAGATATATAGTTTGATTTAGATATATAGGCTTACATAGATATATAGTTTGGATTATATATACAATTTTATATAGATATATAGTTTAGCTCATATATACATTTCGACTCAGATATATAGATGTTTAGATATATAACTAAATTACTCATATATCAAGATTGGGGGCATGATTTAGAACACACATCCTTGATCTCTATTCTCATATATATGGATAAACAACTACATTACTTAGATATTAAGATTAGGAGCATGATGCAAAGCACACATCCTTGATCTTTATTAACATATATACATTTTGACTCATATATATAGATGTTCAAATACATAGCTACATTACTCAGATATTAGGATTGAGGGCATGGTGTAGAACACACATCCTTGATATTTATTTTTATATTACCAAGTTACACTCAAATTGTCAATAAGATGTCCCCAAGATACCACCAAGGTTTCAATAGCTTGGGTTTCATGACCATCTATAGTAGTTGTTCCATAACCTTCCACCAGACCCAATTTACATACTCAACTTTAGTATACACATCGGAATGGGGGCAAGTAGACCTTGTTTCTCCACATATTTATTTTACATTTTATATATAATATAGAGGATACCCACATTATGGATTTCCTCTTCACATACTTCACTCCAGCTCCATTTTCTATCCACTTCTTTGGAAATCAAGTGAATCAGGTTTAGAACACATATGTACATGTAAGCAGAGGTATGAATTCCTATTTTTCTTCTACTCTAGTACTTTAATTGCATTATATTACTATTATAAAATGGAAGAAAACGTATAGACCATAATTTGTTCATGCAACCACAAGTAATATCTTTTATTTGTCTTTCACATGAAGGTTTTAGTGATGAACATAACCCTTGTTTGCATGGTTATTTTAGGTCTTTTGATCTTTCTTATATTTTATTTTCCCTATTTATTTCAACCCTAGTATTCTTGAATCATTTTCTCCCAGTCATAGGGGTCCCTAGCCTATCTTTCTTAGATTTAACTATTTTTCTAGGCCTCAAGACACTAGCACCATTATCAAGATAGTAGCACCATGTGACACTAGTGTTTTATTATGGATATAGTGTTCAATGATCATTTTATCTTATGTTTTGGATTGTAACACTACCTTAAATCTCCTCTTATGTGTTTTTCCCTCTTTTATGACTTGTTGGCTAGTGAACAAGATCTTACATTCAAATCAAAATTCCTTCTATATAAAGAGCCTCAAATGGAATTTTTACATCTAACACTTACTATTTTGGCACAAAATTACATAAAATTAGTCAATAGTTTAACTCAATACTTTGCATACTACTCATTTATTACATTTAGACATTAAATTCTTGATCAAATAAGGGCCTAAGAAGAAGTCATTCTAACATATTGTGCATGTTGATGATGTATGTTACCTAAGGTGAAACTACATGTGATATAAGACCCCTACCATTAGGGTTAATGCAAGTAGTGAATAGGACAACAACGGTTCTACAACATTAGATTGTAATATCCTACAACCTAGTTTTTCTTTTTCTTTTGCATTTAATTTGGTTGATTGTTTCATGTGTGTAGGTGTTTATTAGGGTTTAAAAATATATTAAGTGCAAATAATGACATAAACAAGCTTTCAAGAGACATATAACCACATATATCTCCCTCAAAACCTCCTTCAACTTCCTTTAAAGTTTTAGATAACTCCTCCAAGAGGAAACCTAGTGTCATAATTAGACACTAGAGCCACATAGCACTATTTTCCACATAGCACTATTTCTCCAACATGTTTCAACCTATTGAGTTATATAAATACCTATTTTTCTCCAAATAAGTGCCCCTTCTTTAAATCTTTGTTATTTTTGTAAAGGCTTATCAAATCAATTATTTCTTATTTTCATTACAAGTTATTGTTATACTCAACCCTTTAATAACATAGGATTTACATACTCTAAGTCCTAAAAGGATCAAACATAAAATCAAAAAGTCTTTTCATATTGATTATACATAGCTTATATCCAAAAAATACAAAAGTAATACAATATTTCAAAAACATAAAAACATTCAAATGTTTATGTAGAAAACATAAAATTATAGATTGTATGCATTAACATGTTTACATTTATTATATTTTATAGACACGTCATATGATATTTATCCTAGTATAGTCAATTTTTTATCATACATATATGATTGACTTATTATTTTTGAGTGCTCACTTTAGACATCCAATTCTTATCACTATTGTGCCAAAATTACAAATTTAAATGATATTCTACAATAATACACAATCTTGACCAAAATCACTAAAATGTTCTAAATAATTTTAAATTCTCACATACATGTTTTGATTTATGCTCATTTATCATTGAATGGGGAAATGCATCTTATGTGATCATTATTTTTTCTTAAATCACTTCAAGTCAAATTATGACCATGCAAAATGATGTCCTAGATCACTAAAATATTATAATTTGATCACACATATCACATGCATATGTCAATTCACATCTATAATAAACTAATTAGGGTATTACCCCATATAAATAACTTCTTATTCTAATTATACTCTAGTCAAATTATGACTCGATAAAATGACATTTGTGACTAGGTTGATTAAATGTGAAACAAATTTCTAAAGAATTTTAGAAAACTAATTAAGGTCACTTAAGTAAATCAAAACCAAATTAGAGGTTTAAGTGGAAATTTTTTAAATTTTTTTGAATATCTATTTACTATAGATTACTTATTCAATTATGTATCGACCCATGACATCATCACAATGGTGCCATCCATAAATGATTAATACGATAAATATCAAGATTGAACTCTCCCATGCTTCATCAGTGCCCCATTCTTCCAAATATTGATGAGATTATTTATTGTTTGTCCTTCTAAAATTGAATCAATCCATGGCCACACATCTTGATATCAATATTGATGGTCATGGTTGATCCTAAACATTTCATAAATTCTATAAATAAGTGAGCAAAGACCATAACTTTTAATCTTGAATTGTGTAAAATTATTATGTATAAATACTTTTAAACAAGCTTTAATTGAATAATGTTATTATGGAAGAATATTGCTACACAAATATTTACTCATTCACCTAATTAGGTCAAATTGAAGAAATAAATCATTGGTAAACTAAGAGATGATGAAGGCTTATGCTACACCTCATTGATGAAGATTTGAAGAACCAAATCTAGGGAAAAGCATTTTTTGTTGACCATTTTTGAAATAGGGATGTCACTACCGAAAGGTATTGATTATCATGATTTATTAGTTAGTTTATTTTTTTCATTAACACTACCCCTTAAGGGAGTAGGATTAACACATTAGTTATTTATGCTTATTTTGATATTTATTTACTAACACATGAGCTAACTTGTTTTGTAATCCTATCCTACATAAGGCATGTTTAGTGGGACTATGCATCTCACACATCATTTTACTCCTAATTTATCACTTAGACCCTCTTTTGAGGTTATTTTACTCCTCTTTCATCTAATTTTTTTGTTTTATGAATTTGGGTCCAAATGGTAGAATTAACCTATAACTGATGAGTTTTTCATAAACATCAATGAGAATGCCCTATGAAACAACTGGATCATCTTGAGAAAAATTAAGATCACCTACATAATTGGAAAAATTAACATTTGTTTTTTTCTATCTCTATTTATGTGTTTTTATAGAATGATGAAAACAACCTAAAGATTAGCAGGTTCAACTTGTGGAATGGTATGGTTGCCTAAGATGAATGAGATTATCTTGGACCAAACCTATAGGTAATTTATATGTTTTTCATTTTTATCATTTTAACAAGTTCTCCTTATTTATTGGTGAGATCACCTTTCTAATTAGTGATATCATCCTACTAATCAGGGGATTTCTAGATAGTGTGTTTACCTATCTATGTAACAATAGAATCATCATGTTGAATAGTAGTATTTCTCTACATAATGGTGAGTTCACTCTATATAATGGTAATAATTTCCTATGTAAAATTCCAGAGATTTAAAATATCAAATTTCAAGTTTATTTTGATATCATACACCCCTTTTCTATACTCTTAACTCTTTTTTTTTTACATAATTAAGACACTTAGTTTATATTTTTAAAATAACCAAAGGAAAATTTTGCTTCATATTTCATTTGGTGATCTAAAATGAAATCAAAATTTATATAAGTGATTTTAAGATCTTTTGTTTTTTATTATTGTTCGTTGTGTGTTTTTTTGCAAACCAAGTGTATCACATATGTTCTTCCCCTATCCCTTTTAGGGAACTTGGGTGATCCAAAAATTATTCACTTATTACTTTTTTCACTTAGTCCAAGCATATAAGGAATGTATTATATAAACTACCCAAAATATGAGTGATTTGCATGATCCTAAAATGACACTAAAGTCCTATAAATTGTATTTATTGCATCTTAACTTGTGAGCAAGAGTTCATAGCCTCCATATGAGTTATCTAGGAAAGTGTTGACCTAAGAATTCATATCCCCACATCATTTAAACCCCACTCCATATTTGGGTTTACAAATTGAGGTCAAATTATTGGGATACTTATTTGAGAAGTTAAATAAGATCCATTAGTAAAACATGCCTCAGAACAAATGCTTAACCTAGACATCAAACTACACTAAGCAATTGATGGATAGTGGTTGTAAAGGGGGAAGAATTTTTTACAATAATATGATTACCTTGGTTCTAAATAACATTGTATTCCCTCATGTTAATCACACATATGGGACCACTTAAATTTTGTGATATTTATAGTTTGTAGATAAACCCCATTTTTCATCTTGTACTATTGGTGTAGGGAGAGTAGCTCAAAGTTACATGTGATTGTATGATGCCTTGAGAGAAGAGGGGGCCTAAACACACTAATTTTCATGTGCATCTAAATTTATTAGATTTATAACTTATTTCCTCTCAAGAAGGAGTATATCAACTAAATCTAAGAGTACGAATCCACCTTATCAATTTCTAAGATAGGATGTACACTTTGGTGTTTTTATTGTTCGTATTTACTTACATTGTCTTTTGAGTCTAAATATATTTTTGTGTGAGCCAAAATATCTCAAAAACCAAACACTTGTCATACACCATTTTTTATAACAAAAAGGCATTACGTTGGTTAAATACATAACAATTTTAGCCTTATTCAAAATTCAATCAAATCATTTATGTTTATTTTCCAAAAAATCACCATTACATTATTCATTTGAGTTTAGATTATTTACTAATTGAAAAATTTAAATTTCTTTTAATCCAAATTTAAAATTTTACCTTTGTAAGTTCTAATCCAAAATGCTATTGGTTTACGCCAAAGTCATGCCTATAATTCGGGCTTGGGTGGTTCACCTTTTGTGCTTGGTTTGAGTAACTTGGGTAAAATTTTATATTTGGTTTGAAGTTCATTTGTATAGACACTTTCCTATTCTATTCTTATTTATAACATAGTTCATCTTGAGTTCACTCACACTCTAAGTTCATGGACCATTTGACTTTCTTTTCCATGGTGTGTCATTATGTTTCCCTTTGTTTTGGGTCTTATACTTAGGATTTATTGTGTTAATTTACATCTTAAGTTTCTTTGTTTTCATATTAATATTCTTTATTCAAAATGTCTTATTATAATTTTCTAATCATAATCCACCAGATTTGTGTTTAAATTTTTATAGTATTGACATACTTTTAACATAGATTTTTATGTGCTAGCCTGCACCCTAAGTTCCCAAGATTATTTTACCCTCTTTTAAATTGATGATTTCAACCAACCAAGGTTAAGTAATCTCATAACCTCTTTATTATAATTTTATGGTGTCATGTTATTTCATTTTATAGTCTCATTTTACCTTGTATTTGTTTAATTAAAGAGTCTAAAAACACCTTTTTAAGCATTTGTAAAACCAAAATCCAAACACTTCACAAACATAGAAACCCATCTTCAAACATGCAAAGGTATACTCATGGTGGGGTCTCCTATGGTCCTATTTTTTAGGAAGATCATAATTATGATGGAGAATAAAACCCATCGTGTTTGATGATATACCAATGACAGTAGGATTTGAACACAGTTATTATAAACAATAACCTATAGAGGACAAAGATGAATCTCTCTTTAGGTTAATTTAATTATGTGTAAGAATGCCACCTAATTTCCCATTAGTATAATTTCACATGATTGTTTGAGTAAAGGATAAATAATTATAGAAACCTTTCACTCATGTTACAAAACCAATGTTGCTTCTAATAGTAAGGGAAAATAAAAACCTATAGATTCCTCCCCAACTAATCAAGATATTATTTCCAAGATCTATTAAATCAATCAATGGTACATAGATCAACTTATCATAGACCTAATAGCTTCATTAATTGAACTTTAATTGACAATACTACCTCTAAGGATCAAGAACAAATGATAGATAAAATAAAGCATGCCTTAGTTGATCCTATATCCATGGAAAACCCTTGATTTTCTCCTAAACAAAAAAACCTATAGATGCTTTGAGACACATTTAACCTGATATGGAGCATAAATTTTTCAACCATCAAGAGAAAAACACCCATTTGAAACAACAAGGAATGTAAGACTCATTATATATTGGGGGTGTTTTATAAAACACTTTAGCAATTTTATCTCAACCACAATGCCCTTTGGTGAATGTATAAAAGATACCTCAAAACTAGTAGCATTCATATAGCTCATAGCAATAGATTCTAGGGACTCTATATCAATCACCTAAGAATCAATGGTAGACCTACTCAAATTAAAGAATAAACCAAAACCAATGCTTTGGCTAAAGGGTTCATATCCCTAATAGGACCATGCAAGGGGGTATATTCCTTCCCAATAAAATTATATTCCACTAAGAAATGCACCAAACATGTAGGAGTGGAATTTGATGAACACATAGTCTCAAGGCTTGAGACAAGAAATCAAATTAAGAAATATAAGTTTGATAAGATATGCCCTTATCTATTTGACATAATCATTCTTTTGGTCTCCTTTCCACCTCATTTTGAGGCACCCATGTTTGATAATTGCAAAGGGAATGGGGACCCTTGAGAGCACATTAAATCCTTTTTGTATTATGCCAAGAGGTAGCCTATAATAGCGTTTATTTCCTCTAGTTATTTCTACACAATTTGGCTAGATAAGCTCTAGATTAGATCTAAAAATTGCCTAAGGGATTGGTGACAGATTGGAATGATTTCTCAGATAAATTTGTCAACCATTTTATTATAACATTGATCATGAGTTAAAAATGGTTGAATTATGAAATAAAAGATAAAGAGATGGAATAATCTTTAAAACATACCTACAATGATGGACAACATTAATTGATTTCTTTTAACATAACTTACTAGATCATCAATTGGCTAATATTTTTTGACATAATTGGCACCCTGAAGTAACTCATAATTTAGGACTCACTTATGCAAACACATTCAAGGAAATTATTGAGAAGGGAGTGAAGATTTAAAAATCACTTATAGCCATAGGCCTTATGAAAATATATTCACAAGGTCAAACATATACTCAAACACACCCACCTATTCAGGCTACTAATATATAAAAACCTAAGGGTTTTAACAAGAATAAAAACATGGTGGAAAATGAAGTAATAAAATCTAGACATGTATAGATGGTCTAGGCTCTACTAGTTCCAAATTTATAACCCAATCCACTAACCACTTTACAATGAACACCTCCATGCATAGGGTTTAACAAGTATAGAAAATTCAACAAACTAGGAGAGCATATTAAGCCATTATTCAAGAATCTAGTGGAAACTAATTTAAATGTATGGAATATACCAAAGCCATTTCTAGAAGACTAACCTAAACCCAATCGGTATTGAGAAGATGAGTTTTTTTAATTTCCATCATTTTATCTACCATTTCATTTATCAATGTATATAATTAAGACATCTCATTGAAGACCTGATTGAAAGTGGCAAAATTGAAGCGAACTAATTAACATAGAACATTAATCAAAACATGGGCATCTACAATGACCTATTTCCTAACCATAATCAATAGTAGTAGAGGAAAATTTAGAATTAAGGTTAGGGCTAATGTTAATATGGACAATGTCAAAAGCCTAATCATCATATTCATAATTAGGATCATAATACCTAAGCCAAAAATTTGGTTTATAACAACATGTTGATGAATATAATAACACTGTAGGATAGGTTTCTATAAATCACATTGCCACTATTATAGTTAAAACCCATAAACCATTCAATTATTTTCAAAGTGTTAGTTCCCCTATTTTATTAATAACACCCTCTTCTTCAACTAACGTTACACTAGGTTCAATAAATTTTATTCCACCTCGATTTCTATGGGTTATTAGTTTTAGACAACTTTCTCCTTATTCTAATTATAATGACTCTTTATTGACTCAAAATTATGAAATCATAACTAAATGCTCAAGTCACCCTCTAAGACCCTTTGCCTTCTTCTAAAACTAAACCAAATTTGAACAAAAACTTATATCATCCAAAGCCAAACCCTATCTTTCTTTTATTGAGAAGCCATATAACATTCAGGACCAACTAAGAAAAACCTCTATGTAGATTTTTATCTTATATCTCTTACATACATTAGAAGTCCATAGAGATGTATTGAATGATTTATTTCAATAGTCCAATATTCTCAAAGATATCAAGCTTGACCAATTTCAAACACTCAGAGGACATATATCTCTAAGCTAACAACTTACATTTGATTAGAAAGATATGTCTTCCCTTGGTCCCAGCCATAATAACCCCTTATACATTAAAATCATTATAGAACATCATAAAATTATGTAAATTCTTATATATAATGGTTTAAGGATGAACATAGTGTCTCTAAAGTTGATATAGTGGTCAGGATATACCACCAAGGACATACATCATGAGATAATCATAATCAAAGCATATGATAATGCTAAAAGAGAGTCATCCAAGATTATTTATTTGTCAATAATTTTTGGATTTGTATCAAATGATACACTATTTCATGTCATTAATATTGAATTTACATATAATATACTTCTTGTTCATCCTTGGATCCATCAAGTACAAGCTATCCCATCTAACTTGAACCAATGCCTCAATTTCCCCCATGCTAGAATTGAGGCTAACAATCATGCTAATTTTTTTCCCTACCAATATTAAAGACATCTAGATGTTGAATATCACAATTATAACCATTGTCTTCGATCTAAATTTGCATCCAAAAAAATAAATAGGTTTTTAACTACCCAAATATAATTATATGGACCCTAGTGAGCTTGCTTCTACTCCAATCGATCCATTTCCCACACCATTTGAAAACCAGCTCATTATGGAGGATGCAAAAATTTCAACATACCGTTTGAAATATGCATTTCATATTGAAAAATTTCCCAAATATACTAAGTCTTATGGTAGACCTAGGAATTTTGAAGGCCCTTGTAGGCCCAACATGATTTGGCAGAAGAATAAAAGCACATAAAAACCACCAGTGGTATTTATACCATCAACTTCACCAAATCAGGATCCAAAAGCCTTTACTAAAGGAGATTGGTTATACTCTAAAGGCATTTCCAATTATTTTTATAATCCTAAGTACCCTATCCCTAATTGTATTCTAGATAGTTTTGATTATGCATGAAAAGTCCTAAGACTACAAGGGCAAGGTATTTTAGAATCATTATTAGCTAGTAAACCTACTATGAGTCAAGGTATCAAATTTATACTTCATGGGGCTGACCTCATATATTTTGATAATCATTATTATTTATCAACTAATAAAGAAACTCTTGATAGTGACGCAACATCTCATTATAGCTCTTACAATGAGCTTGCTAACACTAATTTATTTGACTCTAATTCTATTATGACTATCATAGCCCATTATCTGCTTAACCTTTACCATCCTTACCTTATAGATTGGTACCAATAAAATTTTGCTATATCCCTTGATGAATTTCAAAATGAGGATTTTATCACTGAGTACATGGGCCTTAGATATCTGTTTCCAATTGGTGATCCCAAGAAAGGATTTGACTTATCCTTGGACTTTATTACCTACTTTAGATAGCAGATAAACTTTCTTGGTCACACAAAAGAGAAAACATCAAGATATTTAGGTGAAAACCTCTTTGATGTGCTCATTGGTTAGGGAAAATTTAAATGAAAAGATAATCCCTTGAATGAAAACTTATTTCAAGTGGTCTTTTATGGGGAAGTTTTCTCACCTCCATAGGAAGTATAATGTCCACCTAGTCTAATCTCTACAACTAGTGTCAGTATCACCTTTGAACAACATAAATTATTTGAGCATATTTATCTTGATTTTCTATATATATTTTCTAATTGTCCATTACCTAATCTTTAGGGCTCACAACTAGAGGATAAATCAAAATAAGAGGATCAAGATAAAACATGACCCACTATTTTAGAGGATGGATCTATATTCCTTGTATAAAATACCATTTTATTAAACCTAGGAACTCATGAAATTCCCAAAAAAAATTATCTCAAATCATCCCTAACTGATTAAGAGTGTGACTATATTGTCACCATTCTGAGGGACTTTATGGATATATTTGCATGGGCTTATTCAAACATGTTAGGACTAGACCTTGACCTAGTCCTACCTCACCATGTTATACATTAAGATGTCAATCCAATCAAGAAAAAATTAATAAAAATGAATCCACACATTTCTATTTTAGTGAGGAAGGATCTATAGAAACTATTAGGAGTTAACTTCATTAAACTATTGTAATATTCTAAATGGATATCAAATGTAGTCCTAGTAAGTAAAAAGCCATAAACCATATGTGTTTATACTAATTTTTGAGATATCAACAAAGCATGTCCTAAATATGATTTCCATCTACCTAATATTGACATGATTATTGAATCAACTAATGGGTATGAGATTTTTTCCCTCATGGATGGCTACTCAAGATATAACCAAATTAGGAGAGCTCTAGAAGACTAGTACAAGACTGCATTCAACACACCATGGGGAGCATTTTATTACCAAGTTATACCTTTTGATTGAATAGATTTTATTCCACCTATCAAATTGTTATGACTTTCATTTTCCATGACATGATGCATGATATTGTTGAGGAATATGTTAATGATATTCTATCAAAAATACATCCTAATGTTTTATGGAGAATCTTTGAGGGACTTTATGTGTACAAGGTTCATCTAAATATTAAGATGTGCATATTTGGTGTCACTTAAGTAAAATTGATGTGATTAATTTTATCAAAAATAAGGATTGAAGTGGATATTTATAACTTTAAGGTTATCATGGAGATGCCTCCACTTTCCAATTTGAAATATCTCTATAGCTTGCAGGTCAAGATTTAGTCTATTCACAAGTTTATTTCATAATTGGAAAACAAGTGTCATCCTTTCACACACATCTTGAATAAGGTGTTCATTTTTCAATGGGATACTAAATTTTATCAAGAATTTTCATAAATTAAATCATATTTGGCTAACCTGCCATTTTTGAGACTGCCAACACCTAGACAACCATTATTGCTTTATATCTTAGCCATAAAACATGCACTAGGGGCACTTTTGACCCAACGTGATGAACAAGCAAAGGAAAATGCAATATACTATTTGATCTAAACACTTCTAACATATAATCATAATTATATACCTATTGAGAAGTCTTATTTTTCAATAGTGTTCACTTCCCAGAAGTTGTGACACTACATGCTGAATAATAAAACTATTGTTATTGCTAAAGTGGACCATCTCAAATATTTATTGTCCAAGAAAACTCTTACAAGACACATGGATAAATAGGTCATGACCTTGAGTGAATTTTATGTTGATTACTAGACTCAAAAATATATTAAGGGGCAGGTCATTAGAGATCAGTTTGTTGAATCTCCTATTGAAGATACTCAAACACTCACATTTGATTTTCTAGATGATTCTATCATGATTATAGAATAAGTGGATTGTGAACCTAAATAATGGAAGTTATACTTTGATTGTTATTTCACTTCACATAGATTTGGATCTAGCATCTTATTAGTTACACCATAAGGGGACCTTATCCCTAAGGGTTTTTCACATTAGTTTTAAGTGCAATAATATTATGTTTGATTATGAAGCTCTCATTATAGGACTTTATCTTAAAATATAGTGGGATATACAATAATTAATGGTTTATAGAGATTCTAAATTGATCATTAATCATAACATAAACCAATATCAAAATTTAGATGACAAGATTGTACCCTAAAAGCACATTGTGGACATTATCAAGTCCCATTTCAATTCCTTATAGTTTGAATAGGTGTCATAGGCCAATAATAGATTAGCCAATGCAATGCTAACAATTGAGTCTATGGTACAAGTTTCTATTAATGCCAAAGATTACCAATTTTTCATCAATAATATTCTATATCATGTTTATATATTGTCATATTTAGAGAGGGTATGTATAATTATTGGTCCCAATCTCACACTTGAACTCCCTTGGTATCAGGACATTTATAATTATTTTCATGACCAACTTTTTCCTCTTGACCTTTCACACAATCACTAGATAATATTCCTTCATTGCCTAGACCATTAAATACATTTTATCATATAGGTTGTAATGGAACTCTTCTTAGTTATTATCCTTAAGAGAATCAATGTTAGCACTTAAGGAGGTCCGTGAAGGATTGTGTGGGGCCCACATTAGTGGTGTAGTCTTAGATAAGAAACTCCTTAGAATAAGATATAATTGGTCCAAAATGGAAATAGATGCTTGAAATTATGTCAATAAATGTGTTTCCTTCCAATAACATGGTAATTTTATACACGCACCTTCTTTTCTAATACAACTGATCACTACACCATGGTCATTCTCTACATGGGGTCTCGATCTTGTTGGGAAAATAAACCCAACCTCTTCTAATGACCACAAACACATTATCACTACTACTAAGTAT
Organism: Torreya grandis; assembly: GCA_037957365.1. NCBI lineage: Eukaryota > Viridiplantae > Streptophyta > Pinopsida > Cupressales > Taxaceae > Torreya > Torreya grandis. Next base: position 1,741,686 of record JARHVA010000444.1, read on the forward strand.
TTTAATAAGTGGATTGAGGCCATTCCTCTCACTTACATTATTAGGAAGCAAATTTCCAATTTTATCTATTACCATATCATATATTTATATGGTATGTTAGCCTATATTATATCTGATAATGGCAGCTTATTTGTGAATAAAGAATTAAAATACCTTTGTACCATGTTCAAAATTAAACACAAGAATAGCAAACAATATAACCCTAAGGCAATTTTCAAGTTGAGGTGTTAAACAAAACCATTATCACAATCCTAAAAAATATTATCAATGACATTGGCCATATTATCACTTTCAAATTATTCTTACCCTTTGGGCCTATTGCATTAGTCATCGAAGCCCAACAAGAGCCACTCAATATTACCTAGTGTTTGGCATAGAGGTTATTATCCTAGTCAAGGTCAAGCTACCGTTATTATAGTTTCTTTATATAACATTGTTGATGATGAAGAGTATAGATTTTCTAAGTTGTAAGATATAGAACTCCTTGATGGCAAGCATTTAGCTGCCCTAGATAACTTAAGATCATATTACAAAAGATTATGTCATAGCTATAAAAAGTACATTATTCCTATGGAGTTTGAATTTGGTGACTTGGTCTTGAAGGAGAACCAAAAGAACACTAATGTTGAATGTAAGAAGAAGGGTAAGTTTCAACCCAATTGGTTGGGTCCATATGTGGTTATAATGAACTATAAATTAGGGGCATACATATCGGCTACCCTAAATGGTGAAGCTATCCTAGAACCCATGAATATTTTAAATCTCAAGTGGTTTTATGCTTAACAACCTTTATTGAACCATTGTCTACAAGAATCCTTACTTTGGGGAAACTTATACCAAATTTTCTTACAATTCCATCATGATTATAACATGTACCATGATACATGTACCATTGTAGCTTATACCATTATAATTTATATTAATTCACATATAGAATATTATAACCCTCTACCATTTCATTATAGATCATTGTGAATTTGGATTTTTGTAAACCTATACCATTTCATTTTGGTCCATGAACTATTGTAACCCTATACCATTTCATTCTAGTCCATTGTAGCTTTGGACCATTGTCACTTGGATCATTTATATTCCTCTAAACTAATTTTACTTTCGCCCTGGACAATTGTAACCTAGAATATTATACCTGATACTAATTATGATCCTAATTATGATTTATAGGCATTCTGAACACATTTAGCACCTATTCTACAAGGTAGTTTAGTTGGGTTAGTATTCATAATTTCTTTCATAGACAAGTGTAAAAGGGTATATCATCACATGGTTTTTTCCTCATGGATGGTTCTTTGCAATTTTTTTCCTATTGTGTACTATTTTGTTTTTGGTACTATTTGATACTAATTATTGCCTTAATAGGATCACAAATGGTAGTTGCATCTAGTTTTAGTTGTTATTGGAACTCTTTCCCATGGAAGTACATCTCCTTGACTATGTAGTTCCTTGTATCTTTGTTCATAGTCCTCATTATAGCTAGATTAGATATTATTTGAACTCTTACCTTTGGTATTGCATCTCTTTAGCTAGGTAGTTCCTTGTACCTTTGTTAATAGTCCTTGTTGTAGTTAGTTTAGGTATTGTTTGAACTGTTACCTATGGAAGTGCATCTCTTCATTTAAGTAGTTCCATATACCTTTGTTCATATCACATTTTTGTCACTTATTCCAAAAATAAAAATACTTTATAAATTGATATGAAAATAGACCAAAAACATTCCATTGAATCTTTATTTATTGTTATCCTTAGTGCTCTAACTATTTTATGAGCAACTCAAATCATGCTCTCACAATTTTACAATTTACCATTATGTGTGTTATTCATTTGAACTAGATCCACTGCCACACCTTTTGTTTGAGCCACACTCTCACCATTTTACAAGTAGGACCATTTAGTCTTTCATAATTCTCAAATTATTTGAGACACTTACAAAAACCCTCAATAATTTTAGCCATTCTAGAAAACCCTAAAAATCATAAAATCATGAAAATTGGCTAAAAATTTCCATGCAATATATAAAGCCATAAAAAAATTGGTTTGGGCCATCTTATTTATTTAGTTTATTTCTAGACCACCTTGGTATTTATTTTCCCATTTTTGATAGAATGACATTGGCCTAAGGTCCATATGGACTATATACAAAGAAATTGGATACATGGGGTATCTCAAGTTAGCTCAACTACAATTTATGTTCTTTTTTGCCTTAAAGATTCTAGGACTCCTATCTATTTCACAAGTAACCACTTGAATTTTAGTTTACCCATCCTTATTTATCTCATCATAATTTTTCACCATTTAATGAGTCAATATTATGTTGATTGGTCATTTGAACAAGATATATCATTGCACCATTGGCTTTTCTTACGCTCTCATTATTTTGCAAGATTTTTCTCTCTCTCAATGTTAGATGCAGTAAACACTCTGAATTCTGAATTCATTTATTTTTTGAATACTCATCTCTTATATTTTAGTGTGGTATTAAGCTAAACCATACTATATTTTCTCACACACTCACCATTTTGTGAGACCATTCCTATATTCCTCTATAACACAGTCATGTTGTTTCTCATCTTTTTTCTTCTATCTCATGTCTTGGGAGAACTACATTTGGCTTGAATTACATTCTAGACGTTGTATCCATGTAATTATGTAGGTATCATCCACTTAATTTATGCATCTAAATTAAATTTGGCAACCTCTTCATTTTATTCAATTCCACCCATTTTTATTTGTTTTGTTTCCTCCTATAGCCTAGGGGCAATTTCTATTTATTTTGTGTGGTTGTTTCCCTATCACCTAAGCTAAATTTGTGTCCATTATTATTTTTTCATTATGCTAGTATCATTATCACTTAAATTAGGGGTTACCCTATCACAAAGTATAGCACCTCTATTACATGTACATGAATAATTTATTTTCTATCTGTACTAACATTATGATTAACCATGTTTGTGTTGGCTTATTTTTGTGTGCTTAGAATAGTTTGCTTATTTTACTTTTATTTGATTTGGATTATTTAGTTTGTTTTACTTGTTTTTTTACTATTTCTTCCTTTATTTTTCTTGATGTTTTGTTTTTCTTTGATGTCTCTTAATTTATTTTTATTGGTGTTTTTTTGGTCATTAATTTTTTTTATTCATGTTTTTTATGAATTTATTTTATTTATTGGTATTTTGTTGTATATTTCTTATTGTCTTTTATATTCTTGTTTTATGTTTTTGTGTGTTTTAGTTACTTAATCCTTTCTTTAGGTGGTTTGTTTGTTCTATTTTGATTGAATACACTTCATAAACATTTTTGAGTCTAGCCTTACCTTTGGCTTGACTTGTTTACATTTGTATTTAAATTATTTTATTACTTATTTTTAAGGCCACTTTGTTCATACCAGGGTCTTAATTATTCACATTTAGATTTCAAGCTGTTTAACAATTTGTTCTTGTTTTGTTTTTATTTTTTATGATTCAATACATTATTATTCCTACTTAAGTCTTGATCATTTATATCTCGATTTTAAGTTTTTGGCATTTTTATATTTTAATTATTTTTATCTTTATCTTAAATTTATTTTATATTCAAATGTAAATAGTTGTAACTTTGGTCTTGATATTTTTCATCATTATATTTAGTTGTAAATATTCACCTTTGAATAAGTCAATTGTATAAAAAATACAATTTTATTATAAGTTAGTCATACTTATGATTCATAATTTCATTTTTCTATATTAACCACTAAGTGATCCAAATTCCAATAGCCAATGTAGTACCAAATAAAATATCTAAAAACAATATCCTACATATCCAATAATTAAATATGATATTCTAAATCCAAATATTAGAAACAAACAATACTCTATATGCAAGACATGAAGCTCCTAGCATATAGATTGAATCTATTTGACTATTTATATGATTAGTTTAGGATGTGCATCTCCTAAATTATCCTCTAGCATTTATTCATACATCAAATAGTGAAACAAATACATAAATATCCATATGATAACTAAGGAAGTGCATCTCCTAAAACTAACATATATCATCATATCATAACAAGAGAAACATACATTTAAACATCATGTGACACAAAAGAATATCAAGAGTTCATGTATAAGTAGAAATAAGTAAAAAAAATTAATATCATATATATGTCTCAAAATAATGTTGTATACATCATGAGAATATCTATACATCTCATAAAAAAATTAGATCTATAAATGTCTACTCTAATCATGGTTAACTCTCAAGGGACTCTACTAGAAACTCTAACCCATTCCTAAAATTAGTGATGATGGTGGACATGGTGGTGAAATCCCCATGACTACCTATTAAGATGATGGTTATACCACTAACCACTTTAACTCAGTATCATTTATAGACCTATTCATCCATTTATTCTATTAAGATCTCATATAATATTTGTAAGAAAGTGATCTCCTCTCTATAGGTATTGACACCTCATATAACCTCCACCAATAAGTTATCTCATCCTTCACATGTAGGACATCATCCTTCACATACAAGGAATAATCCTTGACCATAATCACATTACCCAAGGCCCTAATTGATCCCAAACCACTATCTATCTTGGATTATTAAGCATCATCCTAATCTTCTATTAGTCTCTGTACTTGTGATACCAATCACTCCCTGTCACTTGACCATTGTCCCACTCACCAATAACTATCTATAGTTCTACATCACAAGTAACTAATTGAGCTTAAAACCCTACCAACTAGGTAACCTACCCCCTTAGTGTCATAATATATACATTTATATCTATAATAATCCCTTATACCCTAGTAGTCTCTCCCTGAGCTATAGCTAATTGAGCCCATAAGTTAGCTACATCACCCTATAGGCCAATTTTTTCTGATAGGCATGTAATAATCTCTCTATAACTTATCAATTAGTTTTTTTTCCTATGCAAACCCACCTATACCATAGGTCCCCACCTCTCTTAAACTTATGTTTTTTCCTTATCCCATAGGAATAATCCTCTATTATACCTACCTTATGGACCTTATCACCACTTGGGGCATCCTCCATCTCTATGTCTTATCCATCTATATCATCCATATCTACATCATCTACTAAATCCTACTATATTTGAGCATGGACTACCTATAATTGAATGGAATGTAGAATAGACATCTAAAATATCCCTTGAACATATCCCTATATTAGGGCTTGACCCTCAAATCTCCACTACCTAACCCATCATTATCGTATAACTAATGGTTGTGGTCTAGTCAATCTAATCAACCTAGCACCATCCCACCATGATACATAGGTGTATGTAATTATAACATCTATAACCTCATATATATAATCCCATAGCACATGTATACTATACCATAATCTAATATTGCCTAACCCTAGGGCTTACGTGGCCCCCACTTTTAAGTTTCCCTAATCACATGTGCAAAATAGTGGGGACCCTCTGGGATATCCTATTAAAATCCAAACTATCACTAAACTTGATTCAACATATACCACTCCACTAAAAAGTTGTTTTGACCTATAATATAACATAGCATGATCATATAACCACTCATTAATAGGTCATCAATCCAAAACCACTGATTAGCTATATAGTATCGCTAGATAATATCCCCAATAACCATCTCATATATGGATCATCTATAATAAGACAAGTCTTTCAGATGACCCCATGAACTTGGACCTATCAAATTCCATGAAAACACTAATGGATACTCTATTCCCTAATGATACCTTAGCCCCACTAGCCACTTAATAGCAATATGTTCCTAGCCCCAAACCCAGAGGAGTGTGTTGTGCACAATGTTACATCCTCTATGATAGGATACCATGTGTAAATATATATATATATATAGTTTTTCCATCATAATTATCCCCCATATAAACCATTTTAAGTGGTCAAACATCTCCTAAACCACTCTAATTAATCCAAGTAGAAATATATCTCCAATATTATTAGGAAACATGAGGCCACTAAAAAGAACCATCAATATAAGTACCTCTAGGGGAACTATCCCTTGTCCTCATGCACTTTCTCCTACTCTATCATCTTGAATCCAAGCTAGGTCATGTAATTCATCTATGATAATTCTACCATAAACAACCTCTATGTCAACCACTCTAATAAAATCCTCCAACATATCCCATTAGCCTCTTAACATCTAGGTAATCTTATAGACCTACATCAAAACCTATAGTATGTAGTGAACATCCTCTAAAGTGACTTTGGCCTCCCTAGTCATAAAATGGAATGTTAAGGCCTCTAAGTACCACCTCTATGTAAGTTCTTACAAATACATCCTATTTATGTGAATCACTAGTATCCATGTTAGGTGATATAGCTTTACAACCTCTAACACACCCATGAGCTTGTCTATCTAGATCCCCTATCATCATAACACTCAAGAAAGATGCCCCTATGATGTGATCACCTCTACTTGCTCTTTCATATTGAAACACATGGAACCAAGTCAATTAATTTTTATTCTATTTATTCCATTCTACTCTCATTCTTCTAATTTTTGCTTGAACTAATCTCTTATGGGCCCGATTCTATCTTCTTCTATTTTCATTTTTAGTATTTATGGAGACCTCACCATTTTCTATATGAGCTCACTATTTATTAGGGCATTCAAACTAATCCATAGGTCAATATCACTATTAAATATATATCCCTCACCATTTTCCCTTATAGGTTCATGACATTGCCATTTCATAGGGTAATATCATCATTTGATAGGGAAATTAAAAGTAATGAGGACAATAGCATTGTAAGCCAAGAGTTCAAAGCATTGACAACAAGAACATTGTGATAATATTTCAAATAAATGAAATGTAAATACAAGGAAAATCAAATGATATTCAAGAAATCATTCTAGTACAATAGAAATCATTTGCATAAATAGGTAAGGCAAAAGTAAAAACTAGGCTAACTAACCAATGTAGGATAAATACTCACATAGGAAAAAATAGGAAAAGGTAAAAATACTAGATAAAACCTATCAATAATGATAAATACATACTTTATCACCCCTCCCCCCCTCAAGTGAAACTAGGGACTAATAATAGACAAAAAATATATAGTGGCATATCTACATTGTGAGTCCTAGTAACTAGACTTGATAAGGTACTCATGTAAAATATACATCCATGAAGTGGAGAAAGAAATAAAACCCACAATAAAATAACTCACCCCTCCATTAAAATAATTTAAAATAAGGAAGCACTTCATATGTAATCCTAGTAAGGATGATTTTCATTGATATTGAAGTTGCCAATACTCCAAGTTAGAATTATAAGATGACCAATGTTAATGTCAAGATCCTTGGTTAGAAGACTATAGAATCTCCATCTACATAAAAAAATGTTTATTCCTTTTTCCAAATTAAGAACATGTATGGTGTACTATAAGTCTACCCATTCCATACTGGAAGATGAATGAGACAATAATATAAATATCTTTGGATTGCATCCAAATTTAAAGTGTGGCATAGGTCTAGAAAGATCATGCACATAAATTAGATGTAATTCCATGGAATTGGACCAATCAGAATAAATAAATGCAATATTCACTAAAATAATTTCCATGGGAAGTAGATCATAATGATCAATAAGTGTAATCTCACAAGAACTAGTAGAGTCTTATGAAATGATAATTTTTGGTGGCTCAACATCTTGCATAGAAATAAAGGAAGGTTCTAAAAATAAACATCCCAAGTTTGGAAAAAACTTATCCCATAGAGGTGGATCGATAAAAATAAGAACAATGTCCATCAGGAATGTGTCATCACAAGAATCTATAGTAGAAGGCAAAAGTACATCATCAAAAGGGAAAACCTCACTGATAGGAGGAGAAGGTGATGGAGAAGTATCATCTATGTCACCATCAAAATATAGATCCTCACTAATACGAGGATAATGAAGTGTAATAATAAGTGGAGTAAGAGAGTGTGTAGAAAACCCAAAAAGCTCAATATCCTCCTCAAAGAAGGCTACAATAGGATTCCAAGTTCCCTTTGGTGACGTGGCATCCATAAAATGAATGTGCAAGATGTTTGAAACATTGAGGAAAAGCAAGTGAAGAGCCTTATCTTGCATAGATGTAATCTAATCGATATCTTCCTCATTGATAAAGTTATGAAGTTTTCCAAGTACCATTATCCATAAGCATTTCATCTAAATGTATATCTTGAATTTTATTTTCTAAGTAGTGTAATTTAAAGTGTTGATAGCCTCCATTATTGAATTAAAATTAATAAGTTAAGAATAATAAGGAATAATCCACTTAAAAGACCCACTCCCAATTCAAATAATGACAATGACAAAATAAACCCCCAAAAATGTGTAAGTCTGCCCCAAAATATGGTACTTTATAAAAGTAGTACATTTTTACAAACTAATTACACCAATGGATAGCGAATTTAAAACCATAAACATTTTTAAAAAACTAAACTCAAATCTGAGTTATGGTTCAAAAGTTATAGGTTTTACAAATTCTTATAAATGGGTAAAAAAAATTAAAAATGACACTAAAAATTATTTCAATGACTAAATTTGAAATGAATGTGGGCTTCCAAACACTTCTTAGAACCATAATTTTTCCATGAATGTCTTCAAGTGAACCAAAGTGAAAAAATATCTAGGTGACCCCTATGCTCATGTAACTGAACTATTCTTCCTCTTAAGTAAAAAAATACAACTATTAAATATAAAAAATGAATAAAAGGCTATTTTAAGAGGAAAAATAAGTAGATTTTAGTTGTCTAATTTGATGAGAGAGAGTCTTAAGCCTAGATAGGAATTATAAAAGAGAATGTCTAGATGAAAAGAAATCTAATTCCTCCTTCCAACTAGAAAATTTCAACACTCTAATACCTTGCTAAGGTGAGAACAAATTAGGGATACATCAGATGTTCTAATGCAATATAGACCTATGAAATATTTAGTAAAAAATGGCATAACTTCCAATGCATTGCTTCTTCCAAATTCCATGATCAAACTTTAAACACAAAATGGATGGAAAAGGCATATAATGCCAAAAAGAATATTTTAGATTTGAAATTTTTTGAAGATGAGATTCATGCAGGTCTAAAATATGATTTCCATATCCACACTTAGAAAACTCTAATGCCTCCTCACTCATTTCCTCCAAGTACTCTATCACTTATACATAGGTAGATCCTTCTAAAATCATAATACTATCTACTCATCAATCTTTTGAGAAAGGACAAAAAAATGAAAAAGGAACAAAGTTGTAGTCTTCCACACAAAAGAGGACCAATGCCTTCTCTCCTCTATGAAATATTTAGATTTAATGTAAAAGTAAAAAAATGGTGTTTGTCAAGTAAAATGTAGGTATGAATGGAATTCCTTGCTATCAAACTTCCAATGCTAACATAGACCCCTACAATATAACTCCACATTGATCTGAACAAGCCAACACTAGATTTAAAAAAAGACATATATTCTCAAAAAAAAACTCCAATGCCTTAGTAGGTTGAATATACAAATCCTCTCTTTTTCTAATTCCTCTAAAAAAATACTTATACCTCCACACTAATCTCATGGAGTCTTTTGAAGGAAAAAATCACCAGTGCATATCTACCAAAGCACAATCTTTAGAGAAGTATGGCATTCTAAACCACTAAAAATGTAGTCTTCTTCCTACTACGTAACAATCCAAGGATCTACTCAGCTCAGCTTCTAACACCATCCACACCATGCGTTGAAATGTAGTATAAGAAGATAAAAATAATTATTCTTTTAAGGAAAAACATGCCTAAAATAGTAGATTAGAATGACCCTAACTTTATTAATACTCATCATAATTTAAAACTATAAAATGTTATGGAAATTTGTGAGAGATTATCTCATAACATATAAATAGTTTCATAAAATTAATTATGATTAAATATCATTTTATCAAAACATATCATATTTTGGTTAAAAAAATATAGTTTTTCCTAAAAATGGATTTCTTAAAAATTACCATGAAGCTTCTTTTGAATATCAACTTACCAATGGATCATTGCAACCCTTTATGGATATGATTCTATGAAAGGAATTAGGACAATATCATTCCAATCTAGGAGTCTTAATCATTGATATCAAAAAAAATTATGATAATTTTTCAAATAAATGAAATGCAAAGACAAGGCAAATAAAATGATATTCAAAAAATCATGCTAGTATAATAGAAAGCCCTTGCATAATTAGGAAAAACAAAACAAAATACTAGCCTAACTAACCAATGTGGGATAAATCCTCACATATGAAAAAATTAGGAAAGATAAAAAAAACTTAACTAGAACCTAGCAAACATGAGTAATGCATACTCTAATAGATATATCACTACTGTTTGCATTTTTTCTATTTAACTAGGTGATTTCCACCAAAAACTATGAGTTTATTGATTAGCTACTGATCTCATTGTTTTAAATTAAAATATCACCAAAGAATTGGTGATATTGCAAATATTGATAGTGACTTTGTTGTTATCAGTGGTGACCTTATCAATTGCCAATTTGGAAAATTGGTAAGATCATCAAACTACCTACTTTTACATTGTAATAAATACCATAAATGTAAAATTAATTACTAAAAATGGGGGTACTTATCAATGCTCCACTCCCTAGTGGTCTTTGGTACTCCTAAATGCACTCTCTAGGATGTTGATTATATGGGATATTTGCTATTTTATCCATCTCTCTCATACAAAAATCTCAAATCTCTAGATTATTATAGCTAGGGGTACAAATAAAATATTTTTACCCACTAGGGATCAAAATATATTAAAATTTTAAAAAAAATCACCTCTTGAGCCTATAGTTACCCTACTTATCTTACTTGGGCTATTATTTTACCCCATTTATTTGTTTGTCCTCCTATTTTCTTCTAATTATTCCATCTTTAAGCCTCTTTTGCTAAATTATGTGATTATTCTATTTTGATTGAGGGCCAACCTATCAAAAATAATTTTTTACATCCTCCCCTTGAGGGGGCACCATGGACCACCCAAATAATGTTTGGGGCATATTCATAACCTTATCGCTTTGTGACTCATGCAAAATTTAGTATAAAGTGGGAATAAATTTATTTCTTCTTATTATAATGACGTTTTTAATCTTCAAAAAGATGTTGCTTCAGCCAAATGTCTCACCATGCCTTATCTAATATTGGAAAATATAGACATCCAATTCTTATCACTATTATTCTAAAATTTCAAATCTAAATTATATTTTTCAACAATGCACAATCTAGACCAAAATCACTAAAACACTCTAAATCATTTAAACTTATCAAGTATAGGGGTTAATTTGTGCTCATGTATCCCTAAATGGGATAATACATCTTATGTGATTATTATCTTTTCTTAAGTCACTTAAATTCAAATTATGACTATCTTGGATCACTAAAATATTCTAATTCAAATACATACATCATGTGCATGTGTCAATTTATGTATATAATACCTTAACTAGGGTATTACCCCATATGCAATTGACATCTTCTAATTATACTCTAGTCAAATTATGACTTAATAAAATAACATTTTTGACCAAGTTGATTAAACATGTAATAAATTTCCAAAGAATTATAGAAAACTAATTAAGGTTACTTAAACAAATCAAAACCAAATTAGAAGCTTAAGTGGAAATTCTATGAAAGTTGTTGAATATCTAATTACTGTAAATTCATTATTTAATTATTCATCATCTAATGACATCATAATAAGGGTGCCATCCATAATCTATTAATGGGATAAATATTAGGATTAAGCTCTCCCATACCTCATCAATTCCCCATTATTCCAAAGATTGATGACATTATTTATTATTTGTTCCACCAATATTGAATCAATCCATGGCCATACATCTTGACTCAAGATGGATAGTCATGGTTGATCCTAAATACTTTAGAAAATCTATAAATAAGTGAGTTAAGACCATAAATTTTAAGCTTGAATTCTTTAAACTTATTATGCAAAAATACTTTCAAACAAGCTTCAATTGAGTAATGTTATTATAAAAGAATATTTCTACAAAAAGTTTTACTCATTCACCCAATTAGGTTAAATTAAAGAACCAAATCCATTAGTAAACTAAGAGATAATGGAGGCTCATGTTACACCTCATTGACGAAGGCTTGGAGCACCAAATCTAAGGAAAAACATACTTATTTGCCATTTTCTAAGGAGGGACATGACTTGGAAGATATTGATTTTCTTAGTTTCATAATTAGCTTCTTGTATTAATTATCACTATCCCTTGAGGGAGTAGGCTTAACACATTAGTTATTTTATGCTTATTTTAGGATTTATTACTAACACATAAGCTAACTAATTTCATAATCCTATTTTATGCTCAAATATTCTTATAGGACTCATGTCCATTACACTAATCTAGATTTGATACTATCCACCCATTAGGGGAATAAATATAGATACATGGGTTCTTAATTTGACACATTCACCCATTTGGGGAGACCCTATACACAATTTCAATTACCACATTTCATCTTTCTAAACTCTACATCACAGATTTCACATTATTATATCTTGATATTGATCATGCTAAACTTACTCAAATTTTTTGCTGGCTACGACTACTTTAGACTCAATATATGTACATCTTAGATCTTACATATATTTAGATTACATTTTCATGCTTATTTTCATTTATAAGTTTCTTAGTTTGTAATTTATTTTATCTCTGTGCTTCTTCTATTTGAGGGTATTTGAATATGTGATTACATTGTCGCTCTATGCCACTTTTTTTAATTATATGTATGCTTTGGACATGTGACTATGTCCTTGTGTGTGCTTTTTTGATTGTGTATGTAGACATTTTAACATGTCATTATATCTATCTCTAAGCCAACTTATTTTTATTTTCATATGTATACATTAGAACATGTCCTTATATGTCTTGTTTTCTTAGATTTAGTGACATGTTCTCATGTCCCTTGTATTGTGGCCCCTTGTCCTAATTTGTATTCTTCATGTGTTTTGTATATATTATTTCTTATAGGCATCATGTATATGACCCTTATCTCTTTCTTGTTACACACTCTATTTATAGATGAAATTAGGGACCTCATACGTCTCCCCTTCCTACTTGGGTTCCATGACAGACATCATACCCCACCCCCTATGTAACTATTCAATTTTTACTCAAATTCATTATTACATAAATTTTTATATCTATCTTGATAAATTATGAATGTTAGATATAACATACATCACACATCACATACTTATTCTCATATTATCTTACATATTGATGTTATGTATGCACATTATATTGGATTATTATGTAGATATCATATATGCTCTAGATAACACACATTTTGTAGATATTTTTATTTTGAGGAGAGTTATATGCTCTAGATATCATCTATGATATAGATAACACACATGCATAATATCCCACCTCAAAAGAGGGGTCATTCATAGGATTTTGTCATAGAGATTAGGTTATCAGAATGCACTCACAATATAGTTTTCAGCACATAGGCTCAGATTGTAGAAATCAAACTCAGTTAAACACAATGAGAAATAGTGACATGGAGATCATTTACAATTACATAGAAATCAAAACATTTGGACATTAGCACCTAAATTGGGACACTAATACCACATGGTTCTATTGTCCAAGATATGGTCCTACTATCTAGTAGCCTTATTTTTAGAAAAGTCTAGATTGGATAGAAAAGTACAATATGTATAGTCCAAGTTTGCACATGTTTAGTTATATATTTATTAGTTTTTCTCATTTTATCTTATATTCATACCGATTTACTTAGATTTGGGGCATAATGCATGGCATGATCATTCTCATTTTCAATTCAGATACTCAGACATAGATTATTATAACTTAATCCAGAATTTATATGCTCAAATATCATATTTGAGGGCATGTGCATGGCACATTATTTCCATATGATAATTTATACACCAATTGATCAGATGGAATGAAAAAATGCATGTCTTTATATAAATTATATACCTCAAACACCATATTCTATTTTTCACACTATATGCATGTCTTACTCCATCTACATTAGTTGGTATTCATAAGTGGCCTAGATCTACCTAATATAATTGAGTAGCCATACAACTAACATCTCTAGTTAGATGTTATGATCCTGGTCGGTGGATTCACTAACATTCTGGGCTTTTGGTGTAGCGATTCATTACATTTGGTATCAGAGCAACCACCCATGTTCAAGTCACAGAGTGGGTGGGTTACATCAGCATTGTAGTGTTTGTCTGGGGCTCATACACATAGTGGATCTCATGTATGTGCACAAAGCCAGCCTAGAGTCTAGGCTTCAAAAGTGTGGTGGGATGTTATGATCATGGTGGGTGGATTCACTAATAGTTCAGGCTTTTGGTGTAGTAATTTGTTACATTAGATATCTCTAATTAGACATTTCTAGTTACATCACATAGTTTTAGTTTTAGATTCATCTACTACACATGGGTAGGTAATGATAGAGTCATAGTCTACTTGAGTTCTTAAGTCACCTACATGAGAGGGTTGAATACACCATTAGTCCAATCCAAGCTATTCATAGGTCTTGATCCACCAAACAGGGGTGTGAAATGATGGAGTAAAAAATGGATTGAATTCTTGAGCCACCCACATATGAGGATTGACAAATCCATCATCTCACTCCAAGTTATTCACTAATTGATCACTATATACACACACTTATATAGGTTTTAACTAGGTTTATGCATTTGTTCATGTACTTGGTGAGGTGTATTTTTTCATTTCCTCTCTCTTATCCCTTTAATTGGTTTTACTCAATTTTACTTCTTTACTCAATTTTTTATTTACTTTTGATAACTCATAATTAAGGACAGATCTATGCAAATTTCATTTAGAGTATATGAAATGTATCATGCTTCACATACTCAAATGTAGACTCATGGGCTTCACCCCTTAGGTAAGTTTAGGTATGCTTATTTTTATTTTTTTCCTTTATCCTAGTCATTTTAATTTTTTCCATTTATAGAGTAAAGAGGGGGAAAATTTAATCACCTAAAAATGACACTTAATTTCTAAGAGTGCTACTTGAGACCACCTATCCCTAGCTTAACCATAGACCTATCTTAGGGCCTATTTTCACACTTATCCATCCTTCATGTGGGCCACAGGCATTCCTAATTATCTATAAAGTATTCTTAAACCCTCACTCTTATATCCTAATCCATTGTGCCTTAGGTTATACCACATGGACACTAGCATCATAATAGGGACAACAACAACACATGACACTAGTGTCCCAATTTTGTTGTTATTCTCCTTTCCCTCTTTTTTATAGATAGATATATTTTCAAATCTTAGACCATGTAGGATCAGACTAGACCTATTTTAACACCTGTATAAGCACCAAAATAGTATATATATACATGGATTTTATCCTTCTAATAACTAGATAGAAATTAAATGCAAATTACACATATAGACTCAGAATAAGTTATGCACTACTAAGGCTATCATTCCTTATTCTTTCCTACTTCTGCATACAACCATATACAACATTCATAAGATCAAATTACTTATATTTCTAATCTCAAACACATTCAAATCACTTAGGTATACAATCATACTATCTTCACTTGAACTTATATTAAAACTTAAGTGGGGAGAACTACACCGGGCATTATCCCTCTTCAAAGTATTGGTATGTAGGTAACTCATATCATATTAGCATGTTGAGGATGTCCAACTTACCCTAATAACAAACACACTTTAATGATTGTATCAACTACACACCTTAGAAACATGGAAGATTAGGGTTTTCCCATACAATTAGTCAAAATAGCTCATATATAGGGTTCCATAGCTCATGCATGTAGGAATAAGCTTGACATACCCAGACATAGGTACAACTAGAAACTCATAATAATTATACACATAGGACACTACTACCAAAATAAGGACACTGGTGCCACATGGTGATACTATCTAATTAGGGTGCTACTTTTTTAAGGGATTTTGACACTTGGATCTTAACTTCAACACTTAAACTAGAATCTACCTCAGGTTTTTGTCTCTAAATCATTTATCTCAGTCATTTTCTAGCTAAGTTCTCATTTACATAATTATCACTATTTTTAGAAAACTCAAATTTATTCAATTCTATAAAAAATTAGTGGCTATAATTATTGCATATTTCTACCCTAATTTACTAGACTCATCCCTTTAAAAACATAGTATTTGTATTCATCTAAGTCCAAAAAGGTTAAACTAGGTTACTTCTTGGTTATAAATAATATCTGGTTGAGTTAGTTCATAGTATCCCTCATAGACAACACTAGAAATGTATGCTACTAAGTTATTCTTTCATATAGACTCCATTATGTCATTATTAAAGCAATAATGTATAAATCATTATATATTAGGTGTACACAATGATATAACTCAATTTTCACCATCACATGGTGTATAATTAACAACTTTGATGGATACAATGTTAGATGGGAAGCTTATTATTATAATTTTCATCATTTTTTATGTTCTAGTTCATCAAACATGTCAATGTAGTGCTTTAGGTCCATTCCCAATTCTTTAAAATCAAATTTCATGTCTATAAATATGTGATTTATGCCAAATAATTAAATGTATTCCATGTTTTTCTACATAGTAAACTCAAATTAAATCTCCACTAGAGTAACTCTAATTATTTTTCTTTAATATGTAGTCTAGACTTAGTCTAAAGTTTCAAGCATTTAAAAATTAAGGAACAACAACTTGGTGAGTTCATTTTCCTTTAATATTTTTTATTAAGCAATTAAGTTATAATGGTTTTGAGTTATCTAAAAATTAACTTCATTAATGTTTATTAAATTTATTAAATATACTTTTCTAGCTCATGTTCCTCAAAATTTTCTTGTAAATTCTTTTTTTCATGGGTAAATCAAACATGACATGTATATTTGATTTAACCTTTTTGGGTTTTACACATGTGTAATTGGCAATGTTTGGTTTAAAGGGGTGAGATGCCTAAAATAGTTAAATAAATTGAAATAATTAAGATACTAATTTGTTATGATTTTGACCTTTTTTGAATTTATATAAATAGCAAAAAATAAGGATAAATATAGACTTAGATACAAACTAACTATCATAGATGATCTAGGTTTTGAAATTGGAGATTTTAGAATTATACTATGTCTCTAATAGGGTTATGATATTCATCTATTTACTAGATAGTAATACCCAATTTAGATAGTAACACCATCCAGGTGTAGTGTCCTCAATGTGGCACTAATGTTTGCTTTGCAAGACCATTCCTATTTTTTGGGAGAACCTATACCTATGTCTGTATGTTCTATTCCTACATGACCAAAACCTATAGTTTTGTATTATACCTAGAAATCCTAATTTTATGTGGAAACCCTAGTTATCTTTACAAGTATGATATGATAAATAATTGAGTGTGTTATTAGGATGGACTGGACATTCTCAACACACCATTATGTAGGGAGTTACATACATACCAATATTTTGAAGAGGGATCAAGTCCAATGTATTTATCCCACTTAGTGATTGATGTATGTGTAAGTGAATGCTAGAATGAGAGTGGCCTTGGATTTATTGAATGTGCTTAAGACTTGAAATGCTTGAAAACTAGACTTAAGTTTAATATAGATGGTACTATACTAAAATTAGAGAAGAATAGGGATCAAATACCTTGATTTTTCATAACATTATCTTTGGTTTGAATATATTTTGCATTTATTTTCCATCTAGTCAACAAAGGTGGATTAGACTTGTATTTATAGGGTTATATTTCTTTTGTCGATAAGAAAATGAGCTTAGGCTAACTTTAGGAGGTCACACATTTGAAAAACTATTTATTGAGAAGATTTGGGGCTAAGGATAGTATCACCAAGTTGGGGACACTATCTCCATGTGGATGTAGTGTCCCAAATGTGATGCTAATGTCCTCTCTATAGACTATTAAGTTATTTGGATTGGATTCATGGACGATAGTTTAAGGACTATGTATTGACTAGATAAAAGTGAATGTGGTCTGGTAAATGGTTGGAAATGTAAGTCTAAGGCTATAGAATAGGTTTATGGCTAGCTTAGGGATAGGGTAACTCAAGTGACACTCTTATGATCCAATTAACATTCATAGGTGATTACATTTTTTCCCCATTTATGTTAGTAATGAACTAAAGAAAAATGACTAGTATAAATGAAAAAAAGGCATACATGAACTTACCTTGGAAGTGAAGCCTGTGTAGCTAATTTTGAATATGCAAATATGGGTATTTGTATGTGAAACATAATCCAAATAAATGTCCTAGAATGAAACATGCAAAAATCAATCCTTACTTAAGAGATTGTCCAAATCAAAATATTGTGTTTAAATAACCAAGTAAAGAAAGATGAAAGGAATGAATGCACCTCATTGGGTACTTGAAACAATGCATTAACTTGGTGATAACCTATGTGTGTGAATGTACAAAGTGATCATATCATTAAATAACTTAAACTGAGTTGATGGCCTTTTGAATCCTCATATGGGTGGATCAATAACTCAATCTGGTTTTGACTCCATCATTGCCCACCCCTATTTGGTGGATTCTAATCTTTATGGATAGTTTGGATAAAACTATAAGTGTTTCAAACCCTCTCATTTAGGTGGATTAAGAAATTAATAAGGCCATGACTCCATCATTGACCCCTATGTTAAGTAGAGGCATCTATAACTATATTGCACAAAGTGTTAAAAGTATCTAGCTAAATAATCTAATAGTGTATTCAGCTCTATAGCCACTTAGATATATTAGGTGGCTTTGGGCCACTTGGGAATGCCAACTAATGTAGATGGAGTAATTCATGTATCTAGTGACAACCTAAAATGTGATAAAAAGTGTCTAAATCATAGATAATGACATGGAATTTTCCATTCTATATTATTAACTTGTATGAAGCTAAGTATATGGAAACTATGTGACACATACATCCCTCCAATTTGGTATTTGAATATATTGAATCTAAATCAAGTATGTAATAGTTGAATCTATGTAATAAAACTAAATGTATAAGTGATCATACCACACATGATGCCCCCAACTAAAATGAATGAATCTGAGCTAAATCTAAACATAACTACCAAACTTGTGACTACATCTATGCAAATCTATATTATACATCATGTATTAGTCTAAATGGTCTAGAATGTCTTAAAGCTAGGCCTAATAGATAGTAGCACCTTATAGTGAATAGTAGTGCCCAGTGGTACTAGTGTCCTAATATAGGTGATAATGACTAATCGGTTTTATATTTGTGTGGTATAAACTAAATATTGAGTCTTTGTTATGTTCTATGTTTACCCTGGGTTTGATATCTGAAACTAAGCTTGTGTGATAAAATGTATCTATGAAAATCAAAATAGGAATCTGATCTCTATATTAACCCCTATAAATGCCCCCTTTTTTTTATTTTAGTTATGAAATTTTTCAAATAATTTCCTTGTATATAATTATATCTATAAAATATGTTAGATAGATCATGATATTCCAATATAATGTACAAACATAACATCAAAATGTAAATGTATTTGAGAAATAGTAGGAAATGTAAGGTGTATGTTCTAATATAAAATTATACAAGGGTATCATTATATATGTAAGCAATGTATAACATCACTAAAATTTTAGTAACTACCTAAGGAGATGGGGCAAGATGTCCATCAAATCTCCCAAGTAATATAGGTAGATACATGAGATCTTTCATGGCATAAAAAACTGGTGTGTGTGTGTAACAATCAAATACAATTGTCATGATGTAAAATCATATAAGGAAACAAGCATATAAACACATGAGTTACAAAAAAAATAGGCTAAGAGTGCATAATACAATGTACATGGGCACATGTCACTAAATCTTAAAATGAAGACATACGAGGACATGTTCAAATGTCTACACATGCAAACAATAGTAAATTTGGCATAGAGTCATAGAGGACATGTGAAAATGTCCATATATATAATCATGAAATATTACACACAAGGGAAATGGTCACATGTCCAAGGGACACAAATAGAGAAGTATCATAGAATCCAAAGAAAATGGCATATTCAAATGCCCTCAAAGATGTGAAAATCATAGGAACACAATCAAGTATAATCTAGGAAATAGAAATGAAATATTGTATAAATGTGTAATATAAATATATGTAGATGTCAGGGTGCATATATATTAAGGCTAACTAGATATTTAGCAAAACAACTAAGCAATGAATAGCAATTACCAATATCAAGATAAATCAATGCATAAATAGAATGTTTAGTGTTTAAAGATAAAACCTTGATATAGTAAGGAGATTCCCTCGAGTGGGAAAATGTAGTCATGTATAAACCTATATTGGTGTAAATGCCTTCAATGGGTAGATGATAGATGGTTTGGATTAGTGTAGTGGACTAGAGTCCTATTTTAAATCTGTAAGCACTCAAGAAGAACATGTGAAGCACATGTGTATGATAAAACCAACTACACTAGAATAACTAAAAATATGAAATAACTAGCAATTAGCAGAAATGTAAACAAAATAATGCATAAAATCTATAAAAAAATTATATTTTTGAAATATTTTAATGTTTTTATGTTTTTTCATATTATATTATTTTTGTGTTTTTTGAGTATAAGATATGTACAAGCATATGAAAATAAATTATGTACAAGGAGCAAGGGAGAGAAATAATTATGTGAAAGGGTAAGAACTATTGTGGCATATAATTTCACCCTTGTGGGAGAGTTATTTAGGATCCTCCACTCCTATCCATAATTTTATGACAACCCTAGGTTATGAGTATCCTATAGTGGGGTTGAACTTATGGATAAGGTTGACTTCTTCTTGATGGATCACCTAGATAAATGCTTCTACTAGGAAAAGGGATAAAGAGGGGGCAAATGGTTACTAAGAGAGATAAAAGGTGAAGCACCAAATTTAAATGAGAACTCACATAAGCATGAAAATAAACACTAATGAAGCATAAGATAATGTTATCTCACACAATCTCACAAACTAGCTAATTACATAAGTATTTCATGAACTAGGCTCACCAAATAATGAATGAAACAAAGATTAATTCTAAGATCCACACCAAACTTACATTAATGGTATAAATATCATAATTTTAGACCTATATCTAACCTAAAAACACCTAAAAATAGGTGAGAAAGAACAACAATGGACATGGAAGACACTCTTTCAAAATGTTATCATGTACAAACTTACTAAACACAATTCAAAGGTAAGAGATAGGTAAAGAAAATATTTATTGCTTCAAGAGGTCTTTCATACAAATTTTTATATGGTTTCACCTTATCAAATGATATTCTCCTCTCCCAAAAATGAGAATTCTTCAAGAGATTATAAAAGGGAAGAAAATGGGAGATATATAAAAAGGGGTGAGAGAGAGAGAGAGAGAGAGAGAGAGAGGGGGGGGGGGGGGGGGGGGGAGGGAGAGAGGGAGAGAGAGAGAGAGAGAGAGAGAGAGAGAGAGAGAGAGAGAGAGAGAGAGAGAGAGAGAGAGAGAGAGAGAGAGAGAGAGAGAGAGAGAGAGAGAGAGAGAGAGAGAACCAAAATCAATAAATGAGGCCCAACCACTTATATGGAGTCTTGACCACCTTTTTATTGATTAGAATTAATCATGCCTACCAATTAACCATTTATCAGCTCTAAAAATCCTTCAATCCCTCTCATTGTCTTAGAAACATACTAGAAGACAATAACTTGTTGAAGGTGTTGAGTCATGATCCATTAAAATGAGAAAGTCCCTAAAAGCTTTTGAACTTCATTGAATGCTCCACTTACCTTTCTCAACTTCCAAACTATCCATCTTATTAATGAGCTTGTGGTACCATGCTTCATCTTGATATGTCCTTTATGATATTAAATAGCTACCTAAACTCATTCATCTGGTGTCCCCTTTGACATTCTTTTCATAGTCACCATTTTACCATCACTCCAAACCTTGAACATAGGTCCACTATAGATGAAAACCAATTCCCTTATTATTTTTTATATTTATATAATCTTAATGAAGATCCATGGACTACTTAGACTCTTGATCATGATCAAGATGTAAAACTTACATCTGAGGGATTTTAAGAGGTATAATTGAGCTTTAATGGTAGTATACAATTTTTTAGGGTTTACTCCTTATATCCTAGATCCTATCTTGATCTCACATTCATACCTTTGCCTACCTAGGTGGAAAAATCCTTTTAAACTAATGTGTCTACCTCTATGTCATTTCCTCAAGCTACTTAATTCATATTAAATTAATTATAGTCATTACCTTGTAAATTTGTCTTCATCTTATGCCTCTATAGAACTTGATCAAATTTGCTCTATTAATCTTATCAAGAGTATCTTAGCTTTGACCTTCATCATTTTCATTGGTCTATGATCTACTTTCTATATTGTGCCACTTGGTATCCCTGCATTGATCTTTATCTTGTCCTTCAAAAATGTGACACTTGATAGTCCCATGTGCCTCTTGTGGATCTTATAATTATCTTTCATCTAGTTAATGCACTTATGTCACATGGTAGTCTCACATGCAATTTGGACTCATTGACTTCATGACCTTATGTGCACCATCAATCTTTTTTTCATGGTTGAATTAATGTCATTGATATTCTTTCTTCTTGATCAAACATGCATCATTGATCACTAAGTCATCATGATCCTGGCACTTACCATCAATGCATTCAATTTCAAGACCCATTGACCTTTTGACCTTGTGCTCAACATTAGATATTTGATTGCATGATTTAATATGCATTATAGATCTATATTGACTTATTAAATTCATGATATTTTCTATGTGTTGTTGATCTTTGATGTTAGCCTTCAAGATCATGACACTCGATAGCCTTCCATTCAACTTTAAACCTATTGAGGATTTTTGAATAAAATAAGCTAATTCCTTTATTTTTAATTTGACATCTTTTGATATGTCCCATGCTCTTAAATAATTTTGAAGGCATATACTAAAATTATGAACTCTTTTATGAATGAACCAAGTAGGTCATGATTGGATTTAGACCTTTAAGGGTCATCAATTATAAACCAACTCATTATCCTATTTGTGAAAACCAATTCCCTTATTAATTTCTTATATAGTTACACTCATTGAGAAATGACAAATGAGCCAAAACTCTAAAGGGATTAATTCTTACCCTTGATCCTCAAACTATGGCTATATATGAAGATGCTTAGGCTATATGGGCAAAATATTCATATGTAGCCTAATTTTGGCCAACATTTTTGGTGACCTCTTACAATTGCATGTCTATTATGGAATAGATTAGTTGCCTTGTTTGATCCATTGGGTATACAGGGTCACAAATCCTTCCTTCCCAATTGATAAAAATGATACAAGGATGTTTCTTTTATGAAAACCCTCTCTTGAATCAGAAATTACAATAAGAACAAAAAGAACATAATGCCCAAATCACTTAGGTAAGAGAACACACAACTAAAAAATAATGTGCATAAGGCACTTAGAGGAAAACATGTAAAACTACTTTAATATATACAATGGCTGCAAACTCTTCTAATATCAAGGCTTTAAATGAATGTCATTGACTGGGATTGGTAATACCTCTCCATCTAATTGGGTAAGATGAAAATAATTATGTTGTTTGCATCTATGGATCCATTAAGGGCCACTCCACAAGTTGTTAAACTTGGTATGTTTCCTAGCTTGGATTTATTTGAATCCCACTTGAGGACTAGATATTCTTATTTGAAGTCCCTTGCTATGGCTCTCTTATCAAAGGATTTCTTGACTTGAGCTTGATGTAACTCTAGTGTCTTCATTGTAAGGTCCTTAGCCTCTTAAAGCTCTATGAGCTCTATCACCTTCATATGAGTTCACTCTCCATCAACTCAAGCTAATGGGATAAATCTAAGGCAAGTAGCTCAAGAGATGGGAAACTTGGCTTTCCTCCCATATACTAAGATAAATGGTGAGTTGATAATGGAAAATTTGAGTCACTCTATCATCCTATAAGGTTATCCATAACTTTGTCTGACATACTCTCTGATTCTCTTCCATGGTCCTATTGATAATCCTTATCAAGTTATTATTTGTTGACTCTGCCAGTCTATTGCCT
The DNA here is from genome assembly GCA_037957365.1 of Torreya grandis. Taxonomy (NCBI): domain Eukaryota; kingdom Viridiplantae; phylum Streptophyta; class Pinopsida; order Cupressales; family Taxaceae; genus Torreya; species Torreya grandis. The sequence goes on from JARHVA010000444.1 coordinate 1,765,856, forward strand.
TAGGGGTAGTAATTTGAGGATGTAATAAGGTATATTCCCAACTGAAGTGACCATTTACTTATTCTCCTACCAATAAATTATAAGAAGTTATGTGAAGTTATTGTTATTTGTTTACCAAACCTTGTTATTATATTATCATATAAGTCCAACATTATTAATTCATTTGCTTTTTTAAAGGTAATTGCTTCCACCCACCTAGTGAAGTAGTCAATAATAGTGAGCACCCATTTATGACCTCCACTAGAAGGTGTATTGATCATTATTATGAATTCCAAACCCTACTACATGAAGGGTTATTGTACCTCAATTTGATTCAAAGGAAGGGCTACCGATCTTTGCTTGCCTACAAAAAGAGCACACTTTTGACATTTTTTCACCCATGAAAAGGCATATTTTAAGAGGTTGGGCTAGTAATAAATATATCTCATCACCTTAGATATTATAGTCCTTAAATAAAAATGTCCTCCTGTAGGTCCATCATGAAATTGCTCCAAGAGCCTTATCACTTGGCCATCATATATACACCTTAGAAGCACTTCATTGAGGTCCTTTATGAATATAAACCTATTAACTAATAAATAAGGTATGGAGTAAAGTCTAAAATACCTTCTCTTTACCCTATCCATACCTTGAGGTCACTCACATTTTATCAAGAAATGTGTCATATCCTAGAGCTAGCTAGTGTGAGGTAGAGGTGCATCTAGTTGTGAGTTGTCTTATGTCACCAAGACAACTTATTTACCTTCATGAAGGTCATAAACCATATGCTCACATATTCCTTTGCCTCTCACTATCTTATTTATTTTATCTCCATGTCATACTCCATGACTTTTATAATTCAACCAACCCTCTTCTCATTTAAGTCTTTGTTAAGAAGAAGTCCCTCACTCCAAGATGAGACACCATAAAATAGATATTTCTATTGGAGGGCATTGGTATGAAATTTTTAAATATTCTTAATACAAAATGGACTTTATTTTATATAAAGTTATACCTTACCTCATATCCTTTAAGCCCTTGACTAAAAAAAACTAACTAGTTGCTCAAGCCCTTCACCATTATTCTACATTAGCATAGCTGATATATTGTCAATATTGGTAAATGTATATAATATGAATTTTTTTGAGAATTTAAGATTCATGAGTATGGCTTCTTGGGAAATTACTTGTTTGATATCCTCAAATGCCATTTTACCTTTATTTAACCAAGTGAATACTTGTTTATTTTTCAACATGGAAGTGATGGGTTTGACTTAATTGGCAAACCTAGGTATAAATATTCTCACAAAGTTTATTTTCCCAAGGAAACTCTAAATTCCCTTCTTATGTTTGGATAAGGATAATTCCAAGATGGAACTTAATCTATCAAGGTCAATATCTAATCCCTTTTTTGATACAATATGTCTCAAGAGTTTGCCCTCATTGAAAGAAAACACACAATTCATAGGATTCAATGAGATCCCATATTCTCTACACCTTTCAAATATTAACCTTAGGTGATCCAAGTGCTCACTATCATTCTTGGAGAAAACTATTATGCCATCCAAGTAGACTAGCACCATCTAATTCAATAATCCTTGAAAATCCATGTCCATGGCTCTTTGAAAATTAGCCTCGGTATTTGACAAGATAAAAGGCATCTTCTGATAATAATATGTGCTCCACTTTGTGGTGAAGGTAGTCTTGTACTGGTCTTCTAATCTCACCATCACTTGGTTATATCTTGAATACCCATCCAAAAGAGAGAAGTGTTCTGAACTAGTAACTATTTGAAGGAGTTACTACATGTATGGTAGGGGTAGTGATCTTTCAAAGAGACCTTATTCAAATCCTTGAAGTCAACACACAATGGGATTTCACCATTCTTCTACCTCATAGGTACTAGTTTAGTTACCCATGAGGAATATTTGATGGGAAATATGATATTAGGTTTAATCAATTTAGTCAATTCGTTCCTCATAAGCTCTTCAATTTTAGGGTTGATAAGCCTTTACTTTTGCCTGACATGATTGGTATTAGCCTTTAATTCTATAATGTGTTTAGATAGATTGGCATCAAAGCCTCTTAGATCATTATATTCCAAATAAAATATGTTTACATATTATTTAAAATTTTTAATGAAATCATGCCTTTCAATCCTATTACTTACCTTTCCAAGATTGAGGATCTTGTTTTTGAAGATAATAACTCTTTCATAGTTCTCATCATTAGTCGACATCACTACCTTATCTTTCCTCATATGGTCTCCCTCATGAAAAAGGATTTCAAGGGTGACCAACCCTTTATAAATATTGTTAGACCTTAGCTAAACAATTTGATCCTCATACTGATGTTGGAATTGATCTTGGTTCACTAAGGAAAACTCTGCTTATTGCTACAAGAAATATGCAATCTTCTTGTCAATGTCAAATACCTACCAATGAGATCCACTTTCTAGCACTGATGGTATTATCACCACTTTAACATTTGGTTTCACTTTGGACTTTTCTAACCCATCTAATATGTCTATAAGAGGATCCTCCTAAAATAAATTAATGAAAATACATGAAATAGTAAATTAATTTACATAGAATATAGGAAATATTAGATTTTTATGATTAGAAGAAACACTAAAGGAATTATATTGATTGTAGGCCACTTTGAAGGGGAAACATCCTTTGAGAAATCTCAATAAAAATAATTCATGTATGCCTCTATTGGCCTTAACACTTACTTATATAGTAAGTCTAATCTAAGCAGCTACTACTTCCCATGAATGTGGGATAAAACAAAATGGTCATGAAACAACTTGCAAAGAATATGCATCCATATAAACTAATATACTAAAAAATTAAAGAGAAGGGGTTCCATAGATTCATAATATCCCCTCCCTCTTCAATAAATATTTGTCCTCAAAGCTTTAGATGTGGGAATTGGTGTTGCATCTAAAAGAGTGATTCTCATGTTACAGCCTTTGGTTTCATTTCATGCCACTAAATTAATACCTCTATGATGGAGTGGAAGAAAATTTGGCATGTATGCCTATCCAAGATTACCTTTGATTCAAGAAGGATGGATCCTTCATTATTAATTTTTATTAAAATAGTTTGCACTTTGATGTTTATGTCAATAACTTTCTTTAGACAAGAGACATGAAATATTAGATGAACTTAGGAAGAATGTGGGAGCTCCAACTTATAAAAAACTGACCCAATCTTTTGGATAATCTTTTATGGTTAATAAAACTTGGGAGTGAGCTTATGACACCCTTTGAGTTTTAGGGAGGATTTATTGTATGGTTGTAGGTGAATAAAAACCATATCACCTACTTGAAAGGTGCACTCATAATGGTGTTGATGATCCTATTATTTCATTCTATTATTCTATATAAAGATTGTTTCATAGGGTGATGAGGATTTGATCCCAAGTTTTAAGAAGCATGTTGACCGCTTGAACTAGTGAACTACTGGGGGTGTATGAAAGGAGCATGAGTAGTGCTTAAACATAGACTAACTCATAGGTAATCATTTTAGTTAAAGTGTGTTAGGAGGTATTATACCACCATTTAGCAAGAGGAAGACACTTTGGCCACTGGTGTTGTTGTTTTGAGGTGAAGTAATGAAAGATAATTTCTAGGCATTTGTTGACAATTTCAATCTAACCATCCATTTTTGGATGATATCCAAAACTCATCTTTAGTTAGGTGTTAGTGCATCAAAATAGTTCTATCCAAAAATGGCTAGTGAAGGTTGGATCATGATTTGAGATAATGGAAGAAGGATTGCCATGAAGATGAAAAATTTAGACCAAGAAAATTTATGCGACTATGGAGGTGGTATAGGGATGGATTAGGACACAAAAATGACTATATTTGGATAGGTGATCAACCACAACAAATATCTCTATTTTCCCTCTATATTTTGGGATCCCCTTAATGCAATCCATAAAAATATCTATCCAAATCATAGTAGGGATGGGAAAGGGTTTGAGCAACCCAAGAATGAGTATGGTTTCACCCTTGTTGTGTTGGTAGGTATTACATTTTCCACCATCTATTAAATTTCATTTTTCATTCCCTTCTAAAATAAGTTAAAACATGTCCGCTTATAATTTTTTAGAAACCCAAAGTGCCTTATAGATGGAGAAGCATGGATCTTATAAAATATAGCCTACTAAAGATCTATGCTTTAGGGAAGCACTAGATGACCCTTGCATCATAGAGAAGTACCATCTCAAGTATAATGTGATACCATAGAGGGGTTAGTGTCCAACTATTGAATTATTTGAGATAATAAGGATTAATTAACATACCCTTGTTGTATAACATCTAACCAATTTAGAATAGGCATATAAGGAGATAAAAGGGAAGCATAGTCCATAAATGTGTGAGATAGAGCATCAGCCACAATATTGTCCTTACAATTATTGTAAGTGATCTCATAGTCATAACCCATGAATTTGTTAACACATTTATATTTTGATGGGGTAGATACACATTATTCTAGGAAATATTTTAGAATTTGGTGATCATTTTTGATGTAAAAAATATTCCCCTATAGGTATGGTTTCCACATATATATTACATACAAAATGGCCATCATTTCTTTCTCATAAGTAGAGAGTACTAAATTATTGATATAAACTGATTATGATAGTGAATGAAATGGGTAATCCTTCTTGGAGGAGAATAACACCAAGTTCATTTCCACAAGCATCACTCTCGATACTAAAGGTCTTGGCAAAATCTAGCATAGCTAGAATAGGGGTAGTACACATATATTTTTTTAATTCTTCAAATACACAATTAGTAGCTTATTTCCATTTAAAAGAATCAATTTTTAAACATAGATATCATTGGATCCATAATATTCTCATTATCCATGACAAATTTATGATAGTATCTAGTCAGCCCCAAAAAACCATAGAGTCTCTTGAGTGTCTTAGGGTGAGGCCAATTTATCATGGTAGCTATTTTTTTGAGATCCACCTGAACCCCTTGGGATAAAATAATATGCCTATGATACTCCACTTCATCTAGGATAAAAACACATTTGGAATATTTTTCATAGAGATAATGATCAAATAGAAGTTACAGTGTGAGCTCTAGATGTTGGACATGATCAAACTATGTTTTACTATAGATAAGGATATCATCAAAGAAGACCAAAATGAATTTCTATAGGTAGGGATAGAATATTTTATTCATCAATAAATATATTATTGAAGGAGAATTAGTAAGGCCAAAGGGAATGACTAGAAACTCATAGTGGCCATCATGCATGTGAAAATATATCTTAGGGATATCATCCTCATGAATCTAGATTTGGTGATATCTAGAGCAAAGATTCAACTTGGAAAAAAAATGAGTGCCATGAATCTCATCAATAATATGAATTAGTAACTTATCCTTGATTTTGATGTTATTAAGTACACTAAAGTCAATGCAGAGGTGTCATGAACCATTTTTTTTAGATAAGGATAATTGGGGAAGAAAATGGGTTGGTACTAGGGTGAATAATGCCTTGCTTCTATAAGTCTCAAATGAGCATCTTGATCTCAATATTTTAATAAAATGGGTAGTGATAAGGTTTTATTTTGGGAGGAAATCTTATAAGAGGGAGCTAAATATGGTGGTATTTGTGATCTAGTAATTTGACTCAAGAGAGGATGGTTAGTATGGTGTTTGTTTCAAAATGAAAACAAAATGAAAGAAACACACTAACTAGCATAACATCTCTAGGCCTAGACAATAAGGAGAGCTTATTTAACAAACATGAAAAAAACACACAACTAAAATGAAAAATAAACTCTCTTTTGCCTTCTTTTAGTGCTCCAAAATACTTGTTGTAGTGGCTTGCTCAGCTTGTGCTCATGAAGTCCTCATCAATGGCAGCTTGTCTACCTCCATCTCTCCTTGGTACCTTTGGCTTATGGCTTAGCTTAGTTTGAAATAAATTTGGCATGGTAACACTAATTGATTTAAGATTTTTAATCAAATTTTAATTATAAATTTTCATTATCAAGACATAAAATTCATGTGGTGAGGCCTCCTATTTATAGATTTTTGAGAATGTCTAGAATTAACTTGAACCATCTATTTTGAGATTGAGATGTGTGGTTGAGGATTAATTCAATTTTTGGAATTAATTTTATAATTATCCTCATCATGAAATTGGAATAAGGGGTAAATAAGAGGCATGGAGGGCATCATGGAAGGCATTAATGAGGCATGGAGGACATGAATCCTGATATTTATGGCATTTATGGCATAGGGATTTCTTCTCAAGAAATGAGGTCACCTGATGATGCAGATATTTAAAATTCATTTATAAAAATAAGTATTCAACAATTTTTCAAGGAATTTTTTATTAGGCTTTGATTTGGGTTAATTATCTCTTAATCATGATTAGGCACTTTGTGTACAAATTACTCAAATTGATTAGAATGACTTACTATTAGTCTAAAATTTGACTAGATTAGAATTAGAAGTCATTGTCAGATGCATTAGAACTATATTCCCATTTAGGATGTTATCAATAAAAAATAACAAATTCATGTATCTCACATAAGAGATTTGATAGGAAAGAGCAATCCAGAGCACCCAGGTGTAAAGTTGGCATTTTGACTCAGAATGATCTAATCAAAGTTAGCCGGCCCATAAATTGTATTTCCCCATTTAGGGATACCCTGGCCAAAATTAGCACTTGAATATGTCAGTTTCACCTCATTTAGCATGTTTTAGTTTTTTTTATGCCAAATTGTATATTTTAGGTGGAAATTGGTCAAAAGCCTAGTTGGAGGTTATTGGTGGCTAGATTTAGGTGTTTATAGTTTGCCCCTATTTGGGAAGGCATTAAAAGCTATAAGCATATTAACATCTTCTCAAACAATTAAAAGGTCTTATATGCCTACAACTATAATGATGATAAACCAATTTTATGATGCCCCCTCAAGCGAATGATTGGCATAAATAAGTCAATATACGGTCCCTCGAAAAGAGAGAAGTGAAATGAAGGGACTAAAGAAACGAAAGATGATGGGGTGAAAACACAATGATATTGAAAAATTAGTCAAAGTTATTGAGAATGAAAGTGGGATGGTGTACAATAATTTTCCAAAAGGTGATTATAAGCATTATACCCTGATAGTGATTATGTGGTATGATAACACAATGATTTTCTCAAAGGTGGTTATAATCATTGAGAAGATGGAGTTGCCCATATTAAGATAGACAAATAAAATATTAACATGCCCCTGTATGGGAAAAAAATGTAAAGTGGTGACAACACAATGATTTTCCCAAAGGTGGTTATAATCATTGAGAAATTCAAGTGGGACAGTGTGTAATGATTTTCCCATAAGTGGTTATAATCAATAGACCCTGATTATGGAAAAAATGATAAAATTGGTCAAGGATGATGATAACTTAACACAAAGGGTAATGATTAATTGGAACAACCTACTAGTAGGGAGATGCTCATCTCATATAATAAAGGTTAAAATTCTTTCATGTTTAATTACTCTATTTGTGATATGATTAGGATGGAATTAAGATGTCAGTGTTGAAGAGATTATACCATTTATAAATAGACTTCATGAAGATTAGGTTTGTTTTAGAACATGTCAGTAGGCATCATTGTATAACATCATGAGGACTTGGTCAAAATATACATGAGGACTGACTCTTGTAATCTAATACTCAACAAAAAATAATGCACCAATGATAGAAACCATGATGACAATGTAAACATATGATTATGGATAGATTCAAGTATAAGTGTGGGAAAGGAATCAGCCAATGAACACACATAAAATAAATCAAGATAACAGTGTTAAAAGCAAACAAACAGACACAAACAAAACAAAGAAACACTCAAAAGAAACCATACGAATAGTGCCCATAAAAAATAAGTGACAACCTTAAAAAATGAACAAAATGGGGTAAATAAAATAAAAGGAAGGGGTGGCTATATTTATATGTACTAGGAAAGTGGATGCTACCTACATAGTTACATGGATGTAATATCTAATAAAAAACTTCATGCCAAATGTAGTTCTCCCAAGGAATGAGAATAACGTGATTACTGATGAAAACAAATAGAATATATGTGATAGAAGAATAAGAATGGTCTTGTAAAATGGCAAGTGTGTGAGATAAAATTCAAAAAAAGATGGGGAAACTAAATGACAAGTGATGTGCTTGTAATTTAGTAAGGGTTCCTAAAATCTTTAAGGCAAAGAAGTGGTCAATGTTTTTATTCTTTTCTAATGATTTTTCAAATGTTTTTAGAATTTTTTTGGAGTGTCTCAACTCAATAAATAATAATGAGACATTAAATGGTTCAATCTCATAAAATGGTGAGAGTGTTTATAATAAGGTTGCTCATAAAATAGTGAGAGCATTCAAACTTAGTTTGCTCTCAAAATGATGAGAACATGGCTTAGGTTGCTCACAAAATAGTGAGAGAATTCAAACTTAGGTTGATAACAAATGTAAAGAGTGTGGCTTAGGGTGATTTAGCTTACCTCAACAAGTATCGAGCACTGCCTACATAGTCCTAGAGTAGGACCTCAAGTCACTATAGTTCCACCCTTATAGTAGAGGAACTTGACTAGTGTAGCAGTCAATTCAAACAAAATAGGCACAATTGGTAAAAAGGCATAGTACATGAGAAGTGGTAAGTTGGTACGTCAAAGCTTAATGTTTCCCCTAGTTTTCCCATAGGTGGTTATAACTAGGATATAATATCATAGATAAATGTTACTAATTTACCTAAAGGTAGTTATAATTAGTAACAAGACTGATGGTAAGAAAGGAATAACAAATGAAGGATACAACTACCAAAATTTTTGTCACACTACTCTAAAATATTATCTCTATTGGAAGTACATGAACTAACTGATGAAACTGATCATATACCTTGATGCTAAAAATGCATAATTAATGTAAAAAACCAAGGTCAAATGGGCTAGGCTTTAAAACATACTAGGATGATAGGTCAAAAGTGAAAAGTGGATATGGCTAAGAGGATGGATAAGGATGATATTTGTACAAAGAATAATAGTGATAAAATGGCATAACTAAATTCTCCTTATAGACAATACACCTCATGCTCAAGCATAGTACCACTTGAGATGAATAATATTAATTAGCTTAGGAAGTTCATCTCTATCTGGTGTGACAAGCTGGTATGCTCCTAATCTATAATCTATAATAATTATGAAATACCCTATCCAATTTGGTTTGATTTTCCTTTTATGCTTCTTCTTAGCCATGGTATTCTTTTAGTTTTATTTAATAACAAGATCGCCAAGTTTAAATGTTTAATACTTAATATGCCAATTATAGTGGCCTTTGATTCATTTTTGATATGCTTGAATATTGTTGAGCATGGTTGTGCATTTCTCATCAAGTAGGTCTAGCTCTTACAGGAGATCTACTCGATGTCATGATCATCAAGACATGCTTGAAAGAGATGTACAGTGAAGGAAATTTGACCTCAATGGGAAGGATGGCTTTAGTACCATAAATAAGTGAGTATGTAGTGACTCTTGTAGGGGTATGATTATTAGTAAGGTATACCCAAAGGGAAAGTAATATCTATAAGTGTCAATCATGACTAGCCTCATTAACAATCTTTTTGAGCATATTGATAATGGTTTTATTGGATGCCTTAGTTTGGCCATTACCTTGAGGGTAATATGTTATATAAAAATGTTGTGCGATGTTATATTTAGTACATCACTGATCTACATCATTATTATTGAATGATACTCCATTATCAAATATAATGTTAGAGGGGATATCATAGCAGCAAATGAGATGATTGAAGATGAATTTGGAAATTTGCTTTTTAGTCACATAAGTGAGGGGTATAGATTCAACCTACTTAGTGAAATACTCAATGGTGATAAGGATATGTTTATGGCCATTAGATGAAGTGGGGTTGATCTTCCTAATGAGGTCAAGTCCCCATGTAGAAAGTGGCCATGGTGTTAACATCAGTTTTAGAGTTTTCACTAAGGCATGAATCAGATTAACATGTCATTGACATTTGTCACTCTTCTTTAATATGTGATGGCATATACGTCTATTATGGGCCAATAATAACTAGTACACAAGATCTATTTAGATAGGACTACCCCAATATAATGAGTGCTACATACTCTTTCATAAACTTCTCTTAGTACTAGTGTAGACTCTACTGAAGTTAACTAATGAAGTAGAGTTCCACCAAAATTATGACAATAAAGGGTGGATCCAAGTAGAGTATAATTAGTGGAATGATGAATGAAGTCTTTGGTTTGTTTTTGAGATAGGTTAGGTGGTATAACTTGGTCATGAAGGTAGTTATAAAGGTCTAAATACTAGATAGGATTAGGAACAACAATATCACAAATCATTACAATGGTTGAAGGTTCATGAGCTGGTGCTGACAAATTCTTGATGAGGAACTGATATTGTCTAGCTTTATCTATTTATTGAATCAAAGAGCCAATATTTGCCATGGAATCTATAGTTCTATTATTATCCCTTGGTATATGCTCAAACTGAATGTTGGAAATTTTTTGCTTAAGAGTGTCAACCATGGCTTTATATGGAACCAACTTATCATCTTTGGTCTAAAAATGATTTGTGACCTGATTGATGATTAACTAAGAATCACCATAAACTTGGAGATGAGATATGTTCTAGTACACTACCTATCAAAATCTTGCAACAAGTGCTTCATACTCATCCATGTTGTTTATACAACAAAAGCTGATTTTGAATGATTTAAGGATTAAATCCCCCTATCATGTAATAAGTAATAGGCCTCTTCCCGATTTATATGTAGAAAATAAACCATCAAAATACATCTTCTAGGGATGCTCCTCAAGCGGTGTGTCAATGATGGTCATTATGGAACCATCAATAAATTTAAATGTGAGTGGTTGTGTGTCTCTAAGAGGTGCTTCCATAAGTTGATTTGCAAAAACTTGTCCTTTTATTTCCTTCTAATTGACATACTCTATGTCAAAGTCACTGAGAAGCATGATCCGTTTAGCCATTCTACCTTATAGAGATGTTTTAGATAGTAGATAATTAAGTGTATATAATTTTAAAATGACCATGATCCTATTATTCAACATTTAATGGTGTAATTTATGAGCTGTGAAGACCATGGCCAAACAAGATTTTTCAATAGCTGCATAGTTATGTTCATATGTAACCAATTTATGGCTTAGGTAGTATTTGACATGCTCTTTTATATTGTCATCATGTTGAGCCAAGATTTCCCCTAGATCATGGTCGTTAGTTGATAGGTATAACAAGAATGGTTTTCCTAACATAGGAGGTAATAAAATAGGAAAATTAATAAGATATTCTTTGAGTTATTGAAAAGTTGTTTGGCAGTGATCATCCTAGTGAAATGTAACTCACTTTTTTAGAAGGTGTTTAAATGGATGGATTTTTTTTCTAACTGAGAGATGAATCATCGAATTGATTAGATCTTACCCTAAAAACTATGAAGTTACTTTAAATTGGTTGGTGGTAGCATCTCGGTTATAGCATGGACTTTTGCTAGATTAACTTTAATACCTCTATGATAAATGATGAAGCCAAGTAATTTTTTTAAAGTTATACTAAACACATATTTGTTTGGATTGAGTCTAACTTTATACTCTTTTGATATTTTAAATATCTTACTCAACACTATTGGATGGTTAGCCCTAGTTTTAGATTTTCCTAATATGTCGTCGACATAGTCTTCAATAATATCATGCATCATATCATAGAATATGATAGTTATGGCCCTTTGATATGTATCTCTATCATTCTTAAGTCTAAATGACATTACCTAATAAAAAAATGTTCCCCATGGAGTGGTGAACATTGTTTTATATTGGGCTTCTAGTGTTATTCTGATATGGTTGTATCCTAAAAAGCCATCCACGACTAAAAGTATTTCATAACCTAACATGGAGTCAATGATCATGTCAATATTAAGTAATGTAAAATCATCTTTAGGACAAGATTTGTTGATGTCCCAAAAATTAGTTCAAATTCTTATCCCTTCAATCTTTTTACTAACAAGTACCATATTAAAGATCCATTATGAGTAGTCAATGGATCAGATACATCCTGCTTCTAAGAATTTTTCCAAATATTTCTTTACAAATATATTAATGTAAGGATGCATCTTACATAGCTTTTATTTTATTAGTTTGGTGTTAGGATTAACCACAAGATGGTGTAGAACCAAGGTGGGGTCTAAACCTGGCATGTTAGATAGGCCCATAAAAAAATATCTACAAATTCTCTAAACAAAGCTATAAAGACATCATGTTCCTCCTCAATGATGGATGCACCTAATTTTATCCATTTTAGGTATAATAGAGTCTCGATAATTACCTTTATTGTATCTTTGACTAGAAGGGTCAAACTATCTTTTAGGATAGTAGGTAATGACTTAAACTATTGGATTATGTTAGGGTCATGTATTAGGACTTGCTCTTCAACTTCTCCTAGAAATGATGAATCTAAGTCCCCTAATGGGAGATCTAGCTATGTGATAAAAAATATTTATAAATTCTTGAATAATTTGATCAAATACTTATTATTGCTCAAATATGAACTCAGATCCACATGTAAGTTCATCATTGGTGGTCTCCTAGTCTAAATTTAAAGAAAAATGAACACCCTTGTCTAATGGCACTTGAAACAAGTTTTCACCACTAGACTGACCTTTATCTTTACTTTTTCCCTAGTCAAAAAATGCCTCAAAGAGGTTTTCACTTTGGGACCTCAATGTTTTACTTATTTATTTTTGGCTAAGGGTGTTCACTCACTCTCTAAAATAGGTTATAGGATCTAATGTGCTTGAGAATCCTAACTTATGATCTCCCAATGGAATGGTATCTCTAATGCCTAAAAATTCATAGAATGCCTCATCATTTTAGAGCTCATCAATCGATGACTAGATTCTTGTTGGTCCTAATCTATCAGTTGGGGATAATATAATGGTAATGGGTTATGATCAATGGATAGGGTAAGGGTAAAAATGGCATTGTTATCAAATAGGTTGGTTTTAGATAGGTCATCAAAGGTGAGGCTATGATCAGACTCTACTTCACTATCAACATCATCATCACTAGTCATTACTAATGGAGTTTGAATAAGATATGTGGGGTCACCCCCAGGTGGTTGAAATATAAGTCCATAAGGTCTTTCATACTTAGCCATAAAAAATAGCTTGATGGTCCTTCCTCAATAATTGTGATGTTAAATGATCCTATAGGGAATAAGATACTTTTCATTTTTATAACAATCAGCTTGGTTGTCATTGTATAACCATGATTCATACCCTTCAAGAAGGTCAGGTTCTAGGCCAGATGCTTGTATAAATGTGATAGTTCCCTTATATTTATTATTTTGTTGCTAATGCATATGTGGAGTGAATTTAGGTTACCCAAAGGTTTTCAAATTATAACGAAGATTTGAAATGTGAAATGTATCATGGGTCACATACTCTCCTGATCCATTATCTAAAATGGTGAAATGATTAAAAGTTTTAAGAGCTGACATGTGGGAAAGGGAATCCAAGATATTAGGATCTATGAAATTATGTGGTGAAGGATAAATAAGTATATCCTTTCCTTTATCCTTTTTATAACTTGGATTTGAAATTTGGCCTCAAGATGTTTGTAATGTTCATATGGATGCAAATCTCCTAGAATATTCACTTCCATTCCTGAGTGGGAAAACTTGATACATTAGTGCAATGTTTATAGAATTACATGGATCTCATGTAACCAAATCCTACCAATAATCATATTGTATGATAACTGACAAAGTGTATCATGGGTCAAAGACCCAATGATAATTGGAAAACTAATGGTGCTTTGTGATTTTCTTTCCTTATTATCATAGGCTTTGATGGTTATCATTTCTGGCTAGATATCTACCATTGTGTACCCAAGAAGCTTGATGAGCTTTAAAGACACTATGTTGAAGCTTGATCCATTGTCTATAAGGACACATTTCACTTTATGTCACTTTATATAAACTTTTATGTATAATGGTTTATTATGGAGCAGGCCAAGGGAAGACATATCACTTTGGTTAAATGTGAATTATTATGTTAGAGCTAGGTGTCCAACCAAAGCTTAGAATTTATCAGGGGATATGTCACTAGAAATAATGGATTGGGTCAAAAACTCATTCAAGATGTTCTTGTGGATTATTTACATTTATAGTAAATCTAAAATAGAAATTTATGCTGGTGTCTTTTGAAATTATTCCATAATATCAAACTTCTTGTCTTGGTTAGGAGTGAATGGTTTATTTTGAGATTGAACAGTGGTTGGATGACAGGAAAAGTGGCATATGGATGTGGGCATAGGATATTAATGTTTGACATCTAATTTGTGATTACATAATCAATATTAAATACCAAACCATTATTGCTAAAAAATGTTGGGAATGGTGTAGGACTAGATAAGACAAGTCTCAATTGCTAGTGTACTTGTATGTGGTCATGTGGCAAGGATGAGTTATCGATATAAGGTATAAAAGGAGAAGTCCTAGTTTTTTAGTTTGGATGTATGCACTCCCAAGTCAAAGAAGGATTATCTGTGTAATTTAGTTGAATTTTTTTTTAGAAATAGTCTAGGTTGATTAGTGTTTATTCTAAGATTAATGGAGATGGTATTAATACTACCCTATGCAATATTACCTAAAACCTTGTTGTAGTCATGTAAAACTACATGGTAGGTTTGTTGGTTTTTACCATTTTGACCTTGGTTATGTCCATTTTTCTATCATTATGGGTTCTACTATTGATTTTGTTGATTATATTGGTTCAGCCTTTTATTTTGATATTTTTGATTTTACTACTGTACTGGACATTATTGTTGTTGTTGTTGATTATTCTATTGTTGTTGATTGTTATGTCAGGGAAAGGGATTTTGATAAATCCCAAGAGTTTTATGTTAAGTAGAATCACCATTATCTAATGCTATTTCCTCTTTTTATAACATATTCTCAAGTAAATGCTTGATTTGGACACATCTTTATAGATTATGCTAGTTGACCCAATGATAATCATAGAATTCATTTCCATAACACCAATCAGAATAAGGAATGCCTTATGTATAATGATTTTTTATAGGCCAAATAATCAAATTAGTGTTAATAAGATTGTGAAATATAGACTCAATAGGTTCTCCTAAGTCACTAAAGACACAATGTGTAGGCACTGTTCTCCTAAGAGGAGGGGTTTTCAATGGTAAAAGTTGATATATTTATTGTATAGGGCTTGGTTGTTGTGCTTGTGGAATTGG
This sequence comes from Torreya grandis, assembly GCA_037957365.1. Taxonomy (NCBI): domain Eukaryota; kingdom Viridiplantae; phylum Streptophyta; class Pinopsida; order Cupressales; family Taxaceae; genus Torreya; species Torreya grandis. Next base: position 1,781,161 of record JARHVA010000444.1, read on the forward strand.
TTAGAGAGATTTCTAGGTAGGATTAAGCTAAAAAGGTGGTGTAAATGATGTTTGCACTATTTACACATGACAAGTTTTGGCTACTCTATTTCAGATAACATTCCTATTATAGTTAAATTGCTTCAGTCTTTCTTGGTTATTAGCCTATGATAGTTATGATGCTTGCACGTAAATTGCATGTTGATGTTGGTCATTTACCTAATTGGTACCTTAATTTTGATTATTTAAATTAATCTTGATGATTCATTTATTGATGAACACTCAATCAACAATCCTTTGTCGATGATTTCCTTGAAAGTATGTGCCCATTGTAACTCCAGATGATATGCTATCTCACTATGTAAATTTTTGGTAAATATAGTGGCTAATTTTTTATTTGGTAAATAATAGGTGAAAAAACTTGTAAGGGATCTCCATCATTGTAGATAACTTTCAAAACTCTCACCATCTAATTGTTTTGTTTATGTTAAGTCCACTAATGAAATCTCATGCTCAAGATTATAGGAAAACTACTACACAAACTTATCAGAAAGATCATCAAAATCCATCACTAAATTTTTTGGTAACTTTGAAAGCCACTCCAAGGATTGTCCAACCAAGCTCCTTGGAAACAACAACAAAAGGTATATGTCACTATATGCCACTAGTTGACATGCAACAAAGAATTTGGTCAAATGAGCCTTAGGGTTGCCTTTTCCTTTGTATTTATTGAATTTTGTTGGTTCATATCCTAGAGGAAATGGTATCTACAAATACTCCATGTTGAATAGATAGGAACACACATCATCCAATTTGAACTTTTTAGTCTATTTCCCACCCTGAATGGTAGTAATTGCATCCTTCATTTGTTGCAATTCTTGGGATAGGAAACTGGAAGGAACATTTGTTTAAGGGAGAATATTAGTTTGGGTAGATAGTTGGGAGGTCAAAAGTGGAACACTTTGACCAGGGTATGATGGAGATACATGTTGGGGTATATTGGTTTGGTTAGGGAATAGACCAAGAATATGCATACATAGATTAGGATGTACTTAACATTACACATTTGGTTGTGTGATATTCTAGTTTGGGTTGGCAATAAAAGTTTGAATTAGAGGATTTTTTGGTTAGGATGAAGGTATATAACTATATTGTGCCTATTGTGGTTGAAAAGGGACATGCTACCAACTAATCGAACCTTGTTGTTGAGTGGGAACTTGTGGTCCAAGACCCTGTTTCTGAATTTATGGCACATTTTAAATCAAGAGTCATCTAGTAGGTACTTGAGAAACATGGGGAAATATTTATTACATGAATCCCTATGGAGAATTAAAAATAGGTTTTAGATTTGGCATCTATCACTAACCAATATTTGCATGTTGTTGACTAGTCATTGCTTGGTTTTAGATTGGCATATTAGTCGATGGCTAAAGAGGTATATTTATAGTTACCTGGTGAGGTAGAACATTGGTTGACCCTAAATAAGGTGGAAATGTATTTATCCTTTATTGCATTGATACACTATATTATGCCTATTGTTATGGAATACTACTCATTACTTGTTAAGGAGTATGATTTGTCACATTCTGTCATTGAGGTGTGACATTGTCCATTATTTGATTACCTAATCCCATAGGATGTACACTTGAGGAATTAGCATATTGAGGTTAGGATGTATAAACTCCTATTATCTGGTATGATGATCTACTCATGGGATTAACTATAGGCACATGTTGTTGGCTAGTTATTTGTGTGTTAGTACCACTTTGATCAGGATTAGATGTTGTTTGCACATTTTCCACTACATTTGGATCACTATTCTGTGTAGAGGCCAAAGACACTTCTTTAATAATGGGAATATGCATCAAATTATCTATCAAAGTAGTTTATATGAATGGGTCATAACTCAGATTCTATTATCTAGTTAACTCTATCAACACTCTTGTTGAAGGAACTAGGTCAACAAGAGGCTTACCATGTTCATCTGATTAAAATTACATGCTAGATTTAGGTAGGTTTGATATGATATATGCATTTGGTTAAAGTGATCTTCCATGATGTTTTTGCCTCAATTAGATATATTAAAGTCTTAATATGTTATTTAGACTAGAGTCATAGGATTTCTAAAAGAAGCTTTTTGATCGTAAATGATATTATGGGGCACTCTTACTAGACTTAGTAAATTTTCATGGGGGAAGTCTACAAGAAACTTGGCCCCTACCTCTATCTCTCTAACCAAAATCTCATCTTTGTTCTCTAATAAATGTCTCTCAAATGGATCATACGTGGAAGTCATATTAGTAGTCTATGACTATTGAATAACTAGCTCATCCATTATGGGTATTGTCTCTAGGTATTATGTGGTTTGTTCTTGGTCTTATTTTTAATAAGCTAGTGTGTTAACCAAATAGTTATCCAAGGGATCTTGGTTTTATGCCCCTAATTTAGTATTCTAGGATGGATAAGAATCCATCCCACAAGTAATATTATCTATGTAGGGGTATTTTACCATTTCTTCCTGTGTAACTACATTACTAATCCCTAGATTGTATATGAGTCCATTATGAGTGTAGGAATACATGTTGGGATCCATATTCAATGATTTTCAATAAAATGTCAAAGATTTATACAAACTCTAAAAAAGACAAAATCTAAAATAGATGATGTTCTAAATTAGTCTAGATTCTTCAAAAGGATTATGAAAATATTTATGAGGAAACAAGCTAGCATGAAGTATCTAAAATTTCACTATTCACACAAAGATAAGCAAGTAAATGGACCAAAAATCAAAATGCCAAACTCTAAGGTTAAAGTGTTTCAAATCAATCTAATCTATAAATTTAAAAGTTGCTAGGTCTTTTGGCCAAATGTGGTGTCAAAAGCTAGGCTCAAACAAGGCATGTGCTAGGACTCTTGGTCAAATGACGTCAAAAGCTAGACTTTGAACTAGATGAAAATTTTAATCTAATAGATTTGAAACACTTATAACAAACACTAGGAATTTGATTCTTGGACATGAACTTGATAAACTAGGTACAAGGTATGAAACAAAAGATACTTTAGAGATAGTTTATTTTCTCATAAATAATGGTATAAAACTTGGTTTTTTGGACAAATAAGCTAGACAAAAGTGAATAGTATAACTACACTAGACAAAAGATCACAAAAGGACACTCAGATTGGTCTAAAAATGTAAGAACAAATTTGAAATTTATGCAAGAGGGTATATGAAACAATATTTCAAATGTTTTGGGTAGTGTAATGATGCTACACTACCCAAAAGGTGTGACAAAAAAGTTTGTTTCAAAATTCTCTAAGGCAAAGATGATTTCCCATAATTTTTACAACATAACACTACTTTTCTTAACTCTAAATGTTGTGGTGCATAGGCTCAAAGTGCAAGTTTTTAGCACAAAATGGCTTAAGTCTATCAGGTGATGACAATGATTATGAGTATTAAATGACCTTCAACCCAAATTAGAAATTAAACCTAAGTTCCCTCAGGTTTATTGCAAGTGGTGAACCCACTTAACACATCAACCCTATGAACTTCTAAAGGTACAATTCCAAATTTAGATTATAAGTGAAGGACTTAAAACAACTTTGGTAAAGGTCTAAACTTAATTAGGTATCATAACTATGCCAAAGTAGATGATATGAATCCCAAGATTTTTATGAACTATTGAACAAGGCAAATTGATCTCACATGGGAATAATAATGCCTCTTTTCTCAAAGAAAAATGAGGACCATGTTTTTTGGTTTTAATTGTTTGTTTACACCAAGTTTTGACTTCAAATAAGACTTTAATCTAGGACAAAACCAATGAATTAATCACTCATAGATCCTAAACTAACAAGGTTTCTTGGAGTTATTGGAATCCATCAATATAAGTCATTTGAGAGGATTTTAAGTGTTCATCCAAAAGTAAATGTGCATTATATAGTAAGGTTTTTACACCCCCCCTTCTCTCAAATGATAGTACTATGACATGGAATTTGAGGTGTACCTTGTACCAATAATACTTCTATAGCAAGTGAGGATTTTTCTAAGATCTAACAAGTTTTTGAATGTTATATGGGAATAAATTGCACAATGACTTTCACATAAAACAATGCAAAATAAAATCACAAATTTAAGGTCTGTATCACTTAGCTTGTTACAAAAAGGTCTAGTCTTTTGAAACCACTAAATCTTGTTGTTTGCTAAGTGTAGTGTGATGTCCAAAGTGCCACTACATCCTATGTGCAACTCCAATTAGGATACAAATTAATTCAATGTCAATAGGTGAATCCCCAGGTCAAAGCTTCCCTAAAGAACTCATGGGAGGTGATGAAGTCCCCCTCGCAAGCCAAGTTTGTATAAAAATAAAGAAAGCATGAAATAGAAATATTTTAGGGTCATTTTCAAGGTCACCTAAACTTTTATGAGTTTTTGGGGAGTGTTTTAGATAAATTTATTTGTAATCCTTGGAATAGGATACTTACAATATAAATGGCACTTTTGATTCCAAGGGTTCCTTAAAGGAGACAAATAAAAGAGCATACACGCAACATCTCTATTTTTTCCAAACAAAGATTTAATTTAAACAACTAAGTAAATATAAAAACTTAGAAAGTTGAGTTCATTTTTAAACCCAAATGGAAAATGATATGGTGTTCATTTGACCCCTTGGTCTTGGTTTTAACTTTGAAAACTAATGCTAAAACCTCACTTAAGCACCTAAATATTACTTTAAGCACCCAAAATAATGTTCCTAATTCATTTTAAGCATGCAAAAGGTGATCTAAACATGTTTTTAGAAAATTTAAAGATTGTTCCTATAAAAAAAATGTTATCATGTTCTTTAGCCTTGAAGCTCTTTTAGGTTTGAAACAATGAAATTTAAAAAAAAAATCTCTTAAGTTTGTGTTTTAAGAAAAACACAGTGATCGACGTTGGTTATATAACCAAAAAAGGTTAAATTTTCTAATAGATGACAAATATCTAATTGACATCAATTATACCAATGTGACAAATGATAGTTATTCAAATTATTTTAGTTTTAATAATTGACATCAATTAAGATATCTAATCGATGTCAATTTTACTAACGTCAGTTACTATGTAAACCCATGACAAAGAAAAATGGAAAAACAAAGTTAGAAAATCAGTTTAAAATATTTTTAATGATCCAAATGAAAATTTTAAAGATACTAAATGATCTTCTTCAAGTGTGGGATGCATCTAGTCCCATTGGGCATGCCATATGTGATCTAGGAATTTGACTCAAGAGAGGATGGTTAGTATGGTGTTAGTTTCAAAATCAAAATAAAATGAAAGAAACACATGAACTATCATAACATCTCTAGGCCTAGACACTAGGGAGAGCTTAGTTAACAAACATGAATAAAACACATAACTAAAATGCAAAATAAACTCTCTTTTACCTTCTTTGGATGATTTAAAATGCTTGTTGTAGTGGCTTGCTCAGCTTGTACTCATGAAGTCCTCATCAATGGAAGCTTGGCTACCTCCATCTCTCCTTGGCACCTTTGGCTTGTGGCTTACCTTGTCTTGAAATCAATTTGGCATAGTAACACTAATTACTTAAAGCTTTGTAATCAATTTTACATTATAACTTTGCATTACCAACACTTAAAATTCATGTGGTGAGGCTTCCTATTTATAGATTTTTAATAATGTCTAGAATCAACTTGAACCATCCATCCTAATATTGATATATGTGGTTGAGGATTATTTAAATTTTTAGAATTAAGTTTATAATTATCCTCATCATGACATTGGAATAAGGGGTAATTAAGAGGCATGTAGGGCATCATGGAAGGCATTGATGAGGCATGTAGGGCATAAATCTTGATATTTGTGTCATTTATGGCCTAGGGATGTCTTCCCAAGAAATAAGGTCACATGATCATGTAGATATTCAACATTCATTTATAAAAACAAGTATTCAAAAAAAATTCATCCAATTTTTTATTAGGCCTTGATTTGGGTTAATTAGCTCTTAAACATGATTAAGCACTTTGTGCGCAAATTACTCAAATTGGTTAGAATGCCTTATTATTGGTCAAAAAATTGATTGGATTAGAATTAGAAGTCACTATCAGATGCGTTAGAACCATATTATCATTTAGGATGTTACCAACAACAAATAATGAATGCACATGTCTCGTGTAAGAGATTTGATAGGAAAGAGCAATCCAGAGCACCTAGGTGCAAAATTAGCATTTTGAATTGAAATGATCTTGTCAAAGTTAGCTAGCCCATAAATTGCATTGCCCAATTTAGGGATACCCTGGCCAAAATTAGTACTTGAATATGTCAGTTTCACATTATTTATCATGTTTTAGTTTTTTTAGGCTAAATTGTGCATTTTAGTTAGAAATTGGTCAAAAGCTTGGTTAGAGGTTATCGATGGCTAGATTTAGGTGTCTACAGTCTTTAGACCATGAAGGTGGGAATTATGCTAGTTTGGTAAAGACACTTGCATACCTCTAAAAAATGGTTTGTAGATCATAAGGAGTAGTGGAGACCGTTGATGGTTATATTTGAATAGAATAGAGTTGGGTAATGATGTTATGTAAATTATTCTTAAGAATTTTTTCCATGAGATGTGAACTTATGATGCCAAGAGACCTTAGTTGTAAGCATTTAAATTTGTGTTTTTACCCATTGTCTGAAAATTGCATCTAAAGTTTAACAAAATCCCATAATATGGTTTCAAGTGTCCATAACAAATGTGATCCTAAAACAGACATCATAGTCAACTAATGGTAAGACAAACATATCAGAGCACAAGTTATAATCTCTAATAGAGATATGCACATTATGACACCTCACTTTACAAGGTAATGTGTCCCCATTGGCAATCATGGCTTCAAAGTTGGATCAAGAACAGATAGAATAATCAGCTTGTTTGGCAATCTGTGGGTCAATGAAGTTATGGGTACTACCCGAATCAATGAGTATTATGAGAGGAAGCTTCTTGAATTAACCCTTGACCCATATGATTTTTGAGGTGGTGACTCTTTATAAGACATGGAGAGATATATTTGGTTAGTCTTCTTGAGAAATATGTTTCATAATCAATGGAACTTCTTCTAGATTATTTGTTATATCTTGAGCATCTTTAGAAACTTTAGTTTTGAATGGAGAATCCACATCTAATAGGTAGATATTTTTCTTTACACATTGATATCCCCAAGTTAATTTATCCTCATAATTATAACATGGTATTTTTTATCTATGGGCTCGCATATATGCTTTAATCAAATGCTTGATAGGTGTGATTCTAGGGGCTAGTGCTATTTGAGATCATTATGGAGTTGTATTTCAAAATAGAGCAAAATTAGATTTGAATTATTTCTAAGTTGTGATCTTGTCCTCTACCAACTTATCCAACCCTAGGGCTTCCATCATTATGTTGGGCTAGAATATTTTAACCTTCAAGTGAATCATATCTTTCAGTCCACTGACAAAGCAACTCTTGAAGAATTCATCAAATAATCCCTTTATGTGATTGGCCAATTTTTCAAATTCTATTTGATATTCTCTCATTGCTCTTCTTTGTCAAAGTTTAGTGAGCACTCTAGTGAAGTCATAAAAAGCACTAAGGCCAAGTTGTTGCAAAATGAGGGTACAAAAATTGGTCCATACGAGATTATCATGAGCCTTGGTATACCAATGATAGCATTGAAGGGCCTCATGTTCCAAGTGAAAGGATTAAAGTGGGACATTATGGGCATCAAAAGTATTATGAAGAATAAGATATTGTGCTCCCTATTAGATCCATCTAGGTAGATCTACACCATTGAATTGAGGAAAATTAAGCTGTATCCCATGAAAATTGTAGGAAAGAGAAAATCTCATGTTTCAAAGAGACTCTAGATGTCATCTGTTGTTCATGGTGGTATGTTGAAGACTGAGGTTGAGAATTTTTTCATCAAGATCTTTGATGTGGGTATTGAGGGTGGTAATTTCATCCTCCATGTTTTTTTCTCCTATTCAGGTTACTACCATGAATAGAATAAATGATTTTTTTTAGAATGCATATGAAAACTAGATTTAAGACATGTTAGGTAAGGGAATTTTTGGATTTGGGAAAAAATTGAATGGGTAAAGGTACTTTTACTATTTTTTTGCATGTGGGAGTATGATTGACGAAGGTGAGGACAATTTCAGGAGTGAAAATGAAAAAAAAATGGAAAATTTATCAAAGAGGGTCAAATGAGTAGAATAGGAAGATGAAAACTATGGAAATTTTTCAAGGCAAATGGACAAAAAAAGAAGTAATGGCAAAACCCCAAAAATGGGTAAATTGAGATTTGTAGGAATTAGGAGTAGAAAAGGATATGGGACCTCAAGGAATAAAATTTGGGGAATGGAATTATAGGTGTCTAAATAAAATTTGAGGATTAATAGGGCTATGGATGGAAATATATGACAAAAAATGAATTTTTTCTTGGTTATTGTGTTTTATAAGACAATTCAACTAATAATATACTGAAATTGATATGACAAATCTATAGATTTAATATGGTAGTTTTTTGATACTCTGTTGTTAATATGCTAAAACTAGTATAGCAAGTTTGTTGATATTCGATTAAAAATATGATAGGGTAGTTTTCTAGTACTCTACTAGTAATATTCTAAACTAGTATGGAAAGTCTGAAGATTTGATATGGAAAGTTTTTTTATACCCACATTAATATTCTAAAACTAATAAAAATGGGCCCCAAGTTCCAATGGTTGCCTAAGGGTTTAAATATATCACTCTGGCCACCAATGCCATCCAAGTGATTACCACTCTCCAAAATATTTTTGTCCATGGATGTATCTCTCAACAATAGTTCTTCATTTTCCTCACAGATAGAAACTACTCAATCAAGAAGGGGCCATTGACCATTTTAGTAGCAAGTCCTCTCAATGGGCCAACTAATTTAGGGTTCTTGTGGTAATCCTTAGAATGAGTTTGAGGGATTTCACCCAAGCACTTACCACAGTTATGTAGTCAAATTTTTACCCTAATCCAAAATAGATTATTATGATATAGATAATTACTTAAATTAATTATGCAGTAGAATAAAGTTAAGACTTTTTAAAGGGAAAAAATTGGCCATGGAAAACACTCTGATACCAGATGAGAGGATCCTCTTACAATAAATTAATGAAAATACATGAAATAGTAAATTAATTTACTAAAAATGTAGGAAATAACAAGTTTCTATGATTAGCATAAACATTAAAGGAATTATATTGATCACATGCCACTTTTAGGTGGTAACCTCCTTTGAGCAATATCAATACAAATAATTTGTGGGTGTCTCTATTGGCCTCAACACTTACTTATATACTAAGTCTAATATAAGAAACTACTACTTCCCATGAATGTGGGATAAAACAAAATGTTCATGGGTTGACTTACAAATCATATTCATCCATAACAACTAATATATAAAAAAAGTAAAGAGAAGGGGTCGCACAGGTTATTAATAATCAAATTGAGCTCCCAGAGCTGTCAACCTATCAACATGTTAATTTTGGTCCCTTGGCATTACTTGGATGTTGAAGGCCTCAAAGTCCTCAATTATATCCCACACTCTATGTTTTTAGGATTTCATCAAGGGAATATTTATGATGTTTAGTCCTCTAGCCTAATGCACTATCAACTCACTATACCCCATACACTTTTAACTACTTGATTCCCCTCTTACTAGCCCACTGAAGGCCATAGATGAGGCCCTCATACTTAGTTGTATTATAAGAGTAACTAAATTATAACCTATAAGAGGAAAAATACTTTTCATTGTCTAGAGATGTCAACATCACACCTTCACCTACCCCATGTTTTCTCCTTGAGCCATCAAAGAACAATTTCCACAAACCATTAGTATCTTCTTATGGCCTAATAAGGGATGGCATGGACTCATTCCCTTCATGAAATTAATATATGCCCATGTATCTCTCCTCAACACCTTCTAAAGGGTAAATTAATTTATTTTCACTCCATAATTCATCTAAGAACATATCAGGTATCTTCTCAAGATGAGTGTTTAGTTCTTGACCAACTAGGTGGTCATCTTCATCTAGGATGATATAATTGATGTTTGAGGTATCTAACCCATAAGGCTCTATGTGAAATTGTGTAATAGGTTTAGATTTGATACACACCTTGGTCTTATACCTTATCCTTAAAGCCATGTAAGACCAATCTGCTACTAGATTAACCCCTAATTTTTGATGTGAAGTCTTTAGATAAGCATAGATCAAAATAAGGAGGTACATCTAGAATCAACACATCTTAATCCATTAAAACACTAGGATAATAATGTAAGGTTAGGTTTAAACCTTTGATAATACCAACTAGTTTGGTAGAAGGCTCATCAAGCTACAAAACTCCCTTAGATTAGGGTTCATACTTCAAACCAAGCTGATATGCTATTGATTTTAGCATCACTAAAGTACTTTATCCACTGTATATCATGTATTTATGTACCAAACAATCATTGATGATCGCAAAAATGTAGAATGGAGGAGGCATGATCACCTTGTTTGATTGTCCTTTATTAAGACATTTTATTGCATTAGTGAGAACTACATTTGTATTGCTCAGTGGCTTCTTGAAAACATTGATGTTTGACAAACCCTTTTGAAGGATATCCACCTGACTAGGCATAGAAAGCATGTCATATATTGGCACACTCAAATTGGATTTTTTCATTTGTTCAACAATATTGATAGGAAAACCACTAACCTTTACTTATGCTTTAGGAGCCATAATTGTGTCTTAAACTTTTGAGATTTAGGGTACAAAGGAATTCCCTCAGTTTTGATTCTTTAGAACTATCAAAACCTTTGGAGCAGTAATAGGCTCATTTGGATTTGATAGTAACAGAGTAATAGTAGGAGGCTCTTTAACTGATTACTAGTTACCATAAATGTTTCATCTTTTGAGCCTTGTATTAGCTACCACTAGAATGCATGCTTTACTAGAACTAGCTTGTTGATTGAGTGCATAACACTCTTCTTATTCATAATTAATCATTATAGTACCCAACTCGATTGTTCCTTCATTAGGCCCGTTGCCTTGTTGAGGTTCCTCTATTTTTTACATCATAGGTACTTTTGTCTTATGAGCCATAAGAACTTGATTGTATCCATATCTATCACCCTGACGCCATTGCTCATTGAAAGCCTAATTAAACTTAGTGTTTGGTATAATGGATCGACTGAAAGATTAATTCTAAGGCATAGTACCCTCACATTCTTGAGAAATGTTGTTCTGATTAGGGACCAAATTATTAGAGGTGCTTACACCATTTGGATTATAACTATTTTTCCTAACATAATTAGGCTACCCTTATCCTTAGCAATTTCCTTTATAGGGTAACATGTTTGCTTGATAATACTATTGTTGAGGCTAATATAGATATTGATAAGGTATATTTAATTATGCTTCCTTCCTCTTCACATTCACTAATTCATTTCCAAAGGATTGAAACATGATCTTAAGCTCTTGGAATTTATTGTTTTCTTGGGAGTCACTAGATTGACTAGTTGAAGCCTTTTCTTGCTTTGGTGTAGGTATGGAAGCAAGTGTTGTCATAGGTGGAATGGCATAAAGGGTAATAATTATGATAGGAGGTAGTTTAATCTCAATAAATAAGGTCATTAGTGGCTTAGGTTTAAGCTTGTCAGCTTGTACTATATAATTCTTTACTTTGATCACCACCTCATAAGCATTTGGTAATGTGTTTCCTCCCATAAAATGAATCATTACTGAAATATCACTATTGAGATATTTTAAATAGTACAAGAAAGCATATTTAAGAGTAGTTTTGATAGAGACTAGAATTTTTTCCCATGTATTTTGAAACATATTATTAAAATCTTGCATAACCTCATAAAGAGCCCTCTTGATTGTGGTTAACTATTTTGCAAGTGACAAGTGATCACTCTTATCTTAAAAACTTCTATAGAAGGCATCTCTTAACTAATCCCATGATGTGATAGAGTTATTAGTGAGGTTTCTATACTAGCCTAAGGCTTTACCCTTGAAAGAGATGGCCAATAACCTGATAGCCATATTTTCCTTGGTGATATCATGAATATTATAAAAGTTGGCTATGTCTTTGAGGTGTTTATAAGGGGTTTTAGAGTTGTCTCTCATAAATTAAGGAATAATTTTAAGATATACTACTAGGATAGGTTCATAGTAATTGAGGTTCAATGGACTCTAACCATTGAAATCCATAAAAGGAAAAGCTCTAAGGCCTGCCATGGTAGTGAAAGGAGCTAACAAAGATCTTCTAGTAGAGGTTGGATTATAATATGGTTTAGGAGGTTATTTTCCTTTATATGGATGAGTATTAGCAAACCTTAAAAATTTTATTGTGTTTAAAGGTAATTCAAAAAATTCAAAAGGAATACCTCTAGAAGTTAATCTTGTAGTCACCTTTGACATGAAAGATAGCTACTGCTCTACCACTAGAATGTTGAGTGTTATTTAGAGTCACCATATAATGAAAGATAAAATCTATAATTACTATTAATTGATCAAACCAACATCAAACTTGACCAAATTTATTTGAAATTAGTCCCATCGAGCATCCCAAAAACTATTATGGCATAGAATTTCACCCTTGTGGGAGAGTTATTTAGGATCCTCCACTCCTAAACATAATATTGAAATAACCCCAAGTTATGGGTATCCTGTAGTGGGTTTGAACCTTCAAAGAAGTACATCTTTCCTCTTGATGGATAACCTAGACTAATGCTTCTATTGAGAAAAGGGATAGAGAGGGGGTAAAGTGTTAATAAGAGAGCTAAAAGGTGAAGAACTAAATTTAAATGAGAACTCACATAAGCATGAAAATAAACATTGATGAAGCATAATACAATGTTATCTCACACAATCTCACAAATTAGCTAATTGCATAAGTATTTCATGAATTAGGTTCACTAAACTAACCTAAAAACATGCTTATATTAATGGTAGAAAGAGCATAAGTTTATACCTAAAACTAACCTAAAAACATCTAAAAATGCAAGAAAGAAGGATGATGGACATGGAAGACACTCCTTCACAATACCATCATGCACAAGCCTACTAAACATAATTTAGAGGCAAGAGATAGGTAAAGAAAATATTTATTACTTTAAGACATCTTTCATAAAAAAAATTATAGTGTTTTACCTTATCAAGTGTTATTCTCCTCTCCCAAAAATAATAATTCTTTGAGAGATTATAAAAGGGAAGAAACTAGGAGATATATAAAAAAAGGAGAGAGAGAGAGAGAGAGAGAGAGAGAGAGAGAGAGAGAGAGAGAGAGAGAGAGAGAGAGAGAGAGAGAGAGAGAGAGAGAGAGAGAGAGAGAGAGAGAGAGAGAGAGAGAGAGAGAGAGAGCTGAAATCAATAAATGAGTCCCAACCACCTTTTTATTTATTATCATTAATTTTACCTCCTAATTAGCCATTTATCAATTCCAAATAACCTTTAATCCCTGTCATTAGTTTATAAACATACTAGAATACAAGAACTTGTTGAAGGTGTTGAGCCATGATCCATTAAAATGAGAAAGTCCCCAAAGAATTTTGAAACTTCATTGAATGGTCCACTTGCCTTTCTCAACTTCCAAACTCTCCATCTTGTTAATGAGATTTTAGCACCATGCTTCATCTTGATATGTCTTTTATGATATTAGACAATTTTTTAAACTCATTCATCTCGTGTCCTCTCTAACATTCTTTTAACAATCACCATTTTACCATTAATCCAAACCCTAAACATAAGTCCACTATAGATGAAAACCAATTACCTTATTGGTTTTTATATAGCTATAATCTTAATGAAGATAAATAGGATACTTATACTCTTGATCATGATCAATATGTAAACTTTACATATTAGGTATTTTAAGAGGTATAGATGAGCTTTAATGGTGGTATACTATTATGTAGGGCTTGCTCTTGGTAACCCAAATCATATCTTGATATTGCATTCATACCTTTACCTACCTGGGTGTTGAAATAATTTTGAACTGATGTGTCTACCTATGTGGCATTTCCTCAAGCTATTTATTTCATTTTAAAATAATGATCATCATCACCTTGAACACATGTCTTCATCCTATTCCTCCATGGAAATTGATCAAATTTTCTTCATTGATCTTCTCAAGAGTCTCTTGGCTTTAACCTTCATAATTTCCATTGATTTATGATTTGATTTATAGATTATTCCACTTGGCAACCTCATGTTGATCTTTATCTTATCCTTCAAAAATGCAACATTGATATTCCTACGTGCCTCTTGTAAACCCTATTGTTAACTTCCATCTAGTTAATGTGTTTACACCATATGGAAATTTCATGTTCAATCTAGGTTCATTGAATTTTTTACCTTACACGTGTTGTGAATCTAATTTACATGATTGAATTAATTCCATTGATCTTCTTTCTACTTGATCAAATGTGCATTGTTGATCTGCTAAGTCATTGTGATCCTGACACTTATCATTAATGCATTTAATCTCAAGATCCATTGACCTTTTGACCTTGTGCTCACCATCAGATCTTTGATTTCATAATTAAACACATGTTATATATCTATATTGAATTATTGACTTTGTGAGATCATCTACATGTTATTGATCTTTGGTGTTAGCCTTTGAGATAATGACACTTGGCATCCATGTATTCAACTTGAAACCTATTGAGGATTTTTGAATTAAAAATTCTATTTCCCATAGTTTTAATTTGACATCCTCTAATAAATCCCATGTTACTGTATCATTTTAAAGGCATATACTTGGCTTAATCCTATGACCTCTTTTTTGAATGAACCAAGTAGATCATGACTAGATTTAGACCTTTGAAGGTCATCAATTATGAACCAATTCATTATCCTATCTATGAAAACTAATTCTTTTATTAGTTTTCTATATAGTTGTACTCATTGATAAAAGATAAATAATCCAAAACCTTGAAGGGAGTAATTCCTTCGCTTGATCCGTGAACCATGGTTATAGATAAATATTCTCAAGCTATACATGCAAAATCTTTGTATGTAGGCCAATTTTAGCCAATAGGAATGATACTGACTAATAAGTCTCATTAGAGACTCACTATCATCATGGCCTATATTAAATATGAGAATGATAATTTCTCATGTAGTGTGATTTTTATTGTTTAGTTGAATGTTATAGCAGTATGAATATGAGTATTGTCCCTCATCAAAATCACAATATTGTTTCATATTAGAATTATAATAACTTGGTGTGCTTGAGGAAACTACCTGATACTATGGATTTGACCTTTGTGAATTATTTTTTGGAAGATTGATTGTGATTTTCTCTTTGAAAATGTGATTATCATAGACATACAATATTGTGGAGGCTCTTTTTCTAAAATACCTTATTTGAGAATGCTTTTTGGATAAGCATGATTTTAACTTTCCAACTAAAAATCTTACTCTTTTTGTAATATTTCATGTTTATCTAGATGTTTTGGCTTGATAAATTGTATATGTGATTGATGTGCCTTAGTATTTTCAATAAATACCAAACCTTTTTGACCAATATATCAACTTCAATAATATGAGAAGTGATGCCTTAGGCTTATTTTCCCAAACCTTGACCATGATAATCATAATGTTGTAGATAATTTTGACCAAATACATACCATATTGAATGTTTATCCTCCTTTTGAAGAAGTAAACTTTCTTGATTTATTATGCTTGTTGTGTTATTTCTTGATCTGATTGTGCTTTTGAAACCTTTTATTATTTTGAGTTATGCTTTCGTAACCATTTTTGTACTATTTTACAATGTGACCCTTTTTGAATTAGTAGATGTACCATTATATGTTGTGTGGATGATGTGTCTTTGTTTGAGTCATTTGTATCCATTAATTTGTTGTATTTTCATTTTCAATGCTAAATAGGAATCTGTGTGGTGCCCATGCATTCTATGATATGCACAAAAATATTTGGATCTCCTTATTTGGTATAAAGGAGGTAGGTTTATCAACTTAGCTTTAATTAGTTCCCTTAGTGTCTAATTTGAAATTTTAATTTGACCTTTGAAATATTTTTGAATGACTATTAGTAGATGTAATTTTTTATGATTTATGATTTAGATATGTAACATTATTTTCCATAAACTAACTAGGTGAAGATGTATATACATGATTTACACTATTATGCCCTGGAGGCATTCATCTTTTAAATTGATTTTCCAATGTTGTAATCTTTTCATATAATAGTTGATTCTGATATTATAAAAATAAAATTGTCTTGTTCATACTAATATTTTGATCACATAGAGTCTCACAAGTGCAAACCCTAGTTAAGAGGTGTGAATAGGTTGAGTAGTGGGATTAGTGACATTGGTATAGGCTACCTCATCTCATGGAGGAATGATAGCATGGACCTGGTTAAAGGGAAAGTAGATATCACCCTCATGGAGATGAGGAGGAGAAAAATGTTATTTCTTGTGCATAATATATGTCATTGAAGCCTAAAACATATTTGTTAGCTTATTTTCTAAATTCTCTATGTGTGTATATTCTCTATTGTTAATGGAATTTCATATAGTAGAAATATAACATGTTATGGAGAGAATGCAACATGAAATATATTTGAATTGATTTGAAACATCACGTATGCATATGTCTATGGAGTTAAGGAATAATGTATTAATTATTTTATAAATAGATGAAAAAAACATGCTCTAGAATATGACAAATATTGAATTTGATAGTAAGCATCATCTATATATGTATTGATGTCCTTTTTGAGTTTATTATGAATTAAAGCGAACAAGAATATAAATTAAAGTATGAAACTTTGCAATAAAAGTAATTGATTTCTTATATCATTATGATAATGATTATATGAATTAGAAGATATTGAATCTAAAATCTAGGTTTTGGAAATAAAATATGAGTATAAATAAAAGATGATACAAACCCTAATTATGTCTAGGGTTAGGGTTTTTTGAATCTAAGGTTTATTTGTAATAAATTTAAATTATATTCAAATAAATTTAAGCCCTAATATAAAATTGGTTTTAATTATATAAGTTATTTAAATAAAATTAGAATTAGGCACCCCTAAATTTATTGTACAAAAAATGGATTCATGCAAGCTAGGGTTTGAAATAATATTTGAAGAAAGATGGGTTCACCAAATGATTTAACCTTCTATGGTATTATAAGTGTAATTACCAATGTTACATTAAAGGACTAAGATGCCTAAATTAGTTTAATAAATTATAATAATTAAACTACTATTTTTTTATGATTTTGACCTTGTTTGAATTTATATAAATAACAATAAATAGGGGATAAATAGAGATAGCTAAAAATTGACTATCATGGATGATATAGGTTATGAAACTAGAGATCTAAGTATTAGACTATTTTGACAATATGGTTTTGATATGCGTATGTTTACTAGATAGTAACACCCAGTTTGGATAGTAGTGCCATCTATGTGTAGTGTCCTCAATGTGGCACTAATGTCCCATTTGTGAGACTATTCCTATTTTTTAGGAGCACCTACACCTATGTCTATATGTTCTATTATACATGATCAAAACCTATAGGTGTATATTGTACTTGGAAAGCTTGATTTGATTTGCAACCCCTAGTTCTCTTTATGAATATGATATGATAAATAATTGAGTGTGTTATTATGATGGACTGGACATCCTCAAAACCCCAATGTGTAGAGAGTTTCCTACATATCAATACTCCAAAGAGGGATCAAGTCCAATGTATTTCTCCCACCTAGTGATTGATGTATGTGTAAGTGAATGTTAGAATGAGAGTGACCTTAGATGCCTTAAATGTGTTTCAGATGTTAAATGCTTGAAAAATAGACTAAAGGTTGTTGTAAATGGTAGTATGTAGAAAATAGGTTAAAATAGGGATCAAGTGCCTTGATTTTTCACAACTTTATCTTTGGTTTAAATGGTGTTTACATGTATTTTCCATCTACTCAATAGAAGTAGATTAGACATGTATTTATAGGGTTTTATTGCTTTTGTGGATAATAAAATGAGCTTAGGTTAACCTTAAGAGGGGTACACATTTATAAAAAAATCTGTTGGGAAGAGTTGGGGCTAAGGAAAATGGTACCCTGTTGGGGACACCAGCACCATGTGGCTATAGTGTCCCAAATATGGTGCTAATGTCCTATTTACAAACTATTAAGCAATTTAGATTGGAGTCAAGGTTGATAGCTCAAGAATTATGTCTTGACTAGTTGTAAGCGAATGTGGTTTGTGGAATGGCTAGAAATGTAATTCTAAGGCTCTATATTAGGTATATAGATATGCTAGGGATAGGGTAACTCAAATGATACTCTTAACATCCAATTACAACTTTTAGGTGGTTACAATATTATTTTTTCACTTTAATGTAGTATTGAGGTGATTAGTTAGGATTTTATAATGAATGAGACCTATTGTGCTTACATTTGTAGTATGCCAATTCATATATTTGGATATTTACACTTTTGACATTTTTAATATGTCATGTCACCCTTCTTTACATTAGTGACACATGGTATCTTATTGCATAGTTTTGCATTTTCTTTGAATATTGAGTGAACATTATTTTCCTATAAAATCATGATTATTACAAGTGTCATGATTTGATTGAGTCATAGTTCATAGACACATGGATAATAACTCCATTTTATTTCCCCCTTTTAAACCATATATTATTTTAATGTTGTGAAATTATGACACATGGACATATGAAATTAGGTCTCATTCATTTATTTTTTGACTATATATTATGTGTTGGTAGTATTATCAACTAGATACTATCCAAATGTTATATATCATAAAGTCTTTTCATTTACCACACTAGTATAATACTTATCTAGGCTGATTGAATATAAGATTCTATTGATTATTCAATGTAGTAAGAATTTAAATCTTACGGTAGCATAGGATGACCTAATGGAGAAAGGGTGTGTCTCATAAAAACATGACCATTTAATTATATGGTATACATTTATTATTTATAAATAGCATTGCAATAGAGTAGATATAATATAGATAGTTTAAATATAGTAGTGTAGATTACTAAGAGGTTACATAACAAAGAAACATTTATAATAACACAAGGAAGTATAATGTGAATAGATATCAAAAAAAATATTTGGAGATTATTAGATAAAAATAGATAAAATATAAGTTTGACTAGGAATTACTGTGAACTTTTTATTTAATCCTATTAATGAGCACATCTACTTATTTTATTTTATAGATGTATGTGGTAACTATTTATAAAAAATATTGACCCCTATTCCACATTTATTCTAACTAAAGTTAACTTAATCAACAAAAACCACTTGTAGCCAACTACTTCATATTTTGTGTCACTTCATAGACTTTATTTAAATAATGTTCAGGGTAAAGTATCCATTGGAATTATAGAAACTAACACTAATATAAATATAAGATTGGTGGGAAGATAAACCATTTTTTTTCACTTTGAGATCAAATGAATGGATGAATATTTACATGGACTAAAATAATCATTTTTCTTCCCTCAAGAGTAGTACTTTTGTGTCACATTTTGTGTATCTCTTGTGACACTTGATACCATAGTAAGCTAACTATACGGATAGTTGTAGAGCTCATACTAATAAACCTAACCATTGGACTATATAAAATATAAAGACTCTCCAACACCTTGATGCACCTATAACTTTAGTTATTGATTATTAATTCAAGACTACCCTTAACTTATTCATCATAATTTGGGTTTTCAAGGGTTGGACAAGCTTCAACACAAAAATAATTGAGTTTACTAAAGGGGAAAGACAATGTTTCTTAAACAAAGTACCACTCTTCATATTCAATCTATTTTTGTTTCAAGGGTAAGTGAAATAAGGTATACATTTACTTCAAGGGGAAAACACCTAAGCGATGTCATGGGAAACTAAGGGGGATCCTCAAAATATCTAGTCTAAATGGTTTGGGGAATTTAAACAATATGGGGAGGGGGGGAAGGGAAGTAAGTACAAATTTAAGATTAAGTAAATTAAGGGAGAAAGAGATATTAGTAAGAAGATAACTTAAGATGGGATAAAATGGTAAATGATGAGATAAGTAATTATATGAATAATTAGAAAATTTAGTTAAATAATAATAAATAGATACATAAAAAATAAAGAGAAGAAAGGATGTTAAGAAGAAATGAGTCAACAAATAAAACTAATCTAGCCTCTACCATCTAATTCCTAATATTGAAAATATATATACTATCCCTCTACCATAAATAGATGAGTTATCATTAACACTGTAGGAAACCAAAACAAGGAATGTGAGAAAAGTAAAATATAAGAATCATTGTATCATACACATTAAAAAAATCATGAATGAAATGCATCAATGGTTATCATATGTAATCACATTAATAGGAATACCCAAATGATTCAAAATGATGAGTGTGGAATACCAA
Source organism: Torreya grandis (assembly GCA_037957365.1). Classification (NCBI taxonomy): domain Eukaryota; kingdom Viridiplantae; phylum Streptophyta; class Pinopsida; order Cupressales; family Taxaceae; genus Torreya; species Torreya grandis. The sequence continues at coordinate 1,801,619 of JARHVA010000444.1, forward strand.
CTAGTGAAGAATAGTTTTGCCTATAATGGATGAGGCTTAGAGAATAGTATAAGAAGAGATTATGAGAATATTTATAAGATAAGAGGTATTAATTATATATTGGAACCAAAGGAATATTTTTTATCAATTGAGGGAATCTTGACAGGAAGTAATCAGGAATAAAGTTATACAGACAATATATAATAGAAAAGAGATATGGAAAGGGGTGTTGAAAGTATTCAAGATAATAATAATTCATAATTTAGTATTAATAATCATACTAGAGATACATAACATAAATATAATTATGAATACAAAGTAATATAAGAGAGATTAGTTAATGAAAGCATAGAATAATATGATTAGTTAGAGATATAATATAAAGGATAAGAAATGTAAAGAGACACAATCCCCAAAAACCCAACCACAAAGGACCTCGATATGTAAATAACCCTTTGGACCAATCACCATCCCCCATGACATTTTTTAATTGAAATGAAAATACATCCCTTAGATGAATAGTTATATATATTGGAGAAGAAGTGGCATACAAATATAATACTTTTAGTGAAGATATTAAGAAAAGAAGATAATTTGTAAGGAATTGCGTAGAAATTCTAAGAAGAAGATGATTTCAAGATGAGTTAAAAAGAGATAAGGAGTATAACCAAAAAATGGTCAAACATCAAAAAAGAAAAACAATGGGAAAATTTTAATAATATTATTCAAATAAGTACTTTAAATAATCTAATAAATAGTAGAAGCATTCACACACCACCCAATAAATCTAACATGATGTAAAATAGGATGGAGCTGTCACTATTAGGTGAAGACATGAAGGATGTGTAAGAACACATGTTCGTATTAGACTAATATTGGAGGAGTCATAATATCATTGATGAGAAGATGATGTTATTTGATTTCATGGGAATATTGAGGGATGACACCCTCAAATGGTATATGAAAGCTTACTTTGGACATGAACCTACATGGTATGATGTACAAAACTCATTTAAATTATATTTTCACTACCTAGACATTCCAATTGAGAGTGTCAGTAAAATGGGGGTATTGATATAGAAGGAAAAAGTGATAGTCAAAAACTATGATCAGAGGTTTAAATCGATAATGATATAAATAGAGGAATAATTGAAATAAAAATAAATTATTGAATTGTTATTTAATGGCCTAATCCAATGAATTAATTCAAATATGGATAGAAAAAACTTCAAAACATTTTCAAAAACATTAGAGATGGTGTCATGGCTAAAAGCTCAGTCATGGAGATGTGACATGGATACATCATTTAAAGATTATAATTAGAGTTAGAGTATTTAATGATCAGACAATAAATATAGATAAAGGGTGATGAGTTTGGATCACTACACATTAATAATACCCCAATGTGGGCTAGAATTTGGTGTACCACATGTATAGAATGACACTCTAGGACAAAATGTCCCCCTAGTGATATGGTGAAAAGAGTGGTAGAAATAAGATCAACACAGACACCTATGGTAATGTCTCCTCTCATTCAACAAGTGATATACAAAGAAAGGATATATTATGGAATCTATAGGGTATATGATCAACATCCACAACAATTTTTTTCCAATTCTAGAATTAGTTCCACCTAAAAATAAAATAATGTATTGTATTAATTGTAGATATTTTAACCACTATGATCACACCTACCCTTCCATACACACACTAGTGGATGTACAAGATACTAACTAGATAAGATCAATAATAACTCATCAAATTCCACCACCATAGATAACCATGGGCAATCCTATTATGTCACACCATGGTTAGTAGTATCAAACAACTCACAATTTAAGATAACCAAACCCAATACTATAATATCAATTAAGGTGGATTTAGGGGAAGTGGCCAAGGGGATATAGGGGAGAATTATACAAAGGCTAAAGAAATTACCAAGGGGGTAGAGAATATAATCAAAATTATAAAAAGGTTTATAATCAAAGAGACATCCATCAACATGTTATAAGTATAAAAAGGTGGGACATGAAATAATTACAAACGCAGTGTGGATTCTATCATGAAAAAGGTAAACATGACTCATTCTCATGCCTTAAAGTGGCACAATTTTTGTAAGAATGGTATAAAAAATACTGAAGATATAGTATAATCTTCCTCATGAAAAGGGGTAAAACATTTAAAGAAACTACCCAAAGGAGAAAATAAAAAAGGATGATGCAATGAAGTTCACTAAGAAATAGGAGATGATAATATTAAAATTACAAAATAAAAGCCATTAGAACAAACATATATGTCTAATAAATTTATATAATGTAAATAAAGATTTAAATAATAGAGGGATAGACTATGGAAGAAGGATCTCAATGTTATTGATGATGTCTCAAAACCCAGGGTGGTAGTAACTACTAATAGCAAAATAAAAACTAGGAAAGAAAAGGAAGTAACTATTGATTATGAAGAAGAATAAAAAATAAATAATGAAAGACCCAATACCCAAGAACATGACTACATAGTGGAAAAAAATATAAAAATAATACAAGAAACTAAAAATAAAGAATAGTTCAAAATGAGTTATTTTGATGAAAAGGAGATTGAGGATTTTAAAATAATGTTGAAACTAATTAAGAAATAGGATTTGGTGATTCAATTATCATAATTTTGTAAGTATTGTAATAAGAAACATAGAGAGCATAGAGTATAATGAATTGAGAAAAAATGGAGTAAAAACAAAAATAATATATTTAGAATGAGTAAGAAATGGAATAAAACTTCCATTCTACTCAATAACAAGATAGACAATAATAGGTTCAAGAAGACATTGTTAGATCTTGGTAGAGACACAAATGTCTTATCATGAAACACATGGGAGACTCTTGGTAAACCACAACTACATGTGTACATTATTATATTGTAATTTTTGATGGTACACCATGCTCTCCAATTGGAACATTGAGACATGTGTAAGTGAACTTAATGGAAATAAAAATAAAGTTAGACTTTGAATTGATTGGTATGTATGATATAGACTACCTAGCCATATTGAATTTAGAGTGGTTAATTGACTTTAATGGTCCATTAAACTCTAAAGAAGAAGAAATTTCATTTGAATGACATGTCTTGGTATTCACTTTCCACTAGAAATAGGAATGGGATCTACATGGTCAAAGGAGTTATGGATGGATGATGAGGATAATGATTTTGATAATCTTTATGGGGTATATACAATCAAGGAAATATAAAAAATATAAAATGAACCTAAAAAAATGATGAGGGTGAAATAATACTAGATAAGAAGATGATAGGATGAAATTGAAGAATGGATATAAGTTACACCTAAAATAATAGTAAGGAAAGTATGTTATATGAAAAAAAACATGTAGAGGGAAAAACAATACCGCATTATAAAATATATTACCAAAGATAAGAATGTCTTAACACATAGAAAGGTATTCTCATAATAAATTACCAAAATTCATTAGGATTTTAATTGTCAAAGACTACTTATAATAGATGATAAGTGTATTCCCCCAAGAGGAAATAAGGTTGGGGGCCAATGATGACACATCAACTATCACTATTACAAGGTGGTGTAACACTCACAAATCTAGCATCCAAAGTCATAATACCTTTAAGGTATTACTAAAGATAATATTTATTGAGTCATAAAGTAAATTTTAGGAAATATGGAACTATGTAGGAATAAAAAGTCTAAGAAGACACATTGAACATTATGAAAATTTATGGACTAAAAAAGGTGAAATTGATAGATGCATGTGGTCATAATTATTTTAATGTACATTATATGCACTTAAAAAAACATGGTAATTACATCAAGAGATGAAAAAATTAACCAATAGATGGGAGGACCTAAAAATAGATTTCCTTAGAACTTTAAACTTTTGGGATTTAGATACTAGAATCTATTAGGCACTATGGAAAATAAAAACATTTTTATTTATGGAAGACTGTACCACAAAGTAAAAAATTTCCATAATAAAAATACAAGAAACAAGGTTATTTCACATGAATGATTGGGATTAGATTAACATGATTTTAAGAGAGTTACCAAGAGCTATGGAAATAAATACAAACATAAAAGAGCTTTGGCATATGGCATACTACTAAATAATTATAAATCAAGGAGAGGATGAGGAATAAAAACTATAAAACATTAAAAAAAAAGATATTAAGGAAGGATAAATATAACTCCTTGATATTATGGAAGATAAAACACAATATTTATACCAATTACTCAAAATCAGAGAAGAGAACATAGCCACAAAAGTGATTCTTAAGATGGCTAAAGTAGGAAACTACTGTGTAGAAGAGGAGGTGGAGAAAATATTAGAGTTACTAAGGGAATTTTTGGAATTATTCTTAAGAAAACTTATCTCAAATGAATCAAAGAGGATGTGGGTACTATGAAACTTTAATTGAAAGAGGATATTAAACCATTTTGGAAATGACTGTATAGACTAAATCTTAATGTTAAGGTAAAAGTCAAAATTGAGCTAGACAAGATGCTTGATAGAGGTATCATAACCCTTGTGGAAGATATAGAATGGATAAGTCCAATGGTAATTCAAAATAATAAAATTGACAAAATATGCTTTGCATTTATTATAGAGAATTTAATAATGCTTCTTACATGACACTTTTCGAACATAATTTATAGAAGAGACACTAAAAATTATTTCTAGTAGATAGATCTATCCATTCATCAATGGATTCTCAACATATCATTAGTTATGTTATCCTTGAATTAATAAAGCTCAATTCATGGGATAACCCCTACAAAATTGATCCATTTAATATCCCATGATCTCTAAGCCTACAAAATGAGGCAAATCAATTGTTCTCATGCATGATTTTCACCTCAAAAAAGTTGGTCTTTGTTAGGGAGTTTTTTAGCTTATGAAATCCAAAGAATTTTATTTGGACTACACCAAGCTCAAACTATGAAATAGAGAGAATTTTATTTGGATTTCACCTCAGTGTGCAAGAGAATAAAAATTCTCTACCACTGCAAATGTAGAGCTAGAGAAATCCTCCACCACTACACATGGACCCATCAATTAGGAAATTAATGCCATTAATTATTGTGTTTGTATATATATTAACCCCATGGTAATTTATTTTTACTATTTTTTTACTTCTCGCCATTTTTGAGCTCATTTGCATTGTCCCTTGTTGTTCTCACTCATGTCTACCTCTACTCAATTTTAGTTTTTTACCATCTTTAGATTTTAGGGAGGTTTTTCTTATCATCATTTCTTCTTCCTATTGGTATTTATTTATATTTTGTTTCCCTAGGGTTTTATTCATTAGTACCCTATTTCATGTTTTCTATTTCCTTGTTATTTCATTTCCTTACTTTGTCAAAACCCTGTACCATGTTCTCAAGACCTTATTAACAAAATGCTAATATTCATCATTACGTTCTTATACATTTCCTCTTTTTTTTTCATCCACATGTGAGTGCCTAAATCCTTCTTCCCATGTGCGCACCTTAGATAACATTCTATGAGGTGCCCTCTACCCTAAATCTACCTAAGCTTAGGTGCATGATGGATAAAATTATCCAAATTGTACCCTAGTATCTTATTACTCATCAGCACTTAATCTCCAAAAGGTGCACATAAAATAATTTTCTCTAAAGTGCACATTTTACCTAAATATGGTGTAATTCAAAGAAAATTCTATGACCTACACCCAAACATGTAAAAATTTCCAAGTATGGTGTAAGTCAGAAAAAATTCTCCAACCTACACTCTTTCCTCAAACATACTCAGTGTAGTTTGAAGAAAATCCTTCTAACTACACCTTTCTCGAAAACCAAGACCCATGTAATTTAGAGTAATTTATTTTGATTGCATAAGATACCTACCATATGGTGTAGTTTGAAGAAAATCCTCTAAACTACATGATGTGATTTACTACCCTGTGCAGTAGTGTAGTTTTTTTCTAATCCTACATATCTTATTATTAGATGAAATGTTAACTCTGGAGGGTTGAAATTCTCATTCAGTCACTTAATCAATGACAAAATTTTATCTTACTAATAAATCCATTAAGTACAAATTTCAATATCTAATTCCTTCATCTATAGTCAAATCAAATGTGGACTAGATCATAGATATAGAGATTGGCTATGTTGACATGGCTAAATTCTTACAAAGGCTAGGCCAAGACACTATTTCACATCACATGAAAGTTATCCTAAATAACAATATTCATTTGGTGTCCACATTCCCCATATCATCACAAGATTCAAAGTTTGTCTTGATAGTTATTACACACTTTGATAAGCAAACTAGATCTGTCAAAGATGTTGATGGAAAAGTGGTTATCCAACTTGATGAGAAGTATTTTGATAAAATATTCCATCTCTTCAATATTGAGGACTATTTAGATATAACTATTAACTCTACTTATGAACATTACGATAAGAATTCTGATAAGTGTAAGAGGCATATTGATTCCAAATGGCTTAAGACACCTCAGCACTTCATTACTATGTGGCCCAAAAACTTTTACCTCCTAGAGGAAGTAGGGGATCTAATCATTCTCCTAAGTAGATATAATGGGATGTCCACAACAAATATCTTCCAAAACTAGATGTATAATTATATGTGGGTCATCAAGAGGGGAAAACAAAGGATCCTCTAGGGAAAATAGATCAGTGATGTTATATGTCACCAACTCTCTGAGGTGACCTCTTCTCTAAAGTTATTCATGAATTATTATTTGGTTTATGTTATATCTAGCATGAAATCCTTTCTATATTTAACAAATGTTAGTCATAGAAATAAGGTCCCTATATATGAATATTATATATAGTTAACTCTAAAAGAGAGATTAAAATATTATAGAAGAGTCAATGATGCCTTATTTTACAAGTACATTTATATTTTTGATAAAGTAATTAAGAAAAATAGAGTTTGAATATATCATTGGAACAAGTCAATAAGGTTGATTGTATATTCCTAAAATTCCCAACCTACACCTACACTAGGGTAGGAAGATTCAATGAACAACACTATATGTTGCCCAAATACTTGAGTGGTAAAATTATTTTAATGGAGATGCATCGGTAGATGATAATAATACACAAGAAACAATCATATTTCCATAGACCTAGTTTAAATTTTCCAATTAACATTGGTTGTTATTTAGTCACTACCACTCCAAAGGCCAATACAATGGAAACTAAATTGCAGTGGATCACTCTTAAGAAATTCAAGATTAGGGAGTATTTTAACTACAAGAGGATGAAATAAATCTCAAAGGCAACTACAATCATGTTTACAAAGTAAAGGGCATTTTGGCATAGTGTATAACCAAAGAAGACATGAGAAACTTGGATTATAGCCATCTCACTATAGATCAAATTTTTAATTTGAAGCTGGTTGGTATTATTTAAGAATTGATAGATGATGGGAATATATTAGACCTATTATATGAGGGTAATCAGATTGCTTATACTCCTATTCCTCTAATTAAATGGTCTATAAATGAATCAACTTCCATCAAATATAGATTCCAACCTATTCTTGTAAATATTAATGCCTAGTTGGAAGGAAAGGGTATTAGGTTGGAACAATTCAAAATTGGATTTGAGGGAGAGTATGATGAATAAATTACTATAAATCAAGAGGAATTAAGGATGAATAATAAGTAATATGCCTCCACCTCTACATATAAAGCAAGGTTTGTTTTCAAGATTAAAGGAAAACAAAAATGCAAAGATACTATAGTAGGGGAGAAAAATGTTTAGGTGGAGATAGAAGAAAATCCTACTGTAAGTGAATAATCAACATAGCCAATGATTTAAAAAGTTAAGGCTTCTCAAGTATAAACTTCATAGTTATCATCTTCCACTCTCCCCCTTTTTACTCTTATTTCACCAATTGTTCCTATACTTCCTCTCTAGACTAATCTTTCATCCCCTCCTTCACCTACTAGTGCCATACTTTTTCAAGTTCCTTCACATAACACATTGGATCAAGTTTTTGACTCCCTTTCCAACTTACCTAGTCCTTCAAAGTCATTGGGTTCACCCACTAATATATATTTTACCCATCAAGACATGGATAATTTCATGTCTACCTCGTCTTCCAAATTGGCAACACAAGTCTCATCCACTCCTTTATCAAGTATGGAAATGGGAACCAAATCCTCCACCATCCCAACACAAAATCCACCTATCATAACCACCACTCCATTAGTATCCATCTTATTACTGGATACCTCCATCCCACCTTTTATTTCACCCATCTCACAAACCATTAATATTACCCCAAGTTATTAGAGCCCATTGGAAATGAGGCCACTAAAAACAAAATTCAACAAGAAGAAAAGATTGGGTGTTAAGGTTAGGCAGTCAGTGCTTGGATAGAGAGAATGTTAATGCAAGGTGCTCAATAGTTACGTTCTACCATTAAATTTTTGAATAACTTGAGTGAAGTGAAAATGTAAATGTAGAAAACACTTGAGACACTCACTCAAGACTTATATTTAATAGATAAATATATTCATACATGGATTCAATTACGCTAGTTCAAGCTAAAACTCTTGGTTGAACAAAAGGTCATTTCAAGCAAGAAAATGTTTATATAATATAGAGAGGCCATTAAAAATAATAAATAATTCCTTTTGAATATAATTAAGGATCTTAAAGAAGCTCAAGATATATGCACTAAAAAGGGACTATATCTTACAAAAAAGATTGGAGAAATCCCTTGCTAGGTGATAGATGATTCTCAAAAGATCCTTCTTACAGAGATAGTTGTTCAAGAGTTTACTTCCCTAGTTTATATAGAAAGTGAAATATAATCATTTATGTTGGATTCCATCAACAAGTTATTTTAGTTTCAAGTCATAATGGACAAGTTTTAAATAATCTTGGATAAAACCAAAGGCATGCCAATCAACCTAGCAGACTCCATCACAAGGGTCCTTGCCATCTCTAAAAGTACATTGAGGCTAGATAATAGTGAGATCTAAGCCATCCTAAAGAGATACAAAAAATAATAAATTCATGTGTCTACAGATAGTTTATTTTCATTATTTTATATATGTAGTTTTGTTTAGTGTAATTTACACATAGGAAAAGTATAAAGTCCAACGTAAAATTAGACTCTGTCAAAAATAAGTCAAAGTATTTAAGTTTTCCATATTTTGTTAATTGATCCTCTATATAAATAAGAGGATTATCTTTTGTAAATGCATGATCACCAAGGCTATAGAAGATAAACTCTTCTAAAATTGAGAAGTAATTTTTGAAACTTTGTGTTCATATTGTACATATTGAATTATGTCAATATAAGAAAATCAATTGATCTTGCAATATTTGTGTTGAAAAAAACTTGTGGTATATTTGGAATATTCCTACATATTTTCCATTACATTTTATTATGATTTTGATTAGATTATGGTGTGAAATTTATATAAAATGGAAGGTGCCAAGAAGCTGATTTTGAAGTCTTTTGAGTTGTAATATCATTATAGGGTTTGTGTTCATTATGTAAAGTGACTTATTGTGGATAATTTGGGATTCAATTTTTTTTATTGATTTAATATTTATTGGAATTAAGGTAAAGACTTTGGGCTGCACTTTGTTCCATCTATTCATGTTACATTGATGGTATTATTCTAGTTATTCTTTCATCTAACTAATATAAATATCGGTCATTATTGCTCCATCAAGTAATTTTATGTTTTCATACTATATTGTAAGGAATGAAAGGACTCATAGTATAAGTTTTAAATTTAACATCAATTCTAAAAAAAGAGAATTTGATGATATGATAACACTCACTTTGATAAAATTAGTGTACATAATTTTTTGTTGTCTTAGTTAGGAATAAGAATGAAGCCTCCCCTTTCCTTGAGGAGGGATTTTATCTCATCATACTATGGTTGAAAGTACCATTTTGTTACCATTTTATCAGTGACAAAATATTCACCAAATATTTTTTGATGACTTCACTAGGGAATGAACATGCAACTAAGAGATATATTTATTTGGTTGAAATAGGATCAACACCTTATTACTCGTTATTATTTTATTGTTACTAATATCTTTCCTTTTTTGAATACATTCATGATCTAGCTAAAAAACATTACACCCATAGTATAAGGGTACTAGGACACATTGATATTACATTTGATTTGTTTCAAGATTATAGCATTGATATATTATCGGCACGTACACAGTCACCTCTTCAGTGTATAAGAAGTTTTCCTCCTACCAATACAAGATATCCTATACCAGGGGAAGCTTTCAACATTAATAAGGTCTTTCCTATTATGCCTTTGAAAAGATTCATTATTCCTCTATACAATCCATATAGAATGGCTAATCAAGGTCCATGACAAATTACTTTTGGTTCATTGAACTTGACCCGGCCATCTCTTAAACTACCTCTTGGTTCATGGAAAATTTTCCCCAAGTTTTATGGTGATGACAAGTAACATTTAGATAAATGTATTTTTGTATTATACATTAAATGAAGGGTTATTGGAGTGGAACACAAAGATTTTTCTGTAAGATTGTTTATAAAAACACTCTAAGGCATTGTTGCTAATTGGTTTTTCCATCTTGAAATAGTAACCATTAAAAGTTGGGAAACACTTAAAGGCTAAGTTTGAGGCAAGATTCAAGCTAGCAGAAGATCCTCATGCCTTCTTGGCTCAACTTACACAAATGAAGAAATAAACACATGAGCCCATGCATGAGTTCATGGTAAATTTCAATAAGTTGAAGAATAGGATTCCAGTGATTGCTCAACCTACACCTTAGAACTTGAAATGCTTATTCATAAATTCTTAGTTGTCAAAGGTTAGTTTTATTTTGCAAAGAATAGCCCTAGCTAATCTTGATGATGCTCAAAATTTGGCCAATGAAGTATAATATGATTTGATCTTGGTGATAAAAGTGAGGAATAATTTAATCAAGCCTAGAGGGAAACCCTCTACAACTTCACCTTCTACTAGCACCATAGATCCTATGGTGTAGAAACTAGCAAACAAATTGCTAGCACTCAAGAAGCAAATGTCCCAAGGTATGTATTTTTATTCATACAAGGATACGACAATAAGAACATACCCAAATTCTTATAATTATTCCAACAATGTTACAAGGAATTAAAATTAGAATAAGCTTCCTTCACCATAAGTAAGGCTTGCATTAGAGGCACCTCTAGATAATGTTGTAATCAAGTGGTTAAAACTTGAAAATGATGATGTTCCAAAGCTAGAATATGTTCAAAAATATGATGTTAATCCTTTCATATGAGATGAATAAGGATAATTTGGTGAATTAGATATCAAGTTTCTAAACTTTAAAGAAGAAGAAGCTAAACAAGAGGAAGACACACATGATGAGTCTTATGCCATCTTCACCCATTATCAAAGTTAGTTGAATCAACAATAAAAGGTTGATAAAGTTAAGTCCAAGGATGAACCATGTAAGGAGGTTACAATTGAAAAAATAGGAACTCCTTTACTAATTCAACCAAAAGACACATCAAGGGATAAATAAGTAAGTACACCTTATCATTCTACTTCTTCTCATTTTATGTCTAGACCCAGTGTCCAAAACTTGGAAACAAAAAATTCCCCATCTTCCTTAGTTTCCCCATATCTATAATTTGATATCATATACCATGCTAAGAAGATAAAAATTCAAATGTCTAAGGTTGAATACCTCCAATCTAACCCTAACTGATTTGAGAGATTGGCTAAGTTTGTAAAAAGCAAGTGAACTAATTCTGATTAGACCTCATCTAAGAGTGAACCTATTTACCCTAAACCAAATCCTAAATAAAATAAATTGGTTGTAACTCCTTCATCTACCTCTAAAAAAAATAGATCCCTTTTATATTTCCCTATTTGTTAATGGTTACAAGCTCAGTAATTGTATCATTGATTTAGGTGCCTCCTATAATGTGATGCCAACCAAAGTAGCTACTACCTTGGGGTTAACTCTAATAAAGACTTGGTCCATTATTTCTCAATGGAAACTAATAAATTACCCCTCATAGGCTAAATCAAAGATGAATAATTTGCATTTACTACTTTTTTGAATAAAAAGATAAAGATGATGAATCTTGTGGTTGATGTTCCTACCTCATATGGAGTTATGTTAGGATGAAGCTTTTGAAAATATGTTGGTGGTGAAATCAACATGGATTGGTCTGAGGATAAAATACCTATCAAAGGTGTTATGCAAAAACTTCATCTAGAGAAGTAAGCAAAGTACATTGTGACAAACGTTGAGGATCCAAAATCCTAGATTCTCTTTGAAACCTATGGAATGGATACATATTTCTTGACCACAGATGAAGATCTAATATCTTTAGAATATACTTAAGAGGAACATCAGGAAATAGATGAATCACCCTCTTAAAATGAAGAGATTTTGGATTTTAAGACTATCAAAGTAGAGAGTTTAAATGATGTTTGAACTTTAGAATTTGATGGTAGTTATTCTTCACCTAGATCTAGAATTGGGATAGTCTTGATATCTCTGAAAGAAAATATCATTCCTTTTTATTTCAAGTTGTATTTTGGCAACACTAGAAATATTGTATAATATGAAGCCTTGTTGTTAGGGATGGATGTTGCAAAAATGAAAGGAATTAAAAATCCCATACTAAAGGTGATGTCAAGTTAGTCATCTTTCAAGTCAAAAATTTATATCAAATAAAGAATGAAAACCTAAGGCATTATCATAATCATATTTGGGATTGCATGGAATATTTCGATGCTTTTAATATATCAACAATTATAAGAGAATACAATGATAGAGTAGATTTGTTGGTTATTTCATCCATTCTCTTGATTCCTAACAAAGATTTTTAAAGAAACAAGTATACCATTGAGTTGGTCTTCCAGCCTAGTGCTCCTAATAATGTTAATCATTGGAAATTTTTCAACACTGATGAGAAAGTCATCACCTTCTTGAAAAAGTCATAAAATTTTAGTGAGTTATACTTTGAGGGAGTGATTCTACCCCTCAAGAATCAATCTTCGAGGTAAATGAGGAAATTGATGAAGAGATTTTATAACTAAAAGGGAATAAGATTATGAAAGGATTGGTTTCTCTAGAGAGACTCTTTGATAAACATGATCTATTTATCAAACATCAATATTTTGAATCATATTCATTAATAGAATTGAGTAAGTTAGTATAGGAACAAAGGATGACCCCAAAACAATAAATACTAAGAATTTTTTCTCATCAAAGGAAAGAGAGAAGTTATTGATACCTTTATGAAGGTACATTGATGTATTATCATATTCATATGCTGATCTAAAATATTTTCAACCCTAGGAAGTGTATCATGTTCCTCTCAAACCTGGGTCTCATCCTCATAAGCAAAAATAATGATAGTATAATCCCAAAATCTTAGGTACTATCCTCATTGAAATCCAAAAGATGTTGAATTATAGGATCATCTTTCCTATACATTACTCAACATGGATAGCTAATACTATTCTTATGAGAAAAAAGAATGGAAAAATCCACATCTGTGTCCACTTCTATAATCAAAACCAATCATCACTTAAGGATAATTACCCATTCCTAGTAATGGACTAATTACTACAAATAGTAATGGGCTCAGAGATGTTATCTGTGTTAGATGGATTCTTAGGGTACAATAAAGTGTAGGTATGTGATGAAGATCAACACAAGATGACCTTCATTACTCCATGGGACACCTTTAAATATTGTAGAATGATTTTTGGGTTGATCAATGCTGGTGCCACCTTTTAAAGGGATATGTACATGGCTTTTTTGATATTTTTTGTAATTTAATTATGGTCTACCTTGATGATTTAACTATTTTCTCAAAGAAGCATCAAGATTATTATGATCATTTACAATAAATACTTCAAAGGTGCTATGAACATGGGATATCCCTTAATCCCAAGAAATCCATTTTTAGGGTGAAGGTAACATCCTTGGACAACACATTGTATCTAAGGAAGGAATCAAGATTGATCCTAAATGGGTCAAATCAATGCATAATCTTAATCTCCCTATATTAATAAAGGAGTGCATTCCTTCTTTGGGAAGGTTAATTTCTTGCAAAGATTTGTACCTGATTTTACTAAGAAGACACATCATATTACTAATATGATGAAATATAAATGAATTGTTCATTAGAATGTAGAAGGGAGATATACCTTTCATGATATTAAGGGAATAATTTCTCTTGCACTCGTCTTAGTCTGCCTTGACTATACTAAAAACTTTATCATGTATAGTTATGATTTTGAGCATACTTTATCCACCATCTTGGTGTAGCTGAATTAAGAGGGGATTTAATCTCCTATAGCTTTCATGAGCTACCCTCTAAAGGCTCACAATCTCAAGTACTCACCCATGGAGAAACATGATTATGTTGTGGTGAAAGTAGTTAAGCATTTTAGGTATTACATCCTTAATTCACACTCATCACACTGGTACCAAATTTTAATGTCAAGTCCATCCTAACTCTATAAGAATTTGAAAGCAAAATAGGTAATTGAAATACTAAGATTTAATAGTATGATATGGAAATCAAACCTACAAATATTTTACATGGAAAATGTTTTGTCATCTCATTAAAAACAACAAACTAGAAGAGGTATCAAGTAATGAAGGAGATATAGAGGAAGAGCTTCCCATGGTCTTGTTCATAGGCATAATAAATGAGTGGTAATCTAACATTGCTCATTTCCTCACATATAGAGAATGTCCAAAACATTTTTTATAAAAAGAGAAGATGGAAATCAAGCTTAAAGTTGTAAACTTTATTCTTTGGGATAATGGTTTGTATAAGTGAAGCATTGATGGAATTTTTCTATGGTATGTAGACAAAGCACAACAAGGTAAGTTGTTGGAATCCTTCAACAACTTGGCATGTGGAGAACATTTCTCAACTCTAGTCACAATGCAAAAAAATTTATGTACAAGATACTATTGACCAATACTTTTTCAATATGTATATGCCTAGGTGTATAAATGTGAGAAATGCTAGCAATTTGTGGGGAAACCCAAGTTGGTAACCCTACCCCTCAACCTAGTAATTATTGAAGAACCTTTCCATAAATGGGGTATTGACTTCATTGTCATAGTGAACCCATTATCAAGTGTAGGTCATAGTTACATTCTCATGGATGTTGATTACTTCACCAAGTGGGTGGAGGCCATCCCATCCAAACATGCTACTTAAAAGGTTATTTGTAACTTTCTCAAGGAAAATATCATCACAAGGTTTGGATTACCTAAGAAGATAGTAAACAACAATGCTACTTGTTTCTCATCCCAAGTGATAGCTGAGTTCTATTTTGAATATGGGATGATTCTATATCACACCTTCAAATATTTCCCTCAAATAAATGGTCAAGTTAAATCGAGTAATAAGAACTCAGTTACAATTAACAAGACGTTGGTAGAGAAAAATTAGATATCCTATCATAGGGAATTATATGATGCATTGTGGACTGATCACATCACTCCTAAGTGAGCATTTGGTATGTCTCCTTTTCAACTTTTATATGGATTAAATATATAAATATCTATCACATTGGTGTTGCCCGCTCTCAGATTGGCTAAATCAATTAAGGATGAAACATTTGAAAGTTCCATAGACAAGCATATTATGTTCATTATTGAACTAGAAGAGTAACATAAAAAGGTGGTAGATCACATTACTGAACATCAAAACCAAGTTAAGAAGATTTTTTATGAGAAAACAAAGCCACAAGATTTCCAAGTTGGGTATCTTATTATTTTGTGGGACAAGAGAAGAGATCCAAAAGGAATGCATATAAAATTTGATTCCTTGTGGAGGGGTCCTTTCCTTATTCATCAACTCTATGAAGAACATAATTTATTTTTGGCATACTAGGATGGAACACCATGACCATTGCCCTACAATATATATCATCTAAATCTTTTCACTCAGTGATTTTTAGACAAGTTTGTAAATTTTATATATATCTTTATATTCTTTTTGTTTTGTTTTTAGTCTTGTTAGTTTCCTAACTCAGTGGCCCAATGGGGAAAGGCACTTAAAGTTCTAGGATTCTCTTTCCTTCAAGCATTTCAAAGGATGTATAAATGAATTTCCCCAATTAGATCTAGATATTATCCTTAAATTTAGTAGGCTCAATTCATGGGATAACTCCTATAAAACTTGTCCATTTCATAGCCCATGAGATCTAAGAACACAAAATGAGGCAAATCAATTATCCTCATGCATGATTTTCACCTCAAAAAAGTTAATCTTTTTGAGAGAGTTTTTCACTTTGTGAAATCTAGATAATTTTCTCTGGACTACACCTCAGTGTGGAAGAGCAAAAAAAATCTCTGCAACTGCACATATAGAGCTGGAGAAATCCTCTACCAATACACACGATTTAACCAAATGAGTAATTAATGTCATTAATTATCATATTTTTATATATATCAACTGCATGGTAATTTCTTTTTACTATTTATTTTTACTTCTCCTTCTTGCCATTTTTGAGCTCATTTGTACCATCCCTTGCCATTCTCACTTGTGTCTACCTCTACTTGAATGCAATTTTTTTTCCATATTTATATTCTAGATAGGTTTTTATTATCATCATTTCTTCTTCCTAATATTCATCAATACCCCATTTCATGGTTTCTATTTCCTTGTTGTTTTATTTCTTTGCTTTATCAATACCTCTTACCATGTTCTCAATAACTTATTTACCAAAACACTATCTTTGTCATTGCTTTCTTATACATTTTATCTTTTTTTCATCCACCTATGAGTGCCTAAATCCTTCTTCCCATGGGTGCACCTTGGAGAAAATTATTTGATGTGCCCTCTACTCTAAATCTACCCAAGTCCAATTGTATGATAAAGAAAATTAAATAAAGTGCACCCTAGTATCCTATTACCCATCACCACTTGATCTCTAGAAGGTGCACATAAAATAATTTTCTTCAAAGTGTACCATCATTTATTTCCTATCGGTGCACTTCAAATAATTTTCTCTGAAGTGAATGTTCTACTTGAATATGGTGTAAGCTGGAGAAAATTCTCTAACCTACACCCAAACTTGAAAATTCTACCAAGTATGGTGTAAGTCGTAGAAAATTATCTAACCTACACTCTTTGCTCAAATAGACCTAGTGTAGTCCAAAAAAATTCTCTAGACTACACCTTTCTCAAACACTAAGATCAATGTAGTTCAAATAATTTTCTCTAGATTTCACAATATACCTACCCTATGGTGTATTTCAAAGAAAATTCTTTGAACTAAACAAAGTGATTTACTACCTTGTGTATTAGTGTATTTTCTTTCCACTCTTGCATATATTTTTATTAGATGAAAATGCTAACTCTAGAGGATTGAAATTATCATGTAGTCACTTGATCAATGAAAGAAGTTTCTCCTACTAATAAATCCATGAAGTATAGATTTCAAGGTGTGATTCCTTCATTCGTAGTTGAATAAAGTGTGAACCAAATTAGAGATATAGATATTGTCCATGTTGACATGTTTGAATTCTTATATAGGCTAGGCTAGGAGCCCATTACACCTCACATGCAAGTTATCCTAAATAGTAAGATTTATTTGGTGGTTGCATTTCCCATATCAACATAAGATTTAGAGTTTGTCTTGATAATTATTGCACACTTTGATAAGCAGACTAGATTATTCAAGGATGCAGATGGAAAAGTAGTCATCCAACTTGATGAGGAGTATTTTAATAAAATATTCCATCTCTCTGATATTAAGGAGTATTAAAATAAAAATATTAACTCTAATCAAGAGCATTACAATAATAATTATGATAAGTATAAGTGGCATATCAACTCAAAATGGCTTAGGACCCCTCAGCACTCCATTTTTAGGTGGCCCAAAAACTTTTACCATAGTGAGTTCCTAGAGGAAGTAGGGGATCTAATCACTCTTTTGAGAAGAGTTAAAGGGCTACCCACATCAAATATCTTACAATAATGGATGTATCATTATATTTGGGTCATCTAGAGGGGAAAACAAAGGATCTTCTAGGGAATATAGAATATTAATGCTATATGTCACCAATTCTCTGAGGTGACCTCTTCTCTAAAATTCTTCATGACTTCCTATTTGGTTTACACTATAACCAGCATGAAATCCTTTCTAAGTTTAACCAATGTTGGTGATAGAAAGAAGGTCCCTGTGTATGAATATTATCCATAGTTGAGTCTGAAGGAGATATTAAAAAATACCAAAAGAGTCAATGATGCCTTATTTTATAGGTACATTCATATTTTTGAAAAATAAATTGAGAATAAGAGAGTTTTCAATGCATCATTGGAAAAATTCAATAAGGTTTGATGGATATTTCTATAATTCCCAACCTATACCTACATCAAGATAAGAAGATTCAATGAACAACCTTATATGTTACCAAAATACCTGAATGATAAGTTGATTTTAATGGATATATGTTGGCATATGATGAGTGTACACAATAAATAATTAGATGCCCATAAACCTAGTTTAAATTTTTCAATTAGTATTGGTAGTATATAGTCACTACCACTCCAAAGGCCAAGACAATGGAAACCAAATTGTAGTGGATCACTCTTAACAAATTTAAGAGTAGGGAAGATTTTGACTATAGAAGGATGAAATAAAATCTCAAATGGAACTACACTCATGTGTACATGATAGAGGACATTTCGATAGAGTTTAGAACTGATGAAGACATGAAAAATATGGATTATAGTTATCTCACTATAGATCAAATTGTTAATTTGAAACTGGTTGATATTCCTAAGGAATTAATAGATGGTGAGAATATATTAGATGCATTATATGAGGGTAATAAAATTGATTCTACTCTTATTCTTCCAATTCAATGGTATATAAAGGAATAAACTTTCATTGGAGATAGATTCCAACCTATTCTTGTAAAGACTAATGCTTGGTTAGAAGGAAAGGTAATAGGTTGAAATAATTCAAAACTAGATCTGAGGAAGAGAATGATGAATACATTGCTAAAAAGAAAGAGGGATTAAGGATGAAGAATAAGAAATATGTCTCCACATCCACATAAAAAATGAGTTTTTCTTTCAAGAGTAAAGGAAAAGGAAAAGGAAAAGATACTGACATAGAGGATAAAAATGTTCAGGCAGAGACAAAATAAAATCTTGTTTTAGGTGAATCATCAACATAGCTGGTGATTTCAAAAATTGAGGCTTATCAAGTAGAAAATTTAGAGGTAGCATATTCAACTCTACCCCTGTTACTCATAATACACTAATTTATCCTACATTGCCTCTACAAATTGTTCTTTCATCCCCTCCTTCACCTAATAGTACTATACTTTTTCAAGTTCCTTCACATAGCACATTGGATCAAATTTTTGACTCCTTTTCAAAATTACTTAGTCCTTCAAAGTCATTGGGTTCACCCAATAATCTATATTTTACCTAGCAAGACATGGGTAAGTTCATGACTACCTCATCTTCCAAATTGGCAACACAAGTCCCATCCATTCCTTTATCAAGTGTGGCAATGGGAACCAAATCCTCCACTATCCCAACATAAACTTCACATATCATAATGACCACTCCATCAGTATCCATCCTATTACTGGATACCTCCATCCCACATTCTATTTCACCCACCTCATAAAAAATTAATATTCCCCTAATGTCACAATCCTTGACATCCTCCACTCAAGGAGATCCACCTCCTCTTCCTCTATGGCTAATATACCAAACACATAAGAGAAAGAAGTGAGTTGTGTCACTGTATGATTTTAATTTTAGTTAACTTATGATGGAAAAACCAAAAGTAGAAAAAAGGCTAAAATAATATCAAGGGTGATTTTCAATTATACTCACAAGTATGTCAAGGTTGTAGTGCCTTCAGAAGGTAAAAACATTAAAGATATCCAAGCATTTGATTATATAATTAGATGGATTGATCTTGGTAAGCAAACACATAAAAGTGCAAAAGAATATCTATAGGTAGCAATGAGATCCTTTCTAGAAAGATATAAAAAAAGACAAAGTAATTAATAATCAACTCAAAGTACAAGTAGAGAAACTATAATTAGTTCTACTAAAGATCACTAAATCTTCCAATCTAGAAGATCTCATTAGAATCAAGGCCACTAAAAATGCAATTCAACAAGTAGAAAGATTGTGTCTTAGGGTCAGCCAGTTAGTGCCTAGATAGAGAGAATGTTAACACAAGGTGCTCAATGGATATGTTCTATCATTAAACTTTTGAATAACTTGAGTGAAGTGAAAATGGAAATGTAGAAAACACTTGAGACACTCACTCAAGACTTGTAGTTAATAGATAAATATATTCATACATGGACTCAATTACTCTAGTTTAAGCTAGAACTCTTGGTTTAGAAAAAGGTCTTTTCAAGCAGGAAAATGTTTATAAAATATAGAGAAGCCATGAAAAATAATAAATAAGTCATTCAAAATCTAATTAAGGATCTTGAAGAATCTCTAGATATATGTACTAATCAAGGACTAAATCTTACAAAAAGGAATTGAGAACTTCCTTGATAGGTGATAGATGATTCTCAAAACATCCTTCCTACAGAGATAGTTTTTCAAGAGTTCACTTCCCTAGTTCATAAAAAATTTGAAATATAAGCATTTATGTTGGATTCCATCGATAATCTATTTAAATTCCAAGTCATAATGGATAAGTTATACATAATCTTGGATAAAAGCAAAAGCATGCCAATCAACCTAACAGACTCTGTCACAAGGGTCCTTACCATCTCTAGAAGTAAATCAAGGCTAGACAATAGTGAGGTGTAAGCCACCTTGAAGATATATGAAGCATATCAAGAGAAGAACAAAAATACACGTAGTAAAATATTTTACATGGAAAAGTTTTGTGTCATCTCATTGGAAAAGGTTTGGTGTAATTTACACATAGGAAAAGTACATAGTCCTAAGTAAAATTAGACTCTATCAAAGAATAAGTCAAATTATTTATGTTTTCCCTATTTTTATTCATATCTCCTCTCTATAAGTAAGAGTATGCTATTTTGTAAATTCATGATCACTAGGGCTATAGAAGATAAACTCTACTGAAATTGAGAAGCAATTTTTAAAACTTTATGTTCATATTGTAAATCTTGAATTCCGTCAATATAAGAAAATAAAGAAATCTTTAAATCTTTGTGTTGTAAAAAACTTGTGGTGTATTTGGAATGTTCTTACATATTTTCCATTACATTTTCTTATGATTTTGATTGGATTATGATGTGAAGTTTCTATAAAATGGAAGGTGTCAGGAAGCTTATCTTGAAGTCTTTTGAGTTGGAATATTGTTATTGGGTTTGTGTTCATTATTGAAAGTGACTTTTGTGGAGAGTTTGGGCCACAAGCTATTTTATTTGGTGATTTAATATTTTTTGAATTAAGGTGAAGACTTTAATCTTCACTTTATTCCATTTATTCACATTATATTGTTTGTATTATTCTAGTTATTCTTTCATCTAACTAATCTAAATATCGGTCATTATTGCTCCATCAAATAATTTTATGTTTTCATGCTACATTATAAGGAATGAAAGGAATAATAGTATAAATTTTCAAGTGAACATTAATTCTAATTGGATGATATGATAACACCCACTTTGATAAAATTGGTATAAATAAGTGTAAATAATTGCTTGTTGTTTTAGTTAGTAATAAGAAGGGATCCTCCCCTTTCCTTAAGGAGAGATTTTATCTCATCACGCTATGGTTTAAATTAATATTTTATTACCATTTTTTTGGTGACAAAATATTCACCCATCAAGTTAGTATAACACTAGATGATCGATTGAATACTACACTTTTCACATAATGGGAATACTTTATGTATACATTGATGCCATTTTGATTGAATAATTCACATCTTGTATTTATCTACATAATGGTGAATATATTTAAGGATTTCATACATGATATTTTGGAAGTATATCTTGATGATTTTATGGTATATGGGTCAATCAAAGACCATGTCCAAGCATTATAGATGGCATTCCAAATATTTAAACAACTGAACATTTCTCTTAATCTCAATAAATTAATCTTTAACACACCTTTTGTTACTTTATTATGACACATAATATGAAAAGAGGGGATGATGGTAGATACACTTAAGAATTCAATCATCATAAACCTACCACCACCTAATACATTGAAGGAGGTTAGAATAATACTAGGTTATAAAGGATATCACCATTAGTTAATAAGGAAATATGAATCCATAAGTGAACCCATGGATGAATTTTTAAATAAGTGGCATAATAAATAATTATATTGGTCAAAACAATGACAAGAATGATTTGACACATTAAAAAATAAAATTTTAGATGCCCTAATAATAGTTTTTCTAGACTAAAATATTTGATTCCATGTCCATATTGATGTCTCTAGAATTGTAATAGGAGTGGTACTAACAAAAAATTATGTAAATATATATCATCAAATATCATTTGCCAATAATAAATTAGCTAAGGTAGAAAGGAACTATCCAGCCACAAAATGACAAGAACTTGTTATGGTTTATGCAGTGCATAAATTTATAATTTACCTATTATAAACCACATTTATATTCCTTACAAACTATGAGCCACTTAAATACTTGATAAATATAACAATAATATGAGGGATTTACTATTACCTTTTTTATTTCAAGAATTTGCTTTCAATGTTGTGGTCAACCCAAGGAAGGTGAACAATGGACCTAATTACTTATCTAGAATCACTACAAGGGAAAATATATGACCAATTTATGATGAGATTTGTAATGAATTACTTCAAGAATTCAGTATAACAACAGAATTATATCCAAATATGACTAAAATATATTTGAAAATATGATAATAGATAAGCCACTTCAAGGGGGCAACCTCCACAAGCTTCAATATCAATAGAATTCACAATGATGATAAATGATTACCCACTACCTCTTATATATAGTCTAACTAGGCCATGGTTACTCCATAGGCCAACCTACTAATCTAAAGAAAGCCACAAGTCAGCCACAAGTCGACCACAATATAATGTTAAAGAGGGATAAGTAAGCCATAAGTCAGCTAATACTATCCTCATGCATGTGATAGGTTAGGGGCATAGCATGCCCTTCCCCTTTAAACCAATGTTGTCCTCAATGTTGAACAACTGTGGATGTTGTTGCAAAAATTCTTCACCTTCCCAAGTTACATCTTCACTGCTTTGGTTTTTCCACTTGATCAAATATTCCTTAATCTCTCTGGTTCTCAACCGCTTAGTATTTGTTTGGAGGATCATCTCTGGTTCCAAAATGACTCATCCTTCTTCATCTAGTTCTGGAAGCTCTGTCTGGGCAAAAACTTTCTATCCAATGACCTTCTTCAAACAAGAAACATGAAATACTAGGTGTATGTGAGATGAATGAGGTAAATCGAGCTTGTAAGCCACACTTCCAGTTTTTTGTAGAACCTGGTAAGGGCCATAATACTTTGGAGCAAGTTTGTTGTCCTTTTTTTGTTGCTTCAAGGACATCTACTTGTAAGGTTGCAAACAAACAAATACCTAGTCACCCACCTCAAAATTTTACTCACTGCGGTGTTGATCTGCTTGTTGCTTCATCCTATTTTGTGCCAAGGCTAAATTCTCTCTCAAACTAGCCAAAACCTCTTGTTGATGTTGAATGTGCTCTTCCACATCTTGAACCTTGGTGTGCACCTTTAATGAAGAAGTGATGGAAGGTGGATGGTAACCATATAGTTCTAGAAATGGAGACATTTTAGAAGAGGTATGGAAAGATATGTTATACCACCATTCTGCAAGTGGTAGCCATTTAACCCAATGTTCTTGTTTATCTGATGCAAAACAATGGAGGTACCCCTCTAAACATTTGTTAACCACTTCAATTTGTCCATCAGATTGGGGGTGGTAAGATGAGCTATGAGCTAGTTGAGTACCCAAACAAGAAAATAGTTCAGTCCAGAAATTACTAGTGAAAATAGGATCATGATCACTTACAATTATTTTTGGGGTTCCATTTAATTTGAGAACTGCTTCCATAAAAATAGCCGCAATGGTACTTGCTGAAAATGGGTGTGAGAAAGCACAAAAATGGGCATATTTTGTAAGCCTATCCACAATGACCAAAATAACATTATTACCTTTAGAACAAGGCAACCCAGTGATGAAATCCATGGAAACCTCCTCCCACCTTTGACTAGGAATTGTTAATGGTTGTAACAAACCTGGGGTCTTAACTGTTTCACCTTTATTCTATTGGCATATCATGCATTCTTCCACAAAATTTTGTGCATCGCCCTTGAGTCCTTCCCAAAATAATTCTTTCTTAATTCTATGATAAGTTTTCAAGAACCCTGAGTGTCCCCCAAGTGGAGATGCATGCAACTCTGCAAGAAGCTTATGCTTAAGGTTTGAAGTTTTGCACAAGTATAACCTTCCTTTATACCATAGGACATTACCTTTCCTTTCAAATTTTTTAGAGGATAAAGTACCTTGCTGGAGATTCTAAATCAGAACCTATGTATCCTGGTCTTCCTCCCATTCTAACCTAGCTTCATCCACCCAATCTGCTTGCAATATGGACATTGCACCAAGTAATGTTTCTATGGATGCATCCCGTCTAGATAATGCATCTTCTACTACATTATCTTTACCCTTATTGTAGATGATTTCAAAATCATAACCCAACATTTTGGTTACCCATTTTTGTTGTTCCTCAGATGATAATCTTTGCTCCAAAAAGTATTTGAGACTATCATGATCCATTTTCACCTTAAAGTGTCTACCCATCAGATAAGGTCTCCATTGTTTAACTGCATGAAGAATAGCCATCATTTATTTCTCATAGACATGTTTTTGTAGATTCTTACCTTTGAATTGATGACTTTCAAATGCAATGGGTCTTCCTTCCTGCATTAGTACTTCCCCCAATCCAGACCCAGAAGCATCACATTCAACAATGAATATTTGTGAGAAGTCTGGAGTAGCCAAAACTGGAGTGGTGCACATAGCTACTTTTAGCTGCTCAAATGCTTTGGTGGCATCATCATTCCAATGGAAAGCATCCTTCTTTAGCAATGCAGTGAGTGGAGCTGCTATGTTGCCATAACCTATCACAAATCTTCTATAGTAACCTGTTAGTCTAAGAAAACCTCAAAGGTTTTTGAGAGTTTTTGTCATGGGCCATTCCATTATTGCTTTGATCTTCTGAGGATCAACTTTGACCCGTTCATGGGAAATAATGTGACCAAGGTACTCTACCTCTTATACTCCAGAAGCACATTTAGATGGTTTTGCATAAAGTTGGTGCTTCTCCAAAACTATCAATACCTGTTTCACATGTTGCAGATGTGCTTCCCATGTCTGACTATAAATCAATATGTCATCAAAAAAAACTAGCACAAACTTCCTTTAAAAAGGCCTAAAAATAGTGTTCATCAAACTCTAAAAAGTAGATGGTGCATTTGTAAGACCAAAGGGCATTACCAAAAACTCATAATGGCCCTCATGTGTTTTAAAAGTAGTTTTATGAACATCTTCATCCTTGATTCTAATTTGATGGTACCCCGAGTGAAGATCTAATTTTGTGAAATAATTAGCACCATGCAATTCATCAAGTAAATCATCAATTACTGGAATAGGAAACTTATCTTTGATGGTGTACTTGTTGAGTTCTCTATAATCGGGGCACATCCTCCATGTGTCATCCTTCTTCCGCACCATGACCACTGGTGATGAATATGCACTTTGGCTATGCTTGAAGATCCCTGCCTCCAGCGTCTCATGGACCATATTTTCAATTTCACTCTTTTGTGCATATGGATATCTATATGGTCTAATATTTGGTGGTTGACTACCTGGAATTAGTTGAATGGCATGATCATGTTCTCTTTTTGGTGGTAGTCCTTTTGGCATTGCCCCAAAAATAGATGAGTGGTCATCAAGAATTATTTGTAGATCAGGATGTGTAGATACCTTTGGGGGTTGAACTTCTATAGATCATAATCGTGAAACAATTCCATCTGCCCCCTTTTTTAGCATCTTGGTCATCTGATGTGAACTACCCAACTGTGGAGATTTTGCATGTAATCCATGTAATTCAATTTTCTTACCTTTAAAATGAAAGTGCATGAATAGTTCTTGGAAGTTCATCTCAATGGTACCTAAGGTTATGAGCCATTGGACTCCAAAAAGAATGTCTATGTTACCCATGGGAATAGCAAACATAGGAGAGTCAAGATTATACCCACCCATAGTAAGCTTAATACTATGGCATTTGCCTGAACAATTAATTGTGCCACCATCTGCAATCATTACCTAAAATTTTGGTGTTGGGTAGATGAAACAATTCAATCGAGTGGCCAACTTATGGTTTATAAAGTTATGTGTGCTCCTTGAATCAATCAACACTGTCACCTTTTGTTTCTTAAGGAATCCCACCACCTTAAGAGTTTGTGGAGTGTTAATACCTACAAGTGCATGACAAAATATTGTAGGGTGGGAATCTTTAGGTACCTCCTCTATATCTTCCTCATCATCATTAGAGGCATCATCTGCTTCTTCATCTTCATTTGGTCCCTCAATGTAGAATAACTTCTTCTCAGTACATCTATGTCCTTTACTCCACTTGCTATCACAACCAAAACATAATCCTTTTGCACGCTTTTCTTCAATTTGCTGAGGGGCCAATCTAGTAGGTGGAGGAAATGCTGATGATGATATGCTACAATCTTTGAAGTGAGTGAATGGTTGTCTCTTGTTGGCTAGGAATTTTTCCTTAGCTCTACGTGCTAGGAGAATAGATTCAAAAATATTAAGTGGATTAAACATGCATACCTCATGTTGAATGTGGTCCTTGAGTCCACCCAAAAATAGGTCATTCAAGTTTGCATCAGAAATTGTCTCCACACATAAGGATAGATTCTAAAAATGATGAATATAATCCTTGATGGAGCTAGTTTATCACAATTTTGCCAGTTGGCTGAAGTACTTATCTGTCACACTATTGCCATAGTGTAATTGTAGCTACTCTTGAAAAATTGTCCAAGTGACATTGAGACCCATCTTTTTCTTTTAATCACACAACCATCGATACCAAATGAATTGATCAGGTTCAAGATACAAAGATGCCATGGCGACCTTCTATCCAAGTGGAATATGATGTAGGTAAAAAAAACTCTCCATTTGGTTGAGCCAATTGATTGGATCTTTTCCATCGAATTTGTGCATATCCACTTTTGGTAATAGGTTCTTCTGTGGCCATGGAGTTGGATTTGAAGTAGACTGGTTAGGAGAACCACCCTGGTGGGTTTGTGAAATAGAGTTAGCTTGATGATTTGATTGATTAATATTCAAATCTGTCATGATATATCCCAAACTATCTTGTATGGATTGCATATTAGATTGTAGGTCTTGCACCTCACTCTGAATGCCTTGCATACTATAGTCAAGCTGGCTCACTTTGTGATCTATGTCAGAAAACCCTAGTACAAAGGGTCTATTACACCCCCCTTCTGACTCCATCTCATCCTTGTTAGGAGTTTTTTCTAGAGTTTCAGCCCCCTTTCCTCGGCCCCGAGTTTGTGGACCTGCCATAAAAGGGTTTTACACTGTCGACCCTTATTGACAATTTTGACCCAACTTTGACCAAGTGATTTTGGTATTATGTCAGCCTCAACAAAGAAAAAACTATATCTAAATTTTTCTAATCTTTCCAAAAATGTAAACAACTCAGAAAAATTCTTTGAATTGCGCACAATGGAGTAATTTTATGAAAAATCATAAAATAGAGATAACTTTTTAAAAACAGATCCAAATGATCTGAAATTTTAATGGAAGATTTATGTAATTATTTCTAACCTTCAGTGAAAAAAATTCTGATAAATTCGAAACCATTTTTTATATATCACAAAATTAGTGTTTCACCCACAAGATTGCCCAAATCGCAGCTCTGATACCACTTGTAGTGAAATTACTTCAAGAATTCAGTATAACAGTAGAATTATATCCAAATATGACTTAAATATATCTAAAAATATGATAATATATAAGCCACTTCAAGGGGGCAACCTCCACAAGCTTCAATATCAATAGAATTCACAATGATGATAAATGATTACCCACTACCTCCTATATATAGTCTAACTAGGCCATGGTTACTCCATAAGCCGACCTACTAATCTAAAGAAATCCACAAGTCAGCCACAAGTCAGCCAAAATATAATGTCAAAGAGGGATAAGTAAGCCATAAGTCGGCTAATACTATCCTCATGCATGTGATAGGTTAGGGGCGTAGAAAGATTCTAAGTTCTCACCTCTTTTTCATGGAATCAATTCCTAAAGATATAGAGATTATTGAATAATTTATGTCTAGTGGAGAGTTTTTGGAAGAGTATAGTATATTGCAAAGGAATAGGCTGATGATCCAATCATTTCCCTTCATTTTAATTGAAGGATAACTATATAATAAAGGAAGATATGAGGTTTTGTGTAGAGTAGAACTAACTCATGAGTGAAATTATAGATAAATATAAGCTCGTGATGGAGTTGTAGAAGGGCATAACTCTAGATAATCTATGAGTAATAAAATATTACTAGCAAGATTATGATGGCCATCTCTTTTTAAGGATGCAAAATTATTCAAGAGAAAACGTGACATATGTCAGAGCATGGGTAAACCAAATGTTAAATATGACATTCCTCTCCACCTATTTTTTTCACTAGATCCATTTGATAATTGGGTAATTAATTTTATATATCCCACCAAACCTGTGACAAGGAATAATAATGTTAGCTTCACTATTATCGGAATTGAATACTTAACAACATGTGTGCAAGTTATGACAAAAAAATATTATACCACCAAAACTACCTCAAAAATATTTTATGAAAATATAATCATGAGGTTTTAATGTCCTTTAAACATAATGAGTGCTCGAGGTAATCACTTTGTCAACAATACAATTGTGAAACTAATTAAGCACTTCTTGATCTATCATAACAAGAACACTCCTTACCACCCTCAAGTAAATGGAATTACTAAGGTATTATATAAGTTATTAACAAAATTATGTAATATATAGATTGGAGGTTGAGATACTAAGATACTGATAGTACTATGGGCTTACTACATTACCTAAAAAATACTAAATAAGTATTGGGGATTTAAATTAGTATAAGACTTAGAAGAAGTAGTACTAATGGAGTACATATTAAAAAGTTTGATACTTGTGGTAACATATATAATTAATGATAAATATTCCATTTAGGAAATAATGATAGAACTAGAAAAATTAGATGAAAAAATATTTTTAGTGGCATATAATCTAACCAAAGAGAAAATATGCCATTTTTCTGGCATGCTATAAATATAAATGTTAAATAGTTTCATATTGGGGATAAAGTTTTAATATATGATAAAAAATATATAATAAGCTAAACAATTTAAAAATAAAAACATTTTTGGACCCTACATAGTTAAAGATATACTGAATCAGGACCAATAAAAATAAAAACACTTAAATGAACATTCTTAAAATAATTTTTGAACGGATATAAAATTAAAATATACACCACAAGAAACTATGATGAACGATGGTAAATAGTCTAGATATCTTATGAGGTGACATTGTCCTTTCATCTAGGTGAATTCAAGTATAGGTTACCATGGTAATCTATACTAGATGCTTAATTTTCTTTTTAGATCATGTTACCTCCCCATTAGGTTATAATTGTCCTCATAGATGGGAAAGTTGAATAAGGTCACTACAAAGTTCTAAAACTAGTTATCTTGATACGTGGTTGTCTAATCATGTCAAAACATTCTATTGGGACAAATGGGAAGAGTAGAAGTAGGTAGAAAGGGTGGATGAAAACAAAAAATTACAAATAAAAAATAATTTTGAAAAAAATGGAAGAATATAGAAATAATTTTGAAAAAAATGGAAAAATAATAAAATTAAAAAACATAGATCCCTAAAATATGCAATGAATAGATAGGAAGCATTAGTTAAAATAAATAGACAAGTGTAGAATAAAAATAAGTGGAGTGGTGAAATAATTAGGGTGTAAATACTAAAAATTAATTGAGATTATTTTTTGTAAAACGATATATGGCATGGACTAGTTTAGAAATTAAAAATACAAGCTAAAAAAATCAAATGCGTGGATGACAAGAACTACAAACACAATCAAAAAGTTGATAAAAATTGATGATGTTAAGATGATAAGATCAAAATAAATGAGTAAAATAATGAAAAATACAAGTAAAATAAATGTCAAATTAGATGATAGGGATGAAACAAATGGAAAACAATTAAATCTTGTTAATGCATGAGTCGAACAACATGATTAATAGACATATAAGACACACTATAAAGTAAGGGTTTCACTAAAATTAAATTATAAAATCCTTTTAAGACCAACACTCTACAATAATTTAGAGTGAAGTGTTTATACTCTCTTAAATTCATTTATTAGATATTTAGAGAAATAAAATATGGATATCCATTATGTTTTCATTATAGAACATATCAAACAACCTATGTACAAGAATTATTTGTTATAATTAGAAAGTTTGGATGCATTTAGTGATTTTTATAAAGTTCCTCTCTTATAAAAATTGTATAATACATTCACACTTACATTAAGTCACACTTAACATAAATTTATCATTAGGTTTTAAAACCAAAGAGAAGTTTTATGATTCAACTAAACCCATAAACACAATAGTTGGAGTACAAGTTAAGATTAAATATCATATCAAGGATTAAACTAGACATGTGGAGTGACTTTTCATAATTTGGGCTAATTATAAGAACCACACAAATGATGCTTAGCTAAGCTCGTGAAGACTTATTATACTTGGACTAACCCTATCAAATTACCCCAAATAGAATTTAGACTATGATGACACTAATGCATGAGGAACATAACACCATAATTATGATGGGAAAAATAACGTGATCAAAAAATTAATAGTTTAGATTATAGGGAAAATTTTCAACCATCGATCCCTATAAATTAAAAATATCAAGGATTTTAAGGTCAAGTTTTCAACAAAGGTCATAGATTACAAGGTCTACTACATAAACATACAAGACTAAGAAACTAAAAAAAGTGTGAAGATAACATATGATATGATATCCACATGCATGTAATATGATTTGGCTACTTCTCTCCATGATTAATACCTAGAAAATATTCATAAAATAAATAGGGGTAAACATATTCATAAATTTTTATATGGTTCACTTTTCCTAGTGTTAACTATGTACTTTACACACATTATTCTTAAATATCATGGGTCATTATAATGTAATTTAGATACACCCATAGGATCCTAGATAATAGCCATAATGAAATCTATCCTTGTAGTGCATAGGGTGTAAATTCTATCTAATGGGAGAAAATGATTATGCATCTGGTAGAGGGGAGATTTCATTTATCTAAAAAAATAATCCAAAAATACTATACTAAGGTCCAATTCATAATAGATACAAATAATATTTACATCAAGCCTTTTGTTTTAAAAAATGCACCCTTTCCACCTCTTCCCTATGAAATTAATGATGAACAAGTTGAGGTAGTAATTATTAGATATCAAACTCTATCATCAAACCCTACGGAAAAAAAAAATCTTCAATGAACTAAGAGTGTGTTCTCATACTTATAAGAGGACACCCCTAGAAATGAAACACTATTACTATAAGGCATTATATGCACATCATAGATAAACTTTAGTATATGTAGATCATCTAGGTTTGAATAAAGGGATCATAGATTTGGACCCCTCTATTGAATAAGAGTATGAGGAGGAGATGTTTGTGGTTAAATATTATACTATTGGATAGTTATTGGGAGAATAAGAAATAAAAACTAAGGGCACTCCCTCATAATATTTGAGTTAAAATAACACTACATCAAGAGAGGGGACATCATCAAAAGTAAAAATAAAAATATAGATAGTATAACAACACGAGATGTCCCCTATAAAATTATTAGTAGTTGGGAAAACTTTGTTGTAGATGAGTGGAGGAAAAATATGGATAATTTTTTCACTATAGCCACTTGAAAAAGGGAAGAAAAATTTAAAAATAATGAAAATTAAAGATTAAAAGGATACTTTGGTAATATATTCTAAGATAGACTCCTTAGAAAAAGGATACTAAAATGAAATGGAAAAAAGTGGGGAAAGGATGATACCATAGAGGTTCCTAATATTAATACATTGATGACAATGTGCCATAAGAAAGGAATAATATGCATATTCAGGACCCTATATAGAAATGTAAATACAAAAGGAAGGCAAAGGGTAGTCCAAGTTGTCTTGGGCTACACAGAGTTCATTCCATTTAAATTATATGAAATAATAATAGGACTCTTATCTTATTTACAAAAATAATCATACAAACAAAGGAGAAGAGAAAAGAGGCTCAAATGACTATATTAGAGTATTAGGAGCTATTAAATAAAACTACATAATAAGTAGCATCTGACTAGGAAAGGTTATGACAACTCTAAAAAGTAGAGTAAAGAATAAAGTAGAAATCATAATAGCCTCGTAAGACTAGGAAAAACAAAAAAGAATATAATAGGATAATTAACAATAGGATGTGGTAATTCAACAAAAGAAACAACTAAAGTAAGAAGTAGCTAAAGAAAATAGAAAAATACAAGAAATTTAGAATCCTCTACTAAATAAGTTAAATAATTGTTGGAAAAAGAGAAGGGTGAGAAATAATAAGTGGATATAATGAATTTATAAAAACAAAAGGAAGAAAAAATGGAGTTATAAGAATAAGATATAAATAAAATGGAAGAAGGTCAAAAAAATAAAAATGAGGAGAAGAAAATTAGAGTGCATGAGGAGATAAGAGTAGAAGAGGAAAAATTAAAAATTAT
Organism: Torreya grandis; assembly: GCA_037957365.1. Lineage (NCBI taxonomy): Eukaryota > Viridiplantae > Streptophyta > Pinopsida > Cupressales > Taxaceae > Torreya > Torreya grandis. Next base: position 1,834,534 of record JARHVA010000444.1, read on the forward strand.
CAGAAGAGGAGGAAAATATAAATAAAATTATAGAAATATAGGAGGTAAATAAAAAGGAAAAAGAGGTAGATAATAAAAAAATAGGAGGAATAACCAAAAATGGAACAAAAATCAAAGGGAAGGGCAAAGAGGTGAGTAGCCCCTATATAAGTACTAGAGAAATACAGGGCACCATTCAAATTTCAACACAAAATACTTTTAGAACATTATTAATGGGTTAAATTAGTACAATTAATCGTATGGATCCCAAGAAGAGGATAAAATCATGATTAGTAAGGCACAAACAAGCCACATCTACTATCATGGTTTGGACAACCTTTCTTCAGACTATTGTAAGAGGGAAAACTCAAGTAACCCTACAAAAAATAACCCTAATGGAAAAATAAATACTTGTGGAAACTCTTATTTAGAATATAGAGGAGATTATATGACACTATGTGTGAGCCTTGAATAAGGAATTGCTACATCTCAATGCATTAATGCTTAACTACTTTATGATCCTGATATAACCCTATTGATAGAGAAATAATTAGAAGACATTGTGGAAAAATTAATAAATCATACAAGCACTATAGTAGATAAAATTCTAATAAAATTCGAGGTAAGGGATTAATATAATGAAGTGTTTGTATAGCCACTCAAAGGATAAAATAAAACAAATAAAAAATACAAAGAACAAGTAGGAAAACTATAGGAGACAATATAAGATACAACTACCTATTTTACTTATTCATGTAGATGGCCCTATTTTAAATAAGATAAAAAGGTAAAAATATAAGAAATGGAAAATCAATTAAGTGCTACCTCAACTAACTTTGGGTCCTAGCACATCCCATCCAAGGCATAATGAGCCAAGGTTATATCATTACATGAGTAATATACGGACAAATAGTTATAATTAATATCATTCTATGAGGATATGGAGGATTATGAAACTTACCTAAGCACCTAGATGGAAAATATGAAGGTAAACATTAAAGACCATGAAAAATATTTAAAAATACAAGAAAAATATCTTGTTCTAAATGAAAAGTGTTGGCAGCAAAGGAGAACATGGCTTTACAAAAAAAATGGGGAAGTAAAGGTAATAATTCTAAACTAGGATACTTTTTCTTAGGAGATGATGCAAGAATATGGAAAACATCTACCTAAGGGCGATGAATCTACCTCATGATTAAAAAAATGATAAGTCATTTTTTTTACAATTAGGTAGATTACATTTTCATACTTCTCAATACTTTAGATTTGTCTCAAGGATGAGACAAAGATATAAAAGTCAAGAGATTTTTTTTAATATTCTTAGTTAGCTAAGGTTCAAACAAAAAATTCCTCAAAGCCTTTTCCTTTACCATAACAATAGAATACTTCTCTAGGATGATAATATAGAGGCTTATATTGACTAGGAAACATACTTAGAATTTGAATCTTTTGGTAACATAGGTTGACCTGATGGGAGAACTAACATGTCTCACATATACATGACCATTGAATTATAAGGTATCAATTAGGTATTTATACCACAACCTTTTAATATAGTATAGAGAGTTAAATTATACTAGTGAAAATTACTAAGAGGTTATAAAATAGAGTGACCTTATTATAATAGAAGAAGGTGGTATAGTGTAAAGAGATATCAAAAAATTGTATTCATTGGCTAATATATAAATATAAATAGAATATAAGCTATAATATTAATTATGGTGCAATGTGTATTGAATCCTATGAATTATCTCACCTACTTCTTTTATTTTATATATGTATGAAATAACTATTTATTAAAAAACTAACCCCTATGTCACATTGGTTCTAACTAAATTTATATTAATCAACATAAACCATTTGTATATAACCAGTTTATATTTTTTGTCAATATTGTGAAAGTGTAAATTCATGACATGTGATGGTCGGCACCAAGGTTTTATTCCTATGGACTATAAATTTTTGTTTCAAATTGCTATGATCAATAGGTTTTGAAAATGTGACTTGATATAATATTTACACTTGCCACTTTTCAATGGGATCAGACTCACATGATTTATTTTTGTGTATCAAAAATTATTTGATCACTAAGTTTCAAAGCTATGTGTAAATGTGATGTTTACAAGTGGACTCATATTTATTCCTAGGGACCAAAAGAATACTCTATAAAATGCATGAAGGATGTAAGGAGAATGAGTTCATGAAAAAAATTAAATGTGTGATATGTGGAATATACTCTTATTTGAAGGATTGAAAGAGTAGTTTTTGAGGTTAAAATCTATGACACATGTATTGAATAACTTTGTAATAATTTAATTATAATTTAATGCCACATGGTTTCTTTGAATCCCTATGGCTAAGTGAAAATTAGCATATAAATAATGTAAACCCAAATCAAATAATCCAAATGGAATCCAATTAATAAAATGGGTATAACAAATTTTTGACCAAGATTTCATTTTTAAATTGATCTCAAAAGTATGAGATAACTTGATTTATGGACATCAACACATATTATCTTTACATCAAAACACATAATCATTATATTAGAATTCAAATAAATAAAAGCATGAACAAAATTTTGACTTCAAATTGAATACCTAATAATTTCAACAATATAATCCCATTATGCATCTTATCCCAAGATAAATGCATTCAGATCCAAAGGGGTCTCCATTTTTTTAATAATGGGGTGTGTTGGTGACAACACTTACTAGTTAATTTTATTATGTAATAGTGGCATCTACATCATCACATTATATACAAGTTTACACATTAAAAAATAGTCAAAATATATAAGGTTTTCAATCCATTTTATAACTACTCGTGACTATTGAGAGACGCTCCATCAAGGAGATGCACATTTTGGAAAGAGATATAGGTGTTATAAAACTAAGACATAAATCATGCTCACATTAATCTCACACAAAAACATGTGATCACTAATATTGTTAAAAATCAATAACCATAGGTACACAATAAGTCTTTTGGTAGTAATCAAGGCTAAAAATTATAGAGTATAATTGATAGACACATGTGATTGACACTATTTTGTCCTTTATATCTATTTTTTTGTGTATTTGACACTAGAAATCATGTCAACGATCTCCTGAATATTCATAGTCTTTTGTCTCTTTATAACAAAAGGATGGTATATGAAGTGACAATATTTTCTTAAAGATCTATATATAGTGCTCATAAATATTGTAAAATATTTCTAATGTGATAGAGATTATATGAAGTTATGACATGGTTTCTCTTGAAATATCTTTTATAGTTATTCCATGCATAGTGAATGCTCTGATTATTTACATATATTAATCATGTAGATTATACTAAATGTTCTATAACTATTAAATATGGGTTTAATGTATAAATGTTTTATATTTAATTAAGTAATATATTGATATAGTTTTATTTTCTATCGATTGTATACTTTTATTTCACTTTGCATAGTTATCCCTGTAATGGCATGTTCTAATGGGCTATCCAGGAAACTCTACTAAGAATGGTGCGGTGAGGATGGATTTTTTTTAAATGTTTTGATGGATAATAGGATAGAGATATTTGGAGAGATTTATAGATGAATGAATTTGAAATTTTACGTAGTAATAATAAATAATAATAGGGAGTATTACACAAGAATTTATTCACAAACATATTTAGAATGAAATATATGATATTTTCTTATGCAGGATTCCTAGATATTAGTTGTGTGGTTATCAAGATTAGATTCTATTATTTATGGCTAAGGAGGACAAAATTTCCATCTTGGACATAATAAAGATGAGAAAACCTATGAATATTTGACATTGACTGGAACTGTGTGATAGATCATTAGATAAAGACTACCCTCAATTATATGTTACAAAATTTGTTGTGAAAGGATATATGAATTTTGAGTCTCTATAAGATTTATTTGTGAGAGGAATCCAAGGAAAGTTTCTCAAGAAAAACCCTACTCTTATAAATATGTTGGTTATTGAAAATTCCATGGTGCCTACCCCTACCAATATGGAGTAGTCATTTCAAGTTTTATAGGAATGCATGAAATGTAGGAGTGAATGATGAAGAGCTAAGTATAAAAACTTTAACCAAAACCCAAAATATGAAGGACATAGATAAAAAAAGTGATAAGATAATTTTGGGATTGGAAAGAGAGATATTACAACAAATAAAAGGAAATAAATAAGATAGCCCAAAGGTAATTATTGTCATTCAAAATGTGCACCCATGGATGGCCTACTGCACAAGAAAATTTTACGGTAGGGCATAGAGCATGAATGCATTTCATAAGGCATAAAGTGTTCATAACTAGGTGTGGAAGTGTTATTTATCACCTACACACATGGAGAATTAGTTATCTTATTAAAATAATGGGAACATCCCCAAGATCTGAGACCCTTATGCTCCTTGGGATGAGCCTCTAGAATAAGTTAGATTCCTTCTATTCTCAGTGCACCTAGTTTAGGACTAAAGCATAGACCTAAAGAGAAAAAAGGTAAATATACCACTAATCTAAACGTAAAAATTTTATGGAAAAGGGAGGGAGAAGGTAAGAATTTTCTTGATTACTAAAAGGGTGATACACCAAGAATAGAGTGAGCACTCCTACTATTGTAGATACACTAAAAATACTTGAGAACAAGGTGTTATCACATATACTCCACCAAAGACACTATAAATGCATGAGTTTTTTGCATAGAGGTGTGGGAAGATAAGACAACACTGAGAGGGATGATAAATGATCCATAGATGTTATCTACACATACAGAATGTGCATAAGATATGGCCTACAAATGAATTCTAAGTTCTACACAGAGGTTATGGGAATGGATATCAATGAGAGGGTTGAACATTACCCATATACAAGTATCAAAAAACACAAATAACACATAGAGTGTAGTAAAAATAAAGAGAGGTTAACTTAATTCTCCTTAACATATAAGGTTTAGCCAATATAAGTGATCTTGAAGAGCATATTCTGGTAGCATGAGGTTACTTAGAAAATTTCAACCCTTTTTATAATAAGAATAAGGATTTTATAAATAATAAATCCACTTATAATTAATTCATCCCTTGAGGGTGGTATACATAATATTTTAATTTTATTGTTGCCCCACACCTATGATTCTTAATTTTTTCCTAGTGATTCAGATCTGGGAGTTGGTGTTAGGATTATTTTGAATCTAGATGTGTGTCTAGGAGTGTGAGATTCCTAGAAAAGTTAGATGGGTGTTGTGTGATAATGTTATAATGTCTGATAGCTAATTCTACATTTACTTGTTCTGATAATGCCTTGAATTTTGCTTAACTACTTTTCCAACTACTTATTTATACCTTATTTTCACTTATTAATCGCTTCATGGGTCTCCCTTGGAATGCCACATCATTTTTTCATATCTTATAGGAATCATTACCTTATGCCTTTTGGGGACATCTACACATTGATGGCTACATGGTTAGACTATGTAGTGAGTTACAAGTAGGTGAATGGCATATATATAAAAGTCATATACAATGTGCAAGAATTTTTACCCTTTTGTGGTAAGTCCCCCTTAAATAGTCTTCTCATGTATTCACTTTACACCTACGATCCATGTTAGTTTATGAAGTAGTATGTGTGTAGCATATATCATAGTCTGTGATTTATTAGAGAAAATAAGTGAAACTCTATGATTTGGTACATTACTTGATCATAAAAATGTAGGTAGCCTTTTTAATAAGAATGCACATGACAATGGAAGATCTTAAGTGTACTTATTACAATTCAAAACTTCTTTTGTGCACCTTTATCAGTGATATTTGAATACTAGGGCTCAACATCCTTGAACCTTTACACCATTTTATCTTTTATGATAGAGGATCTCTTCATAGGGTGCACATTAGTAACTCTTAGTGGGTATGAATAAACACTTAGTCAATGCATAGATTTATGATGATTACATTAGGCATAGGGAAAAATGAGAGGCATTTGTGCATGAGTTGATTTAAATAACTTGACACTTTGTAGGTGCATAAACCCTATGTAAGATCCTTGTGAGATAGATACAATCTAGGGGTGATTTATAAAGCCAACACTTCTAATAACCTCTATGGGTCACTTGCCTACTAAGCAAGAATTTGGTAGCCATTGAAGTAATCCATTAGGAATGGAATCATTGAAGTTATACCTTGTTTATCCTATGCCTAAATAAATTAAACTAAGTCCTTCCATCAACAATGTAAAGGGATAAGAACAAGAAACAAATATGTGAGATACACTTAAAGGAAAACAAAAATAAATTAATACTATACAATGTACCCATATGCACTTAGGGAAATATAATGACAACTAATCTAATCTATAATATACAACTTAAAAACATGAGCTTTCTTCTTCCTAGTTTAAAATAGAAACCTCTTATATCATTTTCATTGTGAGCCATCCTATTTTTGATATGTTATGGGCTTAGGTAAGATAGTATTTATTTTCTTCTCAAGAGATGCACCCTAACTACTTTTGAAGAGTAATAAAAGAAGATATTTTTCTTGGGCTCTCTTTCAATGAATTATTCCTTCAAGTTATGCATAATATTACTTCCTAGATGGTTAATGTATTAAAATTTTATCTAATACTTCTTGTATATATCGATGTCTAGCTACACTCTTTGCTCAGTTTGAGCCTTTTGGAGCTTAGGAGGACTATTCTTGATGCTCAAGAAGCTCATGAACTCAATGGGCTTCACTCACTCATCTCATAATTATTTATCCAAGTCTAACATGCCTTTTAAAAACACCTTTGTGTTGTGCCTAAGTGCATGAGGATTGATAGATCCCATTTTTGCATCTTCCTCTGCATTTTCATGTTGCTTCTCAAGCTTGACTAGCTAATATTACTCCCTTAGTTAAAACAAGCCTTTTAATGAATAATTAATGTATATATGTATGGCTATAACCTTATGGGATTCTTACATCTATATGTTTATAACCTATTCTTCATGTGTACCCTACCTTTCTATGGTATGCAATTGAAACTAAAAGTCAACATAGAATTGGTCATGGGTATGTTTCTAAACAGATGTCGATTTATCATCTAGACTCAAGAAAAATTCCTCTAGATCATTATAAAAGAGTCTACCTCATACATTTGAACTTGTGCCTATAGGCTAACCTTGAGGTGATCGCGTTCATTCTTTTGGCAAGTGCTCCTCTTGAAGGTTTGATTCTTCTTTGAGGTCTCTTTCATAGCATTAAATGGTATCTCATTTACCCAAGATAAATTTGGCCCATGGGTGTGGCTGTATTATGGGTGGTGTGGATTGACCCTTCCTCATTAATATCTTCCCCTTATAATAATAATTTATTCATTTTATCACCAACCTGATGTCTTATATAATTGTATCTATATTTTTCTTGCAGTAGGGTTGATCTTTTTATTGTAGTGGCATAGAGGGGGAGTTTGATGATTATCTCATCTTCTTCATTTGAGGCACCCTCCTCTTTCAAGAGGAATTCATATGAATTCAACACAACTAGTCTTATTTTGATTAGGGAGATGGTGGGAGGGTATAAGGTTTTGGTTAGCATAGAAGGATGTTTCACAAAGTTGGGCATTATGAAGGTAGGGTATATGGCCCAAGAAAGCTACCATGACTGTAGCCTTTGAAACTTATAACTATGGAATCAAGGGACTTACTTGAAGTTATAGAGAATTTTTATTGCCTAAATCAAGGGACCTTGATCACAAAATATCCCTATCTCATAAGCTAGCCTAAAATCATAGTGTAAGCCTGCATTAAGTTAGGAAAGGAGTGGAGGTGCTTGGATAGGATTCAATTCTTTTTATCTGCATAATAAATTAATGCATCTATTATTATTTAGATAAAATATTCCTATCTAATCACTCTTATTTATATCAATGATATCTCATCACCTCATGTTATTGTTTATAAGCTTGTTGTGCAAGTTTTTCCTTTTACTTACTATATTCCTCTCTTTCAATCTTCATTAGTTATCTTTGAAAATCAAGTTGTATATCACTGATTCTCTTTTAGGGTTGATTATAAGAATGATTAGGTTAATAAGAAGGTTTAACAAAGGTTGTAGGGAGGCAATTATTATTAAAATGAAGATATCCTTTTGTGATAGGGTTATTTGGGATAAAACCTATAGCATTTTCAGTCTAATATGAATGGTAGAAGGGAACAAAAAATGCATTTTAAAGAGTATGAGGGGAAAATACATATTATTCATGGTATCTTGACATATTAGAGAATCAAATAAGGAACACTTAGGTCTACCTAAATCCTTATCTTTGACCATCTTTAAGTGTTTAGACTGCTTAAACAAATAGGTTTTATCTTTGGAGTCACCATGGTATTAAATAAGTTGCCATGAATGGAAAGATACACTAAAAAACACACCAAAATCCTTTAATGGATTACATAAGGATCATCAAACTATCCCATTGGGCATGCCAAAAACTATTGTCATTCAAAATGTGCACTCATGGATGGCCTAGTGCATAATAAAATTTTATGGTAGGGCACAGAGTGCAAATGCCTTTCATAGGGAATAAAGTGTTTAGTAATGGGTGTGGAAGTGTTATCACTCACCTACATGTTTAGAGCATCAATTGTCTCATCGTAATGATGGGAATTACTAAAGGTGTGTGACCCTTGGACTCCTTGAGATAAGCCTATGAGGTAGGTTAAATTACTTTTATTCTAAGTGCACCTAGTTTGGGACCAATGTGTAGACCTAAAGAGTAGAAAGGTAAATCTACCACTAATATAAACCTAAGATTTTTTAGGGAAAAAGGAGGGATAAGGTAATAACTTAATTGAAAAGTAAAAGGGTGATAAACTAAGAGTAGAGTGAGCACTGCTACTACTATGGACACACTACAAATACTTGAGAATAAGGAATAATCACATATAATCCACCATGGACACTATAAATGCATAAGTGTTTCACATAAATGTGTGGGAACACAATGAAACACTAAGAGGGATGACAAATGATCCACATAAAATGTCTACATAGACTTGAATATACACAAGATATGACCTATAAGTGAGTTATAAGTTCCACACAAAGGTGATGGGAATGGACAATGATGAGAGGTGATAACATTACCCATAGACAAGGATCAACAAACACAAATAGCACATAGAGTGTAATAAGAATAGAGAGGTGAACTTAATTCTCATTAACATGCAAGGTTCAGCCAATAGAAGTGTTCTTGGAGAGAAAATTTTGGTAGCGTGAGGTTGCCTAAAAAATGTCAACCCTTTTTATAATGAATAACAAGGCTTTTATAAGAAATAAATCCATTTACAATTAATGTATCCCATTAGGGTGGTAGACATAGTCTTTTAATTTCATTGTAGTGTCACACCTATGCTTCTTAAATTTTTCCTAGTGATTTTGATATGGAAGTTAGTGGTAGGACTCTTTTGAATCCACATGTGTGTCTAGGAGTTGAAGATTCTTGTAAATGTTAGAGGGGTGGTTTGTGATCATGTTCTGATGTCTGATAGTCGCTTCTTCATTTACTTGTGCTGAGAAGGCCTTAAATATTTCTTAACTAATTTTCCAAATATCTATTTATACCTTACTACCACTTGTTAATAATTTCATGGGTATCCATTGTATTTCCACATCATTATTACATATCTAATGGGAACCATTACCTTATGCCTTTTAGGGACATCTACACACTGAGAGTTGCATGGTTAGATTACACAATAAGCCACAAGTAGGTAAAGTAAATATATGTATAAGTCCCATATGAGGTGTATGAATTGTTACCCTTTTATGCTAATTACCCCTTAAACATTCTTCTCACATCTTCACTTTACACCTAGGGTCCATTTTAGTCTATGAATTAGTATGTGTGAAATATAGATCACAATTAGTAATGTATGAGAGTGTTGAAATGAAAATTAGTGATTTGGTGTGGAAATTCATCATGGAGATGTAGGAAACATTTTAAATAAGAATATACATGAAGATGGAATATCTTAGGTGCAATTTTTACAATTCAAAACTTTTGATTGTGCACCTTTGCCTATGCTATCTGAAGACTAGGACTTTGCATCCTTGAACTTGCACACCATTTTATCCTTTGTAATGGAGTATATCTTCATGGGAAGAGAATTAAGAACTCTTAATGGGTGTGAATTAACATTTATTCAATGCATATATCTATGTTGACTACTTTATTCATGGGTTTAGATGGGAGGCATCCTTACATAGCTTATTTTGACACTTCATAGGTGCATAAAACCTCTAAAATATCCTTGTGAGCTATAAAAAAACCAAGGGCGAATTAAAAACTCAATAGTAACTTTGAATATGATTATGAGTAAAATATAAAATTTATAAGAAATGGGAGCTCAAAGAGAGGCTACACAAGTTACAAAAATTGGAGAGTTTGGATATTATGTAGAGTGAAGAATGGAAGGGCCTAAAAAAAAGAGGATAGAGATTGGGATAGAGAGGATATGGAATAGATCAATGAGGAAGAGGAAATTATATTAATAATAGATAATTTAGAGGATATTTATAGATCATATTTACTTGGAAGGATATTATTTGGACTAAGGAAATAATATTCTCTAGAGGAAGTTATGCAAAATCATAGTTTCAAGATCACAAACAAAAAAAATTGAATAAACAAATAATTCATCTCATAAGTATGCATCCCTTGAGCCCATTTTATCTTAAACAAAGATAAAACAAAGTGCATAGGTTAGGACAAAAGGAAATTGGTTTAATTCATTTATATTAAATTTGTTAAACTTAGTGAAAAAACTAAGAAAACAATAGACAAGAAGAGGTTAGAAGAGGTTGGGTTCTATTTCACAATTAGTTTTAAGACAAATATAAATACTCCTTCACAAAATATGATAGTGGAAGTTAAAAGTGTGTCAATCATGGTGTTGAACATATTAATGTTTATTTATTTGATACCATATGATGGGTTTTCAAAACCTGAATAGTATTTGTTAACCTATGATATGAAATGGTAGCTTAAAGGAGTGAATGATGAGATGTGAAAATTTTTGAGCTCATCATAGATTTAATAGGCTAAGGTCCAAAATTAATTTACAAAATGGATGTTAATTCCTCAAGTCTTTAATATTTTAAATACTAATTAATTGTAAATTTTAAGATGAAAAAATACTCAAGCTAGACCATGTAGGATCTTAAATAGATTTAGTATCAAAGTAGATAATTAGCATGGGATTACAATCATAGATTATCATATGTAATGAATAAATTTAATTTAATTTTGGAAGATAAAGATAAGGTTACTTTATTTATGGAGGGATTTCAATCAAGGATTAGGTTTTCCATTGTACAGTCACAATTCCTGATTAAGGTTAATACAGGAGTAACTATAGTGAAATTAGAGTAGATTAAGGATTATAAATATGTTCCATCAACTAGCTCTAAAATTGATAGGTGCAAATATATGTTTTTCTCAGGAAGGTGAATGAACTTCATGAAATAAATAAACCCTAGTTGGTCTTATGGTGTATGGATTGTGGTAAATAATAGAATAATAAGAATGTTTGTCTTAAAATCAATATAGATTTCTATGACATATGTAGAGTAGTAAGACATGTGACATAAAAATGTCACCTATTATAGTAGTACATTTAAAAACCATATAGCTCAGATTGTAATTTATGTAAGTCAATAAATCATGATGAGAAGATTTAATGTACTTTGTAGGAATGAAAATAATACAACACTAAGAACTTCTTCATAGTCACAATATAGTAAGTACCTACTATGAAGTAGAGAATTATAGTCCTAGAGGTAGAAAGGTTTAGCTTGACATAAGGTGGTCCTAGGTGGATGCCTTTGTCACCATAGTATTAACCTTATGGTCTAGTTAGATAAACACCATCATCTCTATAATATTAGTATCAGTCATCATGAAACACTATGATTCCTCAACCATAATAATCAAATTATGCTCCAACATCTCCTCGATGGCACTATGGTAGATATGATGTTCAAAATAAATATAAAGGGGTATTTGATGGTAAATGGTCATAATGTTGGGGTTTAAAATGAAATAAATGAGGATACATAGGGGGTACCATGATGGATACTAAGGAAGTCACAATAATGATAACTAGAAATCTCATTAGCTATTTTTTTGTATTTTATGTGGTGAATATAATCACTTGACATGAAACTACCCAATAGTCCTCAAAGGTAGATGTGCTTTATATATTATAGAGTTTTAGGACAATGGTTTTGGATAATTAGATAAAAGACAAACCTATGTGAAATGTAAACATGATAAATTCACACCCTAAGTAAAATGTGTTCATATAAGTAATTATAAGGCAACAACATGTAGAGAAAGGATTTCCTCCTTTAAAATTTGATGAGATCAAAGAATCGGTAAGTTTCAACTATATAAGTATCTTAACCCTACAAGGGGAAAAAAAATTGATGTACCAAACAACCTAAGTTATTCAAAACATACAACATCAAGGTGCATCTAAAGGTGATGTCATAATAATCTATGCATAAATGTATGGCTATATTGTCTACATAATGAGGTAAGAGGAAGTATTAACTACCTTGACTAACTTTTTTAAACACATGAGCACTATAGTATATGAATATCTCATAGGATATTAAAAATATCTTTCATAGCTTACTAGAGTACATACAATAAGGTTAGTAACATATGGCCAAGTTTTTTTGGTATGTAAAAACTAAGAATCCATGAGATGTTGATTCCCACAAGGATATTGAGTTTGAAAGATATGAATTACCTAAAATTGTATTTTATTATAGAAGTAGCATAAATATGATTCTTTGATCTACTTTGGAAAGTATTGGATGGCCAACACTAAACTATAACCAAGTCACACCAAGCCTCATAGACTATGGTAGGGTAGGTCATATCGATTGACTATAAATGTAGAAATCAAAGTGAACTAACTAATATTTTAAGTATATTTTGAATTGATTGACATGAATACTAATCAAAATAACTATCTTATTGTTATTGGTAATAAATAAGCCTATGATGGTTAGATGACCATTAACATATTGTGTAATTAGATATAATCACACCAAGGGGATAAAATAATCATTATACCCTTAAATAAATGAAATCATAAACCATACATCATACTTAAATATTTGAATTCACCATATGCATATGGGGATATTAGTTTGTTCAAGTTGAGTATAGAATCTAATCTTAATGCCCTGTGAGCTGTAGAATATAAATTTTGTCAACCAAGAACATAACCTTGATAGTATATGTAAATAATTAAATAATTTATTTATAGACTAGATTTCATAAAGGAACCAATTTTTTAGTTTCAAATAGATGAATGTAGGTCACCTTCTGTGTGATCAGCAACTAAGACTAAAGTGGATTTTGTGTATAAAGTAGATGTCATAAATATGGACTAAAAAGAGCCAACAAAAGAAGGTATTTTACCCTAGGATACTATATACTCAGTTAGTAGTGACTCAAATGCCTACATGATAAATTGGTCAACGGGAGATCATGAGGTATTCCCAATGTGCATGTTCCTTTCAACAAAACATGAATCTCATAATACTTTATAATTGATGACTTGAATTAATTTAGTTTAAGACTTGAACATCATGTTTCAAACATAGATAAAATGGTCAGTGTACTCAATTATGAACTAAAAAGAATAATTATAACCTGGTGGGAAGTCAATAGGACAAACAAATTACTATGTGATGATACCTAGTATGAACTATTACTTTCTTAATTCCAAATACTAGCTATTATCTAGGAATAATGGCCCTTTTACCTACAAGGACAATGCCTAAAAATGCATGCTCATAAGTTATGGATGTATGGACTATGTATTTTATAGAACCCAAATATTGGACACACATCTTTATATATAATTTCATAGTTCTTCCAAATCCAACATCTTAGTACATGCACTAGGAACACAAACTTAAGATAAAAAATTGGCTACATATTCAATAGGGTTTTATTCAGACTTTTCTTTTTGAGGATTAGAATCATTTGGTGAAAAATGCTCTGTATAATTTGAAAATATTTATATGTTATGGGTGAGTATAAGACTTAAGGAATACGATAGACTCGTATTTGCATTAATAAGCATCTTAAGATTTTAATTTAACTATCTAAAATTATAAGGCAAGTAGATAAAAGGAATAGATTTTCATCAAACCATGTAATAGGATTGTAAATGGTGAATAATTGATAGAATCCACTAATAGTGATGAAGACTTAAATTTTAACATATTATTTGAACCAAATTAATAAGTTAAGGAGCTTAAAGCCAAAATCATATATCAAAATAAAGATCGATAACTACAAAATATTAATATCTAAGAATAAGAAGAATACATAATAGTGCAAGATTCCATTATAAATGGTTCTAATAAAATATATCAAGATCCATTAAATAATTTGGTATGAAATATTAGGATACAACTATCACCAAAATGACTTTGGGTGAATATTAGACATAAAATGAGACTTCAGAAGCATTATAATTATTATGAGATTACTAGATTATTTTTATAATAGCATTCACAAAAGTAAAATGGGTAGATCCTTATTTAGTTTAAATTAACATAGAACTAAAGGAGTGTACATGACCTATGAAAAAGTGACCATATAGGTTAAACCCCAATATGATTTTAAAATTAAAGGATGAACTAGATCGCATACAAGGTGTAAGCATTATATATCTAATATAAAAGGTAGATTGAGTCAATCTAATGGTAGTGAATCCTAATAAGTCTAGGTAAATTTGAGTTTGTGGGGACTAACATGCACTAAATGATGCCTATAAAAATTTTCCTATTCCAATCCCTATTTTAGATGAATTCTTGGAGTCAGTCATAAGACATCAAGTGTAATATTTCACCTATGTGTTTAGTGGATACCATCAAATTAAAATCATATAAGATGTTCAAGTTAATACAACATTTATAATTGAGTTGGGATATTTTGACTATAAGGTCATGCCATTTGATTTTAATAATTCTCCAGTTGTGTTCTATAGACTAGTGGTTAGTACCTATAAGTATTTCATCCATAACTTTCTTGAATTCTATCTAAATGATTGAGTTATCTTATCCTTGTTTAAGGAACAATTGTCTAGTATATGACATATGTTCGAATGATGTTGATCTTTTTATAATGAACTAAACTTGAAAGTTACTTTTTCTTCACACCATTTGGTGTCCTAATATGAAACATAGTATGTAGGGATGGGAACTTGGTGGACCAAGATAAAATTAAAATAATTATGGATATGTAACCTCCCATAAGTTATAAAAAGGTCCAATCCTTTTTAGGGAATACAAGATATTAAAAGTTTTTCATAAAAGGATATGTAGCCATATATGCCCAAATGTATAAGTTATTACATAAAGATATAAGGTTTGAGTGGATAAATGAGTGCCAAGTAGCTTTAATGGATTTAAATTAGAGATTCGTCACAACACTAATTTTGGTTTTTTTTACCAGATAAAAACTTTTCATGTGCATGTAAATGCTTTAAGAACTATGATAGGAATTATTCTCACATAGCCAAGAGAAGGACTAGACCATCCAATTCACTTTATAAGATACAAACTATCAGTTTAAGATAAAAACTATATGAATATAAAATGATAATCTTTTTCATGGTTTTCTCACTCCAAAAGTTTACACATTATCCTCTAGAAATACCATTTGATTTTTTCACTAATCAACAGGCTCTATGATACATAGTTAATAAACCTATGCTGGGATGAAGGATTTTTTCCTAGTTAATGTAATTCTAAGAGTTTTAGTTTAATATCAATGTGAATCCAATAAGGTAAAATGTGGGTATAAACCATTTGAATCAAATACATAATGGAGAAGAACTAGAAGAACTACAAGATGAACCACTAGATGAAAATTTATTTTACATCTCTACAATTCCTAAGAACATGGAAGAGATAACACATTTTATATAATAGATTATATTTTATGTGAAATATATAGATAGACATAAGAATTAGTTTATCAATAGATCCATTCCATTTAGAATTATTAATGGGGAAAGATGATATACTATGTAGAGTGGCTTTAGAGCATGAGCAACCTCAACCTATTAAGGAGGCACATCAAGGAATCATAGAAGAACATTTTACATGAGAATCCACTATAAGGAAGATCTTATAAATAGGTATATAGTGGCATACTCTATTTCAATATGAACACCAAGTGAACAAACATTGTGATACCTACCAAATAAGGGGAAATCCTAATCAGAGAGATGAAATTACATTGAATCCTTTGCTAGTGAAGAAACCCCTTGAGTAATGGGGAATCAACTTAATTGGGACAATCATTCCATCCATTAAGCATAGTAATTAAAGATAAATTGTCACTATAATTGACTACTTCACCAAATGGGTGGAAGTTGTTATGACCCCAAGTTATAATGTTAAAGAAGCCAAGTTCCTATATAAAAATATCATAACCAGATTTGGGTGTCCAATCATAATATTTAGCAATAGAGGTATGAATTTATTAACTAACACCATCAATAGTATCACTAAATAATTAATTATATCTCACCACAAAATGGTAGCTTGTCATTAGTAATAAAATGGACAAGTAGATGAATCAAATAAGTTCCTTTCTAATATGTACACTAAAATACATAACATCCAAAGAGATGATTAGGAGGTTAGATTCTTATGATCCTATGGGCATATAGGATAAATTAAAATCATGCATAGGTTTCAAAACATTTTAACTCATATATTGATTTGAATTATTAATGCATATGGAATACATATTTCCTAGTTTTCACATTACAATGATCATGAAACTATAGGCACGGTTAATGGATTTAACCAAAATGGAAAAAAAATAGGAAAAGATCATAAAGGACCCAATAATTTAATAAGCTAAGTCAAAAAGTGTGGAATGATCACAACCTAAAATCTAAAGAATTATATCCATAACAAGCAATCTTCCTCTATGATAGTAAATTTAGAAAATATTTGGGTAAGATGCACATTATATGGAAGTGACCTTATATCATCCTTGACATTTAATAGTAAGGAAAAATTGTCTTAAAATATCTTAAGGGAACCATTATACTAGGATGTGTAAATGGTTATAGGCTTAAGCCTTACCATCAATAAATCTCTATCATTCTCATAAAAAATGAGAGAGGGTGCTAAGTAGCACTATGTAGTTTAGGATTTTTTATTAATGTATTTTTTTATTGTTTCATTTTAAGGTTTGTGTGTGTTTATAGTGAGATTTATATATCACAAGAAATTGGAACAAGAATTGAAATGTCAATCACAAAGTCTGACATATGAAAAATTCTAGCCTAAGGGGAAGAAAACTTGTAGTGGGTGTATAGGGATCATCAATTAAGTCTAAGAACGAGGTATCAACAACCAAGGTACAGAGAAAACACAATCAATAGTCATTCAAAACCATTAATGACAATATACTTGAAAGATTACATCTTTCCCAAAGCATATCAAATGTCAAAATTAAAGGATTTATAATAAAGGAAAGTGGATTGGTGAGAAGATATTGTGTCACATCAATAATTACCATTAGATGAATCAATTTTTTAGACACATAACAGTAACCATCACATCATCAGTAACCAATTGATATTAATTCACTAGGAAAAATCATGCACAACTAAATTAGTGCATTTAAATCATTATATTAGATGGACTTGAGTGGAATATATATATAATAAGCGGTGAAAATAAAACAATGACAGTACAGAAATGAAAAATAGACCTTTGTGATTTGATCCTAATTATATTAATAGTGCATAGATTTCTTGACAGAGCCACTCTAGTCAGTTAAATTTTTCAATCAAATATAAAACATGAACCTTGGATTGGGCATAAATTTTAATCCTTTTTATAGATACATAAAATGTAGAAGTGGGGAGTGGGTTGGCACTCCAATAAACTATATACCGTGATATAGACAACTTTAATTTCATCTATGCTACAAAGGCCAATATGTACAGCCATGACCAATCTAAAGAAGTACAAACATGATCCCTAGCACTCCAACACCTTCTATGAAGTTCTAATATAAATAGACTCATAAAACATCCTACTTTTGGGTATTTGAACAAGAAGATGCTCACATTATTTATTAGATAAAATGATGGCATGATTTATATTTAATAAGATGTTACCATATTGATCAATGTTACAACCATGTCAAGAGAAACATGACTTCTATCTTGGGGAAAATCTCTTCTGATTTATAAAAATAAGTTTCCAACCATTCATTCGTATACAAAAGAAAAGTATACTAGGGCATATAGGTGGATCCCTATCAACATGATATGTGGCATATCAGTGTCCATTATCTTAAAATCATAGTGATCTCATGGAAGGTGATAAAAGGGGTCATTGGCATTGCCTATCGAATGATTCAGATGCATTAGAACTTTAATTGTCTTGAATTTTTGTCCTTCAATTTGATTACTAACATTGATAAGGTCCTCATTAGAACATCACATGTGTTCTAATATAAAATCTTGGTCTTCTTAATATTTTTACCTAGTGGAAGTCACCAAAGGGTCTAATCAACCCATATGATGATTTTTGGCCTACAAATACATTTTCCAGCCTTACCCAAATCTAGACCAAGTAATAATATAATAAATTATTTAGATTCAACTAATTTTAGGTTGAGATTCAATCCCTTGTCATTTCACACCCTAAGGTACCCAAGGATGTTATGTGGTAGCTAAGGTAACATTTATCTAGTACAAAGCTACATAATAGGATTCATATCAAAGTCCATGAATTTCCAAAATCAAAATCACCCCCAATACCCTTTTCATCACCATGTTCAATGCTAAGATAAAAGTACTATAATATAAATCTCTAACTTCTAGATCAGTACAACCCATACAATCTATACCTCTAGGTGCACAACAACCTTTACCTACATAAGCCCAAGATCAAGAATAAGCACCACCATGAATAGAAGTAGATTATTTAAAGTATTATAAGGGTAGTAAAAATTCATCATCATGTCATGCTTCACTGTGACCACCAAATAAGAGGACGTGTAACAATAAATATTGGTTAGATAAAAAGCATGTTCTAAAAAGCACTATAGAGTGTGATCTTATAGAGTTAGGCATATATAAATAGGAAGTATTACATTTAATGCTTGTAGACATAACCAATGAGGTATATAATCAATAATAAGAGAAAAAAATTCTTATAGAAAGTAGTATGCACCTTTCAAGTGTTGAAACAATCGAAACAAGACTTATGGGTTGCCATTAACCAACCTTCTCCTTCAATAATAGTATATACTATTGGATAGGAAGCACCATGCCAATGATTTCAAGTGGATATTTTTCACATGGAACAAGTTAAATTATATTATGTTATGAAATGACAAAACTCTCCATTGGATAAAATCCCACCACCTTCTTTAGTTCACAATACACTAACCCATTTCGTGTCTAGGGAGTATCCATTATTTCACAAATGGATCAATGATTTTGAATATCTACTGGTGGAGATAGAAATATAGTAGGACTAAGGACTTGATGAATAACCTCAAGAGTTTGTCTAGGCTTATAATATAATGAATAATCATGTCACACCCCACTCTTTTCTTGATATAATTCTACAACATGAAGAAGTAATGTGATTGAATCAACTTCATCATTCAATTCATAGTCAACACTAGAATTTACAACTCTAATGATAGAGCCAAATGAGGAAACACCACCATAAACCCCATTGAATAGGTATAAATCACTATAAAATAACATTCTTCGATGGTTAAATAACAAGAATAAAAGGTGAAACATGTGAAGAAGGATCGAAAGGATTAGAGGAAAATGAAAAAATAAGAATAACCATGTAATCCTTCTGAAGTGGAGGAGAAATAGAAAAAAGCAAGATATAAAACATAAGGATAAGGTCAAGGAAGCTTAGGTATAAAAGAAAAGAAAATACCCAAAGAATAAAAGGCAAAGAAGAAATAAGAAGAAGAATTTGAGAGGAAAAAACAATAGAAAGTGTTGGGTGAATATTTTTTCATCAACTAACTAATGACAAAATGGGTATATCAACCATAGCATAGGGAGATTTATGCCACAAAAAGTGTGGGTTTACTAGATCTGGATGAGGTAAATCTCTCCTATCATCAATGGGAGGTTCCCTATGAATATTTATGTGCTATATGTATATATATAATTAAGTAGAAAATAACACATGGGGTGGTATAATAGCATCCACCTCTCTTTTTTCAGAGGTGATGTATAAGGAACAAGAGGGAGAAATCCTGGTCATTGGCCAACAACATTCCTCTTCTTTCAGGAATGGTATTTAGTGTAGAGTAGAAAACCACCTAAAGTAACAAAGTTCACAAAGAAACTCATGTAAGCACAAAGTCTTTCATAGCCTCCACTGATTCGAAACAAGCGTAACCGTAGAGTGAAATTAAGCACAAATTCTTCACCTGAAACTACAAAAGATAAAAGGATCACAAAGATAAAAGTAGCTCAAAGTCTCTCTTCTATCTTTTATAAATGCCCTCAGATAATATCAACACACCCACTTTGATTATTAAATCAAACAAATAAGAGATTATTAGGAAAGAGGACATAAGAAGTGTTTCCTAAATAACACAGATAAGTTCAACACAAAGTCTGAAATAAACCTGCTTCTCATTCATTCAACAAAATATGATTTACAAGTTGAGCACAAAGCCTCAAAAAGTGTCTCAATTTTAGCAAAGTTTTTGCTCTCAATTATCAGAGATCCATTTATAAAAGAGGTCTCCACTATATATAGAAAGAAACTCTCAAAATTTGGAAAATAATAAAATATAAAAATATCTTAGTCAAAGATGACTCATATTTGACTTTGAGATATTTTTCCAAACCATTTACATGTAATTACATATTAAAAAATTGCATGCACTTTTCTCAAGACAAAAGTGCATAAGGAAAGAAGAAGAGAGAAGGGGAAAAACATTAGTTCTTGGTGCCAGACTTCTTCAGATGAGCATCGTACATAGTAATGGATACCTTAATTCCTATACTATCTGGCACAACTGTGTTCTTGGAGATGACCCTGGCTCTGATTAAAGCATCCTTCAATGCTGTGATGGCCTTAGCATGATTAGTTAACCTGGACCTCAGATTGTTCAGAGTTAACTGAGTATCTAAAATATGGTCCACAAAAGTCATTGAGAAGGCTTTTTCTTCAAAATTCTTTTGAATCATACCCTTGAATCTTTGAATCATTTCGTCAGCTGAGAGGAATTGGTTATCCTTGGAAGTGAGGTTGCAAGGGAGCTCTTCCAGTCTATTTAGCAGGCCTATGTCAATCTTCTCACTAGCATCCCTGGAAGAGTTGAGATCTTCAACCAACTCCTTGAGTACCTGGATCCTATAGATCAGTGACTCCTTGATCTCAACATAATAATCCTTACTGGAAACGACACTGATAGATATCAAGGTGCTTTTCTTTAGATCCTTCATCTCTCTCCATTTGCTAAGATACTTTTCTAAACTATCAACATCCTGAGAGTTAAGAGAGACCAGGTCATCTAATTCTACCCTCTCCTTCTTCATCTTGTCTATCTTTTCTACAACCTCTATGAGTAAGGAAACTCCCTGAGTATGCATCTTTTCAACCTAATCTTCCAGCACTTTCCCCTTCAAGTAAGTTTTCTCTACCTTTTGAATGATAGGGTCGTCTATAGAGAAGGCCTCTGGAGTTGCCAATTTAGGGGGAAGAGTGAATTTCCTTATTACTTATGTCAGTTGCTTTGTCTTGGAATTATAATAGTCTTTCATGTCCTTTTCTTAGTCAAATTTCTAGACCATGATGTCCATTGCCAACTGTAGATCACTTTTCGCACCTTCATGAGTAACTTTGCCAAGTTAAACATGAGAGATGGAATAGCTGCTCATTTCAAAACCCTCAAGGGTTGTGTCCTATGGTGGCTTAGCTATTTCCATAAATTTTTTCCCCTTTTCCTCAACAAATTTTGAGAGGATCCTCGGCCTCTTAGGAGCCTTAGCTTTTACCGGCACTATCTTGCCAAAATCAAAGTCATCTGGAGAGATGGCTAACTTCTTTCTTTTAGGTGTGAAAGATGACATCCAAGGTGGGAGAGAAGAAGTATCTATCATGGAAATAGTTCCTATAGCTGGTGTTACTGTGGTAACCTCTACACTGCTAGTGGTAATAGTGGTCACAGTTGGAGTAACAGGCAAAACTGTACCAACCATTGATTTTGGTTCTTACATAGAACTTTCTCCCAAATTAAAGGAAGGAGATGAAAGACTAGGAATGGATCCAGAGGAGCGAAGAGTATCTCTAGAAGTGCCCTGAGGATTGCCAAAAATAACCTTGGACAGAGAGGCAGCTCTAGAAGAAGGAACACTGATAGGAGAGAGAGGTGAAGGAGATGCCATAGGAAACTGAGGTGAAGGAGAGATGCTCTTAAGCATTTGTGCTTCTTGTGAAGGTAGAGGTTCAGTCCTTGGCTATTTTGAAGGCTAGTCATTTGTCTCCATTTGTTAGGTTGTCTATTCCTAAGAGCTCTATTATGCAATCCCTTTAGCTACTACTTCTGGCTCCTCAATAACCTTTGATTTTTTAGAAACAAAGATGATTCTAGGCTTGTGAGGCCTAAATGGGGAAGGAAAATCACCTTTCTTCTTAGTCCTATTTTCTACTTTCTTCCTCATCTCTGCTTGAAACTCAGCTTCTAGTATGATCCCTTTAGCCGCTAACCAATCATTGGTGTTAGCCAATATTGGCTCAAATCTTTTCCTTAGAGAAGTTAGCTCTTTTTTAGACCACTATATTGGAGGAAGAGGGGAGCCAGCAATCTTTTTAGCCAGGTACCTACTATTGATGACACTTCCATCATCGACCAAATTGGGGGGAATCTCAGCAAGCCCTAAATATTCAATTTGTTCTAGGGTCAGCTTACTATAATCCATTCTTCTGATTTCTTTAGCTATTCTTAAGTCCACCCAGATGTCTTCGATCATAGGCTCACAAAATTGAGTCTTTCCTCTGATCATGTCCTTGACTCCCCTATAGTCAAATTTGTCCCTTCTCTTGAACTGTTTCAGAGTGACCAGCTGCATCTCTATTTCCATGACTTTGGCTTTGGCTGCTGTCAAGATGGAGTATCTACCAATTTCAACTAGAAACCTGAGACCTGGCTTTTTCAACTCCATCTGCCTAGTATGTACGATAGCCATTTGTCAACAAAGCTCCATTAGAACTAACTTGTCAGAATGAAACTTGGGGAGCATATAGGGGTAGCCTTGGAAAAAGCTAACTTGAAGATAACAGAAGGTGGGAAATTGAAGGAACATGCAACCATAGTTGTTGACTACTATCCAAGCCTCATTAGATACTCTCTTCTATTCAAGTTGAGGGTTGAAGAGGCATAAAAATATGAAAAAGAAAGCATCATTTACCCTTTTGAAATGGTGGGTTGATCCTTGCAGAATCAGTTGGGGGTAATATGAGTGGATTAGGGTGGTCTTTCTATCCCCTTTAGTTGTTAAACCTGGGAAGGTTCGCATTAAGGTAGCTATGTACACAAGGTACGAGGTCATGTAAAACATGGAAGAAGTCTAGACCTTGGTTAACTACTTATGAAGGGTGTTACTGATCTACTCACCCCAAAAGATGACCTGCTTACCTTGGAAGATGATTTTTATGAACGGGTACATCCACTCATGGAACTATGAGAAAGATGGGAGGCCTCACACTCTACTGAGAAGGATGATCAAGTCACCAACTTCTTCAATGAAATCACTCCTTGGGAAGTTCTATGGCCATCTAGATAGATTGGATCTAGGCATCTTCAACCACCTATTATTCATCACTTTCGTTGCCCTCTCAGGGTCTTTGTTGTACTCCCTCTGGGCTTTTGTGAAGTCAATCTTTAGCACCCCAGTAGCAGGAGGGCACATGAAGACTTTGTCGATGAACTCAGGATCCATCTAAATTATCACATTACCACTAGCATCTGAGACTAATCTTGTCTCTTTGTTTTTGAATTGGGCACACTGGAGGATGAACTCCATATGATGCACTACCACTGGGAAAGTGGTAACCAGGTGAATGTTGCTCTCAACGATTCTCTTCATCTCAAAACCTAGGTTCATCACCTTCATTTGAGTCACAAACTCGGCCATATCCACATGACCAATTTTGGTGTCTCTAATGTCATCAATGTTGGAGGTGATCGAGGTGATTGGAAAGACACCCTAGTATTTGTACTTCATGGTCTTCACCTTTTTGGGAGACATTTCAGACATTAGAACTGGCTTTGGTTGAATGAGAGCTAATGAGCAAGAGCCTTCAAAAAGC
Source organism: Torreya grandis (assembly GCA_037957365.1). NCBI lineage: Eukaryota > Viridiplantae > Streptophyta > Pinopsida > Cupressales > Taxaceae > Torreya > Torreya grandis. The sequence goes on from JARHVA010000444.1 coordinate 1,858,921, forward strand.
ACTACAATCATGATCACATAATTAGGGGAGAGTGGACGAGTTGGGGAATCCATATTTTAAGTGATCATGACCAAGGAAGGGTATTTAAAAGGGCCAAGTCAAAAACTAGGGCAAAAAATGAGGAGGGAAAGGAAAGAAAGGAAAAGAAGAAAAATCCTCTAGAGTTAGAAAAATTTGGAAGAGAAATGCATGGGCAACAAAAATCGCCACCCCTGCATGAAGAACTGAAAAAGGGGTAGAGGCTACAAAAATTGTTGCCCCTACAGAGTCAGCCTGCACGGGTGGTGAAATTTGCCACCCCTGTAGATCGAGAGTGGAAAAGTGTTGGGGTGGCAAAATTTGCCACCCCTGCACTTCGGGTTGCATCGGCAGCAAAATTTATTGCCAATGCAACTTATGGGGGAAAGAGAGTGTGGGCGACAAAATTCACCACCCGTATAGGTTTAGCAATGGTAGACAAGTAGGCATGGGTGGAAAAATTCACCACCCATGACGGTTCAAAGAAGAAAACCATGGGCAAGAAGAGGGATGGAGAAATTTGCTGCCCTAGCAGGTTAGAGAGGAAAACCATGGGCAAAGGGGAGGGAAAGAAGAAAAACAAAATTAAAAACACCTAACAATAACAAAAAACTAAAAACAAAGGAAATAAGGAGGAATGAAAAGAAAATAAATGTTAAAAACAAGACCTACCTAGAAAACATGCACGCCACGAGATTAAATCCACCAAAATGTGTGTCACCCATTTATTGGATTGTCTACATGCAAAGGGCAAGAGGAGAGGAGGAAGAATGGAGAGAAATAAGCTTGAAATCAGATTATATGGGGTGAAAAACAACCCCAACAGCTTGCTGTGTGTAGCAATAAATGCCACGCATGGAAATTGAGACATGCAGGGGCGGTGAAAATTGCCGCCCTTACAGGTTAGTTGAAGGTTCAGACGCAGGGGTGGCACTTTTCACCACCCTTATAGGTCAAGATGCAGGGGTGGCAAAAATTTTTGCCCTTGCAAATAAAAATGTAGGAGCGGTAAAAATTGCCACCCTTGTATGCAAAAGGCAAAATGCACTAGTGGAAAAAATTGCCGCTCGTGCACAGAAATAGAAGAAAAGAAACACTAACTCTGAAAAGAGGTAGAAATTGGTCCTCTAAACACATCAAGACCATAATGATTTCCACATTTTTGGGAAAAATAGGATGAAAAGACATTACTAATTTCAAAAGCCGTAGTTAGACCAAGATGAGAATGAGAAGAACCCATCTTGAAAACAAACTTAGAGTTACGAAAGATGAAATGGACAAGTTTTGTAGGGGGTTGTTCTTAAAATCAAGCTAAGTTGATTTTGAAAACAATAGCTGGCTCTTATTGAGGAACTTTTGTTAATCAAATTGATCAATGGGAGTAGAAATCAGTCTCTAAGTGCCTTCATCCAAGCCATTGGGCTACGAAGTCAAGCAAAAAAATGAAAGAAAAATAAACAAAATGTAAAAATTGTACATATATACAAATGGACCCATCTAAGCTTCAAGGATTGAACAGCTTCAAATGTTTTCCGCTGTGAGGTAGTGCAAATGGCATTCCATCTTGGTATTTTAGCAAGAAGCTAGCCTCACCACAGAGCTATCGAATGGTAAATGGGCCTCTCCATAAGGAGTCAAATTTGTCGTGCATCCCTTTTGGTTCTCACCTCTTGTCCCATAACAAGACTTGATCTCTGACTTGGAATTTGTGAACTTTAGATTTTTTATCAAAAAGTGCCTTCACCCAATTCTCATGCTCTATAATCTGATCCACTACCATGGCTCATCACTCCTTCAACTCAGTTAGGCACATGATTATTTTATTGACCAAAGTTTCAAAGGTTGAGTCTTTGATTGTATTGGTTAACCTGAGCACTGGTAGTTTAAGGGTGATGGGGATTTCCACATTCAATCCATATAGAAGTTGGAAAGGTGACATACCTATAGCTTTTTTGGGTGTTATCCTATCTACCCATAAAGCATCATATAATGCTTTGTGCCATGTTCTCTGACTGTCGTCTACCAACTTTCTGATAATAGTGACCAGATTCTTGTTACTTGATTCTGCTTGGCCATTTCCTTGAGGGAAATAATCTAAAATGTGGGATAAGGTAATCTCATAATAAAAACAAAATTGAGTAATTTCATGTGATGAAAAATAAGCCGCATTATCTATTACAATCTTGAGTGGGACCCTAAACCTGGAGATGATATTTTCCTTGAGAAAGTTGCACACCACTTCAGACGTAGCGTGCTTGGTTGGGATGGCCTCCACCCACTTGGTAAAGTAATCCATTACTGTGAGGACATAATCATGTTTGGCACTTGAAGATAGGTTGACTATGCCAATGAAGTCAATACCCCACTGCTGAAAAGGTTCCTCGATCACTACCAGCTTGAGAGGCAAAGCAGCCAGCTTAGGCTTCCCAATGAACTGCTAGCACAATTTGCACTTACATACCCATCTGTAGGCATCTTGGTATAGCATGTGCCAATAATACCTTGCTCATAGAATTTTTTGCACTATCATCAATGTAGAAAAATGCCCTCCATAAGCCAAATTGTGGAAAGACTCCAAGAGTTTATCTTGTTGCACCTTATCAATGCAATGAGGAAATGCCCCATCTAGGTTCTTTTTATACAAACCATTATCCCACAGGACATAATTAGTAGCCTTTAACTTAACATTCCATTTCTCCTAATAGGATAGATGAGCGAGACACTCACCATATGTCAAAAAATGAGAAATGTTGGAATACCACTCATTAGTAGTGGCAACAAAGAAGACCGTAGGCACACCTTCAATCTCTATTTCTTCACTTTTCGCTTCATCTGGAATGTTGTTGGTGATCAATTGGCAAAGACCCTTTCCCCACACGAGTTTGGTAGGTTTGATGTCTAGATCAAACTCCTAAATCTTGGTGATCCAATTACCTCTCTTCGTACCAAACTCCTACTGAGTCAAAATGGATTTTACTGTTGTATCAGGTACAAGAACTTTGGTGTGCGAGTTCAAGATATAAAACTTAAAATGCTTGACTGTTTTGACCACTGCGTATGCATGCTTCTCCATTTTAAAATTTTTTAGCTCATGAACCTTGAGTGGAAAAATCATGAAAGAAATAGGATATTATACACCTTCTTGGTTCATTTGAATTAAAATGGCCAAAAGTGTATGTTCGAAAACATAATTATATATTTTAAAATTCTTGGCGTAGTCTAGACAAACCAGGACTGGTGCACGAGCAATTACTTCTTTGATGTCCTTGAATGCTGATTTTCCCTCAGTAGTCCATCTGAAGGTAGCATTGCCTTTCATCTTATTGATGATATGGCGGGTCTTAGCAAAATTAGGAATGAACCGCTAGAGAAAATTCACCTTTTTGAAGAACGAGTGGACTACAGTTTTGTTGGTAGGCAAAGTAAGTTCCTGGATGGATTTGACTCTCTTTGAGTCAATTTTAATACCTTCTTAGGACACAACGTGTCCAAGAAGTTTCCCTTTAGTTACCCCAAAGACAGACTTCTTTGGGTTTTAAGAAATACCATTCTGACAATAGCATTCCAGTATTTTTTGCAAATGGTGGACATGGTCAGAATGATGCTTTGAAAACATTGTCAGATCATCCAAGTACACTATAATGTATTTTCCCATTTCATCATTGAAAGCGAGGTTCATTGCCCTCTAAAATGTGGTGCCTACATTTATCAGATCGAAAGGCATCCTTCGATAGGTGAATGTGCCCCAAGGTGTGGTGAAGGCTATTTTATGTTGGTCCACTTTTTTAACCTCGACCTGATTGTATCCCGACAACCTGTCTAGCATTGATAACATTTCAGAACCTATTACCATTTATAGAAATTGATCCATGATAGAAAGAGGGTAGTTATCTTTTAAAGATAACTAGTTTAAGTTCTTGAAATCCATGCAGATTCGAATTTCACCATTCTTCTTCCTGACTGGCAATATGTTGGCAATCCATGTGGAGTGATGGATTGGGAAAATTATCCAGGCATCAAGCATTTTTTGTATCTCAGCTAAAATAGTACCTGAGATTTTGGATTATATTGCCTAGACTTTTGCTTATAAGGTATAGAGTTTACCTTAAGAGGAATGTCATGGCAGATGTCATTTAGCCTGAGTGATTTCATATCATCATAAGAATAAGCCAAGACATCTATATATTGGTGAAGCAAACTAGCAAGCTTAAATCTTTCTTCAGGAGTACAGCATTTCCCAATGTTTACCATCTTAAGATCTCCCTTGGTTCTTAGGTTTACTTGATCAAAATTTTGAGAAGAGTTTGAATCTGCTCGCTATTGTTTAATAAAATTATCATGGTTATCAAACAACTTCTCTAGGGAAACTAGACCTTTGGGAATCTTATTCTCCTTAAGTTGTAAGAAATCCTCACCTGTATCCATGTTTGGTTCAAGAGTTAATTCACATTCCCAAAGCTTAATACCTTATCCCCCTTAAAATTTGGGTGGGGAACTAAGAGAGTAGCAGAGACAGCCAATGCATCTACCCAGTCATTGAATTCCCTTGGAACAGTGGAGATGTTGAAAGCATCAAAATTTTCAATCTGATCCCAGACCAGATTGAAATAATGGTGCAACCTTTCATTTTTAGTCTGATAGAGGTTCTTTACCTGACAGGCCACCAACTCAGCATCCCCTTTAGCATGGAGTAGCCTAATGCCTTTTTCTCTGGTGGCCTATAATCCAAGTAACAGGGATTCATACTCAGCTATGTTGTTGGTGTTATTAAACTGTAACTTGTAGGATAAAGGAATAATTTTTCCTTGAGGAAATACCAACACAACCCTAGCTCTTGAGGCAGTAGAAGAATAATTTCCATCAAATTCTAAGGTCCACACCTCACTAGACGCTACTTTTTCTTTGAAAACTCCTTCATTTGGGGGAAGAGGTTCTCCCATGTGTTCATTTTGCTTTGCTAATTTAGCCACCGTGTAAGCTAAACACAATTTCAAGTTATCACCTACAAGAGTTTTATCAGATGCCTCATGGATCTCATCCATAGATAGGAAGTAATTTCCCATGCCTGAGGACTCAAATAAGATTTGAGCTTCTAGTGCTGACGATCAGGTAACTACATACCTTGCCTCTTTTTTAGGGAGCAACTTCTTCATGACACCCTGAATTAGGATTCTTGCTTCTGATAGATCCATACTTAGCTCGCCTCTAACATCTTTGTAGAAATTTTGATCGAGCAGGATGCCATAAGAGGCTGAAACATTGGCCACTAGAACCATCATTATTATCCACTTTTCTAGAAAAATTGTGAAAGCAAACTGGGCATCTTTTATCTAACCAAGGAGGGGAACTTGCTTTTTTTCCATCGAAAAATATCTCCCAAAAGTTTTGGTCAAGGTTAGTCCAAGGGAATCTACCACCTTGGTAGGCATAACATTATCTGAGGCTCCAGAGTCTATAATGTAATTACTCAACTTATAACCATTTATAAGTAGGGAAACATAAAAAGGTTCTATTTTCCTAGGAGCAATAGGAGGAGTCACAACAAAATTATTTTGGGTAGATTTGTCTTTATGGGGATCATGAACGGCCTTTAAAGAATCTTGTCCGATGGGGATGGATTTATTTTTAACATACTCTGTCAACCTATCAAATTGTTCTGGGTTAGCCCTCAAATAATCAATCTCTGTCATTTAAATTTTAGTCTTTTTAGCATGATCAATTATATCAAATAATTGAAAAGAACTTGAGACAGAGGAAGAGGGTCCATCAGTTGGAGTTTTAGTAGGTGTGGCACTAGTCTGAATAATAGAAGGAGAAGGTATGGGGTGGTTGGAGGTATTTACCTTTTTGAAAATTACCTGATCATTAGATTGAGGAGGCTATGGAGTCCCTCATTTAGCGATGGAAACTATTGGTCGGATTTCTTCATCTGTCTTTTCTTTATCAGCTTATGGAGCTGACTGGTGTTGAGATCTGGTGAAAATAGCATAAGATCCATCTAACCCTTCCCCCTTACTTCCAGCTTCATCCTGGTAATCCAAGAAACCAATATTGGAGTCACCAGCTAATACTTCTTCTTGCTGATCAAAGAAATTAGCATCATCTTGTTGGTCCAACTGAGGTTGGAGTGAATAGTCATGTTCAGCCTCTAGGGTGCTAAATTGGTAGGTGTTACTTCAATGGCCAATTTCCTTGGAGGGGGAGGTAGGCAATTTGGTTGCCCTTAGTTCTGGGTAGCATTACCCTAATATTGCTGATTTTAGAATGTTCTCCTGGGCATATCTCAATAGGTAGGGGTAGACGTACCTTGGGCTATTTGCCTCTTCAAAGCTATCAATTCATTTGTCAATTTTTTCACCATAGGATCTATAGTGCTTGTAGAAGAACTTTCAACAGATGAGGAGAATCTATTTTTACTAGGGTCTTTTCTGATCTTACCTGCCAAGATAAGATCATCTTCAATATTAGTAGCCAAATTTTGAGTCAATGCTAGATCCATAGGGCTAGCTCACCTCAACAAGAAACTTTGGGAAGCTATGAGTTGATAAAAAAGCACTTGAGGTTCTCCGGCGTGGGCTGAGCAACAGTTGGAATCTGGTTCCTTAGCTTGTTGAATTTAGCTATGAAATCCCTCATGGGTTCTTGAGATTCTTTTTTCATTTAGGTTAGTTGTGCTAAAAAAGCATGTGCATCTTTAGCAAGTTTAAATCTAGCTTCAAATTTGGCTTTGAGAGTGTCCCAGTTAGTTACTGACCCAGCTTGCAGGTGATAGAACCAATCTGCAGTAGCGCCTTGCAGGGTTTCCACAAAAAGTCTCATTACTACATCTTCAAAATCCACACCGATTACGCCACATGCTATGGAGAAAGTGGCAATATGCTCATCGGGATGAACCTTCCCATCACCAAAAAACTTAGGAAATTTTTTCTTAGAACTACGAGGTAGTTCATGCAAGGGTGGAGTCAAATTAAGAGGACCAAAGGAATTACTCCATGGACCTTGAGCCATTATGATAAGAGGATTAAATGGTGGGTTAATGAATCTTGGTGGGGTATTTATAGGTAGGGCATGATTAACAGTAGGAAAAGAATCTCTACCTTGCATTGGTGACCTGATAAGGTTAGGAGGAAAACTCCTAGATCATTGGAGGAAAGGTGGGGAAGGAAAGAGATCAAAATTGCTCAGTTGTGCCAACTCAAACATGGGGTCAAAAACACCCTTGGCTCTCTGGCTTCTTGTGTAGCATGGAGTTGCTAGGTTTCAAATGAAAAAGGGACCGAAACTGCTTTAAGTTGAAGCTTGAGGCTTCAAAATGCACATTCGTAATCCCCAGCGGAGTCACCAAAAATTGTTGGGTGAATATTTTGTCATCAACTAACTGATGACAAAATGGGTATGTCAAGCACAACATAGGGAGATTTACACCATGAAAAGTGTGAGTTTACCAGATCTAGATGAGGTAAATCTCTCCTCTCATCAAGGGGAGGTTCCCTATGAATATTTATGTGCTATATATATATATATATATATATATATATAATTAAGCACAAAATAACACATGGGGTGGTATAACAGCATCCACCTCTCTTTTTTTAGAGGTGATGTATAAGGAACAAGAGGGAGAAATCCTCATCATTGGCCAACAACATTTCTCTTCTTTCAGGAATGGTATTTAGTTAAGAGTAGAAAATCACCTGAAGTAACAAAGTTCACAAAGAAACTCACGTAAGCACAAAGTCTTTCGTATCCTCCTTCACTGATTCAAAACAAGCGTAATCATAGAGTGAAATGAAGCACAAAGTCTTCGCCTAAAACTACAAAAGATAAAATGATCACAAAGATAAAATTAGCTCAAAGTCTCTCTTCTATCTTTTATAAATGCCCTCAGATAATATCAAGACACCCATTTTGCTTATTAAATCAAACAAATAAGAGATTTTCAGGAAAGAAGACATAAGAACTATTTCCTAAATAACATAGATAACTTCAACACAAAGTCTGAAATAAACCTGCTTTTCATTCATTCAACAAAATATGATTTACAAGTTGAGCACAAAGTCTCAAAAAGTGTCTCAATTTTAGTAGAGTTTTTGCTCTCAATTATTAGAGATCCATTTACAAAAGAGATCTCCACTATATATAGGGAGAAACTCTCAAAATTTGGAAAATAATAAAATACAAAAATATCTTAGTCAAAGATGACTCATCTTTGACTTTGAGATATTTTTCCAAACCTTTTACATGTAATTACATATTAAAAAATTGCATGCACTTTTCTCAGGACAAAAGTGCATAAGGAAAGAAGAAGAGAGAAGGGGACAAACTTTAGTTCTTGCCGCCAGACTTCTTCAGATGAGCATCATACATAGTAATGGATGCCTAAATTCTTATACTGTCTGGCACAACTATATTCTTGGAGATGACCCTAGCTCTGATTAAAGCATCCTTCAATGTTGTGATAGCCTTAGCATGATTAGTTAACTTAGACCTCATATTGTTCAGAGTTAACTGAGTATCTAAAATATGGTCCACAGAAGTCATTGAGAAGGTTTTTTCTTCAAAATTCTTTTGAATCATACCCTTAAAGCTTTGGATCATTTCGTTGGCTGAGAGGAACTGGTTATCCTTGGAAGTAAGGTTGTAAGGGAGCTCTTCCAATCTATTTAGCAGGCATGTGTCACTCTTCTCACTAGCATCCCTGGAAGAGTTGAGATCTTCAACCAACTCCTTGAGTACCTAGATCCTATAGATCAGTGACTCCTTGATCTCAACATAGGAATCCTTACTAAAAATGACACCGATAAATATCAAGGTGTTTTTCTTTAGATCCTTCATCTCTCTCCATTTGCTAAGATACTTTTCTGAACTATCAACATCCTGAGAGATAAGAGAGACCAAGTCATCTAATTCTGCCCTCACCTTCTTCATCTTGTCTATCTTTTCTACAACCTCTATGAGTAAGGAAACTCCCTGAGTATGCATCTTTTCAATGTAATATTCCAGCACTTTCCCCTTTAAGTAAGTTTTCTCTGCCTTTTAAATGATAGGGTCATCTATAGAGAAGACCTCTAGAGTTGCCGCTTCACGGGGAAGAGTGAATTTCCTTATTACTTCCGTCAGCTACTCTATCTTGGCCTTATAATAGTCTTTCATCTCCTTTTCTCAGTCAAATTTCTAGACCATGATGTCCATTGCCAACTGTAGATCACTTTTCACATCTTCATGAGTAACTTTGCCAAGTTCAACATGAGAGATGGAATAGCTGCTCATTTCAAAACCCGCAAGGGTTGCATCCTGTGGTGGCTTAGCTATTTCCAAAAAAAATTGCCCCTTTTCCTCAACCAATTTTGAGAGGATCCTTGGCCTCTTAGGAGCATTAGATTTTACTAGCACTATCTTGCCAAAATCGAAGTCATCTAGAGAGATGGCTAACTTCTTTATTTTAGGTGTGAAAGTTGACATCCAAGGTGGGAGAGAAGAAGTATTTGTCATGGCAATGGTTCCTACAGCTGGTGTTATCATGGTAACCTCTACACTGCTAGTGGTAACAGTGGTCACAGTTGGAGTAATAGGCAAAAATGTACCAGCCATTGATTCTAGTTCTTGCACAGAACTTTCTCCTAGATTAAAGGAAGGAGATGAAAGACTAGGAATGGATCAAGAAGAGCGAAGAGTATCTCTAGAAGCACCCTGAGGATCACCAAAAATAACCGTGGATGGAGAGGCGGCTCTAGAAGAGGGAACACTGATAGGAGAGAGAGGTGAAGGAGATGCCATAGGAGACTAAGGTGGAGAAGGAGAGATGCTCTTAAGTGGTTGTGCTTCTTCTTGTGAAGGTAGAGGTTTAGTCTTTGGCTATTCTGAAGGCTGGTCTTCTATCTCCATTTGTTGGGTTGTCTATTCTTGAGAGCTCTATTCTGCAATCCCTTTAGCTTCTACTTTTGGCTCCTCGGTAACCTTTGATTTTTTAGAAATAAAGATGATTCTAGGCTTGTGAGGCCTAGATGGGGAAGGAACATCACCTTTCTTCTTAGTCCTATTTTTTGCTTTCTTCCTCATCTCTGCTTGAAACTCAGCTTCTGATCATGTGATAAATTATTTTAGTATGATCCCTTTGGCTGCTAACCAATCATTGGTGTTAGCCAATATTGGCTCAAATCTCTTCCTTACAGAAGTTAGCTCTTTTTGAGACCACTATATTAGAGGAAGAGGAGAGCCAGCAATCTTTTTATCCAGTCATCTGTTATTGATGATACTCCCATCATTGACCAGATTGGGGGGAATCTCAACAAGCCCTAAATATTCAATTTGTTCCAGGGTCAGCCTGATATAATCCATTCTTCTGATTTCTTCAGCTGTTCTCAAGTCCACCTAGATGTCTTCTATCATAGGCTCATGGAATTGAGTCTTTTGTCTGATCATGTCCTTGACTCCCCTATACTCAAATTTGTCCCTTCTCTTAAACTATTTTAGAGTGACCAGTTGCATCTCTATTTCCATGACTTTGGCTTTGGCTACTATCAAGATGGAGTATCTACCAATTTCAATTGGAAACCTAAGACTTAGTTTTTTAGCTCCATCTGCCTAGTATGTACGATAGCTATTTATCGACAAAGTTCCATTAGAACTAACTTATCAAAAGGAAACTTGGGGAGCATATAGGGGTAGCCTTGGAAAAAGCCAACCTGAAGATAATAAAAGGTGGGAAATTGAAGGAACATGCAACCGTAGTCGTTGACTACTATCCAAGCCCATCAGATACTCTCTTTTGTTCAAGTTGAGGGTTGAAGAGGCATAAAAATATAGTAAAGAAAGCATCATTTATGCTTTTGAAATGGTAGGTTGATCTTTGTAGAGTCAGTTGGGGGTAATATGAGTGGACTGGGGTGGTCTTTCTATCTCCTTCAGTTGTTAAACCCTAGAAGGTTTGCATCGAGGTAGCTATGTACACAAGGTATGAGGTCATGTAAAACTTCGAAGAAGTCTAGACCTTGGTTAGTTGCTCATGAAGGGCATTTCTGATCTACTCACCCCAAAAGATGACCTGCTTACTGTGGAGGATGATTTTTATGAATGGGTACATCCACTCATGGAACTATGAGGAAGATGGGAGGCCTCACACTCTACTGAGAAGGGTGATCAAGTCACAAACTTATTCAATGAAATCACTTTTTGGGATGTTCCACAACCATTTGGATAGATTGGATCTAGGCATCTTTAACCACCGATTATTCATCACTTTCTTTGCACTCTCAGGGTCTTTATCGTACTCCCTCTGGGCTTCTATGAAGTTAATCTTTAGAACCTCGGTAGCAGGAGGGCACATGAAGTATTTGTTGATAAACTCAAGATCTAATTGAATTATCACATTACCGTTGGCATCTGAGACTGATCTTGTCTCTTTGTTGTAGAACCAGGCACACTAGAGGATGAACTATGTATGATGTGCTACCATTGGGAAAGTGGCAACTAGGTGAATGTTGCTCTCAATGATTCTCTTCATCTCAAAACTTGGGTTCATCACCTTCATTCAAGTCATGAACTTGGCCATATCCACATGACCAATTTTGGTGTCTCTGATGTCATCAATGTTGGAGGTGATTGAAGTGATTGGAAAGATGCCCTGGTATTTTTACTTCATGGTCTTCACCTTTTTGGGAGACGTTTCAAACATTAGAACTGGCCTTGGTCGAATGGGAGCTGATGAGCAAGAGCCTTCAGAAAGCATTACAGTTATGATCACATAATTAGGGGAGAGTGGATGAGTTGGGAAATCTGCATTTTAAGTGATCATGACCAAGGAAGGGTATTTAAAAGGGTTGGGTCAAAAACTAGGGCAAAAAACAAGGAGGGAAAGGAAAGAAAGGAAAAGAAGAAAAATCCTCTAGAGTTTGAAAAATTTGGAGGAGAAATGCATGGGTGGTAAAAATCACCACCCCTACAAGAAGAACTGAAAAAGGGGTAGAGGTGGTGAAAATCACTACCCTCACAGAGTCGGCCTGCATGGGTAGTGAAATTCACCACCCCTACAGATCGAGAGTGGAAAAGTGTTGGGGTGGTGAATTTTTTTGCCCCTGCACTTTGGGCTGCATCGATGGCAAAATTTGCCACTGATGCAACTTGCGGGGGAAAGAGAGTGCGGGTGGCAAAATTCACCACCCGTGTAGGTTCGGTAATGGTAGACAAGTAGGCATGGGTGGTGAAATTTGCCACCTATGATGGTTCAAAGAAGAAAACTACAGGCAAGAGGAGGGACGGAGAAATTCACCGCCCTAGCAGGTTAGAGAGGAAAACCGTAGGCAAAGGGAAGGGAAAGAAGAAAAACAAAATTAAAAACACCTAACAACAACAAAAACTGAAAATGAAGGAAAGAAGGAGGAATGAAAAGAAAATAAATGTTAACAACAAGACCTACCTGGAAAACCACGTGTGCCACGAGATTAAATCTGCCAAATGCATGTCACCCATTCACTAGATCATCTAGATGCAAAGGGCAGGAGGAGAGGAGGAAGAATGGAGAGAAATAAGCTTGAAATCAAATTATGTGGGGTGAAAAACAACCCCAACAACCCGTCGTATGTGGTAATAAATGTCACACATGGAAATCAAGACATGAAGGGATGGCAAAAATTGCCGCCCTTATAGGTCGGTTGAAGGTTTAGATACAGGGGTGGCAATTTTTGCCACACTTATAGGTTAAGATGCAGGGGCGGAAAAAATTTCTGCCCTTGCAAATAAAAATCTAGGAGCAGCAAAAATTACCACCCTTGTATGCAAAAGGCAAAATGCACTAGCGGCAAAAATTGCCGCTCGTGCAAAAAAATAGAAGAAAAGAAACACTAACTCTAAAAAGAGGCAAAAATTGGTCCTCTAAACACATCGAGACCGTAATGATTTCCATGTTTTTGGGAAAAATGGGATGAAAAGACATTACTAATTTTGAAAGGCGTAGTTTGACCAAGATGAGAAAGAGAAGAACCCGTCTCGAAAACAAACTTAGAGAGACGAAAGATGAAATGGACAAGTTTCGTAGGGGCTTGTTCCTAAAATTGAGCTAAGCTAATTTTGGAAACAACATAAAGTATAGGCAACATAATTAAATAATTATGAAGTTAAGGCCATAACAAAGGAATAATAAGATAAAAAGACAAAAGAATCAATGTTCATTCAAGAAGAGCAAGTAGGAAGCAATATCATGAATAAGAAGCTAAAGTTAAGGTTGAGGTAGAATCCAAAGCTAAGGTAGAGTTGGATGCCAAATCCAAGGTAGATGTAGATGACATAGCCAGGAAAAAGGGAGATTCTAAAGATAATTTGAAGTGTAATGAAATTACTTAGATGATTCATAGAAATATAATAATATATGGTAGAATTTTAAAAAATAAGTAGATCTATAACAATAATTAGTACAAGAATAGAATATTTGAATATTATGACTGAACCACTTATAAGGGATAAACTCCAGAAAAATGAAATAATAATATGATTCAAATTTTGATTATAAAAGACTCTACCTCTTATATTTACTCTACTTATACATGGTTATTCCATAGACTAACCATACTAAGAATATCAATAAATGTAGTAAGATAATATGAAGCTATATAAGCCATAATTAGGCCACACATATCCCTAGATGCACTATAAGTTAAGAGAATAGCATTCCCACCCATTTATAACACTGTTTAATCAAACTAGGATGTTTTTGTAAGAACACTTCATCTTCCAATGTTTCATCTTTAAAATGTAGATTCTTCAATTTAATCAAATACACCTTAATCACTCTAGTCCATAGTTTATTTGTACTCATATGAAAGATCTCTTCAAGAATTAAAATAACTCAAACTTATTCATCCAATTCAGGTAATTTAGTCTAAATGGAAACTATGTGTCCAATTATCATTTTTAGTCAAGATGCATGGAATACTAGATGTATGTGAGTGGATGGGGGCAAATCCATCTTCTAAGCCACACTGCCAATTTTCTACAAGATTTGATAAGGGCCATAATATTTATATGATAGCTTGTTATCCTTTATTTTTGCATCTAAGACATATAATTATATGGATAAAAATACACAAAGACCCAATCACATATGTCAAAATGTTGCTCACTATGAGGTTGATCTATTTATTGCTTTATTCTATTTTATGTCATTATTAAATTCTCTTGTAAACTAACTAGTGCATCCTATTGATGGAAAATGTGTTCCTCAATAACTCAAACCTTCAGATGCATTATCAAATTTTAAGTGATGGATGGGATTTGATACCCATACAATACCACAAAGTGAGACATTTTATAAGAAGTGTGAAAATAAATGTTATACTACCATTCATCAAGTGGCAACCAATAAACCCATTTGTCTTATTTGTCAAAACAAAAACAAAGAAGGTATCCTTCTAGACATTTTTTGACTACCTCTATTTTTCCATTATATTAAGGATGATAGAATGAGATATGAGCCAACTCGGTGCCCAAACATGTAAATAATTCAATCCAAAAATTACTATTAAATATGGGATCTTAGCCACTTATAATGATCTTTGGAGTACCATATACTTTATGAAATTTATTGAGAAAATAAAAAGCTAATATACTAGAAACAAATGGTTTTGATAAGAAAAAAAAATGAAAATACTTGGTGAGTCAATTCATAACAACCATGATAACATTTTTACCCTCAAACTAGAGTAACCTAGTAAGGAAATTCATGGAAACCTCCTCCCAACACTGACTAGAGATGGAAAAAGGCTACAAAAGACCTAGGGTATTAATGGTTTAAACTTTGTTCTATTGACATACCATGCATTAATCCAGATATTTATAAACATCCCCTTTGAGCCTTTCCCAAAATAAATTTTTCTTAATTCTATGATATGTTTTTAAAAATCCATAGTGACCTTTGAGTGGAGAGGCATGAAGTTCCTAAAGAATTTTATGTTTAAAGAAAGAATGCTTACAAATTTATAATCTGTATTTATACCATAATGTGTTTCCCTTCCATGCAAATATTTTAGATTCATCATGACCATACTAAAGAGTTTGAATAAAATCCTTGGTATCATTGTCATTATCTCATTATGATCTCACTTCCTCTATCCAATCTACTAACCACATGGTCATGGTGCATAACAATGCCTCAACTAATTCATCTCATTAAGAGAGGGAATATACCACCACATTTTAATTTCCTTTATTATACACTATTCAAAATCATATCCAAACATTTTATTCACCCATTTATATGTTTATTCATATGAAAATCATTTTTCCAATAAATATTTGAAGCTATTATGCTTAGTCTTTACCTAAAAGTGATGACCCACTAGATAAGGTCTTTATTGCTTGACTTCATGAAAACTAGCCATCATCTATTTCTCATAGATTATTTTGATCCTATTTTTTCCATTCAATTGGTGACTTTAAAATGCCTTTTATCTACCTTATTATATGAGTATATCCCCCATGCCATATCCTAATGCATCATACTCCACAACAAAACTTTTTGAAAAATCAAGAGTAGCCAAAACTAATGTTGTTCACATAGCCATTTTCAATTGTTTAAATGACTTGGTAGCTAAATAAATCCACTATAAGGAGTATTTATTCAACAAAGAGGTGAGTGGGGATGAAATTATACTATAATTTTTTTTTTAAATATGATAGTAACATGTTAGCCCCAAAAATCCTTAGAGGCTCTTGAGGGTCTTGGGAACCTGTAACTCCATCACTATTTTTTTTTTAAGATAAAATTTCACTCCTTAATTTGAAACAATATGACCCAATTACTCCACCTCTTATACAACAAAATCACAATTAAAATGTTTGGCATAAATATTATGTTGTTCCAAAATTGAAAGTACATGTTTCACATGCTTCAAATGGTCTTCCCAATTTTTGTTGTAGATGAGGATATCATTCAAATATACCAATAAAAAATTTCTAAAAAATGACCTAGAAACAATATTAATTAAACTCTAAAATTTATATGGTGTATTTATGATGCGAGAAGGCATGACCATGAATTCATAATGACCTTCATGAGTTTTGATATTTGTTATTTGTTTTGGGTATGTCCTTATTGATGATTTAAATCTAGTGATGCCAAAATTAAAGGTATAACTTGGTAAAATAAAAATCACAATGTAATTCATCTAAAAAATCATCAATTATTGGAATAGGAAACTTATCTTTGATGGTGTACTTGTTGGGTTATTTGTAGTCTAGGCACATCCTCCAAGTGTCATCCTTCTTCCACACCATAAACATAAAGGAGGAATATTTGCTTTGACTATGTTAGATGATTCTTGCCTCCAACATCTCCTATACCATATTTTTAATTACACTTTTCTTATCATAAGTATAACTATAGGGTCTAGATTTGGGTGGTGTACTTCTTATAATGATCCCAATGCTGTGATAATGTGCATGGCTTGGAAGAAGTCCTTTTGGCATGTCACTAAAAATAACATAATGGTCATCTAACACCTTTGTAAAAATAGGATTTATAGACTCCTTGGTTGGTACAACCTCTATTGAAAATAAGTGTGCCATAAATCCCTTAGCACCTTTTTCGATATTATTTGTCATATGATGGGAACTAACCAATTGTGGAGATTTAGCCCATAATCCATGTAGTTCAAATGTCTTTCCTTTTGAATGGAACCTCACGAATAGTTCTTATAAATACATATTAATATTTCCCAAAGTGGTGAGCCACTACACTCCCAAAATAATGTCATCTCCTCCCATGAGAATAATAAACATAGGGAATCTAAAAAGTAGTCTCTCATAGAAAGCTTAATGTTATGGCATTTTCTAGAATAGTTGATAGTACCACCATCTATAATTATGACTTGAAATTATAGATATAGGTAAATAAAATAGTTTAAATAATTATCCA
Organism: Torreya grandis; assembly: GCA_037957365.1. Lineage (NCBI taxonomy): Eukaryota > Viridiplantae > Streptophyta > Pinopsida > Cupressales > Taxaceae > Torreya > Torreya grandis. The sequence goes on from JARHVA010000444.1 coordinate 1,875,845, forward strand.
ACTTATTGATGATGAAGTTATGTGTCGTCACAGATCCAACTAACATAGTCATCTTTTGTTTCTTTAATAAACCCACCACCTTTAGAGTTTAATTACTAATGATTGAAATTACATGATAAGAAATAGTAGGTTGAGAAATTCATATTCATCCTTGGGTTATTCCAAACTTGCCCTTGAAGATTCATCATATTCATCCTCTTCATTGGTATCTTTAATGTAAAACTTCTTTTCATCACATTAATGTCCTTTGCTCTATTCACTATCATAGCCAAAACACAAACCTTTTACATGTTTTCCTTCATTTTACTGAGGTGTCAATATGGTAGGATATGGAAATGATGGTGTTGGTAAGGTGTTTTCACATACATTAATGAAAGGTATTCATCTAATCATCTCTTTTTCCTCGTCTATGTATGTCATTGATATGACTTCAGTGACATTATTGGGATGAAACATGGAAACCTTTAATTAGATGTTATCTTTGAGGCCACCCAAAAATAGGTTAGGTAAATTTTCCTTAGTGATGTCTACCACATGTAAAGAGAGATATAAAATTGTTGAATGTAATCATTTATGATCCCATTTTGGTGCATCTTGGCTAGATGGCTGAATTAGTGATCAAAGACATTATTGTGATAGTGGAGCTATAACTCAACAAATATTAACCATGAAACTAGGATACCCTTCTTTTTATTTTGAGCACACAACTAACAATACTAAATGAACTGTGTTGTCCCCCAAAAATATCACTCATTTTTGGGACAACATATGAACTATTTTGGTTCAACAGACCAAAATCCTCTCTCCCCTTTTCATGAATTATTCTGAGCATTCAAGTTCTTCATTTTTCAAAGCTTTTCCAGAAATCTATAGACTCTGCAAGCTTGAATCTACAAACTCTACAGGCTTAAATCTATGAACTTTGTATGCTTGAATCTACGGACTCTGTAGGAAGAAAATCTATAGACTTTGTAGGCCAAGTTCTATGGGCTTTGCAAGTTGATTTTTACAGACTCTACAGGAAAGAAGCAAGATCTCAACACTTAGGTGATTTCAAGGTTGGTTCAACAACAAGGTTCAACCAAAATTTCCATTAGCAAGCTTCTAAGCAAAGATTGAACCATTGAACCTTGAACATTTTGGTTCAAGGGTTCAATGGGTTCAAGGTTCAACATCGTCAGCAAGAGTTAGCACTTCAGCAAAGGTTCAACAAGTTTAACCGCTTCTAGGTTCAATGGCTTCAAAACACTTATCAAAGAGAAGGCTTGAACCATCAAATTGTTGAACCATTGAACCACTTTGGTTCAAAGGTTCAATGGGTTCAATGGTTCAATAGGTTCAATGACCAAATGGTTCAACACATTTGGTTCAAAAGGATCAAAAGGACTTAGCCAAATAAAAAGAATGAACTGATTGAACCATTGAACCTTAAACCAAAAGGTTCAACGAGTTCACAGGTTCAAAGATTCAACTAGTGTGATGAAGATCAAAGAGCTTAGAAAGGACAAGTGATGGGCAAAGGAAGAACCAATGAAATAATTGAACCTTGAATTGAAAGAGTTCAAAGTTTAATGGTTCACAAGTTCAAGTAGTTCAAAGCCAGCCTCAAGCAAAGAGAGAAGCAACATGGATGATTCCAAAGGCAATTTCAAATGAAAGCAATTGAACCAAGAAGCTAAGAAGGCCACCTGAACCATTGAAATAGTCAACCAATGATGTCCCCGTGGATGTCAAATTTAAGGTAATAAAATATCTGCTAAGTTTCAAATGTGGCACCGAACCTAAAAACAAACTCAGCAACCAGCTGAAGAAGGAGCTGAAAGAGCTAGCAAAGCTAAGAATATAGCTCCGAGGGCTTAGATTCTAGGAAAAGACAAAACTAGAAAGGGGAAAAGATAACCTAGAAGCTTCAATTCTAAGAAGAGATAAAGCTAGAAAAGATAAAATTAGAAAGAGGACAAAGAGGAAAATATCTACATAGTAGTTATTTCGGTAGCTGCAATAGTCTGTGAAGTAGATTTTCTAGCTTGCAAATATTGAGGATGTAGCCTATTTTTCTTCCATGAAGTAAAGGCAAAATGGATAGTTGCATAGACATCAAAAGGGATAGACCAGATGATCCAGACTCAAGAGAAGACATATGGGATGAAATGACGTGCCATAATTAAGACAGCCATCGTATTTTCAATGGAGTCCTTTGACAAACTTGGAAATGCATTCAAGGCATTGAATGCATAGCATGGGCCATTCTATGGAACAAAGTGCCAAGTCTTTCTTGGCTGCTATATATTGTAATGTCTTGTATCATTCTAAGAGGATCTTCCCCTTACCAAAAGCAAAACTCTACCCGAATTGAAAGGCATTACTAAGACTTTGAGCTCAGATTGTAGTTCATATTTCTTTGATTGAATGAGAAAGCAAGTTACTTGCAGACTTTGTGTTGTTATAGATTGTGCTACATTAGGAGATTGTCTTTATGTCTATCTTCTAAAATCATTCTTTTTTATTTGATTTAACAAGTAGAACTAGTGGAGGTGATAAGGAAGGTGTCCTAAAGCCAACTACTTTCAGACTTTGCACTGTCATAATTATCTTCAGTGTGTGTTTTTATTTTCTATTTCTATGTAAAAGACCTTAGGATGACTTTGTGCCATCATTGTCTTTCTTATCTCCCTCTTTGGGTAGTTGAGGTGGAAACTTTGTGTTTTGTTTCATCATACTGGTTATTGCACCCTTTGTCACCAGTTACTTTTACTAGCTAAAAGAAACTCATGTTGTTTCCTGCAAAAACACTTCTGAAAGAAGAGAAGTGCCTTTAGTTTTTCCACTAGATTTTATCCTTTGTCTATGAGCATCATCTCTGAAAGAAGAGAGATGGATGGTTTATTTTTCCCCCATGTTTTATTCTCTACTTATTTATATTATATATAGCTCCTACGTATTTATAGGGAACCTCCCCTTGATGAGAGGAGAGATTAGTCCCCTTTTGATGTGGTAAAACTACACAACTGGCTGACCAATCTTCCTCCTATGGTTGATCAAACCTATTTATTTTATAGTACACTGATTGACAAAATATTCACCCAATAGTTTTTGGTGACTCCGCTGGGGATGAACTTGTAGTCTAAAGCCTCAAGTTTTAGATTGAAGCAGTCCCTACCCTTATCCATTACATACTCTGGTGACTCTATTCTGTGTCTTACCCATTATCATTATAGCCTTACCATCTTCCTCCATCTCCATTATTTTATCTAGTCTACAAAACTAGAGCTGCTAGAAAAGAGTGCACAATTTAAAGCCTTAAGTTGAAGCAGGGCCAATTCTTTTCCATTTTTGTTCTGCAATCTAGCCACTCCACCCAAATTTGTTATCCCTATTTTTTTATAATTAAATCATGGTAATTTGAGGCCCCTGGGGTAACTCTTTTATTCCACTAAATTTGACTCCACCCCTGCATGAACTTCCATGTAGCTTAAAAAAAAAATCCTTAAATTCTTTGGAGATGGAAAAGTTCACCCTAATGAACACATTACAGCTTTCAGCATAGCCTATGGTATGATAGGGGTGGAATTTCAAGACGTGGTAGTCAGGCTTTTTTTGGAGACCCTACAAGGTGTTGTTGTAGAGTGGTTCTACCATCTACAAGCTAGATCAGTGACTAACTGGGACACACTTAAAGCCAAGTTTGAAGCAAGGTTCAATCCCATAGAAGATGCACATGCCTTGCTAGCCCAGCTCACATAGATGAATAAGGAGCCCCATGAACCTATGAGGGACTTCATTTCTAGGTTCAATAAGTTGAGGCATAAGATTCCCATGATCATCCAACCAACACCTTAGAATCTCAAATATTTCTTCATCAACTCACAGCTACCTAAAGTGAGTTTCCTACTGAGATGGGCTAGACACATAGACCTTGTTGCTGCTCAGGACTTGGCTACTAAGCTATAAGATGACCTTATCTTGGTAGGAAGGATAAGGAGAGATCGTAAAAGAGGTAAATCCTCTTCATATTCTAAGTATCCATCTACATGAACCACGAATCAGATGGTGCAAAAGCTAGTAAATGAATTGCTAGCCTTGGAAAGGCAAATGGCCCAAGGTATGTCTTTTACTCGTTCATACCAAGATGTACCAAGAAAGGCATTCCCCAATCAGCCATATCAAGGAAATACTATTAGAAGTCAAGGGCAGCCAAATCATCTTCCTCCCCCATAGAGGAACCTTGCCCTTAAAGCACCTCCAACCAACTCAGCAGTTGGATATCTAGAAATAGAATATGCTTTCTCTTTCCAACTTGAGTTCGAGAAAGAAAATGATGTTAATCTCTTCACAGAGGATCAAGAAGAATCAATTAGCAACTCCCACATTAGTTTCTTTAATTACCAAGATGAACACAAAAGTGAAGATGAGGCAGTTGAAGGATCATATGCAATATTCACCTAGTCTAAGAATCAGTCAGCCCAGCAGGCTGACAAAGAAAAGATAGAGTGACCCCAACCAACAATTTCAATTGCTAAGAAGATAACCCTCTTCCTTTCCGGTCAAAGGACCTAGTGATTGCCAAAAAGGTAAGTACATCAAAAATTTATGCACCTTCTACTTCAAATTCACAAACCAATCCTCCCCCTCCCAAAAACCAAAAGGATGAACTCCCATCCTCTCTTCTAAGTCCATTTCAGTCATCTAATATAATTGATCATGTTAAGAAATCCAAAAGTCAAATGACTGAGTTTGAATCCCTGTAAGCCAATCCTGAGAAATTAGACATTGGTGGAGAACTAGGTGTGGACCTGTCTGAGGCAAAAAATTTGGTCACCCAAACGTCAGCCCCTACAACTCAAATTCTATTTGAGTTGTCAGGTAGGGGTAATTACTTCTTAACCATAGAGGATTCTCATGTCTCATCTGATGAAAGTCCTATAGCTAGTAGTCCAAGATTTGATCCAAACAAGACATTAGAAGAATTGGTAGGGCATAGTACAAATAAAGAAGGATCTTCCATCTCTAATGAAGAGAAACCTGATAGAAGATTAGCTTCTAATGATGCTTGGATCCTAAAATTTGATGGCAGTGATTCTTCCACTCATGTTGGATGTAGATCTCTATTGCTTAGATTGAAGACTACTCAGGATGAAGAGATCAAACTCCTTCACACCAAAGGAGATGCTAAGTTGATGGTTTGTCAGGAGTTTGATGCTGACAATCAAAACATGTGCTAGACTGGACCAATAAAATAGTAAGCTATGATGGTGAACCATACTGCTATATTCCAAAGTCATTAAAATGAACCCTTTGCCAAGAGAGTAAGGAGTTATGGTTTTCAAAGTGAAGACCACGTCCTACCATGGAGCAAGAAGAGAAAGCTAAAAAGAGGAAGATGCAAAAAATGTGATTCCTGGTTGAGAGTTCCATTCGCTTGTCACTGATTCTAGGTACAAAATGGTTTCCTAATGGTTTATCGGGATGGAACACCATTTTCATTGTCTCACAATGGGTAGCCTCTGAATCACTTCAATTCTTGAAGTGTCAGATAAGTTCACCTGTACGTATTTATATTTGTATAGTCTTTGGTTTTATTTTGTGCTTTTCATTTTTGTTTTCATTTTTTAGAGCCTTTCTTTTTGGGTAGCATGACTCCATAGCCCAATGGCATACTTCAAGGCACTAGAGATTCTGGGTTCTACTCCCCTCAGCTATTCCAAGTTTTCAACTGAAGGAAGTTCCCCAACTAGAGCTAGCTATTGTCCCCCAAAAATATCACTCATTTTTGGGACAACATATGAACTACTTTGGTTTAACAGACCAAAATCCTCTCTCCCCTTTTCAAGAATTATTCTAAGCATTCAATTTCTTCATTTTTCAAAGCTTTTCCAAAAATCTATGGACTCTACAGGCTTGAATCTACAGACTCTATAGGCTTGAATCTATGGACTCTATAGGAAGAAAATCTATAGACTCTACAGGCCAAGTTCTATGGGCTTTGCAAGTTGATTTCTATGGACTCTGTAGGAAAGAAGAAAGCTCTCAATGCTTAGGTGATTTCAAGGTTGGTTCAACAACAAAGTTTAACCAAAATGTCCATTGGCAAGCTTCTAAGTAAAGATTAAACCATTGAACCATTGAATTGTTAAAACTTGAACCTTTTGGTTCAAGGGTTCAATGGGTTTAAGGTTCAATGTTGTTAGCAAGAGTTAGCACTTTGGCAAAGGTTCAAATAGTTCAACCGCTTCTAGGTTCAATGGCTTCAAAACACTTATCAAAGAAAAGGCTTGAACCATAGAACCGTTGAACAATTGAACCACTTTGGTTCAAAGGTTTAATAGGTTCAATGGTTTAACAGGTTTAATGACCAAATGGTTCAACACATTTGGTTCAAAAGGATCAAAATGACTTAGCCAAATAAAAAGAATGAACCAATTGAACCATTGAACCTTGAACCAAAAGGTTCAATGAGTTCACAGGTTTAAAGGTTCAACCAGTGTGATGAAGATCAAAGAGCTTAAAAAGAACAAGTGATGGGTAGAGGAAGAACCAATGAACCAATTGAACCTTGAACCAAAAGAGTTCAAAGTTTAATGGTTCATAGGTTCAAGCAGTTCAAAGGTGGCCTCAAGTAAAGAGAGAAGCAACATGGATGATTCCAAATGCAATTTCAAATGAAAGTGATTAAACCAAGGAGCTGAAAAGGCCGCTTGAACTATTGAAATAATCAACCAATGATGTCCCCGTAGACATCAAATTTAAGGTAATAAAATATTTGATAAGTTTCAAATGTGGTATGGAACCTAAAAACAAACTCAATGACCAACTGAAGAAGGAGCTGAAAGAGCCAGAAAAGCTAAGAATATAGCCCTGAGGGCTCAGATTCTAGGAAAAGACAAAATTGAAAAGGGGAAAAGATAGCCCAGAAGCTTAAATTCCAAGAAGAGACAAAGCTAGAAAAGATAAAAGTATAAAGAGGACAAAGAGGAAAATATCTATGCAGTAGTTATTTCAGTAGCTGGAATAGTCTGTTAATTAGATTTTCTAGCTTGTAAACATTAAGGATGCGGCCTATTTTTCTTCCATGAAGTAAAGGCAAAATAGATAGCTACACAAATGTCAAAAGGGATAAAGTAGATGATCTAGACTCAGGAGAAGACATATGGGATGAAATGACATGCCATAGTTAAGATAGCTGCCCTATTTTCAATGCAGTCCTTTGACAAACCTAGAAATGCATTCAAGGCATTGAATGCACAACATGGGCCATTATATGGAACAAAGCACCATGTCTTTCTTGGCTACTATATATTTTAATCTCTTGTATCATTTTAAGAGGATCTTCCCCTTACCAAAAGTGAAACTCTACCCAAATTGAAAGGCATTATTGAGACTTTGAGCTCATATTATAGTTCATATTTCTTTGATTAAATGAGAAAGCAAGTTACTTGTAGACTTTGTGATGTTATAGCGTGTGCTATAGTAGGAGAATGTTCTTATGTTTGTCTTCTGAAAGCATTCTTGTTTATTTGATTTAACAAGTAGAACTAGTGGAGGTGATAAGGAAGGTGTCCTAAAGCCAACTACTTTCAAACTTTGTGTTGTCATAGTTGTCTTCAGTGTGTGTTGTTATTTTTCATTTTTGTGTAAAATACCTTGGGATGAATTTGTGCCCTCATTGTCTTTTATATCTCCCTCTTTGGGTAGTTGAGGTGGAAACTTTGTGTTCTATTTCATCTTGCTAGTTATTGTGCCCTTTGTCACCAATTACTTTTACTACTTGAAAGAAACTCCTGTTGTTTCCTGCAAGAACACTTTTGAAAGAAGAGAAGTGCCTTTAGTGTTTCCACCAGGATTTTCTCCTTTTTCTGTGAGCATCATCTCTGAAAGAAGAGAGATGAATGGTTTATTCTACCCCCATGTGTTATTTTCTACTTATTTATATTGTATATAGTTCTTACGTATTTATAGGGAACATCCCCTTGATGAGAGGAGAGATTAGTCCCCTATTGATGTGGTAAACCTACACAACTTGCTGACCAATCTCCCTGTTATGGTTGATCAAACCTATTTTGTTTATCAGCATGATGATTGACAAAATATTCACCCAACAAACTGCTCATATAGAGAGGACATGACCACCTTTTTTGAATAGGGAGTCTAATGTAGATCAAATAAATTTGAGTAAGCCATGTGAGTGGATCATTACCATCAAGCTTTTACATGTTCACTTTTGGAAACAACAGCTTCATACCAAGATTTGCATTGTGATTTTTTTGAGGAGGAGAACCAAACTAGAGTGGTGGAGGTTTATGTTTCAATATCTAAGCTAAAAAATTATCCAACTGCCTAGTCATTTATTGTAATTGATCATATAATCCATTGAAGTCCCCTCAACCCTTTGATGTCCTCTTTAATCACATTGAGATCATCTTTCTACACTATGCCATGAATGATAACTTAAGTTGTTGAACACCTCTGAAATACATAGATCAAAAGATTGGGACTCCATATCATCCTTGTGATTATTTTTAGGCATTTATTTCCCTTTCATACATCCATAAGTGTTAGGCCTAACCAAACACAAACCCTAGGAGGGTTGTAACCATAAAAAAATGTATTGGTAGATGATATTATTGTAATTATCTTTTCAATATGAATTCAATGATTGATAATGTACACAAGGGTGAAAAATTTATCTTGAAATGTTTACTAGTAGAATATACTGTTGTGATCATCTCACAGAGATGAATCCAATAAATGTTAATTTTCATAAGGGAAAACATTTCCAAACTATTTTTCTTTTATTATTTTCTTTTTTCTAAAAATATCCACAAACAAAACTACAGTGATGAAAAATCCAATTCTTATCAGATCCAAAGTTATGTTTTTTTGACCTTCTAGTGCTTAGGATGCTAGAACTAAAAAATTTAAACTACAAAATCTTACCCAAATCAAAGCTATACTATTACTTGTAATGAAATTACTTAGATTATTCATAGGAATAGAATAATATATCATAGAAATAAGTATATACATAATAAAAATTGGTATAAGAGTATAATACTTGAATATTATGGTTGGGCCACTTTAAGGGGGAAACCTCCATACCAATAAAATAAGAATTAATTTTTTAATATTATGATAAAATACTAACTAATACCTCTTATATATACTCTACTTAGCCATGGTTATTCCATATGCTAGCCATACTAAGAACATCAAAAAATGTAATAACATAATATGAAATTATGTAAGACATAATTCATACATGTATATCCCTAGGCACACTATAGGTTAAAGGCATAGCATAAAGGTCTAAGCCAAATCCAAGGTAATAGATGAACACAAGGCTCAACATAAGAGTGCATCTTAAAATCCAACCAAGGATACCATGATGGTGGGAATCCCTGAGACCCAACATCCATCTTATACATTAAAGGGATCATATTGTAGTCAAATGGATATGTAGGAGGAGGCATTTTAGGAGAAGCCCCAAATCAATATCCAATGGTTATGGGATCTCCTAATACCATCCACAGATTACACAAATATCACTAGTTGATTGATATTGCATGTTCTACCTAATTCATTCATGTTTTGAGTGACCAAGTCATGTTAGAAGAGAATCAACTCACAGTGTTGCTCTCTTAAGTCATAAAAGATTAGCACAATACACAATAGTTGTAAAAATTTTAAATGCAAGTATAGAACATTAAGACTAACACAAATGGTATTTTTGAGATCCTATAGGAATATGATCAAGTTATAGACATTGTTTTACACCAAGCTCACAACATAGCTTGGAACATGCTTAATTAGAAGCAACAATTGTCTAATATATGGAAGGAGGCCACACCATGCTTCACAAAGGCATATAAATCCAAAGATATAATTAATAATCATTATAATACCTTAGATGTTTTGTATTCCACACTCAAACAATCTATTGAATCCAAAGATAGTGTTATGTTGAAGATGTAAACTTGGAAAAATGAGATTTTATACAATTACTTTATTAGTGTTTGACTAAGGAGAAATTTAGATAAGATGGAGGAGTTATTCCATGACATATAATTGAAATTATTTAATTAATAAGTTATGATCCTAGTGATATGGGATAAGGAAATCCAAATTTTTATTGAGTTTCAAGTTTTGTTGTGCACTAGAATCAACATGGTCATAGAAGCCATCATGGATTGGACATCGTTAAAAAATGACATGTCTCATTTGGATAGGTCTATCATAAACACTATTTAATAACCTAATTTTATTCTTAGAAATTAATTACAGTAAGAACTCTATCAACAAAAAGTTGATGTAGCTTCATATCTTGCACCTTATCCCTAACTACAACCTCCACCAATAGATTTGGTAGTAATAACTTCTTCAAATCCATAAGTGGAACCAAATACATAACATATATTTTATAAAACACATTCCATGCTACCACAATTAGTATAGGTATTTTTCATAGTTCAATTTTGAAAATTTTTAGCAGTTTATAATAGGAAGGGCTTAAACATTAGGAGTTGGGCCAAAATAGTTGAAAACCCATAAAGGGTGGACACCTAGTTATGCTAATCTATTAAAAAATTAAAAGGGTTTTAGATGAGTAAGATAATTATCTGAAAACTTTAAAGGGTGGCTAGGTAGAGTTAAAGGGGTGAAAATGGTAAGTGCCACCTTGAGCAATCACCACAACTTTTTATTCTAACCTAGTTTCTAAGAGTGAGCACAATTTTTAAATTCAGCACGAGGCACACTTCTTGTGAATTTATCTCAAGATGAGATAACCTTTTAAGTTCAAGAAAGTGTTGGTAGTAAATAAGGATTAAAAATAATAGAGTATATTTTATAGACACGTGAAAATCACACTATTTTGTTTCTTTTATCTATTTTTATATGTATTTAGCACTAGAAATCATGTCAAGGGTATTTAAAATATGAAGAGTCTTTCATCTCTTTATATAAAAAAATTGGTGAATCCATAGGAGTACAAAAAGTTAGTGTTTACTTTTTTAGTTAAAATATAAAAATCAAAATAAATAAGAAACAACCTTAAGCCTAAGACCTCATGAGCCAAAGCAAAGGATAAAATAAAACCAAATATGAAGATAAAAAGCACGTTAATTATACCTTTCTTTGTGTATTCTTCACCTTTTCAAATGTAAGTGGATTGTGCCTCAAATTATAGTATCAAAGGGTCTTTGGAAACATCATCTTTAAATAGCAGAACATCTCCTTTTGATAACTTGAGGAATAGTTGATAATAATTGGAGTTGATTCACAAAGTAGTTTTGAGAACTAGCAAAGCTTCATTATAAATCTTGAGAATGTAATATGAAGAGGGGTACACATTTATTTATAGGAAGAAATACTAGTGTGAACCCTCTATCTTGAATTCAAGATGAAGTGTTGAGAAATCACCCTCAAAATACCTCCAAAGGAGGCAATATGATCCCTCCATCTTGCATGCAAGATGGAGGGTGGAGAATCCCATTCAAAATATCTCAAGGAGAGATAAGGTGAGCCCTCCATGTTGTACATAATATGGAGGGTATAAAATGATCCTCAAAATATCTTAAAATATTAAATATGATCCATACGTCTTGCTTATAAGATGAAGGGTAGAGAATAATCCCTCACAATTTGCTTTAAATATTGAAGGTGGGGTCATAAAAGAATATGCCAGGCATCTTGAGATTATTTTGGAAGTGGAGATGCTCTTTTAATGAGGTGGAAAAGGTAAGAATAAGTAATTCATATGAAATTATAATTCCAACTCCATGGAATTATAATTAGAGAGAAGATGAATTAAACTAATCAAAAGACTAATTTAATTAATACAAATGTGATAAGAATTTAGAATATTTAATTATGATAATAGTAAATGATTCATTAATCAGATAAAGAAATGACTAGTGTGATGATGTGAGAATATAGATAATGAATTGATCTAATTGAGGATGCGCCATAGTGAATTCAAATTTATATATTGAATATATAGAATAAATAAGGATAAACAAATGATTTTGGACTAGTTTGTGTATAATTTTTAGGAAGTTATTCCATTTTTTTAATTTTGACACATAAATTAATTAAAATGGAGTGTCTACATGTTTCCCCTATTTAAGGAGGCATTTTGAGACATATATTAAGTAATGTCTTCTCAAATACTAAGAAATGGAATTAAAATAAATGTATAAGATTCTCATAATGATTGAGGAAAATTAACAGATGTTAAATTTGATGATTTACTAAATTTGTTGGCAAATGGGTTCAAATTAATGTCCCAAATGGCACTTGGGAAGCCTTGTATACCCCCTTAAGGTGAGAGTTAGAAAATATTTTGGATGATTATGCATGTGAATTGATGAAAATAACGTGTGTAAAAACACAAGATGATTAAAAAATAAAGGGAATAAAGGAAAATGGGAGGTAAAATAGACAATGGAGTTAGAAATAAGCCTCCAGAGAAGATGAATAGCATACCATTCTGAAATTTGAAATTGGAAGCTATATATTCACCTTGGCATGTAAAATTTATTCATTTTTTACCCAACTCTAATATCTTCATGAAGGTGACTTGGAGACAATGCCTCATAGACCACATTAGAGGTCACTTCTAGATTGAGGACAAGAATTCAGATAGGCACAGAGGTACCTTGATTTTTGTGTTTAATTTACATTTAAACATATGTATTATAAGTACAAGTAGGATCAAAAATTAATTTATCATTTTATTAATGATCAATTTTACTATGAATATGGTGAATTCAACTATGAAAATAACAATTTTGATGAGAAAATAGTGAAATCAACTGTAAAAATAATGAAAATGCCCTAAAGAATAGATATTTCACTAAAACAATGAAACAACATGGAGTGATTATGAAATCAATGAAATTGACTATGAAAATGGTGAATTCAACATCAAAATGATGAAAATGCCCCCAAAATAGAAAATTTGTCAAAATGGTGAAAAGGCTTAGGAAACAATGAAATGACCTTGTTAAATGGTGATTTCACCATAAAAACATTAAAAATGACCCAAACAACATGGAATGTTATAAAAGGCCATACTAATCAATGATTTTACCTTAAAATATAAAAAATGACCTTTCATAATGATGATTTCACTGGAGATCAATGAGAATTCCTTAATGCTAAAGGAATAAAAATTTATCAGAGAGAAGATCAAAAAGCATTTGATGATTGACCAAAAGGGTAGATTCAAGACATGATTAAAGGATTGCATTATGGGGAGTAAGATCAAAATGACTTAAGTGAATTGATATAAAATATAATTGATCAATGAGCTTAATTTGATTGCATTAGGCACAAATGATTTATTTTGGATAATATTATTAGATTCTAGGAGTAGGTGGGCATGCTTATTGTGTGTGAGATGAAGTCTCACATTTTATGATAATATGTGGTATAGACAGAGGAAATGTGCAAAAGTTTCACAATGATTGGCCTCTTGTACATTGTGAGAATGTAAACTACGAGGGTAGATTGAGTGTTAATTAGTGCCCTAGTTGAGTGATGGTGATCTAATACTTTGATATTTTAGTTTCTAATAAGAGAGGTGACCATCACACTAGAAGATGTTTGGTGCATCATATGAGTGTTAAGTAGAGGATAACCACTATATTTTCTAGCACCTAGGCTTAGACATGATATGTTGGAGGACTTAATTGGCCACATCAACATTGAGATGGTATGAGTGGGATACATGGATATAGATGATATTAAGGTATTGGCAAATATGCCATGATATGGGGCAATAGAGGTTTAGAAGTTGTGAAGTGGGGTAGTAGAGGCTAATCCTCTACCACTAGAATTAGTTGGTAGAGTGGTTATTATCCTAATGGCTATTGTTAGTATAATTTTATTACCTAACAAGAGTGCCTAGTTATTCCACATGGGATTAAGAGGAGTGGTCACAAATATGTTAGATTAGATAGTCATATTTACATGGGGGCCTACAATGTTGTCATAGTTATATCATGATTTACATTATGTGGTATATCATGGAAGACATATTATAGATGCTACCACATTTCTCCAGATCTAAGAGTGGGAGAATATTTATATTGAGAGACCAGTAGGATAGTGATAGTAGAGGGGGACATAGGATCTAATGGCCTACATGTGGTATCAGGTTAGACACATATAAAAGGGACATAGGGGGATCTACAACATTATAGATGATCATTATATGAGATTATTGAGGCATATCTAACATGGAGACCATACTTAGGTATTCATTAATAGTAGGCTAAGGATGTAGAGTTTACATAGTATATGACCATTGTTTATTATAGTATTAGTCAACATGTTTATATGATTGAGAGGCATAGACTAGATAGGGTGCAGTGTCAATCTAGGTTGTAACAAGATGTACCTAAGGGTCCAGATCATTTTACCCATATAACTAGAGAGATATGATTGGGGTTAAATAGTGGATCAAACATAGGTAGTAGCTAGGTTTCGGAGGATTATATAGGTGGCTTATGACTACAAAATATGTCCAATAGATGTAGGAGTGGCTATAACATATGCTATATGGTGGGCCTAGCATCAGCCACTAATATTAACCATTATAGTTAATGGTGATCAAGGATAAGGGATAAGAGCTTATTGAAATCAAGTATAGGTTCAAGTACCACTATTGGTTCAAAGGTAGATACCCATAATGGTGGTATTTTATTTGATAGTAGAGGAGGAGGAGGGAGAGTAGGATGTGAAGGTGGAGTTGGATACAGATCCAAAGATGAAGGATGTAGATATAGGAAGCTTATACATGGCATTAGACATGACTATAGATTTAGGATATGAGGGGCCATCAAGACATATGATATCATATTTTAATTAAAACCACCATTGATAAAGTGTAACAAGAGATTAGTTCCAAGGAGATAAAGATATCGAGGATACAAGCTAGATTAGCTTACCAATCATAGTAGTTGACTATAATACATAGATTAGTGTAGACTAGGTTGAGATATCCAGACTAACAGTAGAGGTGAGCTATATTTTATATATCCATTCTTATTTAAATATATAGATGTATTTTACTTGGATAGAGTGAAATATGGCTTAGGAAAAGTGAGATTCCACTCGATTAAAGTGAGATAGTGAGATAGATCTAGGCTAAATTTGATAAAATTATAGCCAGAATAAGATGATGCTCTATAAATTTTGAATCAAAAGGGATTTCTCCATACATTCAAGAAGATCCTTTGGGATAAGGATGAGTCTAGTTACTAGCTAGGGCTTTCCATTTTCAATGTGACCTTAGGGAAAAAATGGGTTAGTTCTTAGAAGAAAGAATATCAAGCTAACCCTAATGATCCATTTTTAAAGCATGATACCTACATAACCAATACTCTAAAAGAGATATTTAGACTCTTGCAGTCCTCCCTGAATTTTGGTTTGTGTGTGAATCATGCAATGTGTGTAAAGTAAGTATGATACTAACCTAGATTGTAACATGGAAAATAAAACCTTATAACTACTCTTTTATTAATTTAGACCTATTTATGTGTTATACCTATGATTGGTATGGAAATAAGGAAGCTTTGATCAATTGAATGATTGATAGAATGATTATGTTAAGTGCCTTGGTCTCTTCTATCTAATTTCTAGGTGAGGAATGAATGTGGTTTGATATTATATTTATACCACTCCTATTGGGAGATAACTCACATTAAATAACTTATGCCAACCATTTGGATACATTTTTTTTGTAAATTTGATGACTTTAGGGCACTGGACACTAATGTCAGGGTAAGACAGTAATGTCAATGCTAAATTTTGTCCTAGAGGTTAGTGTTTAGGGAAAACAAAAATATATACATGCTCAAAACTTATAGAGGTGTAAGATAAGTATATTTTTAATCATTCTAATAAATATAGGATGTATATGTTATCAGTAGAATACTAGTTAGACTAAGAGATAGGCCAAGGGGCACAAGATAGAGTAGATGAGAGGCTTGTAAAAGCAAGTCATGTGTATAACTATGAGGAACAACCAAGGTCTATGTTTTCAAAGTGTATAAGACTAATGTGCTACATAATCAAAAAATATCATCTACATCCCCCCCTTTTAATTTAGTAATGAAATTTCTATATTAATGGAAAGGCATAAGTACTTGAGTGTATATGCACACCTTATCTTTTCTTCAATTGAATTTGAGACCTTTATTGGTGACTAACCTACAACCAAGAACATGTTACAATGTAAAATTAGTGCATATAAATTGGGTTAAAAGTACTTAAAATTAATTTAAATTGAAAGAGCAAGGTTTAGAATTACACTTGTGTGTCGATGTAACCACCTTGCCTATTGGAAAGTTGTTTTGAAAAATATATATCATTGTAAGGATCTAAAGCTGATATTAGGATAAATATAGATAAAATATTTAAAGTGCATATATCTAAGGATATAGAGAGAGATTGGAATGCACATCCCTTAATCTTAGATAAAAATTGAATCACCACTTGGTAGTTAAGATTATCTTAATAATGCAACCCAATGATACTTATAACCTAGTGAGGTTGGTTGATAAAATCAATTTGAACTTGAAAACTTGGTAATATTGAGTGATTTTATCACCTCAACTATACCAAAAGGTGAATCAACTATAGCAATAGACTGATTTGATAAAGTACATAAAATTTTGTATGTTATCAGTACATGTAAAGGTTTTAGAATCTGAAACTGATTTAGATTTTACAAATTAGGCACATGTTTCATATTATATGCACCTTGGATATATCTCATTCTTAAATTGTGTATAAAAATAGAACCAATGTATTGAATTCTACACAAATATGAATTTGAATCATATAATTATGTGCTTTATCCAATTCATATAGTTGTGTAAGTGTGGAGGACATGCTTCCAAAGCATAACCCCACTATATATGGAGAAATATGAAAAAGTAATATAAGTACTAATGTGAAGGACATGTTTTCAAATCATGCCTCCACTATAAACTAGAGATGTTAAAATCTAAATAAGTGTGGAGAACATGTTTCCAAATCATGCCCCCACTAAATTTGTGAATTGATATAACTACCATACACTAAATAAATGTGGATAACATGCTTCCCAAGCAAGCCCCTATTGAATCTAAAAACTATGAATGTGTGAAAGCCATACCCATATGATATTCCCCCACTAAATCTACAAACTAATATAAGTACCAAATATTGAATGAGTGTGGACAACATGCTTCCAAAGCATGACCCCACTAAATTTGAGAACTATGTCAAGTGTGGAGAACATGTTTTCCAAGTATTCCCCCACTAATATACCCCCACTTTGAGGTAAATTAAAGATAGGAACTAGTAGTTACCTCACATCAAAAAGGTATGAAAATTGTATAATCTATAAATGTAACCATGTACCATATAAAAAGAACATGTCTAGGTAAATGTATAATTAAAATGTATAAAACCAAATGTGATCAAATGTAGGACTAAGATGGATGATAAATATCATGGAAACATCTATATAGTAACAGTATAAGTTCAACAAGAAAATAATCACACACATAATATCACTCAAAATCAAGTCAACAAACAAATGTCTGAGGAGACAACAAACAAGGGGCATGTTCAAATTATACAAATTTGAATGGATGTGATTTAATCAAATTTCCACAAATTAAGGAATGACATATTCAAATGTCCATATATCAAGTAATGTCATATTCAAATGTCCAAGAAGGTAAACATAGGTACAAGGGTCACATACAATAGAGCATATTAAAATGCATAAACAATAAATACAAGACACTCAAGGAAGTGCATAAAGTAAAACATAAACAACCATCATAAACATGTCATAGTGGGTCATGGATATAATGTGTTAGGAAAAATATCATAAGTGCATATCATATCAAGTACCATGTGCAAGATATAAACATGGATAAGGCATGTGTAATTACATAAGATCCTAATCATGATAATTTGATATGACCATATAATGATATAAATTTGAAATATCAAGATCATAGAAGATGGATGCCCCCAACATTTTGGAAATAGGAGTAGAGGGAAATCCCAACACCCATAAATGCATAGAAGCATGTATCTATGTATGCCTATATATGTGTATGTAGAATTAAATGATATGTTATTACTCAACATAGAACTAACAAGAATAGTGTTGTTAGTCCATTCATTTAATCAACTCCTTGGTTAATGTCATTAAAACCAAGGTCGGTGTCCAAAAGTTTTACGCAATAAGGCGTGCAACTAGTTTTTAATAGTTTTGTTTTTAGGGGGGTTTCAAAGGGATGAACTAATTCTAAGGATATAATATAATAAAATATAATTGAATATATATAAATTATTAAATAAACATACTTGTAAAATCAAAATATTGAAATTAACACTCTTATTTTAATGAAAATGTTGATAATCAAACTCGCTTATTGATCAAAAGAAATAATAATTAAATATGATTTCCAAAATAAATTTAGGATTGCAAAATTGAATTTACTTTAAGATTGAATTGCTTATGAAAATTAAAATTATAAAAATGTTCTAAAAAATAAAGTATATGCATACACAAATCAAAAAAGACGTGCAGGTCAAACACACCAAACTTTACAACATAAATACCATTAACAAAATTTAAATAACAAATGACATGAACATAAATAAATACATACACAAATCTTGGTTCTTTGGGTGAGTGGGCCCTTGATCTCCCTTTGATAAGATTTGAATAAAATTAATCATTAAGAAACTCGTAAAGCTTCATTAATTTATGAAAATATTACAAAACATAGATCTATTGTTATTACAATACTTCTACTACTGACATTCACTAATTTAAAAATTCTTCTCTCTTTTAGAATATCAATAATATGCTATCTTATTCTCATAATGATTTACAACTACTATCCTAAAATAATTAAACAAATTAACATCATAATCAAATTATAACTATGATCCAACTTATTCACAAGATAGGAAAAGGCATTACAACTACCCACATTTGAAAGAAAACCATTAAAACATAAGGGAGGTTTAACAGCATGCATAACTATAATTTGATTACATCATTTTGTCTTTATTTTGATATAGTAACCCAAAAATACTTTACAAATGCAATGGCTTTTATAGATATGTCTATAAGAAGAAATAATATAAATAGAATGTTATAAAAATTAAGTGTATCCATGACTCAAATAAATGACCATAGACATCTTTGGAATGTTACAATGTCATCAAAAATGCCTTTTATAAGCTTTGAATGATGGCTAAAATGATTCTGAAGCTCTACTAATGTACTCCATAACTTCATGATACATTCTAAAACTTTCTTGTAACACTCCAAATCTTTGATTTTAAACTCTAGATCTCACTATCAAACTCCAAAGACTTACTACCAATCTCCTAAGCTTTGTTGGGAAGCTTCATCATGTTCTAGGCTTGCCTTTAAGAAACAATTTACTTTTTCAAAGCTCTTAGCATTCAATTATAGTATATTCTCTCTTCTATGCATATACAATTGGATAACTAACCATTCCAAAAGTTATAACATGATGTTAAAAGTGGTAAACATAGACTCACACATACTTACTAAGATATAAGAACCTATCTTCTGATTTATACTAGTCATAAATCATAAAATACATACAATGTCCAATCTAAGAAAGTAGGTTAATAGGTGTAACAAGGTCAATATGTGGATATAATAAGTCATAAAATCGACTCATCATTTCCTGCACACTTTACCTTTTACAAGCACTCTTGAAAACTATAACCCTCTTTTCTTATAATTGAATACTCTTTTCTCCAACTTCTATCCAAGATCATAGACATTATAGTGAGTGCCTAAATTTTCCTTAGCTATAGGCATAAATCCCATATCCTGAAGAAAAAATGTCATCCAACTCTTAAATTTCTTAGTGTTTTGTGTTGATGATTTTTTCCAAGGTGACATAGGGATTAAAATAAGTAGTGGCCTAAATCTTATACCAATCCAAGGTTTATTTCCTCCTTGATTGATGATTTTTGATATTATCTGTATAATAGCTCTAGCCTTGTGGACACAACATCAAAGATTTGTGGTGGAGATTATGTCTCTTATTTTCAAAGGTATTTTCAATGTTTCCCACTATTTCATACATGCCACTTTAGTGTCTTAAAAAAATTGTTGAGTGAATCTATCAAAATTTATAATGTTTTTTTGTAAATTAGTAAGTAGTGATATCACATGTACCAGAAGTATTGAATTTTAAATGTTTGCAGAAGTCTAGGTGCACTAGCAATTTGAGTTTTCATACATATTAATATTGTCCTTACTTTGTCAAAAGACTCATTAGTTATCTTCTCCCATGTAGATTTATTTCTAATATTATAAAGGATAGCTTAAATTTAAATCTCTCTTATGAAAAGATTGATCAAGAATATAGAACTATTCCTTAGAATGAAATCACACAAATAGAACTCACATAACAAATCCTGATGGTCTAGAGTACTATTTACAAATATTTATAAAAATTATTTTTCATCTATTATTTCATGGTTTTGATAAACAAGTGTCTTCAATAATTTTAATTTATAAAAATGTTCTTGGATAAAAATGTTATAGGCAAAGGAGGGTCTCCTATAGGGCAACAATTTTTCACCCATCTCATTAATTATTTGAAGGGTGGCCTTATCTTACTGAGTTTGTTGATATGATTCCTCACACTCCTCTTTAAACTTATTTTTTCCTTATATAAGTATTCTATTTTCTACCTTGACCTCTCTAATTTTTGTATAGGTCTTCTCCCATATGGACATGACATCTTGTGAAGACAGAAAGGTTTGAACTTCTCTATTTATTTTCTATTTGGGATATGTTTAAGCATTTTAGTCTAGTGTTTATTTTAATTCAACTACATTCTCAATTACCCTTATCTCATTGTATTTTTATATAGATTAATTATTTACTTCTTAAAATTCTTTTTATAAATATGAAATAGTATTGTCCTTACCTTGTAATTTTAGTCTAAGGAAGGTAGTTTTATCTATTTGTTACTTCATAGTAGCTTAATCTTTGGAAATAAGAAGGGTTTGTTGTAGTTCCATTTATTCATCTAAACTAGAGGAATGGACCTCTTATTCTTTTTCCATCAAAGATTTTATTTTGACAATAAGTGGATTTGATGATGAAGGAGAAGGAAATGAAGGTGAATGAAATTTTACTATAGAATATTTAAAGTCTTCTGCCATGGTGGCCTCCTTTTCAATTACTTCCAAAGTGTCTTCACCAACTTCTTCATGCATTGTTTCTATTTCCATGTCTGTAGTCATGTATTCTACTTCATCTTATTCAACTATAGGATCTTTCCCTAAATATTAAGTTGTAGGCTCCACTTTTATATTTGGGACTCTCATAGGGGTTTTTTGGGTCAAAATTCATAATATCTTAGTTGCATCTCTCTCTAATTCATCATCTTCTTGTAGTATTAATATCATTTTCTTTCTTGTCTATATTTTAGGACTCAGTTCTTCTTATGTCATTGTTCCCTTTATTTGAGATGATCTTAGAATTTTTGGTGTAATCCTCTCTAGAACTTTTATCTCTTCTTCTTCAAAGATGACTATGGTTTATTGAGAAATAAATAGCTCTAGAGTAACTATTGACTATTCTGACCACAAGTCAAAATAGGTCAACCCCCTATAGTAAAAAACTTGTATAGGGGTATATTAGGGTCCTAAAAAGTGTGTCATGGTGTTATTTTATGTCATTTAATGTGTCATCACCTTGGTCATAGTCATTTTATTTCCTAAGTCATTCCATGTCACTTAAATTGCATATTATAGATATTTGTGAGGGTTGTAAAGTTTTCTAAAAAATACAAGTTTTTAAACTCTCTTCCAACATCCATCATGTCATATACTATCATTCATTAGCAGTCCTTAACTAAAAACTATAGGTAATATGTTGAAATAAGAAGAAAAGTGGTAGTTTGGGTAGTTTCAAAAGTTATACAATCTTTATAAGAGTGTGACACATGTGGAAGGCTTGTTGGATGACTCTTAATGTCTCCTATACTCACCTCCATTCATGATCAGCTCTGAAAGTCCCAAAATTGGTCAAAAACCATTATGATCTTCTATCTCTCCAATACAAAACTAGTCAACAGGTTTCTTCTTGGTATGGCTAGTAGAAGAAGTTCCAGGTCAAATTCCCTTGTGGGGTAATAGTACCTCAACCCACTTTATTTTAATTATAGGAGTTTAAGTATTGGTCACATATTCTTTATGAATCATCCTTTAGAAGTTAATTGTCTCATTTTACATGCAAAACACCATACCCTATAGTTTTTCCTCTTCTATGAGTAAGTTCATAAAATCTAATTGTTGAAATTACTTCTAGATGATGATGAAATACTTATCTCATGGCTTTAAAATTTGGTTTCATTTTTAGAGTTATTTTTATAGGTCAAACATCTCAAGTTGAAGATAAGGGCACCTTATTATGTTATAGATAGGTTTTCACTACTTACAGAGTTTACAAGTCCTTATGGTAGCTCTAGAGGATGGTGATATATTTTATATCATGAGTTCCATGGCTTGTTTCATTCCCTTCCTTCCAATTTGAACTCAAAAGGTCCTCATAAAGAGTTGTAGTCAAGAAACATACATACAATCAACTTTCGCATTGATTATCATACACAGTCAGCTAAGTGTGGAGTGTAAGGTCATAAACATGTTCATGGAGGTCTAATGATGTTTTTAAGGTGTTTAACACACTCTTATTACATTTTAAATCAATATTATCTCTCCAAATGATATATTACTAGTTGTGGAAACTTGTCCTCCTCCATAGATAGTCTTATACCATTAATTTTCACATACAGGTGCTTTTAGGGGAATATTACATAAGGTGAGAGTATTTAAACATGTTTTAAGTGATTAATGGTGGAAAAACTCCATTTTAGAGTTTATTGAGGTTCTAATACTGGTTGTAAACCTATATAACATGAAATTGTTTATATCTTACTTTTGCTACCTTGTTTGCAATACTAGCGTATGTCTGTAGGTGTCTTAGAAGGGACTAATCACATGGTTTAAAGACATGAGATCTTGATTTAAATATTTTAAATGATGGGATAATAAATTTTAATAGCTTCTATAAGGTTTTTAACTTTTTTTATTCTCTTACACCATTCATATTAGTACATCATACTTCCATTATCTTGTTTGTAACTATGAAGTGCATCTACATGTGTCCTCAAGAGATAACCACATTAGAATGAGGAAATTTGATCTTATTTGAAGTTTCATGGGTTGATACATCAATTTAAAACCTTTTAAACGTCTAATACTATTGGTAATTCTATAACCATTCTTGTCCTTGATAACCTACCTCTACTGCCCTATGTTCTAAAATGTCCACCTATAGGTGACATTGACAAAGACTTGAAAGTGGACATAGATGTGTATGAACATGTTGGAAATCCTCATCAAGGGATCAATAATTGATAAATTTATTGAGATCCTTTTTTTAATTCATATATAATTAGGAAGATTTCAATCATGGTTTATGATGGGATAAAATAGGTTTAGGGACTAATTACCTTCAAATTTACAAAAAAAAACCCTATGGTATTTTAGATATTTTCATGATAGGTCATCTTGAATTTTTGATCATTACATGGCTCTATATTATATCCCTCATGTAAGGGTAACACTTTTATATAAAAATAAATGGTTTGTCAAATGAGCATGATGTTAAAATCCTGACATTCCATGCATCTTTCCACTATAGAATGCCATTATTCTCTGCAGTGGTTAAACTCAAATTGCCCTACAAACTATGGGATCAAGTGGAAGTATAATCTGTATGTAAGTGAATCCATTTGAATTAAAATGAAATTATTAATACTTAAGGAAAAATTAAAGGGTTTTGAGATTCAATTTTGATATAGACTTCCACCTATAGGTTTCCTCCTTATATCACAAGAATGAACACCTACAGGTTAGTTGTAGGAAGATCATGTGAGTTGGACTAGGTAGTGAGTGTTGGTCTCAGTCAAAGAATAATAAAAACAATTTAAAATATTAAAATATCCTTGTAGACTTAAATTATATCAATTTACCTTTAGTATAATTCCAATCACACCAATACTCACCTATAGGCATACTTTTATTGAGTAAGCATGTTATCTATAGTCAAGTCTAGTTGAGCAAGGGCACACCTTAAGGAGTTAAACAAGGGTTGAAATGATGAATATTCTTGGAGTATCTCAAAAAATTCTATTTACCATATCATTATGTCCCTAGATAAATTAAATAAATCAAGTACCAATAACCAAGACGTAACTTATAGCTATGTTCATGTTCATGCACAATTAGCTAGTCCAAGAATATATTTTGAGGTTTTGAAGAGTTATAAGGTCTATGAGTGTGATATAACTCTAAAAATTGGTGAATATTACCTTCATAACCTCTCTAATCTTCTCATAACTTTATTTTTCCTTGTTAGATAGGGGATATACCCTTTGTTTTACCTCAGATAGAGGGTACTCCAAGAGAACAACAAGTTTGTAGGTAGATGTATATAGGTGTAATTGGTGAGAAAAAAGTGTTAATCCATTGATAGAAAAGTGTGGTAGATTAATAAAATCATATAAAAGTGTATAAAATTCCTTGAGACCATAATAAAATGCATAATTCAAGTTTAGGTAGCAAGGATAAAGTCAATCCTTTAGACCTTGACTAGGCCTAAGATCCTAAAGAGGTGTAGTTAACATTTCTAACCCCAAGTGAAAACTCTATGGAATTTTAAAAACTTTATAAGGATATATGTAGTTATAAACAATTTTTTTTTGTATATAAACTATAAGAAATCCATTTCTTGGCTCAAATAAACTTTGGCATATGTAGAATGAAGAGGAGAATCTCAAGAGGCTAATTTGAGATACTCAAATCTACATGGAAACTTTGCATGGGAGTCTGAGGAGTCTGGGGATGTTGAAGGAGGTCTTGAACAAGAACTTTTTGTAATTTTTTCAAACATTGGATGTCAAACTTGTATGAAAAATCCTTAGATGGAAAAATGACTCTAAACCCTCTAAACCCCTAGCTAGTGACCTGATTAGGAAAATGAAAAAGTATATGCATCTAGTTGGGAAGGAATGGCTTAGTAAATTATTTTAAGTTGGATAAGACTCTCTATATCTCCTCTGCACCCATTTATATTATACCCTACTTGTATGGACATGATATAAAACTAGTTTCTTTGACAATTTTTGGTGTTTTATAGGTTCAAGGGATAGTCAAAAGATACAAGTCACTTTGGGAAATATATTGGTACCTGATATAACCATTCATGTTCATTTCATGCATTATAAAATCTCAAAATTGACTCTTCAAGTGCCTTCATCTCAGCCAATCCAAAGTGGCATAGTGAACAAGCAAGTGAGAAGATAAAAAATATAAGTGGGAGGACTTTTAATGTCTACATGAGGAATATAAGGCCATGATGGATCTTTACAAGTGTCATAAAATTTTCTATATGGAATTATTTTAAAAAATAAAGGCAACTTTGGTGTGAGGTGTGCAAAGTGGCTAAAAGAGGAGTTACTTAGACTGTAGGTAGTGATAACTCATGTCTAAAAGAATCTTGGTGATTAGGGACACCTATAATACATGTTGGAGTTATTTTATAACATATCCCTCTTAGTTAAATCATCTCACCTATCCCTAGTCTATTGTGAAACATTCCATAGAGGTCAAATAATGAAGGCAGTTTTTATGCAAGCAAATGAGAAGTCCTACACCACATTTTAGGAGTTTCATGCTTTAAGGGAATTTTTTCCAAGTAAAACTTGCATGGTATATTCCATATTACTCTTTTCTACATATTTAATGCCTTTTCTCATCTTGACACATGTCTTAGTGAGTCTTGGAATTCATTCTCTTCTCCTCTCTCTCAAATTCTATAAGTAGTAGCCATTTTGGATCTTGTAGACTAATACCACACAATGTATGGCAAAGACCTACTATTTTTGGCATTTTACTATGCCTTTTAACATTAAATTAAAGTTTCTTTTTGAGTTCATGAACATTTTTATAATTTTTCAAAGTGATGTATGGTGATGTTAAGTGATAATTTTCTATCCTTGCTTCTCCTTATCTTCCCATGTTTATACAAGAGTTCCTTTTCTAGTAGGTCATATAGAGTTTAGTTAATGTTGTAGGATCCTTTAAAGAATAAAATTATCCTTAGAGTGTGAAATATACCCTCTAGTTCACTTACCTTGTTTTGTCTCATGAATTTCACTTTTATATTAAAACACTTATGTTAGAATATATTAGGACTATGAAGCTAGTTTGTAGGTCTCATTCCATTGTGATAGAAATATGATAGTCTTGTGTAAATACTTTTGGTGTATCACCCCCTTAGAGTAGTTTCATTTTATGAAAATTTCTCTCTCTTTTCCCATAAGCAACTAGTTAATTAGGTGATAAGCATTTAAAGGTATATCTAGGGAGCTAGCCCTTAAACCTATAGGTCTAATTCTACTATAGGCAAACCCACATACCTAGAAGTATTCCCATGTTGTCTAAATCTAG
Organism: Torreya grandis; assembly: GCA_037957365.1. Lineage (NCBI taxonomy): Eukaryota > Viridiplantae > Streptophyta > Pinopsida > Cupressales > Taxaceae > Torreya > Torreya grandis. Next base: position 1,902,437 of record JARHVA010000444.1, read on the forward strand.
AGGAGGCTTGAACACCCTCTTCTAGGGTGGAAGATTTGGTGATAATAGTAACTAAAAATCTACTTGTGGAACCCTAGGCCTCAATTTTCTACTTTGTATTATCTTCATAGTTGGATTTGGAGTAACCTTTGAGATTTAATGTGAAAATTTTGGCCTCAATTTCTTTGTTTGTACTATTTTTAGAGTTAGTAATTTAGTGTAAATTCCATATTTTGAGATTAAATTTGGTTTTTGGCCATATAGAGAGATCTTCTTTCTACCTTAGGTGGTTTCTTCATTTTTTCTTCAAGAATTTTATCAAAGTATCTTCTATGTTTGGTTGTTTGAAGAAATGATTCTTAAAAATGAGCTAAATGAGTCATTACTATCTTATAGAATTTATTCCTTTCTTGTGTTTCTAGGACATAACTTGTATGGATCCAAAAATATACATAGGAAAATTCACTCAATTCTTAGGCTTGAGTAATCCCTGCCTTAAATGAATTATAAGCTTCATAGCATCACAACCTAGTGAGTTATATTTCCCATCACATGCCAAATCTTTGATTATCAAAAAAGTTATTATTTTTCATGGTTTAGGTAATATTTCTCTTTTAATGCCTTTATCCACCCCTTGAGGATTGAAAATCACCTTAGGATATGCTTCTCCATCTTCATGAAATATTTTGATAAGGTCACTAAAATTAGGGCTACCTATAATTGTCATGCCTTCATCTTGAGTGCCTAATAACTCACTAAAAACTTGATAGGTCAATGCAATATTTATTTCCTTCATTATGGTTTATTTATCTTTAAAATTGGTGATAAACTCCTTCACCATCCTTTCATCATATCATTTAAACTTATTCAGAAATTCATGCTACCCTACTTCTTCAAACATGAAAACTACTCTTTCATCTTTGAGAAATATATTAATAGACTCAAGCTCATATTTTTTATTTTAACCCATGGTAAAAAACTACAAGGGTGTTTTGGATGAAATAATAAAGTATGGTGAGGATGAAGGTAAAATTTAGATAATAATGAGGGTTTCTAATTTTGGGTAGAACCTTTGAATAATTATTTACACGTGTAGCATATACCCCAATTTAATTGCATCAATCTTAGGGATTTAGTCAAATCTCACTAATTTAATAATATGTGACCATCATTAGGTAGTGGTAATCATTTCCAAGTGTAGAAAGTTTGTATTTATGGTGTGGGGTGTAGTTTTTTCCTTTATCATGCCTCATCAACCCCAAAACTCATTTTTAAAAGCTACCAAGTTTGACAACTGTAATGATGGATTCCAAGGATGTTATTCTTTTCATTCATTACCACTTATATCATGTCTTGTTTTCCAATATTTTTACCTTTTTTCTATGTAGTATCTTTTTTGGAAAGGACACTTCCCTTTGTTAAATTGACCCATTTTTGTATATCCATTTTATTTTAGGATGCCTTTCCTTTTTGGGAAACCTTCCTTTTAAACATGAAAAAGAATACATTATTACAACATAATCCTAATCCTAGATACAAAAATAGAATACAAAATACCTTAATTGTTGTGGGGTTTCCACTACTTCTCACACTACCACTTATCCTCCCATGGTTAGATAACATCAGTTAGTGAAGAGCATATACCTAGAGAATAAAAACACCATTTTTTATTGTTTTATTCCTTAAGAAGATACCATTATTGGTTTTTAACTTCTCTTTATTTTAGTTGTTTTAATATTATATTATTTTATTTATTTTTTTAGGAGGACTACCATGTTCTAGTTTTCAATCCTCCCCCTTTATTTAACTTTAAACCTCATCCTTTAGTAATCATAGAAGCACTGAATATTTCCATGTAACCAAACTCATTTTGAGAGTGAATTTATTGAATGAACTCCTCCTTGCTTGGAATTTTTTGTTAAAGTCTCTAATTAAGTATAGTGACTAGAAGATTATTTTTATTTTTATCTATGGGTAATAACTATACTAACCCATTATCAAATATATTTTCTATTTTAAAGGATCCCAACCATCTAGTTCTTAGTTTCCCTTTGAAGTGTTGAAACTTAGAACCAAACAATAGTGCCCAATATCCTTCTTTGAGCCTTCTTCCTTTCATGTGAGTATCAGGCCATTGATTTATTTGGTGTTGAAGAAGGTCTATCTACTATAAGGCTTCAATTATCATCCCATCTAACTCATTAAGCTATAAAATTATCTCCTATTGTGCCTCATCAAGTTTTATGCTTGTCTTTAATGTTGTCCTCAAAGTTTCCAATTCAAACTCAATAAGAAGTATAGGCTTGTTACCAAAAACCAACTCATATGGTGAGAATCTTGTGGTGGCTTTCAATGTGGTGTTATATGCCCATACTCCTTCAAGTAGCTTATTTACCCAATCTTTCCTACTATTTTTGACTATCTTGGTTAGAATGTTCTCCAATTCTCTGTTGGTGACCTCTACTTATAGTTTTACTTGTGGGTGATAGGGTAATGAGTTCATATAACTGACCTGGTAATGTTTTATGAAAGATTTTATCGTGTTGTACATGAATTTTGGTCCTTGATCAGATAATATTTCTCTCAGTGATCTAAACCTCTGCATAATCCTATAGTACAAGAAATCAATAACTATTTTTTCTCTTGCAAATGGGAGAGCTTGAACCTCAGCGCATTTGGTGGCATAGTATGTTCATAGAAGTAATTACTCATTTCATTTTAATGGTGGATTAATAGTACCAACAACAAATAGTCCCCATTTTTTAAATGGTTCAAAAACCACCTAAGGATGCAGAGTCCTCTAATTGGATAGTGTAGGTTTACCCATCCTTTGGAAAGGATCACATCACCATATATATTGCTTCACATTATTATGCAGTGAGGGATAATAATATCCAACCCAAAGGATCTTATGGATAGTCCTCTTGGTTGAATAATGGTCTCCTTTAGGTTCATCATTATAAGCTCTTATGATATCATAAGTCTCATCTTCCCTTATATACCTATCAAGCACATGTTCAAGTCCACACATACATAATACCATTAATCCATTTAAAATAGGAACTATCTCAACCAAATTTTTTATTTATTTAGAATTAAAATGACAAAGAAAGTTTCTTGTAACCAAGTAGTTTTCCATATTAGCAAACCATAGTGACTATGTTGATACTATGAATAACTACTCATCAAGAAAATTATACTCTACTAGATCTTATTCACCTAAAACATTTAATCTAGATAGAAAGTTAGAAACCACATTAAACTTGTTAGGCTTCTCAATAATGGTAATGCCAAATTATTGCAAAATTAGTAACTATTTAATGATCCTACCTCTTACCACTAGTTTATTCATGATGTAACTTATGGTTAAGTGATTTGTATAGACAAAGATTTTGTAACCAGTGATATAATACCTAAATTTATTCATTACATAAATGATATCTAGGAATTATTTTTCAATGGTTGTGTGGTTTATTTTTATGGGGGTGAGGTTCTTGTCGATGTAATAAATTGCATACATATTTCCTTCTTCATCTTTTTGACCCAATATTACCCCATGGTATTTTTCAAGCATCTATATGAATGTCGAATGGTTGCTTCAACTCAAGTCTTATCAATATTTTTGGTAGAGATCATATTGTCTTTAATTTTCTCAAAGGCATGTTGGCATTGGTCTGTCCATAAAAACTCACTATCCTTAGTAAGGAAAGAGAACATGGGAGAAACTATCTTACTAAATTCTTCTATGAAACGTCTCTAATACCATGCATGTCCCAAGAAACTTTTGATATTAGTTTAGTTTTTAAGAGCAAGAAGGTTAGTACTGACTTCTATATTTTTAGGATACATATGTATCCCTTGGGTTGAAATGTTATGACAAAGAACAATTCCTTGATCTACCATTATTATGCATTTCTCATGGCTCAAGGATAGTTTATGTTGTTCACACCTTGATAACACCTTGTCTAGATTTCTTAAATCTTCATCAAAAGATCCACCATACACAATTAAGTCATTTATATGTACCTCTACATAGTCATTAGTTATTTCAGAAAATATGGCCAAAACTTACTTTTGAAAGGTGGCAGGTGCATGACAAAGACAAAAAGGTAACACTTTATAATGAAATTCCCTGAGGGGTATGCAAATTATGTCTTATCCTAGCCTTTTGGAGCTAACCTTATCTGATTGTAACCACTAAACCCATATAATAATGAGAAATATTTTTTCCCAGCTAAGTTATCTAACAATTGATCTATGAAAGGGCAAGGGAAAGTAGTCCCTCATGGTGGATATATTAAATTCTTTGTAGTTTATGCATATCCTCCACTTCCCATTATTATTAATGATAATGATAAGTGGTGATACCCATTGACTATTAGACATTAGATAAATGAATTCCACCTCTAAGAGATTCTCTATATCAATTTATCATCCTTTAAGATTGTCTGACTAGTCTCATATTTTTAGGATACCTTTCATGTCACTTTAATCCCATGCAAATATTTTTTTATGTTTATTTAGGATGTCAAACACCTTAACTTCTTGTTCGTCATTTAACCAACTATTTATAGTTAATATTTTACTTGGTTAGATACCTATTTTCTTGGTCTCTATATAGATAGAATTTATTTGTCTAAACTCACTCATTATATATTTTAGAGGGCATGTATGTGGTAACAACATATGAAATGTGTTAATGTCCTTAAAATAAATTATCACCTTGTGAAATTTATTTTGCTAATGGATAATGAAAAGATGTTAAAATGAGCCCTAACTATTTTGTTCCCACCTAAAAATACTCTTTTGAATGGGTATGTGGTCATATGTGACATTAGGAGGGTTTGATCTAGATGGCTAGTCTTTAGAGGAATATAGACCAAATTTTGGAGTTGTTTTTTTTAAACTATGAAACTTCGTTATTGAACTCCAAAGATAGTCTGACAAGCTCTATAACTTCACTATTGAACTTTGGAGTTGGTTTAATAGGTTCCAAAGCTTCACTACTAATATTTGGAACATGTATGACATACCTTAGAGTGTTACTAATTAATTATGGAGTTATTCTAATAGAGTCTTAAACTTCACTATCAAACTCCAAATCTAGCCCAATCTATCTTAAACTCCTCATTAGTTCATCTTCTAACTCCTCTATGTTATATTTGATAGTTACCATGGCTAATAAGGAGAGGCTATTACTACCTTTTTTAGGTTCATCAACCCATAAGTGATCTAAAATATTTATAGATGGTTTTATAGGTGGATATAAATAAATCCATTTTCATTTTATTCCATCATAAATGATCATGTTTCCTATCATATAGTCTATTAATGTTGTAATTATGGCTAACCATAGCTGAACCATAGCCTTCCCAAGATTAATGGACATCTAAGCTTTCTAATTTTGGTTGCAGTATCATGAAATCTATGGGATATTCCTTATACTCTATTATCACAAAGACATGTTCTATTTTTATGTCAAGTTTGGCAATAGATTGATCTACCACTTGTCGAACTATAGAAGCAGGTTGCACACTTATAAGGGGCAAGGATTTTAGAGTGTCTATTATCATCACATTGATGAAAGTTCTAATTACATAAGTACATTAGGAATATTATTTCTTCCTATGGTTAAAAAAATGATAGGACTTCTAGGATCTCCATACTTAAGTAGAAGTATCTTACTTTCTAATAAATCATTAAGTTTGTCATCTACCTATATTATTTTAGGACATTATCCTTTTTACCTAGATTTTTTATGCATATCCCTTTAATAATTATATTGATTTTTGTAACATACATTATAGCTTGAAGCAATGTAATTTCATTGTTTAACTTCCTTAGATCTTGGATTAAATTATATTAAACCTTATTCCATGTTTCTTTAAGTCTTCTAGGAAATGGTATGGTTGCAAGAACTATAGTAGCTTCTTGAGACATTTCATTTTTCTCATTAGTTTTTTAATTAATTGGTTAAAAAAGATGGTTTGGTTTTTCATTTGGGACTTCTATTATGGTGATTTGAGGATTGTTAAATATCTTTCATGATCTCAACTATGTATCTCCATAATCAATGGTACCAACTCCCAAGGTACATTCTTGATCAATTATATATATAACAGATTCTTGTCTATTCTTTGGATTTTATATAGGCTATATAGGTAGTTGAGGTTAATCAGTTGTTCTATTTTTGGCATTTGAGTGGTATGTGGAGGCATCAACACCTGTTGTTGTGGAAATCTCCTTTGTTGATTAAGGTTTTGTTGGGCAACCATTACTAGTTTATTCTTGGTTGAGGATTAGGTTGGGGCATCCAAGGCTACTGGTGGGTTTAAAGTATTCATGGATATGGTTTCCATTCTTTTGTACCTCATGATGGATATCCCCATGCTTGTAGAAGTTGTTTCCCACCCCATAACATCATCTATGGGTTAGGAGGAGCTCTAAGACCAAAATGGTTCTAATTTTGATTTTGGGATAACTAGTTAACATGTATTTATATGTAATTGAGATATTATATTAATTGGGTTTCTTATTTTAGTTGATTTTTTAGGATAGTTAAGAGGGTAAAATTCTTGGTACCATGATCATCTACATCACAGATCTCACACATATCAGTCCTATCTATAGGGCAATCTAAGAGGGAATGTTTCAACCTACACTTAGGGTAGTACATGGCTAGTGGTTTTATAATGGAATTGGATTTGTCTTATATGCCATATATCATAGTTTTTAACTAGACTAAAATGTATGTCTTGAGGTTGGATAATTTTTCCATTATTTGTCCTACATCTGTATTGCTCTTTCCTAATTTTAGCTTCCTAACACCCCCTCTAGTTCTTGAGTAATTCTTGCACATATTAGCTATGTCATTGAGATAAAGCATGTTTATGTATCCTTTCCCCATAAGGTTCATAGGTTACCTATCATCATCATTAAGTCATTTTAAGAAAATAGTTTTTCATAATTCCTCAATATATATCCACATTTCCTATGAATGAATTGCAAATGGTCAAGGTAATATTTTAAGTGTTCATACACATTTTTTTATTATTTTAAAAAATATATTCTTTTATGTACCTTTTCCTATAGTAATATTGGTATTTATCAAAGAATTTAATTTCCATCTCATTCCATTATGCTATGGATTTTGGTTGCAAGCTAATAAACCATCTCATGGTTATTTCCTTGAGTGTAGAAGGAAACAAATTTAACTTCTAGCTATTATTTCTATAGTCATAGGTTTGACATAGGAAATTGAACTCAAAGAGAAACCCTCTAGAATATTTAGTAAGTTTCCCCTTAAAGGTGGGTAGGATAGATGGATAAATATTTTTAATGGTATTCTTATCATCATATTCTAGTATAATGGGATAAATGAAGGTCTTTATAGATGGATTAACCCTATTTTGTGCATTGTCATTCAGATTCAATATAATTCTTATTTTTTCTCCTATTTATTCCCAAAAATTATTATAGAGGGATTTCCTATGGGGTGGTGAGTTATCAGAGGTGGTTGGAAGGCTACTTGACTAAAACTCACTACCTTGTTTCACAGCATTTTTTAGCTTTAATTTTCTTTGGAGGGAGACACCTACCTATGGAGAAATATTTAAAGGTTCAATTGGAACTAAGTCTCTATCCATTCCAAGAATTAAAAAATAATCTTTAATATTTTCTTACAAATTGTCCACTTTTTCTATGTGAGCTTTTATTTGATCACTTGTGCTATCCTATTAAGAGTTCTTTGGAATAAATCTTCCTTGTGAATTTCTAAGTTTGCTCATATATTTCTATTAAATTTAGGGAAGATGTTTCTTTATTAGCTTATGATATGCATACTATTAACACATAAATTTTTCCCCATTAATGGTGAAAAAAATTATTGGTGTCATTAATCCATTCATTTAATCAACTCCATGGTTGATGTCATTAAAACTAGGGCCAGTCTCTAAAGGTTGTATACAATAAGGTGTGTAGTTAGTTTCTAAAATTTGTTTTTTTTTGGAGGGTTTCATATGGATGAACTAATTTTAAGTCTCTAATATAATCAACTATAATTTAATCTATCTAAATTCTTAAATAAACATACTAGTAGAATCAAAATATCAATGTAACACTCTTTCTTTAAGTAAATGTTCATTATCAAACACACTTGATAATCAAAACAAATCACACTTAAATATGATAGTAGAATTGAATTTAATTGAATATGGAATTGATTTTGAAAAGTAAAATGATAATATTGTTGTAAAAAATAAATTAAATGCATACACAACTCAAAAAATACTTGTCGGTTAAACACACCACACTTTGCAATATAAATACCATAAATAGGATTTAAATAGCAAATGACATGAAAACAAATAAATACCAACATAAATCATATATACTTGGGTGAGCAGGCCCTTAATCTCCTTTGAATAGTATTTTAATCAACTCAGTCATTAAACTTTCATAGCTTCATTAATTTATGAAAATATTACAAAACATAGATATGTTGCTAGTATAATACTTCTATTGTTGACATTCACTAATTACCAAATTCTTCTCTCTTTTAGAATATAAATAATATGTTATATTATTCTCATAGTGATTTCTAAATGATATTCTAAAATAATTAAATAAACTTATAGCATCATATGATCACATTTATGATCCAACTTATTCACCAGATAGGAAAAGGCATTACAACTCCCCACATTCCAAGGAGAAATGTTAGAAATGAAGGGAGTCATGATTGCATGCATAGATACAAGTTGGTTACATCATTTTGTCTTTGTTTTGATCTATTAACCCAAAATTCATTTAAAAATATAGTGGTGTTTTATATATTTTTCTATAAGAGGATAGACTATAAATATAATTCTATAAAAATCAAGTGTATACATGACTCAGATAAATGACCCATAGATATATTCATAATGTTGCAATGTCATCAAAAATTCCTTTGACAACATTTGAATGATGGCTAGAATGATTATATAGCTTTGTTGATGTACTCTAAAACTTCATGATACATTTTGGAACCTACCTATAGCACTTCAGATCTTTGTTGTCGAACTCTAGAGCTCATTGTCAAACTCTAGAGCTTTATTTTCAAACTCTAGAGCTCTACTAGGAAGCTTCATCACACTCTAGGCTTGCCTTTAAGGATCAATTTACTTCACAAAAACTCTTAAAATTCAATTATATTATATTATTTGTTTTGTATATATAAAACTAGAGAACTAATGATGCCAAAAGTTATAACATAATGGTAAAAGGCAAAAAGCATAGACTCACACATAATAATTAAGATATGTGTACCTATATTCTACTTTAGACTAGCCATAAGTCATAAAATACATACAATGTCCAATATAATAAGGTAGGTTAATAGGTGTAATAGGGTTAATATGTGGATATAATGAGTTATAAAATGGACTCATCATATCACATAGATTCCAAGGAGCCAATAAAACATATAGGTGCCAAAAAATGTTTTTTGATTTTTGAATGTTTTTTTTTTTTTTGCTATTTTTTTGAAACATTTTAATGTCTCATGTAACATATTTATGTAAGTGCATCATTTTCATTTTAATTTTTAAAGGTTTTCCTTCAAGTGTAGTAAGGTGGTATACACCTTTTCCTAATTTTTTGAAACTATTAATAGTCTCAACTAGTTTGGTTTGAACTTTCCTTGTATTTTTATGCATTGGTGTTATTTTTATTTTATTTTAGCACTAATTAACCCATATAAAATTCATGAAAATAAACCTTTTCATTATATGCTTGCTTAATGTGATCTTTGTAGACATGGAGGTGCTAAGTAGCCTGTGGGTGTTTTTCACTTAATTTTTCTAATTGATGCAATCTCTTTTCATGATATTTATTATCTTTGATGATTCCTTTGAGATAAACACATAAACAAGATTTTTTTAGCTCAATCATTAAAACTACCTATGTACCATATACCAAGTAATAAGTTGTAGCTTGGGTCATTGTGTGAACATTGGTGTGGTATGCCCATAAAGCATACACCAGTTACTGGTGCCAATCATTACTATAACATTCAATTGTCTTGCCAATTATCTTGACAATAGTTTTATTTTTTCCTTTGCCTACACATTACCTTATAAGTAATAAAGTGTAGAAAATGTATGTTTAATTTTTTATTTACTACAAAATGATTTGACCATTTTTTAAAAGGATGATCTATTATCAAAAATAATAGCTGAAGGAATGTCAAACTAGGAAATAATATTAGTCATCATAAACCTGCATATGTCACCCCCTATTGTAAACTCAAGGGGAATTAATTCCACCCATTTTTAAAAATATTATGTAGTTATAATTATGAATTTATGTCCACCAATGAATACCAGATTGATTTTACCAATCAAATCAAAACCCCATAAGTAAAAAGGCCATGGTGAAATAATTATCTATAACTCATGTGATGTTGCATGATTCAAAATACTATATTTTTAGAATTTTAAACATAATTTTACATGTTTGATGCATTATTGCTCCCTATTAGGCCATTAATAACCCTAGTGAAAAAAAAATTAGGACATGGATCATCTATTGAAATGACCACCATATTCATTGTCATGCATTTATAATAGTGAAGTGTGTGCTTCATATTTATTTAAGCATCACAATAACTACCCATCAAAACTTTCTTTAAGCAAATAATTCATAATAATGACATATCAAAGTGCTTCATGTTATAGTTTTGATTTATCATTCTAGATAAAGTGGTCTAGTATATAGGTTCGATAGAGGAAATTATAAATGTTAGTGTACCACTTTATGTTTGATGTACTATGAGTAATAATAAGGATGGCTAAGGCATCCATTTATTCTAAAGAAATGTAAGGATCCCATAACTATCATATGGTAAAGTTGATATGATCATCATTGATATCAAAAGGCATCAAGTATATGGAACTAGCCATGACATTTTCATGGTGGTTATCTTTACAAGTTACACTATCAATAGAAAATATATTGAATGTCTCTATGAGTTTATCTACCATTTCTTTGTATGGGAAAAGATGATCTTATTTGGTTCGGTAATGATGTAGAACCTAGTTAACAATTAATTAAGAATCACCAAAAACTTAGATGTTGTATATATGAAACTTATGTGCTATGGATAATCTAATTAATAAATCTTCATATTCAACTATATGATTGGTTCAGAAAAAGGCTCATCTATATGAGTAAATACATACATTTTCCATCAAGGGTGAAAAATCCAATGCCAACACCCACCTCTATTTTACATCTTGATCCATTAAATAACATTTTCCATGGGTTAGTAGATATAGTATATGCCTCCAACTCATCATTGAAAGCTTTGGTAAGTGGAAAAAGATCTAGTAAAGGAGCTATACCTAATAGGTCAGTTACAACTTGACCTTTTATTGACTTTTGGGATATAAATATAAGATAAAAATCTATATGTTGCATTACACATTTTTTAATGGGGTCGGTGAGGTGTGTTTTTGTTCATAAGGAACTTTAATGGGTATTTTTAACTATAACATGGACCTCATTATTTATCAATAATGTCATAGATTTTGAGTAGTGTAAACCAAGGCTAAACATAGATTTTATATTTCTAAATATTTAAATTCATAATCAACCAACTAGTGACTGATGTAATAGATTGTGCATTCTTTGTTATCATCACCATATTATGCTAATAGGGCCCCAAGGGCCTCATGAGTAGCCAAGATATAAATAATTAATGGTCTATCCTAGATAGAAGGCATGAGTATTAATGGGTTTGTTAAATATATTTGATTTGATTAAATATCTCTTGACATACATCATCCCATATAAACTTTGTGTCCTTTTTTAGTAAATGCATGAAAGGAATTATTTTCTCATCCAACTGAGCTATGAAGTATATAATAGCATGAATTCAACCTTACAGTCATTGTAACTATTTTAGATTCATTTTTGGTGGTATTTTGACAATGTCTTTAACCTTTTTTGGATTAACCTCGATGACTCATTAATAAATACTATATCCAATAAACTTTATTGAAGATACCCTAAAAACATAATTTTTTGGATTTAATCGAATATTGAACTTGTGCAAGCATTCAAATATTTGTCACAAATTAGTAACATAGTCCTAATGATGCTTATATTTGGCAAGTAAATTACCAACATAATCCTCAATAGTTTTGTGTATAAATTCATGGAATATATGAATCATGGCCCTTTTATATGTGTTTCCTACATTCTTTAACCCAAAATACATGAATATATAGTAAAATGTACCCCAAGTAGTAGTAAATATCATATATTCTTGATCAGTGGGGTTCATTTTGATTTGGTTATATCTTATGAATCCATACATAAATTAAAATGTCTCATATCCAACTATATAATTGATAATCATATCAATATTAGGTAATGGAAATTTATCTTTTGGACAAGGCTTGTTTAAATCTTGGTAGTTAGTGAAATAATGAATATCACCATTAGGTTATTTAACATGTACAATGTTGGACACCCATTAAAATTATGCAATAGATCATATAAATCTAGCATCGAAAAGCTTTTAAATTTCCTTTTTTACCAATAACACTACTTTGGGATTCATTTTATGAATATTTTATTTAACTAGTTGTGCATCTAGGTATAATAATATGTTATACATTTCCATTGATGGATTGATTCTAGGGATATCTAAATAAGCCCAATCAAAGAGTTCAAAAAATTCATGAAGGAACTATCAATAGATTTTTCCTTCATCTTCCTACATCATTGTATCCAATATAACTATTCAATGTTTGTTATTTATTCCATAGTTTTATTGGATTGTTACTTCATTTAGTAAATTGGATTTTTTTGTGAGGAATGGTGCCATAAGAATAGTAGTTGATGTATCATGCTAGACACTAGTATCTCTAGAGTAAAAAACTCTACATTTTTTTTTGAGTTTTAGTTGTACACTCCAAGTTTTATCCCTATGCGCTTTGGTTCGAGACAGTGAAGTTTTTTGACTCAGAGCGTGGGCTCAAATTTCTTGTCATGAATTTCTTGTCAACTAAATTTTGTCTAAATATAAAAGTCGCATGGAAGCTGTCAAGTGTCATCAGCTGAGGCACATTTCATAATTTCTATAAGTTGCTCAAAACGTGCCATGTGTCCCATGGTAACTCAACAGAGCGCAACAAGTGTCAGCATCTGTGTCTCATTTTTCTTATATGTTTCAAAAGTTCTTTCAATAAGCTTTTCTCAAGATCAAGTGGAAGGTGCCAAGTGGCAACTGTGGAAGGTTTCAATATGCTTTTATAAAAAGAAATGGAAGATGCCACATATCCCTAGCTGAAGAAAGTAGAAGCTGCCACGTGTCAATATCTAAAATATCCACATTTTATTTCATCGATAAGTAAAGACTATGGTGGGACTTGAGTTTTTTTAGAGGCAATCAGAAATTGAAACCACCAAGTGTCACCATCTGTATAATTTTAAAAATAAAGCCTAAATGTTTCCATAGTATAGCCAGAGCTCTACAGAGATTGCCATGTGTCACCTTTTGCAGGATTCTTAAAAGGCAGCTAAAAGTAGTGAAAGCTGCCACATGCCATTTGTTAAAAAATGTGGAAAATGACACCTATCCCTATTTTCCTTTTTTAAGCTATTCAAGCAAGAAGTGTTGTGGGTCCCATTCTTTGTAAATTATTAAATTTTGAGGAAGTGGACTATGACAGATGTCCAAGATGGAATACTCTCAAGCAAAGACACAGTAAAGAGTAGCAGTTATGTGGAAAGTGTCGTGTGTCTTCAGTAAGTGCCTCAAAAGTTTCCAAGTGTAATTTTTTGATGCATTTTGAATAATGAAAAAAATTTCAATTAGATTAAGTGAAAAACTCCAAGTGTCCTCACCCATTTCACAGTGGAAAGCATCCTTTGTATCTATTTCAGCCAATGAACTGTAAGAAGAGGGAACATTTAGATCAAAGAAATATCTTTTGTTAGACACTTCCAGTTTAATTAGAATTCAGTTAGGCCATTAGATTGGGAATGTGTAAGCAATCTAGAGATATTTTGATGCTATAAATAGGGGTGCAGAGATCACCAGGAGGATCATCATCAGAAGATAGAGAGAATTTTCTACAGGAAATTGTTATCAGAAGTTGTAGACTTTTTCGCTGTGGCCAGTAATATCATTTGCCTTTGTTCTAATTTCTTGAGTTAGAAAGTTTGTATAATTGTGCATGTTTTTGTGCCTTTTATGTGACTAGAAAATTCATAAGAAAATTGAGTTCTGTGCCTTTATTGATATTTTCTATGTCATTGCAAAATCATCTAAGTTGTGAGAATTTGATTCTATCTATTTTCATCTTTTTACATTGATCATGCCTTGTTTGCTCTTTAGTGTAATTGAACTTTAAAGATAGCTTCATTGTGCTTAGAATTAAGGGTCAAATTAAATTTAGGTGCATCGCCATAGTTAGATTTTTTTCATTGCATTTATGTTTCTATTTAATTATTATCCCTTTCCTCATTATACATTTGAGATAAAGAAGAGCCAGCTTCTTTAAAAGATGCAGGTCATTTTAGGTTGCAAGTCCCACATTCCTAAAACTTCCCATTATTGGTGTTGGAAACAACACAATTTTAATCATCAACAGTTTTTGGCATGCCCAGTGGGACATCATCTTAAAGTTTCTTTCAAGACTGTATGAACTAGAGAGCTATAAGGAGTCAGAGTTATGGACCAGTAAAAAGATCTCAATATGTTGTAAATATAGGTATTCTTTTTCCACCATTGGCAACTAGTCCAAGATGAAGAGTCAATCAGTTTATACCAATACCAAGAGTAAATATGGGAGCTCCTATACCCACAAGGAATTATGCAAGTTAGAACACTGGCAGTCCTTTGATCCTCCCAATACCACCAGCCACTTGGGATCTCATTCTAGTAAATTCCTTGAAAGATCTACCCAAATTTAGTGGGCAAGATTTTAAAATACCTTAAGAACATTTGCAGGATGTGTCTGATGTTTGTGCTATACATGTGGTCACATAGTAGAATGTGGCTATAAGATTGTTAGCAGCTTCTTTTAAAGGAAAAGCTTTGGAATGGTACTAATCCTTGACTCCAAATACCATATCTACATGGGATCAACTTGGAGATATTTTCTTTGAAAGGTTTAAAGAAAAGGGTGATAAGTCTTCTTTGTTGCAACAATTGATTATTATTAAAAGGGCACCACAAGAAGCAATGACTAACTTCAATTTAAGATTTCAAAAGACTTGGGAAAGGATTCCTACTATAGAAAGACCATTACCAAGTATGGCTATAGTATTTTATCTTAAAGCTTTAAATTCAGACATATCAGTAATAATTCTGTCACATGGAGTTCAGACTCTGCCAGAAGCTTATGACTATGCAATTAAAGCTAAAAATAATTTAATAGATACTAGAAAGTTACCCCTAAGGCCTTCCATGCCCATTTTTCTATAAATTACCTTACCTTTGCCTCAAGAATCCCATAATTATATAGCCCCACCTGTGTTTATGTACACATATCCTCAACAACCTGCTAAAGAACTGGTCCCTGCCTAGTCATCTAAGATGGATGATATCAAGAACATCTTAAGGACATTTTCAAATGAGTTAAATAACATAAAAAGATAGGAAAATCATTATCCTAAACCTCAATATCAAGGTTACCAAGGAAATATATACCCATCACAGCCGAACCAGTATCAGGGTCATCAAAGGCAAAATAACCCTCAGCCAGCAAACCAATTAGTTGCAGTCCCTACACCCTCGTAGATTATTCCCCCCAATCCAAATAGAGAGATTGTTTAAGGGTAGAATAATTATGTAGATGGAACCAATGCCTGGTTTTTTCCTTTTAATAATTCTCATATGCCTAGAGATTGTCCCATGGGTAATCTCCAATAAAAGGTAGCAAAGTGAAGAAGAATGGATGGACAATTTGCAAGTACTTTTGACACTCAAGTCTACTAGTCCCTTGGTATGCAAAATTCAGTCTTGATGGCTCAAATTCAAGTGATGTCCTTACAACAACAAGAATAAATAGCCCCTAAACATGCTCTATTTTCATGGGTTGAAGATGAAGAGTCAGTATTCTTAAATGAAGCTTTCACTTCTAAGAAGCCAGTAGTATAATCAAATTACTACACCAGATCAAAGACAAGGATGATGGAATAGCCTGAAGTCACAAATAATGAAGTTATGGGACATCCTCCATTTCAAAGTCATCAAAACATAGCTGTTAGAAAATAAGTGCCTCAGCGAGTTCAGAACCAAGTAATTCCTAGACAAGTTCAAGAAAAAGCAAGGTACTCTTATTTTCCAAGAACCCAAACAGTATAACCAATGAATGTGGTAGATCAGCTAAAGATAACCCCAACACATGTGTCAGTGTGGGACATATTAGTTATTCTTGAGCAAAGGACATTGTTTTAAGAAGCTCTACAAGGTCAAGTAGTGCCTAAACATACTAGCACCAAAGAAAGACTTGCTGATAAAGAAAAGCTCAAAGACACATTTTATCTACAAACAATAACCTTTGTAAACAATGTAGTAGAGGTAAGTAAATCCAAACCAGAGCCCTTCTATTTGACTCTAATAGTGGGAAAGAAATTATTGCATAATGCGATGAAAGATTCAGTGGTTAGTACTATAGTAATGCCTAAGCAAATAGCTGATGCTTTAAAAATAAAGTATGAGCCACTTACTAGAGGAGTCATACAACTGGATGGCAAATTAGTGAAAACAATAGGGAGAATTAAACAACTCCCATTGCAACTATATACTTGCCCCAATATAATTTTCAATCAAGATGTAGTAGTCATAGATATACCCCTTGTATTTGGCCTATGTTTATCTAGGGATTTCATAGCCAAAATAGGAGGATATATGTCACTTGATTGGTCTCACCTCATCCTAATAACCAAATATGGTTCAAAGATGAAAATACTTTCTGAGCCATTATCTAAGGATCACATCACCAATGAACCAACCTCAAAATTAGAGGTAGCTCATGCTATGCTAAATAAGGAAGAAAAGGTCTTTGTTGAAGAGTTGGGTGACTGGACTGAACATGACCAAGAAAAGGAAAATAGCCATTTGTTAGCTATGATGCATAGTGATCCATATGGAAATTATGACTCTACTGGTCTGGGCACTTATGTCATTTTCGATGAAGACCATGAAATCCCAAATGTTTTAAGGGAAGAGACACCAACTACTCAAGAATCTAAAAAAGATTCAAAAATTTGGACCTTAAATTTTGATGGGGCTAAAAGTAAAAGTGGTGCTGGAATAGGAATTTGTCTTGTTGCTCCAAATGGGGAGAAAATTTTGAGAGCTATTCATTTCCAATTTGATTGTACTAATAATGATGCTGAATATGAAGCCTTAGTTCATGGGCTCATATTAGCCAAGAAAAATGGAGTAAAGAATTTAATAGTAAAAGGAGATTCAGAATTAGTGGTGAAGCAAATTAGGGAAAAGACAATAGCCAAAAATGTAAGGATGAGATCCTATAGACATAAAAATTGGGACTTAATAGAAGATTTTTAATCTTTCAATATTGAAGTAGTTCCTACAACCCAAAATTTTGAAGCTAATAGGATGGCACATATTGGCTCACAGTTCAATCTAGCAATTGGCCTATTAGTTAACAATGAGTCAATAAAAGTTATAGTAAGGCAAACTATCCTAGACAATGATGAGAATTGGTAAGTATTTCAAAATGATTCTTAGGTACTCTCATTCTTACAACAATTAGGGGAATTTGCTGATCAATTGCAACCAAAAATTGAAGAGGCATATGGAGACCAAGTTATACAATTAAAGAATAATAAGATTCCCAAAGGCTTAATCACTTTAGAAAACCTATTTGATCTAGAAGATGTAGGCCTAGAGAAGAAAAGGTTCTAAGTAAATAAAGTAGATTATTCTGAAATAGAGGTGAGTGAAGGGAGAAAATTAAAAATTAGAAATTATGCAACTCAAGAGGAAAGGGAAAGATTAATTGACTTATGCAAAAGATATGACATAGTCATAGCCTAGAGCTATGAGGACCTTCATGGATATAATAGAGACATCATTCAGCACATAATAGAACTAAATGAAGGATCTAAGCTAGTTAGATAGAAGAAGAGGCTAGTAAATCCAAGGATTGAATCTCTAATGGTGGATGAGTTGTAGAAACTCTTAGATTCTAAAATAATTTTTCCAATCAAACACTCAACCTGGGTATCAAATCTAGTACCAGTCAAGAAAAAGAATGGTGACATAAGACTCTATGTAGATTTTAGAGATCTTAATAGAGTATATCTGAAAGATCACTATCCCTTACCCTCTATGGAAAAAATTCTATAGACTGTGGCTAGATCAGAGAGATTTTCCTTTCTAGATGGTTTCTCTGGATACAATCAGATTTGGTTAGCTGATGAAGACCGATACAAGACTGTTTTTACTACCAAATAGGGAACATTTGCATATGCTAAGATGCCATTTGGCCTATCAAATACTGGAGCCACTTTTCAAAGAGCTATGGATGTAGAATTTGGAGAACTTATAAATAAAATCATCTTGATTTATCTTGATGATCTTACTATTTTTTCCAAGAATGTTGTTGATCATTTAGAATCTATTTTTAAGAAATGTCAAGAATTTGGAATATCCCTAAATCCTAAGAAATGTATCTTTGTTGTACATCAAGGCAAATTATTGGGACATATAGTATCTAAAGAAGGATTTTCTATAGATCCAGAGAGAGTTGTAGCCATAATGAACTTGCCCTCACCAGTAAATAAGAAAGCAATTCAATCTTTTTGGGGGAAGATTAATTTTTTCAGTCAGTTCATATTTGACTTTGCAGGCTTAGTAATACCACTGACATTCTTATTGAAAAAAGACCTAGTTTTCAAGTGGACTACAAAAGGAAGGCAAGCCTTTGAAGAGGTCAAGAAAGCAATTTCAATGGCCCCAGTATTTAGAAACCTAGACTTTTCTAAGCCTTTTGTAATGTATGTCTATGGAGGAGAGCTCAGTATTGTTGTTATTCTAACATAGAAAGATGATAGACAAGAGGGAGAACATCCAATAGCCATTTTCTCAAGGACTCTTAGGGAATACGAAACCAGATACAAGTTTGTGGAGAAACAAGCATATGTTATGGTAAAAGCCCTCAAGAAATTTAGGCATATAGTATTAGGAAGTAAGATTCTGATACTTGTGGCTCACCCAAGTGTTAGAGAATACATTATGGAGGGTGAAATTACTAAAAGAAGAGGAAAATGGATAACAAAGATCTTTGAATATGATGTAGAGGTCAAACCCACTAAGTTAGTCAAAGGTAGGGGGTTGTGCCAATACATGACTCAAGAGCTTGAAAAGATGATACCTGAAGAAACAAATTCAGAAATGGAAAAGGAAACTGTATTGAGGATACAAGAGGTTGATCAGAACTCCCGGGTCACAAATAGGATTTATTTTATGAAATATGGGATTTACCCAAGAGAACTCCCTGAAAATAAGAGGAGATACTATAAGATGCAAGGGGTCCATTTTATTTTAATTGAACAAGTTCTTTTCAGAAGAAATTCTAATGGCAAACTTTTAAGATGCATAGAGAAAGATGAGGCTAAGAAAATACTACATGAAATGCATCATGGAGTCTCAGGTGGACATTTTTTTGCAAAGACCACAACTATAAAGATAAGTGAGATAGGTTATTTTTGGCCTACTTTATTTATAGAGTGTTATCAACTGGTTAAAAAATGTCAATCTTGTCAATATTATGTGGGGATGAGAAGGAATGCAGTAATGCCTCTTAGTCCTATAATTATTGATGAACCTTTTGCTCAATGGGGTCTTGAATTCATTAGAATGATAAATCCAGTGTCTAATATGGGTCAAAAATGGATTCTAACTGCCACAAATTATTTCACTAGATGGACTGAGGTAGTGCCACTTAAAGAAGTAACAGAAAATGTGATCCTAGACTTTCTAGGGAGTATCACTACTCACTTTGGGGCTCCTCACACCATAATTTTAGATAATGCTAAAGCATTTTTAGGGTCTAAAGTATCTGACTTTGCATTCAAGCATGGAATATATTTGAAAACTTCCTCTAATTATTACCCTCAGGGTAATGGTTTGGTAGAATCAACTAATAAGAACCTGATTAGACTCATCAAGAGAATAGGGGCTGATCATCACAAATAGTGGCATAAAGTGCTTAATATAGCACTGTGGGCTGATAGAATTACACATAAGTAGGTGTCAAAAATTTCCCAATATGAATTGGTCTATGGCAAGCCTATTGTAATACCTCTAAGCTTGGAAATTCCTGCTCTCCAACTGATAAAACAGATTGAAATTGAGGAAAATGGCCCCATGCAAGTGAGACTTGCTAAACTTTTGGAAGTTTAAGAAAAGAGGGATGCAGCACATGATTCATTAATAAAGCATCAAAAAATAATTAAAGACTACTTTGATAAAAAGGACTTCAAATCCCCATTTTGAAGTAGGCTCAATTTTTTTGAAATGGGATGCAAGAGCTGTCAAGCCGAGTCAACACACTAAATTTGAAGCATTGTGGATTGGCCCCTATAAAATTCATGCATGTAAATAGAAAAATTCATTTGAGATAGAAACAATGGAAGGTGAACCTAAAGAGATTCCTGTGAATGGGATCTACTTGAAACATTTTAGTTAAGTTGTGTCTCTATGTATTATAGTTTGATAGTTTCCCTTTCCTTGTTGCTTTATTTTCCCATTTTGTCTTTCTCGCTCTTTCTTTTAAATAAGTGTTCTTTAAACACATAACCATAGCTCAAATCCTTTTTCAAAATTTTCAAAACTCTTGACACATTAAATATCTCCAAAATCCTTAAATTCCCTAAGGTACCTTGCACAGCCACTTTCGTGACATGTCTAACTTGTTGTCCCATGAAGATTTAGTAAGATTTGCTAATGGTTATCCAGGTTTAATGACATTTTTAGACTTGATGGGTCAATAAATACCTCATAACAAGAGTTAAATCTTAAAATTTCTCAAACATTCTTGTGTGTCTACTAGAAAACCCCTGCTACTTGCATTTTCAACTCATAGCAAACATGTTTAAGTGAAAGTTCCTTCCCTATTGCAAAACCTTCATACATGTTACCATAGTTGACTATTTTCAAGAATAGATATAGATATGAAGGGAGCATAGTATTCACAATAAGGGTCTAGGATTTATGAATCCATTGACAAGTTTATTACAAGCAAATTATATGCTTCAGCCCCTGCACAACCATTAAAGACCTATCCACAAACTAGAGTCCCTGAAGTTGGTTTTGCAAACGACCCAACAAAGGTGAAAGATTTTGTAGATAGAATCATAGACCCAATCCTTCACATGCCTAACAAAGCTCTAAGATAAGGAGCACATCAAAGATGTCTTCAGAGGGCCAAGGTTGGATAATATGAAATATTCACAATGAGGATATGGACTTCCCAGCTGGCACAATTCATTGTCCCAAGTGTGCATCTGTGCCTTGACTTAGTTGAAATATGCACTAAATTGTTTCATGCTCCCTGAAATACCATAAACAAGGTCCATTCATGGTGTAGATTACACCAAAGGCTATCAGATAAATGCTAGCCCTGTATCATGACAAGACAACCATGTTTCCCACCATTGCTAAAATGCAAAAAATGTGGGCAAATGTCAATACTCAATTGAGGTTTCTAAAATCAGAATTAAAATTAGGTGATGATGATACCATTGTGCCGACATTGCCAATAGCAAGAGTATAATTTGCACAAGCTAGTCAAGATGCACTTTCAATGATGGCTTTCATTTTTGGAATGAAAGAAGATACAACTATCTATGAAGAACAAATGGCCATCTTTTTCAGATTGAAAATTATTGACAAGACTCAGGAGTATCAACTTGATTTCTCTGAGTAGATTACATATTCAATGGTTGAGCAACTCACCCAGTTCAAATCTAAAGGTATTTTCAGGTATTCCTCTTATCTATTTTATCTCATGTTGTATCAAAATTTTGGCATCTTATCCCAACACATGCATCTAAATATGTATGACCCAAGCTTCAGTCTACATAGAACCATTCATGTGTTTGCATGGACACATATCTTGTCCAAAACTAGCAACCCATATGAATTTTGGGAACCTTTTGTTGCCCCTACTTTTTATCATTTGAGCCTAGAACCAGTTGTAAATAGACTATTTCTAAGTGTCTCAAACCTTATGAACAATTGCACTATTCCTTGTGATTACTTTTTTGGATCCCATCATACTATTATTAGAGTCCATGGTTTTAGTGGGGAACCAGTGTTGCTACCTAATATTTTGACCCTTAGGTTAGCATTCTTAGAGGTCACTAGGTAGGTGTCTATGGTAGATAATGAATATGGCTCTGGGAAGAAAAAGAGGAAAATGTATGATGTTCTATGGGTGACAAACAACATGGCCCTAGAGGTCAAAGATGTTGAGATCATGTTGCTAAGAAAGCTAGCCTTCTTGGGTTTCTCTCTAATTGAAGATAAATGGGTATATGACCCAAATGGTTTCATAACTTCATGGATTAAGACTAAAAGGGTTGCTGCTAGAATTATGCACAAGGGCCATCCCTTTTGGGAAAATAGAAAAAATCCTAGGGAAGATATTCCTAATTTTTATGTTGAATTGATGAATTTGCCCCTTCAAAAAGATAGACCATGGGAAACTTTTTATGTTAAACAAATGGATTTTGACCCTAAAATCAGAATGACTTTTGGTTTAAGAATAGCATTAAAGAATAAAGACTAGAACGTTGAGAAAATAGAAGCCTATTGGAAATATAGGCAAGAGATTTGTGAGACAACTCACTCTTTTGGAGATGTTGATTCAAATAAGAAATGGGAGGACCTCTAGGATGAATGTCATCTATCTCCTATTTCTATCCCTGATACAAGCAATTTGTAGACACAGGGTGGAGAGCCAGAAGCTAGAGTAGAATCTAGTCAAACATCACAGGCCCCAGGGTAAACCTCAGTGGTATTCACTGTAACTATTTGGCCCCAATCTCTCAATACAATTAAAAAACAAAAGAGTGTGGTATCTTTTGAGAATCCACCAAAATCTTCCCCATCAATGTCAGCCCCTGAGGTTCCCAATTC
This sequence comes from Torreya grandis, assembly GCA_037957365.1. Lineage (NCBI taxonomy): Eukaryota > Viridiplantae > Streptophyta > Pinopsida > Cupressales > Taxaceae > Torreya > Torreya grandis. The sequence continues at coordinate 1,925,592 of JARHVA010000444.1, forward strand.
TACACAAGCACCACTAGTAGCAGTGGTAAATGTTGAAGAGAAGGGAGCACAGCCAGAAGAAGAAACACCAAGGAAACATAAGAGGCTGAGGTTCCAACTTGATTCAAAGGAGAGGGCAGAATCATTACGACACCAATCATAGAGTACTTTGGTTTCTACTTAGGTAAGTATTTTTTTTCCTCCTCAATCTCTCTCCTCTCTTATAGGGGTGATGATTCCATCAGGCCAAATAATGTCCCCTACCACCTTCATTGTGCCCATTTCTCATTTTTCCTAATCTATCCATACTCAGGCTATATCATTTCCTCACTTTCCCCCCTCTATCCCCAAGAAAGTACCTCCTTAGATTTCCCCTAACCAACATATGGCTATTTCATGCGGCTCGCCATAAGGTTATCCTTTTACAGGTGGGCACATTGCCTCTCCTTCTACCTTCCAAACTCAAGCAGATGTTGTTAGGAAGGCAAGGGAAGCCCAAACGGAGAAAAAGAGGATAAAAGATAATAAATCCCTAGCTACACCACATCTGAGGTCACAATTTGACCCAATCCAGTAGCAACTAATGGTGACCCATTTGTCACCGAATATAGTCAAGCCAAATGAGCATATACAGCTTGAAGATTACACAATGAAAGCAGTGGCTATAGACATGTCCCTTTTTAGACCACAAGATAGGGTTGAACTACTGAATGAATCCACTTCTATAGTAGCTAAGGATTATTTGAAAATATCAAAGAAGCTACAGAAGATGGAGGTTGACATAGCCCAAGAGAAGGCAAACTGTAGCAGTTTAACTATAGAAATCAATACAAAGAATAATGAAATAGAGAGCCTAAATAAATAGTTGAAAGATATTATTTCTCTTTAGACTCATTAGGATATTTAGGTCCAAAATGATTCTTTGAAAGTAGGGCTAATGCAAGTGAAAGATGCAATGACAACTTTAAGGTGAGAAAAGGTAGCATTTTAGGAAAAATGTGAGGAAAGCCTGCTATAGGTTACTCAACTTCAACAGAAGATATTGAATGAGTAGAATAATACCACTATTATATAGTCCCAACTTTAAGTAGAGTGACAAGTGATAGAAAAATTGACACTTGAGTTGGCTAATAGGCCAAAGAATGTACGGATTTTGAATCTGGTTAAAGAGCTTTATGAATTAATATGGAAAAGAATCTCTAAGGAGATTATTCAGCTCAAACCTTCTCTAACCTTTCTACTAAATGCACATAAATTGTGCAAAAAGGTGGAGACTTTAGTTGAAGACACTTTGTCTACTATTTTTGGGAGAGTGTTTGACTCTCAAATGTTGTTGTAAAAACTATATGATGCAACTAATGGAACATTGTCAGCAGCATGGATTAGTGACAAGATGATCATTGCTAAAAGAGTGAATGAAGTTCTCAATTGTAACTCCGTATCAATCAATTAAAGAGAGCTTCTAGATGTGGTGAAGGAAGGAATCAAAGACATGAAACAATGCATTAAAGATCTGGTGCAATTGGGTCTTCCTTCCCCTTTTCCCAATAGCAACATTGTGTTGATGATTGATGAGATTAAACCTTTGTTGTTAGCCAGGAAAAATGATCAAGCAATTTTTTAGGGTTTAAGAGATGATCCATTAGTGCCTAAAGTATAAGCTATATTGATTCCCTTTTCCTAGCTTGATTTTAAATTGAAGGCTACAGTTCATATTTTGCAAAAAAATTCACACAAGGATATTATCAATCTTGATTTAGACTTCCACGAATTGCAAAATAAGCAGGGGTTATCTTATGATGAGTGGTCTGCTTATCAGACAGCTTTACTAAATTTTTTATTTTCATCACATTTGATCATGTGAGAGATTATGGATTTTTCTTTTTGAGTAGGCTCAAAAGTCTTTGGGGTCGCAAAGAACTATAGAGTAAAAACCTCTACATTTTTTTTTTGAGTTTTAGCTGTACACTCCAAGTTTTGTCCCTGTGCGCTTTGGTTCAAGACCATGAAGTTTTTTGACTCAAAGCGTGGGCTCAAATTTCTTGTCATGAATTTCTTGTTTCCTAAATTTTGTCTAAATATCAGAGTCACACAGAAGCTACCAAGTGTCATCGGCTGAGGCACATTTCATGATTTATATAAGTTGCTCAAAATGTGCCATGTGTCCTATGGTAACTCAGTGGATCATGACAAGTGTTGGCATCCATGTCTCATGTTTCTTATACATTTCAAAATCTTATTTCAATAAGCTTTTCTCGAGATCAAGTGAAAGGCACCAAGTGGCAACTATAGAAGCTTTCAATATGCTTTTCTAAAAAGCAACGAAAGATGCCACATATCCCTAGCTAAATAAATTGAAAGCCACCATGTGTCAATATCCAAAATATCCACATTTTGTTTCATCGATAAGTAAAGACTATGGTGGGACCTTGGTTTTGTTTTTGAGGCAAGTGAAAGATGCCAAGTGTCAACATCCGTATAATTTTAAAAATAAAGCTTGAATGTTTCCATAGTATAGCTAGAGCCCTGCAAAGACTGCCACATGTCACCTTTTGCAAGATTCTCAGAAGGTATCTAAAAGTAGTGAAAGCTACCATGTGTCATTTGTTAAAAAATGTAGAAAATGACACCTATCCCTATTTTCCTTTTTGAAGCTGTTCAAGCAAGAAGTGTTGTGGCTCCCATTCTTCATAAATTGTTAAAGTTTGAGGAAGCAGACTGTGACAGATGTCCAAGATGGAATACTCCTGAGAAAAGACATAATAAAGAGTAACAATTACGTAGAAAGTGTCGTGTGTCTTTGGTAAGTGCCTTGGAAGCTTCCAAGTGTTATTTTTTTATGCCTTTTGAATAATGAAAAAAAATTCAAGTAGAGTAAGTGAAACACTCCAAGTGTCCTCACCCATTTCACAGTGGAAAGCATCCTATGTATCTATTTCAACCAATGAACTGCAAAAAGATGGAACATTTTAGATCCAAGAAATATCTTTTGTTAGACACTTCCAGTTTAGTTAGAATTCAATTAGGCCATTGGATTGGGAACGTGTAGGCAATCTAGAGCTATTTTGATGCTATAAATAGGGGTGCAGAGATCACCAAGAGGATCATCATCAGAAGATAGAGAGAATTTTCTACAAGAAATTATTATCAATAGTTTTAGACTTTTTTAGCTGTGGCTAGTAATATCATTTGCCTTTTTTCTATTTTCTTGAGTTAGAAAGTTTGTATAACTATGCATGTTTCTATTCCTTTTATGTGATTGGAAAATTAATAAGAAGACTGAGTTTTGTGCCTTTGTTGATATTTTCTATGTCATTACAAAATCATCTAAGTTGTGAGCCTTTGATTCTATCTATTTTCATCTTTTTACATTGATCATGCCTTGTTTGCTCTTTAATGTAATTGAATTTTAAAGATAGCTTCATTGTGCTTAGAATTAAGGGTCAAATTAAATTTAGGTGCATTGTCATAGTTAGATTTTTTTCATTGCATTTGTGTTTTTGTTTAATTCTTATCCCTTTCCTCATTATACATTTGAGATAAAGAAGAGCTAGTTTCTTTAAAATCTGGGGGTCATTTCAAGTTGCAAGTCCCACATTCCTAAAACTTCCCATTGTTGGTGTTGGAAACAGTGCAATTTTAATCATCAATAGTATCATCATTTTCACCAAAGTAAGCATGAGTATAGGTGGCATGAGGAAACTTGTTATTATGATAGAAAGAAGGGAGATCCTCATATGCCCCCAAATAATCTAGTAATGATTCATCATTCAATAATTCATCCAATGTAAAAAAATTTGGTGAATCACACTCATTAATAAGATGAGGGTTAACCACTATTTGATTAGTTTTAAAAGTATTCATGCACCTTGACTTGGGCTTTTAAAATTAAGTGTTGTTATAAGAGATGTGCTTATGAATTAAAATTTATTCTAAATAACCCTAACCTTGATATTTTATATTGTTTGTAGGAGAAATAAGTTGAGATATGCCTTTTTCATGTTAACCTATCCCCTATCCTTTGTATCCATATTTTAGTAAATATTAAGAACCAAAATCAAGATTGTAAGATTATGATGTATTATTATCCATTTTTTTTATCATTACATAATGTTTAAAGGGATTAGTATCCATAATACAAGTGTAAATAAACCCATGATGACTTAATTTTAAGCATGTGTACAAATTTAATGGAACCACATACATATCACGTATCTATAGCCATCCCAATAGGATGTTATATTTAAAGTCATTTGGCATAATTTAGCATAGAGTAAGTAGGGTAAAGGGACCTAAAATAATATTTAGTGTTATTTTTTCCAACACTTTTTTCAAGATATTATAAAATCCCTTGATGCTCATCTTAGATGGAGCCAAATTTGAAGGCTTGATGCTAATTGAGGAGAGAAAAGATACGTTACAAATGTTGAGTCCTAAACCATTGTCCATAAGAACTCATTTTACCATTTTATTTCAAACACACACTTGGATTTAGAGTGGAAAAAAACTATTTATAATATGTTGAGGTGGTAATTCCTCTTTTTAAAAGGATATATTATGCTCATTCCATTTGATAGAATTTAAAATAGAAGACACATATGGTGGTTCCATATTACCAGGTAGTATAGTCATACACAATGCATCCAAAATGGCATCCTTATAATTGGATGATCAATGTAAAAATTTTAATATGTAAGTTTGAGAAATAATATCCTTTGATGGTGTGGGAACATAGCATGGATTGAATGATTGCTTCATACATTCACTTTGGTATTTTGTAGTAACAGGTAAAATCTCATTGTAAACATTAGAATAAGAAGGAATGTGTTGGAATGCATATTTGGAACCCCTTATATATCTAATTGATTTAATCATGCATGAGATATAATAACTAACATACACTATGAGGCATTGTAATATGAAATAGTTAACAGAGATATCCATAGAAAACATGATTTTGAGAACAACCTAATATTATGTTTCCAATATGAACATCTTTATTTATAATAAATAATAAAAAATTAGAAAGTGCTCAAAATAAAAGAGAAAACCCTAAGCCATATAGGGTTTTGAGCTCAAAAATTAGGTTGTCCAAATTTTTAACCCTAATTTGGATGTGGATCCTTTTGGGTACATAGGGTTAAGAATATACAAATGAAATGGCACAAGGGTTATAATCAAATTTATAGTAGGCCAATTAAATGCTAAACTCAAATATAAACATACACTAAATATATTATGATTAGAAAGTCTAAATATGTAAATTAGAACTATGATAGATATAGAAATGGCATAGAAGTGATGTAATTATCTTGTTCTAGTGCTAATGTTGACTTGGATATTAAACAAGCTAAAAATAAGTGGGAAGCTAGTTAGGGAATGAGTGTTAAATTCTAGATCTAGTACTTCTGGCTCTTTAGATAGTTATATAATCCTGCAATAGTTTAATTGATGATATTATTTGAGTACAATGATTATGTCCTATGTGTAATATATAGTTAAACAAGATGCAACCATCTAAATGCTTTTAGTTTTTTCATCACCTTCACTCTGGTGCATTCAAATATGCATCATGGACTATCACTCTTTTTGAAATGGTAAACCCCTATCTTTCCATCCTCAATGTGACATTGGGGAAAAATTATCTATTGGGAACATGGTGTTGAGTTGACCCCAATGACCTCACTATCAAAGGACACTCCCTACATAGAAAACACTCTAGAAGAGGGCCTCAAACTTAAGTAGTTATCCCCTATATTTTGGATTTTGGGTGAATAATGTAATGTGTGTAAAAATATTACAATAGTGTCTTATCTTGTAACTTATAAAAACAGACCTTATGAATTCTCCTTTAATACTTTAGACCTGTAGATGTATTATACCTATGACTAGTATGGAAATAGGGAAGCTCTGATAAATTAAATACTTGATAGAATGCTTTTGATATGTGTCTTGATCTCTTTGGTTTGATTGTTAGGTAAGTAATTAATGAGGGTTGATATTGTATTTATACCAATCCTATTTTAATCACCTAAAAGTGGTAATTGGATATTAAGAGTGTTTCTTAAGTTAAACTATTCCTAGATTACCCCTAGACCTATCATAGAACCTTTTCCATACTTTTTCAATCATTATGCAGATCATAGACAACTATAGTCAAATAATAAGTCCTAGGACAAATCTATCATATCCTAACCCAATTTTCCCAATATTATTCTAGGTGGACATTAGCACCACACTTGGGACACTACATCCACATGGCGCTAGTGTCCCCAATTAAGAACTACTATCCTTAGCCCTAACTCTCTCGAATGGATAATTTTTAATATATGTGTCCCTTATAAGTTCATCCTAAGCACATTTTATTATTTTCACAAGCTAAGGATCTCTATAATGAAATTCTATCTAATCCTTATTCACTAGATGGAAAATAGATGTAAAATCTATTTAAATAAAAGATAAGTTGAGAAAAATTAAGGTATTTTATCTCTATTCTGCCCTAATTCTACATACTACCATCTACAACAGCTTTAGACCTATATTTTAAATATTTAAAATCTCACTCACATTCAAGGAATCCAAGTCCACTCTCATTCTAGCATTCACTTTTACTTACATCAAGTAGTAGGTGGGATAACTACATCAGGCTTGATCCCTCTTTGGAGAATTGGTATGTAGGCAACTCTCTTCATAGCAGGGTGTTAAGGATGTCCAGCATATCCTACTAATGAACACATAATTATTTCTCATGAAATACTTGTAAGGAGGATTAGGGTTTTCATACTAAATCAAATTTTCTAGGCAACATAGAGTTCTAGATTTCATGTGTTCATTAATAGGACTTAAAAACACAAATATAGGTGCTCAGAATAAATAAGAATAGTCTTGTAAAGGGGACACTAATGCCACTTTGAGGATACTACAACAACATGGAACTATTTTCTAGGTAGGGTGATATTATCCAATGAGTTGACAGATCCTAGAATCTTATTGATGACACTTAAAAACTATCCAAAACCTAGTTTTCATAACCTAGATCATCTGTGATAGTCACTTTCTAAATAAGTCTATATTTATGCATATTTATTACTATTTTTATAAATTCAAAGGTAAAAAACCATAATAAGTCAATATTTAATTATTTAATATTATTTGACTGACTTATACATCTCAACCCTTTAAGAAAATAAAGGAATTACTTGTGTATAACCCTAAAAGGTTAAATCATTTGGTGAACTTGACTTACTTCAAATATTACTTCAACCCCTAGTTTATATTTTACAATTTTTTATAAAATGAATTAGTGCCATACTTATAATTTTATAATTTTTTTTAGACAACCTAGATAATTAAATCAATTACATATTGAGGTTTCATTTTATTTTACATAATTTAAATTGTTGCAAAAAAAACCTTAGATTCAAAAAATCCGAAACCTAGACACATTTAGGGTTTGTATCTTTTTCTATTTATACTCAGATTATATGTCTATGAATCTTATTTATATTTCATACAATCATAATCATAATGATATAATAATTTAATCACTTTTTATTGCAAAGTCTAATACTTTCTTTTGCATGTTCATTCCCTTTCATTCAGAATTAACTCAGAAAAGACATAAACACATGTATAGATTATGCTTTATATCAATTTTAATATATGTCATATCTCATAGCATGTCATATTTTTCTTATGTGTAATTACATTAACAAGAATACCCATACACACATAGAGTATTTATCACATAAGCTAACAACTATGTTTCAAGTTGCAATGTCATATCTTATACAGAGGAAAGAATCTCCTTCTCCTCCTAATATCCATGACGGTGGTAGCTAATTTCCCTCTAACCAGGTCCATGTTATCATTCCTACATGAGATTAAGAAGCCTATACCAATGTCACTAATCCCCATACTCATCTTATTCACACCTCTTCCATATAATATATGTGCCTACTTGTTCAATTAGAAACAACTAGGGTTTGCACTGGTGAGACTCTATGTGATCAAATTATCAGTATAATCAAAATAATTATAGGTTTACAAAATTATAATAAATTATTACATGAAAATGTTAAACATTAGAAAATTATTTTATAAGACAAAGGCATCCAAGGCACAATAGCATAAATCATGTATATGCCTCTTCACGTAGTCAAATTGTGGTAAATAACGTTACATACCCAAATCATAAATAACAACAATGTATATCTAAAACTAATGATTTAAAAAAAAATATATCAAATAGGAGATCTAGTGAGATACTAAAGGACATGATTAAAACTAAGTTGATCAACCTAACTCCTCTACACCCAATTATCAACCTAACTAAGTTGATATAATAGATAATGGATATAGATGACTCACACAATAACACTTCATCTAAACAATATACAATTACAAATATACCAATTCAAATACGGTAAAATTCAAAAATAGTAAAAAAATGATTACCAAAGCATAACTCAGAACAACACAAGGTTCAAAAAACATAATCAAATCAAGAAACAACATAACAAGCACAAATAAATCAAGAAAATATACCTCTCCAATGAAGGCTCAATGTTTGATATGGTATAATTTTGGTCACAAATATATACAATAATTTGATTATCATGGTCAAGGTTTAGGTAAGCAAGCCCAAGGCATCACTTTTCATATTCTATTAATTGATAATATTGGTCAATGAGGTTTGGGATTTATTGAACATCCTAAGGCACATCAATCACAAATATAGTTTATAAGGCAAAAAATCTAGCTACACAATAAATGTTATCAAAAGAGTAAAATATTAAGTTGCAAAGTCAAAATCATGCTACACAAATAATCATTCTCAAACAAGGTTTTCTAACAAAAGAGCCTCCACAACACCATATGTCTATAATAAACACAATTTCAAAGGGAAAAATCACAATCAATATGCCAAATCACAATTTAAAATGATCAACTCCACAGTATGAGGTAGTTCACTCCAACACACCAGGTTATTATGATTCTAATGATGAACAATACTCAAATTACCACTATAATAACATTCAACTACAGCATAACAATCACACCATATGAGAGACTATCATTGTTATTTTTGACACAAGCCATAATGATAGTGAGTATCCCATGAGATGCCTTAGTTAGTATGGTTTATAATTTTATACATACTTACTCCTCTCTCTTTCTCCTTTTACATAGTTTATTTTCATTTGTTTATACATAGATTATAAATAGAAAACATAAAAATAATATAACATGTCAAAATACATAAACATTCAAATATTACTTAGAAAATACAAAATTTATAAATTGTATTCATTGCTATGTTTACATTTATACTACTTACCAAATATTACATATTGTTAGCTATCTTAATATAGTAAATTTTATCATACATAGATGCTTCACTTGTTATTATTGAGTGCTTATAGATTACATACAGGTGTTTTGAAAATGAAAGATAAATTGCTTGAATAAATAAAAAAGGATATTGAAATGAAATACAAGAAGTGCTTGAGAATAAATAAGTTCTTTTAACTAATTATAATAATAAATGATTAGATATCAATTCCAAATGAGTCAAATATGGCTCAAAACATTGAGTGATCCTCTATGATAAGATAAAAAATCAAAAAAATAGGATTTAGTCAAGGTCTGATAAGTTAAATAATATTACTATTAAAAATGATAGATAGAGACCAATGATAGTTAGGGTCAAACTATCGGTGGTTAAATAACCATCGGTGGTTAATGACCATTGGTGGTTAGGGTCAAAACATCAATAGTTAGGAAACTATTGGCAATTACTATGTGATCTACCTTAAAAAAAGAAGTTTAGTTGGAAATGTTGTAGAGATATCATAGAAGGTGAACTTAGGTTGGCTACTATTTTTAAGATAGAGGGTAGTATTCAGAGGTGTCTAGTTTTAATAGATGGAAAGTGATATAAATAATGACACGCTGAAACTAATTACTAAAACTTGATAAAGAATATATACTTAGCTTTGTTATTACTAGTTTGAAGAATTTCAAGGTTGGTTGAAAGCTTGTTGTTGATTTTGAAGCAATTTTACTATAGTGATAATATCTTGGTTGTTGACTGATGAGCTACAATAACACTTTTGATCTCTATCATATTCGTTGGAAGTAAGAAGGATACCTTTATTATAATATTTGATGATTTCTTGCACAAGAATTTCTAATGATGATCTTTCTCCTCCTCTTCCTCTCTTAATGTAGAAGGAAGGGAGTGTTGAAATAAGAGGTTCAACAATCTATCTAAATTTAATCTCAATATGTATTGATTATGCAAAATTATAGATCAAATAGTAGAGAAAAACAAGTTGGAGTTTGAATTGAAGTTAACTCCTGAGGTAGTTAAGGACTGACTATCAATGATCAAGACTAATCATTAGTGGTTAAGGCTCAACCATCAGTAATTGAAAGGTCAAAGTTAAAATTCCAAAATTAGCCCTTTTCACTTATGTTTGGAGGTTGAAAGGTTGTGAAATGGTCATAATGGGTCAAGGGGTGACCTAGGGGTTAGTGTGATAACTAAAACCATAGTGTATGGATTTTTAGTGTTTATATTTTTCCTTTTTTATTATTTATTTTATGTTAGCAAGCTAAAAAAAATGGAAGGTTGGTATAAGGTTAGATGCCCCAAGTATGGGAGGAAGTGTTCCACCTCAAACTAGGAATTAACAAGGTAAAATAGAATCACGTGTGGGTTTGATAAGTGGGTAAGTGGGTGAAAAAATTAGTGAGAGGTTAGGAATTTACATACAAACATGCACACAAAACATTACTAAGTGAAATATCATAAATAACACCTAGACTAGGATTCCATAGTTGAGGTTTTTAGTAAAACATAGGTGGTATTAGAAGGACAAGTGATATGTGGACCAATTGACCATAGTTAGGTATGGTAGTTATGGTTGTACTCATAAATTCAAGTATCCTATACAAGGTAAATGTATTTTTAGATAGCCAAGGTAGGAAGTGATCTTAGGAAGACACAAATGGTTTGTGTGTAAATGTAACATAAGTTCACGTTATTTAACATGGCAAGGTAGTCATCACAAAATGTGTGAAAGTTGGGATAAAAAAAGCAATGTCAGGGTTGATGTGGTTAGTTGGTTGGTAGAGAAGGTTAATCTACAATGGTTTAAGGGTTGGGGTAAGGTGGTAGAAAACATATTGATTATGGGTTTAAATGATAGGGTAAGGTGGTGTTAAAAATCCCTAGGTGGGTTGATCATTGATGATCAAGGTCGACCATCAGTGGTCTATAAGTGATCGTTAATGGTCATACATCAACCCTAAAAGGGTGATCATAAAATTTTGAATGAGATTGTATTTCCACATTCCTAAATCGACCTTTGATAATTTCACTTGTCTTGGTGAGAGATAAAATGGTGATGGTTTTAAGTTTTCTAATGGAGTGAGTGTGTGAGATTTGATTGTGTGATTGACTAGTGTTTTATTGAAATTGAGAAAGGATGTAGAGAGTTTGAGGTAGAGCATGGGTCCAAGTGGTGGTGGTTTTTATTTTCTCCTTCATGATGGTGTTCACAAAATTAGGTAGAGGCATAATTAATTTTGATTATGTTTAGGAATTTGATGTTGTTGTTATTTGTTTTTATTTGAATTTGTTAGGGTTTTTGTTTATTGATGTGAATATGGGCGGGTATGAAGAGTGGGTGGTTTTAGTGTTTGAGGTGAAATTTGTAAAGGGGAGAACTTATGTTTTATAAGTGAGGGTAGGGTAGTTTATTTTGTTTTATGTAAGAGTCAAAGAATTTGTGGACTTTTAGGAGGTTTTGGTGAGTAGACCTAGGGTTAGGTCACAAATAGTCACCACATAGTGACCATCAGTGGTTGCTATCAACCATCACCAATCAATAGGTGACCATTGAATATCCAGCAGGTGTACTATCAATGGTCTACCACCTAATCATCAATGGTTGATGGTGGATGAGTGATGGTTCTAATAGGGAACCATCACTAATTGAAAATTGATTATTAGTGGTTTTTTATTATGTGAGGATAAGTTTAATAAGAATGGGTTGAATATTTTGAATATTAGATAATGTTAATGAGGAAAAAGGATCCCTTGTTACAAGACTAAATACCATAAGGGTAGGATGGTTTATGATAGGTTTAAATAATGGTATGAAAGGTATGGTTTGGAAAACTTAAGGAAATAGGAATATAATGGATATAATGTAATGGTTAGGAAAGGGTTAAAGGTAGAGTAGGTTAGGTAAATAGGTTAAGCTAGAAGGTGGGGAAATAGGTGGTTTTTATAGTCACTAATTGATGGACTAGGTAAACTATGGTTTTTAGTATAATGTTATAGGTGAGGGAGTGATTACAAATACAAGATCAAGTACCCCATATCTTTGACGAGGTAAACTAAGGCATGATAGACCAGGATTGGGATCATATGATTGAGGTTGGCCTAGGAGGGATGATGTACTACCATCACATACCATGTGATGTAGCTATGGTAGTGGCCCTCATCGAGAGATGGGACCCATCAACTAATACTTTCTTACTACCAACTAGACAAATTACCATTATACTAGAGAACATACACTAGATAGTGTGGATATCGTTATGAGGTGAGTAGATATATCACATCAATAGTGATAAGCAAGATGATTATATGGATCATTTGTATGGAGGGGACCTTGTTCTTACGAGGTGGAATTCTAGAGTTTTTCACTACACATAATTGTATCATAGGGATAGAGGGGTGAGATGGTTATTCATGATGATGGTGATAGTTATCACATGTTATGCTCTACTAGATTCTAATAGTGGTAAATTTCCATACTTTTTGATAGGTATACTTATTGATATGTGGTTAGACCAAAGAGTATGTTCATGGGTACCTATCCTTTTAGTATAGATTTATTGGGATATCTAGGGGTACCATGCTAATAGAATATATGGGATTAGTGTCAAATTCATATTACACTATTGGTCATATGATCATATCAAGGTATTGAGACTAGGTGGACTACCATGGCATGATTTTGCTTAGATAGACTTTAGGGTTAGCTACATGTGATGGAGAGGTGATTACATGCTCATAAGACTAGGGGAAGGAGCCCAAGACCTATGTTGGTATAGAGATTGATTAGAGTCACTTGTCAAGGGTGAGGTCATATGGAGTTTATACACTATATTTGTAGCATGGGTGAGCTATACCAAATAGACTTTATCATTACAGAGCTACAGATGGATTTTCAAGAGGTGAGACCATGAAGTAGATCTCATCCCTTTTGATAGGGTGAGGAAATAATTTGGGCTCATATAGGATATTCTATGGTATTTTTTGAGGTGTTAAAGGGAGGATGTAGAGTTCCCATTACCTAATCTAGAGCTAGTTAATGAGTTCATTGACCATGAGCTTTTACTAGTGATTATAAAAATTGATGATGTAGGTGTTACTAATGAGTACCCTACATGGTTTTAGGTAACTTATGATGTAATAATTTTTAGAGGAGACTATGGTCAGTAGGATATGGATGTTAACATGGATGATGGTGGTGGGGAGTAGATGGATGAGGGTGCCCTTGATAGATAGACATTGAGTGCAGAGAGAGCCTAGGCATGGGTAGCACTAGCTACATCCTAGGTGGTTTTAGCATTGTTGACCCAAGAGAGGGATGTAACATATGCCTAGGTGGGCACCCTCACATAGGAGAAAGATTAGGCATGAGTATTGATAGCCTCAGTTAAATAGGATAGAGATACCTTATAATAGGTAAGACCATGGGTGCTCGTAGGGCCACTAGGCACTGATTCTATGGTGAGGTATATGGATATAGTTGAGGAGCTAAGGTATTATGAGGCACTAGTTTTCACACATCTTCTAGATGATTCCATATGGGGTGAATATAAGGTAGGCATTTCTAGGGGAGATAATAGTGCTACACTAGGTTAATGGGTAGCGTCTACAGGTAGAGAGGCAGGTTTAGGGGCAAGGAAGGCTCCATGAGGTAGTGGTATTCTAGGATCATAGAGTCTTATGAGACCTTTTATTATTGATATACTATATGATTTTGATATTGGCCTATGAGATGATGTAGTGAGATGTGTATATCCCTATGAGATACATGTACATTATTGTTATATATGAAGATTGTTTTGATTATGATTTCCTAATGTGGTTATGGTTTTTTTATGTTGCATATGGATTTGATGATGTGACTATTTGATTTATGCTCATGATGGTTTTTATATTGATAGATGTTGTTTATGTTTATGATATGATGATGATTATGATGTTATGTTTTGTTGGACATGGTTATGATGCTTATGATATTTTTTATGTTTATTGATGATTATGTTCATGATGTTATTATGGTGCATGGTTGTTATTTATGGATTTGAATTTGGTGTTATGATCATGATGATGGATATTATTATTGATGATTAGGTTCATGGTGTTATGTTGATGTTTGTTATGATTATGGCTATTAATGATAATTATTAATGATTATGCTCATGTTTTAACTTAATGAGTCTATGCTCCCTTATGTATATTAGACATGTGGTGGATAACATATATGAATGACTCATTCATTTTTGATGTATGATTAAATGGTTGTAGATATGATATATGGTTTATGATTAGTTGATGTGATTGGTTATTAGATGATATTTGATGTATGAGATGATTAATTCATTAAAATGTTCATATGATTAAAAACACTAAATAAATAAGGTAAGAAGGCAACCACTAACTAAAACATATAATTGGAAATTAAATGTTTATAATGAATTGCATTTTTTTAGATTAAGTTGAATTAATATTAAAACACATAGAGTAGTTTGGATAACAAAACTAAATGTGAGAAAAATATAAGAGAGATAAGATAATCAAGATACAAGTGTCATAATTAATTCATAAACAAGTTATTATGAGATAATAATAAGGCATGATGCTTCTTCTTTGGCAAGGACTAAAACAAACTAAAATCAGATCAACTTATAAACATAAGCCCTTATAATGATTCACAGCAGTGCTCATTAGTTGGTTAAAAAGTTTATTGATCACATTATGTAAAGTAAGATTAGAAATACCTTATTTATAGAGGGTATAAATGGGAGATGAATGAAAAATGTAACCTTCTTGTGAGATTAGCATACATCTTCTATAGGTTCACAAAGAGCTAGTTTAAATAAGTCCATGTCATATAAGGTGTAGACTGATCAATGTAGGAAGTATACTTATGAGAGCCTATTGAGGAATCCAAACTTATTTATGCTTTGTATAATTTTTATATTGGGTCTTTTCATATTTTCATATTGCTTTGAGGGATTAGGGAATTTGATTAATGCAGGACACTTGCAAGAAATTTCTATTCTTTTAAAAATGCTTTACTTAGCCATATTTCAAGGGAGTGGTCTAATTTTGTGATATTTATTTAAGGATTTTTATATTTTTCCTTCAAGGGAGTAATCCACCTTACACTAAGCAATTTTGATTGGTTTTGGTAGTTTTCCTTCAAGGGAGTAGTCTACGAATGCTAGGAATGACCCATTAGATATATGATTTTTTTATTTTTTATTTTTGATATTTGACATAGACTTTATTATATAGGCTTAAAGGTTCATATTTATGAAGGAATAACTAGAGAAAAAGGAGGTTGAGGATGGATAAAAGATTTTTAAGCAATAATGACCATGAGAATCCATCCTATAAAGGGACAAAAAGTACCATGAGAACCATGTCATGGGTAGAGCTATGGTACCCATATTTAGGATTAAGGGTATACTTGTGATGGTTTAATCACATGATTTTGGATTTACTCAATTATGCTTAAAATAAGGAGATGAAGGTGATTAAAAATAAGGGATGAGCTAAAGTTAGACAAAAGGTGAGTTCAACCTATATAACAAAAGAAATGATACAAATGTGAATCATTAAAGGGCTCAAGTTTTAGTTTGCCTTCAAGAGAGGATAAATGGTAAAATCTCAATCCATACTTGTGTGTTATCATATAAGGTCTAATCCAATTGAAATCAAACATGTGCCACTTGATTTTCTCCATATTGGTTACATGTTAATTTTCTTTTAAGATGAGATCTTCAATATTGAATTCTCACATTTTGAGGTGCTTATTATAAGCATGCTTGATTCATTCTTAATAGATATAAAGATGGGTATGTATGGATAAATTACATTCATCAAATATCTCAATTTAGGCTAAACATTATTGAAAATAATTGCCCAAAAAAATGAGATCTTATAGGGATATGCAAAGAGAGGGAATTTGGACTTTAAGAGGCAAGAGAGACTCTACTTCAAACATAAGAGAAAAAGGGGTAGCACTCATAGGGGTTTAAATGTTATTATGATATTCTCATAAGGTGAAGGGGATGTGTAAATGTCAATCCTAACCAGATGCATTAACCCTTTTAGTTAGCATTTTTTTAGGGTTTTGTTAGAAGCTTCAACCTATCCATCAGCTTCTAGACAATAAGGTGATGAGAAACTTAACTTGATAGGAATGTGTTACAGAGGCATTAGACTTTTTTGTTATTAAAAGACTTGCCATTATTGATGATTATTTATGTTTAACATCAAAATGATAGATAATGTGATGGTTGATAGAATAAATAATATTTTTATCTTTAGTTGAGATGAGAGGAATAGCCTCTACCCATTTGGTGAAATATTCTATTACAGTGATGATCGAGTGATGTCACTACAAATAATGGGGGTTAATTTCACCAATAAGATTCAGACCCCTTTGTGAAAAGGGATAAAAATATTTAGATACTTGGAGACTATGTCCAGGTGTGTGATGTAAATTAGCATGTTATTGACATTTAATACACTTCTTCATATAATCACATCAATCTTGGTTAAGGGTGGGCCAATAATAACCAAGGTGAAGGATTCATTTAGAAATGGCTAGGCCACTAAGGTGTTCCCCATAAATCCCATCATGCATTTCCTTGATAGCATGAGAGATTTTGTGGCTACGTAGGCAATGGAAAAGAAGGCCATGAAAGCCATGCTTATAAAAGATCCCCCCTAATATGGTGTAATGAGAGGTACCATAAATGAATGCTCTTTGGCCATTTCGAGAAAGATTGGTAGGGATGATGGCAAGGTGGAGAGAGTCAATGAGTTGCTTATACCAAAGGTCAAGTTGGGTCTCCTCTAGATTAAATATGGTTGGATAGTCTAATGTGATATAAGATGGCTGGGTAAGATGATAGATAATGATAGATAAATGAGAGTCAGAGGGTGAAGATGGGATTTGGGAAGTAAGAGAAGCCATAATATCATAAAACATGTTCATATATCATGGAGTGGCTTAGATAAGATAATGTTCAAATGATGTTAAGAGTACATTAGTTAGGTTCTTATACTATTGTAAGATATCATTCTTACATTGGTAAGAGCCATTGATTTGATTGACCATGAGTTGGGAGTCACCAAAAATACTAATGGTCTTGACTCCCAAGGCTAAACTGGTTTGTAAACCTATCACTAGGGCTTTTTACTTAACCATATTATTGGTATAATCGAAGTCAACTTTGAAGGATAAAGGAAGAGTTTTATCATCAAGTGGAATAAGGATGATATTGGCTTCCCCACCATGTTGACATTTTGATCCATCAAAGAACATGGTCATTTGATAGTGATGTCTTCTTGATAAAGGGTGGTGATAGACTAATATATAAACTCAAGGAAGCATGGTTGGTTATCCAATAAGGGTGATTCAACCCATTTATCAGTGATGACTTTCCCTTTTATTTACTTCTAATGTAGGAACTCAATGTCAAACTCAGCTAAGAACATGAGCCACTTATCCATATGCTAGTTTTGGTATGGCTTAGGGTGCATATACTTGAGTTTTTTGGTATTGGGTATTACATAGGTCTTGTGGTTTATAAGGTAGTGGCTAAGTTTGGAGGTGATGAAGACCAGTGCAAGACAAAGTTTTTTGGTATGGGTGTTATTGACCGAATTTGACTTTTAAGTCAAATTGGGGTACCCCTAGTAAAAAATTAAAATTAAGTGTTTTAAAGGGTTTAATATTTTTTAATAAGGTATATCATATTTTATTTAATGTTATTTAATGATATATTATCCTTGGTCACTTATTTCATTAGCCAGCATATCCTTTTGAGTCATTTTAGGGGTCAAAAAGGTGCACTTAATGAGTTTTAAGGGGTTTTTAGGAATTTTGAAGATTATATAGGGTTATTTATTTCCCCATGTCTCATATTAGGCCTTAACCAACCTTTTTAAATACAAATTGGTAGTGAAAGTGTGAAGTAATGATTAACATATAGTTGTTAATTCCCAAATTACGCATAGTACAAAGTTGGTTCAGATGATAGTGTATGAAAATATTATAGAGCAGAGTCAATAGGGTAACTACTATATTGTATAATCAAGATTCATTTAAAATTAAGTTGATTAGTTTGACCTAGTCTTTCAAAAAAAAGACATAATATAGAACTAGGTTGACCAGGTCTACCTAGTTTGTTGTATGATTACAATTTTGAAGCTTGAAAACTTTGTAAAACATAACTATAAAGAAGAATTGAATTGAAAGAGAGAGAGAGAAAGGAACCTTGGTGGGTTGGAAGATGCTGAGGACTGTGATATTTTTGTTGAAGTGTCTTGAATGCTTCTTACAAGTTCTACCAACTGTGTCAACTAGGTTGACCTAGTTCTATAATTCCCTATTTGATGAAGCATGTTAAGATGACTATACTAGCTTGGTTGACTTGGTTTATTATATGGAAACTAATTTTGATACTAAGTTGCTGTGTTTGACTTAGTTTTATATTCTAGAGTTGAATAAGAGACTAAGTTAACCTATTTGACATAGTCTACTATCTGGAAGTGAATAAGAGTACTGTGTTGAGCTATTCGATCTAATATATTATATTTGATGAAGAAATACATAGCAAGAAAAAATTTATTTTGATATGAATGTGTGTTAAACCTATGCACAAAATTTAGAAACTATACCATCCTGGTTAACCTAGTATCACAAATATAGAAAAGTAATAAAATGAAAGAAATGAAAAGTGTGAAATTTTTTTTGCAAGGGTTAAATTCACATTAGGTTCACCATAATGTATATAATCATAAATATATCAGATTTAAAAATAAATTATATCTCAAAGAAGATATATCCTACTTACACTTTTGATTGGGGATGTAGGATTGGATTACAAAGATTGTTAGTCAAACATTAGTCATGTAAACATGAAAAATTCATAAAGAACTAACAAGCTACGACAACCTACTCCAATAGGGGTTGTAAAAGATAATGAAGAATAATTGAAAGAAATATAATACCTATTACCTTCCCAAGTGACTTCACCATCCAAAAGCGGCTCCAAGCGTGTTTTTCCCCTTGATCTAGTGTTTTTGTCTTTATCATTTATGGATACCAAGATCTTCCATCATCTCAAGATCATTATCATAACCTCAGCTCAAGATTAAAAAAATTAATCTATGCTTATCAAATGAAGCTTGAAAATAAGACACAATGATCAACATAAAGAAATATTGTGTAGATAATTATGCATTATAAGTTTACAATACTTTAACTTAAAAATAAGGGTGAGAGGCCTTCTGTTTATAGATTTTCCAAATGGGCTAGGATTAACCATGACTATCCATCTCAATATTGAGATGTGTAGCCATGAATTAATCTAATATTTATAATTAAATCCATAAATATCCTCATAATGATTTGGGAGAAAGGGGCATTAATTAGTCATGAGTGTCCATAATCCTAATATTTGTTGCATTTATGGCTTGAGCATGCCATCCCATAGATCATGTGACTATGTGATGTATATATTAAGAATAAATTTCAAATAATGAAATAATCAATAACCTCCATGGAAAATCTACTTAAGCTCTTGATTTGTATTAATTAGCTTAAATAGGATTAATCAATTTTAGTAATATTCTTTGGGAATTGAATTAATCAAAATGGATACAAAGTTATATTACTAGGTCATAATTTGACTCAAGAAGAATTTAAAGTAGATGTTAGATGCATTCAGACCATTATCCCATTTAGGATGTTGTTGACATAAAATAACAAAGGTATGTGACATGTACTAGTGAATTAGAAGAAAAGAGTGATCTAGAGCACAAAAATGTGAAACACCATTTCAACTCAAAATGAATTGATCAAAGTTAGGAATAACATAAAATTTTTTACATCATTTAGGGATACATTATCCTAAATCAACACTTGTATATGACAAGCTTGAACCATTTGGCACGTTATGAGTGATTTTGGCTTAAATTATGCATTTGAATGTAATTCAAGTAAGATTGCCAATTTCAACACAAATAGTTTTAGGAATGGATCTCCACATTTTGCCCTTATTTGAGAATTAATAATGAGACATTCAAGTGAAGCAATACCTTTTCAAAGAAAAGTGTTGTCAAGAAGAAATTGGAAATGACCCATGATGCCCCCTTGAGAGGACATACTAGGATGAAAGAGAAGGATGGACTCTCAAAAAGAGAGGGAAAGTGAGAGATTAACCTATGGAATAGATCACATAGAGATGAGCTAGTGCTTGCATGCATGGTTACCATCAATGATCAAAATATAATTAAAGGTATAATGGGCCCCAAGATAGGGGGAATGGGAAGGATTCAATCCAAAAATATAATTGACACACTTTGAATGCACCCAATTTGAGAGTGCAATCTACATGATTATAACATTGATCAATCCTAAGATAACTTGCACACTAAAACATTGCCATCATGGGCAAAAGTGTGGAGATATTTGAATTAGAAGAATAGGAGAATCATGGTCTCTAAAGAGATGATAATAAGAAGATCCATAATAGATAATATTTGGTCGTGATAAGATAGTTATGCCCCAATAGGGATAATTTTGATCATTGATAAAGAATAAATAATCACTTGCCCATGTAGGGCCTATTTAGATTTGTTAACTAGTTTAAATGTTGTGTCCCTAGCATGGGAAAATTAGAAATCAATTACCTTAAGGATATAACCTAAAACATAGATAAAAGATGAGTGGGCATAAACATAAATGTGATGGTTTAATGAATATGAAATCCATAAAAACTAGCCATATTAGGATGCACAAAGGGATGAAAGAGATGAAAATAAGACTGAATGTGGCTAAGTTGACCTAAGATACATCATGTATCTAAGCACTGCTGACATAGTCCAAATGGAACTCAAGCTAATGTAGTTCACCCAAAATTGGGAGAGAATGGAATGAGAGATGATGAAATTTGATCAAGAGTTGATTAGACTCATGATGTATGCTAATAGATTCATGTCTAAGCATAGGGTCAAGTGATAAACCTATTAAGCCTAGTTTATGCATAGTGATCTTAAGATCTGTTCATCAGAGTTATGTTGACATTAAGACTTGAATCTAGAGCACAAAGTTCTTGCTATAGAAAAATAAATTAGGTATAATAAGTATGAAGAACTCATAATGACATTTTATTTCAATTACATGGAGCCAATTTAAATGTGAATACATATAACTAAAGATAATGGTGAAAATGACCAAAACCAGAATTATAACTAAATAAATTTAAACAAAAGAGCAAAGACAATGAAAAAGAAAACATAAATGAACCCAGCTTAAAATCAAGATATGAACAATCAAGATTCAAGTAGGAACAAGAATGTTTAAAAATAAAACAAGAACAACTTAATAACATGAGATCAAGATATAAAGAATCAACATCTATGTGGACCATCAAGATGTTCTTGAAAATAAAAGACAAGAACTAAGATTAAATAGGGAAACACAAGACCAAAGTGAGATAAGAAGTAATAAAAGGAGAAAAGAAGAAGAAATAAATGAATAAGAAATAAAACACAACAAAACACTAATAAAAACAAATAAACACACACACAAAAGACCAAATTAGTGTAGTTTAAACACAATTGTTCATGCATGTGTAGTAGAGGCATTACTTGCCACCACCATATAACAAAGAACAAGGACACAAAAGTTGTTCCCTAATTAAAGAGGAATAATGACGAAAGAAATGGGGAAGATAGAAAAGGAAGGGTTTGGTTGAGTTGACTCTAGATGTACAAGACAAGTGGATGCTACCTACATAGTTCCATGAATGCATGTTATAACATGAAATTTAGGCCAAATGTAGTTCTCACAAAAATTGGAATACAAGAAAAGGTGATGACAAGAAAAACATGATTAATGTTGTAGAATGAAAGGGAAGAGATGGGCTTACAAAATAAAAAAAAGCGTATAAATAAAAATGGTCTTGCAAAATGGTAAGTGTGTCGGACATACTACTTACAAAATGGTAAGAGCATGAGGATAAAAATGTAAAAAACCATAAGATAATGTTTTTTAGTTTTTGGATCATGTTCTAATATTTTAGCTATTTTTGGAATAAAAAATGTACAAATGGGACTAACTAGTCAAGGAGATACTTATCCGAGAGTAGAAGTTCTAATAAATAATTAAGTTGGATACAATGATAGATGCTCATAAATTGATGAGAGTGAGGGTATTGAAAAAACAACAATATTCACCAAAGAGCAAAAAATAATGATATAACAATGTGTAGTGCAAAATCAATCTGAAGAACTATGCAATTGGCAAAAATCTTGAGTTGAAATGATGTCTTTGTTCACTTGTCTATAGAAGAAGCTATGAATTACTATTCTAGTTGAACTACTTTATAGAACTCGCATTGAAGGTGTTCATAATGATGATGAGACATAATCAAGGTCATAATTTTTTGAGGGATAAAAGTGTTCAGGTTACAACAAGCCCAAAACATAACAAGGAATATGGTTCTCAAAGAGAACGGTCCAAAGACTAGGGTCTAAGAGATGGATGGTCCAGGGTAGGATAAAGAATGATGTTCTCAAGGAGAATAATCCAAATAATATGGTTCTAAAAAATAATGATACATGGTAGGATAAAATGTGTTCAAAGTACCAATGGTCCAAAATCTTTCACTATCCAAAGTCGTGAAAGTAAGAGGGCTCATGTGAGAGCAGTCTAGGGTAGTATAAAATGGTAACATAAAATTACTTTAGCACAAGTTATCCCCAAGTAAGGGGTATTGTAGACAATGGTTTGAAGATGTTCATGCATATAAACTCTTAAGGTACACAATGTTCATGGTCTCTAGAATTTATTCACCATTCAAAGTGGCCAATCAATATTCCCCTGATCCATAGTTTACCATGATAACATATGGTCCCAACCAATTAGGTTGAAACTTACATTTTTTTTGTATTCAATGTTTGTGTTTTTTGGGTTCTCTTTCAAGATAAAATCACAAATCTCAAAATCCTAAGGGAGAATGTGCTTGTTGTATCTTATTTCAAATCTATTTTGATAGGCTTGCAAGTTTTTAGGGTAGTCAAACACTTACCATCAAGAATTTCTAGCTCTTACATCCTTGAGACTCTACAATCCTCATCATCTTCAATATGCTTAAATGATACTTGCAATGATGGAAGCTTGATCTCAATCAGGATAATAGATTTTGTAACATAAATAAGTGAATATAGAGTGGATCCTATTGGGGTTCGATGACTAGTTTTGTAAGCCCAGAGGGAAGGAAAGATTTGAAAGTGCCAATTATAGCCAACATCATTGACAATCTTGTTTAAAATGGCTACAATGGTCTTATTAGATGCCTTGGCTTATTCATTTCCTTATAGGTTATATGGATTTGATTTATTATGCTTGATTTTGAATGTTGCACAAATTTATTTGACATCTCTATTTATAAAGGATCTACAATTATCAGATATAAGGCAAGCTGGGGTACCATATTGACAGATGATATGGTAATGGATGAATTTGGCTATCTACTTCCTAGTGACATAAGTGAGATGGATAGCCTCAATCCACTTAGTAAAATACTCATTAGTAGTTAATATGTGTTTATGGCCATCTGAAGATGTTGGGTTTATTTTCCCAATGAGATCGAGGCCCCATGTTGAGAATGGCCATAGTGTTGTGATCGGCTGTAGTGGTAAAGAAGGTGCATGTATCAAGTTTCCATATTGCTGACAAGGAATGCACTTCCTTACGTAATTTCAAGCATTAGTCTCTATTTTTGGCCAATAATAGCCTATTATAAGGAGATTATTTTCTAAGAGTAGACCATTGGTATGGGCCCCACACATTCCTTCATGAACCTCATATTAGTGATTTGGTCTGTCAAGGTTAAATTACTACCCTTATCAATCAAAACATTCCTAAAACCATTCAATAGCCCTTTAAAACTAGGAATTATGGCCTAAAATCACTAATTTTGGTAAAAAATGTCAAAAATGGATTATAAATGGGTCATTGTCATTTCAAAATAGCATTTTCAAGTTCAAATATGTAGATAATCCATGTACATGGATCAATTTTTAGAAAAAATTGAAATTTTTGGGAGTAAAAGGTGGTTTCAGGACCTTAAATTTTATAAACAAGGTCATCATGATTTAGGAACCTTATAACAAATTTTCATGGCCATTGGATGAGTGGAGATACTATTTTGTAACAGTCCTTAGCAGGCCATTGGAGATCACCATTAGAGTAGGCATCATTATGGAGTGCCACAGAGGTTTCTAAGTCTTGGTAAAATTTTAAAAAACATATGATGATGTTGTTACATAATAATCAAACCTTTAAATAGTGTTAAAAATCTAAACTTTAAGAAAACTATGCTCATACAGGATTATGCAATCAAACAAGCATATAGGCCTGAAAGGGATTTTTTGAATTTTCAAGAAAAATGTGCTTTCAAAGTGTTTTTTGATAGCATGGTATAAACCCAATGATGATGTTTTTAGGTATTGGGAAGTAGGTGAATATTTATTTTTATTTTGACGATTTTTTCACTTTTTATAGTTCTAGGCACCCTTCCAAGCCTCCTGTTCAGATGCTTGTATCTTTCACCATATGTGGATTTTGAATGAATGATCTTACAATTTCTTGAATATCCCTATGTAATTATAATTAATAAATAATTGAGACTAGATGAAGGGATGTGATTTATGAATAATCGTTAAGAGTGTAGGCAACTCAGAATGCATTCAAAACCACATAGACATATTTCTCCACATGATATTCATATATTTGGAATGGGAACCTAATATTTTAAAGGATGTTATGGGGTAAATTTGGAGGTCTTTACTTCATGAATCATCATTTTGAAGATTCGGCTTCAAAGCCTGCTTAAACCCTCAAAAAACTAGTTTTGCAAAAAGTTGATTTTATTAACAAAAAATCATCTGGGATCAACCTAAAACCTTTTCAAATATCAATTAAATTTAGAGAGGATTCCATAAATGTCAATTTTATGTATGGAGATGTATGGATGAGGGAAGAAATCATGTGTTTAATGGAAAAAACATGTAAAATGAAGTAAAAGATAGTTTAATAAAATATAATCAATGGAGGTAAAAGCCTAAGACTTTTTATTCATCCTAAAATTTTCATTTGGTTAAAAAGCATCACAGAATTGTCCCAACTAGCTCGATCAAAATGGTCAGTCTATAGGAAAATGGAGCAAAATAGGCCTATTCAACCCTATTGACTGAATGGTAAAGGTTTTTGCATCAAAATCATATGTTTGATGATGAATAAAGTTGTTCCAAGTCTAATTTTTTTTCCAAGTTTTATGGCTTATTATTTCAGGTTTAATGGAGTCCAAATGCAAGAAGATAGGCTATTAGGCCTAATTGTTCTAATAAGTTAATTGGTCAATCAAGCAAGTAAAGCATGGAATTGAAAATATATAAAATGAATTAATTTTGGAGTCACCATGTACCATATCTGATATTATTATGGATATTCATATATTTTTTAAATTTTAAATGTTATTTTATGCGAGGAGCCAAGTGGAGTTAACTAGCCTTGAACTTCCAATCAGAGCTTCAATTAACTAATTGACCAACATCATGCAATATTCCTTTGTTATCATTTAAAGAATGATATTAAAATACTTCAAGATCAGTTCAATTGGAGATAGAAACCAAAGAATGGCATTGATTACATGTAAAGAGAGTTGACCAAGTCAATGGGGCCCACCATTTCTTGTTTCAATGCTAAAATGGATTTCTTGTAAAATAAGAAAATTAAAAGATTTTTGAAGACTATTTTATTTATTTTTGAAATCAAAATATACTTTAGTTGTTATCAACATGGGCCCTCCTATTTTACATGCCAAAGTTTGAGAGTACATGCATGCTTTGAGAGGGAAAGCTACTATTGTAAAAAGGAGTTTTCTAAATATTGTAAAACGGAGTTGATTAAATAATTGTAAAAGGTTTTAGTCTTTATTTAATTAAAGAAGACTATTAATTATGTAAATCAACTCCACTTAGATTTTTATTAGATTTTAAGACTTATATATTGGATTTTTAAGTCATTTATTGCATAATTCCTAGAGATGAAGGAAAAATTGTAATTGACACCATTTATCAAATAAAATAGTTTTTTGCACATGTTTTTTAGATTAGAATAGAGTGTAATTTGACTATGTAATAACTACAAGTGGCATTTACTTTCACTTTTTATAGGTCCTTTCCACACCTACTATGAAAATCTCATCCTCTATAGGTTATTTGAAGAGCTAAGATTTAAATTTGCTTTCCAAACTTCTTTTAGGCATTCTTTTGAAACACTATTGTTCAATATTGAATGCAAAGTTTTCTTTCAAATTCATGTGTATCTTATTCAATTTTAGAATGCTTTCAGAGAATACCAATGATTCAGGTGCATCACCTCCTTTAATTATAATTTCCTTCAATTTTCCCTTCCCCTTTTCATCCCAAAAACCATAGTAGATCAGATTTAATTGATAAATCATAAAGGAACCAACCCTCTCTAGAGGTTGTTCTCAACATAGAGTCACCCAAACTCTAAGAAGTTCCCATTGTATCAAGCTAGAGTGAAGGTGTGCTTGCACATCTTCAAGTAGGGTGCTCTCTAGAATGATAATAGTTTTTGGAATGCCCAGTGGGACAAGCTTGCAGTATATCATCTTCAGATCTAGTTTCTAGTACTCTTGTGGCTCTCATCTCAAGGAAAAGTACATTATTTATCAAAATTCCAATTATTTTCATGAATTTATAGGATATGGCAGCCCACAAAGAATAATTTCATCATTCTTCTCCTTTTTAACATTTCAAGTATGATCTCCATGACCCATATCAACCATTTGAAGAGTATACAAATCATTATCAATAGTATGAAAGCTCATACCAGTCTTATAACCATGATCCATATGCATCTCATCCTCATCCATATGATCCTTACCCATTCCAAGATCAATCACCCTTCCAAAGCTCTTTGAATTTTCATGATGAGATAGAGGAAATGAGGAGGGTAAGCCAAATGATTACTAAATAATTGTTAGCTTACAAACTAGAGTTATTTGATAAGCAATCTCAGTCTTAAACATCAATACCTCTCATTGCCCCATATAAATATCCATGGATTTATAGTCCATATCAATAAGAAAATTTCCCAACAATGCCTCAAGATGCAATGTTTACAATACCAGAAGCTCTTAAACCCAAGTTTCTAACTTGGAGTCAAATACAACAACCAAGCATAAGCTCAAATGATGAAATCAACCCTAAAGTCATTATTAACATTCAGCCATCACCCCTTCCCCCTAAAAATCCCAAATATTTTCCTTCATGGAAATTAATTCAAGAAGTAGTGTAGAGAGAGGAGGTGATAGTTGTTCAAGTTCAACGGCCTCAGGAGCAAAATCAGGTACCTATGGCATAATCATTGGATCTTTCTCATCTTATTGAACATTTTTAGGGATCTATTATGCCTATCCTAGAGAAAGAGACTATCCTTTCTGAAGTAAAAGAAGAAGTTGTAGCTGGTGTAGATGGAGATGAAAGAGTATTGCATGATCATAAGGATTATGTCATCATTGACACACTCAGTGTCAAAGATGAAATCAATGAAGTAAAAGAGGTTACTACTATAATTGAAGATCAACTAAGAGTAGATGATGAAATTCAAGAAGAAAACACGTCAATTGTTCAACTTGAAGATGTTTTCCATGAGATTATTGATCCAAAAAGGGCTTCAATCCATCATGAAGAACAAGAGCTTTCAAAAATAACAAAAAATGAGTGCCAATTACCACAAGAAGTTAAAGATAATTTGTAGCCTTATGTTTCAATTATACTTCAAAATTAGGAGAACAAGTCTTTAGATTTATTTGATATCTTTTGTTTAGGGTATTATTTACTAGAATGTGCTCCATTGTAGGATGAGAAGAGTGCTTTCACCAAGCAAGAAGTAGTTGTTTTCATAGAAGATGACATGTTTGAACATTTCAAGCATGGTTATCAACCTCTCTTATCATTTTTAGATACTTTTATACTTTTAGAAGCTTAGTATGAACACAAATGGCCTCAAGAAGTCACAAAATTAGAATCATCTCTCTTAGATGTCAGCCTTGAAGAAATGACAAAGAAGATATAACATGCTAGTCTACATGATCAAGATCATCAATTGAAGATACTCTTGCTAAGTACATAGATCTAGGAGCATGATGATTGGTTCTTAGATCCATACCTACAATCAATATACCTAAGGATGGAGGTTAGAATCCCAAATACACCATGAAGAAGACATGAGCATCTAATTGCTCCTAGTTGCAGAAAAGAGCTATCAAGAGATGTCAAATATATTTCAAGATTCTATGGGATATTAAATAGCTTTCCTTTTGATCCAAGAGGACCGACAAGGTGGAGGTTAGTTTTGACACAATAGAATACATTTAGTTTCATTCCTCTAAGTTAGTTTATGCACATGCTTTCAATATTTTTTTTCTTTTTGTTGTTGTATTTTCCTTTAAGTCCATATGTGCACATGTTTGTTGTTGTTTGTGTCAGTTTCTCTTATTGTGTATTAGTCTTCAAGCTTTCCCAATTTTAATGTTTATCTTGGTATATCCAAATTTTTAAATTTTAGATAGTGTTTCTGATTTCTTTGACCAACAGGTTAGTTAGTACCTAAAATTCACCAAAATTGTTAGTAATTTGGCCTATCAAGGTCAAATTACTACCCCTATCAATTGAAACTTTCCTAAAACCATTCAATATCCCTTTAAAGCTAGGAATTGTGGCCTAAAATCAATAATTTTGGTAAAAAATGTCAAAAATTAATTTTAAATGGGTCATTATCATTTCAAAATAGCAATTTCAAGTTCAAATATGCAGATAATCCATGCATAGGGATCAATTTTAAGAGAAAATTAAACTTTTTAGGAGCTATAGGTGGTTTTAGGACCTCAAATTTTGTACACAAGGTCATCATGAATTGAGAAACCTTATAATTTTTTTTATGGACATTGGATTAGCGGATATAATTTTTAATTTGTAACAATCCTTAGTGTGTCCATTGGAGATCACCATTGGAGTAGGCATCATTATGGAGTGCCACATAGGTTTTTAAGTCTAGGTAAAAGTTTAGAAAACATAAGATGATATTTCTACATCATAATAAGACCTTTTAAGAGTGTTAAAACTCTAAATTTTAAGTAAACTATGATCATACTGGCTTATGCAATCACATAGACATATAGGCCAAAAAGAGGTTTTTTCAATTTTCAAGAAAAATGTGATTTAAGATTATTTTTGTAACATGGTAAAGATCATTATGAGATTTTCAATCATTGGGAATTATGTGAATTTATTTTGGTGATTTTTTCACTTTTTACAGTTCTAGGCACCCTTCTAAGCCTCATGTTTAGATGCTCATATCTTTCACCACATGTAGAGTTTGAATGAATTATATTATTATGTTTTGATTAATACTATTTAATTATAATTAATAAATAATTGAGACTAGTTTAGGGGCTGTTATTTAATAATAATCGTTAAGATTGTAAGTAGCTCAGAAATGTAGTCAAAACCCCATAGGCAGATTTCTTCACATGATAAATTTTCATGTATTTAGAATGGAAACCTAATACTTTTAGGGATGTTATGGAGGTAAATTTTGTAAAAATAAATTTAAATATTTTTGTATTTGGATGCTTTTACTTCTTGAATCATCATTTTAAAGATTTAGCTTCAAAGCTTGCTTAAACCCTCAAAAGATTAGTTTTGAGAAAAGTTGATTCTATTGAAAAAAATTAATCTTGAATCAACCTAAAACATTTTAAAAATCATGTACAGATGAGGGAATAAATCATGTTTTTTATGGAAAAAACACGTAAAATGAAGTAAAAGATAGTTCAATAAAATATAATAAATGGAGATAAAATTCTAAATTTTTTTATTCATCCTAAAATTTTCATTTGGTTAGAAAGAATCATATAAGTGTCCCAACCAGCTTGATCAAAATGGCTAGTCCATAGGAAAATGGAGCAAAGTAGGCCTCTCAACCTTGTTGACTGATTAGTGAATCTTTTCACATAAAAATCACATATTTAATGATGAATAAAGTTGTTACAGGTTTTTTTTTTTTTTTAAGGTTTCATGGCTTATTATTGTAGGTTTAATGGATTCCAAATGCAAGAAGATAGGCTATTAGGCCTAATTGGCCTAATAAGCTAATTGGTCAATCAAGCAAGTAAAGAATGGCATTGAAAATATATCAAATGAATTAATTTTAGAGTTAACATGTGCCATATCTGATATTATTATGGATATTAATTTTTTTTTCTAATTTTAAATGTTATTTTTTGCAAGGAGGAGCCAAGTGGAGTTAACTAGCCTTGAACGTCCAATCAAAGCTTCAGTTGACTAGTTGACCAACATCATGAAATATTCCTTTGTTATCATTTAAAGAATGATATTAAAATACTTAAATATCAGTTCAAGTGGAGATAGACACCAAATAATGAAATTGATTACATGTAAAGAGAGTCGACCAAGTTAATGGGGCCCACCATTTCTTGTTTCAATGCCAAAATGGATTTCTTGCAAAATAAGAAAATTAAAATATTTTTAAAGACTATTGTATTTATTTTTGAACTCAAAATATACTTGAGTTTTTATCAACATGGGCCCTCCTATTTTCCATGCCAAAGTTTGAGAGTGCATGCATGCTTTGAGAGGGAAAGCTAATATTGTAAAAAGGAGTTTTCTAAATATTGTAAAAGGGAGTTGATTAAATAATTGTAAAAGGTTTTAATCTTTATTTAATTAAAAAAGACTATTACTTATGTAAATAAACTCCACTTAGGATTTTATTAGCTTTTAAGACTTATATATTGGCTTTTCAAGCCATTTATTACGTAATTCCTAGAGCTGATGCAAAAATTATAATTGACACCCTTTATCATATAAAGAAGATTTTTTGCATATATATTTTTAGATTAGAATAGAGTGTAATTTGACTATGTACCATACAAGTGGAATCTACTTTCCCTTTTTTTAGGTCCTTTCCACACCTACTATGAAAATCTCATCCTCTATAGGTCATTTGAATAGGATTTGAATTTGCTTTACAAACTTCTTTTAGGCCTTCTTTTGAAACATTGATGTTCAAGATTGAATGTAGAGTTTTATTTCAAATTCATATGTGTATCTTACTTAGTTTTATAAAGCTTTTAGACA
The DNA here is from genome assembly GCA_037957365.1 of Torreya grandis. NCBI lineage: Eukaryota > Viridiplantae > Streptophyta > Pinopsida > Cupressales > Taxaceae > Torreya > Torreya grandis. The sequence continues at coordinate 1,957,171 of JARHVA010000444.1, forward strand.
ATACCAATCATTCAGGTGCATAACCCCCTTTAATTAGGATTTCCTTTAGTTTTTCCTTCCCCTTTTCATCCCAAAAATAATAGTAGATCAAATTTAATTGATAAATCCTAAGGGAACCAACCCTCTCTAGAGGTTATTATCAACATAGAGTAACCCACACTCTAAGAAGTTCCCATTATATCAATCTAGAGAGAAGGTGTACTTTCAGATCTTCAAGTAAGGTGTTCTCTATAGTTATAACAATTTCTAGCATGCTGAATGGGACAAGCTTGCAGTATATCATCTTTAGATCCAGTTTCTAGTACTCTCATGGCTCTCATCTCAAGTAAAAGGTACATTATTTATCATAATTATAGTTATCTTCATGAATTTCTAGGTGGTTTTCACTATTTCTTCTTCTATTTCTAAATCATGTTGGGTCCATTAAGTTTCTTTGAAGGTTTAGACTTACCAAATGTTTTTGAAGATTTAGGTAACTTTGCAACATGGAAAGAATCCTTAAAATTGTATGTGGAAATTACCACATCTTTAATAACAACCTACTTCACAATAGTTTTAGGAAATGGATCAGTTAAAGTGGAAGCAAGATCACTAGGTTTGATATAATTAGATGGAGGTGGATGTGAAACTATAGCCTTGTTCTTCTTCATAATGAATTTAGAACTTGGAAAATAGTTATATTTTTAGAAATCAATGCCAAGATTTTTGTAGTATTGATAAGGATATTGATTGACGGGGATAGTGACCTCGATCTGATCATGGGGAAACTTAAGGTACTTATGCAAAGTAGATAGAATAGCCTGTACTTCATAGATTCAAGCATGACTAAGAAGTATGTTATAAGGTAATTCAATGTCCCCAATATGAAGCAATATATGATGTGAATAGATTTAACAATGATTGAAAACCAAATAATACCAACATACTCCCTTTTGACATTATTGTAAGCCTTGATGGTGATTGTCTCTAGCTAAGTATATTTTATAGTGTAGCCCAATCTTTGTACTAGGTTAAGATATATGATATTCAACCTCAAACCATTTTATATAAAAATCCACTTGATCTTATGGTTCTCAGTGATTACTTCAATATATAGTGGGTTATTTTTGGGTTTATGATCCAAATTAGATTTAGTTGTCTTTATTTTAATTTGTTTTTTTGGTTAGTTGATAGGTTGATTACCTATGAGTTGGTTTTATATAACCAATTTCTCTCTCGTAAGCCTTTATATGGCTTACATTGGAAAAAAAATATATATGAGATTTTACATTTTACATTTCCTAAATACTTTTCTATGTCTATTCCTCTATATTCAAAGGGCTATTAGTGGTATTAGAGCCACATTTTGAAGGAGGATAGTGTTGAGATAAAGCCCAGGGAAACAAAAGATATTTGAGGCATATTTCATTTGAAGTAAAATTTACCTGGTTCATAGTTTAAAGGTAGGATTATTATTACATTTTTTAATAGTTCCATTTAGATTAGGGTTTGAACATATATATGTTTTTCCTGAAGGATCATGGGAGTTTTGAATTTTTATTTATGAGTCATTTTATGCTTTTGGTTTTGAAGACTATAAATAAAATAGAGCTGATTTTAAAGGAAATCCATCATACAATGATCAAATAAGGAAAATTAACTAGTTTATATATCCTTAGCATACTCTGGAGTCTATACAAAACTATTCTATGGGACAATATGACTTCTTCCTATTCTACTAAATATTGGTGTGGTAGGTGAAATATGTGCATGACATTTGAAGGTAGTTTTTGATGCAGATAAATATGACATAGATACAACATAATAATCTACATTAATACATATCATCCCTGACATCTAAGATTGGCACAATAGTTCAAATCAAAAAATTATCAAAGACACAAGCCATGATGAAGAAAAAAATTATAAATATTTGAAAATAATTTCATTTGATTTTTGTGGGCTCCATGAAAATCAAGGTATATTGATTTCATGTATAAGTAAAATGACAAGCACCATTTTTACATGTAGTAATTTATTTTACTTTATTTGAACAATAAAAAAAGTACAAAGTTCAAATAGCATATCTTCCATATTTTTTTCAAAAATAATTGTAGAGAAATTGGTGGAAGATTTTTTTGGTGAAACTTTGTAAGTTTAAAAGATCTAGGGTTCAAAATCCATTGATGTATTTTTGATCTTATTTTATATAAATGGAGTTATAAGGATAAAATCAAGCAATGAAAGTTTGTAATGGATAAATAAGGGTGTAACATGAGTTTTAAGGTGTAATCTTATTTTTTCTAGTCCCAATAATTAGAAGCTATTTTAAAGGTAAAGGCAAAACCTTGATAGCATTCTTTATTTTCTTGATTTTGTACCATGGTTAAAATTGTGAGCTTAATTTTTGAAAATGGATGTTTGACTCTTAAAAACTATAAGGAATGGTCAATTAACATGGAAAATACATTAATTTTCAATGAATTATGAAAATTAGTTAAAAATTAACTAACATTGCCCACCTATGCCACAAAGCTTAAAGAATTTCATAAATGTGACAAGCATGCCCTTGCTTTATTGAAATCAACTTATAGTACACAAGTTATAATTCACATAGAGGCCATCAATTCTAAATCTTGGAGAGCATGGAAATATTTAATGGATTTATATGATAAATAATCTACTTATAAGAAAATTGATCTTCTTATGTAGTTATTCAACACTAAACTAACAGATGATGAAGATGTTTTAGAATATGTGTCATGAATTAATAATTTGAAACAAGAATATAGAACTACTTGTGAAAAAATTGATGATGAAATGCTCATTTATATTTTTTGGAATGACCTTAGATCTATCTATAATAACTTTATATAAATGTTACAGTTTAGTGATAAGATTAACAAATCTACTTTTGATTCCATTTATGAGTTGCTCACTCAACATGAGTGATAATTTTCAAAGAAGAAAGAAAAACCTACTAAGGAGGCTCATTATACCAAAATAGGTAATCCATTATATGAGCATAATATAAAGAATTATTTAAACCACTTTCAAAGATTGGAATACTCTGCATAGTGCACTTTCAAACATAAGCATCATTCTGGACATAGGGATAATTCTAGTTCTCTGAAGCACATACATCATTCTAGTTCTCTAAAGCATAGACATGACTATGGTTCTCAAAATCATGATCATCACCACAAACATTCAAATGGACATAATCACAAGCATATGCATTCTTCTTCATGTGGCTATTCTTCCTCTAGTTCTAGTAGACATGAAATAATATGTTATAATTGTGGTGGCATAGGACACTTCTCTATAGAGTGCCCCTCCAAAATGAGGTCCTCTCAACATTAAAAAAAGGTAGAATCAAACATTGTTGGTAACTCCAATCACTCTTCTAATTTCTCTTTTGGCTATTCTTCTACATATTCTTTTGATGGATGCGATGACTATGAAGTTGGCTGCTCTATAGTTGATGACTATATATTATAATATGGTAACACACCCATCTTGTGTGAGTTACTAAGATCAAGATTGGAATTAGATGCAGTAGCATTTTTTGGCTTTTTTACTTTACTTTCATAGATTTAGTGTTGATATGATATTTGATGTGGAGCATTTTAGTGGTTTACAGTGGTTTCTACTAGGTTTATTTTCTACATGGATTCTCACCTATTACTTGATAAGGACAAAAGATATTGAATATTCAATTTTGATCAGTCATCGATGGTTTTTGATATGAGTCAACATTAAGTTACTAGCATTTTTAGTGTTGAGCAAAGGCCTATGGGAGATGTTGGTGATTATTGGGCATTAGTTTGAGATGTACCATACACAGTACTAGGGAAATCAATTGTTAGGTAGATTATACTTGAGGATCAATGTAGTTAGATAGAGCATGATATTATTATACTTTAGTATGGGGATGATTAGGGTGTTGATCAGTTCAAGATGCACAATGTATCATTTTTAGTTACAATAGAGTCTACTTGGATGACTCATAGTTCATTACTTCAATCTTTCTATACCCCTTCAGATCAAGGGGGAGTTTGTTGGATTTATGATCCAAATTATATTTAATTGTATTTATTTTAATTTGTTTTTATTTTTTTTGGTTGATGGGTTGGTTGCCCATGATTTGGTTTTGTATAACCAACTTCTCTATAAGCCTTTTTATGGCTTACATTGTAAAAAAATAAAATATATGAAATTTTACATTTTGCATTTCTTGAATACTTTTATATGTCTATTCCTACATATTATAAGGCACATTAGTTATTATGGATAATTCCAAGTGTAGACATGTCTTTTTGATCAAACATGACTTGGCAAAATGAAGACAATTGTATAAGGTTTTGAACTGTTTAAGATTTATATCATTGGGAATAGTGGATTATTGTAAAATATTACTCGTGATAGTTTTATGGAATTCATATGTTTGCAAGAGATCCAAAATGGAGATATATGTTAGGGTTTTTCTCAATTAGTCCAATATACTATAAGGCTTTTCAACATTGGGTCAAGATGGCTTGGCTTTGGTTGGCACAATAATCAACTTTGGATTTATTGGCACAATGTTCACATTGAGTGATGGGGAAGAAGGGGACAAAGGGACCTAGAGAGTAACTCATGAGCATATAGCTATGAATATGTAACCTATAGGTAGTATGGAGCTAATATAATTAGAAGACGAAGGCAAAAAACCTCAGAGGGTGACTCACGGGTGTCTAGTTGCATTATTGTAATTTTGAGTCAACAAGGAGCCATTATAATTAGAGGAAGGGTGTTATCTATAAGTAGTAACCCATGAAAATGGAGTTGTAATATAATTGCATGAAATAAATGTAGTTTACTAGAGGGAGAGGGTGTTAACCATAAAATAATGGGTCATATACTACAAGGATCATGATATGGTTCATGTGGTCTAACAGTAATAGTGGTAATGTGGATTGCAAAAATGCATCCCAAGGTGTTGTTATAGTTATAAGGCATGTTGTTGTAACCAAAATTATTAGTATGGGTATTATGATCATGATTAAGCTCATGTTGATTATGATTTTGAACTTGATTCTACCTCTATCCTTGGTTTTGGTTGTTCCTTGGTGGTGATTAATTATGTCCAGGAAAGGGTCCTTGTAGATTCCCATATCTTGATTAGTGTCCTAATTAGGGGCCAACTTAATCTCAAAATTTCCACTCTCAATGAGATATTTAATAATATTTCATAATTAGATGCAATGATAGGCATCATGACCAATACCATGATAAAAGTTTCACCATTCATTCTTTGTACTAATCTAGTTTTGGTTGATCTTAAAGAAATGACCTTGGTACTAGCCATATAATCAGGTTAGCTACTATGAGATTTTTGAATACCATTTCAATTAGTTCTCCTAATTTTATAAAGACCCTAAATTTATTGTGTTGTCCTCTATGAAGGTTATCTCTATAAATTAGGTGGTGGATTAGGAGGAGATAATTGTACTTTTGGGGTTGGTAGAGCCTGCACTAGTTGTATGTGTCCATTTTCAGTCACCCCATTTCTAACCATGTTCTTGTTCTTGTTAAATCCCTTAGGATTATCTTGTGAAAATATCTGAACCAATGATTGGATCTGATTCGAAGTTTGACCCTGTATGAAAATCTTAACAAGGCCCTTAACAATAAGAGCCTTCTTGATTTGTACCTCTTTGTCAATAATTTATTCAAATGAGTTAGTATAAGATAGTCATAGATTGTGTGTGACCTCAAGATGTAAGTTATGTACAAATATGTCTGCCAACTATTTTTTTAGAAAATTATATTTTAAAATGACCCACTAATGCTCTTCACCTCTATAGGTATGTAGTGAAACCTATTTCATCACGTTGTTTAGCTTTGGACAATTTAATAACAATGAATTCATGCTGAATGTTGTACGAGAAATGGTTGATAAACTTTTCAAATAATTTTTTCTAATTCATAACTAATCCCTTGGGTAAATTAAGTAGCCAATCTAGAGCTTGTCTTGCTAAAATTCATGGAAATAAATGAAGCAAATAAACACTACTATAAGAAACTAGTTGGCATAATATAAAAAATGACTAAATGTGTTCACATGGCTCCCCATTTCCTTTTTATTTATCAAAATTTGGTTCCTCAAAATGAAATGAAAAGGGAATTTGGAGAGTATATAGATCAAATGGATATAGACATATCTAATTGAGCTTGTATTTATTAACTCTATAATTAATCTCCAATCATGTCATAATCTCTTTTATAAAGTTCAACTCTTGCATGCTTGGTACATTCATGGGTGGAACATAATGTTGTTAGGGTGGTATGTGCCCTTATTATTATTGGGGTAGATTGTTCCCTTGTTTTTTATGTTGGGGTGGTATGTGCCCTTATTTTTTCTATTGGGGTGTTATGTTCCCCTGTTATTATTATTGAGGTGGTATGTGCCCTTGTTATTGCTATTGGGGTGGTATGTGCCCTTGTTGTTATGTATATTTGATAGGAATGTACACCCTATGATCCTTGAATTGGTTTTGGTTCACTCCTTGAGTTGATTAGGTAAGTGTTCAATTCTTAGGAATCTATTTCCTTGAATCAACCATGTTCTACTGGTTTTGAGGAGTTCTTTATCAATTCACCATTATATGTGTTTATTTAGATGAACCAGCCAAATTATCTTGAGGGATTTACTCAATTCAAACTGAATGATTTGGTCATTGATTTTACAAAGTGACAAGAGGCTCTTGATGTTTAAATAATGTGTGTTTCATGTCTAGAAAAACATTTTACACAACCTATTGCATCTTGCTCTATTTATTTGAGACACCTTGATCAATAATTATTGTGTTCTCAACCAATGTTTGTTGCATAGTTTCAATCATGTTTCCTTGTTTCTTGCAAGCATCATTATGAATTTAAGTATTAATTAGAAAGTGAGTTAAGTCTATGATAAGTTGGTCTACATACCATTGACTTATTTTCTTAATCTTAGTGACAAGATCTTGATCGGTTGTTTTTGACTCTATAGGTATTTTATTACCCTTGTTAGAAGAAGAAGGTATGTTTGTGTTCACAATGTTTTTGAAAAATTTCTCTCATTATTGTTCTCCTTTTCTAACTAAGGGGTGAAATTTATCCATATGAAAATTTGAGGGGAGTTTAGCACCCAATTTGATCAACCTTAGAAGGGCTTCATCTTGGCTCTCTTGGTATTCAACATACTTTTCCTTGGATCTTAAAGTTGTATGAATTTCCTCAAAGAAAATTAAATTATCTTGACCATCTTAAAAATGCTCATCTTCATAGCTAGGGACCTAAGAGACCCCACTACAAGTGAACCTTTGAGTCATGTCTAGAAAGGGTCGCTATATACATTTAACTAGATTTGAAATAATGTTGTGTAAATGTTTAAATAAGGTATGGATTTTAATATTTCTTATAAACAAATGACTAAGGAACCAAAGAGAATATAAAAATAAGGTGGCATGGAACCATAGACAATTAGAAGAATGATGTTCACGAATTTACTCAACCTTGGGTAAAGTAAAAATCATATGATTTGGAAGAGGGTATGATAACTCAAAAATCCAAGGTGAAACTAGTAAACCAAAGCCTATATTTATAAATACGTCAATACCTTAAAAACTAGTTCAACATGTAAGAATTCTTAAGTATAAAACTAGAACCAAATGGGTAGCACAATGCTGCCACATGGTAATAGGAATGGTAGTATAAAATATGTTGTAGGACTCAAAGAGTGAGTGATACACAAGATAACTTAACTCCACCAATGATGATAATGAGTCCATAATGACCTTCAATACAAATTATAAATTTAACCCAAGTTACCTCAAGTCAAGTGTAAATGGTGAACCCAATTTAACACATCAAGCTTATGAACTTATAAAAGTATAATTTTGAATTTGAAATATCAATGAAGGAATTAAGAAAATTAACAAGTATTTTAGACTCCAATGGGCACCATAACTATCCCAATTAGATGATATGACACAATGTTTAAATTTACACATTTGAACAAGAAAAAGATTTATTTTCACTTGGACAATGTAACACCCCCTTGTTTAATAAATTGTTGACAATGTGTTTGGTTATTCACATGTGTTTACAAGAAAGTTTTGACTCAAATAAATGACCAAGTAAGCTAGAAATACTTAAATAGACTAATAAAACTAAGAAATCATCATAAATCCCTAAAACTTGATAAGGTTTTATGATATTATTGAAGTTCATTTTTATGTGTGCACTTGAGAACAAATTAAGTGTTCATCCAAAATAAAAGTGCATTATATGGTAGGGTATTTTACACCCCCTTCTCTCAAGTGAAAATACAATGACATGGACTTTGGGGAGTACCTTGCATCATTAATATTTTCATGATAAGTGGGGTTTGTCTAAAACTATACAAGTTTGTGACTATCCAGATGGATCCCATGTGTACAAACTTTTACATTTTCACATAAGATAAGAAACATGTCAATTGGATCTATATCAATTTGCTTGTTATGAAAAGGTCTTGTCATTTTCAAAAACATTACATCTATTAGTTGCTTAGTATAGTGAAATGTCCTAAATGATCATACATTCCAGATTGGCTTTCCATTACTGAATATGGTTTAACCACTCAAACCACCTTCCTAGTGGGGTGATCCAAATTTATAAACCCCCCATGGAGAGGGGTTAAAAATAGTGTTGAGAGATGAAGCACTGGGTTAAAGCTTCCCTAAAGAAATTATGGGAGGTAATGACATCCCCCTCACAAGCCAAAATGCATGAAATAAAATCTAAGTAAAAAGGCTTTATAGGTTATTTCTAGATCACCCAAACCATGGGAGAGCCTAGACAACTTATTTTTTATGCCTTAGATAAAGGCATAATTTGTAATGAAAATGATACTTTTGAACATTAAATTTCCTTAAAGATGATGGGGGAGAGCATACACATGCAAATTCATTTTTTTAAAATAATTTTAAAAAACAAGTGATAGATGACTTATAAAAAACAAAACTTTGAAGTGAGTTTGGTTTTAAGCACCAAATTTAAGTGTTTGATGATGTTCTTTGGTCCCTTGGCCTTAGTTTGATAAAAAAATTAAAAAATAATAAAAAAACATTCAACATAAACATGCAATTTTTAATTTTTAATTACCAAGGGAAAGTTCTTATTTCTTTTTAAGCACCAAAAGGAGGTTACAAAGACTTAATTAAGCTCAAATTTATCACTTTCTATTCTGGTCCTATATAAAAATTTAGATAGTCTTATTTATATTTGAAACACTTTCACTTTTGAAATAAGCAACTTTGGTTTGATTTCTCTTAGGTCTATGCTTTTTTGAAAACATAAAGACTGATGTCGATCACTATTTATTGATGCCAATTCCTTCAAGATAGTCACTGATTGAAACCCAATCGTGGTTGATCAAAAACAACCACCAATGGTCACCTATGAACCTAAAGGCAAAAATTTTATTCTTTAAAATATTAGTTAGGATAAAATATCTAAAAGATAAGCTTCTAGATCAAGTTTATGTTCAGACCTGAGGCTTATAAAACTTAAATTGTTAGAATTAAACTTGAATAAAAGATCAAAATGCAAATTTTTAAATGTATTTTCCCCTATAAACTACATGATTATGGTTATTACATATTCAAATTACACTCTATTCTAATCTAAAAAACATATGTAAAAAACTATTTTATTTGATAAATGGTGTCAATTACAATTTCTCCTTCATCTCTAGGAATTATGCAATGGATGACTTAAAAATCCAATATATAAGTCTTAAAATCTAATAAAAATCTAAGTGGAGTTGATTTACATAATTAATAGTCTTCTTTAATTAAATAAAGACTAAAACCTTTTACAATTATTTAATCAACTCCGTTTTACAATATTTAGAAAACTCCTTTTTACAATAGTAGCTTTCCCTCTCAAAGCATGCATGTACTCTCAAACTTTGGCATGTAAAATAGGAGGGCCCATGTTGATAACAACTAAAGTATATTTTGATTTCAAAAATAAATAAAATAGTCTTCAAAAATCTTTTAATTTTCTTATTTTACAAGAAACCCATTTTAGCATTGAAACAAGAAATGGTGGGCCCCATTGACTTGGTCAACTCTCTTTACATGTAATCAATGCCATTCTTTGGTTTCTATCTCCAATTGAACTGATCTTGAAGTATTTTAATATCATTCTTTAAATGATAACAAAGGAATATTGCATGATGTTGGTCAATTAGTTAATTGAAGCTTTGATTCGAAGTTCAAGGCTAGTTAACTCCACTCGGCTCCTCACATAAAATAACATTTAAAATTTAAAAAATATATGAATATCTATAATAATATCAGATATGGTACATGGTGACTCCAAAATTAATTCATTTTATATATTTTCAATTCCATGCTTTACTTGCTTGATTGACCAATTAACTTATTAGAACAATTAGGCCTAATAGCCTATCTTCTTGCATTTGGACTCCATTAAACCTGAAATAATAAGCCATAAAACTTGGAAAAAAAATTAGACTTGGAACAACTTTATTCATCATCAAATATATGATTTTGATGCAAAAACCTTTACCATTCAGTCAATAGGGTTGAATAGGCCTATTTTGCTCCATTTTCCTACAGACTGACCATTTTGATCGAGCTAGTTGGGACAATTCTGTGATGCTTTTTAACCAAATGAAAATTTTAGGATGAATAAAAAGTCTTAGGCTTTTACCTCCATTGATTATATTTTATTAAACTATCTTTTACTTCATTTTACATGTTTTTTCCATTAAAAACATGATTTCTTCCCTCATCCATACATCTCCATACATAAAATTGACATTTATGGAATCCTCTCTAAATTTAATTGATATTTGAAAAGGTTTTAGGTTGATCCCAGATGATTTTTTGTTAATAAAATCAACTTTTTGCAAAACTAGTTTTTTGAGGGTTTAAGCGGGATTTGAAGCTGAATCTTCAAAATGATGATTCATGAAGTAAAGACCTCCAAATTTACCCCCTAACATCCTTTAAAATATTAGGTTCCCATTCCAAATATATGAATATCATGTGGAGAAATATGTCTATGGGGTTTTGAATGCATTCTGAGTTGCCTACACTCTTAACGATTATTCATAAAGCACATCCCTTCATCTAGTCTCAATTATTTATTAATTATAATTACATAGGGTTATTCAAAAAATACTAAGATCATTCATTAAAAATCCACACATGGTGAAAGACACTAGCATCTGAACAGGAGGCTTGGAAGGGTGCCTAGAACTATAAAAAGTGAAAAAAATGACCAAAATAAAAATAAATATTCACCTACTTCCCAATACCTAAAAACATCATCATGGGGTTTATACCATGCTATCAAAAAACACTTTGAAAGAACATTTTTCTTGAAAATTCAAAAAATCCCTTTCAGGCCTATATGCTTGTTTGATTGCATAATCTTGTATGAGCATAGTTTGCTTAAAGCTTAGATTTTTAACACTATTAAAAGTTTTGATTATTATGTAACAACATCATCATATGTTTTTTAAACTTTTACCTAGACTTAGAAACCTCTGTGGCACTCCATAATGATGCCTACTCTAATGGTGATCTCCAATGGCCTGCTAAGGACTGTTACAAAATAGTATCTCCACTCATCCAGTGGCCATGAAAATTTGTTATAAGGTTCCTAAATCATGATGACCTTGTTTATAAAATTTAAGGTCCTGAAACCACCTGTTACTCCCAAAAATTTCAATTTTTTCTAAAAATTGATCCATGTACATGGATTATCTGCATATTTGAACCTGAAAATGCTATTTTGAAATGACAATGACCCATTTACAATCCATTTTTGACATTTTTTACCAAAATTAGTGATTTTAGGCCATAATTCCTAGTTTTAAAGGGCTATTAAATGGTTTTAGGAATGTTTTGATTGATAAGGGTAGTAATTTAACCTTGACAGACCAAATCACTAATATGAGGTTCATGAAGGAATGTGTGGGGCCCATACCAATGGTCTACTCTTAGAAAATAATCTCCTTATAATAGGCTATTATTGGCCAAAAATAGAGACTAATGCTTGAAATTATGTAAGGAAGTGCATTCCTTGTTAGCAATATGGAAACTTGATACATGCACCTTCTTTACCACTATAGTTGATGACAACACTATGGCCATTCTCAACATGGGGCCTCAATCTCATTGGGAAAATAAACCCAACATCTTCAGATGGCCATAAACACATATTAACTACTAATGAGTATTTTACTAAGTGGATTGAGGCTATTCATCTCACTTATGTCACTAGGAAGTAGATAGCCAAATTCATCCATTACCATATCATCTGTCAATATGGTACCCCAGCTCGCCTTATATCTGATAATGGTAGATCCTTTATAATAGAGATGTCAAATAAATTTGTGCAAGATTCAAAATCAAGCATAATAAATCAAATCCATATAACCTATAAGGAAATGAATAAGCCAAGGCATCTAATAAGACCATTTTAGCCATTTTAAACAAGATTGTCAATGATGTTGGCTATAATTGGCACTTTCAAATCTTTCCTTCCCTTTGGGCTTACAAAACTAGTCATCAAACCCCAACAAGATCCACTCTCTATTCACTTATTTATGTTACAAAATCTATTATCCTGATTGAGATCAAGCTTCCATCATTGCAAGTATCATTTAAGCATATTGAAGATGATGAGGATTGTAGAGTCTCAAGGATGTAAGAGCTATAAATTCTTGATGGTAAGTGTTTGACTACCCTAAAAACTTGCAAGCCTATCAAAATAGATTTGAAATAAGATACAACAAGCACATTCTCCCTTAGGATTTTGAGATTTGTGATTTTATCTTGAAAGAGAACCCAAAAAACACAAACATTGAATATAAAAAAATGTAAGTTTCAACCTAATTGGTTGGTACCATATGTTATCATGGTAAACTATGGATCAGGGGAATATTGATTGGCCACTTTGAATGGTGAATAAATTCTAGAGACCATGAACATTGTGTACCTTAAGAGTTTATATGCATGAACATCTTCAAACCATTGTCTACAATACCCCTTACTTGGGGATAACTTGTGCTAAAGTAATTTTATCTTACCATTTTATACTACCCTAGACTACTCTCACATGAGCCCTCTTACATTCACGACTTTGGATAGTGAAAGATTATGGACCATTGGTAATTTGAACACATTTTATCCTACCATGTATCATTATTTTTTAGAACCATATTATTTGGATTATTCTCCTTGAGAACATCATTCTTTATCCTACCCTGGACCATCCATCTCTTAGACCCTATTCTTTGGACCGTTCTCTTTCAGAACCATATTCCTTGTTATGTTTTGGGCTTGTTGTAACCTGAACACTTTTATCCCTCAAAAAATTATGACCTTGATTATGTCTCATCATCATTATGAACACCTTCAATGCCAGTTCTATAAAGTAGTTCAGCTAGAATAGTAATTCATAGCTTCTTCTATAGACAAGTGAACAAAGACATCATTTCAACTCAAGATTTTTGCCAGTTGCATAGTTCTTCAGATTGATTTTGCACTACACATTGTTATATCATTATTTTTTGCTCTTTGGTGAATATTGTTGTCTTTTCAATACCCTCACTCTCATCAATTTATGAGCATCTATCATTGTATCCAACTTAATTATTTATTAGAACTTCTACTCTCGGATAAGTATCTCCTTGACTAGTTAGTCCCATTTGTACATTTTTTATTCCAAAAATAGCTAAAATATTAGAACATGATCCAAAAACTAAAAAACATTATCTTATGGTTTTGTACATTTTTATCCTCATGCTCTTACCATTTTGTAAGTAGTATGTCCCACGCACTTACCATTTTGCAAGACCATTTTTATTTATACGCTTTTTTTTATTTTGTAAGCCCATCTCTTCCCTTTTATTCTACAACATTAATCATGTTTTTCTTGTCATCACCTTTTCTTGTATTCCAATTTTTGTTTGAACTACATTTGGCCTAAATTTCATGTTATAACATGCATTCATGGAACTATGTAGGTAGCATCCACTTGTCTTGTACATCTAGAGTCAACTCAACCAAACCCTTCCTTTTCTATCTTCCCCATTTCTTTCATCATTATTCCTCTTTAATTAGGGAACAACTTTTGTGTCCTTGTTCTTTGTTATATGGTGGTGGCAAGTAATGCCTCTACTACACATGCATGAACAATTGTGTTTAAACTACACTAATTTGGTCTTTTGTGTGTGTGTTTATTTGTTTTTATTAGTGTTTTGTTGTGTTTTATTTCTTATTCATTTATTTCTTCTTCTTTTCTCCTTTTATTACTTCTTATCTCACTTTGGTCTTGTGTTTCCCTATTTAATTTTTATTCTTGTATTTTATTTTCAAGAACATCTTGATGGTCCACATAGATGTTGATTCTTTATATCTTGATCTCATGTTATTAAGTTGTTCTTGTTTTATTTTTAAACATTCTTGTTCCTAATTGAATCTTGATTGTTCATATCTTGATTTTAAGCTAGGTTCATTTATGTTTTGTTTTTCATTGTCTTTGCTCTTTTGTTTAAATTTATTTAGTTATAATTCTGGTTTTGGTCATTTTCACCATTATCTTTAGTTATATGTATTCAAATTTAAATTGGCTCCATGTAATTGAAATGAAATGTCATTATGAGTTCTTCATACTTATTATACCTAATTTATTTTTCTATAGCAAGAACTTTGTGCTCTAGATTCAAGTCTTAATGTCAACATAACTCTGATGAACAGATCTTAAGATCACTATGCATAAACTAGGCTTAATAGGTTTATCACTTGACCCTATGCTTAGACATGAATCTATTAGCATACATCATGAGTCTAATCAACTCTTGATCAAATTTCATCATCTCTCATTCCATTCTCTCCCAATTTTGGGTGAACTACATTAGCTTGAGTTCCATTTGGACTATGTAAGTAGTGCTTAGATACATGATGTATCTTAGGTCAACTTAGCCACATTCAGTCTTATTTTCATCTCTTTCATCCCTTTGTGCATCCTAATATGGCTAGTTTTTATGGATTTCATATTCATTAAACCATCACATTTATGTTTATGCCCACTCATCTTTTATCTATGTTTTAGGTTATATCCTTAAGCTAATTGATTTCTAATTTTCCCATGCTAGGGACATAACATTTAAACTGGTTAACAAATCTAAATAGGCCCTACATGGGCAAGTGATTATTTATTCTTTATCAATGATCAAAATTATCCCTATTGGGGCATAACTATCTTATCACGACCAAATATTCTCTATTATGGATCTTCTTATTATCATCTCTTTAGAGACCATGATTCTCCTATTCTTCTAATTCAAATATCTCCACACTTTTGCCCATGATGGCAATGTTTTAGTGTGCAAGTTATCTTAGGATTGATCAATGTTATAATCATGTAGATTGCACTCTCAAATTGGGTGCATTCAAAGTGTGTCAATTATATGTTTGGATTGAATCCTTCCCATTCCCCCTATCTTGGGGCCCATTATACCTTTAATTATATTTTGATCATTGATGGTAACCATGCATGCAAGCACTAGCTCATCTCGATGTGATCTATTCCATAGGTTAATCTCTCACTTTCCCTCTCTTTTTGAGAGTCCATCCTTCTCTTTCATCCTAGTATGTCCTCTCAAGGGGGCATCATGGGTCATTTCCAATTTCTTCTTGACAACACTTTTCTTTGAAAAGGTATTGCTTCACCTGAATGTCTCATTATTAATTCTCAAATAAGGTCAAAATGTGGACATCCATTCCTAAAATTATTTGTGTTGAAATTGGCAATCTTACTTGAATTACATTCAAATGCATAATTTAAGCCAAAATCACTCAGAATGTGCCAAATGGTTCAAGCTTGTCATATACAAGTGTTGATTTAGGATAATGTATCCCTAAATGATGTAAAACAATTTATGTTATTCCTAACTTTGATCAATTCATTTTGAGTTGAAATGGTGTTTCACATTTTTGTGCTCTAGATCACTCTTTTCTTCTAATTCACTAGTACATGTCACATACCTTTGTTATTTTATGTCAACAACATCCTAAATGGGATAATGGTCTGAATGCATCTAACATCTACTTTAAATTCTTCTTGAGTCAAATTATGACCTAGTAATATAACTTTGTATCCATTTTGATTAATTCAATTCCCAAAGAATATTACTAAAATTGATTAATCCTATTTAAGCTAATTAATACAAATCAAGAGCTTAAGTAGATTTTCCATGGAGGTTATTGATTATTTCATTATTTGAAATTTATTCTTAATATATACATCACATAGTCACATGATCTATGGGATGGCATGCTCAAGCCATAAATGCAACAAATATTAGGATTATGGACACTCATGACTAATTAATGCCCCTTTCTCCCAAATCATTATGACGATATTTATGGATTTAATTATAAATATTAGATTAATTCATGGCTACACATCTCAATATTGAGATGGATAGTCATGGTTAATCCTAGCCCATTTGGAAAATCTATAAACAGAAGGCCTCTCACCCTTATTTTTAAGTTAAAGTATTGTAAACTTATAATGCATAATTATCTACACAATATTTCTTTATGTTGATCATTGTGTCTTATTTTCAAGCTTCATTTGATAAGCATAGATTATTTTTTTTTTTATCTTGAGCTGAGGTTATGATAATGATCTTGAGATGATGGAAGATCTTGGTATCCATAAATGATAAAGACAAAAACACTAGATCAAGGGGAAAAACACGCTTGGAGCCGCTTTTGGATGGTGAAGTCACTTGGGAAGGTAATAGGTATTATATTTCTTTCAATTATTCTTCATTATCTTTTACAACCCCTATTGGAGTAGGTTGTCGTAGCTTGTTAGTTCTTTATGAATTTTTCATGTTTACATGACTAATGTTTGACTAACAATCTTTGTAATCCAATCCTACATCCCCAATCAAAAGTGTAAGTAGGATATATCTTCTTTGAGATATAATTTATTTTTAAATCTGATATATTTATGATTATATACATTATGGTGAACCTGATGTGAATTTAACCCTTGCAAAAAAAATTTCACACTTTTCATTTCTTTCATTTTATTACTTTTCTATATTTGTGATACTAGGTTAACCAGGATGGTATAGTTTCTAAATTTTGTGCATAGGTTTAACACACATTCATATCAAAATAAATTTTTTCTTGCTATGTATTTCTTCATCAGATATAATATATTAGATCGAATAGCTCAACACAGTACTCTTATTCACTTCCAGATAGTAGACTATGTCAAATAGGTTAACTTAGTCTCTTTTTCAACTCTAGAATATAAAACTAGGTCAAACACATCAACTTAGTATCACAATTAGTTTCCATATAATAACCCAAGTCAACCAAACTAGTATAGTCATCTTAACATGCTTCATCAAATAGGGAATTATAGAACTAGGTCAACCTAGTTGACACAGTTGGTAGAACTTGTAAGAAGCATTCAAGACACTTCAACAAAAATATCACAGTCCTCAGCATCTTCCAACCCACCAAGGTTCCTTTCTCTCTCTCTCTTTCAATTAAATTCTTCTTTATAGTTATGTTTTACAAAGTTTTCAATCTTCAAAACTGTAATCATACAACAAACTAGGTAGACCTGGTCAACCTAGTTCTATATTATGTCTTTTTTTTGAAAGACTAGGTCAAACTAATCAACTTAATTTTAAATGAATCTTGATTATGCAATATAGTAGTTACCCTATTGACTCTATTCTATAATATTTTCATACACTATCATCTGAACCAACTTTGTACTATGCTTAATTTGGGAATTAACAACTATATGTTAATCATTACTTCACACTTTCACTTTCAGTTGTTTTCATGCTTAGAGTATATCACATAGTCTAATTAGGTGGTTTTTTAATATACCATTTATTTCCACTATTTTTATCTTTATTTCACACACTAAAAAATCACATAATTTCAAAATGCATTTAAATGTTTATCTACCTAAGGCCTATCTAATTGGATTTTATCACCAAGGGAGAAGTTGACTTGGTTTTCTGGCTAAGTATAAACACGTGGTTAATGGTGTATAATTCCAAATCACCTGACAACCTTATCACTATGAGATTTTTAAGTGAGGGGGTAGGCACCAATACCAAGCCAGTACCATTGCCAATATATATCCTTTTCAACTTAAACATCTTAAAACCATCAATAGATTGCTTTCTATTTCCTTAATTTCATCCAACTTCCCTATCACACTTAAAATAACACTTTGTAATAATCTAATAGTATTCAGGATGACCACTTAATTAGCATTTACTTTTCAGTTGACTACTTACTCTTTGCTCATTGTATGTTATATTGTAAATACTTGCATTGGCCAGCATGAGCGTAAGGTTTTGTGTTGTGTGCCTCAATTGGATCATTCCCATTGACCCAATCGATTATGTGTTTTCTTTCAATTTTTATTTCAAGTACATAATAAAATATTTACCTATTTTTGGTACACTATCATTCTGCTCGACACAGTCTTTTTATAGATTATTTTTCTTCTTGCCTACAATACTAAGTCAACCTAGTCAACTCTGTATCCTTTTTTCTAGTTTTGTTATAGTACTCAATCGACCTTGTATCCTTATCAGACTCTATTTTTTCTATTTTGTAGTACTAGGTCAACCTAATCAACTCTATACTCTTATTGTTATCATGTTTATCTAACTTAGTTATTTATTTATCTTTCCTTAGTATTCTTTTCATTTTCCTCAAATCATCATGAAGGCCCCTATTAGAATCTTATTGGACAGCTTGAATCTATTTAGACACTATATGTGATGTTCTTTCCTTCTTATCTTTTCCTATCTTTTCTTCCTCTTTTCAACTTTTGGGGTATCTTGTAATGCCCATCCACACATTACTCTAGCCTTTAGGGAATATTGTAATACCCACATATCATTTTAGACTCTAGAGCATATTGTGATGCCCATCCCTACATCTACTTACCCTTTGGGGCATCTTATGATGCCCACTTTTATTCTCCATTACATGCTAAAAAACTAATTCAACTTCAAGAAACCTACCAAGACACATATGTTTGTCTCTCACATGCTCATACTTGATGTAGACGTTAGTGAAGGAACATTCCCTCATTTTCATACTTTTTGTATGATATCTATCTAGCACATTTTATAGTATATTTGCATGGGTCTCACCCTCTACAATAATTCTTTCTTTTTGCAAACCTTAGCCCTTTATGTTGGTCATTTGGTTTCCCCTTTTTATCATGAGTTACGTTGTTAAACCATAGATAGGACCCAATCTTCCTCATGATACAATTTTATCCTCTTTATTTTCATACCTTTTACACACTCTTTGGCACCCCTTTAGTTTTTTTATTATGAGTTATGGTGTAAGACCATGGATAGGACCTGGCCTTCCTCACAAATACCATCTTTTTCTTTTCTCATTTATTTTTCCGATACTTTTTGGTACCCTTATTGGTTTCTCTTTTATGAGTTGTAGTGTAAGACTATAGATAGGACCTAGCCTTCCTCATAATATCACCATCTTGTCATTAATTTTTCTAGAATGTGTTTAGCAATGATTATGAGTCTTTTATCCTTGTCTCAATTTTAGCTTTTTTCTTCTTTTGGTAGATGGAATTTGCCAAATAATCTATGTTAGCACATTTTCCTCCATTTCCCTCATTATTATGATAAGGAATCACACTTTTCTATCATTATATCCCTTTTTCACCCTTTGTCACATTTTTTTGATTTGAATTAATTCAAAGTTTTTTATGTTACATTCCTCTTGATTTCCTTTCCTTTCACTCTACATTGGATAAAATAAGTTCAAAGTCAAGATCGCACTTTTATTTCACCTAGATTTATGAGACTCTTAGACACCATATTCGAATGTAAGTCATCTTTAGCACCCATTTTTGGTTCTTTGAATCCATATGGAAGAGGAATAGAAAAATCCAAATCATTTGAAACAAAATGCAATGATATAAAAAAGATAACATACAAATATCAAAACTCAAAATCACACCATAATATTTATTACAATCACATTTCCTATCTCTAATAGAAGCTCAAACTCCATAGTTTACCCCACAATAGAGTCAAGGTCCATTGGGGTTTGGTAGGCTAGTAGATTGGAATAGGAGAATTCAAAAAAACTCTATGGTGCTACCTACTTTCTCACACAAGTACCCAATCTTTGTAGTAGACCAACAACTCTATAATGGGTCTTAAGGAATCGGGAGCACATTATGGAAAGGTAGGTCCATTTTACTTTTCATACATATATCCTTCATGGAATGATCTACATAGTTCATTTGTTGGCATAATACTTGTTTGGCTATGAGAAGTTCTTCAAAGTCCTTAAATTCAAAAGTCCTCTTATTTTGACAAACCTAATTTGAGTGTCTTGACTTTGATAAAGAGTCACTCTACCTTAGTTTTTCCTTTATTCTCCCCTCCACCCATTTCATTTCCCCCATTAACAGGCATGTGTGATTTTAATTATGGTCTCCCCTCTTCTATACTTCCCTCTTCTTCACATCTCAAAAACATGCCAGCACTACATTATTTTATTTTTATCTATTTTAGAACAAAACAACATGTTTGAGTAACAGTGGCTCATTTTTTTTACACCATGACTCTACATTTCTAGATGTGCCTTAATCTATTATACCATTTTTCATTGTTGTACCACCTTTTTTATGAATACCTGAGTCCATTTCTACTTTCACATATTATTTTTCCATTTTTGAGTGAGGTTGGATTATTACTTGTCACTCATCAATGTTGTTTTCCCTTTTATGTACCATTTCCATTGATGATTGAGTATGAATGGTTACTGCTCCTTCATCAATGTTGCTTTACCATTTTTGCTTGTCCATCTTTATTTAAGTAAGGATTATTACTACTTCTACATTGATCTTTGATTACCATATATTTGACATATATTGTTGGTTTGATTTGGTGAGTTTTCCTTTCTTACTTAAGGTTTTATTTATTTGAGTTTTTTTATTTTTAGTAACCTTGGCTTTTTGGTTACCTAATTTACTCTAAATTTTGAATTGGTTATTTGGTCTAGCATATCACCTGTCACCCCAGCTTACAAAATTTACAAGTACCACCTATCCACATAGCACCAATTATCTTGGCTTTCCTATGCTTATTTGTTTTTGCTCTTTAGTTTTGTATTCTTGGGTTTGTTGACATCATTATCTATGCCCTTCATAATCATAACTACAAACATAATAAATAACCATCCAGTGATAAAGGTAAGTCAAGGTATGCATTACATTTACATTTTAGTTTTTTCCCTTTCCATCATTTACTTTTAGCTATTTTTGATTTAAAATACTATAACTTTTTTTAGACTCAACATTATGTTTTACTATGTTCTTTCTTAAAGCATCATCTCCTATTGCACCTAAATGACATGTGATGAGCTTTGAGTGGGGCATATGTATACACATAATATTGTCAAACTTTTATCAAATACTAATGCTTTATATCTTGCAAGAACTTGTCAAGTCTCAATGTCTTTAAGTGCACACCCTAATGGTTACACTGGGAAATGGGTGGGCAAACCATTAGTGTTTTGTAGGATTGTTGTCCCTTATTACCACTTATTACCAATCCAACTATCTCCTAAAAATATTCTTTCAAGCTTTGACTCCTATTTTGTACACTCCTCCATTCATTTACCACCTTCATTACCCCTTTTCCTAAACTAAATCCCCTTTTGATAGTTTACATGACTAGGTCAATTGGATCAACCTTATACTCTAATTGGTAAAACTCATTTAGGGTCTAGGTCAACTCTTGGCTGACCTAATCCATGACCTAATCATTTTTTGTCAATAATGATACTACGTTGACTGGGTCAACCCTATCGGCCAAAACTTTTGAAATGGTTTAGGGTTAGATTTTATTATATAAACACATCCATTTCACCATTATTAGAGATACATCAAGAGTTATCATTCATTTTTGCTTCTTTACAATCTACTCTTTTTCCATTCTACTTAAGGAGTCCTAGCTTAGGGTTTCTAATTGGAGAATAATCTAAATGTTGTCAAGATGTCTTGGATACTTTGGACTTCTTAGTGATCCTTAAAAACCATAATAACCTCTTAAGAAGCACCTTTGGCTAAGGGAGAGATTCAGTCTCGATGGGTTTGCCTTCTAGGTAAGTATCTCTAATTTTGCTCCTCTTTTTAGTAAATAAAAGTAGTATAAGTAATGGCTTTTAAATAATGTTACTCTTCTTCTCCATGCATTAGGGTCTTACCTATACATATCTTAATTAGGATTCTCTTATGCATGTTTACTTTCATTTGTTTACTAACCCCCATATTGTGCCACAAGCTTTGGTGAGAACTAGATTAGATTTATTTGCTTTACTTGTTTTTAGTATAGTGAATATGAAAATATAAGACCTAGTTAGGGTTATTACATGGTTTTTCTTGATTAGATGCTTTAAAACCTTCCCTAGTGATATTATTATGATAATATATCCCCTAATAAGGTATATAAAATCCATATTAGTCATGACCCTGATTATCTAATGTATCCCCAATCAAAATTGTAAGTAAGATATATCTTCTTTGAACTAAGATTGATTTGTAGATTTGATGCATTTTTAATTGCATACACTTGCCCCCTATATTTGTGAACCACTCATGGTACTAACTAAAGTCATGTTTTGTTATGGACTAGTTTTTATGTTGTTAAACCACTTTGGTTTGGATTATATGGCACTTGTGTGTTATCCATTGTGTTGGGCTCACTATTCTACATAGAATTAGTAGACACTTATTCAATAGTTGGGGCATTGAACATGTTTCCAACTAAAGTTATTTATGTGAATGGGTCTATACCCTAATTTTTTTAGAATTTAAATTTAATTAAGACCCCTTTTGAAGGAACTAACTTAATAAGTGGAGCATTTGGCATGGCCATGTTATTAAAATTATGCACTAAGTTTAAATAGGTCTGGTATGTTGTTTGCATCTATATGAAGTGATCCTTCATGAGGCCTTTTCTTGTGACAAGCATACATGGGTCCTAATACACAATCAACACTAGAGTTTGAAGATAGCTAAAAGAGGCATGTTCAATGTTTTGACTATAAGGTATGTTTTAACGCACTCAAACTTGACTTGGAAAGTTTTTATAGGGGAAGTCTATTAGAAACTTATCTCCTACCTTCACAACTCTAATTAAAATTTCATTCTTATTTGCAAGTAAATGATGATAAAAATAAGATTTATAGGATGATGGCATCATAATATATTATATTTATTATTAAACTTAGTCTACAATTGATGGTACATTAGCTAATTATTATACTATTTTCTCTTGGTCCTCCAAGTATAGAGGTCTGTTGACCAAATAGTAAGCTAAAGGATCTTAGTTTTATTCCTTTGATTGACTATTGTAAGGTGGATAAGGATCCATCTAATAGACTACATCATCACCATAGGGGTTTTGAATAAAGTCTTCTTATGTGATCACATTACCATATTCTAGATTGTGCATAGCTCCACTATTAGTATAGTGAGACATGTTTGAATCAATGGTGAATGTTTCATGATAAAGGGCCTAGAGTGCTATAAACTCTAAAAATAATGTCCAAAGGACAAATTATTTAAACTTGATCTAACTTGTTCAAATCATGGAGTTGTATCTCCAAAATATATATGTTAAAACTTAATACAAAACAGTCTAACGACAAATGTCTAATGTTAAATGTCTTACACAAAAGGTCAAGTGGATGAAACAAAACTAGAATGCCAAAACCTAGGTTTAAAGTGTTCCAAACAAATATAATCTAATAAAATTTAAAAAATTAGGTATATTGGACAAATTCAGCACAAAATCTAGGCTTAAAATAGGCATATGCTAGGACTTTTGTAAAAGGCACAAAAACTAGACTTAAAAATAAGGTGTGATTTTTAATCTAACAAATCTAAAACATTTTGGCATAAACTAGGCATTCAAATTTTGACATGAACTTAGTCTATTAATATAATGCATGAAACATAAGGCATAATAAGATAGGATATTTCTCACAAATAAAATAATAAATAATAGTTTTCAAATTCGGTAAAGAATTAACCTAAGTTGCACAACCTAAAAGAGAAAGATTGATGTCTACGCCAAAATTACACAAGGCATAAATAGAAATAAATCAATGTTTGGATTTAAACTTTGTCAAGGTTAATTAAAAACTTTATTTTAGAAAACTAGACTCTTTAAAACAAACAATGATCAAGATAAAATTAAACAACATAACAGTACTAGGTAAAAATCCAAAAGACACATGTGGCTTTGGTTTCAAATTTGGAAACTCAGACATAAGGTAAACAAATTTATGAAATAATTTGAGTAGCATAATGATGTTATCACATTCTAAATATGTAATCAATGTTTTATTTCAAGACTTCAAGGCATAAAACTTGAAATGGATTGGGCAGCATAATGTCACTATTTTCAATCAAGTGACACACATATAAAGATTTGTCAAAAGACTAAGGCAAAATTATGGTGTCAAATGGATGGTGTAACACTTGATCAAACAATAGAGTGATGTATGAAATAATAATCATTTTAATATTATGAAACAAATAAATAGATAGATTCAAAATCATGAAACAAAAGGATAAAATGACATAAACACCTAAGTGTAACATCCTAAATCCTAAAACTGACAAGGTTACATAATAATGTCAAATTTAATCAATATACTCACTCTTAGAATGATTTTAAGTGTTAATATAAAAATATAAGTACATGAAAAGTGGGGGTTTTAGTCCCCCTCTTCTCTAAAGATTTTATACTATAACATGAAACTTTGGGCTACTCACCCTGCATCAACAATATATTTGCAGTAAGTGGGGTTGTTCTAATCTATCAATTTGTATGCATTTCTAGATGGTTCCAAGTGTGGCTAACACAAGAGATGCTCATGTCATTTAGATTCACATCAACCCATTTTCTATGAAAAGGTATTATCCTTTTTATAACCACTACATCCATCTTTTGCTCAATATTGTGTGATGTTCAAATTTCCCTTACAATCTGCGGTAGTATCTTACTAACAGTGTTTGTTTAATCACTCAAACAAATATCTCAATAAGTAAAACTCAATTTATATAATCCACTATAGATTTAGGTTAAAAGTATGCTAGGATATTAATTCTCAAGTTAATGTTTCCCTAGAAAACCCATGAGGAGGTGATGAAATCCCGCTCACAAACTAAAATACATGAAAATAAATAATAAGTGAAAAGACTTTAATGATGTGTTTAGATCACCCAAATCATATGGGTTTAAGGAGAGCCTTAATGATGTTATTTTCATGCTTTTTGAATAAAATCAACCAAAGAAAATAAGAGTGATTTTAGTCACCCAAGTTCCCTAAAGGGGATGGGGGGAGAGCATACACACATCAATCATTTTATGAAAATAAACAACTTTGAAAGAACAAGCATAAAACAAACACTCTTAAGAGTATGTATCTAAGTCTGATAATTTATTTTATTTCACCAAATTGATATTTGTTGTGAAATTTTTGGCCACTTGGTCTTAGTTGAAAAACTTGCAAATACTTTCACAAACTAAGCATAAAAATAACTAAATTTTTTTTAGGTACCAAATAAAATATTCAAGTTTTAACCACTTTCAAAAAAATTCCTTTTTTTAACTTAGGTCTGATGAGTCCAAAAAATGGTACTCATATTACTATATATTCATCCTTTATCCATTGTATAATCCACCATTTCATATACCCATAATACCATTCCATCCATAATTATCCATATTAGCACAATATAAGTTTATGATGCATATATTCATTTCTATGGTTAAAGGAATAATTATTTATAAATAAAAATAGTATGATTTCTTGTTATTTATATTTTGTTTTACTAATGGTGAAATAATAATGTAGGTTATTCAATAGTCATCATGTTTGGACATCTTACAACAACTACCCAGATTTTTTAGAGCATGCCAATTTGTAAATATCAATAAAATTGATATCAATAAGTTTTCTAATATTGAATATTTTTTCATATTTAGATTATTTTTGAAATATTATACACTTTAAAAAAATATAGCATCTCATTTTGACTTCATATTTAAAATTTGTCTCTCAAAAGTATCCTACAGTAACTGGTTGTATGCATCCTACAGCCACGACTGTAAGTGACAATTTGAGGTAGCGTCCAACTATCATCATATAACCACTTCCAGTTGATTTAGTTGGACAAAATTTTAATGGCTAGAAACTTGGAGAAATAATATCTTCTATGATTTTGGGAGAAATAATAGTGTCATAAAAATAGGAAGGAGTGATTCTCTCAAACCAAATCCTTCTCATGGATTATTCATATGTATTATTTTGTTTTATGCATAGTTGTAACAATATTGTTTCATTTTTTTATTTGGTTTCAACCTCATATATTTTTTATTCTCAAATAAGGCACGTATATCTCATATAAAAATGGATAATGTTAGGAGAGAAGAGGGAACAAAATCATATTTTTTAAGATAGCTATTATAATTTTATTATAGCAATTCTTTGTTACATTTAATTAATATGAGTAACTACTTCTGAGTCAATTTTATTATTTTAAGAGGAATGATTTAAGCTCAATTATGAAGGACTAAGGGCCCTCTTTGTAATTATTGTATCAATAATTTAACCCATCAATTAGCTAAGCATGTTACTTATTTCATGTATGTAGTGAGCATTTAATTTCTAGTTGTGTGATTTTCAACTTTGTATGTGATTGTTTTAAGGAAGCTTCCAAATATAAAGTGGTGTGATTATTTTATTCATGATTTTTTATGAGTTTTAAATTAAAAAATTTATTTCTTTCATAATTTCCAACATCTTAGACTTCAATTAGCAGAATGTCAAATTAGATGGATTAAGTGTGTACATATAGTGACAGCATCATGTCAAGTTTACATCCTTAGGTTGAAAATTAAATGAAAGTAGAAGATATAAATCTATTGTAACTCTCCTTATTCATTTGGATCAAGAGAATTATATTTGATTGTGAATCTTCTTCTAGTCATTTTTGGCACCATTGTCAGGGAAGGGTGTCACATAAGAGAAATCCTCAATCTTGATAGCAGTTGTTTCTAGATGTTTATTGCTTTCCTAGAGTAATTTCCTTTATGAAATTAAAAAAAAAATTAAAATATAAATATGTATCACCTTTCTCTAAAAAATATAAATAAGGTTAGCTTATACCTTCATTTATCTCTGTGTGATATAGCACTAATTAGTAAAAAATCAAAAAAAAAATCTTTAAATGTACTAACTTGTGCATGTAAGAGCAATGGTTGATATAAAGAAAAGTGGGATAATTTCAATTGGTAATGAAAAATAAAATAAAGGGGTATTTGATGTATTATCCCTTAAATCTATTATTGAAGCATTGTAAGATAAGAATGCCATGTTGTCAACTTTAGTCAATAAAATAAAAAAGGAAGAGGCACCTACAATAACTCCTCAAAAAAAAAATTGAATCTGCAACAATCCCCCTTGTACATGTTGATGAAGGAGGATTGATTATAGGAAAATTTTCTATTTTCATGACTTTTTGAAATTTATATATTTTTATTTTCTCATCAGCAATCATGAAATTACCTGTAAAAATTATTTATGTTTTAAGAATAATTGATGATTTTTATAGGAAAAAATAAATTTTCAAAGGCAACTCACAAAAGAATATTTTTATATTTCTCACCTTGATTTTTTTATGAAAAATATTGGGCATGGATGCCAAAGTGGTTGGATACAAGAAGACAACATAAATAATAAGATGCATGTTGTAGATGAAAATGAACCAGGCTTATTTGTAGTTCAAACAAGACTTTAGCCACCAATACAAATAAATCAAGCTATGCCTCTTGAATTCTTGGTATTTTATTATTTTTTCCATATTTATTAAACATTACATATTTTAAATTGAATCCCACTACCACCTCCATATTAGTCAATGCATTACCAAAAACCACATGTCTATTGGTTTTGGTATCAAGGCTAGTCATGGCAGCCACCACCCTAAAACTGATAACCACACTAAAAGGTTGGGTTTCAACAAACCATCCAAGTTTTGTTGATCCAAAATACCTAATAACTCAACCCTACCTATATAATGAGAATATAATAAATAAATTATAAAACACTGCATTATTTAATATCCACTCCAGGATTGTAAACCACATGTACCACCCATAATAAAATGACCTTTGAGGATGTCTTCACAACCACATTCCATCATTAATAATGAGCTAATCCTTATTCTGACTTACTCATAATAAGCATTTATCATAGCCAAATTATGTATATTGGATTTATAAATAGTAAATTTGTATATTTATGTCCATAATTTTGTAAGTTTTTGGTCTTTGTGGTGAAAAGTGGTCAAAATTCTTGGTTAGAGTAATCTACAGGTGGTGAGACATCATAAAAAAAAATTTTAAAAAATTATTATAAGTTTGAGAGAGGTTTTTATGCATAATATTATTTTTTTAAAAACCATCTTTCAATTTTTGTACAGCTCTCATCATTTTTTAGATATCTACTTTTAAAGTTATCAATCAAGGAGAAAACATGAAATCAAAGTATAATATTTTTAGTTTCTTAGAATTAAATTCTAAGAAAGGTTTTTGTGTATATTAATATGAGAAAAATAAACCTCTTTCAAAAAAATT
The DNA here is from genome assembly GCA_037957365.1 of Torreya grandis. NCBI lineage: Eukaryota > Viridiplantae > Streptophyta > Pinopsida > Cupressales > Taxaceae > Torreya > Torreya grandis. The sequence goes on from JARHVA010000444.1 coordinate 1,985,963, forward strand.
ATATCAAAAAAAATTTCTTAGATATATCATTATCTTCTATCCTATAACAACTAGGAGCTGTATCCTGTAGTAACTAAAAAAAGAAAAAAAATCAAAATGCTTAGAATTAAATTCTGAGAGAGGTTTTTATGTATTATGAACTCTTAATTAAAAACCTCTTTAAATTTTCACACATCTCCTCTCATTTATGAGATATTTGGTTTTTAATCTTTTAACCAAGAACATTAATTTTCAAGCCATCAATCACATTTTTCACTATTTACCAAACATCACAAGCATCATTATAGACACATTTATCATCACATATAAAAAATACATGGTAAAAATAATCCATATCTGATATTCTTTAACAAATTGTCTTCTTAAATAAACGTCCCAACTTCAAGATTCTTTGATCCTATTATGGATGCTATTGATTTCCATCACATTTCACCACATTCATTTTAAGAATCTTCTAAATTAAAACCAAGAATATTTGTTAGCATCCAATTGAAACATCAATAAAATACAAATTCACCACACCTAATAAACTTTGCATTAATCACCTTAAGGTTGATCAAACTAAAATTATTCACACCTCTATTGACAAAATGTTATGGATTGATTTGATGTAATGGATATTTTTTAGGTTATTTTAGGATTCTCATGACAATTGAATATTTATTCATTTTTATGTATCAAACAAATGTCTTGATCCATTCCATTGACAATATCAAATTAATTTTTTGGCATAGGTGATCAACTAATTGGTAATTTTCATTATATTTCTTATGATTATCTAGACTAATAACTAGTTTTTGTCATTGACATATTTCATGTTGTGTGCATTATTATCTTCTATTCAAAGCACCAACTAAATTCCTAATGGTTTTATATGTATCTAGTCTTTATTATCTTAGGAACTATTTGTACATATTCTAACAAGAACCTAGATAGATACCTCCATTTTTCAAAACTAATATTATATTGTACAAGTTTACAAGTGATTGATGATGTTTTATATGAAAGCTCTTAGATTTATAACAAAATTATTGTAGGGTATTTCTCTTTTTTGATACAACATACACCCACCATTATAATACATGTTGGGTTATGAAGAAACATGTACTTTTGATGCACATTTCAAGTATTTTCATATTACTTAAAGGCCATTCCACATAAATTCTTGTAGCATGATGGGTACACACAACAAGGAGATTTAAAAAAAAGTGGACATTATTTCACACCAGAAGATTACCAAACTACATTCTCTAGATCTGGTTTACTAAGTGACTAGATAATTGGACAACAAAAATACAAAAGTCATGCATTACTAATTTTATCATTTCTTCTTTATTAGCAAATATCACTTCTTATTGCATCACTATGGTGAATTATATGCAGCTAATTGGGTTGATTCAGTATCTATGGTACAACTTATTCTCAACCTCTCCATCATGTTATCAATTTTTAGAAAATCCTTCAAAAAAAAATCAACAATGAAAATCTTCATGCATTGTTGATAGATGTTGGTTACAAAACTAGTTCTTTGGTTGACTAATATCTTTATTAAAAAAATTCAAAAATAAAAACCGTCAAGCATTATTGATAGTTTTGGGTTAGAAAACTAGATTGTTGGCTGCCCATAACTGAAATAAGTGGGTCTAAGTAGAAAACTAACATGTTGGCCACTCACGAGTAAAATGGTAAATAAATTAAAAAATCAAACAATAACTATGTATTTTTGCTCTTCCTTTACACCATCATCCCTTTTATAATTTGAACCAATTGTTTTATCCTTCTTTAGTAGCTTTCATCTATAGAATTTATACTATAACATGTAGCTTTTGTGTTACAGGATGCAGACTATATGCTACAAGATGTAGATTTCAATCTTATCGACTAACTAATAGTTCCTATAGGTTTAATTTTTTATTTTTCAAAGGGATGATTTTTGAGGTAACCACTTTCATTAGGTGAAAATTATAGTATCATGAATTTTTACAAGTTCTTGAAGCCTTGTCTTGTTCACTTTGCTTATGTGTTTGTTGAATGTCACATTCTCATGACAATTCAGCAAGCTTATTTATGCTTCATAGAACTAATTTCTCCACAATGAGATGTTTGTATTTCATGTTCATCTAGTTGAATATCCACTCTACTATCATACTTCACAAGTTTTATTTATTTTGACAGTTATTTTTGTAGATTTTAGTTTTCCTACACATTCTTTCCATCATTATGGATTACTGATATCTCCACTTTCTCACACTACCTAGAGGACATTCTGGTTTTCTATCACTATATTTGATACATTTTTTTTCCTATAAAATTTTAGTTTGCTACATCATTCAAGCTATTTGATTGCTGAATTTTTTTCTTCAACTACATGATTGGTGGATCACACGATCTTTTACACTTGCTACATGGATCTTCTACAGCATCTACTATGATTGGTAAACCATTTTACATTCAAATTATTGTGATTTTTCTCTAGATTACTCATTTATCTATTCATCAGCAATGTTTTATGTAATCATCTACTTTTTTTTGTATTATATATACCATGCCTTTCAATAATCTTTCCTTACCTATCTATATTCATACATTATATACTCCATATCCTATTTCATTCCTCTATGTCATTTTCATCACCCAAATTTCCTTTCATTGAATCATATAATTTACTACAGTACCCTCTTTCACACTTAGTTATGGGGTCTTCCATTTAAGGACAAGTGTCTACCTTCAGTTAGGGGGAGAATGGTCCATATATTTGTGTCTATGTCCCTAGGCTTACATGGAATCAATAATAGAGTTGGGGGGGAGTGATTTTATGAGGTCTTATGAAAACAAATATACATGATATTTCTACTTATTTCAGCTTCACATGATTAGCACATAATCCTATTTTTTTGAGGTTCAACAATTATGAAGTATGGCATATAAAAAAATAGAGAGAGATAAATTTCCTACTTTAACTCCCATGATTTTTTCATCATATTAGACAAATAAATGTCTTGAAAAATAATTTAATTTTAAAGACACATGATCCTAAATGATTTAAAGTTGTTATGTCTATCCATAAGGACAAACAAGATGCATATTTTGGGCTTATAGTCATTATACATACCTTTCTACTCAGAACTTACCTTATTTTATTACATAAGGGATGTGTAATTAGTTAATTTAGGGGTGTTATTAGTCTAATAAATGGTACTAATATTACTATATATTCAACCTTTATCCATTGTATAATCCACCATTTCATATACCCATAATACCATTCCATCCATAATTATCCATATTAGTACAATATAAGTTTATGATGCATATATTCATTGTTATGGTTTAAGGAATGATTATTTATAGATGAAATAGTATGATTTATTTTTATTTATATTTGGTGTTTCTAATGATGAAGTAATAATGTATTTTATTCAATACAAATCATGTTTGGACATCCTATAGCAACTACCCAAACTTTGTAGAGCATGCTAGTTTGTAAATATCAGTAAAAGTGATATCAAAATGTTTTATAATATTGAATATTATTTCATATTTATACTCCCCTTGAAATATTATACACTTTTTAAAAATATGACATCTAATTTTGAATCTATATGTAAAATTTATGGCTCTTGAAAGTATCCTACAGTAATTAGTTGTATGCATCCTATAACCACAGCTATAAGTGATAATTTGAGGTAATGTCTAGTTATCATCATATAACCACTTACAGGTTATTTATTTGGATGTAGAAAATAGTTTTAAAGGTTGGAGAAAATTTTGAAACTTGGAGAAAGAATCTCTTCCATGTTTTTGGGAGAAATAATAGTGACATGAATATAGGAAGGAGTGATTCTCTCAAACCAAATCCTTCTCACATATTATTCATATGTATTATTTTATTTTATGCATAGTTGTTGTAACAATATTTTTATATTTTGTTATTTGGTTGAAACCTCATATATTTTTTATTCTCCAAATAAGTCACCTATCTCTCCTATAAAATGGAGAAGCTTAGGAGAGAAGAGGGAGCAGAAGCATATTTTGTAAGACAGCTATTATAATTTTATTATAGCAATTCTTTGTTGTATTTGATTAATATGAGTAACTACTTTTGAGTCAATTTTATTATTTTAAGAGGAAGGATTGAATATTTATTTGGAAGGAATAATATCCCCCTTTGGAAGTCTTGTAGTAACAATCTAGCCCATCAATTAGCTAAGCATGTTACTTATTTTATTTGTGTTGAGTGTTTAATTTTTAGTTATATAATTTTTAGCTTTGTATGTGATTGTTTTAGGGAAGCCTTCAAATATAAAGTGATGTAATTATTTTATTCATGATTTTGTATGATTTTTTAATTCAACATTTCATTTCTTGCATAATTTCCAACATCTTACACTACAATCAGTAGAATGTCAAATTAGATGGATTAAGTGTGCATATATAGTGATGTCATCTTATCAAGTTTACATCTTTAGGTTGATCGTTAAATGAAAGTATAAGATATAGATTTATGGTAACTCTCCTTATTCATTTGGATCAAGGGAAGTATATTTGATTGTGAATATGTTGCTATTCAAGGTCCTAAAATCTTTAGAGATTTTTTTCCTACTTAGAAATTAGCTCTCAAGTTTCTCTATTTTCTTGTCTCATATATCAATGTCGATCCATATAGGGATCAATGTTAGTCTATAAAAATAAATGTTGATTGATCATAAAAGGATTGATATCAATTAACATAGATCGACATTAGTTTTTTATAAAACACATAAAAACATAATACGACCTTTCACAAAAGGGATTATTAGCAAATGAGTTTAAAATCACAAATTATCACCAGATCCTATAATGAAATGGTGAAATAATGATATTCAAGACATTAAAAACAAGCAAACACTAGAAAACTCAATAAATAAATTGTTTAAACACATTTTTGCCATGCTTTGTTTTGCACATAGGGATTGATGTCGATCTTAGTTGGATCGACATTAGTTCTAGCAGGATCGATGTCAGTTCTATCTAGATCAACGTCAATCTCAGTGTAAATTATGTGTCACTAAAACATATAATACATAAAAACTAAATCTAAAACTTGAATTTTAAATATTTTCAAGATTTAATTAGAAATACTAAAATTTGAATATTAATCTCTTTGCTTGTATGGGATGCTTGGTGTCCCACCGAGTGTGCCATTTATGATCAAAGGAATCTAAGAAGGGAGGTTAGTATATTTTTAGTTCAAGTAATGAAAAATCAAATAAAAACACACTAACACCTACACTCCAAACCTAAAACATACGGATATATTAGTAACAAAAATTCAATTGAAAACACAACTAAAACATAAAAGACACAAAATCCTTTACCTTCTTTGGGATATCTAATTTTTTTATTGATTGGCTTGCTCGGCTTGTACATCAAAGAGTCTTTGGAAAATGAATCTTGTTGGATCCTTCTCTCTTTGGCACCAATGGATTTGATATGGCTTGATGTTGTTTGGCTCAATATTTTGGCATTATAACACTGCTTGTAACAAAATGGTTTATGTCTCTCTCCAAATTTGCATTATAAATTTGGCTTATGAGAGCTTCAAAAATGAAGAGGCATGGAATTTTATTTATATCTTAAGGATTTGAATCCCACCCAAGGTGAGTTAGGATTAAGTTAAGGTTTGGAATGGGTTCAAACCTAACCTAAGTGAGTCAAATATAAACCCAATAGAGTTAATAGTTGTCAATTAATTATGATTTTTAATGACTAGGCATGGCTTCCAAAATGAGATACTTTAGGATATTTTCAAAGAGATTGACAACTCATAAAGGCAATGATAAAAGGCTAGGATATTTTGATTTCTAAATTTTCTTTTGTAGATTTTAATCAATTTCAAATGGATAATTCAACTAGGCATTTAACTTGGTTTAGCTTGTAAATTAATTCTGATTAGCCTTTTAGCTCTTTCAAGATTTGATATTTGTTCATGTGCCCCAATTAATAGGTCCATAGGATAAATTGACTATTATGATGTTGTAGGGTAATTAGGGATGAATCTGTGAAAGGTTATTTTTATATATGATAGTATGCCCCAATTAGGGACATCTTAACATGATTTTGAGCCTTAATAAATGATACGCAAGAAAATTTGGGATGTTTAGTGATTTCTACTAATTTGTAATTGTTCATAGGAATCAATTTAAAGTCTAGTTAAAATCTAATTTGGCCAATTTTAGGTGTCTACAAAAGTCAAGGCTAATATCCAATTATGCATATCTAGGTCACAAATGTCTTGACAATTATTTTAGAGAAGTTTGGACTCAGATTAAAATAATATTATACTTTTTGATTTGATTTGAAAAAATTGAAATGTTTGACTGTAAGGATAAAAGGCTTACATTGTAAACTTAAACTTGTAATAGACTTAGATTTAAACATTAATTGACATGTTATTTGGAAATGAAAATATAATGCTTTGTCTTGAACCTGTTTAACTTGAATTTTAGAGTTGGTATTGAGACTAGAATTGGACCTTGGTCTTGAAGTGGTTTTGAATTAGAAATTTGGACTTTGATTAGAATTGGTTTAAATTCAAAATGGGCAGCATAATGGTATGATTTTAGACAAGAGGGGTATGTGTTTTGATAAATTTTGACATGAGATCTAGAAAAGAACAATTTTTTAACAAAAATTGGGTAGATTAATGCCTCTTTATACAAGTGGATCTAGACTATGTTTAAACATCTGACATTTTTTTGACACAATAACAAAGCAATAAATCATTCAATCTCATGACCCTAATTTAGTGACTAACATGTGATTACTCCCCATTCACTAATTCCTTCAATGTACTTACCTTGAGAGAGGATTATAAAGTTTAATATTCTTTATATAATTAATAGTGGTGTTTTAGTCCAACCATTCTCTCAAAAGGTTTATACATGAAAGGCATCTTCAAGTGTTATTTCCTTTACAACCATGCACTAAGGAGTGTTTTTTGGTAAAAAGGTTTTATTCTAAAGTTTGTGTGGGCTTACTAATAGTCTCGATATAGCTTAGGGTATGTGGGCATAGAAAAACCATTAGTTGGATTTCAAGGCTTAATTACCCATTCATAAGTCTTTCCCTTCATGACCACTTCAGCCATAAAGGTTTTAGTGAAGTGTTACCTAAAAAGCTCAAGATCTAAGGTACATTTTAGCTAAATAAAAATTGAGTATAACCTCAATTTTTATACCTTACCAAATAAACATGGTTGGTATGAATGTTAGGTAATGACGTCCTAGTCACCATGCCCTAAGGATTTATGGTAAGTTGATTAACTCTAACACACAAATCCAAAAATAAAAATAAAGGTATTGCCATTCTAATTCAAAAGAATCCCACTAAAGGAAATTGAAGAACATAATAGGTAAATCTTTCAAAATAAAACAAGTGATCACCTTCACATTTCTAGGTTATCCTACCAAGGGGAGAGCATTCATGTGGAGGGATCGCAAAATCACATGAGCAAGAAATTAAGCAAATAACTAAAATTACAAACATAAATGAAATTTTTTTATTGCACTAAATTGAAATATGAATTCTTTTTAAAAAACTAAAGGATATGTGAATGAATAATACTTGTTTTCAATTGATCACCTGACCTTTTGAAATATGAAATAAGAAAATGATAAGTAGTTTTTCTTGGTGGGTCTTTGTCAAGTGAGGGAGGTCAATTTTTGATATTTTAACAACTCTCAACCTCAACACACAAAGGAAAATTTTCCATTTCATAGAACTGATTTTCTATTTGTCAGAACCTACATAGAACATAGAACAAAACTGAAAAACATAGAATAGGGGCATTTTCACCACTTAGTGTGGTATTTTCACCAATTTATAGAGTAAATTTGCTAATTTTCAGAGAACACAAATAAATGAGGGTGAATTCACCATTTTTTTAGAGTGAAATTATTGATTTATAGGGATGGAAAACAATGATGAAATTATCATAATTTAGTTAGAAAATTCACATTTTTAGCAAATAAAAATAGAATTAAAATCTCATAAAAGAGTGTGGATTGCATAGGTCCAACTAAACATGTCATATGTATCCATAGGAATGCAAAAGGTTAGTGTTTATTTCATTACTAAAAATATAAAAATCATAGAAGTGACCACCTTAAGCCTAGGACCTCATGAGCCAAATGCACGGATGAAATAAAACTAAATATGAAGACAAAAAATATGTAAAGCATATGTTTCTTTATGGATTCTTCACCTTATTGAATGTAAGTGGCTCATATTGTAGTATTAAATGGTCTTTATAAATGTCATATTTGAAGAGTGCAACATCTCCCTTTGATAACTTGAGGAATATTTGATAAGAAGTGGAGTTGATGCATAAGGTAGCTCTAAGAACTAGTAAGGCTTCACTATAAACCTTGAGCATGTAATATGAAGATGGGTGTCTATTTATAGGTAGATTGATTGAATGTGAGCCATCCATCTTGACTTAAAGATGGAGGGTGGAGAATGCCCTTCAAAATATCTCAAGAAGAGGCAATGTGAGCCCTCCATATTGCATGTAATATGGAGGGTTTATAATAAGCCTAAAAATATCTTAAAATATGAAATATAAACCCTCCATATTTCTTATAGGATGAAGAGTGGATAACAAACCCTAATAATTTGCTTTCAATATTGAATTTGGAGTCATAAAAAGATATTCCATGGCATCTTAAGATTCTTTTGGAAGGGGAGATGCTCTTTGAATGAGGTGGAAAATGGAAGAATAAGTAATTCAAATGAAATTATAATTCCAAATCCATGGAATTATAACTAAAGAGAAGATTAATTAAACTAATTAAAAGACTAATTTAATTAATACAAATGTGAAATGAATTTGGAAGAATTAACTATGATAAGAGGGAATGATTAATTGACCAAAGAGAGGGAAATGATGAGTGATGATTAGAAATATTACTAATGTGATGATTTGATGACCCAGTATGATTAATTAACCTGATTGAGGATACCCAAGGTGAATTCAAATTTTTATATTATATGTATATAAGAAATTAGGATAAATAGATGATTTTGGACTAGTTTGTGTATAATTTTTAGGAAGTCATTATATTTTACAATTTTGGCATGTAAGGTGATTAAAATAGAGTGTAGTTATTAAGATAGGATAATAGGATCTATGTTGATGAGACTTAGAGTTTAGTATCCACCTATTTTATGGATTATATTGGTATTAGATCTAGATATGTCAGACCTTATGTGTTCATGACTACATTACAAGTTTATATATGTCACTTAGAGCAAGTAGTGTTAGTGGATAATGTGTCCTAGTTACCTTTGATGTAGATATTTCCATAAATAAGTGGACATAATATATAAAAATAATGGCCCATGTTTATGAATAATATTCTTGAACAACATAAGAATGATTTCACAAGATTGAAGTAGTTACCATTTCTCTTTCTATGAGTAAGTTTGATCGGTTCGAGTCCATTATGGGGGTTCTTATGGAGAAGATTGGTGTTTATGTTGATACATTATAATAAATCATAGATTATGCTCCTAAGAACCATGATAAGAAGGAATATTATCCCCATTCCAACCTAAATACACCTACATTCGAGGTTGGGGAAAATATTGAAATTCAATCGAATGTGTAAAGGCTAGACAATCTGATAGACTAACTTGAGGTATACTTTAGTTTTCATTATATTAATGAAAGCTAACAGATTGATTTTACAAGTTTGAATTTATTTGATCATGATTTAACTTAGTTTGAGAGATATGTTCATTATTTAGTTGTTAAGAAGCTTCCTCCTATTACTAAATGGGATGATTTTAAGATGTTAATCAAGAATAAATTCTATCTAGAAAGAGAGGTCTATATATTGTCAATATTTTAATAAAAAGTGAGGTCAAATGATGTAAGGGTATACCAATGAGTTATATAAGACTGATTTCCAAATGGGAAAAGATGTAGCAGACTATGACCTAATGAAATACATGGGTGGACTCCATACCCATTTGAGGAGACCAATCCTCTTGGCTAAGCCTGTGGATGTATAGTTGTCTTTTTATCAAGATCACTACTTAGATATGGACAAGAAGTCTCCATATACCTCTAAAAATATCTCCAAGAAACAACCCTATTCTAAGAAAATGGGAAAGGGAAAGTGAAAGGTAAGAATCCTGTTAATTCTATTTCTAAGAAGAATAATAAAATACAATGTGATAAATGTATTGTTGATAGTCATTTTGAGGATAAATGTTGGAAGCTCCATCCATAATTTCATTTTTTCAAGAACAACAAGAAGAAAAAGGCTATGTCTTATATATATTAAAGTTAAGAATATTGGTTGAAAATATAAGGTGGATGATACTTTGTGTTGTACCTCCATCAATAGAGAGGTATGTTTTGGTAGTGTAATTATCAAGAGAGTGAACTTTCTATTATTTTATATATTAAAATTTCAATGAATAAAATAAAAGTGGATGTTCTTTTTTATACTTGTTCACAATAAAATTTAATAAGTGAGGAGTTGGTAGACAAATTAGGGTTGAGACTTACAATCATTCAAGCCCATATTATTTGGGTTGGGTAAATAAAGGTACAGACATCAAGATGACTAGACAATGCAAAGCTAAGTCTAGTATTAATGAAAATTTCATTGATCAAGTTACATTGAATGTTGTTCCTATTGTTGTGTGTGTTTTAGTGTTTAGTAGCCCTTGTAAATTCAAGATGCAATCTTCATGAGGAGAGCCAACCAATATTATTTGGTAAATTATGGGAAGTTATGCATCATTTCAACCTCCAAAGTTGGTTCTCAAATATCTTTGGTAAGTGCCTCTAAAGCTAAGAAGCTTATTAATGCTAATGAGAAGCTTATTTTTCTTATTTTAAGAGATATTCAAGATAAATAGGTAGATATACATAAGAATTCATATAATATGTTTATTTAAAAAGATTAGAAGTGTATGATAGATATAGAGTAGTAGTTCAATGAATTTTTTAGGAGCCTATTGGGTTACCATCAACTAGTCTTATTGAGCATGAAATTCATTTTTTGCCTAATTTTTTTCTTCCAAATATTAGTTCTATAGGCAGTCCTTGAAGGATGTGAATGAGGTAAAATAAAAATTATAGTCTTTCATTAATAAAAGTATAATCCATCCTAGTAATTATCCATGTGGTTTTCATATTTTTTAGTGCCTAATAAAGTTGGCACATTTATAATGTGTGTTGATTATACAACACTTAATAATATTACCATCAAGAATAGGTACCTTATTTCATGGATTGATGATATTATTGATTGAATTCAACATGCCAAGTATTTTAGTAATATTGATTTGAAATTTAGGTACAAGCAAGTACAGATTAATGACTAGGATGTTTGGAAAATAATATTCAAAATAAGGTAGGTTTTGATGAATGGTTAGTTCTATCTTGTGGGATATGCACACACCAGTTACCTTTGTGTGTTTGATGAATGATGTAATGAGGACATTTATTCATTCCTTTGTCATTGTATATTTGGATGATATTATTATTTTTAATATAATATTACATGAGCATGTTGATCATCTTAAACAAGTTTTACAATTTTTGAAGGAGAACATGTTAGTGTGGAGTGAGAATAAATGAGTTTAATTAGCAATCACTTATCTTATTGGGGCATGTTATTGGATATGGGGAATTGATCATTGATCTAAAGAAGGTAGAGTCCATCATGTATTATCCAAGGTTTTCTAATGTGACTAAGATAAGAAGCTTTATGGGTATAGTTTAGTATTTGAGAAAGTTCATCAAGAACTTCTCTTCTATAGCTTCACCTTTTCACTACCTTATCAAGGTGGTAAGACTTTTACTTGAGGTAAGAATAAAAAAGTGGATTCAAGTTGTTCAAACATAAGATTAGCCATGTTCCAATTTTAACTTTTCCTAACTTTTAACTACCTTTTGAGGTGGAAATGGATGTTAGTCACTATATTATGGGAATGGCTTTACTTCAAGGATTTAAGTTGGTATGCTACTATTCTAAACTATTCCATAGTGTAATTTTGAATTATTGTACAAAATAATGAATTTTATCCACTTGTTCAAATGGTCAAGAAATGGAAGCACTATCTCATAGGTAAGGAAACTATAATCCATATAGATCATTAACCTCTCTAATATTTTCAAGCTTAAACTAAACTTCAACAAACTAGACACTATAAGTGGATGAGATTTTTGAAACTATTTCTTTTGGTTATTAATTATAAGAAAGGTGTAACTAAAAAACTACCTCATATGTTGTTTATACCTCATTTGATTTTATCCAAGGGCACCATAACTCTTATTGAGCCTTTTATGTATGAATATTATGTAGAGGGATATGAGCATGCTATTGATTTTAGGGAGCTATTTTTTCTAGAAATAACTCCCAATGTTCATATTTTAATCCCAATGAGGATTATTAACTTCAATATGGATTAATCTATAAATTGGGAAATCTTTTTATTCCCAAGGAGGAAAGAGTTAAGTTAATGAGGGAGGAACATACTTCAAAATCTTTAGGACATTTTGGTGTTATAAATATTATTACACATTTGCAAAGGTATGTTTATTGGCCTAATATGCAAGTAGATGTTGTCAACTTGTTTTAACTTATTTGGGAATAATGGATTTTTATTCCTATTTTAGTTAAGGGTCTGGATTAATAAATTAGTACAAAATATAGTAATAAATATAATCTTGATTTATTCAACTATTTGTCTTTTTCAACTTTCTAAAAATAGAAATAAATAAGAAGAAATATAAATTAGCTAGAAAAAAGATTGAGATGGCTGATATAGAGGTTCAAAATGGTTGTGTAAGATAGGGAAGGTATCTTAAGCTTGAATCTAGATTTTGTTTTATGAAAGGATAGGAGTGCTAAAAATTGGATGCTTTAGTATGTGGTGTTGTTCATTCCTATCATTATTTTCCAAACTAATCATAGAGACCTAAAACTTTTTTGGTAGTTACATTATGCCTATATAAGCATGCCTATGAAAAATTGATCATTGACTATCGACAAAACTCACTGTGGAGTTGATTTTGTCTTCAAACCCTAACCCTCCATCATGCTTGATAAAACAACATTTGAGTCACTTGAGAAAGGGGGGTTAGTGTGAAATATGTATTAAATGTGCAATCCATACCCCTTGTGTGGGTATGCTACCTACATACTAATACTCTAAAGAGGGATCAAGCCATATGTAGTTCTCCCACCTAGTGTGCTTTGTGAAATAGTGTGATGTAGATAAAAATGCCAAATTGATAGTGTTTGAGGTGGCTAGGGATTGGTATGATTATTTTAGTAGGTTTGTATCTATGTTGGGTGACTGTATGCAAAGAATAGGAAAGTTTTCCATAGTGATTTATTTGTATTCTTGGTTACTTTGTAATTTTGGTCACCTCCCTTGTAAATGAGCTTTGAGTGGGATTTTATATGGAATAATTGGTCATGGGTCAGATGTATTCATTTTAGGCTGACTTAATTAAGGATAAGGAATGGATGAAAATGATCATTGGGGCTCAAAGTACAAATGGGTAGGACCATTAAAAATGGAACACTTTTCTATGGGGCACTATAGTCTAAATTGGGAGCTCTTATCCTATAAGCTTAAGACCTGGGGGAATAAGATTGATATGGCAAATACTATCTGATTAAGGTAGAATGGTCATTTAAAAGGTTTTAGATGACTAAAAATGAGGGGAAAAATGTGCCTAGAAGGGTTTTAAGAGCATGCAAAAAGGACCTATAGATGGGATGTTACGAGCCACACTCAAACTACTAATTTGGAAATTTTATATGACTATATTTCCCCCTCTTATTCTATTGATGTAGCAAAGTGAAATACTAGGATAAAAGAAAATTATAAAGCATACTTGAACTTACATGTAAGGGTAAAACCCATGAAGATGTGTGATGTTGAGTGTGCATAAAGAGAGCATAGTTTGAAGCATAAATTGGTTGTGATGTTGACTGATGTTGAGTGATGCTAGGTATGTGTTACACCAAGAGTAATATTATGAACAAATCTAAGTTCTCAATTCCTTGAGGGTGGCTCAAAAATATAAAGGCTAACCCTTTAACTCCATTATCACCCACTATGCAGTGAATCTATGTGATCATGCATGTGTTAATCAATTTTTAGACTTGTGTTGAATCCCTCTAATTAGGTGGCTCAAGAATACAAAGGTTAACTAGTCCTTTGGATCAATCATTGCCCACTAAGTGTGAATAGTGAATTGATATTAGTATGAATGTGTGTCATATGAGATGGCTCATGAAGCCCATGAATGCTCTATAATTTGAGAATTTGGTGTGGATAGATAAATGTGTACTAAGAACTAGGCCACTCTTGGCCACTCCAAAAGGTGGAGATTAGGCTTGTATGAAAACCACTCTAAAATTGAGAATTAGTCTTATATTAAAGCCACTCTAAAATGATGATAACCACTTACAGATGGAATAAGGCATGAAACTACATTGTATACCTAGGTAATACAATGAACTAGAAAGAAAAGAAGGCAAATGTGTCATGCACATTGCCCCTAATCAATGGTTTATATAACATGGATTCTAATTTTGAAGCTGTACCAACTACCCAATCTAAAAATAGAAGTGAGACTCATCATACTACACATGATGCTCCTATATCTAGATAATCTAAATAAAACTATATTGAAACTACCCAATCTGAACTAAATTTTAGCTGATAAAACTGTAATCAACCTTATATTTTTATTTGTTTCTAAAAATTCTAGATTTTTGGCTATTTGGATAGGAGCACCAAAAAGTGGACACTTTGTTATAGGGAATTGTAGTCTAAATGGGGTGTTCTTGTCTTTTACTATTTTTGATGATTATTCTATGTTCATCCCTAATTTTTTGTCTATTCTACATGTTTTGAATTTTGATTATTATTTTAAGTGTTCTAAAAATTGATTTCAGACCGGTAGAGAGCTTTTATCTCTATGACAAAACCCCTATTTATTGCCCCATTTTTTGAGGGTAGGAATGAAGACCCTAAAATTATAATCCTCAGAATAAATATCCCTGTAAGTATGTTATGATACTAAATACATGATATACAAATGATAATCTAAAATATGTCTCAAGATATAACATAGTTTGTATTGGATATTTTTAGATCAACAGAGGTATGCCTAGATAGATGTATTAATGTAATAACATGTGTAGTATATTAAAATAAAACTATAAATATTATTAGTTTTTAAGGAAGGATGGAGTATGATGTCCATCATGGCATCCAAGAAGGTAAGTTAATGCATGATGTGGATCATTGCATTACAAAAAATTGAGAAGTAAATAAGCACACAAGGCAAGATGTAAAAGGCTTTAAAAATAGACCAAGGGAACAAGAAAACAAGGGACATGGGTACATGTCACTCAAACTAGGAAAAAAAGCATACAAGTCATGTTCAAATGCCCACATGCACATACAATTGTAAACAAGCAAGATTGGCACGAGGGTCACAAGCACATATAAGAGTATAAGAAAAGGACATTGGTAAATGTCCTAAGGCACACACAAGTAATAAAATAAGAACTAAGAAATGCAATCACATCTAGATACTCAAAACAAGAAAGGAAGGCATGTAAATTCTATAGATACTATCACATCTAATTGATCAAAGCAAGAAGTGAAAATATGCAAAATATGTATTACAAGACTAGGTAGATGCTAAAAAATATACAAGTTCTATATACTAGTTAGTGTCAATAGAATAATCTTTTTAGGTTAGTAAGTTATGTATATCAACATGATAACTAGACTATGTGGTGTCGGAATGACATAAATTGGATGGTGTATTCATGTATAAGATGCCCCTGATGGATAGATATGTCAATGTATGTCTCAAATGTAAAAATATGATGCCCCTTCTATGGGTAGAGTGAATCAATCAAGGATTTGGGTGTTACTTCATACACTCAAATAAGATTCAGTGAAGCATGGTAATATAGATAAATTGACAAATAATAGCATAAAACAACAAAATATAAGTCTAACATGGTAGTAAAAATGCAAAGCATGGATAATGCATACATTTGAAAAGTTTTTGGTGTTTTGAGTTATTTGAATGCTTTTGTATTTTGAAATATTATATTATTTTTGCTATTTTTAAATATTGTATTGTTTTTGGTATTTTGAACTAAGATATTTACAAGTAATCATAAGGAAACTATGTACAAGAAAGTGAAAAATAATATTATATATAAGTAAACTAAGAAGTTATTTACAAGAAAGATTGAGAAGAAATGATACTAACTGTTGAGTCTCATAAGAGACTCCCTATCATGGTGTCTTGTATCAATGAGAGGGATATTCCATAATTATGAATCATGATGGAAGGGATAAGATTGTACTCTAAAATCTAAGTATGTTGTAAGTGCTCTAAAATATTTGTAGTGGAAACCGATTGTGGGGTCCCCCTATAATTCTAAGAAGTGGATACAACTATGGGGCTCTTACGAACCCATATGGGAGTATAATAAGCTATCTAAAAATGTTATCTATGTGTGGAGGCATGAGACCTCAATGATACTACCCTAGGTGTCAATATGTAGTTGAAAACTATCTAGATTCTTGAAACTATTGTTGGTGTAGTGTTCATTCTAAGAGAGGCCTCTGTGTAAGTGTATGAACTCTCTATGATGGTGAGAGAGGCCTTGACTGTGTCTAAATCTCAACTAAAGGAAGAAATATAACTGGTGGAGGATCTAAAAATGGTTAATATAGAATAGGAGATGGCTCTAAAGTGGGGAGTGGTAACTCATATAGAATACCACCAACTATAAAAAACTTTATTGTTTTATAATTGGTAAATTGATTTGATAAAGTAAATTGGTTTAAGATTGATAAAATAAGATGTTGGTAAGATAGATATTTAGATAATTTGGCTTGGATATGATAGTTATTTATAACTATGAATGTTAGTTGTTAGTAGAAGGGGATTTAAGATATCACTTTGTATATGTCATCCCCATGGTTGTTATTTAACTATTTGAACCCTAATGGCCAACTAAAAAAGTGGTCATACTGCTCATGCTATGTAGGAACATGCCCTATATCTGATGCTGTCTATGATGCACTAATTTTAGTTATATATG
The DNA here is from genome assembly GCA_037957365.1 of Torreya grandis. NCBI lineage: Eukaryota > Viridiplantae > Streptophyta > Pinopsida > Cupressales > Taxaceae > Torreya > Torreya grandis. Next base: position 2,003,122 of record JARHVA010000444.1, read on the forward strand.
TAGACTCTATAAGATGTAGCTTAATGGATGCACAATTGAAACTATGTGTTATGAAAGAGGCTCATCTATCTGTAATCATAGTGGATTACTACATGAAATAATACCCTGTGGCCTTTGTTATGATACATATGACTAAGAAATAGATCAAGATGAAACTATAACTTATGATGGGGGCTCATCTAATCTCAGTCTTAGTGGGTTACTACATCAAATAAGTCCATGAAAAGTCAATTGTAGTGAATATCTATCAAGAGTAGTACTTTGTGATGTGGTTTCATCTAATCTTAATCGTAATGGGTTACTACATGAGATAGGACACAAAACTTTGTTGTAGTGCCTATGACTTGATGGATATGTATATAGATCTACACTATGTACTCTATGGACTACACTTCTATATGTAGGCTACTCTCACTGTACTAGTCTCCAAACCCTCTAAGTACGTGGGATAGGAGATCTCTTATGAGGATCTATCCTAGAAACTGCATTTCTCTCATGATGAATAATTGATTATTCTTATGAAGGAATGTCTTGGGATGTCTCAATAATGGAGGAATGAGGTCTATGGATTCATTATGGAGGAGATCTTAGTGCCCTTGATGTTAATGATATGATGTCATTATCAACACATCTATTAATACAGTCCCTGAGTCCATAACAATCATTATCTCTATGTCTACAAATATGATGATAGTTACGAAAGGGGTGATGTGGTTGTCTATGTGAGAGATATGGATCTTCATTATGATTATAATGAAATGTGAATAACCTCATATCTATTAGTGATTATAATATGACATATTGGTTATCCTACTCTAAATCAAACTATAGTGGTACCCTATTATTGTTCTCTATAGTGCATATTATAAGTGGTGCTTTGGAAATTGGTTCTCTATTATTAATTGGTTTCTTTAATGGTTATGGTCTTATATTTTTTAGGACATGGTGGATGTTTTGTTCTAGGATTTGTAGATGGAGGTAAGGCTATGAAATCCAGAGTAAGCTGATCAACTGAATCTAACTCACTCAATCCCAATTTCTTCTCCAAGGCTAAAACTGTATAACATAAGTGCCTAAAAGAGGACTCTATCTGATATAATATATTCTCTAAGAGGGATTATCCAAGCCCCTTAATAAATATATTTTGAACCTTTAAATCATTTGGTTTATAGATCAAGCATAACATACAAGTCTTAAATTGTAAGATATAATCACTAACTGGATTTGAAGGATTCTAATGCAATTTGGGAAGTTTCTCATATGTAACATGAGGGCCCATGTTTGATATGTAATTTTGATAAATACCTCCTCTACGTCATCATATGTATGTAAGGAACTAATAGGGAGAAGATGAAAGAACCAATTCTGTGCATTACCCACTAACATCTACTGGAATAACTTAACTAGAATCAAAGGACTCACATGAGATGTCAAAGCCTTTCAAAAGGTTTAAGGTGTATGAATGTATTTCTAGTTCCATCAAATTGAGGCAATGATAGTATCTAAAGTTCTTAGGAAATTAAGCTTTGACAAATGTCTTTAGAAGATGGTTATCATGCAATTCATTGACATCCATCTAATACTTCTAAGCGTTATGTTCCAAATTATGATTATGTACTTGGTGTTTTAATTCACCAAATACATGCATAAAATAAATAATCTCTTGGGATGATATATTTATATCTTGAATTATTTCATTTAAACGTTGAATTTGATCATTTATTTTAGCCATGGGAATGCTACATTTATCAATTGGATCATAGAGAGGGGGTGTACACACTTGAACCTTTGTAGGAATGGTAAATTAGACCTTAGTAGAGGGATGTGGGCTACTATTATCTTTGGGTGGAGAGTTAGAAACATGTTATACTATAGTAGGGGGTGGTTTGAGAGATTCATTGGTACCTTTAGTATTTAGTGAATCACATTCTAATTGAATAAATGTGATGTTATCATTGACGTGTGCAACATTTGAAATAGAATCATGCATTGAAGCAGAAACAAAATTTTCTAATGCATTATGTTTGATAGGAGTGATAGAAGAGTTAGAAGCATGAGATGCATTTTTTTCTTCACTATATGCATAATAGTCATCATTATCCCATGCATAATCACAATCAAAATTTTATTCATTTGAAAGAGGAGAATTAGAATTATCACTTTCATATTCACTCTCATTGTCATATTCATTTGCATCTTCACTATCATACTCATTATCACTTCCATTATCACTAGGGAGAGGGGTAAGAGAAGATGTTAATTCTTTTTTAATATGCAATATATTGTGATGTGAAACTGGAATACTATGTGCATCTATGTTATCTTTGAATGGAGTGCATGCATTATTTTCATTTGTAATATAATAAGAGTAAGAGAGTTATCATTTAGATATTATTTTATCATTTTTTGAGATGACAAAGTGGAGTTAGAAACATGAGATTGATCATTTCAACTATCTATTGGAAATTTTATTCTATTTCATTTATAATATTGTAATTTGAACATATAAGTATCGAAAGAAAGGGAAAAACTAGGTTCAAATACAAGCAAATTATCACCAATGAGAGTTTAACTTGGAATTACATGACTAATTTATACATTTGATGTATTATGCATAGGATAATGAGGTGAAAAGTAACTTTACCACTTATCAAAATTATTTTCTTTGGAAGAGGGAAGAAAAGAGATAGGATTGAGAGAAGAAGATGCATTTACTTTTTCTTCACTATCACTTTCATATGCATCATCATATTCCTCATTTCAATAATAGTAATTTTCTTCATTGTAAATGAAATCATTTTCCTCATTTTTGGCTAATGTGCAATTTTCAAATTTGTCTATTCATTATCATAATTATGAAAAAAATTAGAAATTTATTTATATGATGAGAGGAAAGAAGTGCCTTAGTGGCCATTTTATTGATTTCACCAAATTGAGTATATAAAAGTATTATTAAGAAAATAAATGCAAGAATTAATACTAACATAGGTATTTTTAAAATATTTTTGACACTCCAAACAATTTGCAAAAATTCCAAAAAAATATCTAAAAATTTTAAGGGAGGAAAGTTTGGGGTTTGAGGACCCAGTTTGGAAATCTAAGGTTTTGGATTGTAGTTTTAGAATTTTTAAACTATTTAAATAATTTGAATTCTAAAATAAATTTGAATAAAAAAATGTACAAAAATTTATACAAAAAATAGAATTTTGAATTTGAATTTTTGCACAAAATGTGAAGGAAAACCCTAGGGGTGCTTAGGGTTTGAGATTTGTTCAAAGTAAGTCAGGCTCACCAAATGTTTTAAATTATTTGGTAATAATAATTTTTTATTATTATTTTAGTTAAGGTTTTGGATTAATAAATTAGTACAAAATATAATAATAAATACAGTCTTAATTTGTGTAATTGTTTATCTTTTTCACCTTTCTAAAAATAGAAATAAATAAGAAGAAATATAACTTAGAAAATAGACTAAGAAAGACAATATAGAGGTTAAAAATGGTTGTTCAAGATTGGGAAGGTGTCATAAACCTAAATCTATCTTTTTTTTTAAGAAAGGATAGGGGCATTGAAAAGTGGATGCTTTGGTGTTTGGCATTGTTATCTATTCCTATTGTTATTGTCTAAACTAATCACATTGACCTAAAACTTTTTGGGGAGTTGTGTTGTGCCTGTATAATCATGCTTGTGAAAAATTAAGCATTGGTTATTGATATACTCGTTATGGATCTGATTTTCTCTTCAAACACTAACCCTCCATCATGCTTAATAAAACAACATTTGAGTCACTTGAGAAAGAGGGGGGGTCAATGTGAAAGATTTAATAAACATGCAATCCACACCCATTATGTGGGTATGCTACCTACAAACCAATACTATGAAGAGAGATCATGCCATATGTAGTTCTCCCACCTAGTGTGATTTATGAAATAGTGTGATGCAGATGCAAATGCAAAATTTATAGTGATTTAGGTGGCTAGGGACTGGTATGAGGATTTGAGTAGGTTTGCAAATGTGTTGGGTGATTATGTACAAATAATAGGTAAGTTTTCCTTAGTGCTTTATTTGTATTCTTTCTTGTTTTGTAAGTTTAGTCACCTCCTTTATAAATGAGATTTGAATGGGATTTTAAAGCGAAAAATTAGTCATGGGTTAGATGTATTCATGTTAGGATAACCTAATTAAGGATAAGGATTGAATGAAAATGACCAATAGGGAAAAGTGAAAATGGAAAAGACCACCAAAAATGGGACACTTATCTATAGGGTGATATAGTCCAAATGGGGTGCTCTTGTCTTATAGGCTCAAGACCTGAGGGAATAATATTGGCATGGTAATACTATTTGGCTAAGGTGGAATGATTGTTCAGAAGGTTTTGGATGACTAAAAATGATCAAAAAGGTGTCTATAAGGGTTGTAAGAGCATGCAAAAAGGACTTACAGATGGGGTGTCATAAGCCACACTCAAACTACCAATTTAGAAATTTTATATGACTACATAAGTTCATAAGAATATGTGTATTATGTACTAAAATCATGCATAGTAATAGGAAGTTGGGTTTATATATTCTTTACCAATTCATTATAGGCCATGGGAAAGAATTCCCTTAGATTTTGTAAGTAGCTTGCCTATATCAAGGAAAGGGCATGATTATCTCTTTGTGATTGTGGACTAGTTTAGTAAGATGTATATTATTTTTCCTTATAATAATACTCTCAAAGGTAGTGATGTACCTAAGTTATTTTTTGCTAATGTGTGGGTTTAATTTGGTTTTATTGGTTATATTTTTTCAAATTAAGACTTAGGGTTTATTGCAAATTTTTGGGCCACATTATGGGTGAAGATGGATACTAAGCTAAAATGGTCTACCAATTTTCACCTACAGACTAGAATATCCCTTTTTTATATCCTTTCAACATATTTTGAAACTCCAAATTTCTTGGAGAATTCCAACATTTTTAGAAGGGAATTTAGTCAGTGGCATTATGTTCAGGAGATCTTCAGGATCTCATACATTACTTTGGTTTCGGAATGAGAACACTATTCATGAATTACTATTAATGGGTACTATTCATGATTATTATTCATAGAGAATATGCATGGTGATGTGGCATAGGGTTGAAGTGTTATAGTGATGAGATGGAATTGGAGTGATGTTGCATGGAGAAAAGGACAATTTGAAAGAGTGGGGCATACCTTTCACTAAAGGATAGGTTTCTTATCTTTTATGACTCACATGTTTGAATGATGACAAGAGTGAATATTTGGGGTTCATTCCTAAGTCATATTCATGATTTGGAGAGTAGGGAGTAGTTAAAAAATAGTTTTGGAAGTTTATGATCACATGGAAGAAGAAGATAGGACTACAGTATTACAGATTGATCTCACATGTGTGATTAAAGTGTCCTTTTTAGTGTCACATGGAAGGTGGGAGATAAAGTAAAATTAGGTGTATAATAATGTGATATATTTTTACCATTTTAATTTGAATATAATCATCACACTATTGCTCACATGTGTGAATATGGGGCACTAAAGTTGGAGTCACATGGGGTGACTAACCTTGTCTCTCTCTCCTTTTTGACTAACTTGCACAATAAGGAAACTTTTCACATGGGTTACTATGCCCACATGGGAATGTGGTTCCACATTCTGTCTCATCTCCTCTCTTCTCTATGTAAATTATATAAGTATCATGCATCTCATTTATAAAATTATCTTTGTTAAACCCCCATTTTGCTAGCTTGAACCCTATGTTTAGTTTCTTCATCTTCTTTGGAGGAAAACCCAAATAAGGTTGAAATCATTAGATGAAAATCCATTGATTTATTTAATAATAGGTTTAACCCCTTTGATTAAATAGGAAAATCTCATTTAGAGGTTGTGAAGGTTATTTCAATAATATTCAGAGTCCCAGTGTTTAGTGTGTGTGGTGTGTAGGATCTTCAATGGAGTTGTGTGAAGAATTATGAGTGTAACTAGTATTTATAAGTACGTATTATAGTTTTTTTATGATATTACATTCTATATAAGTATTTAATATGATACCAATATTTTAATCTATAAAAGTGAGAGTTATTGTGGTTGGATATTATTTCTAACAATATCTTATGTAATCCAGTTATCTGAATGTGTAATCAAAAACTTATAGAATATTTAATTTTTATGAAAGTATTGTAATAGAATATTTTTGTGGTGCTCATGGGTAATTCCTTTTATTTATGTAATTATATTTTTTAATTATTATAAATTAATTATTTTTTCCTAAATATCCCATTTGGGTATATTACGATGGTATCAAAGCATAAGTGTTGAGTGTGACTTATTATAATGTGAGTAATTTTAGAAACTATCCTACTTTGGGATATTTCAGTAGTAGAAGAATTAGTGATATTTATATTATATAGGTCTTATATTATTTTATGTTTCCAAGTGATATGGAATTCAAACACCAAAAAAATAGCAAAGAAAATTTCAATAAAAAGAAATAGTTGTTGATTAAATGGAGGAAATGGGTGAGAGAGGGGAGAAAGTAGCCCCTAAAGATGATAGGAGTCACTTACATGACATAATCAACCATGGAAAAAAGGACATGGAAAAAATAATCCAAATTACCCTCAAATAATCCATGGTAGGGATAGCGTGAGCCACATAACAAATCAGTATGGGTAAAGGAAAGTAAAAATTAGAAGCAAGCACAAAAAATGATGGTAGGGTCTCGGTAGCCCCACCTCCAAAAACATTTTGTGATAAATTTCTATAAAAGGAAGAATAATCACCCAAAGTAATAAATCCTCTACAGCATCATGAAGATTAATATTCAATATATTTTGAAAAATATGAAAGGCTCAACTATGAAGTGTAATAATATCTCTCTTTCAAGGAATTTTGTGAAAGAGAAAAGAAGAAAAATGTTAGGAAAGGTAGAAGAAAACAACTGGATTAGCCATGAAGAAACATACAATATAATTTAGTCAAGATTAATCTTCCTACATTTAATGGGTCAATTAAATCTATAGTGAGATCATGGTTACAAAATTTAGATACATATTTCTCATTGAATCCCATGTTTGAGGAATAGGTAATTAAGTTTGTTACACTCCACTTGGAGGGAGTGGCCCATGAGTGGTGGTGTACCATGGCATGGTCACCCAAGGGCATGGTTCCATTATCATAATAGATGGATTTAGATAAAATTTAATTGAAAGGTTTGACAGGAAGGATATATAATTTCACTTCAAATATTTATCTTAACTCAAGCAAGAGAGTAATGTGGGCATTTATATTTTTGATTTTCAGAGATTGGTAGTGATGGTACCAGATGTGATAGAGAGATGGTTGTTAGTCTAATTTGTTAAAGGGTTGGATGAACCTATTAAGGTTTTTTTGAAAGCCTTTGACCCATTGTCATTATTAGAGGAAATTAAGAGGGCTTTAAATTTAGAATCTTTAGCAATTAGGAGCAAATTTTTGCCCTGTGGGCAGTCTAGACCAGTACCCTTTGGCTAAGTAAGGACAAATACTTATGAGCAGCAAAAACCTCTACCTATTAGGCAGTAAAAGAAGCAAGATTAACAAGTTAGTTCTTAGACTAAAGTGTTTCCAAAGAACAATACAAAGATAGAGGTTAGAAATGAGCTAAGAAGGAAGAAGTTATGTTTCACTTTCAAGGATTCATGGGGACCTAGGCATAGATGCCTTCCCAAGGGGTAGGTGCATTATATAGAAGTAATTTAAGATGATGATTTAGATGAGGAAGAGGCTACAGTAGGGGTAGAGGAAGTGGAACTTGAATCTGAAATTAAAAGGGAAGAAAATAATATAGAAGGTACCCTTGTTACTCTTTTAGGTACACTTTCTTCTCTTTTTAGCACACCAAGGTATAATCCCTCCCCATTCCTAGGACTTATGTGTGGGTATAGAGTCAAAGTATTTATTGATGGTGGTGACACTCATAATTTCATCAATGAGGGATTCATGTTAAAGAGAGATCTACATGTAGAAGCATTTTAAGGCTTTGATGTGGTGGTGCATGATGGGTTTAACATCCCTTTTAAGAAGAAGATTATTAATCTCAACATCTTCATTGGTGAGCACATAATTTATGATGATTTTTAAATTTTTGGTTTATGTGGGAATATCATAGTGATTGGATTTCAATGGTTATATTCACTATAATAAATTTCTCAAAAATGTCAAACCATGGAGTTCAAATTTCATCACAAAGGGAAGGAGGTAACATTGAAGGGCATTCCTCTCCCTCTACCTCATCAATTTACAGCTAAGAGAATGGAATCTATTAGCTACAAATGTTCCATCATAACCATAGGTAGGAAAACAAATTCATATTTTCATGATAGGAAAGATGAATTTGTTGATGATGTTAGAGGTTTAGTAATGATAGTATCTTTCCACATTATTATGGCCATCAATCAGAGACTCTAGAGGTGGAAATAGTGAATATTTTGAGTCTTTCAGTATTTATTAAAGTGGTACAGTGAAATGATAGGAATTTTTTTTGCATACTTGCAGAATATTATTACATTTTTGGTTGGCCAATTATAGAGGATTCCATTTTCAAGTGTCATGCATCATAGCATGATAAACAGGGAAATGTGCAAACCTCCTAGATTGATTTTGGGTCTTGTAACTTCATTGGATTCTACCTAGGATCAATAAGGGTTTTAGTTATGATTACTTGAGGATAAAAAATATTGGGGAGGGAAGATTGTAATGTCCCCTTTTTATAGCCTTCCAAAAAAAATTGAAGCTCTTTATTGAAGAATGATATCATTTTTAGAAGGGAATTTAGTCAGTGGCATTGTGTTCCAAGGATCTTCAAGAACACATACATTGATTTGGTTTAGGAATGAGAACACTATTCATAAATTACTATTCATAAGTATTATTCATGGTTACTATTCATAGTGACTATGTATGGTGACATGGCATGGTGGTGATGTGGCATAGTGATGATATGGAATTGGAGTAATGCGGCATGTAGAAAAGGTTAATTTGAAAGAGTGGGGTGTACCTTTCACTAAAGGATAGGTTTCTTATCTTTTATGATTCGCATGTTTGAATGATAACAAGAGTGAATAGTTGGTGCACATTCCTAAGGCATCTTCATGATTTGGAGTGTGGGAGTATTCAAAAATTAGTTTTATAATTTTATGATCACATGAAATATAAGACTGCACTATTATAGATTGCTCTTATTTGTGTGAGTAAGGTGTCCTTTTTGGTGTCACATGGAAGGTGGGAGATAAAGACAAAGTAAGGTGGCTAATCATGCAAGCCACTTTGACTATTAATGTGAATACAATAATCATACTATTGTTCACATGTTTGAAGGTGGGACACTAAATTTGGAATCACATGGGGTGACGAACCTTGTCTCTCTCTCCTTTTTGACTAACTTGCACAACAAAGAAACTCTTCACATGGGTTATTATGACCATATGGGAATATGGTTCCATATTATCTCTCACCTCATATTCTATCTAATATCCTCTCTTTTCTATGTAAATTATATAATTATCATGCTTCTCATTTGTAAATTCATCTTTGTTAAACCCCTCATTTTGTGAGCTTGAACCTTATGTTTAGTTTTTTCATCTTCTCTAGATGAAAACCTAATTAAGGTTGAAATCATTGGATGAAAACCCATTGATTTATTAAATAAAAAGACAAATTGTATTTCATTTATTAGGATAATATCACTCAAATATTATGAATATTTTTTCAAGAAGATTCATAGTCCCAGTGTTCAGTGTGTGTGGTGTGCAGGATCTTTAGTGGGGTTGTGTGAAGAATTATGAGTGTGACTAGTATTTGTAAGTGTGTTTGCAGATTTTCTTGTGATATTAAATTATATGTAAGTGTTTAATATGATATTATTATTTTAATCTATCCATGTGAGATTTTTTGTGTATGTATATTATCCCCAACAATATCTTATGTAATCTAGTTATCTAAATTTTTAATCAAAAACTTATAGCATATTTGATTTTTATGAAAGTATTGTAATAGCATATTTTTGTGTTATTCATGGTTGACTCCCATATTTTATGTAAGTGTATTATTTAATTAGTATAAATCATATATTTTTCCTAAATATCCCATTTGGGGATATTATAGTGGTATTAGATCATAAAGGTTGAGTCCGATTTAGTATAGTGTGAGGATTTTTAGCAAATATCCCACTTTCGGATATTTCAAAAACTTATATGCAAAGAGAGGTTATGAAAAGAACATTGGTAAAACTTTTGAAAGTGTATAATAGGAAACATCCTAAGACTTATTATGATAATTTGGTGTATATTCAACATTCTTATAATAGGGTTGCATATTCTTCTACTAGTAAATCTCCTTTTGAAACGTGTTTTGGTTGCATACCTCCTTATGCATTTGATGTTGTTTTCAGACATCCATAGAAATAAAATGGGTAAGTTTATATTGAGGTCCAAAAACCTTATAAATTCATTAAAAATATTTAGCTAAGTCACCTCTAACCACAAGAGAGGTTGAAGGAGTCTTAAGCTAAGTGCAAAGCAAGACATGATCAACATAGGACTAAGCATAGTTTCTTTATTGGTGACAAGGTATGGTTATACTTGAGTAGATAAAGGAACTAAGGTAATTATAATAATTTTAATCCTCTTAAGTATGGTCCATTTTAAATTATGGAATGAGTGTGAAAGAGTGATTTTAGACATGGTTTACCTCATTATATGTAGATCCATTCAGCTTTCAATACTAAGAATTTATATCTTTTTTAGTATTCTATGTCATAAAATGAAGATTAATGGATTTTTATATATACACATAATATTTTTTAAATTTGTCATGTAATGACAGTTTATCTTTTATAATAACATGATAATTTTCAATCTATCTGAGTACATGCCATAAAGGGTTCACCAGGAAAGGAGTGAGTAGACCATTGATGTTGTGTAAGATCATTATTTAATCATATCATTATATTATTTATCCAACTTACTTAGAATTTCCATCCATTTACCTCATATTATGTCTCCCTAAAATCCTAAAACCTTAAAATATGGATAGGTTTGAAATATTAAAATCCTAAAATATGGCTAAGTCTGAAATCTAATTGGACCGTCCAAAACCTAGAATTTGAATTATAGCTCCTAGAGATCTAAAACCACTCTCAAACATAATATATATATATATATATATATATATGTATGTATTTATGTATGTATATATATATGTATGTATATATGTATATATATATATATATATATGTATATATATATATATGTATATATATATATATATATATGTATATATATATATATGTATATATATATATGTATATATGTGTGTGTGTATGTGTGTGTGTGTGTATACATATATATATATATATATATATATATATATATATATATATATATATATATATATATATATATATATATATATATATATATATATATATATATATATATATATATATATGTATATGTATATATGTGTGTGTGTATGTGTGTGTGTGTGTTATAGCACCTTCCATGCCTTGATACCCTAAGCAATATACTTTCTCAATAGCTACTAACTAGCTTAGCCATAGTCAATCTAGTTATAAAATTTATGATGCATGTTCTGTAACTAGGTTGGCCATGATCAACCTATTTCAAGGCTGAATGATAAAAAATTTAAAACTCAGTCATGGCATCTAACCTTTTTGGATAAAAAATTTAAATGGCTAGAACCTATCCATTACTATAAATAAAATCTTTGGTTCAATCCAAGAGAGATGAGCATCCATTTTTTCCATTATTATAGCTCATACTTCTACTACATCTACATTTGAAATAACCATTGCTTGGGTTTTACATTGTATGAAAGATAGCTTATCTTATGGTAAGTCTTGTATGAAAAATAGGAATCCTAGAATTTATTTCAACTAGTGTGATCCTTACAAATCGAAAATAATCTCTTTCAAAGAACCATTATCCAAGGGGGAGATTAAGAGTTGGCAGGTTCGCTCAAAGGTAAGTATCTCTAAAAAAATTTATCTCATTTGATATATATATATATATATATATATATATATATATATATATATATATATATATAATAGGTTTTAAATATATAACTCCTTGCTTATATTACCTCTAAACTTAAACTTGGTGTAGTTATAGGGTTTTCTTGGCTTTCCATCTTCCATATTAGGTGATTTAGGCCCCATTTGCCTACCATGATACCTTATTTATTTTGTTTGTTTTAAATCATTCCCATTTGTATTATAATCTTTTATAACATTATATTATAATTAATTATATGAATTATAAGACCTAGCTAGGGTCATTGCATGATATTATTTTCTTATAGGATTTGGAACACTCTCCTTTAGTGTTGTGTGGCAAGTGTTCCCTTAGTTAGATTTAGTAGATCTAATTTGGTCATGATCCTAATATAAAAAGTATCACAATATATTTTAGTTTATTACCTTCTCAAATATTGGATTTACTAAGTAGGATAAGTTGTATATCTATCTTAATCTATTGCATATAATTTCTACCTTCCATTGAAGACCCCACTCTAGATAGTTAGCTAATATTAGAAGAGGATGTTATTTTGTATAATAAGGAAAGGATAATGATAAGAGAAGTGTAATAACATTGGTTATTTGGGTTAAAGCGTAATTTACCCAAAAATGCCAAATATTATTCGAAATAACATGTGGAGAATAAATTTCCTCGCTTACATAATTCTTAAATATTTTAAGGACTTAAAAGCCTCATAATTGGGAGGTATGATCTAAATTTGGACCCTAATGTATTAATCATGTGTACTAGAGGTTTTCACTATGCCCAATTAGATTTAACTCATGTTATTAAGACACTTTGTAAGAAATTTTATCCACTCAAAAATATCAAACCAAATATGCTTCTTTGGTAGATTGGTATGAGGGTGATGCAGACATATTCATGGTGATGAATTGATAAGTTACAAACTCTTAAAATTTACGAAAAAGTACTAGTTTTTTTCAAGGAAAAATACTATGTTATTGGTGTTAAAATTATATTTTTAATAAATATTTGAGCTCCTCTCAAAAAATTATACAATTTTACAAAAATAGCATGTCATTTAGAGGTTGTATGAAAAAGTTACAACCTCCAAAATTTAGAGGATTATGGTGATGGATTTGATCTTAGGATCCAACTATTCATCTCTAAATCTAGCATTGTAAAACTCCAAATCCAACTATATGACTCTATAGCCACATGAATTTAAAAAGTTTCAAACTTTTTCCTTCACTTTGACTATTTAGTTTAACTTTTTGGCAAGTTATAAGGTTGAGAGAGATTTGATGGTCTAGGGAAGGACATAAACATCAAAAAACATATTCACATAGCTTATAAAATTTTGAGTCTTTGTTCTTGAGATCTCATTATCACCTAGTTGTAGATGATTAGTTCAGTTGTGTGGAAGTGGAAAGAAGTGTTTGGCAAGTGTAGATCATAATTTGTATATGAGTTTTGGATAAGATGGTATATAATATTCTATACATATATGCCAAATTGGTAGTACCTTGTATAATCTTACATTATAAAGTGGAAGAGGAGTGCAATTTTCCTCATCCACTAGATTTTTTCTCATATTGGGTTTCTCTAAGGTAAGTTATGTGTTTTTTTGGTGATTTGCTCATTCATATGATTCATTTTTGTATAGTACAATATACATTTTACTTATATCATGCATTTATCTACATTTTTAGTAAGGTTAATAACCTAGATCAGTTCCATATCTAATTGTTTTTAAGTTAGGAGATTAAGATCCCTGTTGATGAGACTTAAAGTGGAATATCCACCTAGTGAATAGATCAAATGAATATGAATAAATCCTTAAATCAATTAAATTGGTATTTATTAATTCAAATAATGAGAAAATTTAGATCTTTAGAGAACTAAGACTCTCTAAATTATAGTTCCATTTCCTCAACAAAATACTTGGTTCTGATTAATAGGATCCCAACTGGATTATTTTAAATTTATAGAGGGATAAAGTGAGTAGATCCCATATCCCCTTCCCTCTTCATCATATAGGATGAAGCATTGGGTAGACTCTTTTAAAATGTTGTGAATAAAGGCCTCATTAAATGTATTCAAATATCCTCATTATTAGACCCAATCTCACACCTCTTCTTTGAAAATGATACATTCCTAACAAGTGAATTGATAGTCAAAGAGGCACAAACTATCAAATAATTATTGGATAAATATGCCATTTCATAGGGTCAAGAGATGAATAATATAAAATACAAATTATATTTTCTCAATGTTAATATAACCCTCTAGAAAATAATACAATGAATCTTTGGATTTGATATTATGCATTTTCATGGCCTATCTAGAATGTCACTCATAAAATGGAAGGTTGGTCATGAGACTTAGAAACTAGTACTCAATAAGATGCAAATAAATTATCCACATGGAATGGTAAGTGGTTGATTATGGCTGATAAGTTCCAACTTATTAAATCTTCTCCCCAAGTGATGCTAACCTACTTTAAGCTAGTATTTAAAAAAACAAGCTTAGTAACTTTAACCATCAATTCCATTTAGATAAAAAAATTATAGAATGGGACAAAGGAACATAAGAATAATAACTTTATTACATGGAAAAAATATGTTTCTTAAAATCTATGGGAGGACTCAGATTAAGGTACAATAAATTAATGAATATGGCCCTAAGATGCAAGTTCATCTGGCATGTCTATGAGGAAGGAGATAGACTTTGGAGCAAAATTTTACAATGGAATACATGGAAACCCTAGAGAAATATTATTCACATGAGACTCCCTACCCATAGGCTCTATAATTTTAAATTTTTAAAAAGAGTCTTTGAATGTAATTACCCCAAAAATAAGATGGAAAGTTTTAAATGGTTATAAATTTAACTTATAGGAAGAATCCTAGATCAATAAAGAACCACTAAATAATACAAATGATCTTTTTAGAGTTGTATCCATGTATTTTCAATAATATGGTAATAAATTTTATAACTATATCAAGATATAAAATGGAAGATGCCAATGGAACGAATAAAATTGGTCAATTTCAAAATTCTAAACCATTGGAAATAGCCTTTCCCTCATCTTATATTGTTATCTATTAGGTAATGAAAATGAAGAGGATAAACTCATCTGAGATGGGTCCAGGGATATAATATTATCAGTTAAAAAAATTTATGATGAAATAATAGATCCAATTTTAATTGATTTTAAATCATTCCCCTCCCAAAAATTTTGGTCCAAATTTGGGCTCCCAAAATCTAATTCCTTCCTTTGGCTAATAGGTTTGGAAAAAGCTTTGACCTTTGATAAATTAATCAAAAGAGGATTTCATGGCCCATCAATATAATTACTCTATGTATAAAATGAGGAATATAGTACTCATATATTCATCCATTGTCCATTCTCATAAGAAGTTTGGTCTAACTGGAAAAAAAAATTGTACCTCAACTTGGTTTTCCCTAGATCTGTGACATCCCTACTCAAAAATTGGTAGCTCATAATTAAAAATGAGACCCTATGAAAAAAATTTATGATTGTTCCAAAAATCATCATATGGAATTTATGGCTCAGAAGAAACTATATAATCTTTAAGGAAAATTTTCTCTCCCCCTTAAGGCTATGGGTCGAGATTGAAGAAACCATTTCATAAGTTTTCCTTGCAAACACCAAAGAATTGTAATCTATTAAGGAATAAAAATTAATTTGGGGAATTAATTGGCCAAATATATTCTACAAACTAAGGCCTTGGCTCCCTAATAATAAGGTCAGAGCAGATAAGGTTAACAACTCATGGACACCTCCACCTATTGAATTTATTAAAATAAACTTTGATGGCACAACAAGAAGGAATCTAGGTCTGATTGGGGACCGATACATCTTTAAAAATAACTTAGACCAACCTATTTATATTTTGGCCTTTGATCTATGAATAGGCACTAACAACTAAGGAAATCCCCTAGACCTAATTAGAGGCCTCATGGTTGCATTAACAAAAGGGTGGAATCAACTTATTATTGAAGGAGACTCACAAATTTAAATTAATGATATCATTTTAGGAAAAAAAGAATCATGGACACTATAGGCACTTTGAGATTAATCTCACTAGGTCTCATCCTAATTAGAATAAATAAAAATCCAACATATAAAACAAATTGTCAACTAAGTAGTAAGGAGAGCATCAAATATTGGAATCTAGTTACTTTAAAAATTTGGAGAATTAGAAAAATCATGGACCATTGAAATATCATATGAGTTATAGAAGTTCATAATTTAGGACATAAATAATAATGTCATATGAATGTATCTAATATAACCTCATATAGATCTAACTTCAGCATACTACGGCGTGTTTCAAATCCTGAGTGTTTTCACAAGTAAAATTGAAAAAATTCAACCCCAAAGTATTTTCACAAGGAGCTCCAAAGTGTTTACACAACTAGGTCCAAAGTATTTTCATAAGAATCTCTAAAATGTTTTCACATGGATCTTCAGAGTGTTTACATGGGTAGCTATATAGACTGCTACAATGTTGATTTTTCAACAATTTTATAATGATGTGCATTGTACATGATATTGTATGATTATGTATCACCTCAGTATTATATATTTAGAATAATAAGACCTTGGTTGTTCCTCTTAGTTAAACATTATCCTTGATTGTGCAAGCCTCACATTTACTATGTTTTATGCCCCTTAGCTTATCTCTTAGTCTGAATAGTATTATATTGATGACATAAACATTATATATTACCTATAATGTTTAAAATATACTTATCTTACACCTCTACAAGTTTTAAGCCTATACTTATTTTGCTACTCCCTAGACACTAACATCTAGGACAAAAAGTAGTGTCAACATTATTTTCCTACCCTGATGCAAATGTTTAGTTCTCTAAAGTCATCTAATTTTTAAATGAAACATATCCCAATGGTTGGCCTAAGTGTTTTAATGTGATTTATTACTCTAAAGGGATTAATTTAAATATAATATCAACCATCATTCATTTCTCACCTATGGGACCTAGAAAATACCAAAGAGACCAAGGCACTTATAGAAAAGCATTAAATTAAGATTCAATTGATTAAATCTTACCTATTTCCATACCAATCATAGGTATAGCACATCTATATTTTTGATTTACTAAATGAGCACCCCAAAAGCCCAATTTTCTAAGTTACAAGATAAGTCACTATTGTACTTGATTTACACACTTTTCATGATTCACACATAATCTAAAACATAGAGGATAACTACATCATTTTGAGGCCTTATTCTAAGTATTAATATGTAGGAAGCATATTTTGACAACAAGGTCATTGGGGTTAGCTCTTCATCATATTCCCACTAACCCATTTTTACCCAAAGTCATATTAACGATGGAAAGCTATGGTTTTTCCATTTCAAAAGGAATGGCATTCTATGACCTAGATATAAATTCACCATAGTGAAGGTGAATCCAAACCCAAAATCATCTAGGTGGTGGCATCATGTTTCAACAAATATTCCATATAAGACAGTAGCATTGATGCAACAATCCAAAGTTGATGCAATTATCCACATAGCTAGAGGCACCAGATCTAGAATTAGACAATTTTTCCAAAACTACCTTCACACCTACTTTTATCATATTCTATATCTATAACTACATTATCATAAGAACAACCTAAGTACTTATATTCTTTGTCATTTCTATATCTATCATAATTATACTTTCTATATTTAGACTATCTTAGCATAATAAATTTAGTGTATGCATATATCTAAGTTTAGCATTTAATTGGCCTACTATAGATATAATTATCATCCTTATGCCATTTCATTTATATATTATTAAACTTAAGATTAAATTTAAATAGGAACCCCCACATTTCATTTTAGGGTTAAATATGTGGTGAACCCGACATATGTGAATGCAAAAAAATGTTCTTAGGGTTTTAAACTATTTAACCCTAGTTTATATTATGTAATCCTTACTTGGGTAGATAGGGTTAAGGATAAAGAAATGATAAGGCATAAGGGTTAATATTATATCTATAGTATTCTAATTAATGTGCTAAACTCAAGTGTACCATATGTAGAATTTATAAAACTGAGATAAACTATTAATGTTAAGTACAGTTATGCTAGATATATAAATGACATAAAATAAAGTACTTAGTTGTTTTTGATAATAACATAGTGTTATATTTGGTATAGACATTAAGTAGGTAAGAACGATGTTATAGATAAATCATTAGATTATGGATATAGTTCTTCTAGATCTCTAGATACTTGCATTAGCCTCTAACAATTGCATTGATGCTAGAATCTGAGCTTGATGATAGTATCTTATTTAGAATATGTGTTGAAATAAGATGTGACCACCTAGATGCTTTTGGGTTTAGTTTCTCCTTTATTATGGTACATTTATATATGGGTCATGGAATCTTACTCTTGTTTAAATGTCAAAACCCTATATTTCCATCTTTAATGTGGCCTTAGGGTAAAATGGGTTAGTGGGCACATGATGTCGAGCTAACCCAAAATAACCCTTTTGTCAAAGGGTGATACCTATATATCCAATACTCTAAAAGAGGACCTTAGAGTCATGTATTTTTCCCTTGTTTGTTATTTTGTGTTTGAATCATATAATGTGTGTAAATCAAGTATAATAATGACCTAGCTTATTACTTCATAGATGTGACCTTCTGACTACTCCTTTAGTAATTTAGACATATAGATGTGTTACACCTATGATTGTTGTGGAAATAGGGAAATTTTGATCAATTAAGTACTTAATAGAGTGATTTATAATAATTACAATGGTTTCTTTGGTCTTTTATAGGTGATGAATGAATGAGGGTTGATATTTTATTTATACAAATCTTATCAGGAGATAACTCACACTAAAACACTTAGACTGACCATTTTAATATGTTTCATTTGTAAATTAAATGACTTTATGGAACTAGACACTTGTATCAAGGTAGAATAGTAATGTTAATATTATTGTCTATCCTAGATGTTAGTGTCTAGGAGAAGGAGAGTAAGCACAGGGTCAAAACTTGTAGATGTGTAATATAAATACATTTTAATAATTCTAGACAAGATGGGATGTCTATGTCATCAATATAAGGTTTGTCAAACTAAGATATTATCCAAAGGGCACAAGATAAAATAGATGCAAGGATTTTGGAAGTAAGCCATGTGTATAAATAAGAGGAATAGCCAAGGTCTAAGTTTTCCTAGTGTACAATATTGAGGTGATACATAATCATAAAATATCATCTAAATTTTTGCCCTTTAATCTAGTAATGAAAATTTTAGTTTAAAGGAAAGAAATAAGTACCTAGGTGTGTATACACACCTTGTCTGTATTTGAGTTTAATTTGAGTGATATATTGGGGATGGATTTGATTACTTTTATAGTGATTATCCTGAAACTAAGAGCATGTTACAGTGTATAATCATTGCATATAATTTGGGTCAAAATTACTTGAAATAGATTTAAATTCAAAGAGTAAGGTTTAGGAGTGCACTTATGTGTCGATGTAACTACCTTCCCTAATATCAAGTTCTTTAAAAATATGTATCATTTTAAGGCTTTGAAACTGAGATTAGAATAAATATGGATAAATATTTAAAGTGCATCCATCCAAGGAGATAGAGAGAGAAAGAGAGAGGTTGGAAGTCACATGCCCCCAACTTTAGAGCAAAAGTGAGTTGCCATTTAATAGTTGAGATTAGATCAACTGTGAAACCCAATGATACTCATAACCTAGTGATTTTGGATGTTCAATTCCAAAATAAAAAACTTGGAAAGATTGAGTGATTCAATCACCCCAATCATACCAAAAGGTAAACCAACTACTATAGTATATTGGCTCGCTAAAGTCCATAAATATTTGTGGGGTATCAGTACATGTAATAGTTTTGGAATATGAATTTGATTTGGATTTTAAAATATTATACACATGGTATATGGCATATGCACTATATTTTTCTCATGCTAAAACTATGTGTAACAGTGGTACCATGTATAGAATTCTATCACAAATGTGTGTCAGAATCATATAATTGAGTTATTTGACAAATTTAAAAAACTATGTAAGTGTGAAGGACATGATTCCAAAGCATTCCCTCATTATAGATGGATAAATTTGAAACTTATATGAGTATCAATGTGGATAACATGTTTCCAAAACATGCCTCCATTGTAAATTAGAGATGCTAAGAACTAATTAGGTGTGGATAGCATGTTTCCAAAGCATGCCTCCACTAAATATGTTAAATATAAGTACCATACTGAATGAATGTGGATAACATGCTTTCAAATCATTCCCTCACTACATCTAAAAATTATAAATGTGTGAAATCCATGTCATCATGACATTCCCCCAATAAATATACAAACTGGTGTAAGTACCATATAATGTGTGAGTGTGGATAAAAGATTGCAAAGCATGCTCACACTAAATTTGAGAACTATGAAAATGTGTGGAATCTATGTCATCATGACATGCCCTTAATGAATTTGCAAACTGGTGTAAGTACCATATATTGTGTGAGTGTAGAGAACATGCTTCCAAAGCATGTCCCCACTAAATCTGAGAAATGTGAAAACGTGGAAGCCATGTCACCATGGCATGACCCCACTAATATGCCTTCCCTTTGAGGTGAGGTAGAAATATTACCTAGTAGTCATAACAGCTTAAAATGGTAAGACAACTATAAATCTATGAATGTAACTATGTAGCATATAGAATGAAACATGTCTAGGTAAATATATCATTGAAGTGCATAAAATTAATATGATCACACATAGGCCTAAGATGTATTATAAATATCATGGTAATGTCTAGATAGTAATAGTACAAGATCAATAAGCAAATAATCACACACACAAGATCACTTAAAATAAAGTCAAAAGGAAGTGGTCCAAGGAGACCAAAAATAAAGGGAATGTTCAAATTCCTCAAAATAAAATGGACATGACTTAGTTAAATGTCCAAAAAATCAAGGAATGACATATTCAAATGTCCATACAATAAGCAATGACATATTCAAATGTCCAATAATGTAATTAAATATTCAAATGTTCAATAATGTAATGACATATTCAAATTTCCAAGAAAGTAAACATAGGCATAGGGGCCACATATAACATAGCATATGTAAATTCTCAAAAAATCAAGGCAATAGCATGGAAAAACACTCAAGGAAGTGTGTAAAGGAAAAGCTTAATCAACTAGCATAAACATGACATAGTGGCCCATGGATCAAGTGTGTTAGTGAAAAAATGTTAAGTAATTATCATATCAATTACCCTATGTAATGTATAATCATAGATAATAGGAATGTTTAAGTACATATATAATCTCAAACATGATAGTGTAGAGTGATCATCAAATCATATAACCTATGTGTATCAAGATCGTAGAAGATCAATTTCCCCAACATCCTGATGTGTGAATAGATGGAAATCCCAACACCCATAAGTGTATCATGTATATTTATACGCCTACGTACGTGTATGTAGGATTAAATGATATTCTATTAATTAATATGGAACTAATACATAGATGTCAAAGAGCCAATAGAACATGTAGGTGCCAAAAGTGTTTTTAGTTTTTTGAATGTTTTCTTTTTTACTATTTTATGTGGAGTTTTTTATTATGTAATATATTTATGTAAGTTAATTATGTTCATTGGTAATTTCAAAGGCTTTCATTCAAGTGTGTCAATGAGGTACATACCTTTTCCTAGATTTTATGTAACAGTAAATGGACCCAACCAATTTGGTTTAAAATTTCATTTCTTATATTTGTATGCATTGGTGTTATTTTGATTTTATTTTAGTGCCAAGTAACCCACACCAAAGTCATGTGATCAAACATTTTTTTTATATATTGGTAGGCGTGAATGTGTTCGATAGCTTTTTTTTTCACTAAATTATTCTAATTGATGTAATATTTTTTCATGATATTAATTATCCTTGATAATATATTTGAGAGAAACATGTAGAGAAGCTATTTTGAGATCAATTGGTAAAACTACCTCTGTACCATATACCAAGGAATATGGTGTAGCTTGGGTGGGTATGCAAACATTGGTGTGATATGCCCACAAAGCATATACCATCTACTAGTGCCAATAAGTATTGTAATGTCCAACTACCTTGTCAAGTATCTTGACAATGGTTTTAATTATTTCCTATGCATGTTTGTTATCGTGTAGGTAATAATGTGTAGAAAATGTATGTTTAATTTTGTATTTATGGAAAAATCATTTGATTGTTTTATTTTTAAAGTATGATTCATTATCATAAATAATAGTTGAAGGAATGCCAAAATGGGAAATAATATTGGTCATCAAAAACCTATATATGTCATCCCCTTTGGTAAATTCAAGGGGAATGGCCTACACCCATTTTTTAAAATATTATGTAGTTTTAATGATGAATTTATGTCCACCAATAGATACTAAATTGATTTTTCCAAATAAATCAAAATCCAATAAAGAAAATAGCCATGGTAAAACAATAGATTATAGCTCATGTGATAGTGCGTGATTCAAATTATTATATTTTTGGCACTATAAACATAATTTTTCATTTTTGATGTATTATTTTTCCATGGTAGGTCAATAATAACCTTTGCATAATAGTTTTTGGGACATGTCCCATCCACTGAAGTGAACCCCAAATTTTTTGTCATGTATTTATAATAGTGTCATGTGTGCTTCATATTTGTTTTAATAATCATATTAATGACCCATCAAACCCCCATTTGAATAAATAATTCCAATAATAACATAATAGAACACCTTGAGTTATAATTTATATTTATCATTTTATGTACAATGGTCCAGTATATAAGCTTGATAAATAAAATTATAAATATTGGTGTACCATTCTATGTTTATATTACTATGAGTAATAGAAAAAATAGCCAAGGAAGTCATTTGAATGGAGTAAATGGAAGGATTTCATAACTACCATATTGTAAATTTTATGTGATCATCATCAAAAGTTATCAAGGATGTTGCACTTGCCATAGCATTAGCATCGCAGTTATCAATGTGTCAAATGTGTGTGTGAGTTTATCTACCATTTCCTTATATGGAAAAAGATGATCTTCTTTAGTTTGTTAATGATTAGTAACTTGATAAAAAATCAAATGAGAAACACCAAAAACATATATGTCTTTTATATTTATCTTGTGTGATATGGATAATCTGATGATCAAGGCCTTATATTTAGCTATATTATTTGTGCAATAAAAATATAATTTGTAAGTGAAAGGCATGTATTCACCCTAAAGAGTACAAAATACAATGCCATCTCAACATTTTGATCCATAAAAAAACATTTTACATGTAATGAAAAATATATTATATGCCTGGAATTCATCTTGAAAAGCCTTTATGAGTGGAAAATTTTTTGGTAAAGGAGACGCAGCCAATTAGTCTACTATGATTTGACCTTTTATTAATTTTTGGGCCATAAATTTTAGATAAAAATTTGTGAGCTACATTACCCTTTTTTTTTTTGTCTAATGAGGTGTGTTTTGTTCATAAAGAACCTTAATTTATCTTCTTTAATTATGACATGAAACTCATTATTGAGCAAATAATGTCATAGTTTTTTAATAGTAAAAATTAAGGCTAAACATAAATTTTCCATTGTTGAATATTTGCATTCATAATTGACCAAATGGTGACTGATGTAATATATTTCACATTCATTATGATCATCATCATATTTTTTTAATAGGGCCTCATGAGTGGCTAAGATATAAATAAGTAATGGTATATCTGGAATAGGAGGCATGAGTACTAGTGGGTTTTATAAATATGTTTTGATTTGATAAAATATTTGTTGACACAAATTGTCCCATATAGATTTTGTGTCTTTATTTAGTAAACATTTGAAAGGAATTTTTTTTTTCAGCTAATTTAATTGAGGAGTGTCTAATAGCCTGAATTCAGCCTTGTAGGAATCATAACTATTTCAGATTTGTTGGTGATGGCATTTCAACAATTGATTTTACCTTTTTTCATATCAACCTTGATGCCTCATTAAGAGATAATGTATCCAAGTAATTTTCTTGATGAAACCTTGAAAACACACTTTTTTGGATTTAATCAAACATTAAAATTATTTAAGTGTTCAAATATTTATTTCAAATTGGTAACATGTTCCTAACTATGTTTAGTTTTGGAAAGCAAATAATTTTACATAGTCCTCAATCGTTTTGTGTATAGAGTCATGGAATATATGATTCATGACCCTTTGATATGTGTCTCCTACATTTTTTATCCAAAAAGGCATGACTGTATATAAAAATTTACCCCAAGGAATATTAAATGCCATCTTTTCTTAATCAACAGGGTTAATTTTGATTTGATTATATCTTGAAAATCCATCCATAAATGAAAATGTCTCATATCCAATTTTAGAATCAATAATCATATCTATATTGGGTATAGGAAAATCATCTTTTGGACTAGCCTTGTTTAATTCTTAGTAATCAGTGCAACAGTGCATGTCACCATTAGAATTTTTTATGGGTATAATGTTGGACACCCTTTTAGAATGTGCAATAGCTCGTATAAAGCTAACATTTAAAATATTCTAAATTTCTACTTTTACCAATAACTCTACTTTGGGATGCAATTTGTGAATCTTGTATTTAATTAGTTTTGCATCTGGGTATAATAATATGTTATGCATTACCACCAATGGATCGATTCTAGGCATATTTGAATAATCCCAAGAAAAGAGTTAAGTAAAGTCATGAAGGACATATTGATAGGTCTTTTCTTCGTCCTCCTGCATCATTGCAACTAGTATAATTGGTTGAGGGTCCTTATCTATTCCATAGTTATATTAGACTATTTCTTCATTTAGGAAAATGGATCTCTATTTAATAAATGGTGTTGTAGGAATATTATGTGATGTATCATGTTGTACATTAGTATTATCACTTTCACCAAAGTAGTCATGAGTAAAAATGCTATGAGGAAGCATGTTCTATGATATAATGAATGGAGATCCTCATATGCCCCCAAATACTCTATAAATGATTCATCATTAGATAATTCATCTAGTGTTAAAATGTTTGGTGAAGCATGCTCATCAATAAGATGAGGGTTGGCCACTAGTAGATCAGTTATATAAATATTTAGACACTCTAATTTGTCATTTTGAAAACAAGTTATGTGGATCAGAATATGTTTATGACTTGCAAATTTTTATTAAAAAAACCCAAACACTAATTGGTTAGAGGATAAATAGGTTGAGCGATGCCTTGCTCATGTTTACCTAGCCCCTATTCTTTATATCCATATTTGTATAAATATCAAGAACCAAAATTGGAATTATATGATCATAGTGCAGTATTATCCATTTTATTTATCATTGAATAAAGTCTAAAAGGATTAGTACCATATGAAAAGTGTAATTGAACCCCTTATGGTTGAATTTTAAGCATTCATGAAAAGTGTATAGACCTGCATACATCTCATGTATACAAGGTCATCCCAAGATAATTATATAATTTAAGTCATTCAACATAACTTAGCATAAAGTAGGTAGGGTACAAGAACCTAAAATAATATTAAGTGTTGTTTTTCCCAACACTTTTTGTAAAATGTTATCAAATCCCTTGATGCCCATATTACATGGGGCTAAAATTGAAGGCCTTATGTCAATTGAGGAGAGAAAAGATATGTTACAAATGTTGAGTCCTAAACCATTATCCACAATAACTTATTTTACCATTTTATTTTAAACACATACTTGGATGTATAGTGGAAAATAAGTATTTATAAGATGTTTCAATGGTTATTCCTCTTTTTTAAAGGATATATAATGCTTATTACATTTTATGGAATTTAAAATAGAAGCCACATATGGCAATTCCACATTACAAAGCAACATAACCATACACAATGCATCCAAAAGGATATATTTATAATGGGATTATCAATGTAATAATTCCAAGAGGTAAGTTTAATTAATAATATCTTTGGATGCGGTGGGAACATGGTATGGGTTGAATGGTTTCTTCACACCTTACCTTTGGCATGTAGTAGTAATAGGCAAAATCTCATTGTAAACAAGGAGTATGATGGAATGAAGATTTTGAATCCTATATAGATGGGATGGATTTAACCAATAAAATAATCTAGTAAACCATAACAACTATAAGGTATTGGACCATTAAATAATTTAGAGATATGTCCATGCAAACCATGATTGTAAGATTTATCAATTAGGAATCAATAATAGGAAAACAAATTTGAAAGACCTAGTTGGCCTAGGGTTTGATGTTCAAAGATCATGTTCACCAAATGTTCAAGCCTAATTTAGATTTTGGAATCCTTACTTGGTAGATAAGGTTAAGGATATAGAAATGATAGGGAACAAGGGTGAATATTAGATCTACAGTAGGCCAATTAATGTGTTGAACTCAAATATACCATATTGAGTGATTGATAGGGTGATTTCTAATCAGTGTCCTAGTAGTTTTGGTATTTTATAGGTGAGGAATGAATGAGGGTTGATATTATATTTATACCAATATTATTAAGAGATAAATCACATTAAAGCACTTAGGCCAAACATTGTAATATGTTTCAATTCCAAATTGGATGACTTTAGGGCACTAGATACTTGTGTCAAGGTAGGATAGTAATGTTGATGTTACTATCTATCTTGGATGTTAGTGTCTAGGGAGAAGGAGAGTAGGTACAAGATTATAAATTTATAAGGTGTAAGATAAGTACATTTTAAGAATTCAAGGTAATATGTGATGTTTATGTCATCAATATAAGGCTATTAAAAGTAAGATATAGTCCAAGGGGCACAAAATAGAAAATATGTGAGGCTTGTAGAAGCAAGGCATGTGTATAACTAAGAAGAACATCCAAGGTCTGAGTTTTCCAAATGTACAAGACTAAGTTGTTATATAATCACAAAATATCATCTACATAAACTAGTTATGGTTTTAGATTTATGTACATTTTAATTTCCTTTTTATACTATTTCACATACAACCTGGGCAATGCCCTAGATTTGGGGGTGTGTCTCTTGAACATATTGAGCTTCCCCAATGCCCATCTAAGATTTCTCAAACCAATGAGGGATCTTATACCTTGGATCATGATGATAGCCATGTGGACAATGAATAAAATGTTGATAGGGATATCATAGAAGAAAATTTTGATAATAAAAATTAGGAAATAAATGAAAATGAACAAGTAGACCATGATCAAGTGCATGAAATTTTATTGTTTCATGACCACATTCAACAAAATCCTAAAAATCTTGACAAGGTCTTAAAAACTATACTTGAAGCCAAAAATTACAAAACTTTAGTGGACACATCCATCCCATTGAACACACTATAAATAAATACATCTAATGGGGGAAAAAATTATGTGTTTAAAACTTTATTCCTTGAAATTACTATTAATACAAGTCTTATGGAATTACCTATTGTTTCAACACAAATACCATTTTTAATGCCTATTATTACTCAAAACATGGTTTCATCCCCTTTGGTGACTAATCAAGTTGATAATATAACTCCCAATGAGCCTATAGTTCAATAATTCCTTCAAGTTATAAAATTATACACAATTAGCAAATATGTTTGCATCTATGGATATTAATCCAATCATCCAGATTCAGGTAGGTAGTATACATGATGGACCACACTAGATTTTACATATATTACTTGATAGAGGATTGATGGTACTCACCATAGTTTTACATAGATATATTAGTATTTTATCATAGTAGGATGATAGACCCTTTTATCATTTTCATAGGATTACTATACATGGTATAGAGACATGCTTAGCATTACAACAAAAATTGAATAAGTTCAAGGCTCAGGGCACTATCGAGATTACATAGACTCTACTCCACTAATATAAGAACCATGATAAACTCTTCACTAACACTGATATTCATGAAATAATCCCTTAACTAGTTATTCCTTCATAAAGGAATGATACATCTCTCATATTTTTATATATGAGGATCTTGATCCTAGTGCTTGTATATTGGCATTGTTACAACATATAAGACATTAGGAGACTAGGAACAGCATGATATACATTATCAAACTCCTTAAGATATATCATATTACTATTTTCATGTGGCCTAAAGGTGGTCAACACACTATTCTTCATCATGAGCATAAACACTTATACATAGGTTACACTTGGCAATATATGGTTATAGGAAATGGATGCCACAGTTGATAAGATAGACAAATTCTTGAATTTTAGTTATGAGGGGCACATATTTCACATTATAAATTATGGAATAGATGAGAATCATATATTTCAAATAGATACCCCACATTCCAATGTGGTTTACCTTGGGATTATGCAGGAGACTTCTTACATAGTAGAGTATCATGTCATTCAGATGCATAAAATCCAAACTAACACCAAGGATAAGGTTATATTTATACCAACAACATGGTATGATGATCATAATGTTGGTGATTTATTCAATTTTGGGTAGATTCAGTATCTAACATTAGATGACCTCCCACCAAATCCACCATTTGACTATCCACATCTTATGGATGTGTTATAGGGTCTATAGAGGCATTACATTTCATTTGTATATAATCTCATTTACTTACACATTAATTGTATATAGTTTATTTTTTATGTTGTTTTTACATATATTATATTTATAAAAATGTAAAAAACAACATAACATATTCAAAAATATAAAAACATACAAAACTTTCTCAAAAAATACAAATTTTAGATTGTATGTATTTCCATGTTTACATTCTTTATATTTTGCATGTACTACATATGTTATCTATCTAGTATAGTTTGTTTTTATCACATATACATGCTTCACTTGTTCATTTTTAGTGTTCATGTTAGGTTGTAGAGCTAAAAGCTTCAGCTACTTGCAAACAAGGTGGAACAAGATGGTTGCTGAGATCCAGGAGAACCGGCGTCGGCAGCAGGACCGACGTCAGTCGTGACCCAGTGCAGAAGGTGAACACCAATGGTGGTTGGTCTTCAAGGGTGATTTTGAAGATGGATACATAGCCAAGGGAACAAACTAGATGGAGTACAGGTACATGTACAGGTTGCAGCTGTTTATCTCCAAGTGGGAAATTGTTAGGTTGTGGAGCTAAAAGCTTCAGCTACTTGCAAATAAGGTGGAACAAGATGGTTGCTGAGATCCAAGAGAACTGGCATCGGTAGCAGGACTGACGTTAGTCGTGACTCAGTGCAGAAGGCCACCAGCGATGGCAGGGAGTCAGCCGACGTTGGCAGAACCAGACTAGCAGGGACCGACGTCAATCGCCTGTGTGTTCCAGAACTGCTCCTTACACGGACAGTTAGTTAAGTGAACGAAGTGTTTGCATGTAAAGGCAAGTTAGAGTCTTTGGTTGTGAGGATAATTGTCTAAATTAAGAGTCTAAGTTAGTGTTTGAGTTAGGGATTTATTTATAGACCCATTGGCATGTATTGTATAAGGCATGAGATAGAAAGGAAGGCAAGTAAGTTGCTTCCATTGTAAGATCATTGAGTTTCAGGTTGTTGCAAGCTCATAGGAGATCTACATGTGAGTATGGTCTGTTGAATTGCAGGTTGCAGGTTCATGGGAGATCAGCTTGAAGTGCTATAGAGTGCTTGGTGAACTAGCAGGGTTATTACCGACTAGTTGGAGAGGTGAACACCAATTCTGTTTGTGAGTTGGTTGTTGGGACCATTTTTTGTGTAGGAGAGTGTTGTGTGAGAATAATTACTGTACACTTGAGGTGTGGCAAACTTCTGTAAGGTGAAAGAGTGTGGTGGCTCTTTTTTGTATTCTTTTTTGTAAAGTGTTAATACAAGATAGTGTATTGTCTCTCATATTCTGTGTTATTGGTGAATTCTAGCTATTTGTGTTTCTGGGTATTTTTGCATTTATAATTGCTTATATTTGGTAATCATACTGTGCTCTTTCTGAGGAGCAAGATCCAACAAGAGGAATCAGAATAGAGGTGTGTTTGTTCTTGGACTTCCCTGACAGTTCACATATTACTACATGACTCATGTCCTCTACAAAGATCTATTTTGTTACTATCTACCCATTGAGGGCACAGACATAGATACACAGATTCAACATTGATACATTTTCCCATTAGGGACATCATACTACACAAATTCAAGTTTACCAAGTGTTTTAACCTTATAAGACTTAGTGAATGTAAATCCTATGTTTGTTAAAGAGTTGGGTATAGTAAATTAGTTTAGAATTATATAATAAATACAACCACTAATCTATTATAGAATTGACTAATTTGACCTTTTTAAAAATAGAGATAAAGTGTAAATAAGAACTTATCTAGAAAATGATTGAGATGGATGATCTCAAGGCTAAAAACTAAGGCATAGATTGGTATTAGTGTTGAAAATAAGATCTAGTTGTCAAACTCCCTCCTAGATAATATCACAATAATTAGATAATAGCACTCTGAGGCATTAGTGTCCTTATTTTGGTGGTAGTTTCATTTGTGTAGGACTATCCCAAGCTTCTAGGTACACCTATGTCTAGATATGTAAGGTTTTTTCCTACATGCATGAGTTATTAAACCCTATATATGGTCTATTTTGACTAAATTTGTGAGAAAACCCTAATCCTCCATATTACTAGGGCATCTAGTTGATACAAACTAAAAAGTGTGTTTGTTAATGGGGTAGGCTAGACATCCTCAACACCTCACTATGTACATAGTTTCCTACATACGAATACTTTGAAGAGGGATCAAGACCGATGTAGTTATCCCCACCTAAGTGATAGTGCAAGTGAAAGTGAAGCTAGTATGATAGTTGAGTTGAGTGCTTTGAATGTACTTAAGACTGGAAACTTGAGTAATTTGATCTTAGGAATGTTGTAGATGGTAGTATGTACAAGTAGGGAAGAATAAGGATTGACAACCTTAATTGTGCACAAATTTTTTTGAGTTTGCATATATAATTTGCATCTAATTTCCATCTAGTGGTTAGAGGGATAAAATAGATGTATTTATACTATTATGGTGCTTGTGTGGGTGTTAAAAGAGGTCTAGCTCAACCCTAGGAGGTTTAATATTTAAAAATATATATGTTTATCATAAGAGGAGGGAAATGACAATATCACCATTATTAGGACACTAGCACCATGTGGTGCTACTATCCCTATTATGGCACTAGTGTCCAAGTGGAAAAAAACTAGGCATAAAGGGTTAAGATGCAAGAATGAAGGTCTGGGACAACCTTAGGGATGATTAGGGATGCATGTGGCCCACATGAAGGCTAGATAAGTGTGAAAATAGGTTCTAGGATAAGTCCAAGGATGATCTAGGGATAGGTGGTCTCAATTAGCACTCTTATCACTCAAGTGTCACTTTTAGTTGATTACACCAAGTTATATCTATCTATACTCCATATCACATATTTCACATTGATTATATCTTGACATTGTTAGTCCTATACTACACATATTTTTTTCTAACTACCATTACTATATACTCAACTTATGTACATCTTTTATTTTATATAGATTTATACCACAAGTTCATCCATACTTTCATTTCTAGCTTTACTATTTTATTTTTGATTGAATCTCATTACTTTTACATATATTTGAGGGCATCTAAATATGTCATTCTTTTGTGGCTCTATGCCAATTCATTTTATTATGTGTATGATTTGGACATGTGCCCATGTCTTTGAGTGTGCTTTCTTGTTTTTTCATGTATACATTTGAATATGTCCTTCCATGTGGCTCTAATCCAACCTTGTTTTATCCATGCATATGTGGACATTTGAACATGTCTTTATATATTTACTCTTTCTCAGACTTAGTGGCATGTGCCCATGTCCCTTGTATAGTGAAACCTTGGCCTACTCTACATGCCTCATGTGTTTATATATATGATTTCATGTATTTGTCATGGCCATGACACTTGTCTCTTACTTGCTATACTCACATCTAGTTTTTGATCCCATGAGGGACCTCATATATCTCCCCTTCATCTTGGGTGCCTTGATAGACATTATGACCCATCCCCCTAGGTAGTTTATTTAGATTATACTTAGATTTGATGTTCATATACATGATTACATTTTTATATCTATCTTGATAACCTTGTGAATGATATATATAACATACATCATATATTACCAACTTATGCAAAGACTATCGTACATTCTTATGTAAGGTATAAACATTTTATTAGTTCATCATGTAGATATCATATGTTTTTAGTCTAACACACAAGATTCATAGATTTTATTTTGAGGATAATTATTTTATATATTCAACAACCCCTCTCAAAATAAGGGGCATTCACAATGGCTTGTCACAAAGATCCAGCCATCTTAGTGCACTTAAAACACAATTTTTAGTATGCAAACACAAATTATATAGCCCAGATACCGGAAAACATAGTGAAAAATAGTCACATATAGATCAGTCTCAATTTTTCATAAAAACAACACATTTGGTCAAAATCACAACATAGAGTACACTATCATAGTGTTTTATTGACCAAGATACCATGCTACTATTTATTATCCCAAAAAATAGAAAAATCTAGAATTATCAAAAAGGTACGGTAGTTATAATTAAAATTTATATAGTATCAGTCATAAATTATTAGATATGCTTAATTTCTACTCAGTTACATGTAGAATTACATAGCTTTTCTCAAACTAGGGGCATCATGCATAGTATGATCACTGTCATTTTAGTTTTAGATCCTCAAACATAGATTATTATGACTCAGTTCAGAATCTATATGCATAGATATCAGAGTTGGGGGCATGTTTGGGACACATTATTCCCATATATTTATTTTGACACCAATACTCTCAAATGAATGGTAGATCAATGTCATTCTCCATGTTGTTACTCTAGACACCATTTACACTAGGTTTACACTATATTGATGCCTTATTCTACTTGTAGTAGTTAGCATTATGGAGTAGTCTTTGAGTTACATTCTTGAGTGCCCAAGTGGTCCTTGAGCCATTTTACATTTCAGAGTTTTTGAGTGGCCCTAGATCTATCTTACATAATTTTAGTTAGATCACACAACTTTAGTTACATTGTGTAATTTTATTTTTGAATGCATCTACTACATATAGTTAGGTAATGATGGATTCATATCCTTAGACTTGAGTTCTTAAGCCACCTACATAAGAGGGTTATACAAGCCATTAATAAAATAAAAGTTATTCACAAATTATTATCTACCAATTAGGGGTGGGAAATGATAAATTTAAGTCTATCTTAAGTTATTTATCCACCCACACATGAGGATTAATCAATCCATCAGATTGGTCTAGGTTATTCACCATTTGATCACCATCTACATGCAGAAATAGGATGTCACTAGGTTTTAGCATTGGATCACATACCCAATGAGGTGTATTCATTCCTTTCCTCTTTCTCTCATATCTTTACTCAATTATGTCTTTCCTTTTGATTTTTTTAATAAAGGATTGATTCATTCATGTTTCATTTAGGACATGCAATGGAGCACACTTTACAGACTCAGACCTAGATTCATGGGCTTCTCCTCTTAGGTAAGTCTAGGTACATTTCTTTTCCTTTATCCTAGTCATTTTTATTTGCTGAATTTATATAATAAAAGAGGGAATGTATTCATCTAAAATTTCATTTAAGTGTAATGAGTGTCACTTGAGACCACCTTATCCTTAGCTTAGCCTTAGACCTATCTTAGGGCCTCTTTTGATCATTTTATAGCTTTTGTGCAAGTCTAACCCATTCCTAGACATACCAAAAGTAGAAATAAGCCACCCCCTAGGCACCTAGGTCTCATTTTTCCCTGTTTTTACCACTTGGACACTAGTTCAATCCTTTAGACTATAGCACACTATAGTATTGACCAGATGGTAGTACTAATGTCCTATTTCTCCTTACTCCCCCAATGGATATATTTTCTTTCTTAAAAGCACTCCTAGGGTTGGACTATACCTATTTCACATCTTGATAAGAACCAAAATGCTATATATAGACCATTTTCAATCACTTATCCATTATATTGAAATTAAATGCAAAAATTCATATCCAAACTTCAACATAGTTGTGCAAATCAAGGTCATTGATCCATATTCTACCCCACTTGTTCATATACCCATTTAAATTATCCCAAATCTCATATTAATCATATTTCTAGTCTTAAGTCACATTAAAATAATTCCAATTGACACTCATACTATAATCCACTTATATTTTCACCAGTACTTATATTGGGAGAACTACATTGGACTTGATCCCCTTTTGAGGTATTGGTATGCAGGCAAAGCTTAACACATGGTTTATTGAGTTCATGTCTAACCTACCCTACTAATTCCACTCTTTTTATACTAATGCTCTTAAAATACCCTTAAAAAAATGGAGGCCTAGGGTTTTGGATTAAAATCAATCAAAATAGGGAACATAAAGTGAATCAACATCCATGCATATAGGCAAAGACTTCCTAGAACTAGGTAAAGGTCCACCTAGAATTTCACTATCCTTGATTATAAAAGGACACTAGCATGGTGTGTTACTATTTAAAGGATTATGCTATTATCTAGGAGGGTTTTTTATTTTTGGTCCTTGTTCATGACATCTTACATAGTCCCTGTACTAGTTTTTATCCTATCATTAATCTGTCTCAGTCAATTTACAGCTAATTAAATCTCTTTTAATTCATTTTCTATTTATATAATAATTAGTTAAATCAATTATTGTAAAAATCATTGGCTTTTGATATTTCTATATTTATTCCCTAATTTATTATTCCAAAATATTAGCAACCTAGGGTTTTACATTCCATAAATCCATTAAAATTTAATCATATGCATAACCCTCTTGCACTTGAAATCTCTTTTCACCTTTTTATAACTAGATTTTTTGCACCTAAGTTCACATTTTATGATGTCAAGGGTGATAATGAAAAAAATATTTGAACCTTCTATGAGACATGCCTTGACTATGCTTCCAATGATAAACTTTTGACCAAATTATTCTAAGAAGTCTCAAGGACTATGCTTTGAGGTGGTTCTATGATCTACCTCTTTAATCTTTAAAATCATTCAAACCTTTTCCAGACCAATTTTTAGCACACTTTTCCATTAACATTTCTAAAAAGGTTTCCTATGCCCAAATTGCCAAAATCAAACAAGTAACTAATGAACCTATCAATGAATATGTCTTTAGATATGAGACAATGCTATCTAAAATGACCAATCCTATGACTTATAAAGATTTACAAGATATATTCAAGCAAATATTTCTTTCTCCTTTATATGAGTCCATTATCTTTCAAAAAATTTAATCTTTCGATGACTTATGCCATGTTGTACGAAATCATGAAATGAAGCTTATATCATTGAATAAGATCAAGTATGTAAAAAACACACCATTTACATCTATATCTAGTATAAAGTTTAATATTAAAATTAGTTATAAAGTAAAACCTCTTGAGCCTAAAAATAAATAACCACCTGCACCAAGGAGATAATTCACACATTTACTTGAGTCCCTAGCTTTATTACTCCCATGATTACTAAAGTGATAGCTTATATCTCTCCCTCATCCTATTAAGGTTGATATGATTTGAACTCTACACAAAATATATGATATGAATGCTTATTGTCATTATTAAGGACTAGGACATCTTACAAGTAGATGTTTTACCTTGAAGCATAATATCCAAGATCTTATCAATGACCAAAAGCTTTTATTTAAGGATTTTTTAAAGGAATTAGGTTCACAACCTGGTGATCACCATAAACATAAAATATTTAATAATCCTTTGCAATACCTATTGGCCATTTTTCACCCACATACCAAGATTCATCCTAGTTTGAGTAGATAAGCAAATTTCATTATGGCTAAGTGTTAATTCCTTTGAAGAAAATGTTTTGATATTTGTTTGACTAAGTGTTGGGAATTATTTCATATATTTTATCTGAAACAAATTCCCTTAGGACCCAATGTCCTTAAAACATTTTGTTTGAGACAAAATCTAAGATAAATTATTTTAGTAAATGTATTCCATGATAATTTCCTTAAAAATTGAATTCTCTCGAACATTTATCCACAACACAAATCCCACAACTCTGATTCTTTCAAGAAAAATGTTCTGCAAAAATCTAATTCCAAATTCTTTCAAACAAAAGGCCTGCAATAATTTATCCAAAGATAAAGGTCCAAAGCACAAAGTCAAAAAGAATTAGAGATGTTCATGAAAACATAAAAATAAAGTTTAGAAGTCATCTAACAAGATCCAAATATTTATGGTCACACAAACATCATTAACATTCTCATAGACATCAATTGATAGTTGTTCAGATGTTAAATTTAAGTCATGGTAAATGACTATTAGTTTTTAAATATATTAGTTATGGTCATACAAATATTAGATAGGCCCATGTAGATGTTAAATATGAGATCATGGATGTCAAATTTTATCTCATGCAGTAGCCATTGGATTTCAAATAGTGGGTCCTAGTAGGATTGATGGTTGGTACTAAATCATACCAAGTGTATCAATGGTGCAAGATGAGTCAAAAGGTCAAGGATCTTGAGAGGCCACCACATAAAGTAAGCGTAGAAGTTGACATACTAATAGTAGTATCTTGAAACCAGTATGTGATTGACACATGGTGTAAGAGTGTAAGCTAACAAACTGATAGTGAATACTATGTAAAAATGTAGGGCTACCAAGTGGCACCATCTCAGATAAAGGTTGATAAGTCAAGTGAAATATTGATGGATCTCACATTATCATACAGATCAAGATTGATGGTGTGAGCAAAGGTCAATATGTCAATAGTTTGAGTCATGATCGACAACCAATAAGCAAAGGGAAAGCCTAAGACATTTTGATAAAAGTAGATAGGGCATCTTTTGAACTGAGCAACGAAAATATGAAGGAACATAGCTTGATCATAATTTGGTCTGAACCATATGGAAATTGTAGGATCTAGCATCACCATTAAAGCTCTATATGGATAAAATAGGTCTTTCAGACCTAATATAGATAAAGGGGTAATATTTTGAATGATGAAACAAGACCAAGCATTACTAGTAGAGCTCCATGGAGGTAAAATAGGTCTTTTAGAACTAATATAGACCAAGGGGGTGGTGGCTTATTGTTAAATCAAGAACGTGCACCTGATCAACTTCTTTTATCAATTAAAAATATAATAAAACCAATAATTTGGATTGTATTTCATCTATAGTGGACCCAAGCTTAGTTTCATATATAGGGGAAAATAAATGAGTTATGGTGGGGCTTCTCATCCTTCAACATAGTCATAGCTTGATAAACCACCATTCATGGCATGGCACTATCAGTTTCAAGATTTGAGGATTTGATGCTCATGAACACATCAAGTGTACTTAAGGTCCCAAGGTTGTGAGATAGTAGTTAAAGGCATTGATTCTACTCAAATAGACTTTTTCATCTTATAAAACAAACCCTTATCTTCTAGTGGGATCTCTTAGCCAATGAGAAGAGTTTGAGGACTATTAGAGCAAATTGAGCTCCATTTAGGCATGCATGCAAAAATTAATCAATGAGTTGTCACCTCATGACTAGGATCTCTTCTCCACTTTCCTACACATTTTTCCCATCTCTCTCCCTTCTCCTATATTATCCCATTCTCTTCTCCATTATAAGGGTTCTCAAATTTTAGACTTTTTTCATCCTTTTGGGAGATAGGGATACTCTTTGAGATATTGTAAAATATGCTCATCTTGATTAGGCTCAACCTTCTCAAGCATTTATAAGAACTACCTCTTGATGTAATATAAGAATTTTTTTGCCTATATCTTACCTTGGGCCTGTGTTTGGTGAGTTGTGCATGATGGCATTATGTGAAGGAGAGTCTTCCTTGTCCATTGTCCTCCTTTGTAACCTTGTTCAGTGTGTCTTTAAGTTGTTTGTAGGTTTGGATTAGTGTTATTTCTTCCATTAATATGATCTCTCAATGAGTCTTAGAACTCCTCTTTATTTTCATCCATTGCTCCCTAAACCACTTCTATGAAACACTTATGTAATCAACTAGATTTTGAGGTTGTGCAATCTAGAAGTATCTTCTATAGATCTAGTGTGGGTTCAAGCTTATGAGAGTATCCCATTTTTATTTGATGTATCACCTAGTTAACTTTATTAAGAGCCCTTATCAACCCTTTATAACCCTTTCCCCTGTGATAATCATTAGTTTAGGTGAGCATCAAAATGAAGTCAGCCTTCTCTAAAGGTTCAACCCAAATATAGGTGACCCATAGCCTAGGGTTATTCCCATTGTGTATCTCAATTGGAAAGGACCTAAAGAACCCTCTCCAAGGGTGTAGATTGAGCCTAAAACTATTTTTGGCATGCTCGATGGGACTTAGATCCAAAGTAATGGAAGGATTTTTGGTGTTATTATTCTACATATCAACCTTTGGAAGAATTCTAAAAACATCAATGATGACTCTAAGCATCTATCAACTAGTTAAAAATCTTAAATAAGTATCTAATCATCATAATTTGGTATGTATAATCAATCATCCTTTGATCAATATGCTTATTCTCTACCTCAGCATCACACTTATTAAGCAAATAATGTTTATGTGTTCCCCCCAAGTGGCCCTTAAATAGCCTATCAGCCTTGTCATGGCCTTTGTCCTCCTACCCCTGCATATGACCAAGTTCATTTTTCATTACATTTAAATCATTACTCTAATTCCCCTTGTCAAGACTAGGCTTATCATATTACATCCTTGTCAGGATTCAAGCAAGCATTATTAGTTTATATTAAGTTAATAAGGGAGATTGGAAGGGGTTTGGATTTTTCTCTAGCCATCCCTATACATGTTCTACAAGAGGCAAGGAGTGATTTTTATTTTATCAAAAATAGATGGTCTATTTGTGAGGATGAAAAATGGTCATCTTGTAAGAATGAAGACATAGTAATGATAAGAAGCTTGATCCAAGATGCAAGTAGTGTGTTGACATCTTATGAGGATCAGCAGGATCATTTAGATTAGTCTTATGTGCCCTCTCCCCTATAATATCCTTAAGGTCAACATTCAAGAGTCCATGATCAAACCCCTAGTCAACCTTGTCAAAATCCATTATTGTCAAAACTTAGAGAGGTGATACTAGACCAAGGAAGAACAATCATGAAAATTAATGAGGGGGTTGAGCTTGGAAAAAAAATTAAAATTAATGTCATGGAGGGGATAAGGATATTCTTTCAAGACTTTTATAACATATGGGCATCCATTGAAGAAGCTAACTACCCGCAAGTTGAGAAGCAAGAATTGAAAGGCTAGGTATTATCAATTGAAAAATTGTTTGAGTAGTAGGAGAAAGAGTGTGTTAAACTTGATCCATTTAGTTTTCCCTCTCCTACCCTTACACCCATTCCCACTCAAGATCATGAATCCATCCCATTATGGATCTTCTCTAGCACATTTGAGCCTGGCTATGTCATACCCTCACTCTTAAGGCCACCTTCTCTCAAGTTGTTCAAAATGTAGAAAAACTATTAGTTTGATACTCATTTCCATCATGGAAATCAATTCAAAAAGTCATAAAGAAGAAGGAGGTCTTGGTTGAGGTAGTCCAAGAAGCATTCTTGGAGGATGAGTTAATTGTGCCAAAATTAAATCAAGCAACCATATCATAGCTCAATGAGCTTGGAGTACAAGATTTTTGAGACTCTCTCTCCTTTCCTCAAGAGCCATCAAGTAAACCTTTCAAAGTCCTTAGTTTGAATGACACTCTCCTAAACGACAAGTAAGGTGAACTTCTTCACCCTCCCACCATCTCCCTCCTAGAGAAATAACTTTTTTTAATAAAGATAGAGGAGGAACTTATAGTCATGAGTGAGCCTGAAGAGGACAAAGCAAGTGTCTATGATGAGGAAATCATGATAGGTAGCCCACTTCATAGGGGGGAGAATTTTTAGATTTAAACTTATAAGAGCTCGATGAGAAATAAGAGGATAGCCTTCATGAACCTATTATGGAGGTTAAGGGTAGCTTGAGTGATTTAGAAGATCAATGGTAGAATTTGTGCTTGGATTTATTAAGTGAAATGGAGAAGGTTAATATTACAAACTTGCCTAAAGAATAAAATCCTCAAGTTGAACATAAGTCATACCTTGAATAGACTATTGAAGGCCCTTTCTACATAAATGAAGAAGAGGATCAGAATCAAGAACCAAAGGTTGGTCCACTTCAATATGAGGTGTTAGTTGAGGATAACTCTGATATGTTAGATCTAGAGGAAAATAGATTAAGCCTTGAGCAAGATAAATGTGATGTGTTGGACCTTGGATGGTTAGATCAACTCTCATTTGTAGTTGAAAAAGAAGATGAAATATAGAATGAGGTTAATAAAGGAGACATCTCAAATTCTCAATAAATATAATTTGAAAAGCATACCAATGAAGACCCTAAAGAGTTATGGTAGCAGTTCAATGCCATAACTAAAGAATTTAAAGAGACCAATGGACATGTCCCTCTTCTAGAAAGCTATGAAAATGTTTATCTAAGAATGAACAATAATAATTTGCATAAGGAGAAGGTGGAAGAACATGGTCTTTTTGAACCATCAATTAAACCAAGTGTAGTTCCTCCCAAGATCCTAAATGAAGTCTTCATGCAAGTCTTTCTCAAGAGTGATGAGAAACATCAAAAAAGTTATCCCATAGTCCAACATGAACCAATTTTGGATGACTTGGGCAAGTATGTCTTCATTGGAGACATGTTTGTTTCTTTTCATCCATTTGAGATCACATCAAAAGGATTCGCCATCAAGCTACCTAGTTCACCAATTCGGGTACATCCAAAGCAAGGTATTTTCCATCTTGATTTATTACAAGTGAATGACACTATAATTTTCCCATTTGAACTAGGAGGGAGGTGCTTGTAAATTTAATCTTATACATATTAGTTTAGTTGCCTTTTCTTTCCTCTAAACTCCTTGTGCACATTTTATTTATGTTATGTTGTTTCCTTTTCCAAAGTGTCTTGGGCACTTTGTTTTGTTTTGTTTCTTTTGATCCTTGTTGTTTCAAAATGAGGTTCTAGGCAAAGATAGCCTTGTATTATCTTCATGATCAGTTGAGAGTACACTTGACTCCATGCCTAATGGATCAAATAAGGCAATGGTATAGGTTCTCCAATCATAGCAAGCATGCTTCCCTACAAGTCTCCAAAAATATTGGCCATTTTTGAACCACATACAAAGCTTTAGCCTAGTTTGAGTAGATGATCAAAGTTAATTAAGTCTAAGTGTTAATTCCTTTGAAAAAAACATTTAGGATTTTTTTGACTAAGTGTTGGGAATTATTTCAAACATTTTATCTCAAACAAATCCCTTGAGGACCCAATTTCCTTCAGACATTTTTTCCAAGGAAAAAGATAAGACAAATTCTTTTGGGAAAATTATCCTACAATAATTTCCATAAAGATCAAATTCTCTTAGACATTTTATCTGTAACACAAATCCCATAAGTCTAATCATTTCAAGAAAATGTTTTACAAAAAGATAAGTCCAAATTCTTTCAAACAAAAGACCCACAAAAATTTATCCAAAGACAAATGTCTAAAACATAAAGTCTAAAAGAATTGGAGACATTCATGTCAACGTCAAAATAAATCTCAGCAATCATCTATCAAGATCTAAAGATTGATGATCATGGAGACATCATTGACATTCCCATGGATGTCAATTGATGGTTACATAGATGTCAAATTTAAGTCACATCAAATGACTATTGGTTTTTAAATATCTCAATAATAGTCATGTAGAAATTAGATATGTTTATGTACACATAAAATATGGGATTACAAACATCAAATTTGAGCTCATGAAGTACCCATTATATTTTAAATAGTGGGGCCCGATAGGATCAATGGTTGGTGTTAAATCATACTAAGTAGATCAATAATACATGATGATTCAAAAGGTTAGGGAGCTCAAGAGGCCACCATGTGGTATAATCATAGAAGTTGACATACTGACATTAAGATCATAAAGCCAACATGTGATTGACATGTGGCATAAGTGCATAAGCTCATAAACTAACAACTAATATTGAGTATAAATGTGGGCCTTCAAAGTGGTACTAGCTCAAATAGAGGTTGATAATCCAAGGGAAAGATTGATGGCTCTTGCTTGATTATACAAATCAAGATCAATGGTGTGAGAAAAGTCAATATGTTAATAGTCTTAGTCATGGTCGACAACCAATAAGAAAAGGGCAAGCCCAAGATATTTTGATGAAAGTTGATAGGGCATTTTTTGATTTGAGCAAAGAAAATATGAAGGAACCTTGATCAATCATGGTTTGAGTTGAACTAGATGGACATTGCAAGATCTAGCATCTCCATTAAATCTCCATAGGGACAAAATAGGTCTTTCAAACCTAATATAGATAAAGGGTTGATATTTTGAATGATGAAATGGGACCAAGCATTACCAATAGAGCTCTATGGAGGTAAAATAAGTCTTTTAGACCTAATATAGAATAAGGGGTGGTAGCTTATTATCAAATCTAGAACATCCACCTTATGAAAACCTTTTGTCAATTAAAACTATAGAAAAACCAATAATTTAGATTTGTTTTTATCTATAATGGAACTAGTTTCTGTTTCCCATGTAGGGGCAGATAAATGAGATATGGTGGGGCTTCTCATCCTTCAGCACAATCATAGCTTGAAAAAACACCATTCATGGCATGGCACTGTCAATTTTAGGATTCAAATTTTTGATACTCATGAACATGTCAAGTGGACTTAGGGTCTTAATGTTGTGAGCTGTTAGTTGGAAAAGTAGTTAAGAGCATTGATTCTGCTCAAACAAACTTTGTCATCTTGCAAAACAAACCCTTGTCTTCTAGTGGGATCTCTCAGCCAATAAGAGGAGCTTGAAGACTATTGAAGCAAATTGAGGTCCATTTAGGCATGCATGTACAAATAATTCAATGAGCTATCACTTCATAATTAGGATATTTTATCCACTTTCCTATGCATTGTTTCCATCTCTCTCTCCCTTCTCCTATATTATCCCATTCTCTTCTTCAATATAAGGGTTCTCAAATTTTAGACTTTTTTAACTTTCTAGGAGACATGGATACTCTCTAAGACATTTTAAAATATGTTCATCTTTATTAGGCTCAACCCTATCAATCATTTTTAATAATTACCTCTTGATGCAATATAAAACTTTCTTTGACTATCTCTTGCCTTAGTCTTGTGTTCGGTGAGTTGTGCATGATGGCATTGTGTGAAGGAGTCTTCTTCATCCATTATCCTCCTTTTTTACCTTGTTTAGGCTATTTTCAATCTATTTTTAGGTTTGGATTATTGTTATTTCTTCCATTAATGTGAGCTCTCAGTGAGTCTTATAAGTCCTCTTTGTTTGCATCCATTACTCCTTGAACCTCTTCCATGAAACACTTATGCAATCAGTTGGATTTTGAGGTTATGCGAGCTAGCATTATCTTCTAAAGATCTAGTGTGGGTTTAAGATTATGGTAGTCTCCCTTTTATATTTGGTGCATCACCTAATTAACTTTATTAGGAGCCCTTATCAACCCTTTCTTAATGACAAGCATTAGTTTAGGTGAGTATCAAAAGGAAGTTGGCCTTCTCTAGAGGTTCAACCCATCTATAGGTGACTCATAGCCTTGGTTTGTTCCCATTATGTAGCTCAATTAGAAAGGAACTGGAGAACCCTCTCCAAGGGTGTAGATTGAGCCTACAACAAGACCATTTTAAAAAGGAACCAAAATTCCAAATGGAATATAATGCACATCTTCCTCCATCGCATTATAGATACCCACTAGATGAGATTACTGGTAATTACACATGACATATACCTCATATGGTTTAGAGACCTTCTAATTCATTTAATGAGAGTGAAATTTAGGATGATGACTCTAATTTTCATTCCCTAATCATTCAAGCATACCTTTATAACACCTCAAGCATATTTTTATGATTAATAATGGTGCAACTAAAAATTGTTGCATCGTGACATTACTTATGCACTTGGGTTATACTCATTATGATTTACACTTATCTACTAGATCATTTGGAGCATTCGATGGGACATCTTAGAAGGTTCTTGGTGAGATTTACCTACCATTATAGGTTGGTCCCACATATGTGGTTACTATTTTCTTAGTTATCCTATCCATGGTCATCTTCTATATGTTATTTGGAAGACCTTAGATACACACTCTTCGAGAAGTACATTTTAGAGTGCATAGGTATTTTAAGTACATTTATGCAATCGGTTAATTATAGTTTTTGGAATTACATATAAGAATTTTAGTGAAAAAAAGAAACTTATATCCAAATAACTAGATATCAATCCTATTAAGGCTAATACATCACAAAAGGGTAAGCAATAGGCAATCCCCTTTACTAGGTGACTGGTACTTGAGAGAACATTACATTAGATAAATATAGTGGATTATATGAAATCCCAATATTTTACTACACACCATGTTTAGATATACATAGAACCTAAACATCTTCCTCTTATTGTTACTAAAAATAAATAAATAAGCACACAATAATGGGTTCTAAAAACCCCTACTTTGGTTACTCCTACTATTGCTTCACAACCATAGAGTCTTATTTTATATAAG
Source organism: Torreya grandis (assembly GCA_037957365.1). Taxonomy (NCBI): domain Eukaryota; kingdom Viridiplantae; phylum Streptophyta; class Pinopsida; order Cupressales; family Taxaceae; genus Torreya; species Torreya grandis. The sequence goes on from JARHVA010000444.1 coordinate 2,047,851, forward strand.
CATAGCACCACCAATATACCATAGTGATAGATATTACACATATATATGCTCCTTGCCCATGTACATGGGGTATTACACCAGATTTATAGTGGGGAGATATATATGACCATCAGTTGGATATCATCATAGGATGATCTTTCCTATCTTCAAAAATTCCAAAAATATCAAAAAAATTAAAAACATTCAAAAAACCAAAACCACTATCAATACTTACCTATTATATTATCTCCTTGGCATCCATATGTTACTACCATATTGATGGAAAACATACTGAATTATTCCAACATACACATATGTGTCACACTACTACATTAGATGTGATATAGGCAAATAAACTCTTATTTTGAATGTTGGGATTTCCCTCTACTCATCATATATACATTGGGGGCATCTATTATTTGATCTTGATACACACAAGTTATATGATTCTATGTTCACTCTACCCTATCATGTTTGAACTTACATATGTATTTACACATGCCTATTATCCCTAGTTATATCTTACAAAGAGTACTTCATATACTATACTTGGCATACTTTTCTAACACATTGGATCCATGGGCCACTATGACATTTTTATGCTAGTTGCTTATGCTTTAATTTATGCACTTCTTTGAGTGTCTTGTCTTTATTTTTCAAAAATTTGAATATGTTGCTTTGCTTGTAGCCCCCATGCCTTTGTATGATTCATTTGACATTTACATCATGTCATTATTTATGGTATGGAAATTTGAATATGTCATCTTACCTTTCTTAGACATTTGACTAAGTCATGTCCCTTTGATAGTGAAACATTTGAAAATGCCCCTTATTTATGGTATTTTTAGACCATTGCTTGTTGACTTAGTTTTGAAAGATCTTGAGTATGTACTTATTTTCTTATTAAGCTTGTACTACAACTATCTAGACATTACCATGATCTTTATCATGCATCTTAGGCCTACATGTGATCACATTGGCTCTATGTGATTCAATGATACATTTACCTATACATGTTCCTTTTATATGCTACATGGTTACATTTACATATTTTATTGTTGTCTTACCTTTTTGAGGTAAGGTAACTCCCAATTCTTATCTTTACCTCACTTCAAGTCAGAATATTAGTGGGGGCATGTCATAGAGACATGTTCTCCATACATGTCATAGTTTTTATATTAAGTGTGGGCATGCTTTGGAAGCATGTTCTCTACACTCATTTAGTATGGTACTTATATCAGTTTCTAGATTATAGTGGTGGTATGCTTTGGAAGCATGTTATCCATACTCATTAAATATGTGGTCCTTATATTAATTCTTAGAATCAATGGGGGAATGTCATATGGGCATGACTTCCACACATTCATAGTTCTCACATTCAATTGGGGCATGTCATATGGGAATGCCTTCCACACATTCATAGTTCTTAGATTTAGTGGGGGCATGCTTTGGAAGCATGTTCTCTACACCTATTCAGTAGTCAACATCTCCAATTTAAATTTGGATCATGTTTTTGAAACATGTCCTCTACATTTTTACTTATATAAATTTCATATATCTCCATATAAGTGGGGGCATGCTTTAGAAGCATGTTATCTACACTTACATAGTTATCCAACATGGCCAAAGCACATAGTTATATGATTTAGATTCATAATTGTGGTAGAATTATATACATTGGTACCATTTTTATAAATATTTTTAGCATGAAACATATCTAAGGTGTATATGTTATGAAACATGTGCCTAATATTGTAAAATCTAAATCAGTTTTAGATTCCAAAACCACTACACGTACTAATACCCTACAAACTTTTATGGACCATATTGATTTAATATGATATAATATTTTAGTTATCCTTTTGGTATGGTTAAGGTGATAAAATCACTCAATCTTAACAAATTTTTAGTTTGGCCTTGATCATTCAGCCTCACCAGGTTATAAGCATCATTGGGTTGCATGGTTGATTTAATCTTAACTGCCAAGTGGAAACTCACTTTTGATCCAAAGTTTGGGGCATGTGCCTTATAATCTCTCTCTCTCAATTTATCTCTATCTATATCTCCTTAGATATATGAACTTTAAATATTTATCTATATTTATCTTAATCTCAGTTTTAGATCTTTACAATGATACATATTTTGCAAAATAACTTGCCAATAGGCAAGGTAGTTACATCGACACACAGGTTTACTCATCAACATTGCTCTTTTAATTTCAATTTATTTCAAGTAATTTTTGAATACATACAATTTCTATCACTATTATGTCTAAAGTGTCAATCTAAATGATATACTACAATGATGCACAATCTGAACCAAAATCACTAAAACACTCTAAATCGGTAGAACTTGTCATGTACAAGTGTTGATTTGTGTTAATGTATCTTTGAATGGGGAAATGCATTTTATGTGATTATTATATTTTATTAAATCATTTTTATTCAAAATGTGACCACACAAAATGACATCTTAGACCACTAAATTATTCAAATTTGGTAGCATACATCATGTGTATGTGTTATTCCATGTCCATAATACCCTAATTGGGGTCTTATCATATACACAATTGACACCTTCTTCTAATTATACTCTAGTAAAATTATGACTTGGTAAAATGACATTTTTGACCATTAGATTAAGCGTGTAACATATTTCCAAAGAATTGCAAAAAATTTATCAAGGCCACTTAAGCAAATTAAACCAAATCAAGAACTTAAGTAAAAATTCCATGAAAATTGTTAAATATCTAACTACTGTAAATTCAATATTCAATTCTATATCATCCCATGACATCATCAATGGGGTGGCATCCATAAGCCATTAATTAGATGAATATCATAATTAAGCCCTCCCATGCCTCATCAATGCCCCATTTTTTCAAATATTAATGACATTATTTATTGCTTATCTCCTCAAGATTGAATCAGTTCATGGCCACACATCTTGATCTCAAGATGGACAGTCATGGCTGATCTTGAATACTTTTAGAAATCTAAAAATGAGTCAAATCCATCATTTTTAAGCTCTTTTTGTGTAAACATACTATGTAGAATTATTTTTGAAAAGATTCAAAAATTCGACAAATCTTGTGAGCCTAAACCATTAGTACATTAGGAGATGATGAAGGCACATGATACACCTCATTGATGAAAAATTGGAGCACTAAATCCAAGGAAAAACATGCTTATTAACCACTTTTGGAGCAGGAATGCTACTTAGAAGGTATTGTTGTGTTCTTTTCTTAATTAGATCGTAGAATTTATTAGCAACACCCCTTGAAGGAGTAGGCTTGATAAGTTAGGTCTTTATTCATAAGAGTTTTTTTCTTTTTGATTGTTATTATGTGTTTGTCTTGAAAAATAAGTGTAGCATGTATGATCTTCCCCCATCCCCTTTGGGGAACTTGGGTGATCTAAAAATGTTTCATTTATTACTTTTTATCACTTTGTCAAAGCATGGAAGGAAAGTTTCTAAGTCCCTCCCCAAAATTTGAGTAATTTGGGTGATCCCAAAATAATACTAAAGTCCTACAATTTTTATTTCTTGCATCTTGGTTTGTGGGTGGGAGTTCATAACCTCCCCATGGGCTCTCTAGGGAAACATTGACCTGGGAATTCATTTACTAACATCATTTCAACCCCACTCCATGGTAGGGGTATATAAATTGAGTTTGACTTGATGGGATGCTTGTTTGAGCAATTAAAAAGGCTCTATTAGTAAGAGATAGACTTTAAATGTAAGTTTAATTAAAACATCATATTACACTAAGTAATTGATGGATGTAGTGGTTATAAAAAAGATAAAACCTTTTCACAACAACGTAGTTAACATGTATCTAAATAATGTGTTTTGCCCTAGTGTTAATCACACATATGGGACCATTTAGAACGTACAAAAAATGATATTTTTTAGAATAACCCCACTTACTATAGAGTACTATTAGTGTAGGGTGAGTAACCCAAAGTTCTAGGTCATCATATGATCTCTTGAGAGAAGAGGGGGCTTAAAAACCCTACTTTTCATGTGCATCTAATTTTATTATATTTACAATTTATTTCCTCTCAACAATGATTATATATATGAAATCCAAAAGTAAGAAGCCACCTTGTTAGTTTGCTAGGATAAGATGTTTACCTTGGTGTATTTCTTGTTCTTGTTTATTTACATGGTATTTCAAGACTAAAAAATTGTTTGTGAACTAAAAATGCATCCAAAACCAAACACTTATTATATTCAAATTTATTTTAAAGAAATAAGCATTACACTAGTCAAATATGCATCACTTTTTGCCTTATTTAAAATTCAAATCACATCATTGTGTTTATATTTCCAATAGAGCATTGTTATGTTGCTTATGTGAGTCTAGAACCATTCATCATGTTGAAAATCTATAAATAATTTTTAATTCAAATTCAAAATCTTGTATTTCTAAGTTATAATCCAAATGCTATTGGATTTCACCTTTCTTGCTTGATTTGAGTAACTTGGATGAGATTTTATGTTTGGATTGAAGGTCAATTTGTCTAGACTCTTGTCTCATTCCATTATTATTATGGACTTAGATTAACTTACTTTCACACATGCTCTAAATTCCTAGGCCATTATACCTTCTTTATCATGTGACATTGTTGTGTTACCCATTTAGTTTTGGATTTATGCTTAGTAGTTCTTATGTTATTTAACATCTTGAGTTTCTTAGCTCACATTTTATTCTTCTTGATCGGAAAAGTCTTCTTCTACATTCTCTAGTCACAACTCATCACATTTGTGTCTATATGGTATTAACATACTTTCAACTTATATTTTTATGTCCTAACATGCACCTTAAGTTCCAAAGATTATTTTACCATCTTCTAATTGACTATTTCAACCAACCAAGGTTGAGTAATTTCATAAACTCTTTCTTCTAATTATGTGGTGTTACACCATTTCCTTTTATTATTATTATTATTATTATTATTATTATTATTATTATTATCATTATTATTATTATTATTATTATTATTATTATTATTATTATTATTATTATTATTAGTATTATTATCATTATTATTATTATTATTATTATTATTATTATTATTATTATTATTATTATTATAGTTTTATTTTACCTTGTCTTTGTTTGATTAAAGAGCCTAAAATCACCTTTTTAAATGTTTATAAACAACATTCCACATCCTAGAAAATGTATAAAACATTTTTAAGAATGATGCAAAGGAGTGGGGACTCTTATGGCCCTAGTTATGAAGAAGATCATTTTTATGATGGAGAATAACACTTTGTTTTGTTTGATGATGTCCCAAAAACTGTAGGATCTGAACATGGTTATTATGAACACCAACCTTTAGAAGACAAAGATGAATGCCTTTAAAGGTTTATATAATTAGGAGCAAGATTACCACTAGATTTCCTAATGGAACAATTACACACATTTGTTAGAGTAGAGGAGCAACAACAAGATCAACCTATCACTCATGTCAAAAAAATCTAATGTTGCTTCTTTTAGAAAAGGTAAAGAGATGCTTATAGAGTCTACTTTAAATGATCAGGATCTTGTTACCAAGATTCAAAAAATTATTCAATGGTACATGGAAAAAATTATCACAAACCTAATATCCTCATTAGTTATGACTTTAATTTATAATACCAACTCTAAAGAGCAAGATCGTATGATCAACCAAATGCAACATACCCAAGTTGATCCTATATCTATGGTAGATACTATATACACATAATATTTTCAAACTTTTATCATTTACTAACACTCCCTATCTTGTAAGAACCTATTGAGTCTCAATCTCTCTGAGTGCACACCCTAAGGGGTCCATCGAGAAAGGGGTGGGAATACCATTGGTGATTTGTAGGATTATTGTCCCTTTTTCTACTTGTTATCTACACACTTATCTCCTAAAAACCATTTCCCTAAGCTATTACTCTTCTTTTTCACACTCTTACAATCATTTCCCACCTTTTATCCCTCTTTTCATCACCTAAATCCATTATCAAAAGATTGAATACTAGGTCGACTAGGTCAACCATGTACTCTTGTGGGTAAAATTTATTTACGGTCTAGGTCAGATATTGTCCAACCTAGCTCGTGACCTAGTAAATTTATGTCCATAATAATACTAAGTCAATTGGGTCATCCTTGTCAACCAAAACTTTTGAAAGGTCTTAGGGTCAAATATGTTTATATATACAATATCATTTCACCATTAATTATAGAAGAGAAGAAGTAATATCTATTGCACATCTACTTATCCACCATTTTACTTGAGGAGCAAGATTATGGTTTTGTACATTCTTTGGAGATATGAATCTTGTCTTATGGAGAATTCTTTTAGATGCATTGATAGGTTGTGTATCCTAGAGATGATTTATCTTTGTCATCATTACATACCACAACAACCTTTTGAGAATCACCTTGGCCAAGGGAGAGATTGAGGCTCGATGGGTTCATCTTCAAAGGTAAGTATTCCTAACTTTATTCCTCCTTCATAAGAGTAGATAAATATGAATTTGTTCTTCTCTTCCATGCATTAGAATTTTGTATACATTGATGTGAGTATATGTATTCTATACATGTTTAATTTTATTATGTATTACCCCCACTTTGTGCCACAAGCTTTGGTGATCACTAGATTATAATTTACTTTACTTGTTATTAGTTTAGTGAATATGAAAACACAAGGCTTAATTAGGGTTATTGCATGATTATGCTTAACTAGAGCCTTTGGAACCCTCCCTAGAATTATTTATTGTGATAATAGATCTTGTAATTTGGTATAGTGGATCTCCATATTGGTCATGTTCTTGATTATCTAATGTATCCCCAATTAGAAGTCTAATTATGATCTATCTTCTCCAAGTTAAGATTGATTTATAGACATGATGCATTTATGATTGCATACATTCTAGTGAACCCAATTTGAATCTAACCATTGTAGGTTTTAGTTCTTTTTTTCATTATTTTATCATATTACTTATTATTTTTATATATTTTTGATACTAGGTCGATAGGTATAGTATAGTTTATAACTTATATGCATAGTTTTAACACATAATTGCATCAAAATGAATTTATTCTATTTATGCATGTCTTCATCAGATATAGACTAATAGGTCGAATAGGTTGACACAACATAGGTTTTCACTTCTAGATAGGCTATTAGGTTGACCCTATCGACACATTACACTTTCAAACTTCCAAAAAACATACTAGGTTGACATTTTTGGTATAGTATTCTTCACAAGCTTCAAAAAATAAAGAATTATAGAACTAGGTCAACCTAGTCGACATAGTTGGTAGAATTTGCAAGTAAAAATCAAGGCACTTTAACAACAATCTAACTTTCCTCTACATCTTCGAACCCACCAATGTTTTAAACTCTCTTTCTCTATCATTTTTGTTAGTCATTATAGTTCTATTTTTCACATTTTATAGTCTTTAAAACTACCCTTATATAGAAAACTAGGTCAACCTAGTTTTGTATTCTATCTTATGTCTAAAAGACTAGGTCAACATTATCAACATAGTTTTTAATAGACCCTTGTTTCAATAGTATAGTAGTGACACTGTCAACTTTGTACTATAATCTCTACATACACTGTTGTATGAACTAACACTATATTGTGTTTCAAAGTTGGAATTAACACTTTTATTCTAGTAATTACTTCACACTTTCACTTTTAGTTGTTTGCATGCTTAGAATAGATTACATAGTCTAATTAAGTGGTTTTTCAATATATCATTTAGTTTCACTATTTTTCTTTCTTTCACACACTACCAAATCACATAATCCTAAAATACATTTAAATAATTGTCTACCCAAGACCTACCTAATTGGATTTCATCACCAAGGGGGAAGCCAACTTGGTTTTCTATCCAAGTATAAACATGTGGTTAATGTTATATTTGGCCAAGCACCTGACACCCTTATCACTACAGTATGTGATGTGAGGGGGTAGGCCCCAATATCAAGCCAGTACCATTGCCAACACAGATCTCTTTTAGTCTAAACATCTTGAAACCATCCATAGATTACTTTTTAGTTCCCTAATTTCATCCAACTTCACCTCTTAAAATCATACTCTAATAATCTAAACAAAATTTAATATGACCTCTTAGTTAACATTTACTTTCCAAGTTGACTACTTGATCTTTGCTCAATTGTATGTTGTATTGCAAAAAATTTCATTAGCCAATATTGGTGAAAGGTTTTGTGTTTTGTGCCTTAATTAGATCATCCTCATTGACCTAATTGATTGTGTGTTTCCCTTCACTTCTTACTTTCAAAATTACTTGCACAATTTTTCTTTTTTTAGTACACTATCATTTTGTTTGACATAATATCTTATAGACTGTCTATTTCCCTTGCCTATAGTATTGAGTCGACCCTATCAACATATTATTATTTTCTACCCCTTAGGATATAGTACTAGGTAAACCCTATAAACTCTATATCCTTATCTGCTTATTTTCTATCCTAGGTTATAGTACTAGGTCAACCCTATCAACTCTATATCCTTAGTTTCTCAATTTTAGACACTATTTTTAGTACTAGGTCGACCTAGTTGACTTTGTACCCTTATTTTTTCCTTCTTATTTCCTTGATTTTGCATCACCTTGGTTTTATCTATTCCTTTCCTTCATCATGAACTTCTAGTTTGAAGACAACACTGAGCTAAATTCAATGGATATAATAAGTCTTACTAACCCTCATAGGGTCACCCATAAGCAGATTATGGTTCCTTTCTTGGATGAAAGTAATGTTCATATAGCCACTCACATAATAAACTATGGGAACCCTCCTCATTCCTTTTCACTTTATAATCCTTTCTTCTCACTTGAATATCAACTTGAATTAGAGTATACACCTAAAATGTTCTTCTTTATCTATGAATTTCCTCAACATCTAGGAAAATACCCCTCTACCATTTACCATCTCATGATTAGTGGTCAAATTGAATAACCTCATTCACCTTCTCCCACATTATTATATGGATTTGGGGATTATGTCTTCTTTTCTTCTAAGCCTCTTCCCTCTATTTTGACCCCTTTTTATACCATGACTTCTTCTTCTTTGACTTCCTCTACCTCCATGTTTAGTATCTCTACTAACATGGCAAGTTATACATTTAGTGGGCCTCTTCCAAGACCCAGTCTCCTTAATTCTTCCACTAGTGCATCATTTGATACAAATGGTAATCATGCTTCTAGTTCTACTTCTTCTCATCCCTTTACTAGTCCATCTTTTATCAAACAATCCAATTTTTGCACTAGTGTCTCACATTCTAACAGCTCTTCTCAAGCTCTTACTAACACCCATAATGGTACCCAAGCTAATACTACCAATTATAATACTTAAAATAATGTCAATAATGTAACTCAAACCCACAAACTCCTATTACAAACTCTTAATCAAATGAATGCTTTCAAGCTAACAATGTCAATCAAATGATGCAAATACAAAACCACCTTATTCATCTTCAAACCCACCTCAATATATGCCATGGGGCACACATAATCAAAGTGTTCTCCCACCTCATCTTTAGGATTCCCATGGTAATATTATCCCTCAAATTCCTCTTGTCAATAATACAATCAAGCATCTTCAAAATGAGCCTCTTACATCTCAAATTGTTAATATCAATATCAGAGGTATCACCCCTAGCATTTCTTACAATGGGTTAACTAATCATACTCTTCATCTAAAAACATTTGGACATCTATATAAAGACTGGGTCAAATTAAATACCTTTACCATTACCAAGCTACTAGCCAAAACTTTCATAGGTGATGATTTAGATTGATACAACCAACTTAAAACTAATACTATAACTAGTTTTGAAGATTTAGTAGATGCTCTAGTCTAAGAGTTCCAAACTAGTGATCTTCCTAAGAATACCTTGACCCATTTTATAAATTATAAGCAACTTGAAACTAAAACTGCCCAAACTTTCATTAAATAATGGAAGACATTTTCCAACAAATGTGAACATAACATGGATGATGATAACCTTTTCCATCTCTTTACCAATGCTTTTTTCCCAAGTTACAATATCAAGTTCAAACTCTCTCTCCACATACCTTGGAGGAGTCTATTGATCAAGCTAAATGTCAATATTTCTTTATGCATCAATTCAAGCCATCCCAACCTTATATAAGTACTCATATATTACTTAAAAATAAGAATCCTTGTGCTACTAATGATGGTGTCATGGATTCATATGACACCATTCACACAATTCAAGTTGTTGTTCCTAACTAATCTTCAGAACCAGCTCCCTCTTTTAACCAATTTACCAATCCTCATTTATATTTACCTAATAACATCAATGTTCACAAACCTTTAAACTTGAAATAATTATTAAAACATCTACTGAGGCCTCTACCATGAGAACTTGATCCCATTCATCCTATGAAAGCTTGGTATGATCCCAATAAATTTTATTTGTTTCATGCTAGTTAGGGTCATTCTCATGAGACCAGTGAATAGCTTCATAATTTGGATATGGGTTTTATTCTTGGTCCCAATTTTGACACTGATTCTATCATTTGTAAATTCCAATAAGCCTATGACATTTCTTTCAAATCCCATGAAATAAATACTAAATCTCAATCTTTGAATAAAGTTAATGCTCATTTGGTCATCTATAAAGATCCTCTACAAAATCACCAAGATATCCAAGATAATCCTACCCCTTATACCAATAATATTGATAGTATTATTGACCCAACTCCTAAATAAAATGTGTTTAATCTGACTAACATGCGAAGGGTAGTTATTTTCATTGATCCTCAACCTATCTAAACACCTCCATTATCTTACACATTTTGTTTTATCCAAGATTCTTCTCCAACTCACTTAAATTAGTCAGGGAAAGATGACCTTATAAATTTTGATGAACCAATTCCAACTCTTCCCTTGGATAACACTTCTCATACTATTTATACCATCCCTCCATATTCTTTACCAAACACCAATAACACTCAAGCTTCTATCAAAACTTCTATTAATTCTCAAAACCAACATGTATCAACTCCTTTAGCTTCTCAACATAACATACTAACTTTTCCTCTCACCACACCTTCTACCTTTTATCAACATAAATTCTAATGTACTTTAGCTTCTCCTTCCAAGGACCTCCTTTAACACTATGCACCTCATTCTAACAATCTTCTTATGGGTTATGATGAGTGGTATCCTATCATGGAGTTCACTAATATCCCATCCAAAATCCCATTTCTTGAGCTTATGAGGACCTCTCCACATCATCATCACCATCTTATGCAAATTTTGAAATGAACATCCCTCATCCTCCCCTAGTAGGATGTGAAGCAACCTTATTTGGATCTAAAGATAGCATATTTTAATAATACAAAGATATATCTATACATGTTGATAAAACAATGGAAACTTCTCTTTCCCTCAAATTTCCCATCACTTCCATCATTATTGATGAGTATCTACTTCATGTGAATGATCCTTCCCTATTCATTAGTGTCCAAATTGGTAATATCCAAGTCAAGCATGCCTTGATTGATGAGGGTTCTAGCAATTGTGTTACCTCTCTCAATTTTATCAAAACCCTTAGATATTTTGAATGAAATCTCAAATCCACAAATATCACATGTCAAGGCTATGATCAAAGTTCAATACCTCCCTTAGGTTGTGTGTGGCTCCCCATTACCATCCCACTTATCACTGTTCATATAAAGGAGATGATTTTTAACTTTCCTATATCTTATAACATTCTTCTTGGTAGGCCATGGACTCATTGTATGAGAGTAGTTACTTCTTTCAATTTCTAGTTTATTAAATTTCCTCATAATGAAGCAATATAAAGGATTTAAGGTGACACTAACCCTTGGAATTTTAAATAATTTCAAGACTGGGGTGTATTCAATATTTTTACCCTTGAACCCTTACCAAGTTTTCCATTTCATGAGTCTCAATAATTCAACTTTCTCATCAATTCCACTTGAGGTTACAATGGTCATCTCAAACTCATTAGGAATATTCCCCCTAACCTCCTAGATTTTGACGATGATGAGCCTGATGAGATCAATGTCAAGATTAAAAATTTTGATATCTCACCTCATCTCATCTACTTCTTTGCAATCTTTTTCTCATCAACCACCTTGTGATGACATCCCCATTGGTTTAAATAAGACTCAGCATTCTATTCATCACATCTTATTAGATGATAATATCATCCCTACCTACATCATTGATCTTTATATGCCTGACTATGATGATGGTTATACCTTAGATGATCCATTCTTAAAATTTCTTGTTTAAACCTATGATGTTGAGATTATTTTTTATCATTCCTCTTTACTTTAGTGTTTTAGTGTATCTTCCCATGTTCCATTGTATATCATTCCTAATTTTAGAATTTATCCACTTTATTCTAAGGTAGAGATGATATAGACACCTCTAGGTTCTAAAGAACCTCATAAGAGTATGGTTATGGATCATGCTATGATTGGGCCCTATCACTTTTCTAGGTACCATGACCCCTATAGCCTAATTATCCCTGAGATGTATGCAACTCTCTTTTATCCTTCTATATACCCTACCCCTCCTTCAGTAGAGCCCAATTCAGATCCTATTCATACACTTACTTTAGCTAATTCTATTCCTACTTCTGATCCTATTGTTCCTATTATAAAGCCTTGGCTAATATCTCCACTAGCACCACCTTCTCTTGGTGATGGTTTGCTTCTTTTACCATAGTTAGCTCCTTTGTCCACCAAATGGGCTAATTAGCCTCACCAAGCTCCTTCCACTTCTTTTACACCTCCCCCTATGAGTACACCTACCAATACTACTCACAGGCATATCTATTACTTCCACAACATAGATAACCATTCATCCATACATTATTTCAAGTTATGACAATATATTGATACTTTACATCCTACTACCCCTCAATCTTCAGAAAAGGTTATAATTCCCCTGAAGGTACTACCTAAGTATATTCTTAAGTATGGAGAGGTATATTATCTTTGGTACTAATGTGGCACACATTATATTAATCATTACCACATACTTTAGCAACATCTTGAAGATCATATTTTAGCCATTATTGTACCTTATACCATTCCTCCCATATGTCATTCCTATAAAAAGGATCCCCCTTCTTCCCCCATGGGTCCACCTCTTGTGGTTCCATCTCCTCCTATGTTTCCTTATTCACCTATTACTCCTCCTCCCATGAATCCCTCACTCATGGACCTTTCCTCACCTATAGAACCTTCTCCACCTATGAGTCCTTAACTTATGGCTCCTTCCCCATTGATAACCCCTCCATCTCCTATAGTGTCCATTCTCATGAATTCTCTTGAACACCCCTTGCATGATATCCCTCCTCATCATGATCCATCAAGTATTCCCATGTTTTCTATTAGAGAGGTTAGACATGAATTATTTTCCTAGTTTTTACTAAAGATAGATGAGACATTAGTTATAGTTCATATTCAACTTCATATAGATTTATCGGATGTTCTGGATAATATGTATGGGAAAATATATCAATAATTATGAGCACATGCATAGTGTTCTTAAATTTTCATTTTGATTGGACATGTGCTCCAAATTTATCTTTATCTATTTATTATATCATTTGACATTATGTCAAATTCTTATTTATCTTCCATGATGACTTTGGTTTCACACTTTATACTACTTATAATGTCATTTATGTTCGCTTATGGATTTATTCTTTATCATTGCCTTATTTTTCTTCTTGTGTTTCTTTCTTAAAGACTCTATTTCTCTATTTTCATGATTGTTTTCTATCTTATCTCTATAAACATAGATAATTGTTATTGTGACTTAGTTATATAAACCTTGTTCCCTTTATTCATTCCTTCTATACTATGTGATCAGTTAGCAAACCATTCATCTCATTATAATCTCCTCATACCATTCCACTTTTGATATCCCTTCTTCCCCTTTATTCCTTTTCACAAACTAAGCATAGATATGGTTGATACTTGAGATAACATGCTAGTTCATTGTTAATCCTAAGTGTACTAGTCTGTCTTGTCTTTGGTTACTTAGCTTCCTTTAGCCAAAGCCTAAAGCTCATTCATGTGTATCACTCTATCTCTCATGATTGGTCATTTCAAGTCTGTATGGAGGACAAATATTAAAAATCCATAAAAATATTCAAAATTCAAATCATTTAAAAAATTGAAATGATCCAAAAGGAAACATTCAAAATTCAAAAAAAGTCAAATCACACTAAAAGACATGATTATAATCACATCTCCTTCTTCTAGTCAAAGCTAAAAATCCATAGTTGGACTCACAATAGATTCAATGTCCATTAGGGTGTGTTACGCTAGTAGATAAGAAAAGGAGAGGATAAAAGTCTTTTATTGCTACCCACTTTCTCATGCAAGTACCCAATCTTCATAGTAGAGTGACAGCTCTGTCAGGGGTCCTAAGGAATGGGGAACATGTTGTGGGAAGGTAGGTCCATTTTAATTTTTTTTATACAAATATATGTTCATGATTTGATCTTATTATCATGCTTATTTTCCTATATATCTTTGTGTCTATACAGAATAGGTCTCCTTTATACATTGATGGTCACTAGTCACTTAGTGTCTTCTCATGTCATTTGTATGGCTCATATCTCTTAAGATCTTATAATAAGATGCCTAAGTTATGATTTTTACATTCCCTTTTTCACTCCCTATTATCCACATATTTTCCCTTGAGAAATATTTGTTTGTTCACTGATCACTCCCCTAGGGATTCCATTTGTGAGTTTCATTGTAAGACCATAGATAGGACTTGATCTTCTTCATAGATTACCAAAATTTCACATTTCTATTACCAACATCCCCTTTTACCATATTTTCACATTAATTCCTACTCATTGGTGTTCCCTTTGTGAGTTGTAGTGTAAGACCATGGATAGGACCTGGCCTTCCTCATAAAATTTACCAATATCCATGTCATAAAAAAAATTACATGTGTTAAATATGAGATAAGATTTGATTGATCATGAATTTACACATAATTGAAATTCATCCCATATTTATTTAGTATGTTTTATGATTAATTCATTACTGATTAATGCATTACTCTTTCACTTTTATCTTCATATTTTCCAATTGCATGTAAGAATCCAACCATTTCTTGAATTTTTTATTCTTCTCAACTTGAATAAGTGTGATAAATTTAAGACTAATTTTTCCAAATTTTGTTTCTATTTTATACTTACCAACATGATTTAGTATGATTGATTGACTTAATTAATTTGTTTTTATGCCACTTATTCTTTTACATTTTTTCCACTTTATACATTATTTATATACTTCTCAACATGATTTAGTGTGATTTTACTTGTTTTAATTTGGTGCCAAATATTTTTCATGGTTCAAAAATTAAAAAAAAATTCCCTCTTATTCACCACCCTTTGGTTTCTTATAATTATTCATTTTATTTTTATTATGCATTTACAAACGTGAAATAATGTGTAGTATATTTATTTTTGATTGATTATATTTTACCAAGTCTTTTTTGCCTATTTCTTTTTAACCATGCATGTGTCTTACATAATGTTAGAAAAGAAACCATAACACATTTCCTATAACATATACAACAAAAGATAAATACATGTGCTAAAAATAAATATATTTATGCATCCACAACCACAACCATAATACAAATACATCAACATCCAGCTACCTAAATCAGAGATATATATATATATATAATATATATATATATATACATGTGTTTTTAGGCTAGCCTCTATCATATCTAACTTGAGGCCTATGCATGCTACCCATAGATGCATCTAATACTCGCATCTGAATAGTACATTATAAAGAGTTTATCCAAGATCTCAAATTGATCACCTATCCCTGTAGGTTGTCTAGTAGGGCTTGTACCTATATTAGCTGAGTCATGGTAACCAGTGTATGGATCTCTCCTAAGCTAAGGCTTACCATGCTTATGCCTCTCCCACTCCCACCCCTACTAGTGGTTATTACTCATGTCTGCATGCCTATAATTTCCTTGTATCCTCTCCTACTAGTTTGAACTAGCTTGCCTGAGCTATTGTAGATAGTACCATAGGATTATCTAGTGTGATAGGGTCATATGGTGTCAGTACCTCATCCAAGATATCATGGAGTGCTCCCCTCACTAGGGATCCCCATCTAGTCTCCTCCTCTATAATATTCATAAAATTCAAATTAGAAAGATATTAGATCACAAATATATCTCAAAAATCTATCTATCTATCATATATCTCAAAAAACTTAAGTAAATTTTAACCATTTATTATTACCTATCTGAATGTCACCTATCACTATCTCCCTTTCTACATGACCTCTAAGCATGGTCTTTCCATTAGCTCATCCTTTGAGTACCTCATATGTGGGATACCTCCCAACTAATGTAAACCTTGAGATCACCTTTGCCCGTATCAAACATCATCTTAGTGGTACCTCTATAGACCAACTCTATCCTAGTCTAACTAATGGGTCATCTAGGATGACCACCCTCTATTCTCTCTTTTTGCATTGACATCTCCATCAATGGTATGATTGAGACAGTCACCACTCTTCCTACTAATGTGATATTTGTGGTACCTTTGGCACTCATGAATTCATGTACATCTCCTCTCTAGTTGCTAACCATTGTGCTCAACCTTTCCAAGCCTCTCACATTGTGGTTTGATATCTAGTCTAGCAACTGATGGTCTTACTCCTCCTCTCCCCCTCAACTCTCTCACATGTCTAGCCCAAAATGTGAGCACCACTATCAAATTTGTTGGGTGAGGTATTAAAAACTATCTTGGTACATGTTCTACTAGATTTGGCTCTATCCACTAGGTGTATTGTCCTATAATTTACACTCATGCCAATTTTGGTTCTACTATCCTCTAACTTGGCCATACTATCACTATGTGCCCATATGGTTGTGACACAATATTTTCTTACATGACTACCTATAGCATTGATGTGTGGGACATAACCCATGCCACTTGATCTTATCACCATCTCTATAACCAAGGTAATCAATCATCAACTACATAAGGTAACCTAACTAGATAGTATATTGGGAACCTCTCATGTATCTAAGCACTCAATAAAATCACTAGCCCCATGGTCTTCTACCCTTTGGATATCATCCCATACATATCATTCATGATTTGAACCTATATGAAAGAACCTAGATCATATAGTACCCCTACTCCAAAATGGACTGACATAAGGCTATCACATATAGTAGTACCTTGCCATCCGACTTGTGACACATTACTTATGCTATCACAAATCCTATCACTACATTATATATATATATATATATATCCATAATATAAGCTATATACATATCAAATAGGCTCACTCTTAGCCTAAGATATATCTTATTTTATCCTATCACCCACAAAGCTAAGGCTTATCTATCCTCATTCTTGTCTGATACTCCTATGATCACCAACATCCCTCCTATTAAAATTCCAAGAATAGCATGGACATCCTCTGGGGTGATACCCACCTCAATGGTATCCCCATCCACTACCCATTTAAAATTATTAGTTAATCATTCCCAATCTCCCAAGAACATGACTACTAGATCTATGCTCAATAGTACTCACCACATCTCTATAATACCTCCTAGACCTAGTGTGACTAACCTAGCTCAGTCCTCCACTATCAATTGTTCTAATAGGTCTAGTAGCCATGATGCATCCACTAATCTCTAGAATCTTTAATGCCCTTGTAACCATAAAATAATAAAAGATTTATTAGACCTCCATGTCACTTATAATCAAATGCATTCTTTTTAAATTTTAACAAAAATAAACCTAATTTGCCTTAATTTATCTATTTTTAACTAATTTGACCTATTATTAGCTTGCTTGGCCGTTTTAGTAATTAATCAGGCATTTTGGGCCTTTTAAGTACTATTTTAGTCTATTTCCTATATTTTCATACTATTTTAGCCACTTAGTCAAACACTAAGTTGACCAAATAGTCCTTAGTTGACCATGTTAACTTAGCAAACTAAGTCAACCCTTTCATTTCCCCTATTATTATTAAGTTAACAATCTAGTTCAAATAACTAAGTCGATAGTGATGCACTATGTCAAAAATTTACCTAAACAAACTAAACCAACACACACCTAAGTCAGAAGTGCCATAACCAACTAGGTTGACTGGGTCGACCTAGTTGGTTCAGATTGCTGGCTCTTTTCCTTACTTGTAACAAATGCCTTTGGCATTTATTACTTTGATTCCTTTCAACCCATTTCCCCTTTTAGCCTCTAGTACCCTTAACAACTTCATGGGGTTCATTCTAGTTTCTAGAATTAGCCTAATTTACAAATTTATATAAAACACTTATTTTCAAATAAAATACTCAAAATAAGTTTGAAATTCATAGTTGCCTACCTATGTTGCACCCATTATGGCCGTTAGGTGTCCCTCTCATCTCAACTATCATCTCCTCACCTTCTTAGCTCTTTTTATTTCATTTGGTCTCTCCAAGCTATATCTTTCTCTCAAAATAATTCAAACAATATCAAATGACTTTCTTTTCACCCTATTTAAACTTACTATTCACAATTCTTTATCTTTCAAATATTTACTGTCAGATTCCTTGTTTTACTCATATCTTTATTTTTACTCACTCATTTTTTAAACCATAAAAAAATTTAGAATCATGATGTCATAGAGAATATTTTCCACTAATATATGCCTATATTCCAAAATTTTCAATTTTATGCTCTTTTTTACACTAATCTCTATAGGTTCACCTAATGTTTTTCACATTGGATACCTTCACATCTTTTGCAATCTTCTTCTTTAAATACAGTACTAAGGTAAGTATAGGTATGTGTTTTTTAATTCTATCCTTTTATTTATCTTATTTTTTCCTTACAACATTATACTTAGCATCATTGTTATTTATCATCAAGTTCTATTCCTGAAGCACCATCTTGTATTACACTCATATGACACATGATGAGCTTTGAGTGGGGCATATGTATACACATAATATTTTTAAACTTTTATCACTTATGGATGCTCTCTATCTTAAAATAACCCATAGAGTCTCAATCTCTATGATTTCACACCCTAAGGGGTACATCGAGAAAGGGGTGGGTAGACAATTGGTGCTTCATAGGATTATTATCCCTTTTTCCACTTGTTATCTACACACTTATCTCCTAAAAACCATTTCTCTACATTATTACTCCTCTTTTACACACTCCTCTAGTCATTTCCCACCTTTCATCCCTCTTTTCCTCACCTAAGTCCCCTTTTGATAGTTTTCAATACTAGGTCAACTAGGTCAACCCTATACTCTTGTGGGTAAAATTCATTTAGGGTCTAGGTCGGCTCTCGGCCGACCTAGCCTGTGACCTAGTGATTTTTTGTCCATAACAATACTGGGTTGGCTGGGTCAACCCTATTAGCCAAAACTTTTGAAATGTCCTAGGGTTAAATATTCTTATATTTATAATATCATTTTGTCATTATTTAGAGAAAAGAATAAGAAATAAGAGTTTTTGTGCATCTGCTTATCCACCATTATACTTGAGGATCAAGCTTATGGTTTCATACTTTCTTTAGAGATATGAATATTATCTTATGGATAAGTCTTTTAGATGTATTGATAGGTTTTATATCCTAGAGTTGATTTATCTTTGTCATCTTTACATACCACAACAAAATCTTGAAAAGAAACTTAGCCAAGGGAGAGATTGAGGTTTAGTGGGTTCATCTTCAAAAGTAAGTATTCTTAACTTTGTTCCTCCTTTTAAGAGTAGATATATATGTATTTTTACTTCTCTTCCATTCATTAAAATTAAATATACATTGGCATGAGTATATGTATTTTATGCATGTTTACTATTGTTGTTTATTACCCACATTTTGTGCCATAATATATGGTGAGCACTAGATTAGACTTTACTTGTTATTAGTTTAGCAATATGAAAACATACAACTTATTTATGGTTATTGCATGATTGTACTTGACTAGAGTCTTTGGAACCCTCAAAGTATTCTTTATTATGATAAGATATCCCCTAATCAGGTTTAGCAGATCCCTATATTGGTCATGTTCCCAATTATCTAATGTATCCCCAATCGAAAGTATAAGTATCATCTATCTTCTTTGAGTTAGGATTGATTTATAGACATGATGCATTTTGATTTCATATAGATCCTAGAGTTACTCTTAAACAAAATAAACCTTTAGATGCTTCATAGTATGTTTCACCTAACACAAAGCATACATTTTTTAACCATCAAGAGATGTTCTCCCCTTTACAACCACAAAGAATGAAATAATCATCATAGATTAGGGGTATCATTCAAAACACATTATCAAGTTCATCTCTACAAACATGTACTTTGGTAAATTGATAAATGACACCACAAAACTTGTAGTATTCATATAGCACACAATGAAAAACTCTTGGGGCCTCATAGCAACCACCTAAGAATCAATGCCAAAATTACTCAAATCAAAGAGTAAACCCAAACCAAACTATTGGACATAGGATTCATATCCCTATAAGGACCACTCAAGGGCACATTCCACCCCAATAAAAGTATATTCCACCAACTAATTCACCAAACATGCAGGAGTGGAATTTGGTGAAAGAGATAGTTTCATGGCTTGATATGAGAAATTAATTAAAAATTATAAGTTTGAGGAGATATTCCCATATCCATTTGACTTAATAATTATCTAAGTCCTCTTTTCACCTTATTTTGAGGCTCCCAATTTTGATAAATACAAAGGGAAGGGTGACCCTTGAGAGCATATCCAAGCATTTTGTGTACTTTGCCAAGAATTAGCCTATAATAGCATTTATTTGCTTTACTTTTTGCCATATAGTTTGGCTATGCAAACTCTAGATTGGCTCCTTAAATTGCCTAAGGGAACAATGATAGACTAAAATGATTTATCAAATAATTTTGTCAACTATTTCTCTTATAGCATTGCGTATGAGTTAATAGTGGTTGAATTATGCAATGCAAAACAAAGGAAAGGGGAAAGCTTCATATCATACTTACATTGATGGAGAGAATTAGATAGACTCTTTCGACACAACTTATAAGATAAATATCTAGTCATTATCTTCACACAAAACCTATACCCTGAGGTAGATCATGCTTTTTGACTCACTTGTGCCAAAACATTTGAGGATATCATTGACAAAGGTGTAAAAATTGAGAAGGCACTCATTACTAAGGGCCTTATAAATATTTATCCACAAGATCAAACATCTAATCAGACCTAACCACTTATTTAAAGTATTACTACAGAGAAACTAAAAGTCTTTATCAAGAATAAAAACATGGTGGGAAATGGAGTAATAGAATCCAAACACATAAAAATGGTGCATTCTTTGCCAACTCTAAATGCACAAACAAACCCACCTAATTCATCAAATGCTTTACAAAAGGCTCCTCCATGAAGGGCATTTAATAAGTATAAAGTATTCAACAAACTAGGGAATCATGTTGAGGCAGTGTTCTAAAATCTCATAGTGGCTAATTTGATTGTGTGGCCTTTACCAAAGTCATTTCCCAAAAGATCAACCCAAACCTGATTGGTATCGAGAAGATGAGTTTTGTAATTTCCATCATGTTATCAACCATTCTATTTATCGATGCATCTAACTAATACATCTTATTAAGGACTTTATCAAAAGTGGCAAAGTTGAAGTAAAGTCAACAAAGCAAAACACAAATTAGGACATGGGCATATATAAATATTTATTTCCTAAACACATTCAATTATAGCAAAGGAATAATTAGGTCCAATGTCAATAGAATCAAGGCTAGAATCCTAATTAGCATAATCATAATTAGAATCATAATACCCAAACTAACAACCTAGGTTACCATAATATGCCTTATGATTATAATAACACCATGGGACATGTTTATGTAAATCACATTTTCACCATCACTATTAAAAACCTTGAACCATCCAATGCTTCTTGAAGTACTAGACCCCTTATTTTAGGGTTAACAACCTCTTCCTTGAGTAATGCCATGCTAGGTTTAAGCAATTCCATTATACCTTAATTTTTGTAGGTTACTATCTCTAAACCTCCATCCTCTTCCTATAATTATAATGACTCAGTGCTAACTCAAAATTTCACAATCACAACTAGACTCTCATGAGTTATAATCCAAGGCCCTTTTCCTTCTTCTAATTACAATGGATCCTTACTGATTCTAGATTGTGCAATCACAACTAGACACTCACGAGCCACTCTCCAAGTCCCTTTTCCTTCTTTTAATTCTAGACCAAAACAAAACATGATGCCTTCTAATCCAAATCTAAACATTGTACCATCCAAGGCCGAACCCTCTAATTCTTTTGTTGAAAAACCATATAGCAATTAATACCAACTAAGTAAAACCCTTGTGCAAATTTCTATCCCAGATATTTTGCATATATCAAAACTCCATAGAACTATATTGAATGACTTCCTTTAGTGGTCCACTATTCTTAAGGATATTAATGTAAACCAATTTTAGATGCTTATAGGGAAGTTATCTCTAAGCCAAAAAATTATATTTGATCAAAGAGATATGTCTTCCCTCAATCCAAGCCATAATAACCCCTTCTACATTAAGGTCATTATAAAAAATCATAAGATCAAGTGGGTCCTTATAGAAAATGGTTCAATAATAAACATAGTGTCACTCAATTTGATACAATGATTGGGTTACACTACCAAGGACATCTAACCTGAGACAATTATGATCAAGGCTTATGACAACACCAAAAGGGAATCTTCTAAAACTATTTATTTATTAATCATCATTGGGTTTGTTCCCTATGATACACATTGCCATGTCATGGACATTGAATTTCCATATAATATACTTCTTGATCATCCTTGGATCAATAAAGTATAGGTTGTCCCATCAACCTTGCACCAATGCCTCAAGTTACCCCATACTGGACTTGAGGTTACCATTCATATTGATTTACAACCCTACCAATATTGCAAACACTTAGAGGTTGGATTTCATAATTATAACTACTACCCTAGTTCTAAATTTGTAGTGAAGAAGAACAAAGAAATAGTTTTACAACCACCCAAGGATAATTAGATTGACCCAAGTGATATTGGTTCCACTTCGATCGATCCATTCCCTATAGTATTTGTAAAATAGGTCACTATTAAGGATGTAGGCATTTTCACATACCATCTTAAGTATGCATTCCATACTAAAAACTTACCCAAGTCTCCTAAGTCTTATGGTAGGCCTAAACCATATAAATCCCCTTGCAATCCCAACATGATTTGTTAAAATAAGAATATCATGTAGAAACCACCATTGGTATTTATACCAAAAACTTCACCAAATCAAGAAAAGGAAGCCTTTACTGAAGGAGATTGGTTATATTATGATAGGCTTACTAATTATTTTTAGAATCCTATGTACCCTATCCCTACTTAGATTATGGATCACTTGTATTACATAATAAAAGGCCTAGGATCATGAGAGAAAGGAATCTTGAAACCATTATCAGTTAGTAAACCTATTATGAGTTAAGGTCTTGGATTTATACCATTTAGGGGTGACCTCATGTATTTTGATAATGATTCCTTTGAATTGACTGGTGATGAGACTCCTAATAGTGATGTAATGTCCCATTATAACACTTATAATGAGTTATCTGACACATACCTATTTAACTCTAATTTTGTTATGACCATTACTACCTATTTCTCACTTAACCTTTGTTATCCCAACCTCATAGTTTGGGACTATAAAAATTCTATCATACCCTTGGATGATTTTCAGAATGAAGTGTCTATTTCCAAGTATATGGGCCTCAAATATGGATTTCCAATTGGTGATCATAAGCATGTATTTTAATTCTTCTTATATTTTGATGCCTCTATTGGAGAGCAAGAAAACTTTATTAGTCACACAAAAGATAAAACATCAAGATCTTCAGGTGAAAATCTATTTAAGTCACTTGTTGGTCAGGGAAAAAGTAAATAAAAAGATGAGCCCTTGAGTGAAAACCTATTTTAGGAGCTCTTGATTGGGGAAGTTATCTCATCTCTAAAAGAAGCACAAGATCCACCAAGTCCTAACTCTACATCCAGTGTCAGTATCACTTTTAAACAAGAGGAAATCTTTAAGAATCTTTCTTTAGACTTTCTAGAGGTATTTGTAAATTATCCATTACCTAAATTGTCAAACTCAAATTAATCCAACTATCCTAAGATTTAGAATAAACAACCAAAAGTTGAAGCAAAAGAAGAGAATCAGGATCAAACATTACCCACTATCTTAGAGGATGGTTCTACACTACTCATAGATAACACCATTAAAGTGAACCTGGGAACTTATGATGATCCCAAAATTATATATCTAGGTGCATCATTCATAGACTAAGAGTGTGATTATATTATCACCATTTTAAGGGATTTTATTGACATTTTTCATGGGATTATTCAAACATGCTAGGTGTGGACCCTGCTTTGGTCATGCATTGCCTTGTGGTGCATCTTGATGCAAAACTAGTCAAGAAAAAATTGAGAAAGATGCATCCATACATTACTATTTTATTAAAATGGATCTAGATAAACTATTGGGAGATGGCTTCATCTGACCACTAGACTATTTTGAATGGATATCAAACATAGTTCTAGATAGCAAGAAACCACAAGGCATTTGCTTATGTACTAATTTCAGAGACATTAATAAATCATGCCTTAAAGATGATTTCCATTTACCCAAAATTGACATGATTATTGATTTAAATACTAGGTATGAGATGTTATCCCTCATGGATGGCTTCTTAAGATACAATCAGAATAAGATAACCTTAGAGGACCAGCACAAAACTGCATTCACCACACCATGGGGAACATTTTGTTACCAAGTCATACCTTTTGGATTGAAAAAATTTGGGGCCACCTATTAGTGTGTTATGACTATCATCTTAAATAAAATTATGCATGATATTTTTTAATACTATGTTGATGATATTCTATAAAAATCAAGGACACATGTTAGACATCCTGATGTTCTACAAAAAATCTTTTGGAGACTTCATGAATACAAGGTTCATCGAAATCCTAAGAAGTGTGTTTTAGGTGTCACTTTAGGAAAATTACTAGGAGATCCTTCTAAGGTTAAGGCTATCATGGAGATGCCTCCTCTTTCCAATTTAAAACAAATTTGTAGTTTGTACGGCAAGATTTAATCCATTCATATGTTTATTTCACAGCTGGCAGACAAGTATCATCTATTTAAACACCTCTTGAAGAAGGGGGTCAATTTTCATTAGGATGTTGAGTGTCAACAAAAATTTATTAATCTTAAATAATACTTAGTCAACCCACCAATTTTGAGACTTCCAACACCTAGACATCCTTTACTTCTCTATATTTCAACCACAAAATATGCACTAGGGGGCACACTTGGCCCGTCATGATGAGCAACTAAAAGAGAATGTAATCTATTATTTTATCCAAAATATTTTATCATATGAGCATAATTATACACCTATTGAGAAATCTTGTTTAGTAATGGTGTTCGATTCCTAAAAGTTACGACACTACATGTTGCACAAAAATATTGTTATTGATAAATTGGACCCTCTAAAGTATTTATTATCCAAGGCAACTCTTACAAGCTGCATGGATAAATGGGTCATGATCTTGAGCGAATTCAATGTTAAGCACCAAAACCAAAATGTTATCAAAGGGTAGGTCATTTTAGATCAAATTATAGAAGATCCTATTATAGATACTTAATCACTTATGTTTGATTTCCCAGACGATCCTATCTTGGAAATAGAAGAAGTGGCTCATGAACTTGAATAGTGGAAATTATAATTTGATGGATCCTTTACATCTTATAGATCTAAAGATGGTATTTTTTTGGTCACACCACAAGCAGATCTCATTCTCAAGGCTTTTCATATCAATTTTAATTGTACCAATAATATGGCCAAGTATGCAGCTCTTATTATATGACTTCATCTTCTAATATAGTGGGATATACAAAACTTGGTGGTCTATGGAGACTCACATTTAATTATTAATAAAACCATAGGCCAATATTAGAATTGAGATGATAATATTTTACCTTAAAATCACATTATGGGTAATATCAAGTCCCACTTCAAGTTTATATAGTCTGAATAAGTTACATGTGCCAATAATAGATCAACTGATGCAATCGCTACAATTGGGTCAATGGTACAAATTACCAGTAGTGTTAAAGAGTATCAATTTCTCATCATGAATCTTCTACATCCTAATCACATATTTCTATATTTAGAGAGGGTATGCATAATTGATTGTCTAAATCCCCCACTTAAACTCCCTTATCTCTAGGACATTTATAACTATTTCCATGATCAAGTCTTTCCCTTGACCTTTCACACAATCACTAAAAATATTCCTCCATTGCCTAGCCTATTATACCCTCCTTGGAAACACATTTTATCATAAGGGATATTATTGAATACTTATTCATTATTTATCTTTGGGAGAATACAAGTTAGCACTTAAATAGGTTCATGAAAGAATGTGTGGGGCCCATAGTAGTAGTGTAGTCTTAGCTAAGAATCTCCTCAAAATAAGGTATTGTTAGCCCAAGATTGAAATAGATGCTTGTAATTATGTCATAAAATGTGTTGCTTTCCATTAACATGGTAATTTGATACACACACCTTCCTTGCCACTACAGTCGATCACAACATCATGGCCATTCTCTACATGGGGTCTCAATCTCATTAAGAAAATAAACCCAACCTCTTATAAAGGCCACAAACACATTTTAATTGATATTGAGTATTTTACTAAGTGGATTGAGGATATTCCTCTCACTTACATCACTAAGAAATATATTTCCAAATTTATCCATTACCATATCATCTATCGATATGGTATCCTAGCCTATATTATATATGATAAAAGTGGATCATTTGTAAACAAAGATGTTAAATCCCTTTACGCCATATTCAAAAGCAAGCATAAAAATTCCACACCATATAACCTACAAGGTAATGGCCAATCTGAGGTGTTTGATATACCATTATTGTAATATTAAAGAATATTATTAATGGCACTAGCTGTAATTGGCACTTGTAAATTATTCCTGCCTCTAGGCCTATGACACTAGTAATCACACCCCCACAGGAGTCACTTTGTATTCCCTAGTTTATGGCACAAAGGCTATTATCATGGTTGAGGTCAAGATACCTTCATTGTAGGTATTTTTGGATAAAATTGTAGATGATGAATATTCTAGAGTTTCCAGGTTACAAGAGTTGGAACTACTTGATGGCAAGCATTTGGCTACCTTGAACAACTTAAGAACATATCAAAATAGATTGTGTCATAACTATAATAAGTGCTCCCCTAGGATTTTGAAGTTGATGACTTAGTCTTGAAATAAAACCAAAAAAACACAAATGTTAACATCAAAAAGAAGGGTAAGTTGCAACCCAATTGGTTGGGCCCATACATGATTACTGTAAACTATGGATCAAAGTCATACAGATTGGTTATTCCAAATGGTGAAGATATCTTAGAACCCATGAATATTGTGTACCTCAAGCAGTTTTATGCTTGACAACCTTTTTATAAGCCATTATCTACAAGGACCCTTACTTGGGGGTACCTTGTGCCTAAGTCATCTATTCCACCATTATATTTTGGACCATTGTAACATTTTATACCATTTCACTCTGGACCATTGTAACATTTTATACCATTTCACTCTAGACCATTGTAATCATAATATTCTAGATTATTATAACCTTGGACCATTATACTCTATATTGTTCCACTATGGGTTGTTGTAACTACCATACCCTATACCATTGTAACCGTAAACCATTGTCATTTGGATAATTGATATTCCCCTTAGCCAATTTTATTTTCATTCTAGACTGGTGTAACTTAGATGGTCATACCCAATAACCAATTATGATCTTGATTATGATTCAAGGCATTTTGGACACATTTAATGCCCATTTTACTAAGAAGCTTAGCCAGATCAATTTTTGCATTCTCTTTTAGAGACAAGTGTACAAGGATATGTCAACACATGGTTTTTGCCTATTGAATGGTTCCTTATATTTCTTTGCTACTGCATATTATTCTATTTTTTACTACTATTTAGTTGACATTGTTGCCTTGATAAGATCATAGGGGTTATTATATATGGTTTTAAGCTATTATTCAACCTCCTTCCCTTGGACATACATCTCATTGGCTAGTGGATTCCATGGAGCATTGTTTATATTCACAAACCCCATTATAGCTAGATTCGTTATTGTTTTGACTCTTATATGTGGAAGTGCATCTCCTCTGCTAAGTAGTTCCCTGTACCCTTTATTCATATTATGTTTTTGTTGTTTATCCCAAAAACACAAAAACATTAGAAACTAATATGGAAAAAGACCAAAAACATTACATTATACCTTTATTTATTTTGATCCTGAATGATCTCACCATTTTGGGTAACTTGAGCCACACACTCACCATTTTATGGGACCTTTGTGTGCATTGGTCATTTGAATAAGACCCATTCTTGCACTCTTAGTTTTTCTTATGCTCTTTTAAATGTTGTGAGATTTTTCTCTTTCTCAACCTTAGATTTAGTAGACACTCTAAATTTCTAATTCAGTTGATTTATGCCTACTTGTCTCTTTTTTTTTTTTTTTGGTTTCAATCTAAACCATACTCTCTTTTTCACTCACTCATCATTTTTTGAGACCATTCCCGTATTCCTCTACACGTTAATCATGTTTTCTTATCATCATTTTCTTCTATCCCATCTCCTGGGAGAACTACATTTATCCTAAAGTTCATGTTGGATCTTGTATCCATAGAAATATGTAGGAAGCATCCACTTGCATCTTGTATCTGGAGTCAGCTCAGCTACCCCCTCCTTTTCTTCTCTTCCCCTCCCCCATTTTTTTTATTTCATTGCCTCCTATATCCTATGGGAAATATTTGTTTGATGTGTGTCATTATTTCCCTATCATTTAGGGGTAACTTTATATCCATTGTTCTTATTTTGTTATACTAATGTCATTGCCACTTAGCTTAGGGGTCACCCTATCATAGAGCATAATGCCCCTATTACATGTGCATGAATAATTTATTTTCCATTTGCACTAACATTATGATTAACCATTATTAATTTGTGTTTATTTGATCTTTATTATTGTTTTGTGGTACTTTTTTACCTCTTCATTTACTTTTATTGGTGTTTTTTTCCTGTTCATTAGTTTATACTTGTGTGTTGTTGTGTAGTTATTTTGTTTCTTGGTGTTTTTTTGTCTTTGTTGTTATGTTATTGTGTTTTTATTGTTCATTTTTATTAGTGATTTGTTATTTATTTCTTGGTGTTTTTTTGTGATTTTTATTTCTCTTTATTATTATTTTATTATGTCTTTCTTTATTTTCTTGGTGTTTTGTTGTGCCTATCTTCTTGTCTTTTGTTTTACTATTTTGTCTTATTTGTTATATTATTTTGTTTGAATACATTATGTAAAAATTTTGAGACTATCCTTTACTTGGGCTTGGCTTTGTTACATTTGTATTTAAATTATTTTTTTATTGCTTAGTTTTCAAATACACATTGTTAATATGTGTGGATATTGATTATTCATATCTTGATTCCAAGTGGTTTAGCAATTTGTTATTATTTTATTGTTGTTAGTTTGTGTTTTAAATACATTTTTGTTTCTACTTAAGTCTTTGTCATTCCTATATTGATTTTAATTTATGTTACATTTTTTTATTTTGTTTTTATTTTCTTTATTTTTGTGTTTAAACGTAAATAGTTATAACTTTAATTTTGATAGTTTTTATCATTCTCCTTAGTTATAAGTATTTGCATTTAAATTATTCAATTTCAAAAAGAAATACAATGTTATTATAAGTTATTCATACTTATGATGCATAATCTCAATTTGCTAAAGTAAACACCAAGTGCTCCAAAGTTCAATAATTAATGCAGTGCTGAAGATCATCTTTGAACACACCATCATGCATCTCCAATGCCTAAAAAAGATTTATCCTAAGCAAACATTAAAAAAAAATAAGACTCTATGTAATATGAGCATCTCTTTGAGTCTAATTGACTATTTTTATGATTTATTTGGGATGTACATCTCCTAAATCATCTTCTATCATCTAGTCATACATGAAATAGAAGCATAAATACATCAACATCCATATGCTAACTAAAGAAGTGCATCTCCTGAAACTAGCATATATCACCATATCATAATAAGAGAAACATAAATGTAAACATCATGTGACAATGAAAGAATATTAAGAGTCCATGTACAAGTAGAAATAAGCCAAAAATGAATGTCATTTGTATATATCTCAAAATCATTTTTTATACATCATGATAATATCTATACATTTCATAATATAAAATGAAGAGCTACAAAATTAGCTTTGATCATGGTCATCCTTAGGGGGACTCTACTAGAATCTTTAAACCATACTTAAAACTAATGATGATAATGGACATGGTGGTGGAGGCCCCATGACTACTCACTATATTGTTGGTTGTGCAATTGAATGTTCTAACTTGGTATCATGTCGAGACCTAGAGGTCTACCTAGTCCATTATGATATCATGTACTCCCTATAGGATGCCACCCTCCTATTCACAGGAATTGTCACCTCATATGTCCACCTCTAGTAGGATATCTCATTATTGGCACATAGGACATCATACTTCACATGCAAAACATCATTCTTGGTTGCAATCATGTTGGCCAAGGCTCTATCTACTCCTACACCACTATCTATCCCAACTTGATGATCCTCATCCCTCTCCTCTATCAACCTCTCTATCCAAGAGGCCAATCTCCCCTTCTCTACCTAAACAAAATCCCACTCACCAACCATTTTAAATGTATCCCAATTGTGTCTGAACCCATTTCAACTGCACTACCTACCCTCTTAAAGTGAAAATATTTACATTTTTTACTATAATAAGACCTTTTATCCTAGTGGTCTCTCCCTAAGATATAGCCAACTATGCTTGTAACCCAGCCATAGTACTCTATAAACCTAAATTTTTTGAAAGGTGTGCAGTGATCTCTCTTTAAATCCTATCAATGAGTGCCTAGTCCTCCATGCACCTCCCTATGATGAAGGGCCTTGCCTCTCTTATACCTATCCCTATGTATGTCCTAGAGGTCCAAAAATCTCATGTGTCCATCTTGTGGCCTTCATCACTACCTAAGTAATCCTCCATTTCAATATCATGTCCATCTAGGTTAACCATCTTTATATTAACCAATGGATCCTATTGTAGCTATGCATGGAGTACTTTTAATGGAATGGTATGAGGAATGGTCAATTGTGCTTATGCTTATGCTTATCCCTATCTTGGGGTTGAACCCCTATCTCTCCTTAGCTTGACCCACCTCTGATGTAAAACTAGTTGTTGTGGTAGTGACCTAGTCAACCAGATTGGTCTAACCCCAATCCAACATGCTACATAAGCATCAGTAATCCCTACATTTACAACCCCACTAACATAATCCCATAATGTTAGGTTGTGGAGCTAAAAGCTTCACTAATGTAAATAGAGGAGGAGGTTGATGAGAGGTTGTTAAGTGTCACAGACACTGGCATCGGTCAGGCCAACTAACGTCGACAGGATTAGATAGGAAGAGCAACCGACGTCAGTCAGAGATCAGCCGACATCGATCACCTCCAAGTAGAGAGGGACTAACGTCAGTCACCTGTGTGATTCATAACTACAAGTTTTACAAGCAGTTAGTTAATGAACCAAGTGTTTGCATGTCAAGAGCCAAATTTAGACTAGAAGCTACATATCTAATTATTGTAATTAGATGTCTAATTATTGTTTGGATGAGATCTATATAATAGACTCATGGGCTGTATTGTAAAAGTGTTCTAGTTTGAGTTGAGAAAAGTTAGCTCCTTTTGTGTGTGAGGTGAGCAAGGGTGTTCCTCCTAGTTCCATAGTAGTGCCAAGTGTGGGTGTTGCTTTTAGAGAATCAAAAAGGTTCTTCAGGTGTGTAGGATCTTGGTCAGCAGGTGTGCATGGCTACATTTGGAGATCTGCATGGGTAAGTAAGAACATTGATCTATAGGTGTATGTGTGTGCATGATCTAGGTTTGCAGGTGTACAAAACTAGATTGATTTACAGGTGTGCAAGATCAGGGAGGATAGCAACATAATAGGGAGCAGGATCAGGCAGGATCTACTTGGAGTACAGTGTGTACTCAAAAAGAGAGCAAAGAGGAAGGCAAGGTAGTTCCTTCCATAAGTGAGATCATTTGGGTTGTAGGTTGTTGTATTTTAGAGGAGATCTACTTGAAGTACATTTGTGTACTTGGAGTGCGTGGAGCACTTGTGGAGTGTGTGGAGCACTGGTGTACTGGCAGTAGTGGATACTGACTGGTTGGAGGTGAACACCAACTGTGTGTTTGAGTTGTGTGTTGGGACCGTAAGAGAGAGAGATTTGAGGGAAGATTTACTGTTTATGCCCTAGAGGTGTCAGAGCCCTAGAGGTGTGTAAGGAAGAATAACTGTGGCAATATTCTTTGTTGTATTTCCTTCTGGAAGAGTATTAATACAATTGTGTATTGTCTCTCATATTTTGTGTTGTTTCTAAATTCTAGTTACTTGTGATTTTGGTTTAATTTTGCATGTAAGTTACTTGTATATGGTAATCAATTGTGTGCTTCCATATTACCCAACAAGTGGTATCAGAGCTAAGGTTGTAGGGAGCAGGTTTTGTGTTTGGTTACAGGTCACTCTCAAGGGTTTCTGATTGAGTGGGAGTATAGCAACGGTAGAAGAAATTAATCTAAGAATGGAGGAATTGAAAATCATGAATGGTCAATTATGGTCTTATGAAAAGAAAGAGCAGGGAAAAGAAAATTGTTGGTTTGTGGAAGATCAGCATGAAGGAACTAAAGAAGTAGATGTTGCAGGTGTTGTTGCACAAGATGCTCTGGGACGTTTCTTGGATAAAGTTGAATCTTGGTTAATAGATTATGTTGCCTCTTTCCATGCAGCCCCAAGGAGAGGAACTGGTGAGCCTTGTCAAAGAATTGGCAAAGGGGAAGTGAAGCTAAAATTGCAGGTGGCCAACACATGGGTGTTGAAGGAGGTCATGCAGGTCCCAGGCTTGGAGATGTGGCTAATTTTTTTAGGAAAGTTGGGTGATGAGAGATGCATAAGAACTCTCACAGAAAATGCACTTAAATTAGTTGGTGGTAAGAAAGCAGGTACTTTTTATCTACTTGCTTATATTACTAATTCTTCTTCTATTACAGAGACGTGGCTTTGTAAGTTTGGTCACATGAGCAAGAAGGAGATGCATGTTCTTAAGAGGAAGTCAGATGTGTTTGACAAGCTTAAGAACTGGAAAGCCTTGGTGTTCTTGGAGGAAATGATAGACAGAGTTCAGTGGATGGGGCTGGATACTTCTAAGTAGAGCAGTTTGGATAGGGATTTGATTCAAAGAAAGCTCACGGGTAAAAAGTCATCACTCACAGGTGAACATAGGTATCGGCATCAATCAAAGGGAATCAACGTCGAAAAGATAGGTGCCGATGTCAGTCATGTGCAGACTGAAGCTGGTGATGTTGGGCAGGGTAAGACCGACATCAGTCAGGAGGACCAATGTTGGCAATAGGTAAGACTGACGTTGGTCAGGAGGACTGACATCAGCAATAGGGACACCGACATTAGTAGAGTTGGTAGTCAGGACAGGTGCATGGAAACTAACGTCGGTCAAATGCAGCCTATGTGGTGATCGAGGTCGATCACTGTAATAAATTTTAGGGTGGACAGCAAGCTGTCAAGGAGTCTCAAATGCCCATATGGAGAACTAAAAGGGTAAGTAAGCCTCAAATTTTGTTATTCCTCTTCTTTATACTCATTGCTCACTGCAGAGTAAGAAGGATCCAGGAAATAGTAGGAGCATGGCATGGAGAGAATGCAAAACCAAGCAAGAGACTTGGTAGGGTTGTCAGCTGGATGAAAGCATAGAGATGAATGGATACCTTAGTTAAAGAATAGAGAGAATGGACACGTGAGATGGAAGGCCAGGTCATATGGTCTTGAGGAAGCTGCAGGATAGTGGTACAAGTTTTGATAGGTGGATGACAAAGTAGGGCTTTAGTCAATGTCAGTGTAACCATTGTGTTTGTCTTACCAGGTGGATGATGAGTTGTGACATTATCCTATTACTGTATGTGGATGGTATGCTCGCTAGCAGGTTTGTACATACAAGGTTTTGCTGAGCTAAGGGTAAGGTTAGTTTAGTGGCATGTCATGAGGAATTTAGAGCAACAAAATTCTTTGGCATGAGAGACATGGAGATCACAGGTTGATTTTGTCTCTAGTGGGAGCTGATGTGAATCCAGTGTTGGCAAGATTCATTACGTAGGATGTAGAACTAAAGCACACTAAGGGATAGATAGTTTAGTGTCTAAAATCACATGAGGTATGGTATAGACCTGAGTTTGCCCAAGAAATGGGTGTTGTCAAAGAGTTAGGAGCTAATTCGAAGAAGTGGGATCTCAGGTATTTGAGAGGGACCAGTAGCAGGGATTCATGCTATGCAGGGTCAGGACTTCACTACATGGGTTTGTAGGTTCAGATGTGGCAGGTTACTCAAATGATAGGAGGTGCACCATAGGTTATGTGGTGGGTGGTCTTCAGGGTTGAGCTTGAAGAGGGATACAAGCTAGAAAATAGATTAGATGGGGTACAGGTATAGGTACAGTGCAGCTATTTATCTCCAAGTGGGAGATTATTAGGTTGTGGAGCTAAAAGCTTCACTGATGCAAACAGAGGAGGAGGTTGCAGAGAGGTTGTTGAGTGTCACAGATGCCAGCATCGGTCAGGCCAACCGACATCAGTAGGATTAGATAGGAAGAGCAATCAATGTCGGTCAAAGATCGGCTGGCGTCGGTCACCTCCAAGTAGACAGGGACCAATGTTGGTCGCCTATGTGGTTTAGAATTACAAGTTTTATGGGTAGTTAGTTAATGAACCAAGTGTTTACATGTCAAGAGCCAAATTTAGACTAGAAGCTGTGGATCTAATTATTGTAATTAGATGTCTAATTATTGTTTGGATGAGATCTATATAATAGACTCATGGGTTGTATTGTAAAAGTGTTCTAATTTGAGTTGAGCAAAGTTAGCTCCTTCTGTGTCTGAGGTGAGCAAGGGTGTTCCTCCTAGTTCCACAGTAGTGCCAAGTGTGGGTGCTAGTTTTGGAGAATCAGAAGGGTTCTTCAGGTGTGTAGGATCTTGGTCAGTAGGTGTGCATGGCTACATTTGGAGATCTACATGGGTAAGTAAGATCATTGATCTACAGGTGTATGTGTGTGCATGATCCAGGTTTGTAGGTGTGCAGAACTAGATTGATTTGCAGGTGTGTAAGATCAGGGAGGACAGTAACACAATAGGGAATAGGATTAGGTAGGATCTACTTGGAGTACAGTGTGTACTCAGAAAGAGATCAAAGAGGAAGGCAAGGTAGTTCCTTCCATAAGTGAGATCATTTGGGTTGTAGGTTGTTGCAGTTCAAGGGAGATCTACTTGAAGTATGTTTATGTACTTGGAGTACGTGGAGCACTTGTGGAGTACGTGGATCACTAGTGTACTGGCAGTAGTGGATACTAACTGGTTGGAGGTGAACACCAACTCTATGTTTGAGTTGTGTGTTGGGACCGTAAGAGAGAGAGCTTTGAGGGAAGATTTACTGTTTATGCCCTAGAGGTGTGGGATCCCTAGAGGTGTGTAAGGAAGAAGAACTGTGGCAATCTTCTTTGTTTTATTTCCTTCTGGAAGAGTATTAATACAATTGTGTATTGTCTTTCATATTCTGTGTTTTTTTTGAATTCTAGTTACTTGTGATTCTGGTTTAATTTCGCATGTAAGTTGCTTGTATATGGTAATCAATTTTGTGCTTCCATATTTCCCAACACATAATATGTGGATAACCCTATCATAGTTCATAACCAGCTTAGTTTTAGACACTGGTGGCCCCCACTTTTGAATCTCCCTAGTCACATAGTAAAAATAGTGTAGACCCTCTATTATATCTTTCTACAATCTGAAACTACCACTAGACTCGATCTAGCTTGTATCACTCCACCACATAATTATGGTGACCAATAATATTATTGAATAAACTTGAAATTAGGTCAAATTTGGACCCCTATAGGTAAAAAAAATTGGTTTTTTATATGTTTATGCATCAAATCATTTTTAATAGGATATTTTATAGTTCATTTGATGTTATCTAATGTATTTTTAGCCTTATTCATGGTCTAATAGGTTTATTTGTCATTTTGAGTCATTTAGTGGGCTTTTAAGGATCATAAATGCAAGTGGCATGGTTTCCAAGGTGTCTTGATGTCTTATTTTCCTTTTAAACATCCAAGAGGTCAGATTTACTATCAATTATGTTATTTAAATTATAATCTTTTAGGTTTTTTAATTGAAGATCAAGTAATCAACTAAAAAGGTGAGTTTGACAGTTGTACGACCCATAGAGGAAGGTGGCACATGAGAGAAGGTGATGGAACATCTATTAATATGAATAAAACTCATATCAATGATAATAGGCTATAAAATTTCCATTTTTAATCCAAAATCATTCTACTCCTTCTTTGCCTTTCTAGACATATAGAAGTGACCATCAGGTTTGAGCTTAGTACAGACAGCTGAAGAGGTTTCAAGTAAAATGATGTTGGGAGGTTGTATTAAACTTAGAAACATTAATTTATACAATATTATTTTTAATAATGGTGG
Organism: Torreya grandis; assembly: GCA_037957365.1. Classification (NCBI taxonomy): domain Eukaryota; kingdom Viridiplantae; phylum Streptophyta; class Pinopsida; order Cupressales; family Taxaceae; genus Torreya; species Torreya grandis. The sequence goes on from JARHVA010000444.1 coordinate 2,084,679, forward strand.
GTTTTTATTTATTAACCATCCTCATGAAGTTGGTTATGCTTTTATGCTTATTATTTCATGCACCCTATAGGTTTTACTTCATTTTGAACAAGTCCGTACAAACCAGTTAATGATTTTGACTCCAAATGATGTGGTATCTCTTATAATATATTTTAAATGATTAATTTCATTTTTCATGGTGTTTTTATGATCAAATTATCTCATGTTGTGGGAAGGTGCCACTTGTGTAGTCTCAGTCAGTTTTCCCTATTTGCAAAATGTTTGGTTCTTAGAAGAGGTCTCATAAGAATGTGATGTTATTTTTTCCATGTATTAATTCCATATTTATCATCCTCCCCTCATTTTTAGTCACATAAAATCATGCTTGGATAAAATATGTAGTCATGAACACCTCACAACCAACCCTTGACCCATTCTCACTTGTAGTTATGTTGATCACATGTGTATAGTATGTTTAGTGTGTTCATGGAGATGTATTATAGGTATAAATAAGTTAGGATGTGTTTTTAAATATTAAAAATAGTCTATATCCTCAAAAGAGTGAAAAAAATGAGTTGTGATAGTCAAATACAATATACACATAGTCTACCATTGGAGTGTGCACCTATAGGTGCTCTCATAGAGGTTTTCCAATGTTGAAACAAGGTGTAAATCTTGCCTCAAGACTTTTATATCATAATTTATCATTTTATATATTTTTAATATCATGTATTTTTTTATAAATTTAAGGTCATAATACCACTACTCATACATTTCACATACTGCTTCCATACCATTCAAAGTGCACATACAACCTATCATGATGATGTCATACTGGGGTGAATATCTTAGTGGTGGTTCCAATAATTTTGAATAAAGAATAATAAATTTGAGGTTTTGATATATATATATACAAATCATAAGAGGTTTAAATCAATACATACTATCTATATTCTACCCATTGTCTGTATATACTGAAAATCTACACCTACAAGTGGCTTAGCAGGGGGTTAAGGAGCCATTTTGAAATGTGAAACAAGTGGTGAAAATAATAATCCACACCTAACATGTTTAATGGATCATAATATTCAAATTTGAAAGTAATAGGTGGCTTTTCAAAGTTTAAGATCACCTTCTACCAGGAAAAGACTAAGCAAAGGGACACTTTCCTTAAACTGAGAAAATAGAGGTCCAAGGGGTTTTGTAGATATCATACATGTTTGTAAAGGTTTGAAAATCATATATATTAGATTTATTTATTTCCTATATTATATATAATAGACATGACAAATATGGGAGTCATAAATTAAGTGAAGGATAGAGTTTGAAGGCCTCAAAGTTGCCCTAAAAAACACTAAAGCACTACACTAACATCTATAGGGTTGGAGTTGTGAATGGCCTTTTGAAATCCTAAGAAGTAAATAGAAAATAACATCATGGATATAATGGTTCAATTTATTTAATTTTATATAAAACTTCATGAATGTCATCAAAATTATGTCAATGCATAGTTTTTCAAGCTCATAGACATCTACAAGTATCCCTCTAGAAGAAATGTGCACCTACAATTGGAAATATAGGTAGGGGGTTGGTATGGGTGTTTAGGTGTTGTTTTAGGACATTATAATTAAATTAATGTATATATTAATTTTATGTTACCTTATGGTATTTTAATGAGGTCTTTAAACATCATAACCAAGCTAACTAAAGCCAATATGCGTCTAGAGTAGTCATCTTGGTAGAGTTCACAGTCAGAATAGGGAAGGGCTCATTTCATGAGATTAACGTAGATGTAAAAATAAATGGAGGGTTTATAATTATAAAAAAAAATTATGTGACTACCTATATTAATATAATTATCAACTTCATAAGCTACAAACAATGTAAAAGAAGCCTACTCAGACCTCTTGAAACCCTGTACACACCTACTACTAAGTGTACAGTCTTGGTGAGGGTAAGAGGTGAATATGCAAAGAGAGAAATAAGGTTACATGAAAATTGAAAATTTATTATGATTTATTGATAAATTATTTAAACAAGCCTTCATGATGATCACCCACTCTTCTTATTGGCCAAAGTTAGCAATCCGTACAGTTGCTCTAAGAAACCTATGTTGTTCAATGGGTAAGAATGAAGAATCTAAAAGATAAAAGTATATTTGGGTGAATTTTAAGATTAATTAGAATAAATTTAGGATGGATGTATTTTTTATGGATCTTAGGATCATTTTTTTATCTTGGAGAGGTCATTCTTAGGTGGATTTGAGAAAAATGTAAGAAATAATTTTTTTAGAGGCCTTTTTAGGGAATTTTGAGTTGGTTAGGTGCCTAAATAAGTGAATCCAGATATAAAATTTGGTAAAAAGTTTCATTATTAAATTATAAAACTCCTAAAATCTTCAATTTTCCTTTTGGAAGAGGGATATACCTCACTATTTTGTCTCAAAAATCAGCCAGTCAAAAATAATCAAGGTTTGGCAAAACAAGCTAATGAAGTCAAAATGGGTGAAGGGATTGATAAGAATATTTTTTAACCTCAAGAAACATATTTTTAGGTATATTAAAGGTAAATATATTCCAACTAATCACTAATTTATTCTCATACTTCTCAATATGATCAAAACATCCTTGCACACAGTCTAACTAGACAAGCTCCCATTAGGCTTAGTTGGTGATTGAGAGGAAGAAATTAAAAGGAGTGATTGGGAGGTTATGTGATGTTTTTAAAATATTTATTTAAGTATTAAAAATAATTATACACCATCATCCATGATAAATCAGTCCAAATAGCCAAAACTAGTAGGGTGCATCTAAGCCCATTAGGCCTTGAAGGGACCTAGAGCCAATTTGGGGTCCAACTTCAATTTTAACTCTTGTTGAGACATATAGTTAAATTTAAAATGTATATTAGATGTATTTAAACATTTTTTATATTTTGATATGTAAAGTAACATATAGGAAATCTATTTTTAGCTTAGATAATGTCTAAGCATGTAGGAAAAGTGGAAATGAGTTTGATAGGGTGATTTCAAGTTCTCATATCTCCTCTGAGAGTTTGCATGGAAGATAGAGGAGTTTTTATGGGTTATTAGGGTCCATGAACATAATATTTTTTAAATTTATTTTAATTTATAATTTTAGATCTTTATGAACAAAGCTTAATAATGAAAACTGCCTAAAACCCTTGCAAAACTAGTCAAGACCTGATGAAGGAAATAGAGTTGGATAGCTGATATAATGACATATTTTGATCATAAAATTGATTTAAAATTGTAAATTACTCTCTAATTATCCTCCCTACCCTTTTTATTTGTATATAATTTTATGAATAGGGTACAAAATCAAGAAATTTTGCTATTTTATGTGTTTTGAAGGTTTTAAGAGGGGTCTAAATATGAAATCAAGTTTGGGGGGAAGATTAGTAATTTTACTACCTCAATTTAGACATATATTTATTTGGAAAATCTTTTAAGTTTTCAAACAATGGCTCTCAGCTCAGTCATTCAAAACTGGCATAGTGAACACAATGGTGAGAAGGGTGAAAGCTTCAAGTGTGAGCCTTTTTAAAATGTGCTTGATGATTATAAGGCCATGGGGATTATTTAAAAGTTTAATTCAATCCATTTCATGTATTTTCATGTAAAAATAATTCTAATTTTTAGGCCAAGTGTGAAGGGTGACAAAAAAAGAGTTTCTTAAATTATAGATGATCATGGCTCATTCACAAATGATTCTAGATGAATAGGACTACAACCAATGCATGGAGAGGCATGTATAAAATTATTCCATATAATTATAATCATCATACCTATCCCTAATAATTTTTAGTATTTTCAAATAGGTCTAAATCATGAAGGTAGTTTTATGAGCCAAGACAAGGAGTTTCATGCCACTTTTCATAAGTTTCATAACTTGTATGGACATTTGGAATTCATAACATTGCATGGTTAATTTCACATCTCTTTCCCATGAAAATTTAACCTATTTTTTTAGCTTTATAAGTGCCCAAGAGACCTTTGGACTTCCCTTATCTCACCCCTCTCCCAAATGTTATAAGTAATGGCTATTTTGGATCTTTTGAGCAGCCTCTGTTGGTTAATGATGAAACCCTAGACAATTTTGTACTTTAATGTCTCTTAACTAAATAAAAAAAGTTAATTTTCCTAATTATATGTTGTATATTTGATTTTTGTTTCAATATTGTTGGTTTTGTCTAGTAGAAGATGATCTTTTCTAGCATGTTATCCTTGATTGTTCACCAAGTGTGTAGAAGAGTAATTATTATAGGTATTTTTTAGTGTTATTTTTTAAGTGTATAAGATTTTTATAAGTGGTTAATGACTATATTATCCCAAGGAATCATTCATTACCCTCCTAAGTATCAAAATACCTCTTGAACCTAGCATATGAAACATAGATGTAACAATTTGTCTTGTGTTGTGAGTTTTATGTGAAAGAAGCTTTGTTTTTCTCTAAGTAGTAGAATTTTAGTCAATAGGAGGAAATTCAATATTGGTGCATCACCTTTTAGTTTTCTTAGTTTGTATTCTTAACCCTTTTCATTCAAATTTGATAGGTAAGAAAGTACTTCAAAGAGTGCATCAAGGGAACTATCCCTTCTAGAGATTCATCTCATCAAATTGATCACCCACAGAAAGTGAGATGTTTCCATTCTACCACTTGGATAAGGAGATATATGCATATCCTCAAGGGGTGAAAATCCAAATGACAACAATTTTTGGCATGCCTGGTAAGACTCTAAGTCCTAGAAGATTGTCTAAGATTGGTGTTGGTCTTGGCATATTTATAGCTACAAGAGCATCTATATCTAGTACTTGGAAACTCAACTAAGTTTTCAAATCTTTGGTTATTTATTAGTCCTTAATTTCCATTCCAAAGGTGACCTCTAGGTTTGTTGATAAATGTATACCCTTTGAGTTTGTGCAATTACCTTTTTATTCTATCAAAAGATTTATATTTGTGAATACTCATCCTTATTCAAGGGATTTGGTGTTTAAAAAGTCTAATTTATTACTTAGTTCAACCCCTAATATCCATATTCTACATTTTAATATGGCTAGGAAGCAACCTTTTATAGCCTTCACTGAATCATCTCCTTTGAATCTTGCCCAATATGACCAAATTCCTAGAGTAGCCCTTAAGATTGTTCCATATTTAGTGGATAAGGTCCTACGACTCCCATTAAACATATCAAAAACATAGAAAACTTATTCAATATCCATAATATCACTCAATAAAATATATCCATTAGGTTATTATCATTGTCTTTTAAAGGGAAGGCTTTAGAATAGGATGGAACTCTACCTCATAATTCTATTGATTCATGGGATGAACTAGGATATCTATTATCTAAGAGGTTTGAAGATAAAAGTGATCATCTATCACTAGCTAAGCAATTGACCACTATCAAGAGGGCCCCACAAGATTTCATGCAGGGTTTTAACTTTATAGTTCAAAAAACATGGAATAAGATCCCAACCCTTATGAGACCTACTACAAATTATGCCTTCTTGTACTACCTAAAAGCATTGAATGGTGGTGTAGCCTTCATGATCCAATCCATGGGTGGAAATACACTTCTTGCTACCTATGAGATAGTTATTAATGTTAATAATTGTCTTGTTTAATCAAGGAATATTTCTCCTAGACCACCAATGCCATTGTTCCCTAATTTATAGCCTCCTAGTCAAGTTGAATTACCTACCTTGGATCCTTTGCCTAATAGTCAAGAAAAGTCTGCTCTTACCCCTACCAATGAGATCCATGAAGTCAAGAGTTTTCTCCAAAGTGTTACCAATGAATTGGTTGCTCTCAAAAGATAAGAAGCTCAAAACTATAGACCTTATTATCCCTATAATCAGTTTAGATAAATAAATAGGCCTCCTTTTCAAGGTAATGCTCAAGGACAAGGTCAAATAACTCAAGCAAGGCCTTACCAAAGTTACAATCCTAATGACCCATCATCTTCTAAAGTTATTATTTCCACTAAAAATAACTTTTTTTAAGAACAACCATGATATCCTTCCTATGACCAAAATCAAGACCAAGTTATATATGCCAATGAAATGCATAATCATGCCATGACAATGCAAGGTAATTAATCATCTCAAATTTCCACTTTTGAGGTGCCAATGCAAAATGGAATGGAAATGGACAAACACAATCTGATTTTACTCTTATAAATCATTTGGAGGGAGAGTTTTGTGCCATCAATCATTTGGGAAATTTAATTAATGTGAATGTTAGTGTGTCCTCTAACACTAGGTCTAAGAAGACGATTGTTAAGGACGCAAAAGGGGAAATTGAAGGACCTATTTTGAATCCTACATCATCTCCAATGGTGGGTGGGTCCAAATCATCTCCTAAGGTGTAGGAGAATCAAAAATTCTATAATTTAAGGCCACCTCCTACACACCCATCTTCACATGCTACAACATAAGATATTAGTACTTCTAAAGAGCCTTCTAAGATGAAAAACCCTTCTATCGATATTTTGGATTAGATGAAGAAATTTCACATGAATATTTCATTATGGGATTCATTGACATTACCAAGAAAAAAAGATATTCTTTGAAAGTAATTTCCTGGACTAGGTAAACAAGTTTGGATCAACTAGGACTAAAAATGTTGTTTTGGTGAATGTAACTCAACCCATTGATGGACAAGTGAAGAAAATTGATAAGACTCCTCCTTTTTACCTATCCTTGATCATTGGTGATTCTTAGTTCACAATTATATCATAGATAGTGGGGCTAGTACTATAGTTATGCCCAAGTCAATAGAGGATAAACTAGGCCTTAAGTATGAACCAATAGTTAAAGGATTTCTACAATTGGATGGGTCACCAGCAAAGACTTAGGAGTAGTCAAGGATTTGAATTTTTGTCCTACTTTTTCCATCCCTCATGATGTGTTTTTTTTCATATTTACCTCCATACTTTGCTTTTTATTTGTTAAGATAATTTATAGCCAAGATAGGCGGATACTTGGCAGCCAATTGGTCATATATGGTTTTTAGGACAAAAGATGGCACCAAGGTGAAGATTGAATCAGAGCCTACATGCCTAAATTTTTTAATGTCAATTATGCCATTCTATATGAGGAAGAGTTTCACATGTACCAATCTCTAACTTCTCTTGAAGGACTATCTGATTTATATCTAGATGAATGGGGAGTTGAGCATTATGAGTATGATCCTTACAAATGCATAGAGGAATCTAGTCTTGGAGTGTATTTCCTTCATGAGGAGGACTCTTTCATGCCAAATTTTATGAGGCCATATAAAAACATGGATGGTTTATGGAAGCTATTATTTTATGGATCTAGAAGTAGGGTTGGATCAGGTGGTGGAGAAATGTTAGTTTTTCCATCTAAGGAAAGGCACTACTCTAATTTCATATTTCACTTCACTTGTACTTGTAATTTGGTAGAATATGAGGCCTTCATTCATGGCCTTGAGTGAGCTAGGAAAAGAGGTGTGAACGAGTTGCAAGTGTATGGTGATAGTGAGTTAGTTGTGAATTAAGTAAAAGGCCAAAATATGACTAAAAAATCTTTGCTTAAGTCTTATAAGAATAGAGTGTGGGATCTTATGTAATATTTCTAAGCCTTTAACATTCAACATATCCCAAGAGAAGACAACAAACATGTTGATAAGTTGGCAGCAATTGGAGCTTAGTTTGATGTTTCAAAGGGGATAAGAGAAGATAACAACTAGACATATCTTAACATGATTGTAAGGCCCTCTATACCTGATAATGTAACTAATTGTCAGGTGTTTAATAGTGACAAAAAAATAGCTCTTTTTCTACAAGAGGAAGCTGAGTTTTCTTCAAATAATTAGTCCAAACTATAGCAATAATATAGAGGGTAGATTATACAATTGAAGATAAATAAGCTCCCTAAAGGCTTATTCACACTTGAGATTATCTTCAATGATGATGATCAGTTGAAGAGGTAAACTTTAAGCATGTATACTAAGAAATATAACTATGAGAGAGTACAAATCTTCAAAGATAAGTTTTTTTCTCTTGGGAAGGTATGTACTAGAGAAGAAAGATATGCTTTCATTGAGTTATGCAAGAAATTTTTTGATGTCTTTGCATGGGAATATAGTGATTTAAAGGGATTTGATCTAAACTTAGCTCAACACACCATATATCTAGATAATAATGCTAATCCTATCAAGAAAAGACAAAGGCCAATCAATCCTAAGATTGAGCCTCTCATGAGAAAGGAGCTTACAAAGTTGATTGAGTCTAAGATCAAATTTCCTATTAAGCATTCACCTTGGTTGGAAAACTTAGTCTCGGTAAGGAATAAGAATGGAGAAATCAGATTATGTTTTGTCTTTATATACTTTAATATAGTTTATTTGAAGGATCATTATCATCTTCCTTCTATGGAGTAGATTTTGCAAGTTGTGGTAGGTAGTGAAAGGTTCTCACTCCTTGATGGATACTAAGGGTATAATCAAATTTTGGTAAAGGAAAGTGACCAATATAAGATATCCTTTACTACTAAATGGGTTACATATTATTATAGGAAAATGCTTTTTGGTTTGTCTAATTATGGTACAACATTTCAACGTGCAATGGATATGGCTTTTCAAGGTCTAATAAATGATATAGTGTTAGTGTATCTTGATGATATCACGGTGTTCTCCAAATATGAAAAGGACCATTTGAATCACATTAGGCATATTTTTGAGACATGTAGAGAGTTTTGAATCTCTCTCAATCCAAATAAGTGTGTGTTTTTTTCCATAAAGGCAAACTTTTGGGACATATAGTCTCAAAAAAAGGCATATCCATTGTTCTTGAAAGGGTAAGTGCAATCTTGGCATTGACTTTGCCCAAACATAAGAAAGGGTTGCAAAGTTTATTTGGAAAAATAAATTTCATAAGGAGGTTTATTCCTTATTTTTCTAATTTATTCAATCCTCTAACCTTCATGCTAAGGAAAGATGAATTGCTTACTTGGACAAGGAGAAGGAATGAGAGTTTTGAACAGATCAAGCAAGCTATTTCTCAAGCCTCAACTCTTGAAAGACCTAACTTCTCAAATTATTTCAGCTTGTATACCTTTGTAAGTGAAGAGGTAATTTATACCATACTCACTCAATCAAATGAAGAAAACTTGGAGCAACCATTGCCTTCTTTAGTCAAGGATTGGAAGGCTATGAGGTAAGATACACTTATGTAAAGAAATAAGTACTTTTAGTTGTTATAAGTCTAAAGAATTTTATGAATATGTTATCTAAAAACAAGATTCATATATTGGTACCTCACCCTAGTGTCAAATACTTCCTTTTGAGTAGATATTTGAATGAAAAAAGGGTTGGTTGGATCACAAAAGTGATGGAGTATGATGTAGAAATCAATACAACCAAGCTATTAAAAGGGAAGGGATTGTGTGATCACCTTGCTTCAGATTTTAAGGAATAAAACTATTTTTTTTATCACTTCATGATGATCCTATATTGGTTGAATCTTCATCAATCAGGACTTGGACATAAGAAATGATCTATTTTCTTCAAACTGAGGAGTGTCCACAAAGCCTAGATAGAGCCAAAAGAAGGTACTTCAGATTACAATCTATTTCTTATGTTATTGTTGATGGAGTATTATTTAGGAAAGATTTTTTGGGTGTAATATTGAGATGTGTTGAATCAGATCAGGTTGAGAAGATATTTCTTGACTTTTATGATGGACCAGCTGGTGGTCACTTTTCTCCAAGAACCACAACTACTAAGATTATGAGAGCTAGATATTTTTGGCCTAGTTTTTTTAAAGACACCCATACTTGGGTAAGGGAATTTCAAAAGTGTGTTCTATTTTATAGTAATAAATATCTTGTATCCTTTCCTCTTCATCCAATACAAGTAAACCAACCTTTTATGTAATAGGGTCTACATTTCATAGGCCTAATCAACCCACCTTACAGTGTTGGCCACAAGTGGGTGTTGATTGCTACAGATTAATTTACAAGATGGGTGGAGGATATATCTCTCAAGGAAGTAAATGAAAGTTTAGTTTTAGACTTTTGTGAAGGTATAGTGATAAGGTTTGGGGCTCTTTCAATAATAATTTTAGACAATGCATTGGCTTTCCTTAGAATGAAGACAAGTGAGTGGGCTTTGAAGCATGGAATTTATATTAGTATTTCCTCCAACTATTATCCATAATGGAATGGACTAGTTTAGTCCACTAATAATAATCTAATCATGATCATAAAGAGGATAATGAAGGAAAACCAAAAAACTTGGCATTCCAAGTTGAAGATAACTCTTTGGGCTAATAAAATCACCCCCAAAATAGCCATTGGAAACTCACCATATATAATTATTTATGGGAGAGAATATATATTTCCTATTTCACTTGAGCTACCAACCTTGGATCTCACTTACTAGCTGGAGTTAATGGAAAATGAAAGCATGGAAGTCAGGTTGTGTGAGTTGATGGAGCTTGAAGAAATAAGAGCTCAAGCTATGCAAACTATGAGGGATCATCAAGATCAAATAAAGAGATACTTTGATAATAAATCCATGCCAAGAATCTTCCAAGAGGGGGATATTGTTTTAAAGTGGGATGAACATAGGGCTAACCCTAAAAAACACACAAAGTTTGAGGCTTTGTGTAATGGCCCTTATGTTATCACCCAATGCAAGCAACACAATACTTTCCAACTCTCAAAGTTAGATGTAGAGGATCTTCATATCCCATTTAATGGTATATATCTCAAACATTTCTATTAAGTTTCTCCTCTCTCCTTGTACATAGTTTTTGTTTTCCTTATTTTCCCTAAGTGCTCATGCACATGTGTGAGTCTTGTTGGTGTCTAGCTTTGTTTGTGTTTGCTTGGTGTGTTATGGTTATTTTGTGTGTGTATTAGGAAATTCCTTTATATTTTTCCTAAATATTTATTTGACTCCTTAGCCCATGGATTTATAAGGCTATTTGTCTTTAGTATAGCAGGCATACTACCCTTATGAGTCACCATTTTGTTGACCAATTTTGACTTTAGGTCAAATTTGTACCCCTATAGGTAAAAAATTGGTTTTTATATTTTTATGGGTAAAATCCTTTGTCATATAATATTTTATAGTTAATCTTTCATTATTTAATATATTTTTAGCCTTATTCATGGTCTAATATGTTTATTTATCATTTTGAGTCATTTAATGAGCTTTTAAGGGCCATAGATGCAAGTAGAATGGTTCCCAAGGTGTCTAGGTGTCTTATTTTCCTTTAAATTTTCTAAGAGGTCATATTCCCTATCAATTATGTTAGTTACATCAAAATATTATAGGTTTTTTGACTGAAGATCAAGTAATCAATTGAAAAGGGTGAGTTTGGCATTTGTACAACCCATGCAGGAAGGTGACATGTTGGAGAAGGTTATGGAATGTATATTAATATTATTAAAACTAATATAAATTATTAAAATTCTTTGTAAGTTCCATTTTTAATCCAAAACCATTATGATCCTTCTTTGCCTTTCTAGACATATAAAAGTGACCATCAGGTTTGTGTTTAGTATGGACAGCTAAAGAAGTTTCAAGTAAAATTATTTTGGGAGGTTATATTAAAATTAGAGAAATTAATTTCCATAATAGGATTTTTAATAATGGTGACCTTTTATTCATGAATCTTCCCCATGAAGTTGACTGTGATTTTTTGCTTATTATTTCATGCACCCTATAGGTTTTGCTTCATTTTGGGCAAGTCCATATAAAATAATTGGTGATGTTGACTCCAAGATATGTGTAATATCTTATAAAATGATATCCATATTTAATTTCATGTTTCATGGTGTTTGTATGAGTAAATTATCTCATGTTGCAGGAAGGTGCCACCATGTGCAATCTCAATCAATTTTCCTTGTTTTCAGAATGTTTGGTTTTAAGAAGAGGTCTCATAGGAATGTGATGTGATGTTTTCCATGTCTAAATTATATATTTATCATCCTAACTTCATTTTTAGTCTCATAACATCATGCTTGGATCAAATATGTAGTCATTAACACCTCACAACAAGCCCTTTACCCAATCGCACTTGCAGTCATGTTGATCACATGTGTATAACATGTTTAGTGTGTTTATGGAGATGTATTATAGGTCTAAAGAAGTTAGTATGTGTTTTTAAATAGTAAAAAACATGATATATCCTAAAAAGAGTGAGAAAAAGGAGATGTGATAGTCAAATATAATATACACACAGTCTACCATTGGAGTGTGCACCTACAGGAGCTCTCATAGAGGTTTTCCAATGTTGAAACAAGGTGTAAATCTTGACTCAAGTATTTTATATTATAATTTATCATATATTATATTTGGAATATAATGGAGTTGGTTATAATGTCAAGGTCATAATACCACTACTCATACATTTCACATACTACCTCCATACCATTCAAAGTGCACATACAACCTATCATGATGATGTCATACTAGGGTGAAGATATTAGTGATGGTTCCAAGCCTTTTAAAGCATTAATAATTAATTTTATGTTTTGAGATAGATATACAACTCATAATAGGTCTAATGCAATGCATATTGTCTATATTCTGTACACTGTCTATATATACTAAAAATCTACACCTGTAGGTGGCTTATCAGGGGGTTAAGGAGCCATTTTGAAATGTGAAACAAGTGGTGAAAATAATCCTACCTACCTAACATGTTGAATGGATTGTAATATGAAAATTTTAAATTATTAGGTGGATTTTAAAATTTGAATATCACCTTCTAGTAGGAAAAGATTAAGTACAGGGACATTTTCCTTAAACTGAGAAAAATAGAGGTCCAGTGGGTTTTGTAGATATCCTACAATATGTTTGTAAAGGGTTCAAAAGAATATAGCTTATATGAATTTATTTCCTCTATTATATATAATATAAATTCTAAATATGGGAGTCATAAATTAAGTGGAGTATAGAGTTTGAAGGCCTCAAAGTTTCCCTAAAAACACTGAAACATTACACTAACATCTACAGGTTTGGAGTTGTGAATGCCTTTTAACATCCTCAGAAGCAAATAGAACATACTCTCATGGATAGAATGGTTAAATTTGTTGAATGGTATACAAAATTTCATGAATGTCATCAAAATTATGTGGATGCATAGTTCTTCAAGCTCATAGACATCTACAGGTGTCCCTCTATAAGAAATGTACACCTACAACTGGGAATATAGACAGGGGGATAGTATGGGTGTTTATGTGTTGTTTAGGACATTCACATTGAATGCATGGATATATTAATGTTATTTTACCTAAATTTATTTTAATTATGTATTTAAACATCATAACCAAGCTAAACTAAAGCCAATATGCATCTACAGTAGTCATCTTGGTAGAGTTCATAGTCAGAACAGGGAAGGATTCATTTCATGAGCTTAAGGTACATGTAAAAAGAAATGGAGGGGTTTTAATGATGAAAAAATTATGTTACCACCTATATTAATATAATTATCAACCTCATAAGCTAAAAATAATTTAAAATAATCCTACTCAGACCTCTTCAAACCCTGTACACACCTACAACTGAGTGTGCAGTCTTGGTGAGGGTAAGAGGTGAATATGAAAAGAGAGAAAGAAGGTTAAAATAATATTTAAAATTTTTAATGATTGATTTATAAAATTTTTACACAATAAATATTACCCCTTAATGATGATCACCCACTCTTCCTATTGGCCAAAGTTAGTAGTCCGTATAGTTGCTCTAAGAAACCTATGTTGTTCAATGGGTAAGAGTGAAGAATCTAAAGGAGAAAAGTATTTTTGGGTGAATTTTAATATTAATTGAGGATTTATATAATATTTAAGGAACCTAAGAACATTTTTTTATCCTATATAGGTCAATCTTAGGTGGATTTGAGAAAAATGCAAGAAACAGTCCTTTTTAGAGACTTTTTGGGGGCATTTTGAGTTGGTTAGGTGTCTAAATGTGTCCATATAGATTAAAAAAAATTGGTAAAAAGTTTCATTAGGATATTATAAAAATCATAAAATATTAAATTTTCCTTGGGGAAGAGGGATATACCTCACTATTTTTTCTCAGATGTCAGCCAGTCAAGAAAAATCAGGGTTTGGCAAAACAAGCTAATGAAGTCAAAATGGGAAAAGGGATTGATAGGAAGATTTGGAAACCTCAAGAAACATATTTTTATGTGTATTAAATATAAATAGATTATAATAAATAACTAAATTAGGATCATACTTCTCAATATGATCAAAACATCCTTGCACACAATCCAACTAGACAAGCTCCGATTAGGCCTAGCTGGTGATTGAGAGAAAGAAATGAAAAGGAGTGATTGGGAGGTTATGTGATGGTTTTTAAAGATTTAATAAATTATTATGAATCATGAGACACTATTCCAACCATGATAAATCAGTTTAGATAGCCAAAACTAGCAAGGTGCATTTTAAGCCCATTAGGCCTTGAAGGGACCTAGAGCTAATTTGGGGTCCAACTTCACTTTTAACTCTTTTTGAGATATCTATTTAATTATAAAATGTATATTAGATGTATTTAGACATTTATGATATTTTAATATGTATAGGAACCTATAATCAAGATATTTTTAGCTCAAAGACTATCCAAGCATGCTAGAAAGGTGGAAACAAGTTTGATAGGGTGATTTCAAGTGTTCATATCTCCTATGAGAGTTTTCATGGAAACTAAAGGAGTTTTTAGGGGTTATTAGGTTACCTTAACATCATCTTTGTGAATTTTTTTGGTAGTTTCAATGTTAGAGATTTATGAAAAAAGTTTAATAATGTAAACTACCTAAAACCCTTGTAAACCCTTAGTCAAGACCTAATGAAGGAAATAGAGTTGGATAGCTAATATAATGACATATTTTGATCATGAAAGTGATTGGAACTTGTAAACTACTCTCTTAGGCTCCTCTTCGCCCTTTTGAGTTATATAAAATTGTATAAATAGGGTACAAAATAGGGAACTTTTGACTAGTTTATGTGTTTTGTAGGTTCTATAAGGGGTCTATAGATGAAATAAAGTTTGTGGGGAAGATTATTACTTGTAATAAATAACTATGAACATATAATTATTTGGAAAATTTGTTAAGTATTCAAACAATGGTTCTCATCTTAGCCAATCAAAACTGGCATAGTGAACACAATGGTAAGAAGGTTGAAAGATTCAAGTGTGAGCCTTTTTTAATATGTTCCTAATGATTATAAGGTCATGAAGAGTATTTAAAAGTGTCATTAACTCCATCCCATGTATTTTCATGGAAAAATAATGCTAATTTTTAGGCCAAGTGTGAGGGGTGACAGAAAAGGGATTTTCTTAGACTGTAGATGATGATGGCTCATTCCCAAATGATTCTAGATGAATAGGATTGTAAAAAATTCATGATGAGGTATGTCTAAAATCTTTCCCTCTCATTCCAATCATTATACCTATCCCTAGTTAGTTTTGGGATGGTCAAATAGGTCTAAATCATGAAGGCAATTTTTTGAGCCAAGACAAGGATTTTCATGCCACTTTTCATAAGTTTCATGACTTGTATGGACACTTAGAATTATTAAAATTTCATTGTTCATTTCACATATACTTATCATTCAAATTTAACCTATTTTATTAGCTTTATATGTGTCCAAGTGACCTTTGAACTTCCCTTGTCTCACCCCTCTCCCAAATGCTATAAGTAGTGACTGTTTTGGCTCTTTCGAGCAGCCTCCATTGGTTAATGATGAAATTATGGACAATTTTGTATTTTAATGTCTCTTGAATCAATAAAAAAAGTGAATTTTTCTACTTACATGTTATAAAATTGAGTTTTGTTGTAATCTTATTGGTTTTGTGTAGTAAAAGATGATCTTTTCTAGCATGTTATCTTTGATTGTTCACCAAGTGTGCAGAAGAGTAATTGTTACAGGTATTTTTAGTGTTATTTTTTAAGTGTATAAGTGTTTCATTAATTTATTCTCCTAAGGAATCATTCATTACCCTCCTAAGTATCAAAATACCTCTTGAACCTAGCATATGAAACATTGATGTAACAATCTGTCTTGAGATGTGAGTTTTGTGTGAAAGAAGATTTGTTTTGCTCTAAGTAGTATAAGTTAAGTCAATAGGAGAAATTAAATATTGGTTCATCACCTTTTAATTTTCTTATTTTGTCTTCTTAACCCTTTTCATGCAAATTTGATAGGTAAGAAAGTACTTTAAAGAGTGCATCAAGGAAACTATCCCTTCTAAAGATTCATCTCACCAAATTGATCACCCACAACAAGTGAGATGTTTCTATTATGCCACTTAGATGAGGAGAGCTAGGCATCTCCTTAATGGGTATAAATTCAAGTGATAAAAATTATATCTTGTAGTGATCATATAATCAATCATGAATAAATCTTTGATCCAAAACCATTGTGTCACTATATAGGGGTGCCAGATGAAGTCCCCATCCTCCATATCATCTATGGCTTGCTGATAATAATGCAAGTCCCCTAGATGACCATATAAACCTAGCCCTATCAGATACCATCCCTAAACCATTAGATCCTTTAATCCCCTATAGTATCTCAACCCCACTAGTTGCTCAATGGAAATATGCTCCCAAGCCCAAACCTAGAGAAGTGTGATATGGCCAATGTTGCACCCTCTATGATAAGCTATCATATGTAGGTCTATTTATAGCTAGACCAAGATAAATTACTCCCAAGAAAAATGTGCCAAGTGATCAAACATCTCCTAGATAACCCCTATAAGACTAAGGGGGAAAAACCATCCTCTCTTATCAGGTAGCATGAGGCTAGTGACGAGACCCATCAATATCACAACCTCAAGGGGAACTATCCCTTGACCTACTCCTACTCCATCAGCTAGAGGCCATGATAGATGATCTAGTGTGTCAATATCAATACTACCATATACCACCTCCAAGTATATGATAATACCTAACAAGTCATCTAGAACAACCCATCATCCTGCTAACATCCAAGTAATCCTAATGCCTCACATCGATACCCAAAATATATGGTGCACATCCTCTAGTGTCACCATGGCCTCCCCAGTCAATAAATGAAAGGTCAAGGTCTCTGAGTGCCACCTCTCCACCAATGCTGATAAGTAGGACCTATGTATTTGAATAATTGGTAATCATGCCAAGTGATATAACTCCATGGTCTCCAGACTACCCACAAGCTCATTGATCTAGATCCTTTATCATCATAAAATTGTGATCATCACTCTCATGATGTAATAATGTCAACTCACTCCTTCAAATCACCAATAGGGAACCAAGTCAATTATTTTTCCTTTTGTTAATCAAATCTACCTAGATTATTCTAATTTTGGGGTCTAGACTAATCATATATTAGACCCATCCTCTCTTATTCTAATTTTAGGTATGGATTAATCTCCTATGGGCCCCATCCTTCCTTCTGGATATTTCACCATTCTATAGGGCATTTTCACTATTCTTAGTGAACCCACTAAATTGTAGGTCATTCCTGCCAAAGTATAGGGTGATCCTATTACTATTCACTAATTCACCGTTTACTTGGAAATTTTTACCCAAAATTATGAATTAACCAATGCAATATTGAATTCTCCATTTCAACCCATGATCCCACCAAATGGTCAGTGAGTTCATTGATCTCATGGTGATTCCACCATTTTTGTGGGTGAACTCACCAATTGCCAAATTGGGCAATCTACGAGATCACCAAACAACCTACTTCTTATCCATAATAAAAGCCATAAATAAAAAAATCAAATACCAAAAAAGGTACTTATCAATGGTCCACTCCTTGGTGGCCTCTGATACTCTCTCATGCACTCTCCAAGGTGATGGTGATGTGGGATATTAGCAGTCCTTCTTAGCTATCTTACACACAAATATCAAAGCTCTAATTTACTATAGCTAGGGGTGTAAATGAACTATTTTTACCCTGTAGGGGTCAAAATATAGTAAAAAAATTTCACCCCTTGGGCCTCTAGTTGAACCATTTTACCTCTTTTGGGCTATTATTTTATCCCCATTTATCTATTTTTCCTCCCATTTTCTTCTAATTGCTCTATTTCCAACCTCTTTTGCTGAAATTAATGTGATTACTATTTCTTCTAATTAAGGGCCAACTCAACTTGTCAAAATTTTAAAATTTGTCATCTTCCCCTTAAGGGGGCATCATGGACCACCCAAACGATGTTTGGGGTATTTTCATAACTATATTTTACCATAACTCATGCAAACTTTAGTGGAAAATGAGAATGAAATTTATTTCTTCTTATTATAATGACCTTTAATTCTTTGAAAAGACATTGCTTTGATCAAATGTCTCATTACACCTTCTCAAATACAGGAAAAATGTAGACATCCAATTCCTATCATTATTATTCTAAAATTATCAATCTAAATGATATTCTACAATAATGCACAATCTAGACCAAAATCATTAAAATGATTTAAATCGGTTGAAATTATCATGTACAAGTGTTGATTTGTGCTAATATATCCTAGAATGGGAAAATACATGTTATATGATTATTATCTTTTCTTAAATCATTTTGAGTCAAATTACGACCATGCAAAATGACATCCTAGACCACTGAATTCTTCTAATTCAATAGTACACATCATGTGCATGTGTTATTTTATATCCATAATTCTCTAACTAGGGTTTTGTCCCATACACAACTGACACCTTCTAATTATACTCTAGTCAAATTATGACTCAATAAAGTGATATTTTTGACTAGGTTGATTAAGTGTACAATAAATTGCCAAAATATTGAAAAAAAATAATCAAGACCACTTAAGCAAATTAAACCAAATCAAGAGCTTAAGTAAAAATTCCATGAAAGTTGTTAAATATCTAATTACTATAAATTCAATATTCAATTTTGCATCATCTCATGACATTATCTATGGAATGGCATCCATAAGCCATTAATGGGATAAATATCATAATTAAGCCCTTCCATGCCTCATCAATACTCCATTCTTCTAAATATTAATTACATTATTTATTACTTATCTCTCAAAGATTGAATCAGTTCATGGCCACACATCTTGATCTCAAGATGGACAGTCATGGTTGATCCTGAACATTTTTAGAAAGCTATAAATAAGTGAGCCAAAGCCATCATTTTAAGCTCTTTTTGTGTAAAATTACTATGTAGAATTATCTCCACAAAGCTTCAAACAATTGACAAATCTTGTGAGCCTAAGCCATTGGTGCACTAGAAGATGATGGAGGTGCATCCTGCACCTCATTGACATAGACTTAGAACATGTTAGGATCCTACTCCTTAAGAGCATAATTGATTACCTTTGTGTAAGCTACTAAATACAAAATTTAACCAGAAGTAATATGTAACTAAAATTCAAAAACAACACAAAATATTAGAGACAATACAATCTTGTATTAACACTCTTCCAGAAGCAAATACAATGAAGAAATCACACTCTTTCCACACCTCTTGGGTGTACAGTAATTCTCCCTTAAGAGTTCTCTCTCTCAATTACAACCACAATCAACTCAATACCAAGTTGTTGTTCCCTCCACCACTAAGTGACAATCAACTCAACCGTTGTTGCTTACTTCCAGTCCACCAAGTACTCAAAGTACTCTAAGTAGATCTTCGTAATCTTGATCCTTGTTGTGTTGCAGATCTCCTTGATCTTGCTACCCCGCAGATCTCCTTTGACCTTACACACACACACACCTATAGATCAACTGACCTTACTTACCATGTAGAACTCCCTAATCTTGCACACCTACAGATCAACTGATCTTACACTTGGAAGAACCCTTGTCCTTGTCCTTGACAAGTCCTTTTGATCCTTCATTACAATATAGCCCCATGGGTCTATTAAATAGATCCTAAAACAAACAATAATTAGACTTCCCAATTACAATAATTAGAAACACAGACTCAAGACTCAAATTAGTCTTTACATGCAAACTGATTGTCCATCTAAAATTAGACTAGTACACACAGACGATTGATGTCAGTCGATGTCTGTCTGGAGATGACCGACATCGACTGATCATGACCGATGTTGGTAGCTTCTGGTCTACCCCTGACTGATGTCAATTGGCCTGACTGACATCGATTATTGTGACACTCAGCAACCTCCTCCATTTGCATCAGTGAAGCTTTTAGCTCCACAACCTAACAATCTCCCACTTGGAGATAAACAGCTACACCTGTACCTGTACTTGTACATCATCTAATTTTATTTCCTGGCTTGTATCCCTCTTCAAGTTTAATCTTAAAGACCAACAAAAGTTGAATCAAGATTCAACTTCTCCTTTGTTCTCGGCTTTGTTAACATTTTTGCAGGGTTCTTATCCTTGCTAGCCTCTATGACTGCAACAACCTTCTGCATCTCTGAAATCTAGCTAACCATCGTACCACCAATAGTGAACACATATCTTATGGTGCTTCTCCTGTCATCCAAGTAACATGCCATATCCAAATCTACATACCCATGTAGAGAAGTGCCTGATCCTACATACCATGAATCCTTGCTGCTGGTCCCTCCCAGATACCTGAGAATCCACTAAACTGCTTTCTAGTGCTCCTTTCCTGGATTGGCCATAAACTTGCTGACAACTCCCACTGCTTGGGCAATATCAGGTCTAGTACTCATGTACTCAACCTCATCATGTGATTTAGGACACTGTTCTATGAACTGTCCAACCATAGGTGTGCTAACTGGTTCTACATCATGCATATTGAACCTTTCCACTACCTTATTCACATAATCCTCTAGAGATAAAATCAACCTGTGACTTTCCCTGTCTCTAGAAATACTCATGCCAAGGATTTTCTTTGCTCCTCCCAAATCCTTCCTGGCACACCTCTGAGCTACTTTTACCTTTAGCTCAGCAAATCCTTGCATGTGTGACCCTGCAACAAGCATTTACACTACATACAGTAATAGGGTAATGTCGCGACCATTATCTAACCTAGTAAAATAAACACAGTGATTACATTGACATTGACTAAAGCCATGCTTTGTCATACACCTGTCAAACCTATACCACTATCTTGGAGCTTGCTCAAGACCATATAACCTGGCCTTCTGTCTCACCTGTCCATTCTCTCCTTTCTTTAACCTGTGAATCCATTCATCTTTTAGTGCTTTCATTCTAGCTGGCAACTCTACCAAATCTCTCATTTGGTTCTCTTCCAAGGAATCAATTTCCTTATTCATGCCATGCTCCCACTATTTATTGGATTCTACCTACATTGCCTCTTCAAAACTTCTTAGTTCTTAACCATCAGTGAGCAACAAGTAGTATAAAGAAGGGGAATAACAAATTTGAGGCTTACTTACCCTTTCAGTCCTCCACATGGGCGTTTGAGACTCCTTGACATCTTGCTGTCCACCCAAAATCCATTTTAACAGTGATCGATGTTAGTCACCTCTGGCTAACCTCAGTCTGCACTCGACTGATGTCGATTCCTCCTGATCGCCAACATTAGTTCCCTAATTGATGTTGGTGTCCACCTGCCCGACATCATCGACTTTGGTCTGTACATGACCGACGTTGGTTCCTACCTATTCAACGTTGATTCTCAGTTGATCGACATTGATAACTGTGTTTTCTTGTGAGTGATGATTTTTACTCACGAGCTCATTTTGGATCATAACCTTGTCCAAATCAACACTGCCCTGCTCAGAATTATTCAGCCTCTTGAGCTGATCTCAGTCCATCTTCTCCATGAAAACCAAGGCTTTCCAGTTCTTAAGTTTGTCAAAGACATCAGATTTCTTCTTAAGAACATGCATTCCCTTCTCACTCATGTGACCAAGCCTACAGAGCCACATCTTTGCATCTACATATGAATTAGATAAAACAGAAGGAGAATCAGTAATACAAGTAGATAGATAAAGAGTACCTACTTTCTTACCACATGCTAATACAAGTGCACCCTTGGAAACTTTCCAAGATTCTGCTGTGAGAGTTACTGTGCAACCCTCATCACCCAACTTCCTTGCAGAAATTAGACTCCTCTTCAGGATGGGAACATGCATGACATCCTTCAACACCCGTGTGTTGCCCGTCTGCAATTTCAACTGCACTTCCCCTTTGCCAACAATTTGACAAGGCTCACCAACCCCTAAATAAATCTTTCCAAAGTCTCCATGGACATAATCATGGAAAAATACTCTATTTGGGGTTGCATGAAAAGAGGCAACAGAATCTAAAACCCAAGATTCTACTTTATCCAAGGAACATATAAGAGCATCCCATGTAATAAGACCTGCATCATTTGCTTCTTTATTTCCTTCATGCTGATCTTCTACCAACCAACAATCTTTCTTTACATGTTCTTTCTTTCCACAATTTCATAATTGATAATTCTTGCCATTGAATTTCTCCATTCTTAGTTTACTTTCTTCTGCCATTGCTTTACTCCCTCTCAAATAGAAACCCCTGAGAGTGACCTGTAATCAACAAACACTAACCTGCTCCCAACCAGGCTCTGATGAACCTTCAACTAGGCTCTGATGAACCTTCAACCAGGCTCTGATACCACTTGTCAGGATCTGGAGCAAACACAGCTCTGATACCAGTTGTCAGGAATCTAAAACACACAGCTCTCATACCACTTGTTAGTGAACCAAGCTCTGATACCAATTGTTAGGATCCTATTCCTTAAGAGCACAATTGATTACCTTTGTATAAGCAACTAAACACAAAATTTAACTAGAAGTAATATGTAACTAGAATTCAGAAACATCACAGAATATGAGAGACAATACAATCTTATATTAACACTCTTCTAGAAGGAAATATAATGAAGAAATCACACTCTTCCCACACCTCTTGGGCGTACAGTAATTCTCCCTCAAGAGTTCTCTCTCTCAATTACAACCACAATCAACTCAATATCGAGTTGTTATTTCCTCCACCAGTAAGTGACAATCAACTCAACCGTTGTTGCCTACTTCCAGTCCACCAAGTACTCAAAGTACTCTAATTAGATCTCCCTGATCTTGCTCCTTGTTGTGTTACAGATCTCCTTGATCTTGCTACCCCACAGATCTCCTTTGACCTTGCACACACACACCTGCAGATCAACTAACCTTACTTACCATGTAGATCTCCCTGATCTTGCACACCTACAGATCAACTGATCTTACACTTGGAAGAACCCTTGTCCTTGTCCTTGACAAGTCTTTTTGATCCTTCATTACAATACAGCCCCATGGGTCTATTAAATAGATCCCAAAACAAACAATAATTAGACTTCCCAATTACAATAATTAGAAACGCAGACTCAAGACTAAAATTAGTCTTTACATGCAAACTGACTATCTGTCTAAAATTAGACCAGTACGCATAGACGACTGACGTTGGTTGTTGTCTGTCTGGAGATGATCGACGTCAACCAATCATGACCGATGTCGGTAGCTTTTGGTCTACCCCTGATCGACGTCAGTAATTGTGACACTCAGCAACCTCCTTCATTTACATCAGTGAAGCTTTTAGCTCCACAACCTAACAGAACATTAAATATATGGAAAAATACACTTATTGACCACTCTTAGAGGAGGGATGCTACTTGAAAGGTTTGATTTTATTCTTTTCTTAATTAGCTCTTAGAATTCATTAGCAACACCCCTTGAGGGAGTAGGCTTGATAAGTTAGGTCTTTATGCTTATTTTAGAGATTTTTTGACTAATGCATTATCTAATCTTGTCTTGTAATCTTATTCTACACTTTTAACCTAGATTATATGCACTAATTTTACACTATAAGATGCTCTTAGTTATAGGTTAGTCACCAATAAAAACACTCAAATTTAACTCAAACAAAGACAATGTGTGCATACACACCCACGTATTTATTAATTTCTTTTAAACTAGTAATTTCATTACTAGATTAAAGGGGGATTAAATGTAAATTATATTTGGGATTATGTAACATCTCAGTCTTGTACACTTGGAAAACTCAGACCTTGGTTATTCCTCTTAGTTCTACACTTTCCTTGCTCATACAAGTCTCACATCTTATCTATCTTGTGCCCTTTGGCCTATCTATTAGTCTGATAAATCTTATATTGATGACATAAACATTATATCTTGATTAGAATGCTGAAAATATACTTATCTTACACCTATGCAAGTTTTGAGCCTATACCTATTTTATTACTTCCTAAACACTGTCTAAGATAGACAATAATGTCAATGTTACTATCTTACATGATGCAAGTGTCCAGTGCCCTAAAGTCATCCAATTTTTAAATGAAATGTATCCCAATGGTCAACCTAAGTGTTTTAGTGTGAGTTATTACTTTAAAAAAATTGATATAAATACAATATCAACTCTCATTCATTCTTCACCTATGAGACCTAAAAAAGACCAAAGAAACCAAAAAACTTATCAAAAAATACTCTATCAAGCATTCAATTGATCAAAGCTTTCCTATTTCTATACCAGTCATATGTACAACACATCTATAAGTCTAAAGTACTAAAGGAGTAACCCAAGAACTTGATTCACCAAGTTACAAATTAGGTAATTGTTGTACTTGATTTACACACATTGCATGATTCACACACAAGCCAACACATAGGGGAGAACTACACCAGTTTGAGACCTTATTTAGAGTATTATCTATGTAGGAAACATCCTTTGATAGCGAGTCATTGGGGTCAACTCGATACCATATGCCAACTAACCCATTTTTTCTTAAGGTCACATTAAAGATGGAAAGGTAGGGTTTTACCATTTCATAAGGACCGATAATCCATGACCTAGATCTGAATGCACCAGAATGAAGATGAAGCCAAATCCAAAAGTATCTAAGTGGTCACATCTATTTTCATTAGATATTTTGTACTAGACATTGTTGTCAGACTCATATAGTAGCATTGATGTAACCATCCAGCGCTGACACAACTATTCAAATTTCTAAAGGCATAAGATTCAAAATCTAACAATCATTCTAAAATTATCTTTCTACCTACTTTTAGCCTGTTCTAGATCCAGAATTACATTAGCATCAGAACAAACTAAGTACTTATATTCTTTATCATTTCTATATCTAACATAACTATACTTTTATATATTTATATTATCTCAACATAATAAATTTAGTGTATGATTATATTTGAATTTAATATTTAATTAGCCTATTATAGATTTGATTATCACCCTTATACCATTTCATTTTTATATTCTTAACTCTAAGATTAAAGTGAAATATATGCCCCCACATTTAATTTTAGGGCTAAACATTCATATACAAATTACTCAGGAATGTTACAAAAGTATGTAGAACAACTCCAAAGTGTGCAAGATATTTATAGTTACTTTGAGTGTTGTTAATTATTCTATTTTGAGAAAATACAGACAAGTCAAAAACAATTTGTGAAGGACATTAGAATTCTAAGGAAAATGGAAGGCAATTATGAGTTGTACAAAAGGGTTGGTTATTGAAGCTTTTGGTGTTTATACAATTCTTGACATCATGTATGATAACATGTCTCTTTAATATGTGGTGCTATTGAACCTTAGTTCTAATACATCCACCTATTCTTCATAATTTTTTGTTTGCTCTAGGACCCTCTCCCTATGTGACTTCAACCCAAAAAATAATTATAATTGAATTAAAAAAATTATATGCATTGTGCTCTCTTTGGGTGGTGAAAATAAAACTTGTTTTTTACTAGTTCATATTTCAAACAATTACAAAACAAAAATAAACTCTTCTAAAAAATGAAATAAATGCTTATTTTATGAAAAAATTAATCAGAACATAAGGATAGATAGGTGGTGTTGCATGACTGGTCTATTAGAGGAGAAAAATGTTTTACAATGTCTATATATTGTTGAAAAAAACCCAATTTTCCACTTTTAAAGCTCTAGAACACACCAACTTTAAGAAAAAAATGATCTATTAGGTTCTAAAGTTATCAAACACATATATTTCAAACAAACTTATTTATGCCTAGAGCACATGGGAAATTATGTAACTTTCATACACATAAATTTGAAAGAAAGCCTATCTGTTTCATTTATGAAGGCTTGCAACACATAAATTTGAAGAAAAAGCAACACCTAGTGTATTTCAGTAATGCAACCTTCAAATGCATATATTTTGGGGAACATAAAAAAGTGAAGAAACTTCCTTTTTTAGTTTTATGAGCTTTAAAACGAATAAACTTAAAGCATAACCTATCTCAATTTTGAAGAAAAATCTAATTTTCCATTTTTAAAGCTCTCAAACACATAAACTTGAAGAAAAAATGATCTTTTAGCTTCTAGACCTCTCAAAGACATATTTGAAGCAAAACATATTTTTTTCATTTTCTGAACCTTTCAAACACATAAATTTGAAGAAAAAGACGATATTTTATTTTCATAAAAACTTGAACACACATATTTTAAGAACTTAAATTTTTTTTGTAAAACTTTAAAATCTATATGTTACTTTTCAACAAAACATTCCCCTTAATAATGGTACTTGATAAAATTTAAATTCAAAACCTTCTTTGTTACAAACACTCAATTACCAAATGTCATATTTATTACTCTTAGATCAGATGAGTAAGTGGTTGAAACGGGCCTTAGATTGAACAAGAATTTTAATTTAATCCTTGCTCTATTTGGGAGACCTACTCTTTTTCTCTGATCTAATTGGGAGAGTGAAGGAGAAACAAATGTAATAGCTACTCCTTCATTGTTACTATTTTCTGACTCCATTTCCTACACAGCCTTAAATGATTTGCTTGCATTGTTCTCAATTGATTGTAGATTTAAAGCGGAAAATGGTTTTGGTTTACTTTTTTTATTTTGATTAATATGAAAATTATAGCCCCCAAGGAGAAGATGTTTCCTTTCATCCTCTCATCTTAAATGTGTGACAAATTTATAATTTTCTTCTTACAATCTTTTATACACATTTGGTTATGCTTTAAATTGATGAAGACAGTAACTTTTTCTCAATATTTAGATTAAGTATTTCAATTTGTTAAATTTTTTTAAATGTAAATATTTTTTTTTAATTTTTAATTTTTCATTTTTTCTTAATAAGAAATCATTTTCTAATAATTAGTAGACACCACTTTTGGACCTTTAGACTTTATGTCTATTGTAAAGTCATATATGTTAGTGCTTTTAAAGGCTTTCAAATTATGGTTTGATTTATTTGTTCTTTTAGGTATTGTGACCAAAATTAAGATTGTTGATTTAGTGATGCAATGTTATTATAAATGATATTCTTTATTTGATATATATGTTTTTACCAAGAAAAATGTGTTACTTGTTTTTTTAATTATTGAGATGATTTTTATAAAATGAAAAGATCTATTTCTATATTTATTTTTATTCCACATTATTTGATGTATATATAGTTATTGAAAAAAATGCTTAAATTTTTTTTATTTTTTAAACTTATTTTTATTTAGTATCATTTAATATATATTTTAATTTAAAAAATAAATCTACTTATTTTTTATTATTAAAATAATTTTTACAATTTGAAAAGAGATCCATTTTTATACGTATTTTTACGATTAATTTTTTCACATTTTTTCTGGTTTCAAATTAAGTGTAATTGCCTTCGTCATTATTATTGGTGATTTGTTAATTACATTCCAGGACATTCATTCAATTAGATTATTAACTACAGGGCATATTGCTTTCCCCATCCCCCCCGGAATTGGCCACACATTTAAGGTTACTTGGGATTTCTTTATAAGAGTAGACATTAAGTGGAAAGCGAAAATGTTGATTGCTCAACTTAGGACAAGCTCTCATCATCTTAGGTGTGAAACGAGTAGATGGCTAACTCCTAAAGAGGATTGGGAGGAGAGAATATGCCTCTTTTGCAACAAAGGCGTGGTGGAGACGGAACGACACTTCCTCTTGGAGTGCGAGGCATACAAAGACATCCAATACAGATATGGTGAAACTTTGAAAATCGCCAACCTGGACACCCTGTTTGAAGCGACAAAACTGGGTAATATAGCGAACCTCGTGATCAAACTTCACAGCAAAAGGAAGAATCTCAAGAAGGAAGTTCAAGGAACTTAGGGAACGTTTTGTGGCTGAAGTCTTGTTTTCAAAGGGATATGCGCGATTAATAGGTCCCATACACTGCTGGAGTCTCGTGAACGTTAGTAAAATCCTTCATTCATTCATATAGAGAGATGCAAAGGAAGAACATTCTCTTTAAGTACACGTGGGGGTCACTGATTACACCACGCCGAGCATAGGGTGCATATTTGTTCCAAACAGTTTGGAATAAATCGCAACCATCTAATGTGAAGGATGGATGAGTTGGCTAAATATGCAGAATCCAGATGTGAACAGAGCGAAAATGGATGCATCGAATTCCCCCGATTCCCAATCCCATCAAAGGACGTGACATTTTCGGACTTTTTACCGTTAATTTCAACGTTGGGTAGGCCCTACTACCAGTTTTTTTTGTTTTAAAAAGTCACCGACGATAAAAAGGTCGCCGACGCATCCAATGCGATGGATAAAATGATAAAATTTGGGCCCTCTTCACGACCTTTCACTTGCAGCAAACAGTATTTAGGTGGAGAGTGGAGTGACGAAGCAATTTGTGGGGGTGAAGGCAGAGGCAGAGACGGATGGACCATTTTCACTTCTCTCCATCTTCTTTTTCCTCAGATGTAGATGAAGATGCAGTTGATCAACTGTTATCGCAATTCATTGACGAGGAGGTTCTGAAAATCACTACTAATCCTGTGGGAAACCGAGGTTCTCTCGACCCAGAAGTGGAAGCCCGGTATGAAAAACTCAAGGCACGTGACTCGAAACCGCAACCTCCTGCACCGAACATAGAAACATCACCACATCACGACTCTTGTTCCAACGATTCCATCTCGTGGGGCACAACAGCGGAAGGGGATTCGAACTCGAGCTTTAGCGAGCGCACCTCTTCCAGAACGTTCATGGCCTCGCCGTCTCACAGATCCAGGTCGATTTCTCCTCCTCCTTCCAGGTCATGCTTTTGTGGGTCCTCCAAAAAGCTGCTCAAAACTCTCAGCTCTAAAAAATCTCAGGCTTCTCATAGCTCAAGGTTTAGCTTTAGGCAAAACCCCCAGCTTAAGTCTTGTACCGGTATTGATAAAAGCTCATCTATGCCTGAACGAAACATTGTCAAAGATAATTATAAAGGCGGTTTTCAGGATGAACTTGATTGTCTGTCTGATGAGGAGTTTTTGACAGATTTAACTACTTTTTCGCTGAAAAGCCAAGAGAAGCACCTAAAGAAAGCTGTGCAGGAAGAACTCAAGGTCAACCGGGATGCCGAGGAATTGGTGAATTGGGTAAAACAGGCTTCTGCACGGATGGACGTTTCTGTTGTAGATGACAATGATTTTCTGTCGGATGATGAAGAAGAATTGAAGAAATATTAATGCCCTTCATGCCCATGTTAGGGTTCTTGTGTGAGTAAAGGTGCACTATATCCTAAACTGTATTTTTTTGGACGGGTGAATTGCCCTATTTTAGGACTGTGGTTTTGACTTGCACTTTGTTGTGCGCTCAGTTTATCTACATTGTATGTATTATGGTGTAGACTCTCTCGTTCAGTTGTTTTGAGGGTATGCTCTAAAATCCATTGTTCATGTTTTTGTATTCAATGGCTGCACAGGACATAAAATTTGTAACATGTGTATTGTAATTCAGTATAAAGGTTACCGTAGTGTGATAAGCAACGAGTTTAAGCTGATATAAATATATCCAGGCGGCATATCTTTTCTATTTTGAAGTTTGATGAAAAGCAGGATGAATGAGAAATCAAATGAGTATATCCTTTATTTTAAATGAAATTTTCTAGTTTATCTTTACATATATGTATTTGCAAAGCCCGTCTGAAAGTATTGACTATTAATCTTAGAAGCCATGTACAAATATAATCACTATGGATAACTAATAAAACCTAAAAGACCATAAGAAGGTATTTGCTTTTTAAGAATAGCCTCTGAAAATGTATTTTGCCTGTGGTAGACAAATTATGAGACACCAATTGTATTTCCCAGCTGCACAAGGTTTTCGGATCTTATGACATTTGCCTAACTTTCAAAGCATACTTTGAACACTCGGTGACCGAGCCATGTTTTGTTAATTTCAATGGCAATGGTTTGAGTTGTGTTCTTCTATAAAAACAGGGGAGATAATTCTATCTTAAAAAGTTCCTTCATGATGATGCTATACTTGCAAATGTACCCCTCGAGTGCGTGATTTTTCTGTCGCTTCTTTTAACGGCCTTATAATCGGAACCCAGTTTGGTAGCATGCCCTAATTCTAATTTTAATACTAGTGATGGAATATGACAAATCTGCTGTTAGCAATATATCCTAGCCTGCCAAAGTAAGCTCTGCATTGGCATATATTCCTTTTCAGATAATGAAATTGGCGAGTGCAATTCTTTGGAAGTAAGACATCTTGTCGGCATGAGCAGGAAGGGAGAAGACACTCTGGAATCTGTTATCATGCGAGCATTAGATAATTGCCTGTACCCCCTTTAAAATAATGAAAACTATCAGGTGTCATCTCGCATTTTCTTTTGTTGGTAATCCCCCCACAGTGAGAGTGCATTTCTATTTTTATAGTTGAGATTCATCCCCCGTGTTCGATTTGGGTATCTCTTAAATTCTTCAGTTTGTTATAACACTTTACCATATGTAATGCAGCACCTCTATCACTTCTCCATATCCCTTTGACACGACTTGAATCTGCATCATGTTGGGCCTTTCTCAACCTGCAGATAAAAGAATAGCAACAAAACAGAACATCAGACATGATTTTTCCAGCTGAACATAGAAATTTCTCCATGCATATACAGAAATGGCTGAGAATGCTAAAAGGATAAAAATCAGAAATCCAAAAACAGAGCGCCATTGAATTAATAATAAGTCCATTGGAAACCACATTAAATTTACAGTCGAGATCGGAGTTCCAGATACAAAATAACAACAGGCCGTATGCTGCATATTCCTCAAAACTACAACATCTACACCTTTAAAATAGTTGGAGGTGTCCCTGCATTGCTCGCCTACTTCACCTACAGCTACTATTACTATTATTAGAAATACAGGGTGCCAGATTTGAATTTTACAAGAATTTCTCAATAAGAGTAATAGATTATATAGCCTTGCATCAATCTGCCATTTGATATCCATCTGATCAGGGTTTGCTTATTGTAATGTTTATGCAGAATTATGCAGAATTGGGGCAACCTTAGATATGGGATTGACTGCGACTCAACTATACCATTTTGATAGCCTTGCATCAATAGATATCCATCTGATCAAGTCTTGCTGGCTGTAATATACAGAATTATGCAGAAATAGGGCAACCCTAGATTTTGGGATTGATTGGGAATGAATTATGTCGTTTTTACCTTAAACAAAAATTAAATTAAGCATGAATTATTATGATATCGTGAATCAGACCATTAATGGTTATATATTTAAATATATCTTTTTATAATAATCTTTTATAATTTTGAACAATATGACTAAAATTTTACCTTGAATTTCATATAATCTATAAAAAAACTGAATTTCATATAATCTACTTAAAAAATTAGTTGTATTTTGGAAAAAAAATCCATACGACCATCAACTTTAACCCTTAAGTACAAGCCACATGATATCATACTAAGGCAAATCATTAAAGAAGGCATATATGTTTAAAGTTAACAAACAATCTTCCAAAAGATTGTTATTATATAAGTTGTGAAAGCTTTAAATCTTTATGTTTAAAATTGTTTTGTTGTAAAATGTATTATAACTGATGTATTAATGTCCACGTCCCATAGTCTATAATATCCAGCACATCATTGTTGATGTATTTCATTTGCAAGTACAATTCACAATTTTTAAGTAGGGGTTTCATAAAGGGGGCTGCTGTACCTATTTTTAATGAGTGGGTGGCCCTATAAAAAATAAAAGGTATGTAATGGAAATTTTAGAATCTTTTTTTAAAAGTGAGGTGCCGACTATTATTTAGAGGGGAAGTTTGAAGGGTTGAAAAAAAAAGGGGCGTGAAAACATTTTACCAATTGTAAATATATGAGTGGACAATATTTATGTAAACTATAATTATAAATAAAAATATAATAATTTTAATTATTTCCTATAAAATAGTAATATACACTCATAATTTTTATTCCATGAAACCACTTTTGCTAAATATGCTCCTAAATTTACTCTGCCCCCCCCATGAAATCATTTCTTTAAAAATAATGATTCTCACTCAACCCAATCTACATTGGCATTGTGATATTTTTGTAAAATGCCTCTAATATTAAGGTTTTTATGTTTTCCTTAAATAAAAAATAATCTTTTTTTTTTGCAATGTCCCGTATTATGGTCAATATTTGCCTGGAATAAATTAGGTATTGGACAATTTAATTTTTGTTTTAACAATTAATTTAATTTTTAATTATATATATTTTACAATTTATAATTTTATTTCGAACTATTATAAATATATAGAGATGTATGTTACATACAATTAAGACTTAAATTATTCAATTATAATTTTTATTCATTTTTTTTTAAGGATTTTACACAAATTTCAATTTCTGAATCAAATTTCAGAATCCTTGCCTAACTACATTACTATTATTCATCTGTCAAATCCATATGTGAAGGTACATCTACAAAATACATTAGAAAATGCAAAAGTAGTAGCTCTTCGGCCAACTTTTCACTTGCACCAACATTTTGACTGAACACTGATAACAATGTAAATAACAACACCACAAATCTGAAGTGCTAACAAGGATAATCTTATTATTCAAGAGCTATTTCCTTTAGAGTTTTCTATTTGTTACTTTTCTAATACTACCAACAACATATGCATTTTGATGTTCATTGTTTACTAAGCCCACAAATCTTACCTTTAGGAAACTCAGATTGAAGATTTACATAACCATGACCCATTGAAAGATGCAATTAATGCCAAAGCTAAAACCAGTTTGCGTCAGCTAAAAGTTACAAAATATTAATTTTTTTTACTTTTTAATTGCAGTGGAAGGTATTAGTCATCTTCAAGTTTTATTATTTAGATGTTAAACTATTCGCATATGCATTTTTGTGAATAGGAGATAAAAAATGCTGATGTTAAAGAACTACAAGACCTAGTCTCTTACACCTTTGTTAGTATTTTCATTCTTTTACCTTGCAAAAAGGCAAGTATTTTAGTTGCAATGCAATTCTTGTTTTCGTTTCAAATGACTCTTATTCGTTAAACTTATAATTTTAAGCAATTGTTTATAACAATTTTAAATTTATGTTATAGTGTAATTAATTATAGTTTGTTATTAAATTATTTAATTGTTTAAATAAATAATTATTTTTTAATGGTTGAGAAATACATATACAATTGATGATCCTCCACCCTCTCTTTCGGATGCTATTGCTTTTGCTTAATATTGGTGTTTGTTGTTGAGTGTCATGTTTAGTCCAACTTGCTCCTGCTTTCCTCTGACATAAAATGTGAGTCCTGAATACCAAGCGGCTACCTTACTATATAACCT
The DNA here is from genome assembly GCA_037957365.1 of Torreya grandis. NCBI lineage: Eukaryota > Viridiplantae > Streptophyta > Pinopsida > Cupressales > Taxaceae > Torreya > Torreya grandis. The sequence goes on from JARHVA010000444.1 coordinate 2,118,206, forward strand.
TCATGTATTATTATTTTTTCTAATATATGATATTTTGAAACGTTCCAATAATTAATATGCAATTGATTATATATTATTTTGAGTTATACAATAATTAATAAATTAATTTTAAACATCTATACAATTAAATATAATAATCAATTATTTAATTGAAATTTATTAACTTTATTTATATACTTAAACAATAAACAAACAAATATTATTTTATCATAATTTACACTAATTTTGCTTTCTAATTACAATGTAATACAAGAAATATTATTTTGATGTTGTAATAACTATAGCATAAAAATGAATAATAATTTTTTTAAATGTAATTAAATCAAATTATATCTAATTTAAATTATAAGTAAAATTTAATGGACAAAACATTAGTTACAAAATTTAAAGGTACAAAAATTGAGATCTATACCTTTATAGTTTGTGTTTTTTTACTCTAGACTATTTATTTTGTAGTTGAACAATGCATAAAATTAAAAGTTGCCAAAATAGTAAATGAAAAATGAAGTGAAGAGGGTATTTATAGCCAAGGATTAACCCCAAACCCTCTCAAGAATTTAACCAAAAATGTTAGTTAGGTCTACTTTGTTTGGTGATAAATAGAGCCATTAGGCCTCGAACTATGTTGTCTTGGGTTTACAGAGTTCCTTAATGTGCACTAAAGTCCCAACAAGGTTGACAAGTCAACATAGTACAAAAAGTGGGTAAAAGAGGTTTTTGCTTAGGTAGGGGCTATTTTTGATGGTGAATTTCTTAGTGGAGTGTATAAGTAGGTTTTTATTGCTTAGGTAATTGGATACTAGTAACTTGTAGTGGTTTTAAGTAATGATATAAGGGCCAACAATCCTACAAAGCACCAAAGCTCTACCAACCCATTTCTTGGTGCACCCTTTAAGGCATGCACTCATAGAGATTAAGATTTAATGGGTTACTGTAAGAGAGAAAGCATCAATAATTGATAAAATTTAATAAAATTATGTGTATACATATTGCACTCAAGGAGATAATATATTCTATAGTATTATTTGAGCATAACACAATCATAATTCTTTTAAACATGTGCAATTGGTTTATCATAATGGCATATAAAGGTGGTTCTATGGAAAGTGAAATCATTCCACCACTCTATCCGAATGGATGCATATGATGGTTATGGTGAAAGATTCCAAACCCAAAAAATGAGATAGATGGTGCCCTCATGGTAAAGGAGGGAGGTGTTTAGGAATAATTAATTGTGTGTAACTTTGAAGTGGTTTTTACTACACTTTGCAAGGATGGTATTTTGGTATGATATAACATATTTAGAGTACACAATAACATGATGTCCATTGGTAAGATAAAAAGAAAATACATTTTACTCTGAAAGCATATAATGGTCTAATATATTGAGGACCTCATCCATGCTAGCATGATATTTGGACCATGTTAACCAAGTAGTGGGAGTTAATGATCATTATTGGAGGAGAGGGTCCACTAGACCCCATCAATTTTTGAAATAAAACTGCACATCAAATTCTTTGCCACGCCATCACATTGGTAGGTTACTAACCTTGTCCTTGGGACTTTCCACCATATTAAATTATCTACACACAAGTCATGTGGCAAGAGGTAGGTTTCCAACCAAATATCACCATAAATTTGATCTATTAGGACCATAATTTAGGGTACAAATATTGATAATCCATAATGAATTCCCATTAAAATTAATGAGAAGACAAATATCCTTGTGTGATGGATCACTCCCTGTGGCAACAATTGAGGGGGATTTTTTTGGGAAACCAAGATACTAGTGCTGTTATGACCATCTTCATGTAGAGTGGAAAAGTAAATGGTGCCAAAATAAAGCATTTATGAGAAGTTTGCAAGATCAACCCTAAAACTTTAACTTCTTACACACAAACAAAATTTAAATCTCCCATTTATTGATAGGTATATCACATAGATAATTTACTAGAGGGATCTATGAGAGATCAAACATTCAAAGATAATATATTCATTAGGGAGTATCATCCATATGAAATTCCCCTTTAACATCTTCAATATATTCAAGATCCATGAAACTATTTCCCAAAAGAGTTTTTTGATTTGGTAAAACAAAATTCCAAAGCGAAATAGAGCAGTGCTTATCCCCATTGTCTTCTTAGGGAGAGTTTCCACCACCATGAGGTGGATTGCATGACCTACTAGAGGTAAGACTACTTGTAGATGATGTCCTAACAAGAGATAAACTCATGTAAGGTTGAGTAACTTATGAAACATGACTCTATGAGGACATTTACACATTAAGAATCTTGGGGGAAGGATTGATGTTTCATACCTCATAAGAGTGTTTTAGAACATAAGGTTTAATGATTAGTTGGAAACTTTTGTTATCGAATGATGATTTTTTATTGGTAATCATTATCTAACCATTATTGTTCTCTACCACCTTAAGATTATCAGTGCATGCTTTTTCAACAAAAGGGATTCAATAACCTCATGAGGGGGAAGTCATTGATTCAGTGGTTTGGAGACTAAAAATGAAAATAAGTGTTGTTAAGATTGAAATAGACAACCTTTTATTCCCAACACTCAGTGCTAACTTGCATATCAATGGATTATTTCAAATAATTAGATAAGTTGACCTTAACATAGCCACACTTTTTGGGATGTGTTGAATATAACTTAATTTGTTCATGACATAAACAAACCCTATGAGGTGTAGATTTTTTTTAGAAAGGACCATAGAGGAAGTGGGAGGTCAGGAAGCTCAATCCAAAGAAGCACTCAAAGGGATGCCTTGTTAGTAACTTTAAAGGTACAGGTCTATGGGGACAAAATAAAAAGTGTGTTAATAAGAAACGAATATCTTGATTTAGTAAAAATATATTGGGCTTTGGATGACTCCTTAAAGGATAAAATAAAAAATATCCTTGCGAGGTTTCAAATGCTAGTGACATGGACATCCAAGGGTTCCCATTAATGTCAAAACTAGGCATTGAAGGAATCCTCCAAGGGGACGCAACTAATGAAGTAAGATATAAAAAAATAATTTTCATTAAAACTTACATACATTATATATGACATTAGGCTATAAGTAAACATCATGCTAGGGGAGAGAGAGTAAGAAGTTATACCTTGTAAAATTTCATCATGAATTTCTTGGCTTGCTTCAGCTTCATCCTTCTTTCTATCTGTAACAATAGTTTCAATAGAGGGGGCAAAGACAAGTATATAAAAAATTCCAAAATGGTGGTGAGTTAAGCATAATAAATGCATGATTATCTTTCAAACTCATGCAAGCACGGTGTAAGGAGTAAGAAAGGTAGGAAATCAAAACAAAGCAAAGCCCACTTAAAACCCTAACAAAACATCTTATATTGGCACTTTTTGATGTCATATCTCCTTAACTTTTGATCATAATTTGAAATGTTAATATGAATTAGAAATCTCATTAAGCAACATAGTTTAAATGACCCAAAATTATGCCTTTGGAAACTTTTTAGGTGAAATTCTAGACAAAAGGGCCAAAAAAATGTAAAATATGAAAATGTAAAAAATACTAAAAACTTAAGTATTCAAAATACTAAAATTATACTGTGAAGGTCCATTTAGATCAATCTTTCCTTGTTGATAAGAGATGGGCCCCATTTATTCTATTATTTAGATCAAGTGGGTTTTTTTTATTAATTCGAGTTCATAGCAAGCCACTTTTTTTGTATTGCCAACTTCTCTACCTTCACCACTTAATAGAGTGAGATATATTGATGGTTTATTTATTTGACCACTATATAAATGTTTTGATCAAGTCACTAGTGTTTTAGAATTTGGGTTTAGTGCTTTATTATGCAACTACTCATAAATATATAATGTGTCAAAAAGTGGTAGAAAGTAGTGAAAGAACAATCTACATTAAACAATGATACAACCTAAATTAAGGTGGCAAGTTGAGTTCAAATACGATTTCATCCACATGTTTGGAAATGGTGTATGGACCATATTGCATAGGCATGAGATTATTATTTAGACCATTGATCCACTCCTTTAGAAGACACGACATAATTTTTCAGTCCATTTTGAATTAATGGGGAACATTATGTTGATCATGGCATTGCTTATAACTCTCATGTTATTCTATAAAAAATCCTAAATCTATTTTTGAATATGTCAAATGTGTTTGATAAACATGGTTTCCTTTTCTATGTCTTTCTATAAAAGGGGTGATGTTTCCTCCAATACAATGAGAAATGTTACATATATGGGGGAAAGTGGTTAGAACTATAGTATTATGAAATATATGTCACAAGATCGATTACCATATCATTCACCACAAGAAGAAAATGAAATAAGATGTAAACATGGAATTATGAAGTGTTGTAGCAAATTTTTTTAATGAGAATACAAACATAACTTCTAAAGTGTCCTAGTTCTAACACTTAATTTATTACAAATGTTTATGAAGGTTAATTATATATAATCAAACTCAACTAGGGCATGATCTATGTGGATTTACCTAAATAAATTTTGGCCATAGATTAACAACATACAAGACTTATATCATGATCATTCCTAATAAATATTAAAATAGTAACTATACTAATTTTTAAATTTATTTGAGAGTGTTAAGTGGCAAAATGTATAGTGTTAATGAACTAAATCCTTTTGTCAATCATAACACTCAACACCCTCCCTTAAGATTGACTTAGGGATTTATGTGTTATTAACACACTCCCTTGATGATAACATCCAACATCACAAAAATATCTCAAATATAAATAAATGGAATCTATACGTAATATTAAAATTAGTACCTGATGTAAGGATTCTCTAAAATATGAAAATTAGAATACCATTATAGATCCAACACATATATAAGATAATGGTCTACAAAGTAGTCTAGGGATATAAATAAGGGTCGTGAACACATGAGGGTTTAAAAGATTTAAAAGGTGAATCTATAGATACATTAGCAAATGAAGAGCCTTAATAGATACAAGGTATCATTACATGTTGAACTAAGAGATATGAGAAAAAAAGGGGTGCCACTAAGCATAAGAAAGAGTGTTTCTCTTAATTTTCACTCATTTCTTAATTTGGAAGAAGATAAGAAACTAGTAATAAGGGTATGGCATAAATACTTGGTTGGTGATGCACATGTAATCCAGACGAAGATGGTGAACTCCTCTCTGGCTAAGAAGGAATAACCTACAAATAAGAAAGCACTAACAAAGGTGGTTGTTAGCAAGATAGTTGAGTGGACTGCCTAGCATGAGCTAGATCTAAGAAGCATACATTTGCTAGGAGACTGTCAACCCACTATTGATAACAATCAAGTTGGAAATGATAAAAGTGATGTACTTGTATAAAGTAAATGAAATGTAATACAAGAAGAAAAGTATAATGCTTGTTTAAAGAAAATGAATAAATATGACAAAAGTGGGTCAATACTCATGCTAAAGTGGGTGAGGTCAGGTTTCAAAAATTAGAAAATGGTCTATGAATAAGTAGGAACATAGAATGTCAAGTTTGGTTGGAGGTAAGGGTCTCAAAAATAAGTTGATGTTATTTTTTGCCATAGTGACCATCATCAATTGGGTGAACCATCAATAGTTAAGTTGACTGTCGGTGGTTGGGTAACTATCGGCAGTTGGGGGTGACCATCGGTGGTTACCTATGGATTTTTTAAGGTATTCAAAAAAGAGTTGGAGAAGAGGTAGGTGGTCAGATAATGGTTCTGTTAAGGATATAGTGGAGAGAAAGTAAGGCACAAATAGGTCTAATTAGGTCAGGTAGGTTATAAATCTAAAATAATGAAGAATAAGTAGAATATACCTATAGATTACTAGATGGTTGATGGTTGAAGGTTGAGGTACTTTTGCTAGAATAACAATACTTTGGCCTCAAAATAAAATTTGATAGAGGTTTGGGTCTCTTTTGCTATTGTTGAGTTACTGAAGGAAGACTGGATATTGAAGAGTTAGAATACCTATGTAAAAGAAGATTTGATAGCTTAAACATCCATATTTTTCACCTCCCACTCCCCTCTTTTTATAGGCAAAGAGATGGAGGATGGAAGGTTCCCTAGAGGGTGAGATTGTTGATCACAATGCTTGTAAGTTTGTTAGTGCTATATAAGATGAATTTATTAAATTTTGCCTCATTATCTTAGACATAGCTGGTGATGTGTTAAGAAGGTGAGGAAGTGAGGACCTGACTGTCGATGGTCAGGCTAACCATTGATGGTCAAGGTAACCATTGATGATTAAGTTGACCATCAATGGTTGAGTTTTGAGGGTAAAAGGGTCAAAGTAAGTTAAAATGGGCTAGTTAAAAAGATAAGTTAGTAATTGATGAGTTAGCTATCTAGGTGGTCAACTAGACTTAAGGTCTGAAAAGGGTCCTAAGGTGTTTTGACAACTAGAACTATCATGTGCAATTTTTTAGTGTCTACATTTTGACCCTTTTTATTATACAACATTGAATTAACAAGATGTAAAATAAAAACAAATTACAAGTCAAAGTCTATTTACCTCGAGTATGGGAGGAGGTGTTCTCCCTTAAACTAGGATTTAATGAGGTGAAACCCAAATTGAGTTGGGCTTTGATAAGAAGTATATGGTGAATCACAAGGTGTTGAAAAGAGGTTTTGGCATTTGAATTACAATCATGCACAAAAAATGAGACTAAGGGCAATAATCAAGATTACACAAAGACTAAAGTTGCCAATGTTGGTAAAAATAAGGTAGGTTCTAAAAGAATAAGTGATAGGATAACTGGTCCACAATGTTAGTCATCACTGATTAGGTTAATCTATAAGTATCTTAAACAGTGTTGGTGTTTTCATAGGTATCTGAGGTAGAAAGTGTTCCTTTGAAAAAACAAATGGTCTAGTTATGCACAAGATGGTGTAAATTCAAATGTTCAATATGGTAAGGTTGGTGCGATCAAAAAGACCAAGCAAGGTCACCACAAAATATATGATAGTTGGGTTAAAAAATGGCCAACGCCGAGGTGGAAATGGTCAGTTGGTTGGTTGATTAGAGAGGGTGTTCTCTAATGGTTCATGGTTATTTTGTGAAGAATATGTGCACTTTGAAGGTTGGTTAGTGGTATTCAAATGGGTTGCCTCATTTTGATGTACCACTTGGTTCGATTGAGAAGAAGGGTAATATCCAATGGTTGGGGTTGATAGAGAAGGTACTCTCCAATGGTTCATGGTTAAGGTAAGGTGGATTAGTTTGTGGAATTCAAATGGGTTTTCCCAATTTGATATACCAAAAATGTTTGGTGGAGAAGGGTGAATCTAAAAAGGGTAGAGAAGGTGACTCTCAAATAGGTTCACTAATTGGTTAGTTTGATAGGTTGGTTTTAATGACTAAACAATGAGAAGACATGTCTTATTAAGTGGTCATGAATGTATAAGGAGGAGGTTAAATGCTCTGATTGACAAAGATCATGATGGCAAGATGGGTATGCTTATGAACATAAACTCTTATCATGCTTTTGCTTTATTGTTAGTTTGATGATTAAAAAAATGTAGTTTGATCACATGGTGTCAAATAAGCTCAAAAATTTCTTGATTTATGGAGGACAAAAGGGGAGATAGATGATAGGTAGTGGGTGATAGGTAGGGTAACCTTATTGTGGGGACAACTTACCCCTTCTATAGGTGACCTAGGAACCATGATAGACAAGTCCATGTCATATGCTAAGTGTAGAATGATCGATGTAGAAAGTCTACTGATGTTATTATGAAAGTTGATTGTAACTTTTTTGAAACTGATTGGTGTTTGATTTTTATATAAGGTCTATTATTACTTAGTTTTATATGTTTGAGAAGCTAATCAATATGAGAAGATTCAAATGATTGCTTTTGACAAAGTTGACTTAGCCATCATTTGAGGGAGTGGTCTAAGTTTGGATTTGTTCATGTTTAATAACTATTCTTCAAGGAAGTAGTCTAATTTAAGTTAAAGCAATTTGATTATTTTGGGCAACTATCCTTCAAGGGATCAGTCTGCATGATAGAGATGTTGACCCAAGTAATATTTTGGTATCCCAAATTATTTATATGTTGGTTTAGACATGGACTGTCTATATAAGACTAAAGTTTTCCTATATGGAGGAAAGACCATAACACAAGGAGGTTGATGATGGGTGAAAGGGGTGGTTTAAGTGACAACAACCATGGGAATCTATACTAAAAAAGTTGTAATGTACCATGAGGATCATACCATGGGTAGATCTATGGTATCCATGCTTAGGATTAGGCTAAGTTTATGATGGATAATCACATTATTTTATTTTTCATTAGTTGTCATTAAATATAAGGAGATGAAGGTGATTGAAAATAAGGGATGAGCTTAAGTTAGACACAAAATGACAAGGAACTTGGTTTAACTAAAGAAAAGACATAAATGCAAAAGAATTTTGAGGAGGTTGATGTTTTAATATGCCCTAGATATATGCTTACATAAGTGGTTGATGTCAATCAAGAGAGTATATGTCCCCCAGTTACTTTTTGACACTTGATTAGATGTGGAAAATATTTGAGTTGACAAAAATGTGAGGTTGGTTAGGTGATATCTTGGTAGAAAAGGATAATCTCCAATGGTTTTTCAGGAGATGGAGAAGGGTAATATCCAATGGTTGGGGGAGAAGGTGAATCACAAATAAGTTGGTGGAGAAGAGTAATATCTAATGGTTGGGAGAGAAGGTAACTCCCAAATAGTTTGGTGATTGCAAAAAAAATCATGAAAAAGGTGACCCAAAATGACTAAGGTTAAAGTCATTTGGTTGGTTAGTTGGTTGATGGATAATGGTAACCTCCAATGGTTTTATGGTTAAGGTAAGGTGGTTGGTTGGTGAGTGCTTAGGTATCAAAGGTAGGATATGATCTTGAGAAGGCACAACTAATTAGTTAGGTTGGTAAGGTGGAGAAGGGTAATCTCTAATAGTTGGGGGAGAGGGTGACTCTCAAATAGGTTGGGTGGTGTCCAAATGAATTTCTCCAATTTGGTATACCACTTAGTTCAAGTTGGGTTGATGGAGAAAGTACTCTCCAAAATTTGAGGAGAAGGTGACTCCAAAATAATTTGGTAGAGAAGGGTAATCTCTAATGGTTGGGGGAGAAGGTGACTCCCAAATAGTTTGGCAATCACAAAAAAAAGGTGAAAAAGGTGACCCAAAATGACTAAGGTTAAAGTTATTTAGTTGGTTGGTTGGTTAATGGATAAGGTTAATCTCTAATGGTTTCATGGTTAAGGTAATGTGGTTGGTTGGTGAGTGCTTAGGTATCTAAGGTAGGATGTGATCCTGAGAAGGCATAAATGGTTGGTTAGGTTGGTAAGGTGGAGAAGGGTAATCTCCAATGGTTGGGGGAGAAGGTGACTCCTAATAAGTTTGGTTGGGTGAAAGAAAAAGGTAATCTTCAACAGTTCAGGGTTGGTTGGTTGATAGGTTGAAGTAAAAATGCTAAAAAGTTAGTTTGATTAATTTTTAAGGTATGGTTTGGGTTGATAAATTGTCAAAGCCTTATGGAGGGAAAATTCCCCTAATTTATTTTTTCTATAGATGGTTAAAGATGGGAAAATGATCCCAAGGTGAAGTTTTGTTTAATAAGAGGGTTTAGGAAGGGTGAATATGACTTCATCCACTTGAAAAAGGGGGTGTTAGTTTTTAGTCTTTAGGTGTTAGTCGTTAGTTGGTTCAATTTGTAGGTGGTGGTTTGGGTGGTATTTCCTCTATTGCTCTAAGGTTAGAAAAATATTGCTGGGCCTAATTTTGGTAGGTTAGGTAGTTTTTATGGGTTTATCTTTGTTTAGGTTGTTAGATAGGTTAGTTATGGTTGAGTTAAAATGTATGTTATTGTGGTTGATTTATTTGGTGTAGAGGTTGGTTTGATTGGTTAAGAGAGTTAATATAAATGGTTGAGTTAGTTTTTTGGTTGGGTTAGTTTGATTGTTTGGTTTGGTTGGTTAGGTGAGGTTGGGTAGATGGTTATAGGAAAGGTTAGGCCAATGGTAGGTTTCATTGGGTTAATGGTAGGTTTGGTTTGGTTGATGGTATATGGGGTAGGGTTAATGGTTGTTAAGGTTGGGTTGATGGTAGGTTTCATAAAATTGGTAAGTGGATGAGGTATGTTGGTTGGTTCCATGTGGGTAAGTGGAAAATGTTGGTTGGTTGGTTCCATATGGGTGAGTGGAAAAGGTTGGTTTGTTGGTTACACATAGGTTTGTGAAAAAGGTTAGTTGGTTTGTTCCACATGCGTAAGTGGAAGAGGTCAGTTGGTTGGTTCAACATAGATAAGTGGAAGGGGTTAGTTGTTTAGTTTCACATGGGTAAGTAGAAGAGGTTGGTTGGTTCTACATGGGTAAGTGGAAGAGGTTGATTGGTTGGTTTCACATGGGTAAATTGAAGATGTTGGTTGGTTGGTTCCACATGGGTAAGTATAAGAGGTTGATATTTTGGTTCCACATGAATAAGTGAAAGAGGTAGGTTGGTTGGTGTAATATCCCTCCAAAATAGGAAATATAACAACACAAAAAACTCTGAACAAGATATAACTTTTGTTGAATAAATTCAGAATGATCACAATAATATAGTCTCTTAATAGCAAATTACAAATCTTATCACTTGTCCTTCTAAACTATTGCAATTGCAGTCCTTCCTTATGCATATAAATATGAAATACAGTCTTAAAAACCCTGGCTTATCAAAATTGGAAGTGAAAATTAAATTCTAGAAGGTCTCGGCCCTTCTGTGTCGACACACAGTCGCCATCGTCGGTCGATATCTTGCCGACATCGGTCTCTATCAGTCGGCTTTCTACCGACGTCGGTCTTCAGTTGACCGATGTCGGTCACTGAAAACCCTCTGTCTGCCGAAGTCAGTTCCTACACTGATCAGTACGGACCTGTACGGACTTTGTACGGCCACCAATTAAGCACAACTTCCCTGTTTTCAACCCCTGATTTGAAAATATACTTTTCTAGCACAGAAGATCTCTAGCTGTATAATTTATTGAATCAAAACAAGAATAAATAAATACCTGGATTATCTGTAATAACTTCTGTGTGAAGTTATCTCTCAAACCTGAAATTTTGTGATAACTTCTGGATGAAGCTATCTCACACTTTGGCAATAGATCAGCTGATATTCCACAGCCTCTTAATTGCACACACTGAAGAGGGAACGTTCTCCAATGCAAATGGAATCCTTGAACCCTAGGCTCAGTCTTCATAGAATAAATTCTCAAAATCAATATCAATAATCAATAGCATAAAATATAATGGCCTCCATGAGAAACCCTTATACTCTCAAAAAGATGTGCTTGCCCTAATTAGGGTTTCTTAAATTAGAATTAGGGTTTCTAATTAAAAATAGGCTAAATAAATAATATTTGATTAAATCAATCAAATATTAATATCTCCCTCAATACATGTCAGATCCTCGAACCGATCGAAGCTAGTGAATCAGGGAGTGATTTCGCACATGACCATACCAAAATAAAGGCACTCTGCTACATATCAAATATCCCTAAAAAGTAGGAGCTCAGACCAAATGTGTTTGAAAGAGCCCAAATGAAAATCAAATGTAGAAATCCTGTGAATCAAAGTCAATCCAAGCTCCATTATGACCCTCTATCCATCCTATTAGCCTACGAAGGTCGCATAATAGGCTAATCACCAAGACTGTCAATGTCCATGAAAAAGGGGACATGACAATCCGCCCCTCCAGAAATTGCTTGTCCCCAAGCAATCTCGGAACAATGAACTACTCGATCCACTTGGATCCCAAATGTAGTTATGCTCTACACTGCTGTGAATCAATGCAAGTACCTGCAACATCAGCAAAAGTAGAACAAAGAAAGACTCATAATCAAACTGGTGCATGAAACTCCAACCTCCAAGATTACAAATACCATAGTCAAGAGCACATGAGAAACACACTCTCAAAACATCATAATCCAAGTAGAATGGACAATTCCAACTACCAATTCCATTTGCAAGAGATGGTGCCAATCCATCCCATAACTGATCTCTCTGTAAAGGCGGCACAACCAACTATACCACACTATCATCTGTATGAGAATAATCAATATGGAGATTCAACTCCACTGGTATCCCAAACTCCTCAGAATCAGGTACTCCCAAGTCCTGAATATATGTGTTAGCCTCAACAACATGCTCCTCATCAGCAGCTACAAAAACATACTCATCACCAATACTCAATGTACTAACCTCTGAGTATACCTCCACACTCTGAATGCAAGCATCAGGCTCATCCTCACTGTCTAACACCTGTGCTGAACTCACCTGAAGACAAAGCTCATCCACAACATCCTCAACTACCCCTACCTGTGAAGATAATGCAGATAAATCATTACCTGAAGATGTGTTAATATCTCCCTGTACTGGATCAGCATAACTGTCAAACTCATCATGCAAGTGGCTGCATGTCATAGGGAAAGAACTACGATCCTTAGGCCTATTAATTAAACTCTTTAACCACAAACAAGCTCTAGGTGAGACATTTTTCCCTTTTATCCAGACATACCATAAATCTTCTGCCAAAAGTTTAGAGATTTTATCCTCCTCCTCAAACAAGATTGTGAACATGATATAGTGCATGGATGCTAATACATCACTGGAATGAAACTCATCTAAAATATTCCAAAATATTTTAAACATAGTGTGAATGCCACCAATACATCCTACTAACATCATAATGTTTTCAAATCCATACCTTGCAAAAGTGTCAAGTAATCTTGCCCTCTTTGAGAAATGAGAGTCTCTAATGTCATCCAACTTTTCGAAGCTTTTCACCATGGCATGAAGTACCTCTCTCATAATCCGATCATCATAAAAATTAAAGCCAGCTATTATTCTCATGATTTCACTAATACAAGAGAGAGTTGCAAGTCTTACCACCTCATCATGATGTCTCAATAATCGGTGCTTCACCAAAGAATCAAACACTAGAGATAACACTGTTTGTATCTCATAAGAATTTGACTGCTCAACCTTGCTTAAATAAATTTCTAACTCCTCCAGAGTTTGTAGAAGCTCATCTGCTTGCTGTAATGGATTTTCTAACTTCTCCTTTGCATTGTGCACTCTTTCTTCCAAATCTTTGACACCTGTTAGTGCCATGCTGATACCCAAACTACCCAACAGGATGGCAAGACATTAGCTCTGATACCACTGTGATATCCCCTACCAATAGAGATATATGAAAGACACAAAACTATGATACCAAAGACCAAAGCTCTGATACCACTGTAATATCCCCTCCAAAATAGGAAATATAGCAACACAAAAAACTCTGAATAAGATATAACTTCTGTTGAATAAATTCAGAATGATCACAATAATATAGTCTCTTAATAGCAAATTACAAATCTTATCACTTGTCCTTCTAAACTATTGCAATTGCAGTCCTTCCTTATGCATATAAATATGAAATACAGTCTTAAAAACCCTGGCTTATCAAAACTGGAAGTGAAAATTGAATTCTGGAAGGTCTCGGCCCTTCTGTGTTGACACACAGTCGCTGTCGTCGGTCGATATCTCGCCGACGTCGGTCTCTGTCGGTCGGCTTTCTGCCGATGTCGGTCTTCAGTCGATCGATGTCGGTCACTGAAAACCCTCTGTCTATCGAAGTCGGTTCCTGCACTGATCAGTACGGACCTGTACGGACTTTGTACGGCCGCCAATTAAGCACAACTTCCCTGTTTTCAACCCCTGATCTGAAAATATACTTTTCTAGCATAGAAGATCTCTAGCTGTATAATTTATTGAATCAAAACAAAAATAAATAAATACCTGGATTATCTGTAATAACTTCTATGTGAAGTTATCTCTCAAACCTAAAATTCTGTGATAACTTCTGGATGAAGCTATCTCACACTTTGGCAATAAATCAGCTGATATTCCACAGCCTCTTAATTGCACACATTAAAGAGGGAACGTTCTCCAATGCAAATGGAATCCTTGAACCCTAGGCTCAGTCTTCACAGAAGAAATTTTCAAAATCAATATCAATAATCAATAGCATAAAATATAATGGCCTCCATGAGAAACCCTTATACTCTCAAAAAGATGTGCTTACCGTAATTAGGGTTTCTTAAATTAGAATTAGGGTTTCTAATTAAAAATAGGCTAAATAATTAATATTTGATTAAATCAATCAAATATTAATATCTCCCTCAATACATGTCAGATCCTCGAACCGATCGAAGCTAGTGAATCAGGGAGTGATTCCGCACATGACCATACCAAAATAAAGGCACTCCGCTACATATCAAATATCCCTAAAAAGTAGGAGCTCAGACCAAATGTGTCTGAAAGAGCCCAAATGAAAATCAAATGTAGAAATCTTATGAATCAAAGTCAAGCCAAGCTCCATTATGACCCTCTATCCATCCTATTAGCCTACGAAGGTCGCATAATAGGCTAATCACCAAGACTATCAATGTCCATGAAAAAGGGGACATGACAGTTGTTTCCACATGAGTAAGTGGAAGAGGTTGGTTGGTTGGTTGGTTGAGGTTGATCCACTAATAGATGAGGTGGATGAGGTTGGTAGGTTGGTTCCACATGGGTAAGTGGAAGAGGTCAGTTGGTTAGCTCCACATGGGTAAGTGAAAAAGGTTAGTTGGTTGGTTCCACATGGGTAAGTAGAAGAGGTTGGTTGGTTGGTTCCACATGGGTAAGTGGAAGAGGTTGGTTGGTTTCCTTGATTGGGATTTTGAAAGAGAAGGTTCCACTTGGTTAACAAGTGGTTTGGTTAAGGGTTGGATTATGGTTTTCTTAGTTATAGGTGGACTAAGAACCAAATCTAATAGATGAACCTCATTATGTTGAGGGCTTTGGTTATGGGTGTGCACAATAATATGTGTAAAAAGAGGTTCAATGATGGATTACTCTTGATTTTGTGAGATAATTAATTAGTTTGATAAGGTTAGTGGGTTTGATAGGTTTGGTTGAGTTGATAAGGTTGGTTGATTTGATGGGTTGGGTATGCTTGATAAGGTTGGTTAGATTGATAAGGTGTATTGATTGGGTAAATTTAGTTGATAGTTGTTGGTTTTATTTGATAGAGTTGGTAAGGTTGTTAGGATGGGTTGGTTTGATAGTCTGAGTAAGGTTGATAAGGTGGATTAGTTTGATAGGTTAGGTAAGGTAGATAAGTTGTTTTGATAGTTTTTGGTTGTATGGAAAAGAGGATAGACCAAATCTCGATGTTGAGATAAAAAGGGCTACCTCAAAGTGGGTTGGGGTAGTTGACATGATGGTTGGGGTAGGTGAACCCATTGTTGATGAGGTTAGATAGGTTGAAATTGAGGTTGGTTATGATAATTGTTAAGTTAGGGTTGATGGGTTGTTGGTTGGGTATGATGATGGTGAAATGGTCATTGATAGGTTGTTGGTTGGTTGTAGTTGAGATTTTATTAGTTGTAGGTGATGGTTGATTGATCATGGATACCAAAAATAGATGACTCTACTTTGACTATCTAGTCTATTAACATTGTAACCAACTCAGGTGGTAGTTGACAATCTGTTGGTTGGTTGTAGTTGAGGTTTGATAGGTGATAGGTAGGGTTTAATTTATTATAGGTGAGATTAGGTTGGTTGTTGATGGGGTTAGGTAAGGTTGATAAGGTTTGTTGGGTTGAGTTGATAGGTTTGGTAAGGTTGATAAGGTAGGTTGAGATAATTGATATGATGGTTGGGGTGCTTGATATGTTGGTTGTGGTAGGTATCCCAAAGTTTGATGAGGTTAGGGTGATTGATATGATTTATGTTGATATGTTGTTGGTTGGTTGTAGGTGAGATTTGATTAAATGTAGGTAAGGTTAGGAGCATAAGTGGCTCATGATGCAAGGTATCTCTCTAAGGTGAGACGGTTGTTCTCCAAGATCCTAACAAAGTTAGGATCTCCAAGAAAGAATATAGGTTGGTTCTCTATTGGATAAGGAAATGGAGGTAGGATAGTATAAGGTAAGTTTTTCACAACTCAAAGAAAAGATCAGAAAAGAAAAAGTCAAAAAGTCAAAACACATGCTAAAATATGTTACCTCTTAGGGTTGTTTTTAATATCTCTTTTGGCTTATGCCTAAAGTTAGAAATAAGGTTGGAAGACTTGGATTGTAGAGTAGGTAATAAAAGAGAAGTCTATGTTTGGTTTTAGATTAGTTATGGATCTCAAAATCTATATTCAAATTTAGTACATAGATTGATGTTGGGGCATACCCCCTCACTTCACACATCACAATGATAAGGGTATTGTGTACTTAGCCAAGATATAATAATTTCTAGAGTTTAGACTCAACCAAAGAGATGATTTTTGGTTTCTCTTTTTGGTAGTGAAGTCTAAGTAAGATAGCCAAAGGGTGAAGGTTTACCACTAGGTGATGAAATCTTAGTCGAGCCTTATGTTAGGTGTTAAGATGTGTTTATTGATGAGTGGTTTGGTATGATATGTGATAAAGAGGTGAATCTATGATTGATTACTTTGATTTCATTTAACGAAGTGAGCTAAACATGTAAACAATCAATATATGCAATTAATTTTATATCCAAAATAAATTTTTAGTTTCGTTGTATGAGCATAAAATAAATAAAAAGATGGGATTAGATGTAACTAGGTCCCACTAGGTGTACCAAAATGTTTCTCTTAATTTTTGCTCATTTATTAATTTAGAATAAGATAAGAAACTAGTAATAAGGGTGTGATAGAAATAACTGGTTAGTGATGCGCATGTAATCTAAATAAAGATGGAGAACTCCTCTTTGGCTAGGAAAGAATAACCTGCAAATAAGAAAGCACTAACAAATGGGGTTGTTAGCAAGATAGTTGAGTGGATTTCCTAGCGTGAGATAGATCCCATAAGCATATGATTGCTAGGAGGTTGTCAATTCACTATTGATAACAATCAAGTTGGAAATAATAAAAGTAATGTACTTGCATAAAGTAAATGAAATGCAATATAAGAAGGAAAGTAGAATGGTTTTTTAAATATAGAAAAAATGGGTCAATACTTGTGATAAAGTGGGTGAGGTCAGGTTCAAGAAATTAAAATATGGTGTGTGAATAGGTAGGAACATAGAAATTCAAGTTTGGTTGGAGGTAAGGGTCTTAAAGTAACTTTCTATTATTTTTTGTCATAGTGACCATCGACGGTTGGGTAAACCATCAGTGGTTAAGCTAACCATCAGTGGTTGGGGGTGATCATCAATAGTTGTGCTAACCATTGGTGGTTGCCTATAGATTTTTGAAGGTATTAACAAAAGAGTTTTAGAAGAGGTAGGTGGTTAGAAAATGGTTCTGTTAAGGATTTGGTGGAGAGAAAGTAAGGTATATATAGGTCTGATCAGGTCAGTGAGGTTAAAAATCCAAAATAATGAAGAACAAGTAGAATATACTTGTATCTTTCTAGATGGTTGAAGGCTAAGGCAATTTTGATAGAGTAATAGTATTTTGGCCTCAAAAGAAAATTTGGTAGAAGTTTGGGTCTCTTTTGTTATTGTTGAGTTTTGAAGGGAGACTGGATGATGGAGAGATGGAATACCTATGTGCAAGAAGATTTGATAGCTTGAACATCCATCCTTTTCACCTCCCAGTTCCCTCTCTTTATAGGAAAAGAGAGATGGAGGATGGAAGGTTCCCTAGAGGATGAGGTTTTTGATCACGATGCTTGGAAGTTAATCAGCACCGCATAAGCTAAACTTATTAAATTGTGTCTCATTATCTTGAACACAACTAGTGATGTGTTAAGAAGGTGAGGAAGTGAGGACATGAATGCCACTAGTTAGGCTAATAATCAACAATTAAGTTGACTATCAATGGTCGAGTGTCGAGGGTAAAAGGGTCAAAGTAAGTTAAAAGGGGTTGGTTAAAAGGATAAGGTAGTAGGTTGATGAGTTAGATGACTAGGTGGTTAACTAGACTTAAGGTCTGAAAGGGGTCCTAAGGCATTTCAACAAATAGAACTATCATGTGCAGTTTTCTAGTGTATGCAAAGAGATTAGACACTGAAGAAAGATATATAAATAATTTGAAGTTTAAATATGAAGTATTTATGCCTCTAGGCATAAAAAAGAGCTGTAAATAACAAACATGTAATGAAATTAATGAACTAACAAATATGTTGAAGAAATGAAATAAACCAATATAATAACACCAAATAAATTAAGAAATAAAGTGTATAGGGTTACATATATTTATCTTGGGTTGAGTTATCAGCGCATGAATGTCTACATTGGCTTGTAGAACTTTTTGAGAGATTCTTGTAAATGAAAGTCAAGGGGAATAGAAGATTACCTAAGTAGACCCAAGTGTTGTAATCCAAATACTAGGTATACCTTTTTGGTTTAATTCTTATCCTCAATATGTAAGTGTTAGAAGAAAAATTAATTAGGGGGGTGCATTAATGACTTTATAAAATTTTTACAACTGTATATTATCTTTTATTAACCATCAAAGCAATGGAGTGATCAATCAATGCATCAAGAACCAATCAAACAAACATGAAATAGTGAGAATAACATAATATGAGTGAGAAATCCTTGAAGGGAAGAAAACTAATTATGACCTTTAAAATTAGACTACAATCCTATAAAATGTTTACAAAAGATCAAATTCTATTGAACACCAACTCAAATTGGAGCACCAACCCCAAACTTTCAAGCACCCACTTGATCAATGTTTTAGCAAGCACCCACTTGCTAGGAATCTACAACTCCTTTTGTGACTAAGATTCAACTTAGTCAACTTTGATTTATGAAAACAATCTAATTTATTTCTTTATTAACATATGATGATAACTTATTTCATCTCTACTCCTTAATCTCAATGAACACTCTTCTTCACTTCATCACTTGCATTCAAATAGGCCTAAACTACCTTGAATATACATTAGTCTCATGGTTATACCACTTGTTTAACCACACACCTTAAAACTCTTAGGTAGGCCACACAATAGGTCTTAAGACATCTTATGAACATTATTCAATCACAATTTGAACCCATTTTGATCTTCCACAATTCAATTAGGCCTTACTCCTACTTTAGGTCTCATGGACTTACATGGCCTTATCCAACAAACAAAAATCATTAAAAAACTTGGTAAATTAAATCTTATAACCTTTTACATGATTGGTTAGAATTTCATCCTTCATTCATACCATGAAAGCTCCTTTAGGACAAATTGTCCTATTAGGCTTGTGTACCTCAAAAGTTTGTCTTACAATAATTAAACTTTAATGCATTTAAGATACTCAACCATGACAAATGAAACATTAAAATAGATTATCCATGACCTCAAGTTAATAATAAAATTCTTATAACACCTTTAATCAGTAAATAAGGGCTCAAGAGCATCTTTGCAACTTACTTACAATTGCCAAAACACCTAAAAAACTAGTCATGAAGAATTAGACCTCCAATGCCTGTGTAGACACTTGTAATGACTCTTGATCCATAAAAATGTTTATATGATATCTCCAAAACATAATTATATATAAAATTCATATGGTATAATGTTAAATATTGGTATTATAGACCAAGTTCTTGACCCTATGTTTCACAGTCATATCTAAACTAAACATGCCATTTTGTGAGCAACATTTTCACCATATACACTGACCTCCTAAGCTTATAAAAAGAATGATCATGACTTAAAATTCATAAATAAATTATTCATTCACTTTATTTCATCAATATATCATGCATAAACCCTAAAATCTATCTCTTCATCTCTGTCTGGGCTTTATATTATCTACACCATTAGGTCTATCTACGACTGGTTACTTAGATGACCAAGTTAGAGTAATTGAAGGCTATAACCTATCCATAAAACATCATGGACATGTAAAATTAGAATATATATTATTCTCCCATCCATTTTATTTTCTTGACCATTTCAAATTTTGCAAGCTACAATAATTTATTGATAAATAAACCTGAATCTATATTATATATTTTCTCTCTCATCTAACTAACCACTAACATCTAAAGGTACCTAGGAGAGTTAAAAACATGATCCAATATATTATATAGGAATTTTAATCCATCCTAAACTTATTTGTATAAAATATTTCATATCGGGTCCTTATTAGGGTTTTAGGGACGTTCAACTCAGGTTTTGGTGTTAATGATTATTCATAAAGGACTGCCACTTGAATCCAAAACTAATGCATAAATAACCTTACCCATTTATAATAAACAACTCAAACTCCCATGTAGAGGTTACATGTGCCAATGAGTGTCTAAAATTGCTTCTTGGGTTTGAGACCCCATTGTGTGAGCTTAAGAAGGCCTAAAATAATGATTCATGCACTTTTACTTTAAATATTAACCTTAAACTTTGTGATCATACCTAAAACAAATTATCTCACCTCTATCCATGATTTCATGTGCATAATTACCTTGAAATATGATCTACATACCTCATTAGGCTAGGTAGGGTATAGGAGTGATCTAGGTATAGACTTAGATTGATGGTCTTACCCCTATAGGCACATTGTGAAACTCTCATGAATGCTTCTATACCTTACTCAAATGATCAAATAATTCCATAAAACCTTCAAATGCCTATGTTCATTCATTTCATCATGTACATACCTCTTCATGTCATGACTATGATTCTTATGTACTTGAAATCAATAACCTATACCTTCCATGCTGACACAAACAATGATATCAATCATGTAGATATAAGACATTAGTTGTGTTTAAGTTCTCTGTTTCTTTCTCTCATGACTACACTATCTCATGCACCTTGTCACATCACACATTACCAACTATCCTTAATCACCTTTGACATCAACCTTCACAAAAACACTACCATCTATCCTTAATCACCTTTGACATCAATGATAATACTAAAAAATCTCCTCCTTTGTCATTGATGGTAACCATTCTTAGAAACTTTTCTCATTAGGATATTTCTCCCCCATTCTAAACTTTTTCCCCCTTTGACATTAATGATAAATAAATACCTGTAACTTCTTGGATCACACCTCTTGCAACCAAAAAACTCAACACATAGGATTATGGGTCTATGAATCATCATAAAAACATGATCCCCATATCTCCATGCATACCTCCTTCAAAAGGACTCAAATACACAAGACCACTCACCTATTATTAGATCTAATGAACCACCTAATTATCTCCCCCTAAGCACTTGACTTCCTTTATGACTACTAAGGGTAGGAATTACACCCAATTCTTGTCTTAGATGTTCAAATTTTATAATTAAAAGTGGCTTGGTTAGAATATTTGTAATCTGATCCTTAGTAGATACATACTCAAGCTTGACATTTTGTTCACTAAGTTTTTCTCTTAGAAAATGATACCTGATGGGAATGTGCTTAGTATTTGAGTGCATGACTAGATTCTTTGATATGCTTATGGCACTTGTATTATCACAAAAAATATGACTAAGACTATCATACTCGACTTTGTAGTCCTTTAAGGTTTACCTCATTCATAACACTTGAGTGAAACATGAATCTATTGCAATGTACTTAGACTCACAAGTAAATAATACCACTGATGGTTGCTTCTTGCTTATCCATGATACTAGGCACTCTCCTAAGATGAAATTTCATTCACTAGTGCTATTTCTATCATCTAGACTCCTTGCCTAGTCTACATCTATATAGGTTATTAAGTTAAACTCCTTACTCCTTGGATACCACAACCCAAACTTCATATTACCATTGAGATACCTAAATATCCTTTTGACTGCATGTTGATGCTTCTAAATGCACCATATGTTCCCTTAGTGTTCAAAGAAAACTTCTCATTTTATAATTTAGAAACTTCAGAGCATGAGTTGCAGGTTTTGATAATTTGGTTGTCTATGGTGAAATAACGGTAGAGCAAAATAACTATTCCACAATATTTATGCAATTTTAGTGGTTGGAAGCCAACTTAGCCTATTCTTTGTGAATCCTTCTTGATACTTAGTGAATTACATTCTTGATTTAAGCTAGAGACTAATCTAAATGGATATTTATAATGTGGCTTAAACTAAAGTGATCATGGTGTAAAAAAGGGCAAAGAGAAGGGTAGGGAAGAAAAGAAATAAGTGATTACCAATTTTGGTCCTAAACATTATGACAAAATATTAATGGTAACTGAATACACATTTAAAAAATATATAGTGCAATAAAGCTTAAACTCAAATCTCACTATATATCAGGCAAACTTTAGAGGAATTTTTTTAAGGATCACAAGAACTAGGTATATTTTAGGGATTTACTACTATAATCAAATAGCTATTGCACATTTAAATACAAAGCAAAATGAAATGAAGCCAAACCTAAGATATTTCAACTAATTTAGCATAAACATAAATTATAAACTCTATGATTAAAGAATGCTATTCAAAATTCAAATATATTATTCAAATTCACTTCTACTAACAATTGAGAGAAAATCTATATTAATAATTAACACATAAAAAATGGACAATCCTTGCGAAATTCTTTGATTCTATTAATTACGTCAAGTATACAAAGTTGTTCATAATTTTTCCCCTTTTACAATGGTGATATATGCCTTTATAAGAAGAATAGGTAGTATACCAATCCACTAAAAAAATATAGGTGTACAAAAGTAAGGACAACTATCTTTACAAGCTCTATAATACATGTGCTTTCCCAAATCATACTGACCTAGAGGCAAATATGCTAACAAACTAGCATATGCCTTTATAATGGAATATTATACTATAAAATTCCACCTAATTTCTTCTAAAATAGAATATTGTTTTAACTTGTTGGTGGGGACCCTGTTTGTTACTGGAGGAGGCTCATGGCCTTCTCATGTTGCTCATCAACCAACTTGAGATCCATAATAGGCGTCATGATGCATTCCTCCTCTTGGTCTACTAGCTCATCAAGTTTTTTATCATTTCTAGCCAAGGCCTCCTTAATGCTTCTAGATTCATTAATCCTCTCACCTATATTAAATATCATATCCAATATTTTGCTATTGTCCTACCTAGACTGGCCTTTGCTTTTCCCTTGGATTTTTTGAGTCACCAAAGTGGCTCTATGCTTGAATTATTCATCACTGATGAGGCTAAGGGTAGTAGGTTGTGCAAGATTAATAAGCATAGTCCCAAGAATTTGCTCAATTTTGCTAATGAGCCCTTTATCATCTTTTAAAAGCCTCATCACCTTGGTATGTGTTGGGTGAATATTTTGTTGTCAACTAACTGGAAGCAAAATGGTTATATCAAACACAGTATAATGAGATAAATCTCTCCTCTTAGCAAGGGGAGGTTCCCTATAAACTATCACAAACTAATCTAAACTAAATATTAACTCAGGGGTGAGATCATATCATCTATTTCTTTTTTTTCAGAAATGATGTTTACAAAATAAAGGAAAACTTTCTTGATATTAACTAAAAAACTAAGAAATCCACAAGAGCATAAAGTCTATCATTGCTTTTTTTGCTGATTTATAACTTGGAACATAGTAGAATGAGGTGCAACCCAAACTCTTCACCGAAAACTACTACAAATTATATGATCACAAAATATAAAAGTAGTTCAAAGTCTTTCCAATATTTTTTTTTATAAAACACTAAAACACAAACTAAATATAATTATGGTAGCACAAAGTCTCCACAATCAACTTCAGAACATCTCCTAGATTATTTTCACTCAATCTACTTATTTAATTAAATAGATAAGATTGCATTAGGAAAAAGACATAAGAACAATTTCCAATACAACAAAAGTTATTTCAACACAAAGTTTGAAATATCACTTGATTTCTCATTCACTTGATAAAATCTGATTTACAATTTGAACTCAAATTTTCAAAATGCTTTTTAATTTGGCAGAGTTTTGTTTCAATAATTCCTTGATCCTATTACAAAAGAGGCCCTATTTATTTATAGGGAGAGGCCTTGAGAAAATTTAGGAAAAACCTAACTACTTTGACTTATTCAAAAATACGAGTCCTTATTGACTTGGACTTCCTATTTTTTACATGTAATTACATATGAAAAAAGTACATGTAAAAATGTCTAAAGCTGATTCAAAAGTACATCTAAAAAATAAAAAATAAACTAAGGGAAAAAGATATTGCTTCAATTCATATCACCATCCTTCTTCATGTGTCCATCATACATTGTAAAAGTTTCTTGCATTTTGATACTGTCTGGACTAACAGTGTTCTTGAAAATCATTTTGGCTCTAACTGTGACATCTCTCACTGTGGTGACTGATTTTGCATGACTAGTTAACTTAGTTTTTAGATTATCCAAAGTTAATTGATTGTAAATAATATTATCCACATAGGCTATTAAAAATGTCTTATCTTCAAATTCTTTCTAGAATATACCTTCAAATTCTTGAATCATTTCTTCTATTGAAAGGAATTGGTTATATTGAGATGTAAGCTTGCAAGGTAGCTCCTCCAACTTATGCAAAAGGTTGACATCACTTTGTTCACCGAGTTCTCTTGTAGATTCAAGGTCATTGGTCAAATATTTAAGCACACAGATTCTATATGTCAATGCCTCTTTAGTTTTAGTATAAGAATCCCTATCAGTAATGATGCCAATTAATATTAGAGTGCTTATTTTTAGTTTTCTCATCTCCACCTATTTATCATGAATATTTTTTATGATTTAAATATCTTGAGAAAAAACTTCAATGAGATCATCAAGTTCTGATCTCATTTTCCTCATTTTATCTATTTTCTCAGATAACTCTGTGAGAAGGGAAATTTCTTGTGTACGCATCTTGTCCAAGTACTCTTCAAGTACTTTTCCTTTGTGATAGGTATTTTATACTTTCTAAATAATAGGGTCTTCTAAAAAAAGGCCTCAGGAGTTATTGCTTCTGTACTCAAAGTGATTTTTTTTACCACTACAGTCAACGATTCCACCATTGCTTTGTAGTGATCCTTCATCTCTTTCTCCCTATCAAATTTTTGAATCAAGATGTCCATGGCTAACTACATATCACTCTTGGCACTTTCATGAGTTATCTTGCCTAATTCAACTCTAAAGATAGAGTAATAATTTATATCAAAAGTTTCAATGGTTGCATCTTGTGGAGGTCTTGTAATTTCCAAAAATTTGTGACCCTTATCCCCAAACATTTTTGAAAAAACCTTTGGCTTCTTTGGGGCCTTATCTTTTACTGACACCAACTTATTAAAATCAAAGTCATCTGGAGAGATAGCTTATTTCTTCCTTTTGGGTGTATAAGTTGACAACCATGGTGGAAGCATAAAAGTACTCACATTAGGATCTATCTCTATTTTTGGCATCATTAGAGCTACACTTGCATAGGTAATGGAAATAATAGGTGGAGTGTCAATAAAAATTGCACCTTTTACTAAGTGATCAAAACTATAAGTATCTCCAATATCAAAAAATGGGGAGGAAAAACTAGGAATAGACCTTGAGGAATGGAGAATATCTTTAAAAGTGCTTTGAGGGTTGTCAAAAATTATTTTGGAAGGAGAGGGTGATCCAGAAGAGGGAACATTAATAGGAGAAATAAATAAAGGAGCTGCAATAGGTGTGTTAGGCGGGGAAGAAGAGACTCTCATTTATTTCTGAACAATCTCTTGTGGGGATAAGGTTTCCTCCTCTTATTGATTTATAGGCCTATCTTCAATTTCCATCTCTTTCGTTGCTAGTTCTTCAATGCTCTATTTCTCAATTTCCATAGCTTCTATTTCATATTTTTTTCCATGACTTTTGACTTCTTCGTTATAAATATGATCTTAGGCTTATGTGGCTTGGAGGAAGAAGGAACATCACTTTTGTTCTTTATCCTATTTTCTACCTTTCTTCTTGTTTCCTTTTAAGTATTAGCTTCTGATCCTATGAAGAATTCTTTCAAAGCAATTGCTTTATTTGCTAGCCAATTATTGGTGTTTGCCAATATAGGTTCAAATATTTTTTTCAATAAGGTCAGCACTTTTTGTAACCATTAAACTAGAGGGAGAGGGGTATTAGAAATATATTCAATATTGTATCTATCATTAATCAATTCTATATCATCCACTAGATTATCAGAAATATCGACAAGTCTTAGATATTCAACTTACTCAAGAAATAACCTATTGTAGTCCATTTTTTGGACATCTTTTGTTCTCAAATCAACCCAAACATCTTCAATCATAGGTTCATGGAATTGGGTTTTCCTCTTGATTATGTCCTTCACACCCCTGTAATCAAAATTTGGTCTTCTTTTAAATTGATTCAAGGTTATGAGTTGCATTTTAGTTTCCATGACTCTAACCTTCCCAACAGTTAATATTGAAAACTTGCCAATTTCAATTGAGAATCTAAAACTAGGCTTCTTGAGTTTCATTTACTTATTATTCATGAAGATCATTTATCTGCATAACTCTATTAAGACCAATTTATTCAAGGAAAATCTTGGTAGCATCTAAGGATGACCTTGGAAAAAGCCAACCCTTAGGTATGAGAAAGAAGGAAACTGTAAGAACATGCATCCAAAATTATTTACCACTATCCAAGTCTCATCTGACACTCTTTTTTGTTCTAGTTGAGGATCAAAAAGACATAAGAACACTACAAATAAAGCATCATTTATTCTCTTGAAATGATGAATATAACCCTTCAATGTTAATTGAGAGTAGTATTGATACACTGGAATTACTCTCTTATCTCTTTTTGATGTTAGAAATGGAAAGATTTCCATTGTGGCTGTAATATAAATCAAATAAGAAGTCATATAGAACTTGAAGGTAGTAGACACCTTCATCAATTGCTCGTGTAAAGCAACACTGATTTATTCTCCTTAGAAGATGGTTTGTTTTCCTTGGAGTATTACTTTGATGAAGGGATACATCCATTCATGAAACTATGAGGAAGAGGGAAAACCTCTTACCTGCTGACAAGAGTTATCAGATTACCAAATTCTTCTATAAAGTCACTTATTGGAAAACTCTATGGCCACCTTGACAATTTTTTCCTCGAAGTCTTAAGCCATTTATTATTGATTACCTTCTTTGATTTTTCAATATTTTTATCATATTCTTTTTGTGCTTCAATAAAATCAAGTTTTATCACTTCTATAGCAAGATGTCATATAAACACTTTGTCAATGAATTTGGGATCCAGTCTAGTTACCACATTTCCACTAGTGTCCAACACATCCCTAGTATCTTTGTTACAAAATTGAGCACATTGAATAATAAATTCTATGTTGTGAGTTGCTACAGGGAAATAAGATACCAAATGAATATTACTATCAATTATCTTCTTCATTTTGGAGCTAGGATTGCTTGACATAGTTCTCTCCACAAACTTAGCGATGTCCACATGACCAATCTCTATATCCCTAATGTCATCAATATTAGGAGTAACTGAGGTGATTGAAAAAATACTTTGATATTTATATTTCATTGCTTATAACTTTTTTGGAGAAAACTCAGTCATCTAAAAGACCTTTTACCAAAAGGATGTTGATGAGGAAGGAAGATCCATAAAAGAAACTGTAACAAAAAGTCATGATCATGCAATTAGGGAAAGTACTGGCAATTTAGAAAAACTACATGTCAATGATCATGACTATGGAGATGTGCTTGAAAGGGATAAAATATGAGTAGACTAGAAAATTAGAAGAAAGCGAGCTCAAAAAAACAAAATTAAAAATATCCCAGAGTTGGGAAAACCCAAGAGAATGTTTACATGGGCGGTAAAATTTACCACCATTGCATATGAAGGAAATTTGAATTTGCATTAGCAGTGAAATTTTTTGCCTCTATGTTTACATTGGTGGTGAAATTTGCCGCCTT
The DNA here is from genome assembly GCA_037957365.1 of Torreya grandis. Classification (NCBI taxonomy): domain Eukaryota; kingdom Viridiplantae; phylum Streptophyta; class Pinopsida; order Cupressales; family Taxaceae; genus Torreya; species Torreya grandis. Next base: position 2,146,003 of record JARHVA010000444.1, read on the forward strand.
TGCATGTAGGGGAAAATTCATTTATGCAGAGGTAGTAAATTATGATGACATTGCATATGGTATAAAAATGGAAGTTTTATGTCATGGCAACAGAATTAGCTACTACTATAGGAAAAAAGGGAAATGATCGAGAGGTAAAATTCACCGCTCTTACATGTATTATTAGTCAGTTTTCACTAGGATAAAGTGGTAAAATTCTCCACTTTTACACTTGTTAAAAATTTTATGCAACTTGCAAATCGATAAATTTTAGCAGTTACGCATTTGTCTTGGTGATAGGAAGGGTGAGAGTGGTAAAATTTTCCATCATTGAGTTATTTTCCATGGTTTTCAACTAAATTGAAAGGGCAAACCAAAGTTGGGTCAAACCACTGATAACATGCAAGATAGTCTAGGGTATGATTGAGGGTTTGACAGAATTTGCCGCTAAGGCTTACTAGGGTAAAATAAAAAAAATAAAATAAAAAAGGGTCTAACTACCAAAAATAAAAGCAATAAAATGAAAACCTAGGGTATGAAAAAGACTTACCTGATAAGCTTGAAATCTTAAGCTCAGTGGTGAATTCAATCTTTTCCCTCATTTGTGTGATTGAGCGGCTGCAAAAAGGAGTCTAGGAAACTTAAAATAAAAGAAATGACCAAAAAAAAGCATTTAAAAAGCCCCAAACAAGTTTTTAAAAACTCAGTGTGTGTGGCCACTAATGTCACATGAAATCTGAGATTCCTAAAATCTTTGATCGAGTGACAAAAATTGCCACCCTGACATGTGCCTGGGTGTACAACAGGGATTGGTGACAAAATATGCCTCCTAAGCATGTGACTAGAGCTAGATCATGCACTAGCGGCAAAAAATGCCATTGATGTATGATCTAATGAAAAATAAAAATGTAAGAGCGGCTAAAAAACTACTTAAAAAATAAAAAATAAAAACACCCTAAAAATGATCAAAACTGATTAGATGAAGATTTACAATGGGTTTCATGATTTTCAAGAAGTCATGGAGAGAGAATGTTGTAAGATTTCATAAGATGTCAGACAACTTATTTTGAGATCAAGAGAAACTTGTCTCAAATGATGAACTTAGAGTGTCGATTATAAAATAGACAAGTTTCATAGGGGTTATCCTCAAAATGAGTGTAGCTAATTTTGGGAACAATAGCTGGCTCCAATTAGAGAACTTCCATCAATTAAACTTTAAAATGATCGAAGGGAATATAATCTAGTATCTAAGTGCCTTCATCCATGCCATTGGGCTATAGAGTCAAGCTACCAAAAATAAAAAGATACAAATAACTAATTAAAAATATAAAAATAAAAATAAAAATATAAAACTATACAAATGTATAAATGAACTTATCTGATACTTCAAAGATTGAAGTGTTTTAGATCTTGCCCACTATGAGGTAATAAGAATGGTGTGCCATCTTAGTATTCTAGTAAGAAGCTATTTCTACCACAAAATTGATGAATGGTAAACAAATCTCTCCATAAAAAATCAAAATTTCGATGCATTCCTTTTGGTTCTCTTCTCTTATCCCACAACAAGACTTGATCTCCAATCTGAAACTCATGAATCTTTACTTTCTTATCAAAGATTTTTTTACCTAATTTTTATGTTCAGTGATACGATCCACTACCATAGTTTATTGCTCTTCTAGTTAGTTAGGTACATGATCCTTTTATCAACAGAAATTTTAAAAGTTTGATCTTCTACTGCCTTCACCAACTTTAGTGCTGGTAGTTCCAAGGTAATTGGTATCTCTGCATTTAGACCATAAATAATCTAAAATGATGACATACCTATTGCTCTTTTAAGGGTGATCATATCTACTCATAAAGCATCAAACAATGCTTTATTCCAAGTTCTTTGATTGTCATCTACCAATTTCCTAATAATAGTAACCAAATTCTTGTTACTTGATTCTGCCTGACCATTTCTTTGTAGATAATAGTTTGAGGAGTAGGAAAGAATGATTTTGTATTTGTAGTAAAATTCAGTAATCTCATGAGAAGAGAAATAAGTGGCATTGTCTATTATAATCTTGTTTGGAACTCTAAATCGAGAAATAATATTTTTTTTAAGGAAATTACATACCACTTTCAAAGTAGCATGCTTAACTGAGATGGCTTCCACCCACTTGGTAAAATAGTCTATTGTGGTGAGGACATAATCATGTCTGGCACTTAAGGATGGATTCATAGCACCAATAAAGTCAATACTCTATTGTTAAAAAAATTCTTCAATCACCACCGGCTTGAGAGGTAGTATGACCAACTTAGGTTTCCCAACGAACTGTTGACATAACTCACACCTACGTACCTAATTATACACATCTTGAAATAGTGTAAGCTAATAGTATCTATCTTGTAGGATCTTGTGAGCCATCACGGGTGTAGAAAAATATCTTCTACAAGCCAAATTGTGGAAAGACTCTAAAAATTTACTTTGTTGCTTTTATTCACGCAATGAAGAAATACTCCATCAATGCTTCTTTTGTACAAAACATTGTCTCATAGGACATAGTTAGCAGCCTTCAAATTAATTTTTTTCTCTTTATAAGATAGATGGATATGACACTCACCATAGGTAAGAAAATGAATGATATTGGAATACCACTCATCAAAAGTAGTGACAAAAAAAATTGTTAGCATGTTCTCAAATTCTATTTCTTCATTCCCTATTTATTTTGATAAATTATCAACAATTAATTGACATAAGCCTCTTCTATGCAAAAACTTATTAGGTTTGATATCAAGATCAAACTCTTGGATCTTAGTAATCCAATTTCCAATTTTAGTGCCAAACTCCTATTGAGTTAGAATAGACTTTACCATTGTATCAGGCACCAAAACAATAATATGTTAATTTAAGATATAGAACCTGAAATGCTTTACCACCTTAATCATGGTATAAGCATGCTTCTATATATTTGAATATTTCAATTTGTAATCTTTGAGAGGACAACTCATAAATGATATGAAAGATTTCACACCTTATTCATTCTGTTAAACTAAAATAACTGAAAGTGTATGTTCAGAAGCGTAGCTCTATAATGTGAAATCTTTGGTATAATCTAGACAAACTAGGATTGGAGCATGAACAACATCCTTCTTGATATCTTCAAATGCCACTTTGCCTTCTGTGGTCCAATAGAAAGTAGCTTTACCCTTCATCATGTTTACAATGTGACGAGTTTTTTCTACAAATTTAAGAATAAACATTCGTAAAAAATTCACCTTTCCAAAGAAAAAATGAACCAAAGTCTTACTAGTAGGAAGAGTAATATTTTGAATAGATTTGACTCTAAGTCAATTTTAGTGCCTTCTCAAGACACAATGTGACCAAGAAGTTTACCTTCTATAACCCTAAAAATTGACTTCTTAAGATTGAGAGAAATATTATTTTACTGATAGCATTCCAACACTTTTTGTAAATGATGCACATGATCAAAATGGTGTTTAGAGAAAACAATCAAGTCATCGAGATACACCACAATTGACTTCCCTATTTCATCTGTAAAAACAAGGTCCATTTCTCTCTAGAATGTGGTACCAGCATTAATCAAACCAAAAGACATTTTGTCATATGCAAATGTGCCCCAAGACATAGTGAAAGTGGTTTTATACTGATCTGCTTCATTAACTTCTACTTGATTATACCCAAAAAAACTATCTAATATAGACAACATTTTTAAACTAGTTCATGTTTGCAATACTTGATCCATGATGGGTAGGGGGTAATTATCTTTTAGAGAAGATTGGTTGAGATTTCTGAAATCAACATAAATATGAATTTATCCATTCTTTTTCCTTATGATAAATATATTTGTGATTCAGATGGAATGATGAATTGAAAAAATTATCTTTGCATTCAACATCTTTTGAATCTCAAAAAGGATAGTACCTGATATTTTGAGGTTGTATTGCCTTTGTTTTTGCTTATGAGGTAATGACCTAGCTTTAAGAGGAATTTCATGCTAAATTTTTTTAGGCCTGAAAGATTTTAGATCATCATAAGAATATGCTAAAACATTAATATAATGATGAAGAAGAGTAATGAATTTAAATTTTTCATCAAAAGTGCAACATTTTCTAATGTTGACCATTTTGGGATTTGCCTCTGAACTCAAATTTACTTACTCAAATTCTATAGAAAGACTTGAATCCATTTGTTGCTACTACTTAATATATCTATCATACTTATCAAATAACTTTTCAAGAGAAACTAAACTTTTTAGAATTTTATTCCCTTTTAGTTGAAGAAACTCTTCACTAGTTTGTGAATCTATTTTGAAAATTGATTCCTATGGTATAGATGCACTACCTTCAAAATAGAGCTCATCAAAGCTATCCATCTTTTACAAAAAAATAATAATTTGATTATCACCATTAAACACTTACCAGTAGTCAGTATTATCAGGTACACTTGGTCAAAATACCAACTCAATGGTGTACTTACTTTTTTCAAAATCTTTATGAGGAACCATGAGAGTTGCAAAGATAGCCAATGAATCTACATGATCATTAAATTTTCTTGGCACTGTAGAGATATTAAAAGCATCAAATCTTTCAATGCAATTCCATACATGATTGCGATAATGTCACAATCTTTTATTTTTGATTTGATATAGATTTCTCACTTAACAAACTACCAATTCAGCATCTCCTCGAGTATGAAGAATCTTAACACCTATAGCGCGAGCAGTTTTCAATCTAAGGAATAATAATTCATATTCGACAGTGTCATTGGTATTATCTAATTACAACTTATATGAGCAAGGAAAAATATCTCCTTGTGGGGATATCAAAAAAATTCCAGCTCTAAAATTGGTAGAGGAATAGCTACCATCAAATTCTAAAACCCAGACGTCATTAGAATTTGATCGATCTAAAGATTCCTCTTCATCAGTGAGGAAAGATCCCTTTTTACTTGAACTTTTCTCTAAAAATTATTCTAATTTTTATTTGAATTATCTAAATTATCTAAATTGTCACCTAATGAACTTTCATCTGATGAATTAAAAATATCTTCAGTGGATAGAAAATAATTACCTATTCCTGAGGACTCAAAAAAATTTGAGCTTTGGGGTTTGCCATTTAGGTAACAATATATTTAGCCTCCTTCTCAGGAAGAAACTTTTGCATGATACCTTTAATAGGTATCTTACCTTCAGATAAATTCATGTTCAACTCTCCACCTACATCCTTGTAAAAATTATATCCAAGCAGAATGCAATAAGAAGCTGGAACATCAACCACTAGGACTGTCATCTTAATCCTTTTATCTAAAAAAGCTACAAATATAAATTGAGTATCTTTGATTTGACCCAAAATTGGTACTTGCTTATTTTTTATAGAAAAACATCTCCCAAAAATCTTAGTTAAGGTAAGACTGAGAGAGTCTACTACCTTAACGGGCATAACATTATCAGAGGCTCCAAAATATATTATACAATTACTCAACTTATGACTATTTATCAGTAGAAAAACATATAAAAGTTCTATTTTTCCAGAGGCAACAAGGGGAGTAGTGACAATATTATTTTGGGTAGATTTGTTCTTTGAGGAATCATGGGTCACTTTTAGAAAATCTTGTCCTGTAGGGATGGTTTTGTTTTTGATGTATTCAACCAACCTATCAAATTGTTTAGGATTAGCTTGTAAATAGTTAATTTTAAACATTTAGATCTTGGTCTTCCTAGCACGATCAATTATGTTGAATAAATAGAATGAACTAGAAATAGAGGAAATAAGTCCATCATTCTAATTTTTATTTGATGTGGTACTGGTCTAAGAGATAGAAGCAGAAGATACAAGATTGCTACATGTACTTACTTGCTTATTAGCTACCAAGTCTTTTGATTGGAAAGGTAGCAAACTTCTCTGTTTAGTGATTGAGATCACTGGCTGAGGTTCTTCTCTTGATTTTCCCTTATCAACTTGCTGAGTTGACTAGTTTTGAGACCTAGTAAAAAAAGCATATGCTCCATCATACACTTCTCCTTATTTTTTAGCTTCATCTTGGTAATTCAAAAAACTAATAGTAGAGTCGCTAGTTAATTCTTCTTCTCCTTCTACAAAGAGGTTAGTATAATTTTCTTAGTCCAACTCAGGTTGGAAAGAATGATGATATTCGGCTTCATAATAAACAACTGTTGAGTTGATCGGTGCTGCTTCAATGGTAAGTTTCCCTTATGTGGGAGGAAGATGATTAGGTTGCCCTTGATTTTTGGCAATGTTTCCTTGATATGAATTTTTGGAAAACATCCTCCTTGGTATATCTTGATAATAAGGAGGAACAAACATACCTTGGGATATTTGTCTTTTCAGATCTAGCAATTTATTTGCTAACTTTTGCACCATAGGATCAATGGTGTTTGTGAAGAAAATTTCAGTAGAGGAGGAAAATCTATTTTTGTTGGAACCTCTTCTTATCTTACCTACAAGGATAATATCATCTTCAACTTTGGTAGCCAAAATCTAATCTACAGAAAGATCTATTGGGCCAGCCCAGTTTAACAAAAAACTGACTTCGAGAAGTTAAGAATTGATAAAACAACACTTAAGATTCTCTGACATTAGCTGAGTGATTGTAGAAACCTTATTCCTCAGCTTGTTGAATTTAGAGATAAAGTCTCGCATAGGCTCATGAGGCTCTTTCTTCATTTGTTTAAGCTAGGCTAATAAGATGTGCACATCCTCTGTGGGTTTGAACCTAGCCTCAAACTTGGTCTTAAGAGTGATCCAATTGGTTATAGTTTGAGCTTGAAGATGATAAAACTAATCTATGATAGCACCTTGCAGTGTTTTTAAAAAAATATTTACTTCTATGTCTTTATGTTCAATGCCTATCACACCACAGGCTATGTAGAAAGCTGCAATATATTCATCAGAGTGAACTTTTCTATCACCATAGAAGTTGGGAAAATTATTTCTTGAACTATGAGGTAGATCATCCAAAGGTAGGATTAAATTTAGAGGGCCAAAAGTGTTACCCTAAGGGCATTAGAATACCATGATATGATGATTAAAAGGAGAGATAACAAACCTTTGAGGAGTATGAATAGACAAAATTTTGCTGGCACTAAAACTAGAAACTTCACCTAGTATTGGAGACCCAACCTTGGTAGGAGGAAAACTCTTAGTTCACTGAAGGTAAGATCGTAGAGGCAAGAGATCAAAATTATTTTGTTGTATCAACTAAAATACAATATCAATAATACCTCGAGCTCTCTGGCTTCACGTATACTATGAATTTACTAGAATGTAGAATGGAAAAAATTGGAAATGCTTCAACTCGAAGCGTGAGGCTTCAAATTATACATTTGTATCCCCAGTAGAGTCACTAAAAAATTGTTGGATGAATATTTTGTCATCTAACTAACTAAATACAAAATTGTTATATCAGCGATAGTATACTGAGATAAATCTCTCCTCTCAGCAAGGGGAGGTTTCTTATAAACTATCACAAATTAATCTAAACTAAATATTAACTCAGGGGTGAGATCATATCATCTATTTCTCTTTTTTCAAAAATGATATTTATAAAATAAAGAAAAAATTTCTTGATATTAACTGAAAAACCAAGAAACACACAAGAGCACAAAGTCTATCATTGCTTCTTTTGCTGATTGATAACTTGGAACATAGTAGAATGAGGTGCAGCCCAAAATCTTCACCAAAAAATATGACAAAGTATATGATCACAAAAGATAAAAGTAGTTCAAATCCTTTTCAATATCTTTTGTTCTAAAACACTAAAACACAAACTAAAGATAATTATGGTAGCACAAAGTCTCCACAATCAACTTCAGAACATCTCCTAGATTATTTTCACTCATACTACTTATTTAATCAAATAGATAAGATTGCATTAGGAAAAAGACATAAGAACAATTTCCAATACAACAAAATTTATTTCAACACAAATTTTGAAATATCACTTGCTTTCTCATTCACTTGATAAAATCTAATTTACTTTTGAACTCAAAGTCTCAAAATGCTTTTCAATTTGGTAGAGTTTTGTTTCAATAATTCCCTGATCTTATTACAAAAGAGGCTCTCTTTATTTATAGGGAAAGGCCTTGAGAAAATTTAGGAAAAACCTAGCTACTTTGACCTATTAAAAAATAAGAGTCCTTATTGACTTGGGACTTCCTATTTTTTACATGTAAGTACATATGAAAAAAGTACATATAAAAATGCCTAAAGTTGATTCAAAAGTACATCTAAAAAATAGAAAATAAACTAAGGGAAAAAGATATTGCTTCAATTCGTATCACCATCCTTCTTCATGTGTCCATCATACATTGTGAAAGATGCTTGCATTCTGATACTGTCTAGACTAACGGTGTTCCTAAAAATTATTTTGGCTCTAACTATGGCATCTCTCATTGTGGTGACTGATTTTGCATGACTAGTTAACTTGGTTTTTAGATTATCCAAAGTTAACTGATTGTCTAAAATATTGTCCATAGAGGCTATTAAAAATGTCTTATCTTCAATTTTTTTCTAGAACATACCTTCAAATTTCCAACTCATTTTTTTTGCTGAAAGGAATTGGTTATCTTGAGATGTAAGCTTGCAAGGTAGCTCCTCTAACTTATGCAAAAGTTTGACATCACTTTGTTCACTGAGTTATCTTGTAGATTCAAGGTCATTGATCAAATATTTAAGCACATGGATTTTATATGTCAATGCCTCTTTAGTTTCAGTATAAGAATCCCTATCAGTAATGATGCCAATTGATAATAGAGTGCTTATTTTTAGTTTTCTCATCTCTACCCATTTATCATGATTCTTTTCTATGATTTCAATATCTTGGAAAAAAACTTAAATGAGATCATCAAGTTTCGATCTTATTTTTCTCATTTTATCTATTTTCTCAGATAACTCTGTGAGAAGGGAAATTCCTTGTGTACGCATCTTGTCCAAGTACTCTTCAAGTACTTTGCCTTTAAGATAGGTCTTTTTTGATTTCTAAATAATGGGGTCTTCTACATAAATGGCCTCAAGAGTTATTGCTTCCATATTCAAAGTGATTTTCCTTACCATTGCAGTCAACTATTCTATCATTACTTTGTAGTGATCCTTTATCTCTTTCTCCCTATCAAATTTATGAATCAAGATGTCCATGGCTGACTGCATATCACTCTCGGCACTTTCATGAGTTATCTTACCTAATTCTACTCTAGAGATAGAGTAATCATTTATATCAAAAATTTCAATAGTTGCATCCTATGGAGGTCTTGTAATTTTTAAAAATTTGTGACCCTTATCCCCAAACATTTTTGAAAGAACCTTTGGCTTCTTTGGGGCCTTAGCTTTTACTGGCACCAACTTATTAAAATCAAAGTCATCTAGAGAGATGGCTTATTTCTTCATTTTGGGTGTATAAGCTGACAACCATGGTGGAAGAACATAAGTACTCACATTAGGATCTATCTCCATTATTGGCGTTATCAGAGCTACACTTGCACATGTAGTGGAAACAATAGGTGGAGTGTCAGTTAAAAATGCACCTTTTACTAAGTGATCAAAACTAGAAGTATCTCCAATATCAAAAGATGAGGACAAACTAGGAATAAAATTTGAGGAATGGATAATATCTTCAAAAGTGCTTTGAGGGTTGCCAAAAATTATTTTAGAAGGAGAGGGTGATCCAAAAGAGGGAACATTAATAGGAGAAACAAATGAAGGATCTATAATAGGCATGTTAGGTAGGGAAGAAGAGACTCCCATTTGTTTTTTAACATTCTCTTATGGGGATAAGGTTTCCTCCTCTTATTGATTTATAGGCCTATCTTCAATTTCCATCTCTTCCATTACTGGTTTTTCAATGCTCTATTTCTCAATTTCTATATCTTCTATTTCAGATTCTTTTTCCATAACTTTTGACTTCTTCATTACAAATATGATCTTAGGATTATGTGGCTTGGAGGAAGAAGGAACATCACTTTTGTTTTTCATCCTATTTTTTACTTTTTTTCTTGTTTCCTTTTGAGTATCAGCTCCTGATCCTGTGAAGAATTCCTTCAAATCAATTCCTTTATTTGCTAGCTAACTATTAGTGTTTGCAAATATTTTCCTCAAGGAGGTTAGATATTTTTATAACCATTAGATTAGAGGGAGAGGGGTATTAAAAATCTATTCAATATTTTATTTGTCATTAATTAATTATCCATCATCTACTAGATTATTAGGAATATCATCAAGTCTTAGATATTTAACCTACTCAAGAGATAACCTATTATAGTCCATTTTCTAGACATCTTCTATTATCAAATCAACCCAAACATATTCAATCATAGGTTCATTGAATTATATTTTCCTCTTGATTATGTCCTTCATGCCCCTATAATCAAAATTCAATCTTATTTTGAATTGCTTCAAGGTTACGAGCTGCATTTCAGTTTCCATGACTCTAGCCTTCCCAACATTTAACACTGAAAACCTACCAATTTTAATTGAGAATCTAAAACCAAGATTTTTGAGTTCTATCTACTTATTATACATGAGGATCATTTATCTGCATAGCTCCATTAAGACTATTTTGTTTGAGGAAAATCTTGGAAGCATATAAGGATGACCTTGGAAAAAACCAACCCTTATGTATGAGAAAGAAGGGAATTGTAAGAACATACATCCAAAATCATTTACCACTATCCAAACCTCATCTAACACTCTTTTTTGTTCTAGTTAAGGATAAAAAAGATATAAGAACACTACAAAGAAAGCATCATTTACTCTCCTGAAATGATGAATATAACCCTTAAATGTTAATTAAGAGTAGTATTGATACACTGGAATTACTCTCCTATCTCCTTCTAATGTTAAACCTAAAAAGATTCTCATTGAAGCTACAATATATACCAGATAAGAAGTCATATAGAACTTGAAGTTAGTAGACACCTTCATCAATTACTTGTACAAAACATTATTGATTTGTTCTCCCCTAAAGATGGTTTGTTTGCCTTGAAGTATTACCTTGATGAATGGATACATCCATTCATGAAACTATGAGGAAGAGGGCAAACCTCTTACCCTACTGAGAAGAGTTATTAGATCACCAACTTCTTCTATAAAGTCACTTCTTAGAAAACTCTATGACCACCTTAACTAGTTTGTCCTTGAAGTCTTGAGCCATTTATTATTGATTACCTTCTTTACTTTTTTAGGATTTTTATCATATTTTTTTATGCTTCAAAAAAATCAAGTTTTATCACTTCTGTAGCAGGAGGGCACATAAACACTTTATCAATAAATTTAGGATCTAGCCTAATTACCACATTGCCACTAGCATCCAACACATCCCTAATATCTTTATTATTAAACTGAGCACATTAAAGAATGTATTCTATGTTGTGAGATGCTACAAGGAAAGAAGATACCAAATGAATATTTCTATCAATTATCTTATTCATTTTAGAGCTGAGATTGCTTGACTTAGTTCTCTCCACAAACTCAGCCATGTCCACATGACCAATCTCTGTATCCATAATGTCATCAACATTAGAAGTAATTGAGGTAATTGGAAAAACACTTTGATATTTATATTTTATCACTTTTGACTTCTTTGGAGAAAACTCAGTCATCTGAAAGAGCTTTTACCAAAAGGATGTTGATGAGGAAGGAATATCCATAGAAGAAACTGCAACAGAAAGTCATGATCATGCAATTAAGAAAAGTACTGACAATCCGGGAAAATTGCATGTCAATGATCATGACTATGGAGATGTGATTGAAAGGGCTAAAATGCAAGTAGACCAAAAAACTAGAAAAAAACATGCTCGACAAAGCAAAATTGAAAATATCCTAGAGTTGGGAAAACCCAAGAGAATGTTTGCACAGGCGATGAAATTTACTACCATTGCATATGAAAGAAATTTGAATTTGTATTGGTAGTGAAATTTGTTACCTCTATGTTTGCATTGGTGGCAAAATTTTCTGCCTTTACATGTAGGGAAAAATTCATTTATGCAGAGGTGGTAAATTATGAGGACATTGCATATGGTATAAAAATGAAAGTTTTGTGTCATGGCAATGGAATTAGCTGCTACTATAGGAAAAAGGGGAAATGATGAAGAGGTAAAATTTTCCACTCTTACATATAGTATTAGTCAGTTTCCACTAGGTTAAAGTGGTAAAATTCACTAATTTTACACTTGTTAATAATTTTTATACAACTTGCAAATTGGTGAATTTTAGTGGTTATGCATTTGTCTTGGTGATAGGAAGGGTGAGAGCGGTAAAATTTACCATCATCAAGTTATTTGTGATGGTTTTCAACCAAATTTAAAGGGCAAACCAAAGTTGGGTCAAACCACTGAAGACACACAAGATAGTCTAGGGTATGATCGAGGGCTTGGTAGAATTTGCCGCTAAGGCTTACTAGGTTAAACAAAAAAAACAAAAATAAAATAAGGGTCAAACTATCGAAAACAGAAATAATAAAAAACAAATCTAGGGTATGAAAATGACTTACCCACTAAGCTCAAAATCCTAAGCTTAGTGGTGAATTTAAACTTTTCCCTCATTTGTGTGATCGAGCAGCTATAGAAAGGAGTCTGGGAAACTTAAAATAAAATAAATGACCAAAAAAATAATTTAAAAAGCCCCAAACAAGTTTTCAAAAACTAAGCATGTGTGGCCATTAATATCACATGAAAAATTGAGATTCCTAAAATCTTTGATTGGGTGGAAAAAATTGCCACCCTAACATGTGCTAAGTGTACAACATGGATCAACAACAAAAAATTCCTCTTAAGCATGTGACTGGAGTTAGATCATGCACTAGCGGTAAAAAATGCCTCTGATGTATGATTTAACAAAAAAGAAAAATGTAAGAGTGGCTAAAAAAATTGCTTATGCATAAAAAATAAAAACACCCTAAAAATGATCAAAACTGATTAGATGAAGATTTACAATGGGTTTCATGATTTTCAAGAATTCATCGAGAGGGAATGTTGTAAGCTTTCATAGGATGTTAGACAACTTCTTTTGAGATAAAGAGAAACTTGTCTTGAATGATGAACTTAGAGTGTATATTGAGAAATGGACAAGTTTCATAGGGTTTGTCCTCAAAATGAGAGTAGCTGATCTTGGGAACAATAGTATGCCAAGTACTCAAGATTTAAACTTTATACATAACAATCCCAAAGATTATGCCTAGGTGTCCTATACTTATGGTTCTAAATTTTTGGATTTGCTTCTTTTCTTGAATGTTGAGGAGCTAGGAAATCTTGTCTTCTAAGGCCTACCATTAGGTGAACAGGTCTTTGGCTAATGTATCTTGGTCTTTTAGTACACTTTAATACTTCAAACACATCATATAATGACTCATCAAGCATCTTGATTATGTCATCTGGTACTGATAGGATTGCTTGGGTTTGCAAGTTCTCCTTCTCTTTTTCCAAATTTTGGATCCTTAGTTTTAGACCCCAGACTCCAGCCTTGGATTTTTGTGAATGTGCTTCCATCAATATTTACACATCTTCTTCATGTATTGTAGCTTCACCAAGCTGATGTCCTACAATAAGGGTCAAACCTATAAAAGGTTCCACCTTCTGAAAGGTGAATTATTTTGTCCCAACCATGGCCATTTTGGTTGTTATCCTTTTAAAACGTGCTATCTTAGGATTGAAATAAACTATGGTGATTGGTTATTTGAACTAGGGAAGCTCTAAGAACTCCACTCCTGAGCTGGTAGATGTTCTTGGAGCATCCATATTATTAATTCCCGAGCCTTGAGAGACCATGATTCTTCTCTCTTCCTATTCCTTAATTATATATTTTATCTAGGGCTTCACATCATCATGTACATCCACACCAACTTTGTTATGGCCCATGAGTGGGAGAGAGATGGGATAGTTTACAATTTACCATAGATGAACAGTCAAGAATGACTCATCCATGGATTGGAAATTCATCACTAAAGAGATTGACTTCACTAGTGGGATGAGTGAAGGTCAATATGGGTTTGTTCCTTGGTTCTATTGGGACCAAGGCCAATTCTACTTTCCTCTTTACATGGGAGGCCACTAGGACACGCTCTTTCCTTGTATCTTCCTTGGGATCCAATGAAGAGTCCTCTTCTCCTCCTAAGCCATAGAACTCTACAAGTTCCTTGATATTACCCTCAAGTGTCTCTTTTAGATCTAAGGCTATCATGTCAATGTACTAGATTAGAGAGGGTAGTCTTTATTACTTGGTTAAAGGTTAGGGTCCTTCTTCAGGTCTTTCTTCTAATATTACTTCTCTAACCTTCTTCTTTCCTTTGCCTTGATCATCTTGAGTTGGCTCAAATTACTATTGGGACTACTACAGTTACTCTACCTGAGGTTTCTCATGAGCTATCCTAGATGACCCAAGTAGTAAATGATACTATAAGGGGTGTTTTTTCCCTATTTTCATATATGGCTTGTTGTCTCTGACCAATCTATCTCTATCTTGATGTTATGACCTTGAACCCTAGCCAACACTTCACCATAGTTCTTGGCTCTAATGTATATAGTGTCATAAACACCCAGTTGGTGTATATAATCAAGCTTTTTCTTCTTATCCTTTAGATGATCCCTCACCTTGTTCTTTGGATACCACATTTTGAGTTCATCTAACTAAAATCCAAATTAATTCTTATGTGTGACCATAATCTCCACCTAATTCCATTCTTTAATTAGGTTTTTACCAATGTCCAAGGGGAATGGGTGAAGTAGACCTTTCCTCTTTTATTTGAAAGCCTTGTCAATGCCAAGGATGAGTTGGGAGGTAATCTTCTACTCAACAAGCTTATTCAGGGCATACACTGGTAGTTTATAGGGTTGTGACATGATTATTTCTATCCTAATGACTATGTAATCAGGATAACACCATATATCCCCAATCATCTCCACACACTTTTTGATGAGGGGGTGGAGCCTAGGCATGGGGACACCTATGATGGCTTCAACTATTACTAGGAAAAAATAGTCATAGATAAACTACATGTGATTTCTATACTTGAATATGTGCATCTTGGAGTCGTGGTGTGAGATGTTTGTCTTACCCTCAGGGGACCAATTATTAATGCCAGGGACGGTGATTGATGTGAGAATGACATGAAGTACATAAGACATCAAGTAGAATTGTTTAGAGGTCTTGCTCTTGATGGTGATGAATTGCTTGGCCATGAAGATGCTAATAAAATATTCAATTAGAGGGGTAAGTTTTTATTCCACCAGGAAGTGCACATATGAGACCCAAACCTTATTAAAGTAAGTGGTTGAAGGGGCACCAAAAGCTCTATTCAACAAGGACATAATGACCCTAATACCTTCTCTGAACTAGATGATATGGATTTTTCCATCAATGGTTTTAAAAATGTGAAGCCCTTGATAGAGCTAGGGTCTTAGGATGGAGTCCAAGTCATGGCTATTGGTCCATTCTCTCATGTTGGGATGGTCCACATGGGGAAGAGGGAGCTTGTAGTACTTTTCAAAAGTAATTGGGTAAATTTATGCTAATTCTTTTGAGTTACCCTCCCTAATAATCCATTCACCATCAATCCTATAATGAAAAAAAATGGGGGAAAGGACATTAATGTAGTGCAATACCTCTGGTTTTGCCATGGCATGATGGAGGCTAACCATCTGGATTGTAACTAGGTTAGTATATCATCTATTGGTGGTGGCATTTCTCTATTCTCCCTTTGAGATGGGTTATAATTATTTTATCATAAATAAAATCTCAGACCAGTTCCTAATATCATGGATGTTTAATACATTTGGGTCTAATTTTATATCCTTGAATACCTAACCCTCACTATCTATCATCAAATAAAGCTTGGCTTCTTCATTTAATTGCTGTTTATTAGCTGCCATGGTCTTTATTTCTTGCTAATTTTTCATGCTAGAATGTAGATGATCTTTATGAAAGATCTCTCATGCTTAGAGACATAATAAGCTATCTCTTGATTGAATTATAGAAAATTGCATTCATTTAGGTTGCCTTTATATAGGGTCTATGGTTTAGAGATTTAATGGAATAAGATATCCAATATTTGGCTTATATGTGTTATAGATTTGATTTGGACCTTTTCCTTTATATGTTTATTTTTTTTATCCCACAAGATCTTTAGTTTTGTCCTTTTTTTCTTGTTCGGAGCTTATGTGGAATTGGTATGGATATTTCACAACATTTTTCATAAATGCCATTTAAATACTAGCCATTGGTATTTAAGAATACCTCCTTCATTTCCCCCCATAGGATTACAATATTGGATTAGCATGAGCCATTGATCATAATCTAGGCCCTTGTCTTTTAATTAGTTCCTAGACACTTGGTGTGCTCACGTATCTTTCCCATGTTCCAAATCTTGTGTCAGTCCCTTGTCAAATAATCATTGGCCATATGGTAGGTCCATGAGTTCTTGGGGTTTTATTTAAAATTCTTTTGGGACCTTCATGCCATTGGATCAAATCTAGTGATAAAGCACCAACCGTTGATCTACAAACATGCTTGAACATTAAGTTAGTACAATATTAAAAGTCAAGAATTAGGCTTAATTGCCTTAGGCTAAGGTTTGATTCATGTTTATTAAGCATGGGACAAACCTTAAGCTAATAGATTTAAATTTAAGTTATGATTGGAAAGGGGGTCAAGGTATAAACATTCTAGGTTAATGTATCCATTGTGTTTAGCAAACATGATGAAATACATTAGGCTAAAATATTTATGACATGTGTTACAAACCATGTTCAAAATAGGTTCAACATGAAATGAATTTCACATAGGATAAGTCTATGATTTAATATCTATTATACAAAGTTCCACATGGATCCTTAAAGCATAGACTTAGGCTAAGTATATCTCATGCATATATATGTATTTGTAAATTGAGGCCTTCCATTTTGGGCATATTTTGAGAATTTCCCTCAGCTTGGTGAGCCACCTTAGATTAAAAAAAGGGTTTTGGGACATTATTTAAAACTTATCAAGAAAATTTCATTTGTTTAAAATTGATAGTCTTGAAGGCATCAAATGCACCTTCATTAACATTAGTTGATAGTTGTGTGGATGTCAAGTTTAAACCAGTGAAAATTTTATTTTAATGGACATAAAGTTTATCATCATTTAGGAATCAAATTTGTCCTTTCAGACATTCAAATGATGGTCATGTGAATGTCAATTTTAATTTCATTAAAATCTTTATAGTCAAATACAAAGATGCCACTTGGCACTTTTGTTGGGCTTCCTAGGGTCTTACTGTTAATTTACTTTATTGGACCAAATTCCATAATAAAGTGACAAATTTTGATCATAATATAGAGAATTGACTTTGATTGGATGTCATGTCAAAGTGGGTCCCTCTTCCTTTTAGTCTTCATATTAATGGTGCTACATGTCCATCTTTTAGGCTCCTTGTATCCTTTTGACTTTTCAACTACAACTTCACTCTATTTGATCGAGTCCTTGTGAGTAAGCATAGATCATTAAATTATCTAATATGCAAAATATTTAAGCTAAATTTATCTTTTATCTTTTCTCTATCTGATCGAATCTCATAATAAAGTGACAACTATAGGATCTTGCAAAGTGTGAAGGAGTTAATGTTAGGACCATGAGGTAATAAAAACTTAGGTTCAAGGTGTTAAGACTAATGTCACAATGGTATTAATGAATACATCGGAGTCTTAATATTAAAATCTTAGGTTAAGTTGGGGAATATGAAAGGAACCTACACAATGACATTTAGTTAGGCCATAAGGAACTTAAAGAAAGGGGAAAATAATAAAGGGGGTCAAGTCATGTTAAGAAACACAACTAATCCTAAGACATGAATTTTTATATCTAAGTCCAAAACAATGATTCCTGCCAATTTGTGTTCCCATCTTTATTCAAATTTAAACTCAAGTTTTGATAGGGTTTTAGATTGCAGGGTTCTCAGGGATGCATGCCATGGAACCTGCACTTATATTCAAACACAATTCATTATCAAGGTTAGTCTAGATAAAGTAAATCATGACCATATAAGCCTATTTCTTAACAAAGTAGATGATCTTCAAATTCTATAAAAGACCTTGATATGCTACAATTTTCATGTTTTATTTGATGGTTTCTCAAGGGTCCCAATTCAAAAAAATGGGGTATGTTGGTTCCAACAAATAGTGACTCATGGGGGAAACATAGCAATAAATTAGAACCTATAGACTCTAGTTTTAAAAAAATGATTAGGTCATCCACTTCACTTGATCAAAACCATCATTTGGATCACATTATGGTTGAAACAAACCTTGCACTTGTAGACTTAAGGTCAAATACCATGACATACTCAAACTATGTGTGCCTTGATTCCACTTACTATTTGTCATGGGATTCAAGAAACAACTTCTAGTTTTATGTCCTCAATCACTTCCATTGACTTATATTATACTAAAATGTTCAATTTGAACCATATTTCAACTTTAGGAAGTCTTAGGCATTACTCTACTGCCAACTAGGCATCCATAGCTAGGATAGAGATGCCTTTGGCTCCACTCATGGCCTTGCTCCACTACCAGTCAGGCATCTATAACCTTGATGGAGGTTTATATAATCACCTTTACTTGAAAGCTTTAGATTTTGCATTGTATCCTATTTTTGTATTTTATTAGGTCTTTATGCTTTCAACAAGGTTGAGAACCAAGATAACTAGGTTTTAGGATTTGGTCAAGTATTTGATCTTTAGAAAATCATCTATGGTTACAACTCTTATCCCAAGAAATGATGTTAATTAAGTGCTAGCTTGGGGTATACCATGATAATTTGAGTCTCCATTCCCCAAGTGTAAGTATTCTTAAAAATAATTTGAGGGTGAGATAATGGTTAAGATCCAATGAAATGATTGTCCTTTCCATTGGTATTTGTTAGTTTATCTAAGATATAACATCATGCTTTATATTTTAGAGCCATGGTTACTCCATGTATGGGATTCATACCTTCATTCCTAAATTAGGGGGTGTACTTTAAACAAACTTCATAACTTATGAGCTCAAAAATGTCCCTAGGGACTTATTGGGATCAAGGAACCAAGCAACATGAAATAAACACACCATAGAGAGAAAGGCAAAAATAAAGGAAAAACAAACAAATATGTGCATGCTTATGTAAACATAAAGGACAAGAAAGAAAAAACTAAAAGGAAACTAACTAGCCTATCTACACTAACATAAACATCTTATAGTTTACTCCATGAAGACCCCATGAGGAATAATAGAGAAATAGTGCTTGAGATACTATCCATTAATAAGTAGTGTAAACTCTGATCCTTGTAAGTCCTTGAGTTTAATATTATTGCTGCTGAATGTTTCCACAATATGATATGGGATAATCCATAAGGGTGTGAGATTTCCATGTTTACCCTTAAGCTCAGATACCTTGTCTTAAAGAAGAACCAAGTCTCTTTATATGAACACTTTGATTTTGGATCTTTTATTAAACCATATCCTGACTATGGTTTGATGTTTTATAAATTTAGCAAAGGCTTTCTTCCTTGCATCTTCCATCTAAATTATATCCAACAATCTAGAATTGACTAGTTCTTAGCTCTCCTCCATGTATTCTTTCATAAATCTATATGTGGGCAACTTGAGAGTGATAGGAAAGATGGGTTATTATCCATATATCAATAGGAATGTTGAGGCTATTAAAGATTGATTGATCCTTATCCTTATTGGGTGAATATTTTTTCATCAAATAACTAAAGGCAAAATAGGTATATCAACCACAACATAATGAGATAAATATTTCCTTTCAGCAAGGGGAGGCTCCTTATAAACTATAATATACTAATATAAACTAAAAATAGACTCAGGGGTGAGATCATACCATCCATCTCTCTTTTTTAAGAGATGATGTTCACAAGGTAAAGGAAAATTCCTATGTAATAACTAAAAGCAATCCTCTTCTTTTAGAAATGATGTCCAGTAAATAGTAGAAAAACTTATCAGGTAGTAACTGGATCCATGAGAAACCCATGAAAGCACAAAGTCTTTCACTGCTTCCCTAACTAATTTATAATGTATATAATAGTAGGATGAAGTGCAGCTCAAAGTCTCCACCGAAAACTACAATAGAGTATAAGATCACAAAGGATAAAAGTAGTACAAAGCCTTTCTAATACCCTTTTCACTAAAACATAAAAAACATAAACTAAAAGTAATTATAGCAACACAAAGTCTTCATAATTAACTTCTAAACATCTTCTAGATAATTTCCACACACTCTACTTTTTTAATAAAACAAATGAGATATTATTAATAAAAATGATATAAGAACAATTTCTTAAATAACACAAATTATTCCAATGCAAAGTTTGAAAAGTCACCCGCTTTCTCATTCATTTAAGAAAATATGATTTACAATCTAAGCTCAAAGTCTCAAAAGGCATCTCAATTTGGGTAGAGTTTTTGCTTCTAATCACCAAAAGACCCCCCTCATTAAAAAAGAGACTCTCTTTATTTATAGGGAGAAAACTTGAGGATTTAAAAAAGATTTAAATAATTTGACTTAGTCAAAGATAGGAGTCTTTATTGAATTTGGACTTTCTATATTTTTACATGTAATTACACATGACAAAATTACATGTGTAAATGTCCAAAGTGGTTACAAAATTGTATTTGAAAAAATAGAAATTAAATCAAATGAAAATTGATTCAATTTGTAGCCCCATCTTTCTTTACATGAGCATCGTACATGGTGATAGCTGCTTGTATTCTGATACTGTCTAGAGTAATAGTATTCTTGAAAATCATCTTCACCCTGACTATGGCATCTCTCACTACTGTGACCGATTTTCCATGACTAGTTAACCTCATTTTTAGATTATCCAGAGTTAATTGATTATCCAGTATATTATCGACAGAGGCTACTGAGAATAGTTTATCTTCAAATTCCTTTCGAAACATACCTTTAAATTCTCGAACCATTTCTTCTATTGAAAGGAATTGGTTGTCTTGTGATGTAATCTTGCAAGATAGCTCCTCTAATTTATGTAAAAGACTAATGTCACTTTGTTCACTGAGGTCTTTTGATGATTTGAGGTCATTGAATAATTCCTTAAGCACCCAAATCCTATATATCAATGCTTCTTTAGTTTCAGTATAAAAGTCTCTATCAACAATGATGCAAATTGATATTAGAGTGCTTATTTTCAGCTTCTTCATATCCATCCACTTGTCAAGATACTTTTTTGTGCTTTTAATATCCTGAGAAATGATATTGATAAGATCATTGAGTTCTACTCTCACTTTTCTCATCTTACCTATTTTCTTAGACAACTCTATGAGCAAGGAAATTCCTTATGTATGCATCTTGTCCAAGTACTCTTCAAGTACTTTTCCCTTGAGATAGGTCCTTTCTTCTTTTTGAATCATGGGGTCATCTATGGAGATAGCCTCTGGAGTTACTATTTTTGGAGTGAAAGTTATTCTCTTAATTACCGCAGTCAGTTGTTCCACCATTGCTTTATAATGGTCCTTCATTTCTCTCTCTCTCTCTATGTCAAAATTTTGAACCAAGATGTCCATAGCTGACTACATATTGCTCTTAGTGCTTTCACGAGTTATATTTCCTAACTTGACTCTAGAGATAGAGTAGTCACTTATATCAAAATTTTCAATAGTTACATCCAATGGAGGTCTTAAAACTTCTAAAAATTTGTGTCCCTTATCCCCAATCATCTTCGAAAGAATTTTTGGCTTCTTGGGAGCCTTGGCTTTTACTGGCACCATTTTATTGAAATCAAAGTCATCTAAAGAAATGGCTTGTTTCTTCCTTTTGGGTGTATAAGATGACAACCAAGATGGGAGCGTAGAAGTACTTACATTAGTATCAATCTCTATTTTTGGCATTACTAGAGTTGTACTCACACCAATAGTGGAAACAATGGGTGGAGTATCAGTAAGAACTACACTTTTTACTGAATGATTGAAAGTAGAACTATCTCTAATATCAAAAGATGGAAATGACAAACTGGAGATTGAGAATGAAAAATATCTCTAGAAGTGCCTTGAGGGTCATCAAAAATAATTTTGGAAGGAGAGGCTACTCTAGAAGAGGGAACACTGATTGGAGAAATAGGTGAAAGAGTTACAACAGGTGTTCTATTCAAGAAAAAAGAAATTTGTTTCTGACTACACACCCTCTCGCAGAGACAATATTTCCTTTTCTTATTGATCTATGGGCCTATCATCAATTTCCATTTGCTCCATTGCTGGTTCTTTGGTGCTTTGCTTCCCATCATCCATATCTATTATTTCTTGCTCTATTTTTATGACTTTCGACTTCTTCATCACAAAGATGATCTTAGGCTTATGTGGCCTAGAAAAGAAGGAACATCACTTTTATTCTTCATCTTATTTTTTACTCTTCTCTTTATTTCCTCTTGAAATTTAAATTTTGATCCTATGATTAACTCTTTCAAAGTGATTATTTTATTCGCTAACCAATCATTGGTGTTTGCCAGTATTAGTTTGAATATTTTCTTCAAAAAAGTTAACTCCTTTTGAGACCATTGGCTTAGGGGAAGAGGGGTATTGATGACTTGTTCAACATGGTATCTATTGTTGATCAAATCTCTATCATCCACTAGATTCTTAGGGATATTAGCAAGTCCCATATATTCTATCTACTCAAGAGACAATCTACTGTAGTCCATTTTTTTGATGTCTTCTACTATCCTCAAATCGACCCAAACATCTTCAATCATAGGCTCATAAAACTAGGTCTTCCTCTTGATTATATCCTTTACACCTTTATAGTCAAAGTTTGGTCTCCCTTTGAAATGCTTCATGGTTACAAGTTGCATTTCAGTCTCCATAACTCTAGTTTTTCTAGTGGTCAATACTAAGAACCTGCCAATTTCAATTGGGAACTTAAAATTGGGTTTCTTGAGTTCCATCTACTTATTATGTACGACAATAATTTGCCTGCATAGCTCCATCAAGAATAATTTTTTTGAAGAGAATCTTGGAAGCATATAAGGATGACCTTG
Source organism: Torreya grandis (assembly GCA_037957365.1). Classification (NCBI taxonomy): domain Eukaryota; kingdom Viridiplantae; phylum Streptophyta; class Pinopsida; order Cupressales; family Taxaceae; genus Torreya; species Torreya grandis. Next base: position 2,169,011 of record JARHVA010000444.1, read on the forward strand.
GAAAAAGCCAACTTGCAGATAAGAAAAAGAAGGGAATTGCAAGAACATACATCCATAGTCATTCATAACTATCTAGGCTCTGTTTGACACTCTTTTTTGTTCTAATTGGGGATCAAAGAGACATAAAAATATTGTGAAGAAAGCATCATTTACCCTCCTAAAATTATGGATAGAACCTTTCAATGTCAACTGAGAGTAATATTGATATACTAGGGTTACTCTCCTATCTCCTTCTGATGTTAAACCTGAGAAGGTTCTCATTGACACTACAATATATACCAGGTATGAAGTCATGTAGAATTTGGAGGTAATGGATATCTTCATCAATTAATCATGTAGAGCATTGCTAATTTTTTCTCCCCAGAAAATGAATTGTTTGCCTTAGAGAATTATCTTAATGAAGGGGTACATCCATTTGTGAAACAATGAGTGAGAAGGTAAACCTCTTACCCTACTAGAAGGGTGATTAGATGATTGACTTATTTTATAAAATCACTCTTTAGAAAGCTCTATGGCCATCTTGACAAGTTTCTCCTTAGAGTCTTTAGCCATATATTATTGATTACTTTCTTCACTCTTTTGAGATCTTTATAATATTCCCTTTGTACTTCAATGAAATCAAGCTTTAATACTTCAGTAGTGGGAGGACACATGAACACTTTGTCAATGAATTCAGGGTTCAGTCTAATCACCACATTACCACCAGCTTCTAATATAGCCTTGGTATCTTTATTGTAGAACTAAGTGCATTGGGGAACAAACTCTATGTTGTGAGTTGATATAGGAAAAGAAGATACCAGATGAATATTGCTCTAATTATCTTCTTCATTTCATGGTTGGGATTGCTTGATCTAGTTATTTTCATAAACTCAGGCATATCCTCATGGCCAATCTCTATATCCCTAATATCATCGATATTAGAAGTAATTGAGATGATTAGAAAAACACTTTGATACTTGTACTTCATTATCTTTGACTTCTTCAGAGAAACTTTAGTCATTTGGAAGATCTTTTATCATAAAGATGTCGATGAAGAAGGATCCTTGAGAGAAACTGCAACAAGAATCATGATCTTGCAATCAAAAAAAATTTAGCAATCTGGGAAAACTGCATGTTGGTGATCATGACCATGGGAATGCGCTTGAAAGGGATAATGTGTGAGGAGGCTGAAAATCCAAAAAGAAAGTGAGATTGAAAAAGTTAAATTTCAAAATTTCTTAGAGTTAGGATTTCTAAGAAAATATATGCAGGGGTGATAAAAATCACCACCCTTGCATGTGGAGGAAGGTTGGTTTGTTTGTGTATAGGCAACAATTTTTTCCATCATTGCATGTAGATATTGTGCAGGGATAGAAAAAATCACTGCCTGTGCACATGGCATGGAGAACATGTGTAAGGGTGGCAAAAATCACCACCCTTGTACATGTGGCAATGGATTTGTGTAATGATGGTAATTTTTGCTACTATTACACATGTTAACTTAGTTTTATGTAAGGACCTTGAAAATTTCTACCCTTTCACTAATAGCAATGGGTTTTTTAGATTTTTATGGTTTTTAGGCTTTCACCCATTCGAGGAGGAGAGGAAGGAGGAAAAAGAATAAAAACTAAAACCTAAAAAAGAAAGAAGGGAAAAACTTATCTTTAAAGAAAAGAGAAAGAATAAAATGAAAATCTAGAAATAAAATAGGGAAGAACATAAAACTTACCTGATAAATCAAAATCCAACACTTGAAGCCAAAAAAATAACAATCTCACTCGTTCACATGATCGACTGGTTATAGGGAGGAGGAGCAAACAACTTGGAATGATCCATATGAGTCTCAAATCGGCATTAAAAAGGTTAAAGCCATCACCAACCACTCAACGTGTGAGGTCATAAATGCCATGCATAAAAAATGAGATCGTGTATGGGTGTCAATTTTTTCCACCCTTGCATGAATGGTAAAAAATGCAAGGGCAACAAAAATCGCCACTCCTGCATGAAAATGCTTGAAAAATGCAAGGGTGGCAAATTTTGCCGCTCCTGGGTAGAAAGATGCAAGGGTAGCTAAAATCACTGCCTTTGCATAGAAACAAAAAACAAAATGCAAAGGTGGAAAAAAATGCTGACCTTGCATGATAACCAAAAATACTAACTCCTTAAAATTTATCAAAAATTTGACGTTCTGATTGCATCGAGAGTGCAATGGATTTCATGTTTTTTGAAGAAATCACAATGAGGGAAGGTTTAAAACTTTTCAAGGAGTTATTTGACTACACTTGAGATCAAGAGAAACTTGTCTCAAATGATGAACCTAGAGTGAAATGGAGAAGTTTCATAGGGATTGTTCCAAAAATGAGTGTAGCTAATTTTAGGAACAACAGCTGGCTCCTATTGGGGAACTTCTATCGATCTAACTTTGAAAAGATCGATGGGAGTAGAATATAGTATTTTAGTGCCTTCATCTATGCCATTAAGCCATGAAGTCAAGCTAAAAAATAAAAAGACATGAAAAACCAAACAAAAATAAATAAATATAAGACTATATAAATGCACAAATGAACTCATCTAATACTTCAAGGATTGAAGTGTTTCCGATGTTGCCCACTGTGAGGTAGTGAGAATGGTGTTACATCTTGATATCTTAGCAAGAAGCTATTTTCACAACAGACCTAATGAATGGTAAATAGACCTCTCCACAAAGAATCAAATTTGTCATGCATTCCTTTTGGTTCTCTCCTCTTGTCCCACAATAAGACTTGATCTCCAATCTAAAAACCATGAATCCTTTCTCTTTTGTCGAAGAGTTTCTTTACCTAATTTTAATCTACTACCATGGTTCATTGCTCATCTAGTTCGATTAGGCACATGATCCTTTTATCAATAGAATTTTTGAAAGTTTGATCTTCAACTGCTTTTGTCAATTTCAGTGCTAGTAGTTCTAGGGTGATTGGTATCTCCATATTCAAACCATACAAAAGTTGAAATGGTGACATACCTATTACCCTCTTGGGTGTAATCCTATCTTCCCATAAAGCATCAAATAATATTTTATTCCAAGTTCTCTGATTATCATCTACCAGTTTCCTGATAATAATGACTAAATTTTTGTCACTTGATTCTACTTGACCATTCCCTTGTAGATAATAGTTAGAAGAGTGGGAAAGAATAATCCCGTAATTGTAGAAAAACTTAGTAACCTCATAAGAAGAGAACAAGCAGCATTATTTGTTATAATCTTAGTTAGGACCCCAAATTAGGAGATGATATTTTTTTTAAAGAAAATTACATACCACTTCTGAAGTAGCATGCTTGGTTAGAATGGCTTCTACTCGCATGGTAAAATAGTCTATCGCAGTGAGAACATAGTCATGTCCAACACTCAAAGATGGGTTTACAATGCCAATGAAATCAATACCCTATTTTTTAAATGGTTCTTAAATCACTACTGGCTTGAGGGGTAATGCGGTCAATTTAGGTTTTCTAATGAACTATTGACACAACTCATACCTATGTAACCAAGTGTACGCATCTTGAAATAGTGTAAGCCAATAGTATCTAGCTCATAAAATCTTGTGAGCCATCACTAGTGTAGAAAAATATCCTCCACAAGCCAAATTATAGGACTCCAAAATTTTACTTTATTGCACCTTATCGACGCAATGAAAACATACCCCATCAAAGCTTCTTTTGTATAAATCATTGTCCCATAAGACACAGTTAGTAGCATTTTACTTAATATTCTATTTCTATTTATAGGATAGATGGGTGGGACACTCACCATAGGTAAGAATATGGGTGATATTGGAATACCACTCATCAGTAGTAGTAATGAAGAGAAGTATAGGTATGTCTTCAACCTCGGTTCTTTCATGTCCTGTTTCCTTTGGTATGTTATCAACAATCAGTTGGAAGAGACCTTTTCCCCACACAAGCTTGGTAGGTTTGATATCAATATCAAACTCTTAAATTTTAGCAATCCAATTACCCCTTTTAGTGCTAAACTTCTGTTGAGTTAGAATGGACTTCACTGTTGTATTAGGCACCTGAACAATAGTATGTGAATTCAGGATATAGAATCTAAAATGCTTTACTACCTTAACCATGGCATAAGCATGCTTCTCCATATTCAAATATTTTAATTCATGAAATTTAAGAGGATAGCTCATAAATGATATGCAAGATTCCACACCTTGTTTATTTTGTTAGACCAAAATGGCTAAAATGTATATTTAGAAGTGTAGATGTATACTACGAAGTCTTTGGTATAATCTAGGCAAACCAGGATTGGGGCATGGGCAATCACTTTCTTGATATCTTAAAATGATGACTTGCCTTTTGTATTCCAATAGAAAGTGGCTTTACCCTTCATCATGTTGATGGTGAGTCTTCTCTACGAATTCTAAAATGAATCTTCATAAAAAATTTACCTTTCCAAAGAAAGAATGAATTACAGTCTTACTAGTAGGAAGAGTAAGATTTTGAATAGATTTAACTCTTTTTGAGTGAATTTTTATGTCTTCTCAAGATACAGTGTGACTGAGAAGTTTACATTTTGTAACCCTAAAAGCTGACTTCTTAGGATTAAGAGAAATACCATTTTGCTGATAGCATTCTAGCACTTATTATAAATGATGCACATGATCAGGATGATGTTTGGAAAAAATGGTCAAGTCATCAAGAAATATTATAATAAACTTCCCTATTACATCTCTAAAGGCAAGATCCATTACTCTCTAGAAGGTGGCACCAGCATTAATCAAACCAAAAAGTATTTTGCGATATGCAAAAGTGCCCCACAGTGTAGTGAAAGTGGATTTATGTTGGTATACTTCATTGACTTCCACTTGATTATACCCAAAAAAAAATCTAATATTGATAACATTTCTAAGCCATTCACTATTTACAATACTTGATTCATGATGGGTAATGGGTAGTTATCCTTTAGATAAGATTGATTTAAGTTTCTAAAATCAAAACAGATACAAATTTCTTTATTCTTTTTTCTCATCGAGACTATGTTAGCAATTCATATGGAATGATGGATTGGAAAAATAATTCTTACATTTAGCATTTTCTAGATCTTAGAAAGGATAGTACCTAATATTTTAGGGTTGTATTGCCTTTATTTATGCTTGTGAGACAATGATCTAACTTTAAAAAAAAATTCGTGCCAAATTTCTTCAGGATCGAAGGATTTCAGATCATCATAAGAATACGCCAAAACATTAATATAATGGCAAAGAAGAGCAATGAATTTGATATTTTTGTCAGAAGTGCAACAATTCTCAATGTTGACTATTTTGAGATTTTTTATTGTACTCAAATTTACTTGATCAAACTCCTTAGAGGAACTTGAATCTAATTGTTGCTACTTGACATACCTATCATGCTTATCAAATAACTTTTCAAGAGAAACCAAACCTTTTGAAATCTTATTCCCCTTGAGTTAAATAAACTCTTCCCCAATTTTTTAATCTCTTTTAGGAATTGATTCCCATGGTGGATATTCATTACTTTCAAAATAAAGCTCCTCAAAGCTGTCCATCTTTTATAGAAAATTAATGATTTGATTATCATCATTAAACACCTACCAATGATTAGCATTATCAGGTACATTTGGTCAAAATACCAACTCAATAGTGTACTTAACCCATTTGAAATCTTTATGGGGAACCATGAGGGTTTTAGAGATAGCCAATAAATCTGCAGAATCATTGAATTCTCTCGATACAGTAGAAATATTAAAATCATCAAAACTTTTAATACAATCCCATACTAAATTGCGATAATGTCACAATCTTTCATTTTTGGTTTGGTATAGATTCCTTACCTGACAAACCACCAATTCAGCATCTCCTTGAGCATGAAGAATCTTAATACCTTTAGCATGAGCACCTTTCAATCCAAGTAGGAAAGACTCATATGCAATGATGTTGTTGGTATTATTGAATTGCAACTTATACAAATAAGAATTTTTTTGAGGAGATATCAAGATAATTCTAGCTCTAGAACCGGTAGAAGAATAACTGCCATCAAATTCTAAAATCCAAACATTATTAGAATTTGATTTTTTTAAATATTTCTTTTCGTTAGTAAGGGAAGATTCTTTGTTATCTGAAATTTGCCCTAACAATTATTTTAATTTTCTATATAATTTTTTTGAATTGTCACTTAAAGAAATTTCATCTGATGAGCTAAAAATATCTTTAGTGGTTAGAAAATAGTTACCCATTCCTAATGATTCAAATAAAATTTGAGCTTTGAGATCTGATGTTTGGGTGACAATATATTTTGACTCTTTCTTATGAAGCAATTTTTTTATGATGCCTTTAATAGGTATCCTTGCTTCAGATAGATTCATATTCAACTCTCCATCTACATCCTTGCAAAAATTTTATTCGACCAGAATGCCATAGGATGCTGGAATATCAGCCACCAAGACTATCATTTTAATGTTTTTATCTAAAAAAACTATGAATGCAAATTGAGCATATTTGATTTGACCTAGGAGTGGTACTTGCTTGTTTTCCATGGAGAAGCATCTACCAAAAGTCTTAGTTAAGGTGAGACCAAGAGAATCTGCTACCTTAGCGGGCATAACATTGTCAGAGGCTCCAGAGTCTATTAGAGAGTTGCTCAATTTGTGACCATTTATCAAAAGGAAAACATAGTAATGTTTTATTTTTTGAGGGGCAACAAGAGGAGTAGCGACAAGATTATTCTAAGTGAATTTGTTCTTTGAGGAATCATGAGTCATCTTTAGAAAATTTTGTCCTGTAGGGATGGTTTTTTTTATGTATTCAACCAACTTATCAAACTGTTCAAGATTGGCTTGCAAGTACTCAACTTTAGTCATTTAAATCTTGGTCTTTTTAGCATGATCAATTATGTCAAATAATTGGAATGAACTAAAAATATAGAAATGAAGTACATCATCCTAATCTTTATTGGGTGTGGCACTGGTCTAAGAAATAGAAGAAGAAGGTACAGGATGGTTTGAGGTACTTACTTTCTTATTGGTCACCGAGTCCTTTGATTGGAAAGGCAATGAAGTCCCCCATTTAGCAATTGAGACTACTGGCTGAGGTTCTTCTCTCACCTTTTCCTTATCAACTTGTTGAGTCGACTGATTTTGAGACCTAGTAAAGACAACATATGATCCATCAAATACTTCTCCTTTTTTCTTAGCTTCATCTTGGTATTATAAAAAACTAATATTGGAGTCACCATATAATTCTTCTTCTCCTTCTACAAAGACATTAGTGTCATATTCTTGGTCTAACTTAGGTTGGAAAGAGAGATCATGTTCAACTTCATGATAACCAATTACTGAGTTGACCAATGCTGCTTTAATGGTGAGCTTTCCCTATGTGGGAGAAAGACAATTGGATTGCCCTTGATTTTTGGTAGTGTTGTCTTGATATGAATGGTTTGGAAATGTCCTTCTTGGCATCTCTTGATAAGAAAGAGCAGACATACCTTGGGACATTTGTCTTTTTAGAGCTAGCAATTCATTTGCCAACTTTTGCACCATAAGATCTATGGCGATCATGGAAGAACTTTCAATAGATGAAGAAAATTTATTTTTATTATAATCTTACCTGCCAGGATAAGATCATCTTCAACCTCAGTAGCCAAATTTTGGGCTGCAAAAAGATCTATAGGGATAACCCACCTCAATAGAAAACTTACTTCAGGAAGTTGAGAGTTGATGAAAAACCACTTAAGATTCTCTAGTGTTAGCTGAGCAATTATAAGAATTATGTTCCTCAACTTATTGAATTTAGCAATGAAGTCTCGCATAGGCTCATGGGGTTCCTTCTTCATTTACATAAGCTGAGCCAACAAGACATGTGCATCTTCTATAGGTTTAAATCTAGCCTCAAAGCTAGCCTTGAGAGTGTCCTAATTAGTTATACTCTGAGCTTGAAGGTGATAAAATCAATCTATGGTAGTGCCTTGCAAAGTTTCTACAAACAGTCTCACTACTATATCTTCATATTCAATGCCTATCACACCACATGCAATGAAGAAAGCAATAATATGCTCATCAAGATGGACTTTCTTATCACCATAGAATTTGGAGAAATTATTTCTTGAACTAAAAGGTAGTTCATGTAAAGGTGGGGTTAGATTGAGAGGACCAAAAGTGTTACCCCAAGGACCTTGGGCTGCCATGATATGATGATTAAAAGGAGGGATAATAAACCTTGGTGGGATAAGTTTGGATAAAATTATATTAGCACTAAAATTAGAAGATTCATCTGGTATTGGAGATTTGACGTTGGTAGAAGGAAAATGTCATGTCCCTTTTTTCGTGGACATTGACAGGCTTGATGATTAGCCTATTATGCGACCTTCGTAGGCTGATTGGATGGATAGAGGGTCATGATGGAGATTGGCTTGGCTTTGATTTACAAAATTCCTATAGTTGGCTCTCATTCAGGTTATTTCAGACACATTGGGCCTGAGCTCCTATTATTTTCGGATATTTGACATATAGCGGAGCACCCTTGTTTTGATATGGTCATGTGCAGAATCACTCCCTGATTCCCCAGCTTTAGATGGTTCGAGGATCTGACATGTATTGAGGGAGATATTAATATTTGATTGATTTAATCAAATATTAATTATTTGGTCTAATTTTAAATTAGATATTAATTAATTATTAATTAATTATTTGGTCTAATTTTAAATTAGATATTAATTAATTATTAATTATTAATTAATTGGTCTAATTTAAGACCCAAGTTCTAATTTGAGGAATTCTAATTTTAGAACCCCAAGTTCTAATTTGAGGAAATCTAATTTTAGCAAGCACACCTTTAGAAGGGTATAAGAGTTTCTCATGGGAGAGAGAGTTGGTATGTATGAATTGATTATTGATTTTGATATTGAAGAAATTCTTCTGTGAAGACTGAGCCAAGGGTTCCAGGATTCCATCTGCAGTGGAGAACGTCAACTCTTCATTGTGTGTGATTTAGAGGTTGTGAAAGATCAGCCGATCTATTGCCAAATTGAGAGATAGCTTCATACAGGAGTTATAACAGATTTCCATTAGCATTGAAGAACGTCAACTCTTCATTGTGTGTGATTTAGAGGTTGTGAGAGATCAGCCGATCTATTGTCAAATTAAGAGATAACTTCATATAGAAGTTATCACAGAGGTTTCAGGTTTGAGAGATAGCTTCACCCAAAAGTTATCATAGTATTACAGGTATTTGAGAGATAACTTCACACAGAAGTTTATCACAGAGCTTTCTATTGCTATATATCAGAGTTGTATAGAGAAAAAGGAGCCCCTAAGTAAGGGACATCACAGTGGTATCAGAGCCAAATTCCTGCCATCTTGTTGGGCACATCAGAGCCAATGTCTTGCCATCCTGTTGGGTAGTTTGGGTAGATTGAAGCAGCAAAGTATCATAATGACTTCATAGACTCAGAGTCGATGGGACTATGATATGAGGAAATTGGAACTCAGTTTGAAGAGGTTGAATGAATCTCTTTCATATCCTTCATCCAAAAACAAGCCCACACGGTATATGACAGCGAATGATGAGTGGGACTTATTACCTCCTCATGTTCAAGAGAGGACAACCTTTGATCATTTTGTCAAGCTGAGGAGAGAGCACTACAGATCACTTAGATGAGAGAGCAGCATGTCCCATAATTATTATGATTATGAGATAGGATATAGTGAAGATGAGGATGAGTTAGATGCTTGCACTCAGAGTGTAGAGGTGTGCTCAGATGTTAGTACACTGAGGGTTGATGATCTCTCAGCGATGATAGAGATTGTAGAAGAGTCCCAGGATTCGATTATTGCAGATGATACCCAGGAGAATGTAGTGGATAGTTTTGAGGACGTAGTTTCTTTGGCAGTTTCTTCCGGTATGGAGGAGTTAGATAGTGATGCTATAGTTGTTGATACTCCGTATGTTGATATGAGCTTTGAAGTTGATTCACAGAGTATGGATGGTAGTATTACAGAGGTCAGTGATTTTGAGTCTACTCTTTTGGACCGTGCATCAGTGGAGGATTGTAGGAGATAATCTAGCCAGTGCCACCATGTGTCTAGTCAGCTGAGAGTTAGTGAGCGAGACATTGCTACCGCTTGCAAGCATTTTGATGATGCTCGTCAGTTGTTAGCAGTTTATGGATGGGGTTCTCCTACTAGCATCGAGCAGGGAGGTAGTTATTTGTCCTTGACAGAGATCCACTCTTTATGGGAGGCTATCCAGATTCTGAGACAGGATTATATGCAGTTGGTCGTCGACAGAGATTATCTTATGGAGTGGGGTAGCACAGCATATGATGCATTGTTGGTCGAGGAAGATAAGGTGAGTGAGCTTACTCAGTAGCTAGAGGTGACTTTTGAGATTCTTGAGACTACGCAGTTAGCTTATGAGGAGTCACAATTTCATTTGGCTGAGATGACCATGGAGTTAGAGCATTTACGGACTTCACTAGCCCCAGACTCAGAGGTTAGTACATTGAGTGTTGTTGGTGAGTACATTCCTATAGTTGTAGCTGAAGAACATGTTGTTGAGGCTGACACACCGGTTCAAGATTTGGGAGTACCTGGTTCTGATGAGTTTGGGATGCCTCTCCAGATTGATTCTTCTCACACAGATGACAGTGTGGTATAGTTGGTTGTGCCGCCTTTACAGAGGGATCAGTTGTGGTGTGCGGGGGAGTATGTTGATGCTTCCACATATATTTTTTATTGCACTGAGTCATTCATGGAGTATTTGTTGGATAGTGCAGGTGTTCATCTAGATTCGCATAGGGTGACAGAAGGTGTTCTCATCCAAGGTACTAGTGCTATTAGCAGATTGGGTGGGGAGATTATAGGGATCCTATCTACTATGCTACCTCACAAGGATTTTGAGGTGGGGTATGCTCATTATTCTTCTTTTGACCCAGAGAGAGAAGATTTGATTTCACACAGGTGTAGATCGGCTCCAATTTCTTACCATCCATTATGGGATGGATTGTCACCATCTCTTGCAGATGGAATTGGCAGTTTGAGTTGTCCATTCTACTTGGGTTATGATGCTTCGAGAGTTTGGTTCTCATGTGTTCTTGACTATGGTAGTTGTGCTCTTAGAGTTTGGTTGAGTTGCATTTGCCAATTTGATTATGGGTTCCTCTTTGTTCTACTTCTGTTGATGTTGCAGGTACTTGCATTGATTCACAGCAGTGCAGAACATAACTACATTTGGGATCCAGGTGGATCGAGTGGTTCATTGTTCCGAGATTGCTTGGGGACAAGCAATTTTTGGAGGGGCGGATTGTCATGTCCCTTTTTTTGTGGACATTGACAGGCTTGATGATTAGCCTATTATGCGACCTTCGTAGGCTGATTGGATGGATAGAGGGTCATGATGGAGATTGGCTTGGCTTTGATTTACAGAATTCCTATAGTTGGCTCTCATTCAGGTTATTTCAGACACATTAGGCCTGAGCTCCTATTATTTCGGGATATTTGACATACAGCGGAGCACCCTTGTTTTGATATGGTCATGTGCAGAATCACTCCCTGATTCCCCAGCTTTAGATGGTTCGAGGATCTGACATGTATTGAGGGAGATATTAATATTTGATTGATTTAATCAAATATTAATTATTTGGTCTAATTTTAAATTAGATATTAATTAATTATTAATTAATTATTTGGTCTAATTTTAAATTAGATATTAATTAATTATTAATTATTAATTAATTGGTCTAATTTAAGACCCAAGTTCTAATTTGAGGAATTCTAATTTTAGAACCCCAAGTTCTAATTTGAGGAAATCTAATTTTAGCAAGCACACCTTTGGAAGGGTATAAGAGTTTCTCATGGGAGAGAGAGTTGGTATGTATGAATTGATTATTGATTTTGATATTGAATAAATTCTTCTGTGAAGACTGAGCCAAGGGTTCCAGGATTCCATCTGCAGTGGAGAACGTCAACTCTTCATTGTGTGCGATTTAGAGGTTGTGAAAGATCAGCCGATCTATTGCCAAATTGAGAGATAGCTTCATACAGGAGTTATCACAGATTTCCATTAGCATTGAAGAACGTCAACTCTTCATTGTGTGCGATTCAGAGGTTGTGAGAGATCAGCCGATCTATTGCCAAATTGAGAGATAACTTCATACAGAAGTTATCACAGAGGTTTCAGGTTTGAGAGATAGCTTCACCCAGAAGTTATCATAGTATTACAGGTATTTGAGAGATAACTTCACACATAAGTTTATCACAGAGCTTTTTATTGCTATATATCAGAGTTGTATAGAGAAAAAGGAGCCCCTAAGTAAGGGACATCACAGAAAACCCCTAGTACGCTGAAGGTGAGATGGTGGAGAAAAAATCTCAAAATTATTTTGTTGCACCAACTCGAATACAAGATCAACAATACCTTAAGATCTCTGGCTTCACGTGTACGATGGATCTACTAAAGTGTAAAATAAAAAATGACTATAAATACTTTAATTTGAAGCTTGAGGCTTCAAAGTGTGCATTCATGTCCCCAATGGAGTCACCAAAAACTATTGGGTGAATATTTTGTTGTCAACTAACTGAAGGTAAATTGGGTATATCAACCACAACATAATGAGATAAATCTCTCCTCTCAGCAAGGGGAGGCTCCTTATAAACTATAATATACTAATATAAACTAAAAATAGACTCAGGGGTGAGATCATACCATTCATCTCTCTTTTTTAGAGATGATATTCACAAGGTAAAATAAATTTTTTTTTAGTAATAACTAAAAGTAATCCTCTTCTTTCAGAAATGATGTCTAGTAAACAGTAGGAAAACTTATTAGATAGTAACTAGATCCACAATAAATTTATGAAAGCACAAAGTCTTTCATTGCTTCCCTTACTGATTTATAATGTATATAATGGTAGGATGAAGTGTAGCTCAAAGTCTACATTGAAAACTATAATAGAGTATAAGATCACAAAGGATAAAATTAGTACAAAGCCTTTCTAATACCCTTTTCACTAAAATATAAAAAACACAAACTAAAGGTAATTATAGTAGCACAAAGTCTTCATAATTAATTTTAGAATATCTTCTAATAATTTTCACACTCTACTTATTTAATCAAATAAATGAGATATTATTAGGAAAAAAGATATAAGAACAATTTCTTAAATAACACAAGTTATTCCAATGCAAAGTTTGAGAAGTCACCCGCTTTCTCATTCATTCAAGAAAATATGATTTACAATCTGAGCTCAAAGTCTCAAAAGACATCTCAATTTGGGCAGAGTTTTTGCTTCTAATCACCAAAATATCCCCCTCATTACAAAAGAGACTCTCTTTATTTATAGGGAGAAGCCTTGAGGATTTAAAAAAGATTTAAATAATTTGACCTAGTCTAAGATAAGAGTCTTTGTTGACTTTAGACTTTCCATATTTTTATATGTAATTACACATGACAAAAGTACATGTGCAAATGTTCAAAGTGGTTATAAAAGTGCATTTGGAAAAATGGAAATTAAATCAAAGGAAAATTGATTTAATTTGTAGCCCCATCTTTCTTTATGTGAGCATCATACATGGTGATAGCTGCTTGTATCCCGATACTATCTAGAGTAACAGTATGCTTAAAAATCATCTTCGCCCTAACTATGGCATCTCTCACTGTCGTGACCAATTTTGTATGACTAGTTAACCTGGTTTTTAGATTATCCAGAGTTAACTAATTATCTAATATATTATCCACAGAGGCTATCGAGAATGGTTTATCTTTAAATTCCTTTCAAAACATACCTTTAAATTTTTGAACCATTTCTTTTGCTGAAAGGAATTAGTTGTTTTGTGATGTAATCTTGAAAGATAGCTCTTCCAATTTATGCAAAATATTGAAGTCACTTTATTCATTGAGGTCTTTTAATGATTTGAGTTTGCTAATCAATTCTTTAAGCACCTGAATCCTATATATCAATGCTTCTTTAGTTTTAGTATAAGAGTCTCTATCAACAATGATGCCAATTGATATTAGAGTGCTTATTTTTAGCTTCTTCATATCCATCCACTTGTCAAGATATTTTTTTATGCTTTCAATATCTTGAGAAATGATATTGATAAGATCATCCAGTTCTGCTCTCACTTTTCTCATCTTACCCATTTTCTTAGAAAATTTTGTGAACAAGGAAATTTATTATGTATGCATCTTGTCCAAGTACTCTTTAAGTAATTTTCCCTTGAGATAGGTCCTTTCTACCTTTCGAATCATGAGGTCATCTATGGAGATAGCCTCTAGAGTTACTATTTCTGGAGTGAAAGTTATTTTCCTTATTACTACAGTCAGTTGTTCCACCATTGCTTTATAATGGTCTTTCATTTTTCTCTCTCTATCAAACTTTTAAACCAAGATGTCCATAGCTGACTGCATATCACTCTTAGCACTTTTATGAGTTATCTTTCCTAACTTGAATCTAGAGATAAAGTAGTCACTTATATCAAAATTTTCAATAGTTGCATCTAGTGGAGGTCTTGCAACTTCCAAAAATTTGTGTCCCTTATCCCCAATCATCTTTAAAAGATTTTTTAGCTTCTTGGGAGCCTTGGATTTTACTGGCACCATTTTATTGAAATAGAAGTCATTTGGAGAGATGGCTTATTTCTTTCTTTTAGGCGTATAAGCTGACAACCAAGATGGGGCACAAAAGTACTTACATTAGTATCAATCTCCATTTTTGGTGTTACTAGAGTTGTACTCACACTGGTAGTGAAAATAATGGGCAAAGTATCAGTAAGAACTGCACCTTTTGCTGAATGATCAAAAGTAAAACTATCTCTGATATCAAAAGATGGAGATGACAAACTAGGGATTGACCCTAAGGAATGAATAATATCTTTAGAAGTGCCTTGAGGATCATCAAAAATAATTTTGGAAGGAAAGACTACTCCAGAAGAGGGAACACTGATTGGAGAAATAAGTGGAGTTACAACAAGTGTGCTAGGTGAGGAAGAAGAAATTTCTATTTCTAGCTGCACACCCTCTCGTGAAGATAGAGTTTGCTTTTCCTGTTGATCTACAGGCCTATCATCAGTCTCCATTTGATCCATTACTAGTTATTTAGTGCTTTACTTTCCATCCTCTATATCTGTTGTTTCCTGCTCTTTCTATGTGACTTTCAACTTCTTCATCACAAAGATGATCTTAGGCTT
Source organism: Torreya grandis (assembly GCA_037957365.1). NCBI lineage: Eukaryota > Viridiplantae > Streptophyta > Pinopsida > Cupressales > Taxaceae > Torreya > Torreya grandis. Next base: position 2,184,174 of record JARHVA010000444.1, read on the forward strand.
ATGTGGCCTAGAAGAAGAAGGAACATCACTTTTACTCTTCATCCTATTTTCTGCTCTTTTCCTTATTTCCTCTTGAAATTCAGCTTCTAATCCTATGATGAACTCTTTCAAGGTGATTCTCTTATTCACTAACCAATAATTGGTGTTTACCAATATTGGTTTGAATATTTTCCTCAAGGAAGTCAACATCTTCTGAGACCATTGGGTTAGGGAAAGAGGGGTATTGGTGACCTGTTCAACATGGTATCTATTGTTGATCAAATCTATGTCATCCACTAGATTCTTAGGGATATCAGTATCTACTCAAGAGATAATATACTATAGTCTATTTTTTTGATGTCTTCTACTATCCTAAAATTGACCCAAACATTTTTGATCATAGGCTCATGAAACTGGGTCTTCCTCCTGATTATATCCTTTATGCCTCTATAGTAACAGTTTGGTCTCTTTTTGAAATGCTTCATGGTTACAAGTTGTATTTCAGTCTCCATAACTCTAGATTTTCCAGCGATCAATACTGAGAATCTACCAATTTCAATCAGGAACTTGAAACTAGGTTTCTTGAGTTCCACCTACTTGTTGTGTATGACAATAATTTACCTACACAACTCCATCAAGGCCAATTTGTCTGAAGGGAATCTTGGAAGCATATAAGGATGACCTTAGAAAAAGCCAACCCATAAATAAGAATAAGAATGGAATTGCAAGAACATACATCCGAAGTCATTCACAACTGTCTAGGCTCCATCTAACACTCTTTTTTGTTCTAATTGGGGATCAAAGAGACACAAAAATACTAAAAAAACATCATTTACTCTCCTAAAATGATGGATAGAACCCTTCAATGTCAACTGAGAGTAATATTGATATACTGGGGTTACTCTCATGTCTCCTTCTAATGTTAAACCTAGGAAGGTTCTCATTGACACTACAATATATACTAGGTATGAAGTCATGTAGAATTTGGAGGTAATGGATATCTTCATCAATTGCTCATGTAGAGCATTACTGATTTGTTCTCTCCAAAAAATGACTTGTTTTTCTTGGATAATTATCTTAATGAAGGGGTACATCCATTCGTGAAACAGTGAGGAAGAAGGTAAACCTCTTACCCTGCTGAGAAGGGTGATTAGGTGGCTGACTTCTATAAAATCACTCCTTAGAAAGCTCAGTGTCCATCTTGACAAGTTCACTCTTAGAGTCTTAAGCCATCTATTATTGATTACTTTCTTCATTCTTTCAAGATCTTTGTCATATTCCCTTTGTGCTTCAACAAAATTGAGCTTTAATACTTCAATAGTAGGAGGACACATGAAAACTTTGTCAATGAATTTAGGGTCCAATCTAGTCACCACATTACCACTAGTGTCTAACATAGCCCTGGTATCTTTATTTTAGGACTAAGCACACTAGAGAATGAACTTTGTGTTGTGAGCCACTATAGAAAAAGAAGATACCAGATGAATATTACTCTCGATTATCTTCTTCATTTCATAGCTGGGATTGCTTGATCTAGTTTTTTCCATGAACTCAGCCATATCCATGTGACCAATCTCTGTATCCCTAATGTCATCGATATTAGAATTAACTGAGGTGATTAGAAAAACACCTTGATACTTGTACTTCATTGTCTTCAACTTATTTAGAGAAACCTCAGTCATCTGGAAGAGCTTTTGTCAAAAGGATGTTGATGAAGAAGGATCCTTGAGAGAAACTACAATAAGAATCATAATTGTGCAATTAAGGAAAAAATTGGCAATTTAAAAAAATTTCATGTTGGTGATCACGACCATGGGAATGCATTTGAAAGGGCTAAGGTGCGAGTAGGCCAAAAAGTCAAAGGGAAATGGGCTCAAAAAATTAAAATTTTGAAATTTCTTAGAGTCAGTATTTCTAAGAAAATGTATGCAGGGGTAGCAAAAATTACTACCCTTGCATGTGGGGGAAGGTTGGTTTGTTTGTGCATAGGCAGAATTTTTTTCCACCATTAAATGTAGACATTGTGCAGGGGTAGCAAAAATTGCCACCTGTGCACATGATGTGGAGAACATGTGTAAGGGTGGAAAAAATCACTGCCCTTGTATATGTGGCAATGGATTTGTGTAATGGTGGTAATTTTTACCACTATTACACATGTTAACTCAATTTTATGTAAGGGCGGTAAAAATCACCACTCTTGTATTAACAACAATGGGTTTTCTAGATTTTTAGGGTTTTTAGGCTTTTGCCCATTCGAGGAGAGGGAGGAGGAAAAAGAAGAAAAACTAAAACCTAAAAAGGAAAAAATGGAAAAGCTTAAATTTAAAGAAAAGAGAAAGAACAAAATAAAAATCTAGAAACAAAAGAGGGAAGAACGTAAAACCTACCTAATAAATCAAAATCCAACACTTGAATCTAGAAAAATTGTAATCCCACTCATTCATACGGTTGACAGGTTACAAGGAGGAGGAGCAGACAACTTGGAATGATCCAAATGAGGCTCAAATCAGCATTAAAAAGGTTAAAGCCATTACCAACCACTCAACGTGCATGGTCATAAATGCCACATGAAAATTGAGATAGTGCATGGGCGGCAATTTTTTCCACCCTTGCATGAATGGAAGAAAATGTAAGGGTAGCAAAAATCACTGCTCCTGGATAAAAACACTTGAAAAATGCAAGGGCGGCAATTTTTATAGCCCTTGCATGGAAAGATGCAAGGGTGGCTAAAATCACCGCCTTTGCATGAAAACAAAAAACAACTTGCAAAGGTGACAAAAAATGCCGACCTTGCATGATAACCAAAAACACTAACTGCTTAAAATTTATCAAAATTTTGACGTTCTGATCGCATTGAGAGTGCAATAGATTTCACATTTTTTGGAGAAATCACGATGAGGGAAGGTTGTGAACTTTACAAGGAGTTAGTCGAAATGGAGAAGTTTCATAGGGGTTGTTCTAAAAATAAGCGTAGCTAATTTTGGGAACAATAATTCTATCATCCCAAAGTGCAAATTTAAGGAGCCTGTGCCAAGTTCTAGGTTTGTCTTAAATAGAATTCTTGATTTCCTTCATTAGGTTCTTATTTATTGACTCAAAGACTCCATTCCCTTGGGGATAATGTTTGGATGCAAACTTGAGAGCGATGCCATTATCATAAGCCCATTAATTCATCTCTATGGATATGAAGGTAGATCCATTATCACATACTAGAGATATTGGGGTCCCAAACCTTGTATAGATGTTTTCTTCTAAAAGATTGACCACTTTCTTAGTTCTGCATTACTTGGTGGCTATAGCTTTAGTCCACCTTGTACAATAGTCTATGGTGATAAGGACATATTTTTGACCTTCAGATGAATTGGGGTTGATTATGCCAACAAATTCCAACCCCTATTAGGTAAAGGGTTTGTCAATCATGACTAGCTATAGAGGCATCACTGCCTTTGGCTCCTTGGTGCTAAAAATTTGGAATGAATGAAATTCCTTCACATTCTTGTGAGCATCCTTAAAAATAGTTGGCCAATAATAACCAACCCTAGGAATTTTTTGGGCTATGGTTTTCCTAGATGGATGTCCACTGCCTAGCATTTCATGAAAGGTGCTCATGATTTTGGTGACTTCTTCTTGTGAGATACATCTCAAGTAGATTCCTTCAGAGTTCCTTTTATACAAGGTTCCATTATTGATCAAGTAGTGGGATACCTTTAGCCTTAAATCCCTCTTTTTCTCCCTAGATAAACCTATAGGACATGTACCACTGATTAGTAAATGTATGATTGGGTCATACCACTCACTAGATTGAATGTTTTTTTGATCCACATGCATAATACTTAGTCTAGGGTTAGTATTAGAAATCATCTAAATCAAACCTTGTCACCTTAACAACTTTACCATTTAATCTCTAAGTCATATTCATACAAGATTTACATCCATTTATCTCTACATTCCCCCAATTCACTCTAACTTAACATAAATTTGGTTGTAGGGTTAGGTAAGATGGCATGCACCTTATTTCTAAAGATATAATGCTTGAATTTCTTAACTAACTTGACTAATGCATATGCCTATTTATCAATTAATGAATATTTTAATTAAATATTTTTGAAATTGGGACTCATTAAAGCAATTGGGTGGTCATACCCATTAGTTTTTTGAGTTAAATCTGTATCCATAGTGTGGTTAGATGCAAAGGAATAGAGGTAGAAGTCCCTTGAAAAATTAAGACTTATAAAGACTAGAGCTTACATAATGGCCTCCTTGATATCATTAAATGATTTTATAGAATATTCATTCCATGTGGCCTTGGTATCCTTCTTTAGCATGTCATTCAATGGTTTGACTATTTTTACAAAACCAAAAATGAACTTGATTATAAAATTAATCTTACAAAAAAATGACTTTAGCTCTTTTTTACTATTTAGAGGTTCTATTCTAGATATGGCCTTCACTCTTTCAAGATCCATACAGATCCCATCTTTAGTTATAACATGACTTAATAATTTCCCTTCTATCACATAAAAGATACTTTTCTTAGGGTTCAAAAAGATGTCATACCCTCTACATCTTTCAAAAACTTGCTATAAATGAATGAAGTGATCTTCCCTATTTTTAGAAAAAACTATTAGATCATCCCTGTATATAATAATGCACTTACCAATCAAGCCTTGGAAGGCATGGTCCATAGCTCTTTGGAAGGTGGCTCCTATATTGTTGAGTCCAAAGGCAATTCTTTTGTGTGTGAAGGTTCCCCATTTTGTTGTAAAGGTTGTTTTCATCCTATCCTCTCTATCAACCAATACTTGGTTGTAACCTGAAAAGCCATCAAGAAAGGACATCATAGCTAATCTTGAACTAACTTGAATTACTTGGTCTAGGGAAGGAAGGGGGTAGTTGTCCTTCTCTAATGCTTTGTTCAAATTTTTGAAGTCTATACAAAGCCTAATCTCACCATTCTTATTCTTGACTGGCACCAAATTGGCCACCTAGGTAGAGTGCCTGATGGAAAAAACTATCTTATCATGTAGAAGTATCTTGACCTCCTTGAAGATCATGGGTTCTAAGACTGATATCACATGCCTTTGTTTCTATCTGAAGGGTTTGAAACTCTCTTTAAGGGGTATAGTATGCATGATGACCCTTGGATCAAAGATTTTTAAGCCATCATAAGACCATGATATGACATCCTTGTATTGAGCAAAATGTTCCTTAGCCTTCTTATTTTCAACATTTGTGCAGGCCTTCCCAACATTTACCAGTAGAGGCTGATCATGAAGGCCTAAATCAATAATATTATAGTCCTTCCCATTTAATTTAAGAACCTCATAACCCTTAGAAACTTTTTCCTTATCAAACCATCTCTAAAGCAATCATTCCCTTTGGGATTTTGTTGCCACTAAGCTAAATGACTTTACCATTAAATTTATCTTCCCTAGATCTACTTCCATCAACTTCATCAATGATATGAGCATCAAATGATCTCAAATTATTCATGAAATCCAATATCTATTGATCATCATTGAAGACTTTGAAAGTGGTTGATATTTTCTATTACTAAAGGACAATAGGTTAATTTAATGTTAAAATTAGGGGAATCATGATTGGGCATGAGGCTGGTTATAATAGATGCCAATTGATCAACTAATTGATTTTATTCACTTGGGATGGAAGTGATGCTAAATACATCAAAGGATTCAATAAAATCCCAAACTCTAAATTTATACCTTTTTAAATATGAAAGTTTACATTGGTATTTGCTTTTAACCTGGTTAACCACGAGTTCTAAATCCCCATAAACTAGCAGTTCTTTGACCTTATTTTTTTATAGAAAATTATAAACCAAGGATAAGGGCCTCATATTTAGTGAGATTTTTAGTACAAGGGAATTGGATTATATAAGAAGCATGGTACCTTTTGTTAGTGGGATCAATTAAAAGAATACCAACATTACACCTAGCACCATCAAAGTACAATTTCCATAATCTAGCAACAACATAAGCATCCTTGGTATCACATACCTTGTCAACCTCTAGGGTGAAAAACCCCAAGTCTGAGTCTATTATGTTTAATCTCTCATTCAAAACATTGTATTTAGTTATCATATGCTTCATTCTTGGTTCTCTCTCAACTCTGATCTGATTAGGGACACCTTTCCAAGGCAACCACAAATGTGAGCAATCTGTAGACATATAACCATTCAAATCCTTAGTTCATTCCCTACTCAATAAGATTCCATAAACATCAGGTATTTCAACCACCTAAATATCAATCAATTATTGTACCCTAGGATCAGAGGCTAATTGCATATGAACATTTAATAATTCTCCTACAACTTTGACCCTAGATTTGTCTAATTGGGTGACAAATCTATCAAACTTTAAAGGTGTTAAACCAAGTTGATTGCATATTCATGCAAGCATGATATTAATAGATGATCTTGAATATAATACGCAATTGTGCAAGTTCTTATCAAACATCCTGATAGTGAACAAGAAAGGAGGAGAGTCAGCGTTGGTTTTGTGGACTTTTACATTGGCATGATAAATCTTGAAAGGATTGTGCTTCAAATAGGAGATCCCTTTACTCTATAATCTACATGAGTTCATGTAATTTTATATTAGCCTTTATCTTCTTCATGTCCTCAACTATGTTATAACCAAATTTTCCATAAGGACTAAGAATATCAACGTTGGGTTTAGAAGTACTCCCTTTTGACGGCTCTGAATTATTGTTTGAAGAGGTGTTAGGAGTTATAAATTTGTTTGGAGGTTTTGAGGTAGTCAGGGGGTGCCTCTAATATCTATTCAGCAAGGGATAGGCCTTCTTTAAGAACTACTAAAAGGATTGGATCTCCTTAGGGACCTTATTAGGTTCATTTTCCTCTTGAAAGGGGAAATCAAAGGTGTCTACCATGAAGGCCTGATTAGATGGCTTAGATCCATAGGTGCTTACACTACTTTATTTATTAAGGACCACTTTAAATGTGTCTAGATATTCTTTTTAGGCCTCAAAGGCTTTGTATAATTCTATATAGTCAATCTCCCCATGCTTGGTAGTGAAATGTACCCTATAATAGTCTGGTAATGTAATGTCAGTAAAGTTAATATCCAAATTCTTGTTACTGAAAGATGGTTCATTAGCCTTCTTATTATGAAAACTATCATTCTAAAATCTATTATTTGGCTTATTAAAACTTTGAAATGATAAATTCCTACTAGAGTGTTCTCTAGTATTGCCCACTTGTTTCTAAAATTGAAGAAAATTAGTGCTTAATTTTTGAATCATTTTCAAGATGGATTAATTCTCATTTTTGGGAGTTTCAAAATTATGTACCTGGTTATTATTAGGAAATGGTACCAAAACCCTTTGATCACTTGGGTTGTAGCCATTAGTGGGATGAATTAGGAATCTTAGACTTTGATTTGGAGCTGCATTGCTTAATGGCAACTGGGTTATATTTGGGAGTTTGTTTAAGGCTGGGATATTTTGGTTATTATTGGGGAACAAGTTTATCATAGGTAGGTGTGGGTTTACATTTAGGACTGAATAAACCATTTGCCCCTATGGTTGCATTTGATCATTAATGATTACAGATTCAAAATAGGTTTGGGATAATGAATCTATAACTAGGATTGACCTCTTTAGGAACATAGAGATCATAGGATCTACTACATTTTTTTTAGATTTATTAGTCTAGGACATCATTGGGATTATAGGGCTCCATGGTCTTTCTATACATCTTTTAAAATCTTGCTTTGAAGGACCTAATTGGTTCACTAGCATCCCCTCTAATAGTAGTGAACTGGTGGTAAATAACATGAGGAAAAATAATTTTACCAAATTGATCAATAAAGAAATTGTTAAAATCATTCCAACTTGTGATATAGTTATAGGTTAAATTTAAGAACCATTCATAAGTAGCATCTTTAAAATTAAATGGAAATATCCTACATGCCACATATTCATGTATAACATTAAGCAATATTAAAGTAGCCTTAAAGGATTTTATATGTTTCCCAGTAGTCACTACACCTGTTGGACTAAATGTAGGTAGATATTTCTTAAGGTTTCTTGGAAGATCATGAACTTCCCTTGGCATATTAATTGAGGAATCCCATAATTATTCCATAAGTGAATGATGGTTGAAGATATGTATCTTGAATTGGTGAAGTTGGAAGAGATTTAGATCTCTTGCATGTACCTTTATCACGTCTGGCCTTTCTATGAATCTCAAGTTTAAGTAAAGGTTCTCTAGTTTCCAAGTGTGATCTTGTCCTAATATTAGGCAATTCTAGCTTGAAATTTGAAGATCCTACCTAAAATATGATGTGTTAAGTTAAATTTTATAAATAATGAGATTTAGACTTGCACATTGAGCTTATTTTGTAAAGGTGGCATGAAGAATTGCAAGGATGTTGATCTTTGACTGAATTATCTCAAAGATGCATTCAACTACGTAAGTATGGTCTATATGTTCAAGTATAATACTAAAATAACTCATATCTATGAAAGATATACCCATCTTTGATCAAAATAAACTGTTCTAACCTTAGATACTCTAAATTTTCAAAGTTAAAGCCAAATTTACCGAAGACAAGCACTAATTCTCAAAGAACATCAAATGAAGTACAAATATGTGTTTCAAAAAATAAATATCAATGATCTTTATATATCCTAAGTAAATAATTTACTTAAAACACAAAGATATAGTGATCTTTAGGTAAAGGAAAATAAGATCACCAAAAGTTTGAAGAAGGCCCTCCTTCTAGCACCAGTGGAAGCTATCTTGTTGATGTTTCTAAATGCACCACAAGTGCCCTTAGTGTTCAAAGAACACTTATCATTATATAATTTAGAAAAATAAGAGCATGAGTTGTAGGTTTTGACACTCTAGTTGTCTATGGTGAAATTTCAGTAGAGTAAAATAACTGTTCCACAATATTTATGTAATTTTCATGGTTGGGAGCCACCTTAGCCTATTATTCATGAATCCTTATTGATACTTAGTGAATTATGTTCTTAATTTAAGCTACAAACTAATCTAAATGGATATTTATAATGTGGATTAAACTAAAGTGATCATGGTGTAAAAAAGAGCCAAGAGAAGGTAGAGTAGAAAAGAAATAAGTGATTGCCATTTTTGGTCCTAACATTATGACAAAGTATTAATGGTAACTGAATATGCATTTATCAAATATGTAGTGAAACATATCCTGAACTCAAATATCACTATATATTAGGCAAAGTTAAGAGGAAATGTTTTTAAGGATCACAAGTAAGAACTAGGTCTACTTTAAGGATTTACTACTATAATCAAATAACTATTGCACATATGAATATAGAGCAAAATTAAATGAAGCAAAACCTAAGATCTTTTAGATTTTTTATCATAAACACAAATAAAAAACCCTATGATTAAAGAATGCTATTCAGAATTCAAAGATACTATTCAAATTCAAGACATCTACTAATAATTGAGAGAAAAGCTTTATAAGCAATTAACACATCAAAAATGGACAATCCTTACAAAATTACTTGATTATATTAATTACTTCAAGTATACAAAGTTGCTTAGAAATATCCCCCTTTTATAATGGTGATACATGACTTTATAAGAAGAATAGGTAGTATACAGGTCAGGTACAAAATACAGGGATACAAAAGTAAGGATAGTTTTCCTTACAAGATCTATAATACACATGCTTTCCCAAATCATATTGACTTAGAGGCAAATATGCTAACAATCTAACATATTCCTTTATAATGGAATATTCTATTATAAAATGCCACCTAATTTCTATTAAAATAGAATATTATTCTAACTTATTGGTGGGGCCCCCATTTTTTGCTGGAGGAGGCTCATAGCCCTCTCATGTTGCTCATCTACCAGGTTAAGATCCATAGTAGGCTTCATGATGCACTCCTCCTCTTGGTTTGCTAACTCATCAAATTTTTTGTCATTTCTAGCCAAGGCCTCTTTGATGCTTCTATCTTCATTGATCCTCTCACCTACATTGAATATCATATCCAAGATCTTTCTATTGTCCTATCTAGACTAGCCTTTGCTTTTCCCTTGGATTTATTGAGTCATCAAAGTGGCTCTATGCTTGAACTCTTCAACACTGATGAGGTCAAAGGTAGTAGGTTATGTAGGTTTGAAAAGAATGGTCCCAAGAAAATACTCAATTATGATAATGAACCCTTTATCATCTTTTAGAAGGCTCATCACGTTGGTATGCCAGGTACTCAAGCTTTGAAATTTATCAATAACAATCCCTAAGATTATGCATAGATGTCCCAAACTTATGGTTCTAAATTTTTGGATCTACTTCTTTACTTGAATGTTGAGGATCTAGGAAATCTTGTCCTTGGAGGCCTGTCATTGGGTGACTAGGTCTTTAGCTAATGTATCTGTATCTTCTAGTGCACTTTGCCTCATATTTATTGACTTTAGTTCCTCAAACACATCATAGAATGACTCATCAATCATATTGATCTGATAGGATTGCCTGGGTTTATAAGTTCTCCTTCTCCCTTTCCAAATTTTGTCTCCTTTATTTTAGACCCCAGAATCTAGCCTTGGCTTGTTGTGAATGTGCTTGCATCAAAATTTTCACATCTTCTTCATGTATTGCAGCTTCACCAAGCTATTGTACTACAATAGGGGTCAAACCTATAAAAGGTTCCACCTTCTAAAAGGTAAATTCTTCTATCCCAACCATGGCAATCTTGGTTGTTATCCTTTTTAAACCTGCTATCTTAGGATTGAAATGAAATGTGGTAGTTGGTTATTTGAACTAGGGAGGTTCTGGGAATTCCACACCTAAGGTAGTAGATTCTCCCAAAGCATCAATCTTATTACTTGTTGAGACTTGGGAGACCATTATTCTTATCTCTTATTATTCCTTCATTATAGCTTTTATCTATGGATTCACATCATTATGTACATCCACACCAACCTTTGTTATGACCCATGAGTGGGAGAGAGATGGGATATTTTTCAATTTCCCATAGATAAACCAGTTAGGAATGACTGGTCCATGGATTAGAAATTCATCACTGGAGAGATTGACTTCACTTGCAGGATGAGTGAAGGTCAATCTAGGTTTCTTCCTTGGTTCTAATGAGATCAAGGCCAATTAAGCCTTCTTATTTTCATGAGAGGCCATTAGGACAAGTTCTTTTCATGTATCTTCCTTAGGCTCCACTAAAGGGTCCTCTTCTCCTTCTAAGCCATATGACTTTACAAGTTCCTTGAGAGCACACTCAAGTGTCTCTTCTGGCTCTAGAGATATCATGTCAATATACTAGATTAGAGATGGTGGTCTCTACTACTTGGTTGAAGGTAAGGGTCCTTATCCAAGTCTTTCTTCTTATATTACTTCTCTAACCTTCTCCTTTCCTTTACCTTGATCATCCTAAGTTGGATCAATCTATTTTTGGGACTACTATGGTTGCTCTACCTGAGATTTATAATGAGATATCCTCGATGGCTCAAATAGTAAATGATACTATAGGGGGTACATTTTTTATGTTTCTCCAGATGGCTTGTTATCTCTAACCAATCTGTGCTCTAGCTTGATGTTGTGACTTTGGACTCTGGCCAACACTTCACCATAGTTCTTAGCTCTAGTGTATATGGTGTCATGGACACCCAGTTGGTGTATATACTCAAGGTTTAACTTCTTTTCCTTTAGATTATCCCCCAACTTGTTATTTAGATCCCACATTTTGAGTTCATCTAATTGACATCTAAATGAATTTTTATGTGTGACCATAATCTCCACCTACTTCCATTCTTTAATTAGGTTTTTCCCAATGTCCAAGGGGAAGGGGTGAAGTAGACCTTTCTTCTTTTCTTTAAAAGCATTATAAATGCCAAGGATGAGTTGGGAGATAATCTCCTACTCAACAAGCTTATTTAAGACATACATTGGTAGTTTATAGGGTTGTGACATGATTCCTTCTATCTTGATGACTATGCAATTAGGATAATACCATACATCCCCAATCATCTCCACACACTTTTTGATAAGGTGGTGAAGCCTAGGTATGGGTAAACCTATGATGGCTTAAACTATTGTTGGGAAAACATAGTCATACATAAACTACATGTGATTCCTATACTTGAAAATGTGCAACATGGAGTGGTGGTGTGAGATGTTGTCCTACCTGCAGGGGACCAATTATTAATGTCAGGGAAGGTGAGTTAATTAAGAATGGAATCAAGTAGGTAATACATCATGTACAATTTTTTTGAGGTCTTCCTCTTGATGGTTATGAATTTCTTGGCCAATAAGATGTTGATCAAATCTTCAATTGGAGGGGTAAGGTTTTCTTCCACTAAGAAGTGCACATATGAGACCCAAACCTTATTTACATAAGTGGTTAAAGGGGCACCAAAATATATATTCAACAAGGTCATAATCAACCTAATACCTTCTTTGAACTAGATGATAGTAATTTTACCATAAAGGGTTTTAAAGATGTGAGGCCCTTGATAGAGCCAGGGTCTTAGGATATAGTCAAGGTCATGGCCATTGGTCCATTCTCTCATGTTGGGAAGGTCCACATGGGGAAGAGGGAGCTTGTAGTACTTTTAAAAATAAATAGGGGAAATGTATGCTACTTATTTTGAGTTACCCTCCCTAATAATCCATTCAACATCAATCCTATAATCAACAAGAATGGGGGCAAGGGAATCAATGCAATGCAATACCTCTAGTTTTGTCATGGCATGATGGAGACTAGCCATATAAATTGGAACTAGGTCACTATATCATTTGTTGGTGGTGACATTTCTCTACACTTCCTTTTAGATGGGATTTAATTCTTTTATCATAAAGAAAATCTTAGACCAATTCCTAATGTCATGGATGTTCAATGTAGCTAGGTCTAGTTATCTATCCTTAAATACCTAGCCCTCACTATCTATCATCTAATAAAACTTATCTTCTTCATTTAATCACTATCTTTTAGCTACCATGGTCTCTATTTCTTTCTAATTATTCATGATGGATTGTAGATGATCTTTTTGAAAACTCTCTTGTGCTTAAAAACATGATTAAACTATCTCTTGATTGAATTGTAGCAAATTGCATCCATTTGGGTCACCTTTGTGTAGGGTCTAGGGTTTGGAGCTTTAATGGTAGAAGATATCCAAGCTTGGCTTATACATGTTTTAGATTTTATTTGGACCTTTGCCTTTATACCTTTGTGTTTTCAAGCCCACAAGATCTTCAATTTTGTCCTTTTTTGCTTTTGTGGAGCTTATGTGGCACTAGTCTAGATATTTCATGGCTTTTTTCATAAATTCCATTTAAACACTAGCCATTGGTATTTAAAAATATCTCCTTCATTTCACCCCATAGGATCAAAATCTTGGATTAACATGAGCTGTTGATCATAGTCCAGGCCCTTATATTTTAATTGGTTCCTAGGCCTTAAGCCATATGGTTGTGACACTTGGTGTGCTTAGGCATCTTCCCCATGTTATAATTCTTATGTTAGTCCCTTGTCAAATAATCATTATCCATGTAGTGGGTCCATAGGTTCTAAAAATTTTGTTGAAAAATCTCTAGGGACCCTCATGTCATTGGATCAAATATAGTGATAAAGTACCAATCATTGATATGCAAACATGGTCAAACATTAAGTTAGTACACTCTTAAAATTCAAGACTTTGGCTTACATCCCTTAGGCTAAGGTTTGCTTCATGTTTATTAATCCCAGGACAAAACTTAAGCTAAGGGATTTAATTCTAAGTTATTATTTGAAATGGGGTCAAGTTATAAACATTCTAGCTTAATGTATGCATTGTTTTTAATTAACATGATGAAATACATTAGGCTAAAATATTTATACCATGTGTCACAAACCATGCTCAAAATAGGTTCAACATGAAATGAATTTCACATAGGATAAATCTATGATTTAAGGTCCATTATGAAATATTCCATATGGATTCTTAAATCATAAACTTAGGCTATGTATATTTCTTTCATATATTTGTGTTCTGCAGATTGATGCCTTTTATTTTGGGCATATTTTGAGCATTTCTCTCAGCTTGGCAGCCACCTTAGATTAAAAAAAGGGTTTTGGGATGTTATTTATACACTTAGAAAGAAATTTTCATTGGTTTAAAATTGATATTCTCGTAGGTGTCAAATGCACATTTGTTGGCATCGATTGACAGTTGTATGGACATCAAGTTTAAACCAATGAAAATTTTATTTTAATGGACTTAAAGTTGATGGTTGTGTGAGCATCAAATTAGTCCTTTCAAATGTTCAAATGATTCTCATTCTAATGTTGATTTTAAGTTCATTAAAATCTTTAAGGTCAAATACGAGGATATCAATTAACACTTTTATAGGGCTTCCCAGGGTCTTGGTGTTAGTTCACTTCATTGGATTAAATGCCACGATAAAGTGATAGCCATTGATCATAATATGGAGACTTGAATTTGATTGGATATCAAGTCAAAGTGGGTCCCTCTTCCTTTTAGTCTTCAAATGTAATGGTTTTGTGTGTCCATCTTTCAAGCTCCCTGTGTCCTTTTGACTTTTCAACTACACTTGACTCCGTTTAATTGAGTCCTTACAAGTAAGCGTGGATTATCAGATTATCTAAGATGTAGGATATTTAATCCAAAGTTCTAGGTTATCTTCACTTTATCTAATCAAATTTCATGATAAAGTGACAATCGTCAAATCTTGAAAAATGTGCAGGAGTTAACATTAGGATCATGGAGGTAATAAAAACTTAGGCTCAAGGCATTAAGACTAAAGTCATGATGATATTAATGAATACATCAGGGTCTTAGTATTAAAATATTAGGTTAATTTGGGGAATATAAAAGGACCCTACATAATGAAATTTAGTTAGGCTATAAGGAACTTAAAGAAATGGGAAAATAATGAAGGGGGTCAAGTCATGTTAAGAAACATGACTAATCCTAAGACATGAATTTTTATATCTAAGTCTAAATAAATGATTCCCACCAATTTGGGTTCCCACCTTTAATCAAATTTAAATTGAGGGTTCTTTAGGGTTTTGGAATGCAAGATTTTCAAGGATGAATGCCATGAAACCTATACTTATAGTCAAATGAACTTCATTAGCAAGGTTAGTCTAGATAAAGCAAATTAGGACCATATAAGCTTGTTTCTTAACAAAGTGGATGATCTTAAAATTCTATAAAAGACCTCGATATGTTGAAATTTTCATGTTTTATTTGAGGGTTTCTCAAAGTTCCAAATTCAAAAAATGGGGTATGTTTGTCCCAGGACTACTTGCAAATGATTTTCCTTTGGGTCTACTTGAAATCTTCCATCAAACCTACTACTTACATGATATCAGGTCTAGAGGTAGTAGTATATAACAAACTTCCAATTATTGACCTATATGATGTCTGATTGACCTTTGGAGATTAATCTTCCTTGATTAACTTACACCTTATGATCATAGGTGTGATAACTTCCTTGCAATCTTCCATGTCAAATTTCTTCAACATCTCTCTTATGTACTTAGATTTTGAGATGAATATTATTATTTTTGATTGAATAATTCTTAACCTAATAAAGAATTATAGTTATCCCAACATTGACATCTCAAACACCTTCTTCATCACGTATGTAAAGGCCTTAGTCATACTCTCACTATTTTCACCAAATATGATGTCATCCACATAGACAACCACTATCAACTGATAATCATTTTCTATCTTTATGTACATATTAATATCTATAACTCCTCTCTTGAATCCTTGGTCCAATAGATACTTGTCTAATATGACATACCATACTCTAGGAACTTATTTTATACCATAAAGAGATTTTATCATTCTACATACATAGTCCTTGTCACCTGATAATGAGAAACCCTTAGGTTTCTCTATGTAAATTTCCTCTTCCAATTTTCCATTCATAAAATCTGATTTGACATCCATTTGATACACCTTAAACCCTTTGAAGCTTATATATGCTATAAATAATTTGATATCTTCCAATATTTATATTAAAGCAAAGGTCTCCTCAAAGTCTACCCCTTCTACTTGTGCAAACCCCTTACATACCAATCTAGCCTTGTTCCTAGTGACTTCTCCATCCTCATTCAATTTGTTCCTAAACACCCATTTTGTGCCAATGACAATTTTTTCTTTAGGCCTAGGGACTAGTTCCCAAGTCTCATTCTTTTCTATTTGATCTAACTCCTCATTCATAACACCTATCTAAAATTTTTCTTTACTTAACTATACAAGGTTATTAGGTTCAACCTTAGACAATAGAGAAACATTCTCTTGATTTAGGTTACTTACCAACCTTTTCCTTATTTGCATACTTACATCCTTGTTGTCAATGATTTGTGATGTGGGATGGTCTCTTTGAATTTGTCTTGAAGGATATTTTGAATCTTGTATTTCCTCAACTTCTTCTTACTCCTCTTCTATTGCTATTATTTCTTCTTCATTATTTAAGTCTAAATTCTTTGATGCATCATTTGATTGAAAGTATGACTTCTTAGAATTGGTCTCATCAATATTCACATTGGTGTTTTCCACTAACTTCTGAAATCTCTTATTATAGCACCTATAGGCTAAGCTTACTCATGAGTATCCCAAGAATATTCCTTCATCATACCTTGAATCAAACTTACCTAAGTCTTCCTCATCTTTTTTGAGGAAGCATTTGCTTCCAAACACTCTAAAGTGTTCCACATTATTAGGTCTACCTTTCCATATTTCATAGGGGATTTTGTTGCCATTTATTATTATCTATCATTTATTCAAAATGTTGACTACAGTACTAATTTCCTCTCTCTAGTATCCATAAGATAATTTTAATTCATTTAGCATAGTCCTTGCCATTTTTTGAACTGTTCTATTCTTTCTTTCTACTACCACATTCTGATGAAGTGTCATAACTACTGAAAATTATCTCATTATCCCATGGACCTTACAGAAGATATCAAATTCATTAGACCAAACTCTACTCCTTTATTATATCTTAAGCATTTGATCTTTTCATTATTTTCATTCTCAATGAGAGCCTTGAATGCCTTAAACTTATCAAGAGTCATTCTTGTGCAGTCATATTTGAGTAACATAAAATAGGTACCCCTTTGAATGATTAAGATTCTTATAGGTCCACAAAGAATAGTGTGTATTAAACCTAAAGGTATGGTAGTATAATACTCCTTATAATTGAATCTCCTTTTAGTCTTCTTACCATGTTAACATGCCTTTCAAAGAGTGTTTTTAGGTTTGGTGATTTTACGCATATTCTTCAAAAACTTCTTAGAGATATTCTTGACCAAATTATCAAATTTGAGGTGGCCCAACCTTCTGTGCCATATCCAACCTTCATCCATCTTACTCAAAAATGCATCTCTTTCTTTTTCTCATTTAAGACATATAGATTGTTCTCAATCCTCTTAGCTTTGGTAATTAGCCTTCCTAATTTGGCTTTCCTTATATCACACCCTCTATTATGAAATGTTAGTGTATGTCCTTGGTTGCACATTTGAATTACAATAATTAAGTTATGTTTCAATCCTTCCATATAAATCACATTCTCTGTCTTGGTCTTCCCATTGTCCAAACTCAAGATACCCTTACCAACAATATTGACAATTGTGTTATCTCCAAATCTCACTATTCCTACAACATTATTCTTCAATGAAATGAACTTGATCTTGTCCCTTTTTGTGTGTATTGATCAAACACTATATATATACCAATTCATGCCTTGTGTGAAAGGTAGTCTGAGCTTGCATAAACTCTTCTCTTTTAGTCTTCTACTCTTTCTTCACCTTATTCACAGGGTCTGACTTCTTAATCCACTTCTTAATGGCATGATTTTATACCCTTTTATCTTGACTAATCTTACTCATATGCATCATCTTGTAATCCATTGAAATATGCCCTCTTTGATCACAATTATAAGACATAATTTTTCTTCTATTATTGAAATATACATTCATCCTATTCCTCCATGAGAAATTAATTCTAGCATGATGTCTATAATCCATAGCTCTATGTCCATATTGATTTCATGAGAAACAATAACCATTGAAAGAATTCACATTCCTTGTTTGTCTGATAAGAATTATCTTTTGATGACTATTGAATGATGCATCTTTACATTTGTTATCTCTTAAAGGAGTTACATTCTTCTTGACTTATAGATGGTCAAATTGGGTATCATATTTGAGAATTTCTTCATAGGTCTTTACTTTGTCAGTACCATAACTTCTTGATAGTCCATTGTCCTTTGAGGTTTGAATTTCCCTATTTTCTTTTTGTTCTTATTTAACCCAAGTCCTCTCTTATCATGTGGATACCTCTAACTATTCAAAATATCACCAAGGATTTCATTTCTCTTTTTAAAATTTTGATTATGTCTTCAAAGACTCCATTTCTATTCTAAACTTGGGGCATTCTTCCTCCTTGGTATTAAGACTTGTAGTGAAAAAATAAACTCGAGTTTCCAACTATTTAATGATATCTTCATGTTCATTGGTGTCATTACTTAGTCTCTCTTCAAAGAGATTGATTTGTTCCTCATAAACCCTAACCAATGATCTTAGTTTCCTATTCTTCTTTATTTTTAACTTTAACTCCACTAGAGCACTCACCAATTCTGCTCAAAGGTTCACTTCATTCTTTTCTTCAACTTACATAATACTTTTCCCTTTTGAACAATCTTTATTGTATATTTATATGGCCATGAATAGAGTTTCATTTCTATCATGACAAACACTATCATTATCACTATTATATATACTTGTATCACTTATATAAGAGGAGCTACTATCTTCTTTGGTATAAAGACTTCTTTTGTTCTTGAATGACACTTTCTTGCCTTCAAACTTCCTAAAGCTTTTTTTTCTTTTGTCAAGATTATAGAACTTCTTATCCTCACCATCATGTTCATCATGCTCTCCATCATGATCATTGTTATCATTGTTATCCTTGTTAGGGAGCTTAGATGTTCATCATGCTCTCCAATATTACCATAGTTGAAGCACTTAAATGGTGACTTTCCCCTACAATTACTTGATCTTTTCCTTAGTTTTTGACAAACATGGATTCTATCTTGTCATCATCAATGTATGTATCAACATCATCCTTGACCTTTTTACCTTATGATATTTTCTTATATTTGAATGAAACTTACCTTTTGTAAGGTCTCTTATCACTTTTTCTCATTTCATAGGTAGTTAAGATACCATGAAGCTCATCCATTTATAGTTTGTTGAGATCTTTGATCTCCTACAAAA
This sequence comes from Torreya grandis, assembly GCA_037957365.1. NCBI lineage: Eukaryota > Viridiplantae > Streptophyta > Pinopsida > Cupressales > Taxaceae > Torreya > Torreya grandis. The sequence continues at coordinate 2,203,434 of JARHVA010000444.1, forward strand.
CATATACTTTTGAATCAAACTTGGATGTTAGGGATATTAATACATTTTATACTACTATTTATTCTTCCAACTTTTCTCTTGGAACTTTGATGACATTTACCACTTCATCTACTCTTAACAGATAAGATGCAATGTTCTCATCCCCCTTCATTCTCAAACTTTCAAACTACCTTTGGGGGGTCCGTAATTTTGCCAACTTGACTTTGGTATCTCTTTCATAGATGGTTTGAAAATTTTCCAAATTTATTTGGCTATATAACAATGCATGAAATTTATAAATTATGCCTTTAAAATATCACATAGGATGGATTTCATTGCCTTCGAGTTATTTTGACTTATTTTATTACCTGTTGAATCAATTATTGGTACAGAAGGTGGAGTGAATCCATTAAAAACTAATTGCCATATGTCATAGCCCAAAGAAATTAGATATTTTTTCATTTTGATGATTACAAATGCATAGTTAGTCTCACTAAAGAGAGGGTCCTTGTTGACTGATAAACCTCTTTGTACTTGATGAGTATACATATTTGTGATTCTAGTATCCTATTTAAGCTATTAGGCCTGCTTCAAAGGACCATGCTATGATACCAATTATTAGAAGATAAATTAACTAAGGGGGGGTGAATAAGTGACCTTAAAAAACTTTTACAACTATATATTATCTTTTATTAACTATCAAAGCAATGGAGTGATCAATCAATGCATAAAGAACCAATCACGCAAACATGAAATAGTGAACATAACACAATATGAGTGAGAAACCCTTGAAGGGAAGAAAAATAACTATAAACTATAAAATTTTACTAAATTAATATAAATTTTTTACAAAATATAAAATTATTTTTATCACCAACTCAACTTGGATCACCACTTGCAAAGTGTCAAACACCCACTAAACCAATGTTTTAGTAAGCACCCACTTACTGGGAAGCTACAACTCCCTTTGTGACTAAGATCTAACTTAGTCAACTCTAATTTATGAACATAATTTTATTTATTTATAAATCAACATATTATGATCACTTATTTCATCTCTACTCAATCTCAATGCACACTCTTCTTCACTCCCTCACTCACATTCAAATAGGACTAAATTACCTTGTATATATACTAGTCTCATGGTCACACACCACTTGGTCAGCCACACACCTTAAAACTCTTAGGTCAGCCACAAAATAAGTATTAATATACCTTATTAACATGATTAAATCATAATTTAAATCCATTCTAATTTATCACAACTCAATTAGGTCTTACTCCTCCTTTAGGTCTCATGGAAACCTAATTACATTAGGTCTGCCTACTTAACATTAAAAACTTGATCATATTAGACTCTTATAGCCTTATAAAAAAATAAAAACCATTAAAAAACTTATCCAATTAAATATTCTAACCTCTTCCATGCTTTATTAGACTTGCATCCTTCATTCATACCATGAAAGCTCCTTTAGGACAAACTATCATATTAGACCTGTATACCTCAAAAGTTTATCTTACAATAATGAAGATTAAACATATTTAAGATAATAAACCATGACAAATGAAACATGAATATAAATTATTAATGACCTTAGGGTCATAATTAAATTCTTGGAACACCTTTACTCAAGAAATAAGGGCTCAAGAACATCTGTGTAACTCACTTAAAACTGCCAAAACACCTCAAAAACTAGTCATGACGAATTAGACCTCCAATGCATATGTAGACACTTGTCATGAATCATGATGCATAAAAATGGTTCTATGATACATAAATAAAATAGTTAGATAGAAAAATCATTTGGTCTAATGGTAGATATTGGTCATGTAGATGAATTTATTAACCCTATGTTTCATAGTCTTATCTGAACAAGACATGCCATTTTATGAACAACATTTTCACCATATACACTAAACTCCAAAGATTATAAAAAGAATAATCATGAATTAAAATTCATAAATAAATTCTTCATGCAATTTATTTCATCAATCTATCATGAATAGACCCTCAAATCTATCGCTTCATTTCTACCTAAGTTTTACATTATTTACACCATTAGGTTTGTCTACGATTGGCTTACTTGGATGATGAATTTAGAGTAATTTAAGGATAAAAAACATAAAAAAATCATAATGAAAATTTGAAATGAGTATCTATATTATTATACCATCCATTTTATTTTTTGATCATTTCAAATTTTGAGAGATACATCAATTTCTTGACAAATAAGCACGTATATGTACATTTTCTCTCTCATCTGACTAACCACCACCACCTAGAGGTTCTTGGGTGAGTTTAAAAAATTATAAAATATATTATCTATCCATTTTGATCCATACTAATCTTATTTGAACAAAATATTTCATATTGGGTCCTTATCAGGGTTATAAGGAGGTTTAACACAGGTTTTAGTGTTAATAGTTCATAAAGGACTGCCACTTAAATCTAAAAATAATGATTGGAGATATGATATAGGAACATTAAAAATTTATTATAAATATAACATACTCCCATATAAATTTTACACATGCCAATGAATGTCTAAAAGTGTTTCTCAGGTTTGAAACCTCATTCTATGAGCTTGAGAAGGCCTAAAAGAATGATTCATGTACTTTTGTTTCAAATATTAACTTAAAAATTTGTGATCATACCTAAAAATTATTATATAAAATTTATTCATGATCTCATGTTCATAATTAACTTTAAATATGATCTTCATATCTCATTAGGCTAGGTAGGGTCTAGGAGTGGTTTAGGTATATACTTAGACTGAAGGTCCTACCCCTATAGACACATCCTAAAACTATAATGAATGATTATATACATTAATCACATGTTAAAATAATGAATTAAAACATTCACATGCCTATTCTCATTCATTTCATCATGCACATACCTCTTCATGTCATGACTATGCTTCTTATGTACTTCACATCAATGACCTGTACCTACCATACTGATACAAACATTGATATCAATCATGAATAAATAAGACATTAGTTGCCTTTAAATTATCTATTTATATTTATCTCAAGATAAAAATCTCTCATGATCCTTATCACATATCACACTTCCAATTATCCTTAATCACCTTTGACATCAACCTTCATAAGAACACTGCCAATTGTCCTTAATCACCTTTGACATCAATGACAATACTCAATAGTAAGATACTTAGCCCTAATTCCTCTTATTATTCATAAATAAATGTTTTGAGTATAATAATAGAGGATTTTATGTCTTATTATTGACAAATTGAAATTAAGAACCCTATAAATAGATATATGTGTCATATCCCTCTTTAGAGACTCTAGCTTGTCATAATTTTAACCAATTATAGTGGTTTTATGGACTTCATATGTACATGCATATGTATATGTATATGTACATACATATACGTATGTTTTATTAATTTAAAATGTATGTATGTATTGTATGATTAATTGAAAATATGTGTATGTATTTATGTACAATATATATTGATTTAATAATTTTGGAAATATTGGTGTATTATTCCTAATTTAGTTAAAGGGTCTAAGTATTAAAATTAATAAATAATTATGCAATAATCAAGATACTAATTTGTATAAATTTTATTGTGATTTTAACCTTTATAAATATAGTAATAAGGGATAGAGAATAAGATGAAGCTAAAAACTAACTGAGATAGTTGAGACAGAGTCTGGAATTCATTGTGCAGGACTGGGACATTCACAATTCAAGATCTAGCCTTTATTTTATGATTAGACAAGAGCATCAAAATATGAAAATAGTGGCATCCACACTATAGTCCACTTTTACTACTATTTTCTAAGAGACCTAAGTTTTTTGAGTTTTGTTCATTATGCCTATGTGACCCTGTCTATGAAGTTTTGACTGTCAAATTTCCTTGAAAATTCTTGTAGAGATGATTTAATCTTCAAACCCTAGAATCCATTATGATTTTACAAACTTTGGGAAAGAGGGGAGGGGTTAGTGTGTGTAAGATGCACTAAATGTGTATGCATACTCCTTGTATGGGCATGCTACCTACATACTAGTACTTTGAAGAGGGATCAAACCATATGTAGTTCTCTCACTCAATGTGCTTTGTGAAATAGTGTGTATGAAGATGTAAATGCTAAAATTGGGTGTGCTTGAGGTGGCTAGAGATTGGTGTAAGGATTTGAATAAGATTTTAATAGTATTGGCTGGATATATGTAGAGAATAGAGAATATTTCCTAAGTAGTCTTGCTTGTATTGTTGGTTGCTTAGTGATATTTGCCAACCCTCTCCAAATGATCTTTAAATGGGATTTTATAGGGATCTATTAGTCATGGGTTGAATGTGCTTGCATTAGGTTGACAAGAAGAAGGATGAGGAATCAGAAGGAACTATCCATTAGGGATAAAAATGCACTTGGATAGGAGTGCCAAAGTAGGACACTAGTGGCACTAGCACTGTAGTCCAAGTTGGGTGCTATTATCCTTAGCTGACAAGGCTTGGGGGGATAGATTTGTCATGGAAAGAGTAGTTTGGTTGAGCTAGGATTAGGTATAGAAGGCTATGGATGAATGGGAATAAATGAAATGATGCATATGGGGGTCATGAAAGCAAGTAGGAGGGACCTATGGGCTGTTATTAACCACACTCAAGTTACCAATTTTCACATTTTATATGACTACATTTGCCCCCCCTTTTATTCTAGTGATGCAACAAAGTAAAATACTAGATAAAGGAAAAATACAAAGTGTACCTAAACTTACCTATAAGGATGAAGCTCATGAAGCTATGTGATGCTGGGTATGCATAGAGAGAACACACTGTGAAGTTTGAATCTATAATAGAAAATAGAGAGTAGATTAGTTCTTACTAGATAGGTTATATATAAAATAAGAACATACAAATATAGATAAGAGATAGAAGAAGATAAAGGAATGAATACACCTCACCTAGTACATATACCAATACAAAACTTATTGTGATGTTAAATGATGCTGGATGTGTGCTGAAACAAGAGTAATATCATGAATGGCGCCGAGTGCTCAATTCCATAGAAGTGGCTCAAAAATGCAAAGTCTGACCCTTTAGCTCCATCATCTCCCACTAAGTGAAGCTAGGTGGTCATATGATTTTTGGTCAATATTTGGACTATGTGTCCAATCCCTTTGAATAGGTGGCTCAAAAATACAAAGGCTAGCTAGTCCTTTGGCTCCATCATTACCTCATAAAGTGAAGCTATGAATTGATACCAGTATAAATTTGTGTTGTATAATATGGATCTTAAATCCCATGAATGCACTATGATATCACAATGTTGGCATGGATAGCTAAATGTATTCTAGAAACTAGGCCACTCTTGGCCATTCTAAAAGGTGGAGATTAGGCTTGTATTAAATCCAATCCAAAATTGGTACACTAGGCTTATATGAAAGCCACTCCAAAATGTGGAAGTTAGGATTGTATGAAAGCCACTCAAAAATAATTCCAACCATCTATAGATGGAATAAGGTATGGAACTACTGAGAATTCTTGGGTAATACTAAACTCAAAAAGAAAAAAAAAATGTGTTGTGCATATTACCCCTAATCACTGATGTCTAAAGCATGTATGCTAATATGAAAGTTATATCAACTACCATATCTAAAACTAGAAGTGAGAGATATCATTCCATGCATGATGCCCCCTATATCTGGATTATTTGAGCAAAAGTGTACTAAAAACTACTAATTTTGAACTGGTCTAACTGTACAAAATTATAGCTAAACCTACTTTTCTACCTACTTTCAAAAATTCTAGTTTTTCTATTATTTGGATAGGAGCATCAAAAATGGACACTAGAGGGCCCAATACTATAGTCCAATCTTGGTGCTATTGTCCTAGGTTAAATTTGATGATTTTTCTAACATTTTCACTATCTTTTTGGTCTATTCTATCTAGTTTGATGTTCGGTTGCTGTTTTGGGCATTTTAAAAGCTGAATTTTCAACCATTAAGATCTATAATCTTTGTGACAAAACCCCTGTTTATTTCCCCCATTCTGAAGGTAGGAATGAAGATGTTTTAATGACTACCCTTAGAAAAAAGAGCCCTACAAGTGTGTTATGTTGTAAAGATACATGATATAGTAATGAAAATCAACAAGATATCTTAAGATATGACATGGTTTGTAATGAGAGATTATTAAATAAATATGGGTATGCCTAGATAAATATAAAAATGTATTAACATGTGAAATGTACTGAACTAAAATTAAAATTCTGGTTAGTTGTTAGTTAGTTTTCAAGGAGGGATGGAGCATGATGCCCATTATGACATCCAAAAAATTAAGATAATGCATGATATGCATTATGGCATTGCAAACAATTGAAAAAGAAATAAAGCAACCAACATACAAGATAAGAAGCAAGAAGCATACAAGAGTGGCAAAGGGGCTAAGTAAATAAGGGGAATGGGCATATATCACTCAAACTAGAAAGCAAGTATATAAGGCATGTTCAAATGCCACATACACTTATAATTGGAACAAGCAAGATTATCATGAAATCCACAATCACATAGAAGAGTACAAGAAAAGGACATTGGAAAATATTATAAGGCACACAAAATAATAAAAAGAAAGGACATTGATAAATGTCCTAAGGCACATACAGGAGACAAAACTAGAACTGAGAAATGCAATCACATCTAGCTACATAAAGCAAGAAAGGAAAGCATGTAAAAACTAAAAATACAATTGTATCTAACTAATGAAATAAATAATTTGAAAGAATGTAATACATGTAGTACAAGACTAGGTATAGGCTAAGAAATACATAAGTTCTATATACTAGTGGAATGCTAATATAGTAATCTATGTAATCATAGTAAGTAATGTACATCAACATGATAACTAGAGTGTGTGGTATAGGAATGACATAACCTAGATGGTATAGTCATGAAAAATATGCCCCTTGTGGGTATGTATACTAATGTGTGTCTCAAATGTAGATGTAGGATGCCCCATTAATGGATAAAGTGAAACAATCAAAGATCTAGATGTCATTGCACACACTCAAACAAGATCAAGTGAAGCATGGTAATGTAGAGAAATCAACAAACAATAGCATAGAATATAAAATGTAAGTCTAGCATTGTAGTAGAAATGTAAATCATGGATAATGCATATAATCAAAATATTTTTGTCATTTTTTTTGAATTATTTGCATGTTTTTGTATTTTGAAACATTTGAATGTTTTTGGTATTTTTGATATAAGCTATGTACAAGAAATTGAAGAGAAACTATGTATGCGTAAGCTAAGAAGGGATGATACTAACTGATGAGTCTCATGGGATACTCCCTATTATTTGTGTCCCATATCAAGGAAAGAGATCATGCATGATCATGAAGCATGATATAAGGGCCAAGACTATGGATCTAAAATTTGTATATGCTATAAATGCTTTGAAATATCTAAAGTAAAAACCAAGTGTAGCCCCCCTTATAAATATAAGAAGTGGATGCAACTTTAGGGCTCTTAGGGACCCATGTGGTAGTAGGAGAAGTTATCTAAAGATGTACTCTATGGATGGGTGCATGAGACCTCAATGATACTTCCCTAGGTGTGAACACTAAAGCTAGAAGCTATCTAAAATCTTGAAGCTATGGAGGTGTATGAAATCTCTATATTGGTGATGGATGCCTTAACTGTGTTTGAATCAGAACTAGAAGAGGAACTATAAATTGTGGAAAAAATAAAACTGGTGATTGTAGAATAGTAGATGGCTATGAAGTGGGAAGTGGCAAATCATATAGAACTCCACCATCTATAATAACCTAATTAGTTTTAATGAATTTCATGCATCTATAAACTATAAAAGGTACTAATTGATGTTTTTGAATCCATGGTTGACCAAGTAACATATCAAAAACTCTTATACTATGAATAATAGTAAATGGTATGGCCACATGTGTTGGATCAACCTATAGAGGAATTATAATCTCACCCAATGAAATTTGTATGTGCCCACTAAATCCATTATAACTATGTCCATTAGGGTAATATCCTACTCTAAATATCTCAAATACTACAATAATGTATAGTGCACATGTTCACACTAGATCCATTATCTATGAGAACACTATGAATTGGATGATAATGAATGTAAGCTTTGATAAAGCATACATGATAATTTGAAACATCCTCGATGATCTCTTGCTTTGAGAAGGAGATGAAAGGTCTAGTTGGAACTCTAGAATTATATAAACCAATCATGTTACTCAAAGGATGTGTCTCAACTAAAGGTTCCCTGTATGTATCTTGTGGTGGATGTGCATGATATGTATGGTGAACCCCTAATGTGTCCCCTATATCTTGTTTAGAATTCTATAAAAAGGGATTTAAGAAGATTTTCAAAGCTTTATCCTATATTTGATTTTCCTGAGGAGGCTTAACTGAAGTGCCAAGATAAATATGATTACCATCTTTTAAATCTTGTATCTTGTGTCTCAATTGATGCATCTATTTGTTGTATATCCTGGTGCCTTGTGAAACTTACAAAATGCAAATTGATCATATCCCCATGGAAGAGGCTTTGTTGAGTCAGCTTATTGAATATGAGGGAGAAATATGATGTTACATTCTAATAACTACTGTAAAACTTTGGCTAGAGAAACTAATAGATCGGTAAAGGTTTGCCAAGTAAGTACTAATAAAACCACATGCTGAGGGGGATCAAAAGTCACATTAATTGTCAATTAATTCTAACTCTTGTTATCATTAAATTTGAATTTGTATGGGCCTTTTTTATTACTATTTTTTGTTATTTTTGATGTGTTTGTGTAATTGAGTTTGTTCATTAAAATTAACTTGACTTCTCTTCCCTTTAGAGTGTGACACAATTTAGTGAAGGAAGAGAATTTTTTGAACATAATTTATTCATACAAAGTTAGTAAGAGACTCTATTTTAAGAGATCTTGTAACTCTTGATCAGCCATGGGGCTAGTCATCTTAACCAAAATAGTCTTATATTGAAGAATATAATCTATGAGATGCTCATTTGACCTTTGTTTCTATTGTGCAACTCTAGCATATGAAACCTTATCACCAATGTTAATGCATAAATGAGTTAGGAACATGATAGATAAAGGATTTAATGCATTGATCAACTGATTTAGTAGACTATAGAACCATTATAGAGCATAATCCTTTAGAATCTATAGAAATAACTTGGTAAGTATCCAGTCATTTGGTACATATTCTAAGCATGCTACATGAAAAGCTCTCAAATATGTCACTAGATCACCCTTGCCATCATATAGAGTAAGCTTGGGTTAAGCAAAACCTTATCATAAGGGTGTAAAATCAATGTGACATACCAATGTTGTATGTAGTAAAGTAAAAGAATTCAAATCTTGTGTAGGTCTAGAGGCACCTTGCTCAAGATGTAGCACCTTGGATTGAAGAGATCTTATCTCTTGTACAAGGCCTAAAACATTAGGAGACAAATATGTAATAGCTATAACTAGTGGCATATAACTAAGTTGGGCTACTATAAGGGGTTGTTGAGATATAGTTTCCCCTATAGTGTCATTTACAACTAGTTGCTCTATGGTTTGAGAAGATGGACCATTGTTCACTCTTTGTTGTTCTTCTTATAGTATTTTAAGCATGTCATCTTGTATGTCAAGGTTTTAAGAGTTCTTGAAGTTATCTTTTATTAGTTTCATCAAAATTAGTGTATTGAGCCATTATTAAGGTAGGAAAACAATTTAAATTTTTATCAAATTTTTTGCAATAATTTGTAATAGGACAAGTTTTAGAGAAGGAAAGTACTAAATATAAGAAATGTGAAGTCCTAAAAATAATGAATGGAAATTTGCGTAAAAAGGATATGAAGCTCACAAATATGTAAGGTGATAATTCAAGAAGTAATGGGACCTAGTATATGTAATTGGGGTTTGAAAGATAATTATTTTGAAAATTACCATGAAATATTAAAATTTAAAGTGAATTTTTGAGTGAAATATGCAAGTAAAAAATCAAGAATTTATTAGAAAATTGGTGATTTAAAGAGACCTAGTAGATGCAAATAGGGTTTTGAAAAATAAATATTTTTGAAAATTACTATTTAATTTTTAAGTTTAAGGTAAATTTCTAATTTTAATATGTTAGTAAAAAATTATTGGAAAATTACTGTGAAAATACCAGGACCTAGTATGTACAACTAGTGTTTGAAAGAAAAATAATTTAAAATTACTACAAAAATTTAAAATTTAATACTAATTTTTTACTTTATTATGTAGGTAAAAAATTGGAAAAATATAGGAAAAATTAGTAGAAAATTTACCCTAGGATTTTTAGGATTTTTATGCTTAAACAAAAAAAGTCAGGTTCACCAAATGATTTAATAGTTTTGGGAATATTGGTGTATTATTATTAATTTATTTAAAGGGTTTGAGTAGTAAAATCAATAAATAAATATACAATAATTAAGATACTAATTTTTATAAATTTGATTATGATTTTAACCTTTCTAAAAATAGTAATAAGGAATAGAAAATAAGACATAGCTGGAAACTAACTAAGAAGGCTGAGATAGAGTCTGGAATTCACTATTTAGGACTGGGACACTATCACAATTCAAGATTTAGCCGTAATTTTATGATTGGATAGGGTGCTAAAATATGACACTAGTGGCATCGACACTATAGTCCATTTCTACCACTATTGTCCAAGAGACCTGAGCTTTCTGGGTTTTATTTACTATGTTTGTGTGACCATGATTATAAAGTTTTGATTGCCATATGCCCATAAAAATCCCTTTGGATCTGATTTAATATTCAAATCCTAGAATCCATTATGCTTTGAAAAACTTTGGGAAAGAGGGGGAGTTAGTGTGTATAAGATGCACTAAATGTGTATCCACACCCCTTGTGTGGGCATGCTTCCTACATACCAATACTTCAAAGAGGGATCAAGTCATATGTAGTTCTCCCACTCGATGTGATTTATGCAATAGTGTGTATTAAGATACAAATGTTAAAAATAAGTGTGCTTAAGGTGGTAATAGACTGGTGTAAGGATTTGAATAAACTTATAATAATATTGGTTGACTGTATGGAGAAAATAGGGAAGATTTCTTGATTAGTCTTGCTTGTATTCTTTCTTGCTTAGTGATATTTACCAACCCTCTAAAAATGATCTTTGAATGGAATTTTAAAGGGATCTATTGGTCATGGGTTGAATGTTCTTTATGCACTTGGATAAGAGTGCCAAAGTAGGACACTAGTGGTACTAAGATTATAGTCCAAGTTAGGTGCTATTGTCCTTAGCTGATGGGACATGGGGAGATGGATTTGTTAAGGAAAGAATAGTTTGTATGAGCTAGGATTAGGTCTAGAAGGCTTCAAATGACTGGGAATTAGTGAAAAGATTCCTATGGGGGTTATAAAAGCAAGCAGGAGGGACTTATAGGTTGGGTGTCATTAGCCACACTCAAGTTACCAATTTTCACATTTTATATGACTACACATACATACATACATATATAATAATAAAAATAGACATATATACATAAATTTTAAATTAATCAAACATATCTATATTTATGTTTATATGTATGTATATACATACATACATAAAATTTTAATTAATCAAACATATTCAATTGTAGCATTTTTATCAATTTTTAATTGTAATACATTAATCAATTTGAAAAGTTCATAATTTTATACTTGTTAGAGTTATTTAAGCCAAAATAAGGTAAACAAATACCTATATGTATATGTATCTAAAATGTGTGATACACACACATGCGCGTGCTTACGTGCATGCTTACATACACCTATAGACACATGCACACACACACATATATCACACATCGTATGCATAAACATATAGGTTTTAGTTTACCTTATTTTGGCTTAATCAACCCTAACAAATATAAAAATATGAACTTTTCAAATTGATTAATGTATTATATTAAAACATTGATAAAAATTCTAAAGTTGAATATGTTTGATTAATTGAAACTTATTATAATAGGAAATGACATAGGGGTATTTAGATACTTAACATGTTTCTATTATGTGAAGGATAAAGATAATGTGTAGGTGACAAAAAGTGGTAGAAGTAATTATGAATTGCTTAGATCAGGAATAAGGTGTCTAGAACCACTTAGTAAAATCTATCAGTAGTTAGATGATTGTGTTAGATGATAACATTTATGCTATATATGATTCATCTAGGTAGACGTTTCCTCCTTGTTTTGGCATATGCCATTGTGCTTACTTGTAATTGGTCTTTGTGAAAAATATGAGGGGATCATTATATGTGTAGTATTTATAACCATATATATTTATCTTTGAAACCCTAGGTCCACTTGTGATTCTAGGTTTATACCTAAAAATGGGAAGAAGGTGGGTTGAACTAATCTCAACCATTCCATAATGAATGGTTTAGCATTACCTATATATCTAATACTCCAAATAGGGAATTAAAAATATATCCCATTAGTTTTATGTGTGAAATGGAGCTCCTTTAATGAATAAAATATATAATCTAGCTTTCAACACTTAGAAAATTATAAACTTGACTTGGCTTAGATGATTTAGACTTGGATAGGGCCTGCTCCTTATGACTAATTGTTGAATTTGGAAGTTTAGGGTAGTCCCTTTAAATGTGAATATGTGTATATATGTTTTCTTAAGGAGTGATATATGATCATACAAGATTACATTTATTATGTATTTACATGAGAATCTTTGGATAATTTCTCACACCATATATATATGAAACATATGGGCCAATTGATAAGAGAACTTTAATTTTAAAAATGACCGTTACTTGGTGTAGAGATAAGTTCGTCAGAGTTAGATGTCTCCATAATTATAAAAGAATCTTAGTTTGAAATTTTTTTTAGAATGGAAAGAATATTGATCTAATGATCTGAAAATAACCTAAGTATTATTTTGAATAGGTTAGGCATAGACTAGGGAATTTACATAGATGATTGATAGAAAACCAGGATGATCAAACCCATAAAATCATGTGGATAGGGGATAATAGTGTGTAAGAGACATGTGTATGCACAAGTCATGTAAGGTGAGTTTAGGTCAAGATTGACATTGAAAAGTGTCTAATACCATATTTTAATTTCTAAAATACCCCCTTTTATTCTATTATTAAAACTATAAACAATACTAAAGTAGAAGAAAAAAGAGATGTAATTGAATGTGTACAACACACTTTATATTTGGGTGAAGGATTTAAATGTGTAACTTAATCCATGAAAACTATAATAAATATGTAATAATTAATACCCATATATGAAATGAAATATGAAATATAACTTTTGAAACTCATAGATATGATTCAACCTTTTAGGGGTTTACACAAGTAATTCTTATGTTTGGTTAAAGGGTTGAGATGTCTAAATTAGTTAAATAGTATGTACTAATTAAGTATTGATTTGTTATAGATTTTAACCTCTTTTGAATTTTTAAAAATAGTAATAAATAGGCTTGAATAGAGACTTATCTAGAGAGTGATTATCACAGATGATCTGGGTTTTAGATAGTGATGAGTGTCATCAACAAGATTCTATGATCTATTTTCTCACTAGATAGTAGTGCCCCACTTGGACAATAATTCCATATTATTGTAGTGTCCTCAAAGTGGTGCTAGTGTCCCCTTTGCATGACTATTCTTATTTTTTGGTAGTACCTACACTTGTGTTTTAAGGTTTTATTCTTGCATACATAAAATTTATAACTTTGTGTTTTACATGGAAAAATTGGTTTAGTGTGCAAACCCTAATCCTCTTTATAAGTATGGCATGCATAATATTTATGTGTTCATTAGTAGGATAAGCTAGACATCCTCAACACCCCACTATGAAGAGAGTTTCCTATGTACCAATACTCCAAAGAGGGATCAAGACCAATGTATTTCTCCCACCTAGTGATTTATTTAAGTGCAAGTGAATGATAAAATGAGAGTGGACTTGGATGCCTTGAATATGATTGATATTCAAAATCTTCAAAATCGGGGTTTAAGGCTATTGTAGATGGTAGTATGAAAAATTAGGGTAGAATAGGGTAAAATAAATTATTTTTTCTTAACTTGTATTTTATTTGAATGTGTATTTGAATCTATTTTCCATCTAGTGAATAAGGGTAAAATAGACTTATATTTATAGATATGTGTAGCTCGTGTGATTAAGAAAATGTTCTTAGGCTAACCTTAAGAGGGGAATATGTTTGAAAAATTATTTATTCAAGAGATTTATGTCTAAAGATAGTAGTGCCTAGTTAGGGACACTAGTGCCATGTGGCTTTAGTGTCCCAAATGTGGTGTTAATGTCCACTTGGTAGACTGCTAGGCAAGTTGGGTTGGAATCTAATAAAACTATCTTAGGACTATGTTTTGGCTAACTGTAGCTATCTATGGTCTATATAATGACTAAAAGGGTGTGGAAAAGGATCTAAGATAGGTCTAAGGATAATCTAGGAATAATCTAACTCAAGAGACACTCTTAGCATCCAAATACCACTTTTAGGTGATTACATTTCCACCCCCTTTATGTTAGAAATGCAGTAAAGTGAAATGACTAGTATAAAGGAAAAATAAGTGTACTTAGACTTACCTTGGAAGTGAAGCCCATGTAGCTAAGTTTGAGAATGTAAATATAGGTTTGCATGTGTGAAACATGATTCAAAGAAATGACCTATAATGAAACATGAAAAAATCAGTCCTTACTTAAGAGATGATCAAAATCAAAAGACTATGTAGAAATAAAATAACTGAGTAAAGCTGAGTAAAGAGAGAGGAAATGAATGACTACACCTCATTAGGTACATGAACCAATGTATGAACCTGGTGATAAATTTCATGTGTGTGTGTATATAGTGATCATATTGTTAAATAACTTGGATTGAGTTGATGGCTTACTAAATCCTCATATGTGTGGCTCAGGAACTCAACATAGTTTTGAGTCCATCATTTCCCACCCCTACTTGGTGGATCTTGATTTATGAATAGCTGGATCAAGAACTCAAGTAGGCCATGAATCCATCATTTCCCACTTGTATAGATTAGATGCATCTATAATTAAATTTCATAAAGTGCTAAAAGTATTTAGCTATGTATGTCAACTTTGTGGCCACTCAAGTACACTAGGTAGCTCTGGGCCACTCAAGAATGTTAATAATTACAGATGAAGTAAAGCATGAATTTGGTGATAAATTGGAATGTGATATGAAGTGTATATATCATATAGAATGACATGAAAATGTCCATTCCATTTATCAACATGTGTGTAGTTGAGTATATTGAAACTATGTGCTACACATATACCCCTAATATGGTATCTGAGTATACTGAATCTAAATTGAGTATGTAATAATTGAATTTGTTTAACTAAACTAAATATGGGAGTGATTGTGCCATGCAATATGCCAAAAAATTTGAGTAACTGGTATGAATCTAATTTAGAATGAGTGTATCTGAGTAAAATTTGAACATAACTATCAAATCTATGACTATATTAATGTAAATTTATACTATACCTAATGTACTAATCTAAATAATCTGGACTATCCTAAAGCTAGGGCTATTGGAAAATAACACCCTATAGTGGATAATGTCTCCCTATGGTTCTAGTGTCTCAATCTGGGCATTAATGTTTGCCTAGTCTAAAATCTAGGTGATCTGAATTGACTTCTGAGTCTCTATTCTATTTTGTGTCTGATTTTTGAAATTGAGTCTATGTGCTGAAATTTATTTATGACTAGAAAAATAAGAGCCTCATCTCTGTGAAAAACCCCTCTTTTGAGGGTAGTTGTGAAATTAATGTAATAACTATCCTCAAAAGAAGTATCTCTATGAAAAGTGTTCACCAAAATATGTGCATGCTATTCCAATAAAATATACAAACATAACATCAGAATGTAAATGAATCTAAGCATAAGTAGATAATGTAGGATGTATGTTATAATCTAGAATTACATAATGGTGTCAATATAGATGTAATCAATGTGTATAGGATCTAATCTAAGTAATTACCTAGGGGGATGGGACATGATGTCCATCACGACACCCAAGTAGGAAGGGTAGATGCATGAGGTCCCTCATGGCATCAAATATTAGTGTGTGTAACATGAAAATAAAAGTGTTATGGTGTAGAAGCATACAAGGAAACATACATACAAGCACATGAAGCATATAAAGGTAGGCTAAGGGGACATAATACAAGGGACATGGGCACATGTCACAAAATCTAAGAAAGAAGATATTTAAGGACATGTTCAAATGTCCACATATGCAAGCAACAAGAAATTTGGTTTAGATCCACATAGAAGGACATGTTCAAATGTTCGCATATAGAAATAGGAAAGTAAATACAAGGGACATGGGAACATATCCAAGGCATACAAATAGATAAGTGGCATAGAGCCAAAAAATAATGGCATATTCAAATTCCTTCAAATATGGAATAAACATAGGAAACATAATCAAGTTTAAACTAGGAAAGCTAGAAATGAAAGCATGTATAACTATGTAGTATGAATTTATGTACATGATAAGATGTACATATACTGAGTCTAACTAGTGATAATTGACAAAACATCTAATCAATGAGTAGCAATGATCAATATCAAGATGTATCAATGTGTAAAATGGAATGTATAGTATGAATAAATAGAACTTGGTAGTAGTAACCATGTATGAAATACCCCCAAATGGGTACATGTATAAAATGTATAAACCTGGATCAGTTTATATACTCTCGATGGGTAGATAATAACTAGTTTGGGTTAGTGTAGTGGATTAGAGTCTTATATGTAACCTGCATGCACTCAATAAAAATAAGTGAAGCGTATGTGTTTGATAAAATTGACTATACTAGGATAACTAGTAATATGCAATATCTAAAAAGTAGTAGAAATGTAAACATAACAATGCATAAAATAAGTAAATTTTGTGTTTTTGAAATATTTGAATGTTTTTATATATTAACATGTTATATTATTTTTATGTTTTTTGGGATAAGCTATGTACAAGAAAATGAAAATAAATTATGTACAAGGAGTGAGAGAGACAAGGAAGTATGTAATATAGACATCTAATTCCTAACACCATTTGTGTTGAAATTGTCAATCTTACTCGAATTACACTCAAATGCACATTTTAGATCAAAATCCATAAAACACCCTAAATGGTTCAAACTTGTCACTTACAAGTGTCATATTAGGTCAAAGTATCCCTAAATAGGGTAATGCATTTTATGGGCCAGCTAATTTTGATTAGATCATTTCGAGTCAAAATGACAATTTCACCATTTAGTGCTCTGGATCACTCTTTTCTTCTAAATCATTAGTACACATCATGTACCTTTGTTATTTGGTGTTGACAAAATCCTAAATGGGAATACAACTCCAATGCATTTGACATCACCTTCCAGTTCCTCTCTAGTCAAATTATAACCCAATAATATGACTTTATGACCATTTTGATTAATTGCGCACCAATTTCAAAAGAATTACACTAAACTTAATTAAGCTTACTTAAGCTAATTAATCCAATTTAAGAGCTGAAGTAAGAATTCCATAGATATTTTTGAATATCTCATTATTGAAAATTGATTTTGAATATCTACATCACCTAGTGACATAATCTATAGGGTGGCATCCATCAAGCCATAAGTGCATAGAATATCAAGATTATGAGTCACCTATCCCTAGTTAATTCTTCCCATGCCTTTTCAATGCCCCTTCTTCCAAGGTCATGATGAAGATAATTATGGATCTAATTCTAAATATTAGGATTATCTATGGCCACACATCTCAATTTTGAGATGGATGGTCATGGTTAATCTTGACCAATCTCAAAAATCTATAAATAGAAAGGCCATGGACATGAATTTTAGGCTTGAATATTGCAAAGTTATAAGGTTAAATTGTTTCCACAAGGTTTTGAATTTGATCATAGAATTTTTCTATAAAGCTTCATTGATAGGCTAGTTTAGTGATTTGGAATCATGAGCCTAGGTTTTATGGAGTGTTCTTGAGGCATTGGAGGAGCTTACCACCATTGTTGAGAAAGACAAGGATGCTTGATCAAGGTAGAATATGTTTTTGAGCTACATGGGTATGGTGAATCTATTTGAGAAGGTAATATGGTGTTGCTTTCTTTCATTTGTTTCTTGCTATCCTTTATAATTCCCATAGGAATAGAGAGGTTCAATTATTTAATTCTTTATGCATGTTTCATTATTTATGGACTAATGCTTGACTAACTTGCTTCATAATTCTCTCTATATCTTGGCATGCCTAGTGGGACAAGACTCATCTCACACCTAAATAAGATCACTATGCAACTCTAAAATATATATTTGGACCCTTAAAACTCATGTAAAGTGATTTTATAGCTTTATTTTTCCATTTTTGTTTTTCACAGTTTTACATAGTAATTGACATCGGCAAGTAATATCGACATCAGTTACCTAGCTTAGCCAACATTGGTTAGTAAAATTGACATCAGTTAGATCTTAGTCAGCCAAAGTAACCATCATCGATTATAATAACCAATGTCAGTCACTGTGTTTTTCTTAAAACATAGACTTGAGAGCTATTTTTCCAAAGTTCATTATTTCAAGCTAAAAATAGCTTCAAAGATAAAGGACATGTTGACATTTTTGCTGCAAGACCAAGCTTGATATTTTCTCAAAACATGTTTAAATCAACTTTTCACACTTAAAAATCAATTAGAAACTTTTTTTGGTGTTTAACAAAGAATTTAGATGTTTTGGTGAATATTTTCAAAGTTTTCAACTAAGACTAAGGGGTCAAATGAACACCACCAAGTATTTCCTTTGGGCTTAAAATTGAATACACTTGTCAATTCTTGTTTTCAATAGTTATTTACTTAGGTTTTGTTTGGAAAAAAGAGCAATGTTGCATGTATTCTCTTACATTTGTCCCCTTTAGGGAACCCTTGGAATCAAAAGCACTATTCCTATTGCAAATAGCCTAGTCCAAGGCTTAGAAAGAATGTCACCTAAATCACTCCCCAAAAACTCACCAATGTTTGGGTGATCTTGAAAATGACCCTAATGTCTTTCTATTTTTTTTATTTTTATGTAAACTTGGCTTATGAGGGGGACATCATTACCTCCCACAAGTTCTTTAGGGAAGCTTTAACCCAGGGTTTCACCTTCTGACATTGACTTCATTTGACTCCTTTGGAGTTATACATAGGACGTATCTACATTTGGACATCACACTACACTGAGTGAATAGTAGGATGTAGTAGTTGTAAAAAGGATGAGACCTTTTTACAACTAGCCAATACCATGGATACCCAATTTATGTGTTTGTATTTTGCATTGTTTAACATGAAAGTCATTGTGTAATTGATTCCCTTAGAATGATCGAGACATTGCTAGTTTAGTAGACCCCACTTTGCCATACCTTGTCAGTTTAGACTTAAGACATTTATTTTTTTTCATCAACTTAATTGGTCTTGATTTGTGTCTAAAACTTATTATTAACTCAATAAACTTAAGCAAAACACATTATCCTCAATTTTCTTTAGCAAGGGAGGCATTACACTTTCCAAATAGAAAATTAATCTTTTCCTTGTTCAATTTGTTATCAAAAGCTTTGTGTCTGTAATCCACTTTGACACAGTCATGCTACCCAATTGAGTCTAGATATTTTATCTAATTTGTTTAAATCCTTCATTTCTAATCCACATTCAAAATCAAACCTTTCTGAGTTCTAAGGGTTGGTGTGTCAAGGTGGGTTCCCCATTTGTGCATTAAGCTTGTTTTAACTTGGGTTCAATTTTCCATTTGGATTGAAGGTCATTTATTAAGACTCAAAATCACATTATCATCTTGGTGGACTCAAGTCATCTTGCATATCTCTCATGCTTTAAATCCTAGAATATATTTTATCCTACTAGAATCATGTGGTGACATTATGCTACCTATTTGGTCTTAGCTTTATACTTAGTGATTCACGTATGTTTTTACATCTTGAGTTGCTTAGTTCATTTTGTCTTCTTTGTAATTTGGAGAGCTTTCCTCTAAATTTCTAGGGTTGAATTATCAAATTTGAAGCTAGCTATTATGGTGTGGGTGTATCACAAAGATCTAGGCTTTGGTGTGCTAGTTTTCACCTTAGGTCTTTGAGTTACCTTACTCTCTTCCAATCTATATGATTTCAACTTTACCAAAGGTTGAGTAAGTTCATGAACCAAATCTTCTAAATTGTGCATGGTTCAAACCACCCTCCTTTATAGTCTCATTGGTACCTTAGTTATTTTTTTAAGAGAGAGCCAAGGCATACTTTGATTGGGTGACAAACATTGGTTCAAAGTTAGTTAAACACATATCATCTCTTTTAAGACATGACTCAAAGGTTCACTCATAGTGGGGCCTCTTATGGTCTTAGTTATAAAGGTGATAAATTTTATGATGGTCAAGATAACCCCATTGTTTTTGATGATATCCCCACAAAATTAGGATTTGAAGATGATTACAATGGATATCAACCCTAATAAGCTCAAGATGAATCCCTTTTTAGATTGATAGAATCAGGGGCTAGACTACCTTCTAATTTTCCTATAGAATGATTGCATACCTTAGTTAGAGAAGGAGAATAATGATGAAAAGATAAATATTTTTCACATATTAACATACCTTCTTCCTCTAACAAAGAAAAATAAATACAAACATAGTCAAAACCCACAAATCTAGATCTTCTAGCTAAGATCAAGATAATAAGTCAATGATATGCAAATCAACTTGTTACAGACTTAACTGACTCTTTAGTTGCCACTTCAATTCATAATAATATTTCAAAAAAACAAAGAAATGTGGTCAAAAGTATGCAACAAATATTGGATGAAGACATTACCATAGTGGATCAAGATAATCTAAATGAATAGTTAAAGTCACAAGAGACCTTACAAAGTGTTGCATTTGATATGAAACATACATTATTCAATCATCAAGAACCTCTTGTTACTTTAAAAACTTAGAAACCCAAACATTTAGTTTGAATTGAGGAAATCCCTTGAGATAATTTGGCTAGTTCTTTTAAACCAACCCAAAGATTGGTAAGTAAACATAGAAATTTCCTAAATCAACAAAGTACAAAATAGCTAGATTCAGGGAATGTTTTACAATCCAAGATTCAACGATATATGTTCTCAACTAAAGCAACAAATAAAAACCAAATCATGAATCAAGAGGTATATGCTCCCTATAGATCCACACAAAACTAGGGGTACATTCCACACCACCAACAACAAAACTAGGGGCACATTTCACCCCAACAACAACAAAACTAAGGGCACATTTCACTCCAATAGCAACAAAACCAGGGGCACACTCCACCCCAATAACATCAAAATTAGGGGCACATTATACCCCAAAAACAACAAAACTAGAGGCACATTCCACCCCAATGACATCTTATCCAATATATAGATGCACCAAACATGCAAGAATGGAATTCTATGAATAACATTATCCAAAGATTGGAGACAAATAATAGATTCAAAAAGTACAAATTTGATGAGATATGCCCTAACCATTTGACTGATCTATTATCTAAAGCCCTTTCCACCTCATTTTGAGGCACCCAAATTTGAAAAATACAAAGGGAAAGAAGATCTGTGTGAACACATACAAGTATTCTTTATCTTTTGTCAAGAGGTTGCTTATAGTAGCAAGTACTTACTATGACTATTTCCATGAAGTTTAGAAGGACAAGATCTTGATTGGATACTTAAACTACCCAAGGGATCAGTTTCAAATTAGAATGACTTATGAAAAAAAATTATTAACCATTTATCATATAACATAGAACATGAATTAACCATTTTTGACTTATGCAAAGCCAAGCAGTGTGATGGTGAAAGTTTTGTCACATATCTACAAAAGTGGAGAGCATTGGTAGGTCAGTTTCAACATAATTTACTAGATAAATAGTTGGTTGATATATTTACATAGAATTTGCATCCTAAAGTTGTGCATAATCTATAGTTAGCTTGTGTTAACTCATTTGAAGAAATTATTAACAAAGGAGTGCAGATTGAGAAGGCTCTTATTGCTAGGGGCCTTGTTAAGATCTTTGTGTAAGGTCAAGCATCTAATCAGACTAAATCACTGGATCTTATAGTTATGTAGGATAGACCTAAGGGTTTTAGTGAAAATAAGAACATGGTTGGAAATGGGGTGGTAGAAACAAGTCATGTACAAATGGTATAGGCTATGCCTCCTCCAAATGTATAGCTAACTCCCTCAAATCCACTACTTAATTTATAGAGACAACCTCCACAAAGGACATTTCATAAAAAATTTAGAGTCTTTAGCAAGTTAGAAGAATTGGTGGAAATAATGTTACAAAAAATCACTATAGTTAATTTAATTATATGGCTAATATCAAGGCCATTTCCTTAAGATTAACCAAAATCGGATTGGTATAAAGAGAATGAATGGTGTAACTTTGATCATGTTACTAGTCACAATGCATATCATTGCATTCAATTGCGACATATTATTAAGGACTTTATTTAAAGTGGTGAATTGGAAATTAAGTTGGCCCCTAATTAGGACACAAATAGAGATATGGAAATCTACATAGACCCCTTTTATTGACATGATCCACCACCACTAAGAAATAATCAAAATGGTCACAATCAAGGATAGAGCCAGAATCAAAACCAACAACAAGGTCAGAATCATAATGAGTATAATAAAGATCATAATGCCCACACTAATAATGTCTCTTATAACAATGTACCTTATGACTATAATAATACTATGGGACATATTTTTACAACCCACATTACCACTGTTACTGGACATAATTATATGCCTATTAAGAAGATGTGTTTAGCTATGGTGTTCACCACTCAAAAATTATATGATAAATAACAAAACTATTATTATTTCTAAGGTATATAAAGATATGGATGCTTGATCAAGGGAGAACATGTTTTTGAGCCACATGGGTATGGTGAATCCATTTGGGAAGGAAATATGGTGTTACTTTCTTTCATTTGTTTCTTGCTATCATTTATAATTCCCATAGGAATAGATAAGCTTGGTTAGTTAGTTATTTATACATGTTTCATTATTTATGGACTAATGCTTAACTAACTTGCTTTGTAATCTTCTCTACATCTTGGCATGCTCAATGGGATAAGATGCATCTCACACCTAAAGAAGATCACTTTGCAACTCTAAAATATCCATTTGGACCCTTAAAACTCATGTAAATTTATTTTCTAACTTTATTTTGCCATTTTTATTTGTCACAATTTTACATAGTAACTAACATCAGTAAGTAATACCAACATCGATTACCTATCTTAAATGATGTTAGTTAGATCTTGGTCAGCCAAAGTAACCATCATCGGTTGTAATAATTAACATCGATCACTATGTTTTTCTTAAAACATAGACTTGAGAACTATTTTTTCAAATTTCATTGTTTCAAGCTAAAAAGAGCTTCAAAGCCAAAGGACATGCTAACATTTTTACTACAGGACCAAGCTTGATATTTGATTAAAACATGTTTAAATTACCTTTGCTTGCTTAAAAATCAATTAGGAATTTTTTTGGGTGTTTAACAAAGAATTTAAATGTTTTGGTGGATGTTTTCAAAGTTTGTAACTAAGATCAAGGGGTCAAATGAATGCCACCAAGTATTTTGTTTGGGCTTAAAATTGAACACACTTGTCAATTCTTATTTGAAATAGTTGTTTACTTAGGTTTTGTTTGGAAAAAAGATGAATGTTGCATGTATGCTTTTCCATTTGTCCCCTTTAGGGAACTCTTAGAATCAAAAATGCCATTCCTATTAAAAACAGCCTAGTCCAAGGCTTAGAATGAATGTCACCTAAATCACTCCCCAAAAAATCACCAAAGTTTAGGTGATATTTAAAATGACCCTAAAGTCTTTCTATTTTTTTAATTTTCATCCAAACTTGGCTTGTTAGGGGGAGATATTTACCTCCTATGATTTTTTTAGGGAAGCTTTGACCTAAGGTTTCACCTCTCTATATTGACTTCATTTGACTCCTTTGGAGTTGCACATGGGATGTATCTACATTTGGACATCACACTACACTAAGTGAATAACAAGATGTAGTGGTTGTAAAAAGGGCTAGACCTTTTTACAACGAGCCAATGCCATGGTCACCCAATTTACATGCTTTTCTTTTTCATTGTTTGGTGTGAATGTCATTGTGTAATGATTCCCCTAGACTGATAGAAACCTTGCTAGTTTAGTAGACCCCACTTTACCGTACCTTATCAGTTTAGACTTAAGATGTTTGTTTTTTATCATCAACTTCCTTAGTCTTGATTCTTATGTAAAACTAATTGTTAACTCAATGAACTTAACCAAAACACATTGTCCTCAATTTTCTTGAGCAAGGGAGGAGTTATGCTATCTAAATGGAAAATTCATCTTTTCCTTATTCAAATTGTTATTGAAAGCTTTGTGTCATGTCATCCACTTTGACGTAGTCATGTTACCCAATTGAGTCTATATGTTTTACCCAATTTATTTAAATATTTATTTATAATCCACATTCAAAATTGAACCTTTTTGAGTTCTAAGGGTTGGTGTGTCAAGGTGGGTTCACCATTTGCACACTAAGCTTGTTTTAACTTAGGTTAAATTTTCCATTTGGATTGAAGGTCATTTATTAAGACTCAAAATCACATTATCATCTTGGTGGACTCAAGTCATCTTGTGTATCACTCACACTTTGAATCCTAGACATATTTTATCCTACTAGAATCATGTGGTAACATTATGTTGCCTATTTGGTCCTAGCTTTATACTTAGTGATTCACATATGTTTTTACATCTTGAGTTACTTAGTTCATTTTATCTTCTTCATAATCCAGAGAGCTTTCCTCTAAACTTCTAGGGTCAAATTGTCAAAGTTGAAGCTAGCTTTTATGGTGTCAGTGTATCACAAAGATATAGGCTTTTGTGTACTAGTTTTCACCTTGAGTATTTGAGTTACCTTACTCTCTTATGATCTATACGATTTCAAATTTACCAAAGGTTGAGTAAACTTGTGAACCAAATCTTCTAAATTGTGTGTTGTTTCAAACCACCCTTATTTATACTCTCATTGGTACCTTGGTTATTTATTTAAGAGAGAGCTAAGGCATACTTTGATTGGTTGACAACCATTTGTCTAAAGTTAGTCAAACACACAGAGTGGCTCTTTTTAGACATGACTCAAAGGTTCACTCGTAGGGGGGTCTCTTATGGTCTTAGTTATGAAGGTGAGTAATTTTATGATGGTCAAGATAACCCCATTATTTTTGATTATATCCCCACAATAGTAGGATCTAAAGATAATTACAATGGATATCAACCTCAAGAAGATCAAGATGAAGCCCTTCTTATATTGATAGAATCAGGTGCTAGACTACCTTCTAATTTTCCTACAAAATAATTGCACACCTTAGTTAGAGAAGGAGAAAAATGATGAAAAGAGAAAGATTTTGAACAAATGAAAATACCTTCTTCCTCTAATAAAGGAAAGGAAATACAAATAGTGTCAAAACCCACAAATCCAAATCTTCTAGCTAAGATCAAGATAATAAGTCAATGATATGTAGATCAACTTGTCATAGACTTAACTAACTCCCTAGTTGCCACTTTAATTCATAATAATGTTGTAAAAGAATAAGGAAATATGGTTGAAAGTATGTAACAAATATTTGATGAGGACATTACCATAGCTCATTACAAGTTAGGAGAATTAGTTGAAACAATGTTACAAAAGCTCATTGCAGCTAATTTGATTATATGGCCAGTATCAAGGTCGTTTGCTCAAGATCAACCACAACTAGATTGGTACAAAGAGAATGAATGGTGTAATTTTCATCATGTTTCTAGTCACAATGTATATCATTACATTTAATTGCAACATATTATTGAAGACTTTATTGAAAGTGGTGAATTGGAAATTAAGTTAGCCCTTAATCAGGACACAAATTAGGATATAGGAATCTATAAAGACCCCTTTCCTTGACATGATCCAAAACCACCAAGTAACAATCAAAATGGTCACAATCAAGGACAAAGCCAAAATCAGAACCAACAACAAGGTAAAAATTGTAATGAGCATAATCAAGATCATAATGCCCAAACTAATAATGTGGCTTATAATAATGTACCTTAGGACTATAATAACACTACAAGATGCATTTTTGCAACTTACATTACCACTGTTACTATGAAGCCATGTGGCCAATCTCATGTTCCTCATAACACAAGACCCATCATTATAGGGTCAATACCCTCTCCCCCTGGTAATACCATGTTGGGTTCACATCATCATGTTGTTACTCTGTTTACATAGGTTACTAATCTTGAACAATAGTACCTTTCTTATAAAGGCTCTTCAATGACCCAAATTTAGGAGAATTAGTTGAAATAGTGTTACAAAAGCTCATTGCATCTAATTTAATTATATGGACAGTATCAAGGCCATTTCTTCAAGATCAACTAAAACTAGATTGGTACAAAGAGAATGAATGGTGTAACTTTCATCATGTTGTTGGTCACGGTGCATATCATTGGGCCATATAATCGGTTAGTCAAAATGTGCTCTTTGGAAAGTTAGGAGAATCAGTTGAAATAGTGTTATAAAAGCTCATTATAGCTAATTTAATTATATGGCTAGTATCAAGGCCATTTCCTCAAGATCAGATAAAACCAAATTGGTATAAATAAAATGAATGGTGTAACTTTCATTATGTTGTTGGTCACAGTGCATATCATTGCATTCAATTATGACATATTATTGGGGACTTTATTGAAAGTGGTGAACTAAAAATTACGTTGGCCCCTAATCAAGACACAAATTAGGATATGGGAATCTACAAAGACCCCTTTCCTTGACATGATCCACCACTGCCAATAAATAATCAAAATGTTCAAAATCAAGGATAGAGCAAGAATTAGAACCAACAACAAGGTCATAATCATAATGAGCATACTTAAGATCATAATGCCCACACTAATAATGTGGATTATAATAATGTACCTTATGACTATAATAACACTATGGTATGCATTTTTATAATCCACATTACCACTATTAATGTGAAACCACATGGCCAATCTCATGATTTATGTAACACATGACCCATCATTATAGGGTCAACACCCTCTCCACATAGTAATACCATGTTGGGTTCACATCATCATGTTGCTACTCCATTTGCATGGGTTACTAATCTTGAATAATAGTACCTTTCTTATAAAATCTGCTCACTGACCCAAAATTATAACAATACGATTAGTCACTCATGAGTCACCATCTAAGGCCCTTTGCCTCCCTCTTGTAATTATAATAACTCCTTGACACGTCTAGGTTGTGTAGTTACAACTAGACACCCACAAGTTACCATTTAAGGCCTTTCACCCACTTCTTTCCATAAAAACATTGTGTTAATGGTTCCAAAGCTGAATACTATCCCAACAAAGACTAAACTAGTTAAATCCATAGTTCAAAATATTTATAGTCTAGCAGATCAATTAGATAAAATCCCTGCACAAATTTCCATATCAAAACTCTTGCAGACATCTGATGTTCATAAAACCATTTTCAATAAAGTTTTACAAGAGTCTATTATGCCTACTACTATAAACCTTGATCAGTTCCAAAACCTTGTTAGACTTTGTCTTCATTTTAGTGAATCACATTTGATCAAAAGGACATGTCCACCCTTAGCCTGAATCATAATAACCCACTATACATTGAGATAATCATTACAAATCACAAGATCAAGTGGGTTCTTATAGATAATGGCTCAAGGCTAAACATCATATCTCTTAAATTGGTGTGATTATTGGGTTACATGGATAAAGACATTCAACCAGAAATGATTAGAATCAAGGCTTATGATAATGCTGAGAGGGAGTCATTTTGTATAATTTGGTTGCCAGTCATGGTTGGGTCTATTTATCATCACACATTATTCCATATTATGGATATTGGGCTTTCGTATAACATAATTCTTGGTCATCCTTGGATCCATGAATTACAGGTAGTTTCATCCACTCTTCACCAATGCCTTATGTTTCCCCATGATGGGATTGAGGTTATTATTCCCATTGATCAATAGCCATACCAATACTGCAAACATATTGAAGTAGAGTTTCATAATTATAACTATTGCCTAGGTTATGAATTCTTTACAAAGAAGAACAAAGCCATCATTTCTCATCCATCTCCATCTAATTATATAGACCCTAGTGATCTAGCCTCCACTTTGACTAATCCATTTCCTATAGCTATAGCCAAATAGGTTATTATTAAAGATACTGACATTTCCACGTACCATCTAAAAGACATCCTCCATATTGTAAAATTACAGAAATCCCCTAAAAAATTTGGTAAGCCTAAAACTTCCTAGACTCCTAACAGACCCAATCAAATTTGGCAAACAAAACCTCCTATGGTTTTTATACCTATAATTACACCATCAAGAGGCTTTTATTGAGGGAGATTAGTTATATTCTGAAGGCCTCACTAATTTTTTTTAGAATCAAAAATATCCTATCCCTAACAAGATCATAGATAATCTTGACTATATAGGGAAAGGTCTTGGCCCACAGGTGCAAGGAATTTTAGAACCCTTACTAGTTAGAGTCATTAATAGGAATAATGGTCTTGCATTTCAACCACCAGAGGATGACCTCATAACATTTGGTAGTGAATCTTCCAAAATGACTAGTAACGAGACTCCTAGTAGTGACATAATATCCCATTATAGCCTTTTTGATGAGCTTGCTAATTCATATTTGTTTGATTCAAATGCCATATTAACTATAACACCTATTGGAGCTTCCCTTCTTGAAGAAAAAACCCATCTTAGTGGTGCTTCCCTTCTTGAAGCAAGACATTATATCTTTACCATTGGTATTTCTCATCTTGAAGCAAACCCTATTGTAACCTATGCCTTTGTCATCCTAAACTCATAGATTGGGATCAACAAAATTTGGTCATATGCCTCAATGAGTTTCAAAATGAAGAATCAATTATAGAATATATGATCCTATGAGATGCATTCCCCATTGGTGATCATAATCAAGGTTTTGATTTTTCATTGAATTCTTCTACCTACTTTGGAGAGAAAACAAACTTTCTTCATCATAATAAAGAACAAACATTAATATCTTTAGGTGAAAACCACTTTGAGGCACTTGTTAATCAGGGAAAAAGTAAAGAAAAAGACAAGCCTTTAAGTGAAAAATTGTTATAGGTACTCCCAAGTGGGAAAGTTTGCTCATCTCCTTAGGATGTAGAAAGTCCATCTAGCCCAAGTTCCATAGCTAGTATAAGCATCTTTCAAAACAACATCAAATATTTTAGCATCTTGCTCTTGAGTTTTTAGAGGTTTTTTCCAATTGGCCTTTAATGAAGAAGGTAGATTTTGATTCTTTGTATTATTGAGATCTTTGGGAAGAACAAAAAGAAGATGAAGTAGAAGATCATGACCATACATTACCTATAATTGTAGAAGATGGATCCACACTCCTTATGAAGAGCATAATAGAAGTGAATTTGGGAACCCATAAGGATTCTAAAATTGTTTATCTTGGATCTTCCCTTATTGAAGTAGAATGTGGACATATTATATCCATTCTTAAGGATTATATAGACATATTTGCATGGGCATACTCTGACATGCCAGGATTGGACCTAGATTTAGTTGTGCATCATCTTGTTCTTCACCCTAATGCAAAACCAATCAAGTAAAAGTTAAGAAAGATGTATCCATGCATCACCCTTTTGGTTAAGGCCAAGTTATAAAATTTGGTAGGAGCCAATTTTATCAGACCACTAGACTACTCTGAATGGATTTCTAACATAGTCCTAGTGAGTAAAATACCCTAGGCATAGGTCTTTTTACTAATTTTTATGATATCAACAAAGTATGTCTCAAAGATGGCTTTCTTCTACCCAACATCGACATGATTGTCAAATCAACTATTAGATATGAGATGCTATCCTTAATGGATGGATTTTTTGGTTATAATCAGATCAAGATAGCCCCTAAATTTTATCATAAGACTACATTCACCACTCTGTGGGGGACATTCTATTACCAAGTCATGCTATTTGGTTTGAAGAATGCTGGAGCCACATATCAGTATGCAATGAATGTCATCTTCCATGACATGATGCATGATATTGTCAAAGACTATGTTGATGATATAATAACAAAATTATGAATAAGAGTTAGACACCCTAACATTATATAAAGAATATTTGAGAGGCTTCATACTTATAAATTCTACTTGAATCCTAAGAAATGTGTCTTTGGATTCACATCAAGAAAATTGTTAGGGTTCATTGTATCACAATGAGGGATCAAAATTGAACCTACAAAGGTGAACATTATTATGGAAATTCCTCCACCAAATAATCTTAAATAGTTATGAGGTCTGCAAGGAAAGTTCCAGTCTATATGTAGGTTCATTTCTTAATTGGTAGATAAGTGCCACCCATTTACCCACCTCTTAAAGAAAGGGGTAATGTTTCAATGGGATGAATATTGTCAAATAGAATTTGTAAATCTTAAAACATACTTGGCTAATCCATCAGTCTTATGACCTCTAACACAAGGAAAGCCACTACTTCTTTATATATTAGCCACAACATATGCACTAGGGGAACTTTTGGTTTAACATGATGATCATGGTAAGGAACACAGTTTATT
The DNA here is from genome assembly GCA_037957365.1 of Torreya grandis. Taxonomy (NCBI): domain Eukaryota; kingdom Viridiplantae; phylum Streptophyta; class Pinopsida; order Cupressales; family Taxaceae; genus Torreya; species Torreya grandis. Next base: position 2,234,162 of record JARHVA010000444.1, read on the forward strand.
ATTTAAGATACACATTGGTAGCCTATGAACATAATTATGCCTATTGAGAAGGCAAGTTTAGATATGGTGTTTAGCACTCAGAAATTGTGACATTATATGATAAATAATAAAACTATTATTATTGCCAAGGTAGATCCTCTCAAGTTCCTCTTATCTAAAATAGCTCTTTAAGGATACATAGCTAAATGGATTATGCTCCTCAGTGAGTTTGATATTGAATAACAGAATCAAAAGGTAATCAAAAGATAGGTTCTTGTGGACCAACTTGCAGAAGCTCCTATTATAGCATCTCAACCTCTCAACTTTGACCTTCTAGATGATTCTATTATGACAATAGAATAAGCATCATAAGAACTTGAATAGGGGATGATCTATTTGATGGGTCCTTCACATCCTAAGGATATAGAGCTGGAATGCTGTTGATCATGACACAAGGGGATTTGATCCCCAAAGCATTCCATATATAATTTCAGTGTATAAACAATTTGGCTGAATATGAGGCATTGGTAATAGGGCTCCATCTTGTCATAAAATGGGATATTCAAAGCTTAAAGGTGTATGGAGATTTGTAGATAATGATAAATCAAAGAAATGATCAATATCAAACAAGAGATGATAATCTTGTTCCTTACAAGCAAATTATCAATGACCTCAAAACACATTTTGAATCTCTATAGTTTGAGCAAGTTCCATGAGTCAACAACAGATCTGCCAATGCCATGGCAATAATTGGTTGCATGATTCAAATTCATGAAGTGCTAAAGAATAATAGTTCCTAATTGAAAATCTTCTTTAGTCAACACATATTATATCAAATTCAGATAGGATATGCACCATTACTGATCTTAATCCCTCACTTGAGCTACCATGGTACCAAGATTTTTATAAGTATTTCCATAATCATGTATTTCCTTCTAACCTTTCCAAAAACCAATAAAAACTTTTCTTTCATCACTTAACACATTATATCCTCCTTGTATACAGACTTTATCAAAAAGTCTATGATGGAATGATTCTTCATTGTTTATCTTTAAGAGAATCCAAGCTGGCACTAAAAGAGGTTCATGAAGGAATGTGTGGGGCCCATACCAATGGTGTAGTCCTAGCAAAGAAACTTCTTAGAATAGGCTATTATTGGCCCAAAATAGATATAGATACTTGTAATTATGTAAAAAAATGTGTTCCTTATCAGCAACATGACAACTTGATACATGTACCTTCCTTACTATTGTAGCTGATCACAACACCATGGCCATTCTCAACATGGGATCTTGATCTCATTATAAAAATTAACCTAACATCTTCAGATGGCCATAAGCCCATTTTGACTGCAACTAAGTAATTTTCCAAGTGGATTGAGGCCATTCCTCTCACTTATGTTACTAGGAAATAAATAGCCAAATTCATTCATTACCATATCATCTATCGATATGGCATCCCAGCTTATATTATATCTGATAATGGTGGATCTTTTATGAACCAAGATATGAAATTTCTTTAAGTAAAATACAAGAGCAAGCACAAGAAATCCACTCCATATAACCCTCAAGTCAGTAAACAAGTTGAGGCATCAAATAAAATCATTCTAGACATCTTAAAAATGATTATCAATGATGCTAGCCATAATTGGCATTTAGAAATCTTTCCTAATCTCTGGGATTATATAACCAATCATCATACCCCAACTAGAACTACTCCATAATCCCTTATTTTTGGCACTAAAGCTATCATCCCAGTTGATATTGAGATCCCATCATTAAGAATATCACTGGAGCACATTGAAGATGATGAAGACTATAGAGCCTCATGGTTGCGAGAACTAGAACTTCTTGATGGTAAGCATTTGGCTACCCTAAAAAACTTGCAGGCCTATCGGAATAGATTGTGGAGAAGCTACAACAAATTCATTATCCATTGAGGATTTGAGATTGGTGACTTAGGTTTGAAAGATAACCAGAATAACACCAATGATAAACCTAAAAATAAAGGCAAGTTTTAGCCTAATTGGTTAGGATCATATATTGTCACAACAAATAATGGATTAGGAGCATATCGATTGGTTAAACCTAATGGTGAAATTTTTTTAGAGCCCATGAACATCATACACCTCAAGATATTCTATGCATGAATAAATTTGAACCATTATCTATAAGATCCCTGACATGGGGGAAACTTGTGCTGTCATAATTTTATCCCACCCTTTTATCTTAGCTTAAACACATTTTATAGTACCCTGGTCCACTTTTCATGAATCCTGATAGTAAAGGCTTTGAACCCTTGGCACTCTAAACACATTATTCATCCCATTCTAGATTTCTCTTTTAGAATCACATCTTTTTTATTTCTAAGGCATGTTATAAGCTTAAACACTTTTTATCCCTTGATCAATTATGATCTTGACTATGTCTCATGAACATTATGAACATCTTTAGTAGTAGTTCTACAAAGTAGTTTAATCAGGGTATTCTTGTGTAGTTTTAGACAAGTGAACAATTGTATCTTTTTAGTTCAAGTATTTGATACTCTTTCTTGTTTTATCAATAACCTTGCTCTCACTAATTTATCAGAATGGGCTATTGTAGCTGACTTAGATATCTCATTGGAACCTCTACTTTTAGGACATGCATTTTTTTGACTAGATGGTCCCACCTTGTGAATATTTTATCCTAAAAACACAAAAAACATTATAAATACTTTGATAATACTAAAAACATTAGAACATGATCCTTAAAAGAATAAAAAATATTATCTCATGCTTTTGTACATTTGTACATTCCCATTCCACCATCCCACGCTCTCACCATTTTGTGAGTAACTATTAAATTTGAACGCTCTCACCATTTTACAAGCAAATGTTAAGTTTGAATTCTCTTGCCTAATTTTAAGCACAAAAACACTAGTTCATTTCATCTTGTCCCACACACTTATCATTTTTCAAGTTCAATCTTTCTCATCTTGTCAGCTTCTTGTTTGCTAGACCATTCTCATTTGTTTATCGTATCTTCTATTTCTTCTATATAATTAATCATGATGGTATAATAATCATGTTTAGTCTATCCCATTTCTTAGGAGAACTACATTTGGATTGAAGTTCATGTTGGAATATGCATCCATGGAACTATGTAGGTAGCATCCATCTAGAGTCAGCTCGGCCAACCCCTTCCTTTTCTTCTCTTCCCCCATTTCCTTTGTCATTGTTCCTCTTTAATTAGGGTGTAATTATCATGTCATTATTATTTGTTATGTTGTGGTGGAAAGTAATGTCTCTATTGCACATGCATGAACATTTGTCTTTAAAATGCACTAACTTTATTTTTATTTGTGTGTGTTTAGTTGAGTTTTCTTGGTGTTTTATTGTGCTTTCACACCTCCCTTTTTTTTTAATTTCTTATCTCATCTTGATGATTCACATGGATCTTGATTGTTTATATCTTGATCATATGTTATTACATTATTCTTGGATCATTTTGTTTATTTGATTGTTTTTAGTGTCTTATTTTTCTGTTTGATTTTGCTTTTCTCTTTTGTGTTCAATAATGCATTGATGGTCCACATGGATCTTGATTATTCATATCTTGGTCTCATGTCATTAAGACATTCTTGAATTTTGTTTTTAAACATTTTGTGCCTACTTAAGATCATATCTTGATTTCAAGTGAGGTTCATTTATTTTGTCTTTTCATTTGTTTTTGTTTTTTTGTTTAAATGTAAATCACTGTAACTTTGATTTTGGTCATTAGTTTACCATTATATCTAGTAATAGGTATTCAAATTTGAACTAGCTTATGATGACTAATTTCTTTTGCTATAGCAATCACTTTGTGCTCAAGTCTCAAGGTCTTAACCTCAACATCAGCTCCGATAAATTATTCTCAAGAATAGTTTGCAAAACCTAGGCTCATGGTATGGAATTGGGATTCTAGGTAGCATGCATTTTAGGCTTCTTTGTTTAGCTTAAGATGTGCATCTCTACATACTTTATAAGTCTAATCAATTCTTGGTCACTTTTCATTATTCCTCATTCCATTCTCTCCCAAACTTGGGTGAACTACATTGACCTGAAGTTCATGTTGGAACATGAGTCCATAGAACTATGTAAGTAGTGCTTAATTTCTAGTGGGTTCAGCTTAGCTATCTCCATTCTTCTTTTCATCTTTATCATCACTTTTTGAATTCTCATATGCTTGGTTTTATATGGCATTTTAAGCCATTACACCATCACATGTACATTTACACCTGCTCACTTTAACCTCTCTTTTTAGTTATATCCTTGAACTATTTTGCTTACCAATTACTTGATCTGGGCAACAATTTAGGCAATAATTTGGGTGATAGTTCCACCCCAATTGATGACAAAACTTTTGGGAGCCATAACTTTTGCACCATAGCTCCAATTGACTCGTCGTTTGAACCGTTGAAAATCTAAGAATGAGGAAAATGTCTTGAGATGGCATGGAACTCTACTTAATGAATTTTAACCCTTAAAAATATAATGGAAGTGCCCCAAATTTCAATTTTAGTAATGCAATCTAAAAATAGTAAGTTTTTAAAAATAGTAATTCCTCAAATTCTATTTTGTTTTAAATCTTGGAAGTCAAACCACTTAATCTCCCTCGAGATTGGTGACCTTCCACATCCTCCCCATGCTTTCAAAATGTGTATAAATGAAGAGGTAACCAAAAATGTGAAGATGGACATCTCTTCTCAGAGATAAGCATATATTTGTATTGCGATCTTGAGTAATACTACATCTCTTCTCAGAGAATTCATTGTCACTGTGTTATTTCTATGCTATTGAAATATTTATCAACTAGAACTTCTGAGTTTTGGATCAGTGGTATTAGAGCAGTTTGTCTTGAGAGTGTATGATCCCAAGGATGAGGTTAGGCTATAAGAAGCTTGGGTGGGAAATAATAGAGCTTCCAAATTGTCCACCTATTCACTCCAAATGACTTCAAATGGTGGATGACACTGAGACATCTGATCCTTTCAAGGAAATGGTGAATGAATCCCTCTAATGGCTACAATCACAGATGTTACAATAATTTTCCCAAATTCTTCAAACACTTTTGATGGGAAATCCTAGCTCTGCAACTCCACTTCTTGGCTCTTCATCCAGGGAATGTCCTTTCAGTGTACCAACACCCTTCAAGGTTTACGTAAATTTTGATATTCCTACATTTGAAGAAAAAATCAATGCTGATGTAGTAGAAAATTGGTTGGATCAACTGTCTTCCTACTTCTCTATAAATAAGTTCATCGATGGAGAAAAGATTACTTTTGCTCTTTTGAAATCATCATTGCCTATGAAAAACTGGTGGAAAGTGTACAAAAAGAGGTTTAGTATAGATGACATTGGCCTTGAGGTGGAACCTACCTGGGATGATTTTGTAGAAGTGGTGAAAGAAGAATAATATCCTATCAGAGCATATGATGATCTGTACATACAGTGGCAACAACTTCACCAAGGTAAGGACCAATCTATTCAAGATTACACAGACACTTTTCATTCTTTGTCTGCAAGATTAGGCATTCAAGAAAGTGAGAAACATAAGACTCTCAAATATTGTGGTGGAATACAATGGTACATATGGGGGGAAATAGAACTCTTCAATCTGGAAACCCTTGGTGAGGCATACAAATTTGTAGTGAAGATTAAACATAAGCATGATAGAAAGAATATGAAGAGTCAACCCTCAAAATGAAAAAGTGACAAGGAAGGTCAAACATGAGGCCAAAATTAGAAGTAAAAGGAGTTTTAGGATAAGAAATTCTAGAAGGGGAAGGCTAGAAAATGGTGTGATTAACAAAAAAATAGAACTCACTCCAAAGAAGAATGTTGAGCCATCAAGTCACTGCTTTTTGAGTCACAATACTTGACATCTACTACTCTGCCTCATACACAACCCACAGTCGAAGAGGATGAAGAAGAAATTGTAGATGTTGAGCTTAACACCATCGTCACTTCATCATAGACCTATGAGGAAATCCCAGATGACAAGGAAAGATTATTTCACTCCAAATTATGGATAAAAGGTAAGCCTCTACATTTCATTCTTGATAGTGGGATTTAAAAGAATTTAATCTCTGCTAAAGTTGTGAAAAGTCTAAATCTATCCATGAAGCCCCATCCAAATCCCTACATAATTGGATGGTTGAGCCTAGGGAGAGACCTTCGTGTCACCCATCAGTGTCTTCTTTCATATGATATAAAACATTCCAAGATGAAGTCTTGTGTGATGTGGTCAATCTAGATGTTTGTGATGTACTCCTTGGTCAGCCATTCATGTATGAGCGACATGGGATCTATGAATCATGAAATTGAAGGATCACCCTCACTCTTGGAACATGGTGCTATAGGGTACTAGAGGTACCACCTCCCACATTTGTCTCCCTAATTAGTGCTAAGCAATGCAAGAGATTGGTGGAGAAAACAAAGCAATTTGTTCTCATGGTCGTCAAACCACAAAAATCCAAGAAGGTTGATGTTGTAGTCCTGAATACACAATCAACACAAGAAAAAAAGTAGATAAGATGAATCACAAGAGAATATGATGACTTATTCAAGTTATCCACATGAGTTCTACTACATTGCCAGGTAAATCATTTTATCGATTTGATCACAGGATCACCTTTGCCTAACAGTCATGTGTATCGTAGATCAATTTTGGAGAATGATGAGATAAAAAGATAGATTCAAGAATTGATCCAAAAGGATAAAATTAGGCCAAGTTATTGACCTTATGGTTGCCCAATTGTCTTAGCACCAAAGAAAGATGGAACATGGAGGCTTTGCATTGACTACCGAGCCTTGAATAAAATCTCTATGAAGAATCGCTATCCTCTCCCCAAGATTGATGACCTACTGGACCAGCTCCATGGTGCAAAGTTCTTCACCAAAATTGATCTCAAATTTGGTTATCACCAAATTCCCATTGATCCCACTGATGTCTAGAATACTGAATTCAAATCTAAGGAGGGGCTCTTTGAATGGTTGGTTATGCCTTTTGGCTTAACTAATGCACCTGTAACCTTCATGAGGATGATGGATGACATCCTATGACCCCTCACCAACTCATTTGTGGTTGTCTACTTAGATGACATACTCATTTATAGTAGAACATGGGAAGAACATTTGCAACATGTTCGTAAGGTGCTTTAAACTCTTTGAGATCACAAGTTGTATGCAAATATTGATAAATGCACATTTAGGATGACAATAATTTAGTACCTCAGATACGTTGTGAATAAGGGGTCCATGTTGATCCAAAAAAGATTTGGGTTATTTTAGAATGGCCCACAAAAAGGACCCTCATAGAGCTTCACAGCTTTTTAGGTCTTGCAAATTTCTAACATAGGTTTGTTCTTGGATTTTCACATGTTGCTTGGTTACTAACCCAATTGACTAAAGGAGGAGCTAAAGTTACATTTTAGTGAGGTGAAATACAACAAAGGGCATTTGAGAATTTGAAGAATAGACTCTACTCAAGCCCTATTCTTGCCTTGCTATATTTACCTCAACCTTTTGAGTTGATGACAGATGCATCTGAATATGCCATGGGAGTTATCATCATGCAACATGGCCATCTTGTTGCATATCATAGTGAAAATTTCACTAATACAGTCAGGAAATATCCAACATATGATAAGGAGCTCTATGCCATTGTGTAAGCTTACAAACAATGGTAACACTACATTTTGGGGAAAGAAACGGTCATCCACATTGACCACAGACCATTGAAATTCATCCAAACATAAAGCAAACTACAAAATGAGAGGCACCAAAAGTGGGCCACATATCTTTAGCAATTACACCTAATAATCAAACACAAAAAGGGGAGCTCAAATACAGCTATAGATTGTCTAAGCCACCCACCAATTACTGTACTCACAATAGTTCTTGACCTGTGCAAACATGAGACTGCCACTTGGGGTGCTCTGTATGAAGTAGATCCTATGTTTACTGATACATATCAAGCAATTAAAAAAGGTAAACATGTTTTTGATTTATATTTGCAAGATAATGTCCTTTGTCATATGGGGAACATCTGTGTTCCAATTTTAGAGCAACAAAAGATGATATGGGAAGCACACTTCAGTAGGACAACTGGACACTTTGGTATTGAAAAGACATTGGCAGTTCTTCAAAAACACTTCTATTGGCCCCATATGTGAAAATATGTGGAAAGATATCTAAAATATTGCACCCCATGTGTGATATCCAAGCCAACAAATAAGAAGCAAGGATTGTACATGCCACTACCAGAACCAACCAGGCCTTGGGAATCCATCTCAATGGATTTTCTCTCAAGTTTACCCACTTCAAAACATGGAAAGGACTGCATTTTTGTGGTAGTTGATCTTTTTTCAAAAATGGCTATCATGATTACTTGTAAGAAAAATATATCTACTGAGGAACCTGCTCAACTATATTTTAGTCATGTATTGCTCCATTTTGGTTTCCCCAAGTCCATTGTCTCAGATTGAGATAACAGGTTCATGAGCATCTTTTGGTCCACTCTATGGAAGATGATGGATACTAAGCTGATGAAGTCCACAGCCTTCCATCCATAGATTGATGGTCAAACAGAGGTGGTAAACTACTTGATTGTTCACATGATTCTGATGTATCACTCTAAACATCCATGCATATGGGATGAGGGACTTCTTTTCATATAACATGGATATAATCGAGTACTACACAGCTCGACCAAGCACAATCCATTCCAAGTATGTTTTGGGTTCCAACCCATGGCACCTATTGATATAGTTATTCCATTTTACACCATGGAATACACACCTCATGGAATATTTGAGGTAGTAAAAGCAAAAAATTTTATTGAACAAATGCAACACATCCAGTAACAGGTTCATGACATCTTGGAGAAGATGAATCAGAAATATAAACAATGCCATGACAAACATAAAATTGTACACCATTTTACTATGGGTTAAAAGGTTTGGTTGTGGCTTCAAAAGGAATGTCTTGCAAACCCACATAGAAATATTTGGCCTCTGTGATATGGTCCTTACACCATCACTAAAAGAGTTGGAGAAAATGCTTTTGAGTTGAACCTACCAGCCTACCTTGGTTTGCATCCAATATTCAATGTGGAGCTCCTCAAACCATATCACCCACCTCTATTGGACACTTCAGATATAGTAGAACAACTAGACATTGATGATCTTGATCCACATAGTTTTTCTCCATTGGAAGAGGATCAGATTGTGGATACTTGGATGAAGATAATAAGAGAACGCTCTATTCCACTTTATCGAGTGGTCAAAAGGGGCCAGCTTAGCTATCAAGGTGAGTGGCTCATAGAGAATAAAATCAAGAAACAACTACCACACCTAATGGGGAGCATTGATGCAATGGGGACCATTGATTTTCAAGGAGGGAGGAATGATCCGGGCAAAAATTTAGGTGACAATTCGGGTGACAGTTCCACCCCAATTGATGACAGAACTTCTGGGAGCCATAACTTTTGCACCGTAGCTCCAATTGACTCACCGTTTGAACTGTTAGAAAGATAATAATGATGATAACATTTTGAGATGGCATGGAGATTTTATAAATGAATTTTTAACCCCAAAAACCCAATGGAAGTGTCCCAAAGTTTAATTTTAGTAGTGCAGTCTAAAAATAGTAAGTTTCTAAAAATAGTAATTCCTCAAATTCTATATTGTTTTAAATCTTGGAAGTCCAACCACTTAATCTCCCTCAAGATTGGTGAACTTATACATCCTCCCCATTCTTTAAAAATGTTTATAAATGATGAGGTAACCTGAAATGTGAAGATGGACATCTCTTCCCAGAGATAAGCATATATTTGTATTGCGATCTTGAGTAATACTACATCTCTTCTTAGAGAATTCATTGTTACTATGTTATTTCTATGATATTGAAATATTTATCAACTAAAACTTTTAAGTTTTAGATCAATACATTCTCCTCATTTTTATATTTCCAATGGTTCAAATGGCGAGTCAATTGGAGCTATGGTGCAAAAGTTATGGCTCCCAGAAGTTCTATCATCAATTGGGGTGGAATTGTCACCCGAATTGTCACCTAAATTATTTCCTGAATCATTCCTCCCTCCTTGAAAAGAAATTGTCCCCATTGCATCAATGTTCCCCATTAGGTATGGTAGTTTTTTCTTGATTTGATTTTATGTGAGCCACTCACCTTGATGGCTTTGCTGGCCCTTTTTGACCACTCGATAAAGCGGAATAGAGCATCCTCTTGTTGTCTTCATCCAGGTATCCACAATCTGATCCTCTTCCACTAGAGCAAAAATCTATGGATCAAGCTCATCAATGTCTAGTTATTTTTCTATAACTGATGTGTTTAATAGAGGTGGGTGATATGGTTTGAGGAGCTCCACATTGAATATTAGATGCAGACCAAGGTAGGCTAGTAGGTTTAACTCAAAAGCATTTTCTCCAACTCTTCTGGTGATGGTGCATGGACCATATCGCAGAGGCCAAATATTTTTATGTGGGCCTACAAGTCATTCCTTCTAAATATACAACCAAACCTTGTCACCCATAGAAGAATGGTGTGAAATCCTATGTTTGTCATGGCGTTGCTTATACTTATGATTCATCTTCTCCAAGATGTCATGAACTTGTTGCTGGATGTGTTGCATTTTTTCAATAAACTTTTTTGCTTTTTCTACCTCAGATCTTCCATGAGGTGTGTATTCCATGGTGGAAAATGGAATAGCTATATCAATAAGTGCCATGGGTTGGAACCCAAAACATACTTAGAATGGACTGTGCTTGGTCAAGCTGTGTAGTGCCTGATTGTATCCATGTTGTATGAAATGAAGTCCCTCATCCCATGTGCATGGATGTTTAGAGTGATACATATGAATCATGTGAAAAATCAAGCAGTTTAACACCTCTATTTAACCATCAATCTATGGATGGAAGGCTGTGGACTTCATTAGCTTAGTATCCATCATCTTCCATAAAGTGGACCAGAAGATGCTTAGGAACCTGCTATCTCGATTTGAGACAATGGACTTGGGGAGACCAAAATGGAGCCATACATGACTAAAATATAGTTGAGCAGTTTCCTCAGTAGATATATTTTTCTTATAAGCAATCATGATAGCCATTTTTGAAAAATGATCAACTACCACAAAAATACAGTCCTTATCATGTTTTAAAGTGGGTAAACCTGAGAGAAAATCCATTGAGACAGATTACCAAGGCCTGGTTGGTTTTGGAAATGACGTGTACAATCCTTGCTTCTTATTTATTGGCTTGGCTATCACACATGGGGTGCAAGATTTGAGATATCTTTCCACATATTTTTGCATATGGGGCCAATAAAATTGTTTTTAAAGAACTGCCAATGTCTTTTCAATACCAAAGTGTCTAGTTGTCCTACTGAAGTGTGCTTCCCATATCATCTTTTGTTGCTCTACAACTAGAACATAGATGTGCCCCATATGACATAGGACATTATCTTGCAAATATAAATTAGAAACATGTTTACCTTTTTGAAGTACTTGATATGTATTAGCAAAGGTAGGATCATTTATTTTGTCTTTTTCATTGTTTTTGTTTTTCTGTTTAAATGTAAATCACTGTAACTTTGATTTTGGTCATTAGTTTACCATTATATTTAGTAATAGGTATTCAAATTTGAACTAGCTCAGTGCAATTATAATCTTATGTCATTTTAAGTTATTCATACTTATGATGCCTAATTTATTTTGCTATAACAATCACTTTGTGCTTAGGTCTCAAAGTCTTAACCTCAACATCAGCTCCGATAAATGATTCTCAAGAATAGTTTGCAAAACCTAGGCTCATGGTATGGAATTGGGATTCTAGGTAGCATGCATTTTAGGCTTCTTTGTGCATCTTAAGATGTGCATCTCTTTACATACTTTATAAGTCTAATCAATTCTTGGTCATTTTTCATTATTCCTCATTCCATTCTCTCCCAAACTTGGGTGAACTACATTGACCTGAAGTTCATGTTGGAACATGAGTCCATAGAACTATGTAAGTAGTGCTTAATTTCTATTGGGGTCAGATTAGCTATCTCCATTCTTCTTTTCATCTCTATCATCACTTTGTGAATTCTCATATGCTTGGTTTTATATGGCTTTCTAAGCCATTACACCATCACATGTATGTTTGCACCTGCTCACTTTAACCTCTCTTTTTAGCTATATCCTTGAGCTATTTTGCTTACCAATTACCCATGTTGGGGCATAATATCTAAACCACATCTAATCAAATCAGCTCTATATGTGAAAAATCATTGTTTATTCTTTATCAATGATCAAGATTCACCCTACTAGGGAAAAACTATTTTATCATGATCAAATCTACTCTACTAGAGTACTTATTATATTTAGAGACCCCATTCTAGTGGTGATTCCCTTCCTAAAGTAAAATGTTCTCTCTTTTCCTCTAATTCTAATCTCTCCACATTAAAGTCCATGATGGCAATATTTTAGTGGGTAACTTGTCTCGAGATTGATCAATGCTATAATCATGCATCTTGTACTCTCAAATTAGGTACATTTAAAGTATGTCCCTTACATTTATGGATTGTATATTTCTCATTCCCCATGTCTCTAGGGCCTATTATACCTCTAACTATATTTTGATAATTGATGGTAATCATGTGTGCAAGCATTAACTCATCTAAATGTGATCTATTTCATGGGTTAATCTCTCACTTTCTCTCTTTTTGAGAGTCCATACTTTTTCTTTCAGCTTAGTATATCCTCTTGAGGGGGAATCATGGGTCTATTCTAATTTCTTCTTGATAACTATTTTTTTTGAAAAGATGTTGCTTCACCTAAATGTCTCACTACTCCTTCTCAAATAAAGATAAAATGTAGACATCCAATTCCTAACACCATTTGTGTTGAAATTGTCAATCTTACTCGAATTGCACTTAAATGAACTTTTAGGTCAAAATATACAAACCACCCTAAATGGTTTGAACATGTCACTTAAAAGTGCCAATTTAGGTCAAATTATCCCTAACTAGGGTAATGAATTTTATGGGCCAGATAATTTTGATCAGATCATTTTGAGTCAAAATGACAATTTCACCATTTAGTGCTTTATATCACTCTTTTATTTTAAATCATTGGTACAAATTATGTACCTTTTTTATTTGGTGTTGACAATATCCTAAATGGGAATACAGATCTAACACATCTATCATCACCTTCTAGTTCCTCTCTAGTCAAATTACAACCCAATAATATGACTTTCTGACCATTTTGATTAATTGTGCACCAATTTCAAAAGAATTACACTAACTTGATTAAACTTACTTAGGCTAATTAATCCAATTTAAGATCTTAAGTAAGAATTCCATAGATATCTTTGAATATCTCATTATTGGAAATTAATTTTGAATATCTACATCACCTAGTGACATCATCTATAGGGTGGCATCCATCAAGCCATAATTGCATAAAATATCAGGATTATGGGTCACCCATGCCTAGTTAATGTCTCTCATGCCTTTTCAATGTCCCTTTTTTTAAGGTCATGATGAAGATAATTATGGATCTAATTCTAAATATTAGGATTATCTATGGCCACACATCTCAATTTTGAGATGGATGATCATGGTTGATCTTGACCAATCTCAAAAATCTATAAATAGAAAGGCTATGGACATGAATTTTAGGCTTGAATATTAAAAAATTATAATGTTAAATTATTTCCACAAGGTTTCATATTCGATCATATATTTTACTTAAAAACTTCATTGATAGGCTAGTTTAGTGATTTGGAATCATGAGCCTAGGTTTTATGGAGTGTTCTTGAGGTATTGGAGGAGCTTACCATCATTTCTGACAAAGACAAGGATACTTGATCAAGTGAGAACATGTTTCTGAGCCACATAGGTATGGTGTATCCATTTGGGATCATAATATGGTGTTGATTTCTTTCATTTGTTTCTTGCTATCCTTTGTAATTCCCATAGGAATAGATAGGCTTGGTTAGTTAGTTCTTTATGCATGTTTTATTATTTATGGACTAATGCTTGACTAACTTATTTTGTAATCCTCTCTACATGTAAAAAAGTAGGAACCATACTAACCGATGAGTTTGATGGGAGACTCACTATCACTGTGACCTATGTCAAAAATAGGAATCTAATCTCTCATGCAGTGTAATTGCTATGTTATAATTGAATAATGTTGTAGTAAGAACATGAGTATTTTTCATCATTAGAATCATAATAACTTAGTGTGATGGAGGGAACTACCTCATACTATGGATTTGACCTTTCTGAATTATGATTTGGCATATTTATTCTAATTTTCCCCTTTGAAACTATGCTTATTGTAAGCCTATGGTGCTATGGAGGCTCTTTTGATGAAAAGATTTTTTAAAAAATGCTTATTTTTTTAGCATGATTTTGAATTTAAAACTAAAGTTTTTTATCTTTTTGTAACATGTCCTATGTATCTAGATGTTTTTCCTTGATAAATTATATCTATGATTGATGTGCATTAGGATGTTCAATAAATGCCAAACCCTATTTACCAATGTTATCAACTTCTAGAATAGGAAAAGTGATGCCTTGGGCTTGTTTGTCCAAACCTTGACCTTGATAATAAAAATTTTGTAGATATTTGTGACCAAAATTATACCATATTGAATGTTGAGTCTCCTTTTGAATAGGTAGATTTGATTGATTTATCTATATTTGTTGTACTTTTTATTATTGTGATTGTGCTTTTGGAACCTTTTTTAATTCTAAGTTATGCTTTGACGATCATTTTTGTACTATTTTAGAATTTGACCCTTTGTGAATTCGTAGATGTTCCATTGTATGTTATTTGGATGATGTGTCATTGTGTGAGTCATTTGTATCCATCATCTATTGTATTTTACTTTTCAAGGCTAAACATGAATATATGTGGTGACCATGCATTCTATGATATGCATAAAAATATATGGATCTCCTCATTGGGTGTAGAGGGCATATGTTGATCAACTTAGCTTTAATCATTTCCCTTAGTGTCTCACTTAAAATCTTATTTGAACTTTGAATGCTTTTTGATTCACTAGTTGTAGATTTACTTTGTTGTGATTTTGTGTTTTTCTATGTAACATTATTTTCCATAAATTGACTAGGTGAAGATGTGTATATATGATTTACACTCTTGTGCCATGGAGGCCTTTTCCTTTTAAATTTATTTTCCAATATTGTAATATTTGATTTTGAGTTTGTAAACCTATAATTATCTTGTTCATACTAAGAATTTGATCACGTAGAGTCTCAGAAATACAAATCCTTGCCATTTTTGATTGAACATGTAGACACACACCCTATAGGGAAGAGGTGTAAATAGTATGAGTATGAGGAATAGAGACATTGGTATAGGCTACTTCATATCTTGGAGGAATGAGAACATGGACCTAGTTAGAGGGAGAGTATCTATCACCCTCATGGAGATGATGAGGAGAAGGAAAAGATATGACATTGAAGCTTGAAACATTATTGTTAGCTTATGTGTCAAATACTCTATGTGTGTATGGGTTTTATTGTTAATTTAATTCCACATACGAGAAAGATAACATACTATTAGATATGACATAAAGTGAAATTGGTATAAAACATCATCTATACATGTGTTTGTCTTTTTTGAGTTCATTATGAACTAAAGGTAACAAGCATGAAAATCAAAGTATTAAACTTTATAACAAAAAGTTTTTAGTTTCTTCTATCATTATGATCATGATTATATGGAATATAAATATGATGTATGGATCTAAAATTTGAGTATAAATAGAAAAGGATACAAACCCTAAGTGTGTCTAGGGTTAGGATTTTTGAAATCTAAGGTTTTCTTACAACAAATTTAAATTATATTTAAATAAATTAAAAACCTAATATAAAATTGATTTAATTATCTAGGTTGTTTAAAAAAATTATAAAATTAGAGTTATGAATCCCTAATTTATTATACAAAAATTTGGAAAATGAAAACTAGGGTTTGAAGCAATATTCAAAGGAAGTTAGGTTCACTAAATGATTTGACCTTTTAGAGTTTTACACAAGTGATTCCTATGTTTGGTTAAAGGGATAAGATGTATAAACTAGTTAAATAATATGTAATAATAATTTACTAATTTATTATGGATGTTTACCTCTTTTGAATTTATAAAAATAGTAATAAATAAACTTGAATAGAAACTTATGTAGAAAATGACTATCATAGATGATCTAGGTTTTGAAAAATGGGTTGTGATAGTGCCAAGTGTCATCAACAAGATTTTAGGATAGTTTTTCATTGGATAGTATCCCCCCACCTAAATAGGAGTGACATGTTACTGTAGTGTCCTCAAAGTGGTGCTAGTGTCCCCTTTGCAGGATTGTTCTTATTTTCTTGGAACACATGTACATATGTTTTTAGGTCCTTTTCCTATGCAAATAAAATATGGAACTATGTGTTGTGCCTATAAAACGTGATTTAGTGTGAAAAACCTAATCATACTTATAAGTATGGCATGAACAATAATTATGTGTTCATTAGTAGGATAGGCTAGACATCCTCAACACCCCACTGTGAAGAGAGTTGCCTACATATAAGTGCTCCAAAGAGGGATCAAGCCTAATGTAGTTCTCCCACATAGTGCTTGATGTAAGTACAAGTGAATGCTATAATGAGAGTGGACTTAGAGTATTTGAATTTGCTTTAAATTTAAAATCTTTGAAATATGGGTTTAGGGCTATTATAGATGGTAGTATGCAAAAGTAGGGCATAATAGAAATTAAATACCTTAATTTTACTTAACTTATCTTTTGTTTAAATAGGTTTTTACATCTATTTTCCATCTAGTGAATAAGAAAATGTGCTTAGGCTAACCTTAGGAGGGGAACATGTTTGAAAAAGTATCCATTCAAGAGAGTTAGGGCTAAGGATAATAGTTCCCAGTTGGGGACACTAGCACCATGTAAATGTAGTGTCCCAAATGTGGTGCTAATGTCCACTTGGTAGACTGTTAGGAAATTTGGGTTGGGATCTAATAATGTTGTCTTGGGACTATGTTTTGGCTGACTGTAATTGTCTGTAGTCTGCACAATGAATTAAAATATGTAGCAAAGGGTCTAGGATAGGTTTAAGGCTAAGTTAGGAATAGGCTAACTCAAATGACATTTTTAGCATCCAAATATCAATTTTAGGTTATTGAAAAATTAAGAAAAGAATACACTTGTAATTATGTGAAACATATTTCCATTTGATTCTATTGGATATGATGCTTCCTATGGAAGCATTGGTACTATGCTTTCTACTAAAGCATTGTATAATTTTAATTTCTAAAGCATTGTGTAATTTGGGTTTATTGATGAAGCATTTGGATAATTTTGGGTGATTATATCTTAATGTATAAATAAACTAAGGAAAGGGCCATGGATAGGTAAAATAAATTCCTCAACCCTTTAGAGTAGTGCTACATCATTAAATGATGTTTAACCATTACCACACTATTCATTTAACTAATCTTGAACCTCAAGATCAAGGAGGAAGCCTATGTTAGGATCATTTAGGGTGAAAAAACCAATGTATACAAACTAATAGGTTCCATTTATTAAATTTAGTACCATCAATGTCACATCAATACCATGATATTAACTATAAAAATATAATAGTGTGTGTGCATGAATAATGTTCATGCCTCATAATCTAATCCAATCAATGCCAACATAGAAAAGTGAAATAGTGGATGCATGAATAATGTGCATGCCCCAATATGATCAAATCAATGCCAACATTATATATAATTCTCTCTTTCTCTCTCTCTCTCTCTATATATATATATATATATATATATAAATTTTGTCCCAAATCTAAAATATTGAAAAAACCTTTAACTTATGTTCCTGTAAAATCTATGCATATGCATTTCATATGCCCATAAAATTTATCCTACTATATAAACATTTGTCCTATAATCTAAACTAAATTGATACTTTAAACCAATTTTAATGTATCTTAAATCAATTAATTTATCCCAAAATTTAATTTTTTTTAAATAGATGCTTAAATATATATGAAAATCCCAATAATATTCCCCCCTTTGAGGTGAGAGATGTAACTTGTGAATTACTCATATCAAAATAAAAGAGTTACCCACATAACCTTATATACAAATATGTAATAGTTTAAAAGCATGTGATGACATGTGGAGAATATAGCATAAAAGTAATGAACATATCATGAAAGAATATGTGAAACATGTTATTTAAGGCATACAAGTGTCATGTCAAGATAGATAGATAAATTAAGAATGCAATAATAACCATCACTAATATAAGAATTGGTTAATGAGATAAATAAGAAAGGTGCATGATTTGGATCATGGGACCACACACAACTAGAGAGGTTTGTGATATAGATCATAACACTAAAAATTAAATATACAATCCTACATTTATCTACTCATAATCACACAATGTCATGGCCATGACATACATAGTAAAGAACATGAAAAATAACTCAATTTAACACAAGGTAAGAGCCATAATAAATGGAAAGAAATATCACACAAAGAAAGAGATTCACTCAATGGAAAATCAGATGTTACACAAGTAAAGTACCACACTCAATGGATAATCAAATGTCACACTAGATAATATCCAAATAAAGAGAATTCATAGAATTGAAAACTTAATGAAAAATAGTCATAAAATAAATGAAGGTCCCAAATAAAGAGTAAAATAATGAAAAATCAATATAAAAAATTCAAAATAGAAGGCAAGGACCCAAATAAAAAGTCATATACTAAAAAACCAATGAAACAAAATTAATAAGAGAAGGAAAAAGGACCATTTTAAATAATATGAAATTACGCCCCCCAAACTAGTCTAGAGAAAATTTTAGACTAAGAATGGTTTTCATAAATTCCAAATAAATTGGAATGAGTATGGTAATATTCCCTACATATTGGATTGGATTGAATTGATAACCATAAATTTTTTAATAATGTAGACTTATTTTTTAAAGTTTGTTTTGGAATAGGACTCGTAATAAGTCCAAATTATTTGAAATGGTCCCTACAAGGGCCCACATATAAAGGCATAAAATGATACACTCAATCAAACAATGACATATAATACACATTATAAATAAACATAATTAATGATTAACATATAGTGAATGAAATAATAACAATGAAACATAGAACAAGTCTAACAAGTGTATACTAATGTACACAAAAAAAATCATTAAGTGCTTGAAAATGTTTAATCTTGACGTCATTACTATTTCATCTATTTTAATTTAATGAACTCAAGTTAACATATATTAAAATAAAAATGATAGACTATACAGATATGATATTATAATATAATCTACCACAAAATTTTATAGACTTTATATTTTTATAAAAATAGTAAATGAGCCTAAGAATATTCAAACCTTCCTAAAATAGGCTTGATGCTAACTATGAGTTGAAATAGCTTAAAAATACCTAAAATTAGTGTTTTATCTAATAATAGAATTATAATATGTGTTGGGATAAGTTGAAAAAATGAAAAGGGTGTAGTGTGGCCTTGTTTATTGACCATAGCCACATCCTAGTTGTGTAGGCGCTGAATAGATGCACATAAGATATGTAAAACACCAATCCTTATTCTTGTGGAATAAATAAGATAGAGATTAAATGAAATAGGGGAATTAGGTTTATGATAATAGTTGAGATATATTCAGAAAATCTTGTGTAATCTAATTTTTTTCTACATAGACCAAATGGGCCTTAAGCCAATGTAGTTCTCCCTCCTTGGGTGATTGTGTGATCTATGATTATGAAATTATATGTCTATAACAAAAATATTGATTTCAATTCTTAATAATGGATGCCATTAACCTATAATAAACAAAATTTAGACTTGGTCTATGACTATTATAAATAAACAAAATGTAAATTGAAAGAAATAAAACTCTTTTGCTAAGTGTGCAGTAATTTGAAATCAACTTGTTAGGGGGTCTAAAGTGAATGATTTAATGTGCTTTTATAGGTTAATATTTATAATATTTTTTCTAAATTTACTAAATGAGTGGGAGAGATTTTACAAAACATATCAATTTGAAAAATTTATTATTTGAGTGTGGGGGATAATATCATGCTAGGGGACAAGGCCATAGTATGGCCTTGTTTGACCTAGCATGTGTATGCAATCAGAAGTGCATTGCATCTCTAAATAAATACTAACTTGGAGAAGATATATATTACTTATACTTTTAATTGGGGATACATTAGATATTTGGGAACATGACCAATATGTGGATCCACTAAACTTAATTAGGGGATCTCTTATCAAAACAATACTACTAGGGAGGGTTCTAAAGTCTCTAGTCAATAAAAATCAAGTAATAACCCTAACTGAGCCCTATGTTTTTATATTCACTAAACTAATAACAAGTAAAGAAAAAAATCTAATTTAGTGCTCACCAAATCTTGTGGCACAAAGTGGGGGTAATAAACAACAAAAGTAAACATGCAAAGAAGACATATGCTCATGTCAATGTATACAAAATCCTTATGCATCGAAGATAAATGAGAATGCATATCTATATACTCTTATAAATGATGAAAAAAGTTAGTAATACTTCCCTTTGAATATGAAATCATCGAGCCTCAATATCTTCCTTAGCCAAGATGCTTCACAAGAGGTTGTTGTGGTATGTAAGAATGACAAGTATAAATTAGATTTAGGCTACACAACCTATCAATTCATCCCAAATATGTTTCCAAAAGACAAGATCTATATCTCCAAAGAAAGTATGAAACCCTAAGATTAATCCTCAAGTATAATGGTGGATAATAAGATGCGTAATATATCTTACTTATTCTTCTCTTCTCTAAATAATGGTGAAATGATCTTGTATATATAGGTAGATTTAACCCTAAGCCCTTCCAAAAGTTTTGGTCGATAGGGTTGACCATGTTGACCTAGTATTGATATTGATAAAAAATCAATAGGTCATAGGTCATGTCAGCCAAGAGCTGACCTATACCCTAAATGAATTTCACCAATATGAGTATAAGGTCAACCTAGTCGACTTAGTACTATAAAATATCAAACGGGGTTTTGGGTTAGGAAAAGAGGGGAAAAATGTGGCAAAAGACTAGAGAATTATACAAGAGATAAGAACAAGCTTAGGGGAATGGTTTTTAGAAGACACATGTATAGATAACAAGTGGAAAAATGGATAACAATCCTATGAATCACTAATAGTCTACCCATCTCTTTCCCAGTGCACCCCTTGGGGTGTGCACTTAGAGAGATTAAGACTTGTTGGGTTTTTACAAGGTAAAGAGCATCAATGATTGATAAAATTTTGAAAATATTGTGTATACATATTCCCTATTCAAAGCTCATCACATGTCATAAAAGTTTAGCACATGATGGTGATTCAAGAATAAAACATGATGACACATAACGCTGATGCTAAGTAAGATACAATAAGGAAAAAATAAGATAAATGAAAGGACATAATTTAAAAACACACACCTTTACTTACCTTAGTGCTGTAGATAAAAAAGGAGACTATGAGAGATGTGAAGGCATCCAATGTGAAGAACATTAGGACAACTTGTAGAGATTAGTGCAAAAAAGAGCAAAACATCAATTTTTTTAAAATATAAGCATATAGTAGTGGAAAAAATTATCTAAGACATCATGATTATATAAGTTTTTACAATTTGAGAAAAGAGTTAGTAGAGACAAACATATGAGGGATTTAGGAAAATTGGAAAATTTAGATTATTAAAGCAAGGTTAAAATATTGAAGGCAAATGAATGACAAAATGATGGAAAATGTATGATTAATGATTGTAGAACACAATAAATCATATTGGAAAGCATGTAAAACATAAATGGAAAAAATGAATGTATAACATACTAAATCATGTTGAAAAGCATGTAAAATATATATGACAAATGAAATATCAATGTAAGAAAAATTTAAAAAAGGTGTAAGTGACAAGTATCCCATGTAAGATAAACATGTCAAATCAAACATAAATAAAAATATGGACTTAAAATGAAATGTAAGTCAATATGGAAGACAAACATGAATAAATCATACATAAAGAGAAATATATAAGAATGCCAAATGTCATATGTAAGATAAGTAAAGTTCATAGAAATCAAACAAGAACATGATAAGTAGATGAAAATCAATATCTCTAAAGGATGAAAACTTAAACTTAGTTCTTGTTATAAGATGAAATGTAAGAAAATATAACCACATAATGACATGAATAGTATTATAATGAGATGGTGTGGTAAAAAAATAGTGTAAGGATGTTTGTGAGGAAGGCCTAGTCCTATCCAAGGTCTTATAATTCAACTCATAAACTATAAACCAAGAGGCATAATTAGGTAGATGAGATTAAGGATGTGATCAACTAAAATAAATATCCAAAAAGTAGAATATAAGGAAAAATATGATGTAAATAAGGAATGTGAGGAAACATAGGGTGATGTGAATATCCTTAGCAAAAATGAGACATACTAGGAAAGTGAAAAATGCTAAAAACTATCAACACCAAGGACTAAGGACATTTTGACTAATGAACACAAAGTTTGGGCTAATAAGTGAAGTACATAGACCAACCCATGAAGGCTATATGCATGAAAATTAAAATGGACCTACCTTCTCACAAAATTTTCTCTATTCCTCAAGACCCTTTATAGAGCCATCAGTCTACTATGAAGATTGAGTACTTGTATGAGAAAGTAGGTGGCACTAGATAATATATGATATAATAAGACCCCCTACCCAATTCTATTGGCCTAATACACCCCAATGGACCCCAAATATATTATGAGGCCAACTATGGAGTTTGAACTTCAACTAAGATAGGAGATGTGCCAAATATATATCACAAATTTTGGTGTGATCTAACTTTAAGATTGTTTTAGCCTTTTAATCATTGCATTTTGTTTGTATTTTATGATTTGGATTTTAACTTGTTTTATATTTTTATATTTGTCCTCATCTATATGGATTCAAAGAACCATAAAAGGGTGAAATAGGTGATAAACATAAGAGAGATTACGCTTGGTTACTAGAGAAAAGGACCTAAAGACCAAGTTGTCTAAAGATTCCTAGATTTGCCCACAAGTGTGCAATCACAAAACTAACCGATGCGAGTCTCAAATGAAAAAAAAGGTAAATATGTAGACCATGAGAGATCCATATGTGTAATAAGTGATACAATGATGAATATGCTTGTAGCTGATCACAAGGAGGTAAAATATTTCTATGAAAGGGATAGGGTTATGCTTATGATAGTCATGTCACTAGAGAAGCCATACTAACCTAAAACAAATCTAGAAAAAATACCAATAAAAGTAGTATTCATTTCAAAAATTTATTTAAAGATGTTTTAATGTGGTAATTTGTGAGGAAGGATAAGTCCTATCCATGGCATTATGCTATAAATCACAAGGTGAAGACCAATGAGGTGAATGTTAAATAATGGGGACAAATAATCATAAATCTAATCAGGTAAAGAATAACACAAAAAGACAAAAATGAAAGAGGCATATAAGAAATAAAATTCCAAATGTAATGTGTAAGAAAACCAAAGAACCCAAAGGTGAAAAAGGTGATAGAAAATATAACTAAAAGAAGTAAAGTGCATAAAAACAAAGAAACATGAGACAAAAAATAACAAGATCTATGCTAATGTCTATATCAAATATGGACATATTAAATACAAGTCTATATGTCTTAGAAGGTTTTTAGAAGAATTTATTTATTATTATGAATTATAGAGTAATAATGGGCATCATAAGATGCCCCAATGGGTAAGTGGATGTATGAATGGGCATTGTAAAATGTCCCAAGGTCTAAAGAGACATGGATGGGCATTGCAAGATGCCCCAACATGTGAGGTGGAGTGAGGTAACATTGAACCATTAAAATGATTTGCATTAGGCTGGTAGGTGCATCTGGAGATAGGAAAATGTGTTAGTTTATTATATTTTAAGAATGTTGAATTTGACATAGTATTTGTAGGAGAGGTATGAAGAGGTAAAGGAGGTAAAGGGGGACCATGTATGATATACTTTGGAGTATGAATTTGAACTAGGTACTCCTTTGGTTCATGTGACCTAAGAGGTTTAGGTTCAATGGATGGAATGATATGTTTAATGTTGTTCATATTATCTATCATTTCCTTATTGGTGTAGGAGGAAGGATCAACTATGGGTTGAACAACATTAGTGGATGAGGTGTAGGTATGAGGATTTTTTTATTGTTTTGTAATAGTTGATGTTTATGTGATTCTAGTTTTTTAGATTAAATTTGAGAAGCTCAAAGATTGTCTTGATAACATTGTTTTATGAGAGTATCAAGATTGAAATGTGGACCAAGAAAGGAAGTAAGAATAAATAAATGAATAACATGACAAGACTCATGATAATGACCTATAGTAGCATACCCCCAAAAAAACTTATCAAGATTTTACCATTTTGGAGGAGGTTTGGAAGGATCAAAGATCATGGGTTTAGAGGGTGGTAATTTATTCTTAATTTGTTCTAAACTCAAAGGAGGGTGTGTTGGGTTAAAATTGGTTGAATTAGATGCTCCATTATGAGGTAGGGAAGGCTTGGATGATTCAATGTTATGATAACATGATTGGAAATGTTCTTTAATAGTTATTTGAGGTGTTTCAAATTGAGTCATAATAAAGTCTAACCTTTTTACTTGGTCTAAGCTTTCTTCTAAAGTTTTAGGGGAAAAGTTTAGAACTTTGTTTTGAAGGGGAAATTTAAGAGTAGTAATAAATAGTTTTAAAAGAGTATCATCATTCATGTTATGGTCCACTTTGTGATCTAGAGACTTCCATCATTTGATGAAAGTGTGAGCATATTCATTAAGAAGTTGTTGGGCATCAATGAAATGGATAAAGTAATTTTGAGGATGGTCATCATGTTGGAATTCCTTTGTTAAAGCATTGACTAAATATTCTAGTTGGGAGATGAAATGTATAGGAATTTGGTTTTACCATTCAAGTGAATCACCAAATTTTTTTTGGCTAAGATCTTGGTGGTAGAAAGGGTGTTAGTTTGAACCCATTCCTTATAAAGATTACCCAAAGACTTAATAAAGATAATATTGTCCTTAGTCCCATCATATGTGATAACTAGAAAAATGTTTCCAATATCTAAGGATGTAATGAATGGGGCTAAAGGTTCATTTTGAGGATGTTGAAGCATTTTTTTATTCAAAATAGGTTGAGGGATGATATTCCCATTGGCATCTCTAAGAGGAGGGACAAAATTTTGATTTGGCTGAGACATGATGAATTGAGGTGGTTGAATTATCATGTGTAATAAATTTTGATGCATTTTCATCATTTGGTAATGATTAGTTGTTTGCATGATGTTTAGTTATTGAATATTTGAGAAAGAATTTGAGTTGTGTCAATTTATGCATTAATATTTGAAGGTGGAGTATTGGTGTTGTTATGAGGGGGATTAATAGTGTTGGTGGGAGGAAGGGTATTGGGTGGAGGATTCCCAACATTGGTATTTAGAGGAAGACTATGACAAAAGACCAAAACTACATTACATTATATAGTGATTGGTTTTGGATTAGGAAAAGATGAAGGAAGAAAGTGAATAGTTTCATCTAAAGTAATAAAATAAGTGAGGTTATGATTTAAATCCTTGATTATGCATTTTTATTGACTAAGAAAACAATGAAAAGATATCATAATTATGAACTAAGAATAGATAACCACACACAAAATAGTTACAAAATCAAAGAGATAGGAAGGATACAAATAAGAGTACGAAGTCAACTGGGTTGACCTAGTACTAGAAATAAGATCTAAAAACTAAGTGAATAAGGATACAAAGTTGATAGGGTCAACCCAGTACTGTAACCTAGGACATGGAACAAGTTAATAAGGATATAGTGTTGTTATGGTTGAATTATTACTGTATCTTGAGAGGCAAAAAAGAATACTAGGTCAACTAAGTTGACTTAGTACTATAGTAGGGGTAATAGATGGTCTATAATAAACTATGTCAAACAGAATGATAATGTACTAAAAATAATAATTTTTTTTGTAATGTAGTTGAAAGCAATAAATATAAGGAAACACACAATCAATTGGGTAATGAGAATGATCCAATTGAGTCACACAACACAAAACTTTACACCAACACTGGCCAATCTAAGTTTCTCAATACAACATACAGTGAGTAAAGAGCAAGTAATCAACTTGAAAATAAATGCTACCTAAGTGGTCATTTTAAATGTTTTTAGATTATTATAAAGTGTTAATTTTAGTGTAATAGGGAAGTTGGCTGAAATTAGGGAACTGAAAAGCAATCTATGGATGGTTTCAAGATGTTTAGGCTGAAATGATCTATGTTGGCAATGGTATTAGCTTGGTATTGGGGCCTACCCCATCACTTCACAATCCTAAAATGATAAGGGTGTCATGAAAATTTTCAATATATATAATTAACTATGTGTTTATACTTGTCTAAAAAACCAAGTTAGTTTCCCCCTTGGTGATGAAATCTAAGTAGATAGGCCTTAGGTAGATAATTATTTAAATGCATTTGAAAATTTTGTGATTTGGTAGTGTTTGCAAGAAAGAGAAAAATAGTAAAACTAAATGGAATATTGAAAAAACACCTAATTATACTATGTGATCTATTTTAAGCATGAAAATAATTAAAATTGAATGTGTGAAGTAATTACTAGCATATAAATATTAATTTCCAATTTGGAGCATAGTATAGTGTCAGTTCAGATAATAGTGTATGAAAATAGTATAGAATAGAGTCCACAGTGTCACCACTATATTGATAAAGCAAGATTATTTAAAAAATATATTGACAGGGTTAACCTAGTATTCTAGATATAAGACAAAATATAGAACTAGGTTGACCTAGTTTTTTATATGATGGTAGTTTTAAAGACTACAAACTATGCAAAATAGAACTATAAGGAATAACTGAAATGAAAGAGAGAGAGAAAATAAACTTGGTGGGTTATAAGATGTAGAGTAATGTGAGATTGATGCTAAATTTCCTTGAATGTTACTTAAAAATTTTACCAATTGTGTTTATTGGGTCGACCTAGTTCTCTAATTCCTTGTTTCCTAAAGCTTGTTAAGATGAATATACTGGCTTGGTTGACCTAGTTTGTTTTTTGGAAGCTGTCTAGGATACTATACCAAGATGGTCAACCTAGATATGTTATGGAAGTCTATAAGATCACTATGTCAACCTATTCAACCTAATAACCTATATCTGATGAAGACTTGTGCAAACAAAATAGAGTCATTTTTTATACGATTGTGTATTAAACCTGCACATAGAAGTTAGAAACTATACAACTCTATCGACCTAGTATCAAAAATATATAAAAATAATAAATAAAATGATATAAAAATTAAAAATGTGAAAGAAAACTTGAAATGGCTAGATTCATATGGGGTTCACCAAAATGTATGCAATCAGAAATGTATCACATCTATAAATCAATCATAACTTGGAGAAGATAGATCCTACTTACACTTCTAATTGGGGATACATTAGATAAATGAGAACATAGCCAATATGTGGATATAATAGACCTAATTAGGGCTTCTCTAATCATAATAATAATACTAGGGAGGGTTTCAAATTCTCTAGTCAATAAAAATTAAGTAACCCAGACTAAGCCTTATGTTTTCATATTCATTAAACTAATAATATGTAAAGAAAAAAATTTAATCTGGTGCTCATCAAATCTTGTGGCACAAAATGGGTGTAATAAACAATAAAAAAAATCATGCATAAAAGACATATACTCACATCAATGTATATGGAATCCTGATGCATGGAAGAGAAGTACAAATGACTCTTACAAAGGAGGAACAAAGTTAGGAATACTTACCTTTGAAGATAAATTTTTTGATCCTCAATCTCTCCCTTGACCAAGGTGCTTCACAAGATGTTATTGTGGTATGTAATGATGACAAGGATAAATCATCTCTAAGATACACAACCTATCAATGCATCTAAAAGACTTCTTTAGAAGACAAGATCTGTATCTCCAAAGAAAGTAAAAAACCCTAAACTTGTTCCTCAAATAGAATGATGGCTAAGTAGATGCACAATAACTCTTACTTCTTCTTCTCTTATATAAATAATGGCAAAATAATATTGTATATATAGGAAAATTTAACATTAAGACCTTCCAAAAGTTTCAGCTGATAGGGTCGACCTAGTCAACCCAGTACTAACATTAATAAAAACTCACTAAATCATAGGCTAGGTTAGCCAAGAGCCAACCTAGACCCTAAATGAATTTTATCCATAAGAATATAAGGTTAACCTAGTTGACCTAGTTTTGTAAACTATCAAAAGGGGCTTTAGGTTAGGAAAAGATTGGAGGAGTGTACAAGAGAGAAGAACAAACTTAGGGGAATGGTTTTTAGGAGACAAGTGTGTAGATAAAAAGTGGAAAAAGGGACAAGAATCCTGTGAAGCACTAATGGTATGCCCACCCCTTTCCTAGTACACCCCTTAGGGCATGTACTTAGATGAATTGAGACTTGATGGGTTCATGAAAGATAAAGAGTCTATAATTGATAAAATTTTAAAAATATTATGTGTATACAACATGGTCTTATCCAATAAAGATAAAAACTACTATAAGTGGACTTATAGGCACCTATAAGTTGAATATGAATTAATTGGGTTGAAATAGTGATGTATAGATGATATTTTATATATTTGAAATATCGTTAAAGTTTTCTTATAATGAGTTAGTGAAATAGAAAATAGACCAAATAAAATAAGGATGTAAAGAATAAACATTGTCAAACACTTAATGATTAAATTTATGTGTCTACATTTGATCTCACTTTATTCTAGTGATGTAAAAAGGTGAATTTACTAGAGTAAAGTAGATGCAAACCTAAGTGTGTATACACATTTTATATTTTTAATGTGAAGCTTGATTGTTCAAAAAGTCTTAATGCAAAACCTACAACAATGACACTAAAAGTACTTATTATCCATATTTGTAGATTAAAAATCAGAAATATTAAGTCTTAAATATTCAAAGAGAGTAAGGAAAGTGTACACATAAAAGTGTATGCAATATAATTTCCTTGTATTTTTAAAGGAGATAAGTGTTTACCCCTTTGTTGAGTCATTTAGAGAAATGTTGAACCTATTGTAAATTAAGAGTGATCAAGTTTCAATTTAAAAATCTTTGAATGCACTTAAGTTAGAAATATTATATGGTACAACTCTTATTTGACTATGTAGATTACTATGTAAATTAATTTGAAGGAGTGAAACCACCAAATGTGGCTTGCTACATCTTGAAAAAGTGTAACCATAGATGTTGAGTTTCATTAGAATATAATGTGTCACACTTGAAACATGAATATGAATTACCCCACTACAGATGGATCTAGATTATATTTAAAACTTTTTATCTTTAAAACTTTGTAACTTTAATTTTTTTTTAAATTTACAACTTTTGAAACCTTTAGAATATTTAAAATTAGCATGTAGTAATTTGAACATGAATTAGTATCATGCCCCTTGTTTTAACCTTTTAAGACTTAGTGAATGTAAATATTATGTTGTTAAATAGTTGATTATAGTAAATCAAGGTAGAAATATGCAATAAATACAACCATCGATTTGTTACAAAATTGACTAAATCTTTGTAACTTTAATTTTTTTTTAAATTTACAAATTTTGAAACCTTTAGAATATTTGAACTTGGCATGTAGTAATTTAAACATGAATTAGTATCATGCCCCTTGTTTTAACCTTTTAGGACTTAGTAAATGTAAATCTTATGTTGTTAAATAGTTGATTATAGTAAATCAGAGTAGAAATATGTAATAATATAACCATTGATTTGTTACAAAATTGACTAAATTTGACCTTTCTAAAAATAGCAATAAATAATGTAAACAAGAAATTAGCTAGAAAACGAATGAGATAGATGATTTAGATGATAAAAACTAAGGTAGAGGTTGGTATAAGTATTACAAATAGGATCTAGGTGTCAAAACCCCTCCTAGATAGTAATGCCATAATTGGAAAGTAGTTTCATGTAGAACTAGTGGTCTTATTTTGGTGGTAGTGTCATCTGTGCAAGTTTGTTTTGAGCTTCTAGGTGCACCTATGTATGGGTTTTTAAGGTCTATTCCTATGTGCAAAAGTTTTTAAACCCTATAAATGAATTATTTTTATGAATTTTATGAGAAAACCCTAATCTCCCATGTTGTTATTGCATCTAGTTGATACAAACAAAAAATAATGTTTGTTAGTGGTGTAGGCTAGACATCCTCAATGCCTTATTATGATGAGAGTTTCCTACATACCAATAATCCAAAGATAAATCAAGCTCGATGTAGTTCTCCCCACCTAAGTGTTGGTGTAAGTGCAAGTGAATCTAGTATGATTATAGACCTGAGTGATTTTAATGTTCTTAAGACTAGAAATCTAAGTAATCTAAGCTCAAGAATGTTGTAGATGGTAGTATCTAGAAGTAGGAAGAATAGGAATTAATAACCTTAGTTGTGCATAACTTATTATAAGTTTGTATACATAATTTGAATCAACATTCTATCTAGTGGTCTAAGGGATAAAATTCTTGTATATATTATTCTGGTACTTGTGTGGGTGCTAAAAGTAGTCTAGGCTAACCCTAAGAGGTCTAAGATTTTAAAAAATATTTGTTTGTGGAAAAAGGAGGGAAAATATAGTAGTGTCAATATTGGGACAATAACACATTGTGGTACTACTATCCCTATTATGGTGTTAGTTTATAGGTGGTAGAACTTGAGGCATAAAGGGCCAATATGAAAGTATGAGGGTTTGGGACTACTTTAGGGATGAATAGGGATGCATGTGGCCCATACAAAGTTTGGATAATTGTGAAAATAGGCCCTAAGATAGGTCTGGGGCTACACTAGGGATAGGTGGTCTCAATTAGCACTCTTAATACTTAAGTGTCATTTTTAGATGATTACATTTGCCCCCCTTTATTATATAAATACAACAAATCAAAATGATTAGAATAAAGGAAAAATAATTATACCTAAACTTATCTAAGATGTGAAACACATGAATTCAGATTTGAGTATGTCAAGCGTAATCTATTATATGTATTCACTAGGTATGGGAACCAATGCATAAACCTAGTGACAACCTGTGTATGTGTGTATAAAGTGATCAACTAGTGAGTAACTGAAACTAAGCTGATGGCTTGCTCAATTATCATGTATGGGTAGCTCAAGAACTCAATCTAGTTTTAACTCCATCATTTCCCACCCTTGCTTGGTGGATGATGACATATGAATAACTTAGATTGGACAAATGATGTGTCAAAACCTCTCATTTAGGTGGCTCAAGAAATCAAGTAGATTATGACTCCATCATTGCCTATCCATATTTAGTAGATGCATCAAAAACTAAAACTATGCGATGTAATTAGAAATGTATAATTAGAGATATCTAAATAGACATGTCAGCTTTGTGTCCACTTGGGTATATTAATCATCTTTAGGCCACTTGGGAATGACAAATATTATAGATGAAGTAAGACATGAATTTGGTGTGTAATCTAGAATATGTGTCTAAGTGTATAGTATATATAATGACATGGAGTGTGTCATTCCATCTAATCAAACACTATGTAAGTGATCATATAGAAATAACCTGCCATACACCTACCCCCAAATCTTATATCTAAACATTTCAATTCTAGATTTAGTTGTAATAATCTGTATCTAAGTATATGAATTGAAAATGAGAATGGTCATTATTATAGCTTAAATTTTCACCTTTGAGAGGATGTTTCAAGTCCTCTCATCTAAGATACAAATGAGAACAATCCTAAGTTATGGGTGACCTAAAGAATGGATTAAAATTATAGATAAGGTCTAGCTCTCTTAATACATCACTTAGGACCAATTACTGAAATAGTAACTTTTAAGGAAAAGAGAGAAAGAAACTATGAACTAAGGGGGGTGACACACCAAATTTTATAACCACTACCACTAATTTGTATGTGCAATAATACCTATAGGACTTTAAAAAAAATATAGTTCTCCTAAAAAGAACCTATTACATCAATGATTTATAGAGAGGTAAGATATTTTAAGACTAGGAGGGAAGATACTTGCCACTTCTAACTCTCATGAAACCTATGATGACACTCTACAACTTATAAAAGAGAATCAAACTACATGAAGGCAAGATGAATAAGATAACAAATCAAGGTGAGCTAAGTCTACACTTGATTAGATCAACCATTCATAAATCCACACTACATACATCCATAAGAGGTAAATAATAGTAATTTATTGATAAAAGACATAAAAAAGAGTAGGGATTCACCACACTCCTAGTGGAAGGATCTATTACAATGCTAAACAAGGCAGTACATATAGGAGAAAGAAGAAGAAAGAGATAGAAGAGATGTATCAAAAACCAATGATGGCTCCCAAGTACTCATGGAACTAGTTAAAAATAAGAAAACTTGCCAATAAATAATTTTTAAATCTCTCTCCAGCATGTGTGCACTTCATTTGATGATGATCTTCTCAAGGTGGATAATAGTTTTATCTTTCTTGAAACTCATCAAGCCTTCTTGAAATTGCTTCCTTATTCTTGATTAAGAAGTGACAAGTTATATTATTGTGTTATAACTAATTATTTTTGTATTGGAAATATATTTAATATTCATAACCCATAATCTTTCCATCTCTTCTTTGCAATTTCATTCATAACTTTCACACTTGCTCTCTTTAAGGTCTATTCCTTATAGTCCTATTTTGACACAAAACTAATAGGTTTGAATTATATAAATAAATTATATGAAAAATAATCATATATTTGGGTACCCTTTATCTAATTTTTACCCAAATTTTCATTACTCAACTCTAAATGTAGACCTACTAACCCAATACCCTCCTTCACAATTAGGCTTATTTAGGCCTAAAGCAAACACACAATATTAGAAACCATACCATACCATAATTTAATTATCCAAAAGTAATAAAATATTTTATATAACATTAAATAATTTCATATTACAAATTTTTGTTCAATTGCAATGTTGAAAACTCAAGTTATGTAAAATGTAAGATTTTATCCCTAGATTGGTCTTGATACAGGGTTGCGTCAGTCTCGAGTGAACAAAAAATGATGGTGAGAGTTTTAAACCATTTAAAAATATTTATAAGACTTGTGTGAGTTATTAAAAATCTCTCCTAAAATCTTTCAAGAGTCCTTTTCTCTTGAACCATCTTCATACCTCTCCAATATGCCAAGTTTTAGGATTTTACATGTATTTTAGGACTGTGCAGTGGGATGTGAGTTTTATTGTCATTTTAATCAATTATAACCATATTAAACGTATTATATGGTATATAATTACTCTAAAACACCTTTATTAGTCATCCAAACTCTAAACCCAATATAAATATTTCATAATCTTCAATTCTTAAAAGAAGACTTGTAGTTCTTTAGCAGGCCTGTAGGTGTATACAACTAGGCCTAATGTACCTCATTCAAGGGTTTTTTAATTATATTGTTATAAAATCATATGAAAATAAGTATTAATATTCTTCAAATCATCTCAATGTGATCTTCATATTACCTAATCTTTTAAATGCCACAAATAACATTAAGACACTCTTATTCTTTAGTGTTGGAAAGACTTCATATCTACTACTTGAATCCTTGAGGACTATCACATTACATGGAAGTTAGTGAGATATTTATGGGAATAATTTTATATCTTATCATGTATATATACTCCTAAATTGATCATGAGACCTTTCAAACATATCAATAGGGGCAAACCTGAGTCCTTTTACTTAGGCATGAAGGTGTATACATACCCTATTTTTAAACTTCTCTCTTTCCATGGATGATCTTGTAGAAAATTTTAAGAGATTAATTTAGATATGAAATTGGACATATACTTATCCAATTTCACTAAAACCTAGTTTTAATTCATAGGTTTTTTTTCACTCTTTCATACTTGCAGACTTTTTGAAGAATAGTAAGGCTAAAGTCTCTCATAATATGCTATCTACCCTTTATGTTTGATATATTCAACTTAAAGAGGTTTATATGAGTAATAAGAGGTTTATGGAGGTTTTTTAAATACTATATGAGGTAATAAACATTCAAATCCACCAAAAACCTACCTGTAATTATCCTATATATGTCTACAACCTATACAATCCTCTTACAAATGACTATGAAATAACATTTGAGCTCTTTACTTAGACTTGTATGGGAATGAGGGGTTTAGATAAGTTATAAAATTTTTCAATAACTTATTTTAAATCATATTATGATTATAAATTTCTCACAAAGTCATAACTCTACCCTTTTAGGCTTGTAATAAGAGAAGACAATATGCTTTTGAGGGGTTTGAGGCATGTACAACATTGAGATGATTATAGGTGAATATTTTGGGTGTTAATAAAGATTTATTATGACCTAATAAATTTATAATGATGTTCACAAGATCTTATCCTCTCATGAAGACACACATTTTTTGAGTTCAAACTTATAACCTGCCATTTGCATCACTTATAAACCTGTATATTCATATTCTACTCACTAAAAAATTGAATTATTATTTGGATATGGTGTAAAAGGACTCATTATAAACTAAAATAACTCTCACAACACATCATCTACATTAAAAATCTCATAAATTCATTTAAATTACCTAAAACTAAGTTATTAGGGTTTTATAAGGGTTTTGGACTGCTTATTTTGTTAGCAATGATTCATAAAGCATGGAGATTTTAACCCTCAAATAATTCATAAAATATTAATGTAATAATGGCCCCTATCTAACCCTAAAATAATTTTACCCAACTCTCTTTCTCCTTCATGAATCATTGTTAAGAAAATTGCCTTCTTGAGCTTGTGAAGGAGATATTTAACCTGATGGAAATAATGGATATGTTTTTTTCCTCTTATTTTATATTTTAAAGATTTGTATATATTTTTTGAGTCTATAAAACATAGAAGACTCCTTGGAGGGACTTAATAGACTACATCCAACATGAAAAGATCTCAAAGAGACCTCTATAGACCCTCTTTTTAAATAAATCCTGCACAATTTGCCAAGAAAATGCTATATATACTGAAACAAATGCCAAAAATGCTCCTCTTGACATTTATTATTCTGATATAATGTGACATGATCATTATAAACTCCTTTTCCCTACATTTTCTCATTATTACCCTGATTGAATGTTAAAAGTAGTGACTAGGTAGTTACAAAGAAGTTTCAATGTTGGAAAAATAGTATCAAGAAATTTTAGAGAAGATGTAAGGACAAGTACATATCATGACCTTACATAAATGTTAAATGACTTAAAATACCCCTATCTAATGATATAAACCTTCACATTTTATATCTCCTAATAAGTATCATTTTAACATTAGAGTATACCATATGACTAAAACAAATGAAATACATTAATATTATCAAAACTACCTTAATTTCTCCAAAAACCTAAACAAAACCTTCATGAAGGGGATTGATGACAAGACTAGGATTTTTAATCAATCTCCTATACCTTACAATAAAACTTAAAATGACCAAACACTTGACAAGACACCTTCTTATGATAAATCCTAAACTTTAGACCAAGACAAAACCTCTCAAAAGGCCATCAAAAAAGATAAAGAAGGATTGAAAACAAATTTTTGAAATGTATTAACCCATGGTTGGAAATTTTATCTAACACATTTAGTGACCTCTTGGGATTTCATGCTTATTATGAATCTAGAATAGTTTCCTCATGCATCCATCTAGATATGGAGTCACACATCACTCAAGTACAGACATGGTTTGGACCTTGAAACTAGTTGTCAATCCCTTGAAAAAAGAAAGAAAAATGATAATTCCTCCACTAACACACACCAATGAGAAAAAAGAAGAACACACACATAACAAAGCAACAATACAAAACACGGTGCTACAAAAAACTTAGAGGAAGAAAGATTACTAATCTACCCTAAAATAACCTACTCTAATAACTTGTGATAACCCTAAATAAATCCATTTATTGGTAGAGAAAAGTATCTACCTTTTCTCATGAAGTTCATATAACTATCAATCTCTATGGAATCCATTAGAGAATAGAAAAGAGGAAACTATATGCTAACCTTGACAACCTCTTTTTCTATGAAATCAACCTTGTAAACTTCTTTTATATTTATTGAAGCATGAGTGATCAAAAGTGTGTAATTAGATGTAGACTAATCTTGGGCATACTTAGGCTCATATTCATGTTATAATATGAAAATGATAGGAAATGGATTCTCCTTCTTGTCCTCTATCTAAGCTAAGTAGATGATAGGACATGCTCTAATAATGATATTCACCTCATCATTATTTACCTCATGATAAAATTTTACCTCCTCATAAGCTCATGAATAAAATTGAATGGATGGATATGATTCTTAAAACATACTTGTAGAATTTGTTGGAAGAATAGCCACTAAGAGGGGGGGTAAATTAGTGTCTTCAAAACATACATTCAATTACACTTATCATTTATTAAGCATTCATTCAAACACATAGATAAACCAATGCATAAATAAGCATACACAAGAGTATGAATCACAAAACACATCATATATTTGGGAAACCCTCAAGGGGAAGAAAATCACTGAACCCTACGTATGGACTATAGTCCTATAATGATAAGATCCAAATTTAGTGACGCACTAACTCCACAAGGAGAACTAACCCTTACCTAGTCAAGCACCCACTTAACTAATCTTTAGAAAGCACCAACTTGTAAGGAGGCATCAACCCCCTAGATGACTTAGCACCAACTCAACCACTTAGAAATTTTGATCACCTTTAGAAACCTAGGTTGCTATTATAATAGTTGGTGGTGTTGAGGTCAACATACCCCCATTTATAAAAAATGAGGACCCTTGTTAAACTTTGAAAATTATTCTATGAATTAGACTTTCAACTTGATCAAAATGCATTATTGAACATCATTTTTTTCTTTAGATTTCATTAGCATGTTCATAAATAAGGTTTTTTTGACTTTATCTAATGTTGCTAATATTTTCTTCATGTGTTTTTATGTTGCAAGTTTAATAGATCTTCATTGAATGAATAAACATTCATGGTTTATGTTTTAGTGATCAATTTGACATTTTTGATAACTTTTGGTCCCTAATAGATTAATTGAATCTAAGTTTAATCATTTTTAAAAAACTTAGTCTAAGTTCTTTATCTTAAGTTTCTATCAAATAGATTCATATTTTTCCATGATTCAAATTATTTCAATTTAGACTTGGTTTAATTTTATCTTAAGTTTTAATTGAATTTAGTAATTCATTAAAACATTAGTCTAAATTAATGCTAAGTATTAATATATATATCAAACCCCTACTTCATTGCTTTCACTATTCACATGTACAAAAACAAATGGTATTGACAAGTGTCAAAATCTTAAGAGGATGGATCTAAGATCAATGGTAAGTAGATTATTCCCCAAAGTCAACAAGTTAAGATATATATTGATGGATTGAATTTTATCTTACTTTTGTCACTTGGATTTTCACCCCTTGAGGAAATGCCTAGCTCTCCTCATCTAAGTGGCACAATGGAAACATCTCACTTGTTGTGGGTAAACAATTTGGTGAGATGAATCACAAGAAGAGTTAGTTCCCTTGATGCACTCTTATAAACACTATTTAACTTATCAAATTTTCATGAAAAGGGTTAGGAATACAAACTTAATAAAGTTAAAATGTGATGCACCAATATTTAATTTCCTTCTATTGATTGAAATTATACTACTTAGAGCAAAACAAAGCTTTATTCACACAAGACTCATAACACAAGACAAATTATTACATCAATGTTTTATGTGCTAGTTTTAAATTGTATTTTGATGATCATGAAGGTAATGGGACAAATTATAAAACACTTATACACTAGAAGATAACACTAAAAATACCTATAACAATTACTCTTTTGCACACTTGGTGAACAATCAAGGATAACATGTTAGAAAAGATCATCTTTTACTAGAGAAGACCAATTTTTTTTAAAGTAAACTAAATTTTCTAGCATGTATGTAGGAAAATTACCTTATTTATTTATTCAAGAGTCATTTAAATACAAAAATGGCTAGGTTTTCACCATTAACCAATAGAGGCTACCCAAAAGAGCCAAAAGGTCACTATTTATAACATTTGGAAGAGAGGCGAGACAAGGGAATTACAAAGGTCACTTGGAAACTTATAAAGATATGAAAATAGGTTAAATATTCATGATAAATAGGTGTTAAATTAAACATGAAATTTTAGGAAGCCCAAGTGTCCATACAAGTCATGAAACTTATGAAAAGTGGCATGAAACTCCTTGTCTTGGCTCAAAAAACTGCCTTCATGATGTGGACCTATTTTAACATCCCAAAATTAACTAAGGAAAAGTATAATTATTTTAATGATAGGGAAATATTTCATACATTCCTCTACATGTAATGGTTATAGTCCTACTCATCTAGAATCTCTTGGAAGTAAGCCATCATTGCCTGCAGTCTAAAAAACTCCTCTTCCAGTCACCTCTCACACTTGACTTCAAAATTGGATTGAATTTTACATGAAAATATATGGGATGGAGTGTATAACACTTGGAAAGACTCTCCATGGCCTTATAATTCTTATGCATACCTTAAAAAGGCACACACTTGAAGTTTTCACCCTTCTCACTATTGTGTTCACTATGTTAGTTTTGACTAGCTAAGATGAGAGCTATTTTTTAAACACTTAAAAGTTTTTTCAAATAATTATATGGCCATAGGGATTTATATTACGTCCATATATTCCTCTCAAACTTTATTTCATCTTTAGACCCCTTTTAGAACCAACAAAACACACAAAACAATCAAAAGTACCCTTTTTTGTACCGTATCCATACAATTTAATACAAATAAAAAGAGTGGAGAGGATATTTAGATATTTATTTTAAATTTTAAATCACTTTAATGGTCAAACTATGTCATTAGATCAGATATCCCACTTCATTTCCTTCATCAGGTCTTGACTGAGGGTTTACAAAGGTTTTATTGGGCAGTTTTCCTTCTTAAGCTTTGTTCATAAAGATATGATTTTGTAACCACCAATTTTTTTGACAAATATGATATTAAATAACCCTAAAATCCTCTCCAAACTCCTTTGGAATCCATTCATAGTCTCATGAAAGATGTGAGCATTCAAAACTAGGCTAGCATATTTGGATAATATTTAGGATAAAAATATCTATCCTATAGGTTCCTATACATATAAAAAGATCATACATGTATAAATAAATATAATATACATGTTAAAATAAACTATATATCTCACCAAGAGTTATAAGTGAATTTGGACCCCCAATTAGCTCTAGGTCTCTTTAAGGCCTAATGGGCTTAGCATGCACCCTGCTAGTTTTGGCTATTTGGACTGATTTATCATGGCTAGTCTAGTGTCTCATGATTTTTGATACTTAAATAAATATTTAAAAAACATCTCATAACCTCCCAAGTACTCCTTTTCATTTTTTCCTCTCAATCACCAACTAGGCCTAATAGGAGCTTATCTAGTTAGACTGTGTACAAGGGAGTTTTGATCATTTGAAAATTTTGATCCTAAATTAGTAATTAATATATTATATTTACCATTAATTCACATAATAATATGTTTCCTAAGGTTTTCAAAGCTTGTTATCAAGCCCTTTTCCCATTTTGACTTCATTAGCTTATTTTGCCAAATCTTGATTTTTCTTGACTTGCTGACCTCTGAGATAAAATAGTGAGGTATATCCCTCTTCCCAAAGGAAATTTTAATATTTTATTAGTTTTATAAGGTAAAAATGAAAATTTATACCAAAGGGTTTATTTGGATTCACTCATTTAGGAACCTAACCAACTCAAAATGCCCAAAAAAGGCCTCCAAAAAGGACTGTTTCTTGCATTTTCCACTTTCACCTAAGAATGACCCCTCAAGGCATAAAATAAATATGATTATGTTTATTAAACATGTTAAAAATCTTAAATTCATATAAATAATATTTTAATTCACCCAAAAACACTTTTCTTATTTGGATTTACCTATTGAACAACATGGGTTTCCTAACTCACTGTACATACTGCTACCTTTGGTGATCATATTGAAGGGGCTCTTGGAGATTATGGAAAATTTTTATTGATAAATCATGAACCATTTAAATTCATTATAAACCCTCTCATTTTTACTAAGCAAGATAACCTCCTTGCCCTCAACATGATTGCACACTCAGCTGTAGGTGCATATAAGGTTTTAAGAGGTCTGTGTAGGCTTTTTTTACATTGTTTAGAGATTATTAAGTTCATAATGGATATGAATAATGTGTTAATATGTTTAATTCATAATTATAACTTACCTTTAACCATTAATATGCACTTTAATCTCATAAAATGACTCCTTCCCTATTTTGACTGTGAACTCTACCAAGATGACTGTTGTAGGTGCATATTGGCTTTAATGTAACTTGGTTATGGTGTTTAAAGACCTAATTTGAATCCCTTGAGGTAAAAAAACATATGTATATTCATGAAATAAATTTTAATGTCCTAAAACAAAACCTAGACACCCATGCCAGCCTCTAATCTATATTCGTAGCTGTAGGTGCACATTTCTTGTAGAGGGACACCTGTAGGTGTCCATGAGCTTAAAGAACTATGAATTCACATCATTATGATGACCTTCATGCATTTTTTTACACCATTATATTATTAGGACCATTAAAACATGAAATTTTGTATTCTTTACAACATTAGGATATCAAAAGTCACTCAAACCTCTAAACTTATAGATGTTAATACAACGTTTTAGTGTTTTTAAGGCAACTTTGAGGCCTTCAACTTCTAACTTGCACTAATTTTTTGGCATTTATCTTTGGCATAGTTCATATCCATACTAGATAAAATAAATTAAACTTGTATATATTCTTGTAAACCCTTTGAAAACATGTTGTAATATATCCACAAAATCCCCTGCACCTCTATTTTATTAGTTTAGGGAAAATGTCTTGTACTCAGTCTCTGTTGCTTCCAACATGTTTTACACCTTATTTTGTGCTTTTGTAACTTAATATAGGTATTTTGTGACTCCACCAAATGTAAGGAATTTAAAAACACTTTACCATGTTCTAAATATCCCATTAAAAGGCCTTCATAGCCATGTGGTACCACTTATAGGTGGTCATTAGCATACACATGCAATAAAGTGAATTTGGGTAGTATATAAGATACCCATTCTTATGAACTTTATAAGATCTCATAAATTATTCAAATAAACATTTAAAAATATTAAGAGATTAAAACCCATATCAACCTTCCCATCTCTCAGCATGACATCATCAGAATGCTCTTGTAGGTGTGCATTTGTTGTATGGAGGCATTAAACATGGAATGGAGCAACAAGAGTGTATGAACAGTCTCAAAAACAACTCAAAATTAATATAAATCCTTCAAATAAATTTTTATCATTAAATATACTCTAATGCAAGCTCCATAACACTATTCCAATGTGAAAATCTCTTGCATACATCAAGAATAGAGCAGACATGTGTCTCTAATGGCTGGCTTAGTATGAGGAATGAGCTTGTAACCAGTATTGCATCTTATTTAACAACTAAATTAACTATATTTATATCCTAATTATTTGAAAAAAATGATATACATTAAGTCAAATTCCATGAACAAGCTAAAACAATCTCTATACATGTGTGCTTCAACATGAATTTGAGCATGAAATTGAGCAAAGAGTTGATTGAGAGGAATGGCAAGACTGAAGTTGTCTAAAGCATGATATAATGAAACCAAACATGGGAAGATGTGATAATATGGACCTGAAACCTTTGTATTATCATTTTACATTCACTTGAAAACTTTGTAGAAGACCAACATTCTAGAATAAGGCAAAATTGATTAAAACTTCACAATGGTGACACCTTCCTACACCATGAGATAAATTTCCCATAAAAACATCATGAAACATAAAAATAAGAATGGAGGTCATATAAAATGGTATCCAAAATCATTTAGAGTTAACATCACCAACTAGTTTTTACAAACTTTTCAAAAATGGAACAAAACCTATAGGGTAAGGAAAGAGTGAGCAAAAAAACATAATTAGCTTGTAAAGGATGGTCCATAAAGAATGGTTGAATAATAATTATAATAATGATATTAAAATTAAGGTATATGAGTTTAATACCACCTCCCAAAATAATTTGACCTAAAACTTCTTCAACTATCCGTACGAAACACAAACCTGATGGTCACTTCTGTATGTCTAGAAAGGCAAAGAAGGAGTAGAATGGTTTTGGATTAAAAATGGAACTAATAAAGCATGTAAATAATTTAAATGAGTGTGATTAAGATTAAAATTCCTTTCATGATCTTATCCAATGTGTCACCTTCCCCCATGGGTTGTACAAGTGCTAAATTCTCTTTTTTTTAGTTAATTTCTTGAATTTTAGTTAGACAACCTACAATATTTTGATGTAACTAACATAATTGATAGGAAATATAACCTATTGGATGTTTAAAATGAATAAAGGACACATGAACACCTTAGTAACTGTGCCACTTGCATTTATGACCCCTAAAAGCCCACTAAATAACCCAAAATGACAAATAAACTTATTAGACCATGACTAAGGATAAAAATACATTATATAAAATTAAATGAACTATAATATAGAATATTACAAAGTATTTTACCAATAAACATAAAAAAAACTAGATTTTTTTACCTATAGGGGTCTAAATTTGACCTAAAAGTCAAATTTGGTCAATATAATGGTGACTGATAGGGGTAGTATGCCTGCTATACTAAAGACCAGTAGCCTTATAAATCCATGGGATAGGAAGTCAATGAAATATTGAGGACAACTAGAAGTTAATTTCCTAAAATACACACTAAACAACCAAAACACACCAAGCAAACATAAAACAAAGCAAGACACCAACATGACTCACACATGTGCATAAGTACTTAAGGAAAACGAGAAAATAACAACTATGTACAAGGAAAGAAGAGAACCTTAGTATCAATTTTTGAGATATACCCCATTTACTGGGATATGAAGCTC
Organism: Torreya grandis; assembly: GCA_037957365.1. NCBI lineage: Eukaryota > Viridiplantae > Streptophyta > Pinopsida > Cupressales > Taxaceae > Torreya > Torreya grandis. The sequence continues at coordinate 2,277,361 of JARHVA010000444.1, forward strand.
CTCTCCATCCAACTTTGAGAGTTAGAAAGCATTGTGTTTCTTGCGTTGAGTGATGACATAAGGGCCACTGCAAAAAACATCAAACTTTGTGTGTTTTCCAAGATTAGCCCTATATTCATCCCACTTTAGAATAATGTCCCCCTTTTGGAAGCTCTTGGCATGGATTTATTATCAAAGTATCTCTTTGTTTGGTCTTGATGAGCCCTCATAGTTTGTATAGCTTGATCTCTTGTTTCTTAAATCTCCATCAACTCACACAATCTGACCTCTATGCTTTCCTTTTCCATCAACTCCAGCTGCTAAATGAGATCCAAGGCTGGTAACTCAAGTGAAATATGTATTATATTTTCTCTCCCATATAATAAGTGTATATGGTTAGTTTTTAATGGCTCTTTTGGGGGTGATTCTATTAGTGCAAAGATCTACCTTCAACTTAGAATTCCAAGTTCTTTGGTTTTCCTCCATTTTGCTCTTTATGATCCTGATTAGATTCTTATTAGTGGAATCAACTAGTCCATTCCCTTGTGAATAATATTTGGAGGAAGTACTAAGATGAATACCATGTTTCAAATCCCACTCACTTGTCTTCATTATAAGGAAAGCTAATGCATTGTTTGAAATTATTGTTAAAGGATCCCCAAACCTTATCATTATGCCTTCATAGAATTCTAAAACTGAAATTTCATTTTATTCATTGAGAGATATAACCTTCACCCATCTTATATAGTAATCTATAGTAGTCAACACCCACTTGTGTTTAATACTAGAAGGTGGGTTGATTAGGACTATGAAATCTAGCCCCCATTGCATAAAAGGTTGCTCTACTTGTATTGGATGAAGAGGAAAGGTTACAAGATTTTGATTACCATCAAAGAGAGAACATTTTTGACATTTACTTACCTAATCATGGGTGTCTTAAAACAAACTAGGCCAAAAATATCCAACTCTCATAATCTTAGTAGCTATGGTTCTTAGAGCAAAGTGACCACCAACTAGTCCATCATGAAACTCAAATAATATCTTCTCAACCTGATCTAATTCAACACATCTCAATAGTAAACCTAGAAAATCCTTCTTAAACAATACTCCATCAACAAGTACACAAGGAATAGATTGTAATCTAAAGTACCTTATTTTAACTCTATCTAGACCTTGTGGATACTCACTGTTTTGAAGAAAATGGGTGATTTCTTATGTCCAAATCCTCATTGATGAAGATACATATATCATAGGATCATCATTAAGGAATAAAATTACTATTTTTTATTCCCTCAAATTTGAAGCAAGGTGCTCACATAATCCCTTCCCTTTCACTAGCTTGGTTGTCTTGATTTCTACATCATACTCCATCACTTTTTTCATCCAACCAACCCTTTTTTCATTGAAATATCTGATAAAAAAGAATTATTTGAAACCAGGATGAGGTACCGATATATGAATCTTATTGTTAGACAACATGTGCTTAAACTTATTTAAACTTCTAAAAATTTAAAGTAATTGCTTCTCTACACAAGTGTACCTTACCTCATAGCCTTCCAATCCTTAACTAAATAAGGTAATAGGCTGCTCCAAATTTTCTTCATTTGATTGAGTGAGCATGGAAAATATTACTTCTTCATTTATAAAGGTATATATTTTTAAATCCTTTGAGAAATTAGGACTTGCAAGAGTTGGAGCTTGAGCGATAGCTTGCTTGATGTCTTCAAACTCTCCTTACTTCTCCTTGTCCAAGTAAACACTTCATCTTTCCTTAGCATGGAGGTTAGAGGATTGAATAAATTATAAAAATCAAGAATAAACCTCCTTATGAAATTTATTATTCCAAAAAACTTTGCAAACCTTTCTTATGTTTAAGGAAAGTCAATGCCAAGATTGCACTCACCATTTTAGGATCTATGGATAGGTCTTTCTTTGAGACAATGTGTCCCAAAATTTTGTCTTCATGGATAGTAAACACACACTTATTTAGATTGAGAGATATTCCAAACTCTTTACATCTCTAAAAAAGTTACCCAAGGTGATTAAAGTTATCCTTTGCATCTTTAGAGAAGACTGTGATATCATCAAGATACACCAACACTATATAATTTATTAGATCTTGAAAATACATATCCATTACATGTTGAAATATTGATCCAACATTAGACAAACCAAAATACATTTTCCTATAACATATATACCCTATTTTTTAGTAAAGGCTATATTATATTGGTCACTTTCCTTTACCAAAATCTGAATATACCCTGAGTATCCATCAAGGAGTGAGAACTTTCACTACCTACCATAACTTGTAAAATATGTTCCATGGAAGGAAGAGGATAATAGTCCTTCAAAGAAACTCTGTTCAAATATCTAAATTCAATACATAACTTGATTTCCCCATTTTTATTTCATATCAAGAATAAGTTTTCCAACCAAGATGAATACTTAATAAGAAAAATGATGTTAGACTCAATCAACTTTATAAGCTCTTTTCTCATGAGAGGCTCAATCTTATGATTGATTGGAATTTGTATTTTATTGATAGGTTTATTATTTTCATCTAAATCTAGGGTATGTTGAGATAAGTTTGGTTCAAATCCCTTTAAACCACTATATTCCCATGTAAAGACATCAAAAAATTTCTTACATAACTCAATGAAATCATATCTTTATGCTCTAGTACATACCTTCCCAAGAGCAAGCAACTTATACTTATCATTTAAGATACTCTTAAGTGTGAGTAAGCCTTTAGGGAGATTATTTATCTTCAATTCTACAATCTACCCTCCATATTTCTTCTATAGTTTGGACTAATTATTTAAGGAAAACTCAACATCTTGTAGAAAAAGAGTTATTTTTTAGTCACTATAAAACACTTTCCAATTAGTGACATTATCAAGTATAGAGGGCCTTACAATCACCTTAAGATGAGGTTGTTTCTTGTATTTTCTTATCCGCTTTAGAACATCAAACTGAGATCCAATTGCTACCAACCTATCAACATGTTTGTTATCTTCTCTTAAGATAGATTGGATGTTTAATGCTTAGAAATCCTCCACAAGATCCCACACTCTATGCTTATAGGACTTAAGCAAGGAGTTCTTAGTCACATTTTACCTCTTACTTGATTCATAATCAACTCACTATCACCATAAATTTGTAACTCTTTCACAACTCTCTTTATATCCCACTCAAGGCCATGAATGAGGGCCTCATATTTTTCCACATTACAATTACAACTAAATTAAAATCTAGAAGTAGAGTAATACCTTTCCTTGGATGGAGAAACCAACTTTACTCCACCACCTAATCTAACCTTGATTCTTGATCCATCAAATAATAACTACCATAAACCATCCATGTTTTCATTTGGATTCATAAAATTTGGCATGAAAGACCAACTTCCTATATGAATTTTTAAGGATCATGCTCATAGTGTTCAGTCCCCATTCATCTAAATATAAATTAGAAACTCCTTCAAAATAAGAAGTTATTGATTCATATGAAGTTCCTCTTCATCAATAATAAAATAATTGACATTTTAAATTTTTATGCATGTAGGGATCTAAATTATTGTGATGAATAGGATTTGATTTAATATTTACCTTAGTACCAAACTTTGTCCTAAAAACCATATATGACCAATTGGCTACCAAGTATCCACCTATCTTGGCTGTAAACTCTCTTGACAAACAAAAAACAAAGTATGGAGGTAAATATGAATCAACCACATCATGAGGGATGGAAAAGGTATGACAAGCATGTAAAATAAAATTCAAGTCCTTGACTACTCCCAATGTCTTTATAGGTGATCCATCTAATTATATAACTTTGTTAGCCATTGGTTCATACTACAGGCCTAGTTTATCCACTATTGACTTGGGCATAACTGAAGTACTATCCCCACTATCTATTATGTAATTTTGAAATAAATAATCACCAATGATCAAATATAGATAAATAGGATGAGTCTTATCAGTTTTCTTCACTTATCCATTAATGGGTTGGGTTCCATTCACCAAAACAACATTTTAAGTCCTAGCTGATCCAACTTATTTACCTAGCCCAAGAAATTATTTTTTAAGGATATCTTTTTGTCCCAGTATTATCAATAAATTCCAAAATTAAATATTCATGTGTAACTTCTTAATTTTATCTACAATATTAATATAAGGATTGCTCATCTTGAAAGGCTCTTTGGAAGCAATAGTACCTTATGGTGTAGCTTGTAAAGATGGATGTGTAGGAGCTGGTTTTGAACTTTGAAATTTTTGATTCTCCTAAACCTTAGGAGTTTATATACACCTAATTACTATTGGAGATTATGTAGGAGTAAAATCAGTCCTTAATTTATCCCTTGTGTCTCTTCAGTAGACCTCTTCTTAGATCTAGTGTTAGAGGATACACTAGCATTCATATTAATTGATTTACCAAATGATTGATGGCATAATAATATCCCTCCAAATGATTTATAAGAGTAGAATCAGATTGTGTTTTTCCATTTTCCATTCCATTTTACATTGGCACTTCAAAATTGGAAACTTGAGGTGCTTGACTACCTTGCATTGCCATGGCTTGATTAGGCATTTCATTGGAATATACAACTTGGCCTTGATTTTGGTCATAGGAAGGATAACATGGTTGACATTGAACAAATTTTTTTTGAGTGGGAAAAAGAGCTTTAGAATATGATGGGGCATTAGGATTGTAACTTTGGTAAGGTCTAGCTTGAGTGATTTGACCTTGTGCTTGAGCATTACCTTGAAAAGGAGGCCTACTTATCTAAATTTATTGTAGGATTGGTAAGGCCTATAATTTTGAGATTATTGCATTTTAAGATAAACCAATTCATTATTAACACTTTGAAGAAAACTCTTGACTTCATGAATTTCATTTTGATGGGAAAGGACAAACTTTTCTTAACTATTAGGTAAAGGAGCCAAGGTAGGTAATGCAATTTGAATAAGAGGTTGTAAATCAAGGAACAATGGCATTGGTGGTATAGGAGAAATGTTACCTACTTAAACAAGAAAATTATTATCATTGATAGCTATCTCATAAGCACTAAGTTATGTATTCCCACCTATGGATTAGATCATCGTGGCTATATCACTATTCAATGCCTTTAGGTAATACAATAAGGCATAATTTAGAGTAGGTCTTATAAGGGATGGGATCTTATCCCATGTTTTTTGAAATATAGAGTTAAATTATTACATGAAATATTATGGAGCCTTATTGATAGTGGTCAATTACTCAGCTAGTGAAAGATAATCACTCTTCTCCTTAAACCTCTTAGATAATAGATCTCATAGTTCATCCCATGAAGCAATGGAATTATGAGTTAGAGTCTCATACCAATCTAAAGATTTACCTTTGAAAGACAATGCTAATATCCTAATAGACACATTATCTTGAGTGATATTATGGATGTTTCAATTTTTTTTTATGTTTTTGATGTGTTTAATGGGAGTAATAAGACCATCTCCACTAAAATATTGAACACTCTTAAGGGCTACTCTAGAAATTTTGTCATACTAGGAAAGATTAAAAGGAGATGATTTAGTGAAGGCTAAAAAAGGTTGGTTTATAGCCATATTTTAATGTATATTATGTATATTATGGGTTGAACTAAATAGAAACATGGACTTCTTAAACACCAACTCCCTTGAATAAGGATGAGTATTCATAAGTCTAAATCTTTTGATAGAATACAAAGGTAGTTCAAAAAATCAAAAGGTATACCTTTAGCATTAGACCTAGTGGTAACCTTTTGCATAGAAATTGAGGATTGATCATCAACCAAAGATTTGGAAACTTAGTAAAGTTTCTAGGTATTAAATGTAGATGTTATTGTGACCACAAATATGCTAAGACTAGTACCAATCTTGGATAATCTTCTTGGACTTAGAGTCCAATAAATCATGCCAAAAATTGTTGTCACTTATATTTTCACCACTTGAGGAGATTCCTATCTCTCCTCATCCATGTGGCACAATGGAAACATCTCACTTGCTGTGGGTAAATAATTTGGTGAGATGAATCTTTAAAAGGGCTAGTTCCCTTGATGCACTCTTTGAAACACTCTTTCACTTATCAAATTTGAATGAAAAGGGTTAAGAAGAAAAAAATAGAAATATAAAAGGTGACACAAAAATATCTAATTTCTTCCTATTGAATTAAATTATAATACTTAGAGCAAAACAAAGCTGTCTTCACACAAGACTCACAACACAAGACAAATTATTACATCAATGTTTAATATGCTAGCTTCAAGAGGTATTTTGATTCTTAGGAGGGTAATGAATGATTCCTAGTGAGAATAAAGTTATTGACCACTTATAAAATAAAAGATAACACTAATAAAGACCTGTAATAATTACTCTTTTGCACACTTGGTGAACAATCACAGATAACATGCTATAAAAGATCATCTTTTACTAGACAAGACCAACAATATTGTAATAAAACTCAATTGTAAAACATGTAAGTAGGAAAGTTCACTTGTTTATTTCTTAAATAGTCATTTAAATACAAAATTGGCTAGGGTTTCACCATTAACCAATGGAGGCTACCCAAAAGAGCCAAAAAGGTCACTACTTATAACATTTGGAAGAAGGGCAAGATAAGGGAAGTAAAAAGGTCACTTGGATAATTTTAAAAATTATAAAATAGGTTACATATGCATGATAAATATTTTTGAAATTAACCATGAAATTTTAAGAAGGCCAAATGTCCATACAAGTCATGAAACTTATGAAAAGTGGCATGAAACTTCTTGTCTTAGCTGAGAAAACTGCCTTCATGATTTGGACCTCTTTGAACATCCCAAAAATGACTAGGTATAGGTGTGATTAATAGAATTAGAGTTAAGTATTTAAAATATTCATCTCCATGCACTAGTTGTAGTCCTACTTATCTAGAATCTCTTAGAAGTAAGCCATCACTACTTGTAGTCTAAAAATTCCTCTTTTAGTCACCTATCATACTTGTATTAAATTCTACATGAAAATACATGGAAAGGAGTGGATTACACTTTTAAAGACTCTCCATGGACTTATAATACTTAGGTATACCTTAAAAAGGCTTACACTTGAAGTTTTCACCCTTCTCACTATTGTGTTCACTATGCCAGTTTTGAATAGCTAAGATGAGAGCTATTTTTTTAACACTTAAAAGTTTTTTAAAGGAATTATATGGATATATATATTTATATTAATTTCGTATATTCCTCCCAAACTTTATTTCATCTTCAGACTCCTTTTAGAACCTATAAAGCACACAAAATAGTTAAAAGTACCCTATTTTGTACATTATCAGTACAATTCCATAAAACTCAAAAGGGTGAAGATGAGATTGAGAGAGTCCTTAAAAAATTTAATCACTTTCATGGTAAAAATATGTCATTATATCAGCTATATAACTTCATTTCTTTCATTGGGTCTTGACTGAGGGTTTTCAAATGTTTCATGCAATTTTATTTATTAAGCTTTGTTCATAAAGCTATGACATTGGAACTACCAAAAAATTTCAAAAAGATGATATTAAAGACTCATAATAACCTCTCCAAACTCCTTTTTCATCCATGCATATTCTCATGAAATATGTGAGCATTCAAAACTAGGCTATCAAGCTTATTTTTAAAATTCTTGCATGATCGGATAGTTTCTTGGATAAAATAGATTTACTATAGGTTAATATACATATAAAAATATTGGAAATTTTTAAATAAATCTCATATACATGATATAATAAACTATATATATCACCAAGAGTTAGAACTAAAGTTGGACCCCCAATTGGCTCTAGGTCTCTTCAAGGCTTAATGGCTTAGCATGTACCTTTCTAGTTTTGGATATTTGGAGTGGTTTCTCATGGATAGGCTGGTGTTTAATTTTTTTTAATACTTAATTTAATATTTAAAAACCATCACATAACCTCCAAATCACTCCTCTCATTTCTTCCTCTCAATCATCAAATATGAGCTTGTCTAGTTGGACTGTGTGTAAGGGTGTTTTGATCATTTGAGAAGTTTGAGCATGAATTAGAGATTAATATATTATATTTACCCTTAATAAACCTAAAAATATTTTTCTTTAGGTTCCCAAATCTTCCTATAAATCCCTTTTCCTATGTTGACTTCATTAGCTTGTTTTGCAAGACCTTAATTTTTCTTGACTGATTGACCTCTGAGACATAACAGTGAGTTATAACCCTATTCCCCAAGGATAAGTGAAGATTTTATGAGTTATATAAGGTAATTATGAAACTTTTTACCAAATTTTTTATTTTTATTCACTCATTTAGGCACCTAACCAACTCAAAATGCCCATGAAAGGCTTCTAAAAATGACTATTTCCTACATTTTGTACTTTCACCTCAGAATGACCCCTCAAGGCATAAAACCAAGATGATTAAATTTTTTAAACATGTTACACATATATAATTCATGATAAATAAGATTTAAATTATCCTAAAAACACTTTTATTCTTTGGATTCCTCATATTTACCTATTGAGCAACATGGTTTTCCTAGCTCACTATACATACTACTACCTTTGGCTAGGAGGAAGAGTGGGTGATCATCTTGAAGTGGGTATTGGAGATTATGTAAATAATTTATTGATAAATATGAAAATTTAAATTCATTATAAAATCTTCTCCTTAATCCTCATCAAGCTCACCTCCTTACCCTCAACATGACTACACACTCAACTGTAGGTGCATACAGGGTTTTAAGAGGTCTGTGTAGGATTTTTTTTAATTGTTTAGAGCTTATGAAGTTCATCATGGATATGGATAAGGTTTTCATAGGTTTAATTAATCATTATAAATTCAATTTGTCCATTAATATTCACTTTAATCTCATAAACTAAGTCCTTCCATATTTTGATTGTGAACTCTACCAAGATGACTGTTATAGGTGCATATTGTCTTTAATCTAGCTTGGTTATGGTGTTTAAAGATCTCCTTTGAATCCCTTTAGTTCACACAACATATTTATATGACTTAATTATATTTTAATGTCCTAAAACAACACATAGTCATCATTCTATCCTCTTATCTATATTTCCAGTTGTAAGTGCACATTTCTTGTAGAGGGACACTTGTAGTAATCCATAAACTTGAAGAACTATGCATTCACATCCTTTTGATGACCTTCATACCAATTTGCACACCATTAAATTATTATGACCATGAAAACATGAAAGTATTTATTATTTTAAACCTTATGATATAAAAATTCACTTAAACCTCCAAACTTATAGATGTTAATGCAATGTTTCAGTGGTTTTTAAGGCAACTGTGAGGCCTTCAAATTCTAACTTGCACTAACTTTCTGGCCTTTCTATTTGGCATAGTTCCTCTCCATACTAGATGAAATAGATTAAACCTATCTATATTCTTGAAAAACCTTTTAAAACACGTTTTAATATGTCCACAAAACCCCCTAGACCTTTATTTTATCAGTTTAGGGAAAATGCCCCTGTACTCAGTCTTTATTCCTTCTAACATGTTTTACACCTTAGTTTGTCATTTTTTAACTTCATATAGGTCAGTTATGACTCCAATTTTTTTAAGAGTTTAAAAATACTTTACCATGTTCTAAATCTCCCATTCAAAGGCCTTCATAGCCCTGAGGTACCACCTATAGGTGGTCATTAGCATACACATGCATCAAAATGAAATTGGATAGTATACAAGATACCCATGATTATGAACCTTCTCATCTCTCATAAATTATTAAAATAAAACTTTATAAATCTCAAGAGATTGTGATCCATACCAATCTTCCCATCTCTCATCATGACATCATTAGAAGGCTCTTGTAGGTGTGCATTTGTTGTATGGATGTTGTAAACATGGAATGGAGAAACAAGATTGTATGAATGGTCTCAAGAACAACTCAAAATTAATATAAATCCTTCTAATGCATGATTATCATCAAGGATATTCTAATATATTATCCATAACAATATTCCAATGTGAAAATCTCTTGCATACATCTGGAATAGAGTAGGTAGGGGTCTTTAATGGCTAGCTTAGTATGAGGAATGAGCTTATACCTAGTCTTATATCTTCTTTAACAACCAAATAAACTCTCTTTAGATCCTAATTATCTGAAATAATTAATATACACTGAGTAAAACTCCATGAACAATATAAAACAAGCTCTATATATGTGTGCTTCAACATGAAATTGAGCAAAGAGTTGATTGAGAGGAATGACAAGACTAAAGTTGTCCAAAAGCATGATATGTTGAAACCAAACATGGTAAGAGGTGATAATATGGACTTGAGACCTATGGATCATCATTTTACATTCACATGAAACCTCTGTAGAAGACCAACATTCTATAACAAGGTATAATTGATTGAAACTTCAAAATGGTGACACTTTCCTGCAACACGAGATAACTTACCCATAAAAACATAATGAAACATGAAAATAAAAATGAAGAGAATTTGAGAAGGTAGCAAAAATACTATAGAGTTAACATCACCAACTGGTTCATATGAACTTATCTATAATGGAGTAAAACCTATAGGGTGCAAGAAATAATGACAAAAGACATAGTCAACTTGTAAGGGATGGTTCATAAAGCATATTTGACCAATCCTTGAAATATTGATATTAAAATAAAGGTATCTGAGTCTAATACCATATCTAATAATCATTTTACCTAAAACCTCTTTAGCTATTCATACTAAACATAAACTTGATGGTCACTTTTATCTATCTAAAAAGACAAATAAGGAACATAATAGTTTTTGATTTAAAATGGAGCTTCTAGAGCATGTAAAAAATTGATATGAGTTTGGGGAAGATGAAAATGCCTCCCAGATCTTATTCGACATGTCACCTTCCCCTATGGGCCGTACAAATGCCAAATTCTCCCTTTTTTAGTTGGTTTCTTAAATTTCAATTAGACAACCTACAAGATTATGATGTAATTGACATGCATGATAGGTAATATGACCTATTGGATGTTTTAAAGAAAAAAAGGTACCTAGACACATTGAGAACTATTCCACTCACATTTATGACCCCTAAAATCCCATTAAATGACCCAAAATGACAAATAAACTTATTAGACCATGACTAAGGCTAACAATACAATAGATAATATAAAATAAACTATAATATATCCTATGACAAAGGATTTGACCCTGAAACATCTAAAAAACCATGTTTTTAACCTATAGGGGTCCACATTTGACCTAAAATTCAAATATGGTCAACACTTATAAAAAAAAGCTATAGTGAGCACAGAGTTAACATGTCAAAGGATCTTAAGATCAAACAAGATAGTTACAAGTGTTATAATCATGGTGAAATAGATATAAATTAAGGGTTTGTAATCAATCAAATTTAGAAAGAACATATCAATAGTCTACACTTGATCATGCATTCAAGATATCAATGATGCACATTTAATCCCTCAAATCAAGATCAACAACAAGAGTTTAATCCTGAGTCAAGGAGTCAAAGATCCAAGATTGCACATGATGTTCTCATATGGTGCAAGAGTGTTCAAGTGATGGAGACTATCTTCTGTGAACTAGGAATTTGACTCAAGAGATGATGGTTAGTATCATGTTAGTTTCAAAAAAAAAACAAAATGAAAGAAACATACTAACTTAGCATAACATCTCTAGGCCTAGACACTAGGAAGAGTTGAGTTAATAAACATGAATAAAACACACAACTGAAATACAAAATAAACCCTCTTTTACCTTCCTTGGATGCTCTAAAATGCTTGTTGTAGTGGCTTGCTCAGCTTGTGTTCATGAAGTCTTCATCAAAGGAGGCTTGGCTATCTTCTCTTCTCCTTAGCACCTTGTGGATTTGGCTTGGCTTAGATTGGAATCAATTTGGCATGGTAACACTAATTTAAATGGATTTTGGAATCATTTATGTATTATAACTTTGTATTATCATGACCTAGAAATGATGTTCATGGCCTCTCTATTTATAGATTTTTGAGAATGTCTAAAATCAACCTGAACAGTCCATCTTGAGATTGAGATGTGTGGTTGAGGATTAATTCAATTTTTATAATTAAGTTTATAATTATCCTTATCATGAAATTGGAAGAAGGGGCAATTAAGAGGCATAGAGGGCATCATGGATGGTATTTATGAGGCATGGATGGCATGAATCCTGATATTTATGACATTTATGGCCTAGGGATGTCTTCCCAAGACATGAGGTCACATGATGATGTAAATATTCCATATTTATTTACAAAAAAACTATTCAATAAGTTTCCATGGAATTATTGATTAGGATTTGATTTGGATTAATTAGCTCTAAAGTATTTTTAAGCACTTTATGTACAAATTACCCAAATTGATTAGAATGCCTTGTTATTGGTCATAAATTTGTCTAGATTAGAATTAGAAGGAAATATCAAGTGCATTGGATATATATTCCAATTTAGGATGTTACCAATAACAAATAATGAAGACATATGTCTTGTATAATATATTTGATAGGAAAGATCAATCCAGAGCACCTAGGTACAAAATTGTTATTTTGACTCAAAATGATCTAATCAATGTTAGCTAGGTCATAAATTATATTACCCTATTTAATGATACTCTAGCTAAAATCAACATTTGAATATGTCAGTTTCACATCATTTAGCATGTTTTAGTGTTTTTAGGCCAAATTGTGTATTTTGGGTGGAAATTGGCCAAAAGCCTAGTTAGAAGCTATCAGTGGCTAGATTTAGGTGTATATAGTTTCCCCCTATTTGGGAAGGTGTTACAATATATAAGCACAATAAAATATTCTAAAATAATGAAAAGGTCCTGTATGCATATAACTATAATGATGAAAAATTAACTATATGATGCCCATTTGAGGGAATGGTTGGCACAAGCAGGTCAACAAATGATCCCTCGATAAGAAGCAAAATGAGGGGACCAAAGAAAGAAAAGATGATGGGGTGAAAAAATAATGATATTGAAAAGTTAGTCAAAATAATTAAGAATGCAAGTGGGATGGTATACAATGGCTTGCCTAAAGGTGGTTATAAAAATTGTACCTTGATAGTGACAAAGTGGTATGATAACATAATGATTTATCCAAATGCAATTATAATCATTAAGAAGATGGAGTTTCTCCAGTTAAGATAGACAACAAGATAACAACATGCCCCTGTATGGGTATAAAAAACAAAGTGGTGACAACACAATGATTTTCCCAAAGGCGGTTATGATCATTGAGAAATGTAGGTAGGATGGTGTGCAATGATTTTCCCATAGGTGGTTATAATCATTAGATCTCAATTATGGAAAACATGATAAGCTTGGCTGAGGATGATGATAACTTAACACAAAGGGTAATGATAAATTGGAATAACCTACTAGTAGGGAGATGCTCATCTAAACTAATAAAGGTTTAAATTCTTTTATGGTTAATTACTCTATTTGAGATATGATTGGGAGTGGATCAGGATGTCAGTGCTGAACAAATGTTGCCATTGATGAATAGACTTCTTGAAGCTTAGGTTTGTTGTATAAAATGTTGGTAGGCATCATGGTATAACATCATGAGGACTTGGCCAAAATATGCTTAAATATTGACTCCCATAATCTAATACACAATAAAAAATAATGCAAAAATGATAGAAACCATGATGATAATCTAAAAATATGAATATGGATGGATTCAAGTGTAATTAATGGAAAGGATTTACCTAATGAACACACATAGACTGAATCAAGGCAACAGTGTTGAAAGTAAACAAATAGGCAAACAAACAAAATAGGCAAAAACAAATAAATAAATAATGTAATAGAAACCATATGAACATTGGCCCTAGAAAATAGGTGACAACTTAACAAAAAACAAAAATGGAGGAATAAAACAAAAGAAATGGGGTGGTCGAGTTATCTCCATATGCACTAGGCAAGTGGACACTACCTACATAGTTCCATGGATGTAATATCCAATAAAAAACTTTAGGCCAAATATAGTTCTCCTAGAGAATGGGAAGAATATGATAAATGATAAAAATAGATAGAATAGATGTGATAGAAGAATAGGAATGGTCTTGGAAAATGGCAAGTGTGTGAGAGAAAAAGGCCAAAAAGGATGGAGAAACTAAATGATAAGTGATTTGCTTGTAACTTAGTAAGGGTTCCAAGAATCCTTAAGGCAAAGAAGTGGTCAATGTTTTTTTTCTTTTCTAATGATTTTTTAAATGTTTTTGGATTTTTTTGAAGTATCTCAACTCAATCAAGAGTGATAAGACACTAAATGGTTCAAGATCACAAAACAATGAGAGCATTTAAACTAAGGTTGCTCAAAAAATGGTGAGAGCATTCAAACTTAGGTTGTTTAAAAAATGGTGAGAGCATAGTGGAAAGGGTGACTAAGATGACCTCAATAATTATGGAGTGCTATCTACATAGTCTTAGAGTAGGATCTTAAATCATTGTAGTTCTACCATACAGTGGAGGAATTCAAATAGTGTAGTAGTGAATTTAAACAAAATAGGCATAGTTGGTAAAAAGGCAAAGTACAACATAAGAAGTGGCATTTTGGTATGTTAAGGCTTAATAAACAAATTTTTTCCCTAGCTTTCCCATAGGTAGTTATAACTAAGACACAATGACATGGATCATTGGTACTAATTTTTCCAAAGGTGGTTATAATTAGTAACAAGACTAGTGATAATAAAGGAATAACAAATAAAGGATGCAACTACCAAAACTTCTATCACACTGCTTTAGAATATGATCTCTATTTAAATTACATGAACTAATTGATGAAACTAATTAGATACTTTAATGCTTAAAATGAAAAATGAATGGAAAAAACCAAGGTCAAATGAGCTAGGCTTTAGAACACACTAGGACAACAGGTCAAAAGTAGAAAGTGGATACGACCAAGAAGATGGATAAGGATGATATTTGTAAAAATAAGAATAGTGATAAAATGTTATAAATGAAATGGTCCTTATAGACAATACACCTTAATGCTTAAGCATAATATCACTTGAGATGAATAATATATATTAGTTTAGGAAGTTCATCTCCATTTGATGTGGCAAACCTAATGCTCCTGATCCATAATATGCAGTAATGATGAAATGCCCTATCCAGTTTGGTTTGAATTTTCCTTTATGATTTTTCTTAGCCATGGTGTTCTTTTGGTTTTCTTTAAGAACAAGATCACCAAGTTTAAATGTTTTATACTTAACATGTAGATTATAGTGGCCTTTGAGTCAGTTCTGATATGATTAAATATTTTTGAGTCTATCTATGCATTTCTCATCAAGTAGGTCTAACTCTTATAGGTGAGATACTTGATAGTCATGATCATCCAGGACATGCTTGAATAAAATTCACATTGAAGGCAATTTGATCTCAACGGAAAGGATGGCCTTAGTACCATAAAAGATTAGGTATAGAGTGGGTCCTATGGGGGTACGATGATTGGTATGGTATGCCCAAAGGGTAGGTAATATCTATAGGTGCTAATCATGACTGACATCATTGACAATATTTTTGAGAATATTGACAATGGTTTTATTTGATGCTTCAGCTTGGCCATTAATTTGAGTGTAATATGCTATAAAAAATGTTGTGTGATGTTATATTAGATACATAGCTAGTCTAGATCCTTATTATTGAATGATCCTATATTATCAAATATAATGTCAGAGGGGATACCATAGTGGCAAATGAGATGATTGAAGATGAATTTGGAAATTTACTTTTTAGTCATGTGAGGGGTATAGCTTCAACCCACTTAGTGAAATACTTAGTGGAGGTAAGGATATGTTCATGGCCATTAGATGAAGTGGGGTTGATCTTCCCAATGAGGTCAAGTCCTCATGTAGAAAATGTCCATGGTGTTAACATCAATTTTAGAGTTTTGGCTAGGGCATGAATCAAATTACCATGCCATTAATATTTGTCACACTTTTTTACATATGCAATGGCATCTACATCTATCATGGGCCAATAATAACTAGTACACTAGAGATTTTTGGATAGGACTACCCTATTAGAATGAGCTCCACATACCCCTTCGTGAACTTATCTTAACACTAGTGTAGACTCTACCAAAGTTAAATAATGAAGTAGAGTTCCATCACAACTACAATAGTAAAGGGTGGATCCAACTAGAGTATAACAAGTGGAATGATGAATGAAGGCTTTGGTTTGTTTTTGAGATAGGTTACATGGTAGAACTTGGTCATGAAGGTATTTATAAAGGTTTGGGTACCAGATAGAATTAGGACCAACAATATCATAAATTATTACAATGGTTGAAGGTTCACGAGCTGGTGATAACAAATTTTTGACAAGGAATTGATACTCTTGAGGTTTATCTATTTGTCAAATTAGAGAGACAATAGTAGGCATGCCATCTACAATTTTATTACTAGTCCTTGGTATGTGCTCAAACTGAATGTTGGTAATTTGTTGCTTAAGATTGTCGACCATGGCTTTATATAGAACCATATTGTCATCTTTGGTCTAAAAATGATCTATGACCTAATTGATGATTAACTAAGAATCACCACAAACTTGGTGATGAGATATGTTCCAAGACACTGCCTGTCAAAGTCCTATAATAAGTGATTCATATTTAGCTATGTTGTTTGTATAAAGAAAGCTGATTCTAAATGATTTAGGGATTATATCACCCTATAGTTTAATAAACAATAGGCTTATACCTAATCCATGTGTAGTAAATGAACCATTAAAATATAGCTTCTAGGGCTGCTCCTCAAGGGGTGTGTCAATGATGGTCATTATGGATTCATCAAGAAATTGAAACATGAGTGGCTATGTGTCTGTGAAAGGTGCTTCAACAAGTTGATCTCCAAGAACTTATCCCTTGATTACCTTCTGATTGACATACTCTATGTCAAACTCACTAAGAATCATGATTCATTTAGCTATTCTACCTTACAAAGATAATTTAGATAGTAGATGCTTGAGCGGATTTACTTTTGAAATGACCATGGTCTTATTATTCAACATGTAATGGCACAATTTTTGAGCTGTGAAGACCATAACTAGACAAGATTTTTCAATAGGTGCATAGTTATATTCATATGTGACCAAGGTATAACTTAGGTAGTATATGAAATGCTATTTTTCATTGTCTTCATATTGAGCCAAGAGTGCCCTTAGAGCATGATCGATAGCTGATAGGTATAACAAGAATGGCTTTCCCAACATAGGAGGTAATAAAATATGTAGATTAACAAGATAGTCTTTGAGTTATTGAAAATCCATTTGGTAGTGATCATCCTATTGAAATGTAACTCCCTTCATTAGAAGGTGTGTGTGAATAGATGACACTTGTGTGCTAACTAAGAGATGAAGCATTAGATTGATTAGATCTTACCCTACAAACTATGGAGTTACTTTAAATTGGTTGGTGGTAGCATATCAATTATAACATGAAATTTATTTGGATCGACTTCAATACCTCTATGAGACATGAAGCCAAGTAATTTGCATGAGGTTATACCAAACACATATTTATTTAGATTGAGTTTGATTTTGTACTCCCATAATATTTCAAATATCTTATGCAACACTGCTAGATGGTTGGCCCTAGTTTTGGATTTTCCTAATATGTCATTGACATAGTCTTCAACAATATCATGCATCATATCATGGAATATGATAGTCATGGACCTTTGATATGTAGGTCCAACATTCTTAAGGCTAAATATAATTACCTAATAATAAAATGTTCCCCATGGAGTGTTGTATGCTATTTTATGTTGGTCTTCTGGTGCTATTCTAATCTGGTTGTATCTTGAAAAGCCATCTATGAGTGAAAGAATATCATAACCTACCATGGAGTCAATGATCATGTTAATATTTGGTAATGAGAAATCATCTTTATGATAATATTTGTTGATGTCTCAAAAATTAGTATATATTCTCATCTCTTAAGGCTTTTTACTAATAGGTACCACATTAGAGATCCATTCTAAGTAGTCAATGGATTAGATACATCCTCCTTCTAAGATTTTTTAAAAATCTTTGTTTACCAATATACCAATGCAAGTATGCATCTTATGTAGTTTTTGTTTTACCAATTTGGAATCAAGATTAACCACAAGGTGGTATAGAACCAAGGTAGGGTCTAAAACTAGTATGTTAGAATAGGCCCATGCAAAGATATCTACAAATTCTCTCAACAAATCTATGAAGACTTTATGTTCCTCCTTAGTGAGAGACATTCCTAATTTTATCCATTTTAGGTCTGATGGAGTCCCATTATTTACCTCTATTATATATTCAACTAGAAGGGTCAAACTATATTTTAGGATAGTAGGTAACAACTTGAACTGTTGGACTATGTCAGGGTTCTCTGCTAGGACTTACTCTTCAAATTCTCCTAGGCATGATGAATCTAATTCCCCTAATGGGATATCCAACCATGTGATAAAAATATTTAAAAATTATTGAAATTTTTGATCAAATACTTATTTTTTCACAAAAATGAACTCAGATCTATAAACAAGTTCATTATTGGTGGTCTCTTGGTCTAAATTCAAATAAGAATGAACATTCCCATCTAATAGTGCCTGAAATAGGTTTTCACCACTAGACGAACCTTTATATTTAATTTTTATCTTGTCAAAAAGTACCTCAAAGAGGTTATCACTCTGGAACCTCATTGTTTTACTTATTTATTTTTGGCTAAGGGTGTTCACCTGCTCTCCAAAATAGGCTATAGGATCTAATGTAATTGAGAATCCTAACTTGTGATCTCTTAATGGAATATTATATCTAAGGCTTAACAAGTCACATAATGCCTCATCATTTTAAACTCATCAATCAATAAATTGGATTCTTTTTGGTTCCACTCTATCAATTGGGGATAATATAATGGAAATGGGTTGCAATGAATGACTAGAGTAAGGGTACAAATGACATTGTTATCAAATGGGTTGGTTTTAGCTAGGTCATTAAAGGATAGGCTATGATCAGACTCTACTTCACTATCAACATCATAATCACTTTTAACTAGTGATGATTTTTAATAAGATATGTGGGATCACCCCCAAGTAGTTTAAATCCAAGTCCATAAGGTCTTTCATACTTAGTCATGGAAATTGGCTCAATGGTTCCTTGCTAATTCGGTCTGAGGCATCTTCCTTCATAATTGTGATGCTCCATGATCTTATTGGGAATATGATAATTTTCACTATTATAATAATCATCTTGGTTGTCATTGTATAACCATGATTCATCCCCTTCAAGAGGGTTAAGTTCTAGGCCATATACTAGTACAAATGTGATAGGTCCCTTATCTTTGTTCTTTTGTTTCCAATGCATATGTGGGGTGACTTTAGGTCACCCAAAGGTTTTTATATTTTGAGGAAGATTGGAAATATGAAATGTATCATGGGTCACATACTCTCCTGATCAATTATCTAAAATGGTGAAATGATTAGAAGCTTCAGGAGGTGGTATGTGGTAAAGGGAATCCAAGGTATTAGGATCTATGTAATTATGTGATGAAGGATCAATACGTATGGAATTTCTTTTATCCTTATTATAACTTAGATTCATGTTGTAATGATAATTGTAGCTTTAAAATTTGGCCTCAAGATGTTTGCAGTGTTTACATGGGTATAAATCTCTTAGAATATTCACTACCATCCTTGAGTGGAAAAACTTGATACATTGGTGCAACATTGATAGGACTGCATGAATCTCATGTAACCAATGCCTACCTAGAAGCATATTATATGATAACTCAACATCAAGCACATGACAAAGTGTATCATGGGTCAAAGGCCCAAAGATAATTGGCAAGATAATGGTGCCTTATAATTCTCTTTCTTGATTATCACAAGCTTTGATGGTTATTATTTCTAACTGGAGATTTGCCATTATGTACCCAATAAGCTTGATGAGTTTTAGAGACATTATGTTGAGGCCTAATCCATTATCTATAAGGACACATTTCACTTTATGCCACTTTATATAAACTTCTATGTATAATGGTTTATTATGGAGTGGGCCAAGGGAAGACATATTGCTTTGGTTGAATGTGACTTGTTGGGTTGAAGCTAGGTGTCCAACCAAAGCTTGAAATTTATTAGGGGATATGTCACTAGAAATAGTGGATTGAGTTAAAAACTCATTCAAGATATTCTTATAGATTGATGAAATTTGTAGAAAATATAAAATAGAAATTTGTGCTGGTATATTCTATAATTATTCCATAATATCAAAATTATTGTCTTATTCAATATTGAATGGTTTATTTAGAGGTTAAACAATCAGTTAGATAATAGGTAAAGTGGTAGATGTTGTGGGCTAAGGGTAGTAATCTTTGACCTCTAAGTTGTGATTGTATAATCAAGATTAAATACTAGACCATTACTAATAACAAATGTTAAGAATGGTGTGGGACCAGACATGACAAGTCTCAGTTGTCGATGCACTCATATGTAGTCATGTGGCAAGCATGAGTTGTTGATATAAGGTTTAAAAGGGGAAGTCCTAGTGTTTTAGTTTGCCTATATGCACTCCTTGGTCAAAGAAGGATTATCCATATAATTTGGCTAAATGTTGTTGTTTAGCAATGGTCTAGGCTGATTAGTGCTTGGTCTAGGATTAATGGAGATGGTATTAAAACTACCCCCTGCAATATGACATACAACCCTATTGTAGTCATGTGTAACTACATCGTAGGTTTGTTGGTTATTACCATTCTGACCTTGGTTTTGTCCATTGTTTTATTGTTTTGGGTTTTATAACTGATTTTGTTGATTCTACTAGTTCAGCCTTTGATTTTGATATTATTGATTTTGCTATTACACTAGCTATTATTATTGTTATTACTAATTATTCTACTACTGTTGATTGTTATATTGGGGAAAGGGGTTTTGGTAAATCCTAAGAGTTTTATTGGAAGTGGAAGCACCATTGTCTAATTTTATCTATCCATTTTTTAACATATTCTTAATTAAATATTTTATTTGGGGACATCTTTGTAGATTATGCCTATTGACCTGATGATATTCATAGAATTCATTTTCATGGTACCAATTAGGATAAGGAATGCATTATAGATAATGCTTTGGTATAGGCCAACTAATCATATTAGTGGTAGAAAGCTTGAAAAATATAGACTTAATACGTTCTCCTAAGTCACTAAAGATATGATGTGCAGGCACATTTATCCTAGGAGGAGGGGTTTGTAATGGTAAAGGCTACTGCATTTGTTGTGTAGGTTTTGGTTACTATGTTTATGGTATTTGTTGGAGAGATTGTTGGGTAGGAGTAAGCTAAAAAGGTGGTGCAGATGATGTTTTCACCATTTGGACATGATGGGATTCAGTTGCTCCATTTCCCATAAAATTCCTATTATAGTTAAATTGCTTCGATCTTTCTTGGTTATTAGCTTATGCTAGTTATGATGCTTGTGCTTGAATGGGATGTTGATGTTGGCCATTTCCTTGATGGATAGCTTGACTTTGATTAGTTTAATTAAGATTGATGAATCTTTTATTAATGATCACTTGCTCAATCAAGAAACTTTTATCAATGATCTCTTTGAAAGTATGTGCACATTGTAGTTCTAGATAATAAGCTATCTCATTATGTAAATTTTTAGTAAACATAGTAGCTAATTGTTTATCTGGTAAACTATGAGTGAAATGGCTTTCAAAGGCTCTCCATCACTGTAGATAACTTTCAAAACTCTCACCAAATCTTTACTTTGCCTATATTAAGCCCACTAATGAAATCTCATGCTCAAGATTATAGGAAAAATGTTGCACAAACTTATCAAAAAGATCATCAAAATATGTTACTAAATTTTTGGGAAACTTTAAAAACCACTCCAAGGCTTATCCATCCAAGTTCCTTAGAAATAATTACAAAAGGTATATGTCACTATATGCCACTGGTTGACATTCGAAAAAGTCTTCAATTAAATGGGCCTTAGGGTCACATTTCCCTTTGTATTTGTCAAATTTTATTGGTTTGTATCCTAGAGGAAATGATATCTATAAATACTCTATGTTAAATGGATAAGAACACATATCATCCAATTTGAAAATTTTAGTCTATTTCCCAACCTGAATAGGAGCAATTGCATCCTTCATCCATTATAATTCTTAGGATAGGAAACTAGAAGGAACATTTTTTGAGGGAGAATATTGGTTTGGGTAGATGGTTGGGAGGTCACAAGTGGGACACTTTGACTAGAGTATGATGGAGATATCTGTTGTGGTATATTGGTTTGGTTGGGGAATGGACCAAGAATATGCATATGTGGATTATGATGTATTTGAAATTACACATTTGGTTGTGTGATATTATAGTTTGGGTTGGAGATAAAGGTTTGACTTGGAGGATTTTATGGTTGGGATGGAGGGATATAACTATACTATACTTGTTGTGGTTGAAAAGGGATATGCTACCAACTAATCAAACCTTGCTATTGAGTGGGAACTTGTGGACCAAGACCCTGTCTCTAAATTTGTGGCACATTTTAAACCAATGGTTGTCTATTAGGTACTTGAAAAACATGGGAGCCTCTTTGTTACATCAATCTTTATGGGGAAGTGAAAATAAGTTATAGATTTAACATCTATCACTGACCAATATTTGCACATTATTGACTAGTCATTACTTAGTTTTGGTTTGGCATATTTGTCTATGATTGAAGAGGTATGTTTGTCATTAGTTGGTGAGGTGGAACATTAGTTGACCCTAATTGAGGTGGAAATGCATTTGTCTTTTGTTTCATTGGTACACTACATTGTGCTTTCTTTTGTGTAATACTAATCATTACTTGTTGAGGAGTAGGATTCATCACATTCTATCATCGAGGCATGACATTGGCCATTATTTGACTACCTAATCCCTTAGGTTATACACTTGATGAATCAATCAGTTGAGGTTGGGATGTAGAAAATCCTACTCCTTATTATGATGATCCACTCATGGAATTAACTATAGGCACATGTTGTTGGCTAGTTGTTTGTGTGTTAGTACCACTTTGATTATGATTGGATGTTGTTTGCATATTGTCCACTATTTTTTGCTCATTATTCTATGTAGAGAAAGAAGACAATTATTCAATAATGGGAATATGCATTAAGTTATCTATCAAATTGGTTTACATGAATAGGTTAGAAATCAGATTCTCTTGTCTAATTAACCTATCAACATTCATATTTAAGGAACTAAGTCAATAAGAGGTTTTCTAATCATGTTCATTTGATTGAAATTACATTATAGATTCAAGCAGGTTTGATATGCCATCTAAATTTGATTAAAGTGGTCTTCCATGATGTTTTTTCCTTGATTAGATATATTAGGGTCTTGATACGTTATTTGGAATAGAGGCATAGGATTTCTAAAAGAAGCATATTGATCATAAATGACATTGTGAGGCACTCTTACTAGGCTTATAAAATTTTCATGGGGGAAGTCTACTGGAAACTTGGCCCCTAACTCTATGGTTCTAACCAAAATCTCATCTTTGTTCTCTAATAAATTTCACTCCAAAAAAAATGGATCATACCTGGAAGTCATATTAGTAGAATATGACTATTGAAGAACTAGCTCATCCATTGTGGGTATTGTAGTTAGTTATTCTATGGTTTATTCTTGGTCTTGTTTTGAATAAGGTGGTGTGTTAACCAAATAGTTAGCCAAGGGATCTTAGCTTTGTGTCCCTAATTAAGTATTATAAGAGGGATAAGAATCCATCTCATAAGCAATATTATTCATGTAGGGGTCTTGCACTATTCCTTCTTGCACAACTAAATTAATAATCCTTGGATTATACATGAGTCCACTATGAGTGTAGGAATACATGTTGGGATCCATAGTCAATGTTTTGTGATAAAATGTCAAAGAGTTATACAAAATCTAAAAATGACAAAATCTAAAATAGATGATGTTACAACTTGGTCTAGATTCATCAAAAGGATCAAAAGGTTTATGCAAACATTTGTGAGGAAACAAGCTAGCATGAAGAATTTAACATTTCACTATTCACATAAAGATAAGCAAGTAAATGAACCAAAAACCAAAATGCTAAACTCTAAATATGAATTGTTTCAAATAAGTCTAATCTAAGAATTTAAAAGTTGCTAAGTCTTTTGGCCAAACAAGGCATGTGATAAGACTCTTGGCTAAATGGTGTTAAAATCTAGACTTTGAAATAGATAAAATTTGTAACCTAATGGATTTGAAACACTTCTAACAAACACTAGGCATTTGATTCTTGGATATGCACTTGATCAACTAGGTATAAGGTATGAAACAAAAGGCACTTTAGAGATAGTTTATTTTCTAATAAATAATGGTATAAAACTTGGTTCTTTTGACAAATAAGCTAGAAAAAAATGAACAATATAACTATGCTAGACAAAAGATCACAAAATTACACTCAGATTAGTCTAAAAATGTAGGAACAAATTTGAACTCTATGCAAGAGGGTCTATGAAACAACATTTGAAATTTTTTGGGTAGCATAATGATTCCACACTACCCAAAAGGTGTGAGAAAAATATAGTTTCCCACAATTTTGATGACATAACACTACTTTTCTTGACTCAAAATGTTTTATGGTGCATAGACTCAAAGTGAAAGTGTTTAGCAAAAAATGGCTTAAGTCTATTAAGTGATGATAATGATTATGAGACTTAAATGACCTTTAACTCAAATTGGAAATTAATCCTAAGTTCCCTCAAGTTAAGTAAAAATGGTGAACCCAATTAATACATCAGCCCTATGAACTTATAAAGGTGTAAATTTGAATTTAGATTATAAGTGAAGGACTTAAAAAACTTTGGTAAAGGTCTAGACTCAATTGGGTAACATAACTATGCAAACGTGGATGATATGACTCCCAAGATTTTGATGAACTTTAAACAAGGAAAATTTATGATCTCACATGGGTATCATAATGCCTCTTTGTTAAAAGAAAATGAGGACCATGTGTTTTGGTTTGTATCATTTATTTACACCAATTTTTGACTTCAAACAAGACTTTAATCTAGGACAAAACTCAACTGATTAATCACTCTTAGACTCTAAAATGTCAATGTTGCTTGGTATTATTAGAATCCATCTATATACATCATCTAAGAGGATTTTAAGTGTTCATCTAAAAGTAAATTCACATTATATATTAGGGTTTTTACACCCCCTTCTCTCAAATGATAGTACTACAACATAGACCTTAAGGTACACCTTGCACCAACAATACTTCTCCAGCAAGTGGGGATTTGTGTAAGATTTAACAAGTTTCTAAATGTTCTAGGGGAATAAATTACATAATGATTTTCATGCCAAATGATGCAAAATAAAATCATAGATTTTAGGTCTGTATCACTTGGCTTTTTGCAAAAAGGTCTAGTTCTTTTTACAAACACTACATCCTATTGTTCGCTCAGTGTAGTGCAATGTCCAAAGTGCCACTACATCCTATGTGTAACTCTAATTAGGATCCAAATGAAGTAAATGCTAGGAGGTAAAACTCTAGGTCAAAGCTTCCCTAAAGAACTTACGGGAGGTGATGAAGTACCCTTCATAAGCCAAGTTTGCATTAAAATAAAGAAAACATGAAATAGAAAGACTTTAGGGTCATTTTCAAGGTCACCCAAATTTTGATGAGTTTTTTAGGAGTGATTTAGATGAATTTATTTCTAATCCATGGTCTAGGGTATTTGTAATAGGAATGGTATTTTTGATTCCAAGGGTTCCCTAAAGGGGAAAAATGGAAGATCATACACGCGGCATCCCTCTTTTTGCCAAACAAAAATCTAATTTAAACAACTAAGTAAATACAAAAATCTTGGAAAGCGAGTTCATTTTTAAGCCCAAATTCACAAAATGAGTTGGTGTTCATTTGACCCCTTGGTCTTAGTTGTAAGTTTGCAAACTAATGTTAAAAATACTTATTTAAGCACCTTAAATGTTACTTTAAGTACCAAAATAATATTCATAATTCATTATTAAGCATGCAAAAGGTGATCTAACAATGTTTTTAGGGAATGTCAAGCTTGGTCTAACAATAAAAATGTTAGGATGTCCTTTAGCCTTGAAGCTATTTTAGGTTTGAAAGAATGAACTTTAAGAAAAGAGCTCTCAGGTTTGTGTTTTAAGAAAAATGCATTGACCGATGTCAATTATATAACCAATGATGG
Source organism: Torreya grandis (assembly GCA_037957365.1). NCBI lineage: Eukaryota > Viridiplantae > Streptophyta > Pinopsida > Cupressales > Taxaceae > Torreya > Torreya grandis. The sequence continues at coordinate 2,303,526 of JARHVA010000444.1, forward strand.
TTACACTTACTAACTAGTGATGGTTATATAACTAACATTGATTATACCAATAGTGACCGATGATAGCTATCCAATTTATGATGGTTTTACTAACTGATTATAGTTACTATGTAAACTTATAATAAAGAAAAATGATAAAATAAAGTTAGAAAATCAAATTATAAGAGTTTTAATGATCCAAATAAATATTTTAAAGCTACACAATGATCTTCCTCATGTGTGGGATGCATCTGGTCCCATCGAGTGTGTCATATGTAAACTAAGAATTTGACTCAAGAGAGAATGGTTAGTATCATGTTAGTTTCAAAATGAAAACAAAATGAAAGAAACACACTAACTTAGCATAACATTTCTAGGCCTAGACACTAGGGAGAGCTTAGTTAACAAACATGAATAAAACACACAACTAAAATCCAAAAGAAACCCTTTTTTACCTTCCTTGGATGCTCCAAAATTCTTATTGTAGTGGTTTGCTCAGCTTGTACTCATGAAGTCTTCATCAAAGGAGGCTTGGCTATCTCCTCTTTTCTTTGGCACCTTGTGGCTTTGGCTTGGATTGTCTTGAAATAAATTTGGAATGGTAACACTAATTTCAATGGCTTTTGGAATCATTTGTGCATTATAAATTTTCATTATCAAGACTTAGAAATGATTTTCATGGCCTCTCTATTTATAGATTTTTGAGGATGTCTAAAATTAACCTGAACCATCCATCTTGAGATTGAGATGTGTGGTTGAGGATAAATTCAATTTTTGGAATTAAGTTTATAATTATATTCATCATGACATTAGAAGAAGGGGAAATTAAGAGGCATGGAGTGTATCATGGAAGGCATTGATGAGGCATGGAGGGCATGAATCCTGATATTTATGGTATTTATGGCCTAGGGATGTCTTCCTAAGAAATGAGGTCACCTAATGATGAAAATATTCTATATTCATTTCCAAAACAAATTATTCAACAATTTTCCATGGAATTATTGATTAGGCTTTGATTTGGATTAATTATCTCTTAAACATGTTTAAGCACTTGATGCACAAATTACCCAAATTGATCATAATGCCTTTATTGGTCTTAAATTTGACTAGATTAGAATTGGAAGGAAAGTTAGATGTGTTGGATCCATATTTTTATTTAGGATTTTACCAACAAAAAGTAACAAAGGCATATGTCTTGTGCAAGAGATTTGATAGGTAAGATCAATCTAGAGCACCTAGGTGCAAAATTAGTATTTTGACTCAAAATGATTTGATCAAAGTTAGTTGGCCCATAAATTACTTGCCCCATTTAATGATACTCTTGACAAAATTGGCACTTGAATATGTCAGTTTCACATTATTTATCATGTTTTAGTGTTTTTATCCTAAATTATGTATTTTGGGTGGAAATTAGCCAAAAGCCTAGTTATAGGTTATTAGTGGCCAGATTTAGTTATTCACATCTACAATGTACATAAAAAGTAGGTGATGATACTAAGTGGCACAATCTCATGAACCCAGTGTAAAGATCAATGGACATAGTGAAAGTCAAGGCCAAAAGACTCCTCAGGAGATCTACGGTGTACATTTGATCCATCTTCAAGAGGTATATGATGATGACACATGTCTAAGTGATAAATGGTCACATTTTAAAATGAATGAGTTGAGTGATAAGGTAATGCCACATGGGTATACATGTCATATTCAAATATCTTGTGGACCTAATCATGTGAAGGTATAAATTAATTATCCAAACTCAATCTATGTCACCAAAGCTCATATTTTGAACTTGCTTGCCACCATTAAAGCTCTATGTAAACCTCTAAAATCCCTAAAACATAAAAAAATCCATAAATTATCTCTGATTCATTATGTTGAACTGAGAGAGTTGTATTATAATTTGTGAAGGGGATAATTCAATTGGGATTATAGAAATAGAGACATATGGACATGTTTCAAAGCAATTAATTAAATTAAATTTGTCTTCAGACTTAGCATAACATCTCTAGGCCTAGACACTAGGGAGAGCTTAGTTAACAAACACAAATAAAACACACAACTAAAATCCAAAATAAACCCTTTTTTACCTTCCTTAGATGCTCCAAAATTCTTGTTGTAGTGGTTTGCTCAGCTTGTACTTAGGAAGTCTTCATCAAAGGAGGCTTGGCTATCTCCTCTTTTCTTTGGCACCTTATGGCTTTGGCTTGGCTTGTATTGAAATAAATTTGGAATGGTAACACTAATTTCAATGGCTTTTGGAATCATTTGTGCATTTTAAATTTTCATTATCATGACTTAGAAATGATTTTCATGGCCTCTCTATTTATAGATTTTTGAGGATGTCTAGAATTAACCTGAACCGTCCATCCTAAGATTGAGATGTGTGGTTGAGGATTAATTCAATTTTTGGAATTAAGTTTATAATGATATTCATCATGAAATCATAAGGGGAAATTAATAGGCATGGAGTGTATCATGGAAGGCATTGATGACGCATGGAGGGCATGAATCCTGATATTTATGGTATTTATGGCCTAGGGATGTCTTCCTAAGAAATGAGGTCACCTAATGATGAAAATATTCTATATTCATTTCCAAAACAAATTATTCAAAAATTCTCCATGGAATTACTGATTAGGCTTTGATTTGGATTAATTATCTCTTAAACATGTTTAAGCACTTGATGCACAAATTACCCAAATTGATCATAATGCCTTGTTATTGGTCTTAAATTTGACTAGATTAGAATTGGAAGGCAAGTTAGATGTGTTGGATCCATATTTTTATTTAGGATTTTACCAACAAAAATTAACAAAGGCATATGTCTTGTGCAAGAGATTTGATAGGTGAGATCAATCTAGAGCACCTAGGTGCAAAATTAGTATTTTGACTCAAAATGATTTGATCAAAGTTAGTTGGCCCAAAATTACTTCCCACATTTAATGATACTCTAACCAAAATTGGCACTTGAATATGTCAGTTTCACATTATTTATCATGTTTTAGTGTTTTTATCTTAAATTATGTATTTTGGGTGGAAATTAGCGAAAAGCCTAGTTATAGGTTATTAGTGGCCAGATTTAGTTGTCCACATCTACAATGTACATAGAAAGTAGGTGATGATACTAAGTGGCACAATCTCATGAACCCAGTGTAAATATCGATGGACATAGTGAAAGTCAAGGCCAAAAGACTCCTAAGGAGATCAACAGTGTACATTTGATCCATCTTTAAGAGGTATATGATGATGACACATGTCTAAGTGATAAATGGTCACATTTTAAAATGAATGAGTTGAGTGATAAGGCAATGCCACATGGGTATACATGTCATATTCAAATATCTTGTGGAACTAATCATGTGAAGGTATAAATTAATTATCCAAATTCAATCTATGTCACCAAAGCTTATATTTTGAACTTGCTTGCCACCATTAAAGCTCTGTGTAAACCTCTAAAATCCCTAAAACATACAAAAATCCCTAAATTATCTCTGATTCATTATGTTGAACTGAGAGAGTTGGATTATAATTTGTGAAGGGGATAATTCAATTGGGATTATAGAAACAGAGACACATAAACATGTTTCAAAGCAATTAATTGAATCATATTTGTCTTCAAACATGGATGGTCAAATTTTCAAAGATATAGAGTTTGTAGCTACTTAATTAAACATAGGGGATAAAAATTACTCAAAGTTATTCTAGACAATTGAGAATTAGGGAGTTATAACCAAATAAGAAGAGATAATCTTCCTAGTGAAGAGATTATATGATGATATTATGGAAATCTAGATGATGGGACTACACTATGCTGCTACTAAACCAAAGGTACTTCATTATATCGATGTTCTTGGTCCAATTTTTAAAGAGACTAGAATTGATAAGGGTATGTTAATTCATGAGCATAGCTTAAGTAAAATTGTATATATATCTCCTATTACATTTGAGTTCTACTACAAATTTCCTAAACCCCAAATTGATCTAACCTCCATTAGTTCATGGGCTAGGAAGTGAAACATGATGGAATTTTTTTTAAAATGGTTAGAAGTAAGTAACCAAGTCATTATAGATCCTACAAAAAACATCCTTGTATGCCAAGTTAGACCTGGAGTTAAGATGGTCATAATAGTGCTAAACGGGTTATATGGGTGTGCACATACTTCTTATGTTGAACCAGTATCGATCTCTATGAAATAATTAATCATAAAAGAAGTTTTGGTTCCTACATTAGGTGAAAATATTAGTATTTCCCTAAGCACATAAATTTATACAACCAAGAATAAGAAGAGGACTAGTTTCTACATGATGTCTTATCTATTATATTCCCTATGTCTAACCACCAAGATCCCTAATCAAAGAGAATGGTTACCCAATGGCACCAAAAATATATTGTAATATTATTCAAAATTGTACATTTATAAGTATAGAGACCACATTTAGTTTATTTGTGACTGCGCTTACCCTGCATTGAGTGAAGCCATTAATCATATCCCTATGATGAGAATAAGCACTTTAAATAAGAAATTAATTGAAACAATGGGAGTCATATGGCTTTATCCTAATTGTAATATTATAAGAATTTAAGTAACTCAAATGACCCCTCTCAAATTACCAATTCATGTACCTAATAAATTAGTAGAACAAGAGGTGGCATATCAATTATTCACTAGGATTGATGGATTTTGTAAGACCAAAATAAATGGACTCCTACATTGTTTCTCATGACAACTGGTAATACTATTTTTAGATAGTGGGATCATATTGAGGTTGCTTCAAAGTAAAGGTTGTCTTTCAACCTACAAATTGATGATCATATGCAATGGGATCCATATGGAAAGGTAAAGGAAAATTTGAGCATCAAGGGTATTTTGACTATAACATATGAACATGAACCTAGTTCATTTGACTTCATATACACTAAATCATCTTCAATATATGAAGTTGCTAGGAGATTAAAGGAACACAACATAAAACTGGAGTCCATATTGAATAGAGACTAAAAAATGGAAGATAGATGGCAGCTAGGCCCTAGAAAATATCATTTCATATATGTTGGGTCTTCTAAGATTACATCAATAGATACACAACTAGATCATAGGCCTCATGAGAAAATACCAAGATAAATTGCTTCTAGCTCCTCAACTCTTAAATCATCTATAACAACAAAGTAAGATTCACCTCAATAAGAGGTTCATATGATAGCTGTAGATCCTCATGAGTCTAGTGAAGATTATATCTATGACATATGAGATATATTTCAAGGTAGAAGAGGAAAAGGTTGAATAAACCAAAAAGGAAAAGGGAAAGGCAAAAGAATTAGACTTGATAGTCATAGACCTTCACAAGAGGAAAGCTGAGACTACCATTGTATCAAAAGATAAGAAACCTAAAGTGACCATTACACCACCTTTGGAGAATGTTAATTTTTTTAGCAAAGAGAACATCATATATAGATGACCTATTCCTAAATAGTTCATTTATGAACCAAGTTTACAAAATTTCCCCACATATCAACCATGGGCTATGGTAAAGACTACATGTAGGCATACCTATGCAATAAGAGTTGAAGCCATGGATCATTGCCTTGAAAAAATAAGAAGCAAAGAGATTATCTATTCCAATTAAATCAATATTCCAATCAAAAGTAGAGGTCATAGTCTCACATATGGCATAATATTCAGTTGGAATAAGATTTGATCTAAATACTATAGGTTTGTAAAGGGTTACTAAGATGTTGGTCATGGAAGGGGGTGAAGAGGTTGTGCATCAAAAGGTGAAACCTTTGAATCATTTAAATAATAATAAAGGAAAAATACCAAGGGAAGACCATACATTTGAAGAATATATTTTTGAACTAGCTCAATCTCAAGTAGAAATACTACAAGCTGCCATCAAAGGGCTAATGTAGGAGGAAAAGAACATGGAATAGCAGTCTACTTTATCAATTCCACGGGACATTGTCAATATGTTTAAAGTAATTATATATGATGCATTCAGTTACTTGAAAATTGTAAGGTATAAGTTGGATGTGGTAAATAAACAACATTCCATCTCTATGAATCAAGTCAATCAATGGCAAGCATCAGAAAAGAAGGTGAAAGAATTGATCAAGATATTGATAGAAAGATAAACTCATGAGTTTAAATAATCATCCTAGCATATTTGAATATGGCTATGATTATCTTAATTGATAAGATAAAGGATATAAGTAAATAGTCAAAATACATGGAAGATATTTCTAATGACTTTAAATAGTTAGAGAATAGAATGGTGCACATACTAAGGGGTTTGATCAAGGATCTAACCATACTTAGTCTTAATGACATGATGACTGATGAAGAGTTCAAACACATGGTTACTCAATTCATCCAAGAGTTAAAGAATAAAATATAGGGAGCTATAGGGGTAGATAATGTACCTTAGATATGTTTTTTTTAGTAGAAGAGGAAATTGGTAATACTAAAAGTATTAAGATAGACTTAGATAGAGCTGATAAAGACATCAAAAGGTTGGTAGGGAAATAAGAGGAATTGTTCATGGAGATAGTTATCAACCTCAAGTTGATTGATACACAACATGAAAATTCCATGAATAATTTGCAATAAAGACAAAAGGGTATAATAGTAGGGTTGTCTTAAAGTCAACTAAGTTGAATAGAATATTCTTTTGTACTAAAAGCCTTGTGAATCATTAGAAAGAATATTCTATTTTTTAAAAGCATGTGCAATTTGTAATGCACATGGATTATAGTTTAATCCATTTGTAAAGTGTTATTGATTATATAATTTTGTTGAGGGATAGTTGTCCTTGACACTTGGATAATTATCATTTGGTATTGACTAACTAACATACCTCATAGTCTTCTATAAAAGGGGTATTGCCATTTGTAAAAAGGGAGGAAGTTCTTAGAGAAAAAACCTTTGTGTAAATTTTGGAGACAGTAGTGTAAGCAAGGGAATGATACAAATATTGTCTCATATTTATTTGTGTGATTGTTATCTTGGCTATTTCCTCAAGTATCTAGTTTGATGTTTAGATTTGAAATGTTTTTATGGATTCTAGATGTGCATATGTTAATGTAAAGTTGTCAATTTGAGCTTATGATAGGTTGATTTAGATATTTTAAGATTCATTTCACTTTCCCTACTCTTTTTGAAGATGTGCAAACATAATTTTCTTGTTTGAGTAAATCTTTAAGGTGAATTTGATTTTCTATTTGCATTGTTTCAAATATCCTTAGATGTTTTCCTATTATATGAAAAGATGAATACTTTGAAAATTGCATGTCATATGTTGGTTTGGTTGCATATCTTTGATGAAATTCAAGATTTATCATAATGTCTAGACTCTGAATAGAAATATTATTCTTTTCTACCCTACCCTTCCTATTTTCTCTCTTTTTTTATCAGAACACTATTGTTTAGCTTTTCATTATAAATATTCATGCTAGATTAGGGTTTAGACTTTAGGTTTTGATTATTATTCATTAGACCTAGTTTAGATTAATTTCATCTTTCACAAATAATATTTAAGACCATGGTTTCTCCCAACAACCACTTACATTTCATTTTGTGAAATAGTTATATAGCTTGGCTGCTACTCCACCATAGATCTCAAGAAGATCAAAACTAGCAACTCATGCAATAGATTCTTTGAATCTTGAAATGAGACATATTTTAAACACTATGTAAACCTTGTGATATAATTACATGCATCAACAAGAGTCAAATTAGCATCAGAAGGAGGGAATTAAGCTAAAAATTTGTGAATTTGAAGTATCTTAGCTAATTTTAGTGAATTTTATTCAAAGATCAATTGATCCTTTGTAGATTTGTGTTTTGATTAGCTTAACTTTGTAAAGATCACTGACATTCATGGTTTTAGACCAGTCTTTAGGCTTATTTAGCTAAATATAGCTATTATTTGAATATTTATGATAAATTATTGTAAAGGTAGTTTAAGCTTTGTGAATTTGATGTGTTTGAGGTTAGTGATAACAATTTTTTTCAAAGATTGATTGATTCTTTGAAAATTTAGGTTTATTTAAACTTATAAGTTTAAAGATCACTTATACTCATAATTTTGGAGATATATTTGAGATAATATAGTTAAATATGTTTTTTTAGAGATTTGTGTAAAATTTACTTAATGTATATATTTGATCATTATTCTTTGCAAAGATAAGGTTTATACATCATATTTTGAACATGATTAAAAATTTACAAGCTAAAACTAATAAGAATAAGGACCAAGTCAAGGTCTAAGACAAGGTTACCTCTTTTTTATTTATAACTTCATAGGAAAACATGAGTAGATAAAGGTAAGAACAAGGTTTCTAAATCTCAACCTACTTCACCTATTTGGGTTGCCCCTACATTCAATCCTCATCAAGGTATTGCTTGGCTGGATGGATCTTCTATCAATGTGCCTAGTTAGGTACATGACTTACCTAGAAATATTGAGAAGTATTTACCTTCTTTCAGTCTTATAGGTGTGGTTACTATTAAAGAACATATCAATTCCTTTAAGGCTACTTCTAATTATTAAATGTTATTCATGAAGATGTTGCTTATAGATTGTTTCCATTTAAATTTATAGATGAAGCATATGATTGGTTTCTTAACCTTTTTAAGAATTTCATTACCATTTTGAATGATTTCAATAGTTATTTCATTGATCAATTTGGAAAGGTCATCAATCCTTGTGTTCTTTATCAACAATCTAATATGGTGAAAATAGATTCAATTGAAACCATTAGATATTTTAATGCCATATTTCAAAAGATGTTTAGTTTAACTATAGATCCCTATAGGCCTAATGAAGCTTTAGATTTAGAGATATACAAAGATGATTTAGATCCAATGACTTATGTATTTATAAAAAGATCTGTTGGAGTCATAAATATATTATCCTTGGCTTATACTAAAGCTATGAAAATTAAGATCAAATGTAACCCCAAGGTCAATTATCATATGCTATTCTTGATGTTAATCCTAATTTACCTATGTTGAATATCATACTAAATTCTAATCAAAACATTCTTGATTTAAATCAAACTCCAATTTTAAACCAATTACTTTTGAGTCATGATTATCTTAGTCAAAACCTAAGATTCCTAAATAACACTACAAGAGGATCTCATCCACAAGATCAAAGAGATATGGTGCTAACAACTAGTAGTATTACTCAAGTTCACAATTCAGAGGCACCTAAGAACAAAAATGACTCCATACTCAAAATGGTTCAAAAATTGAGTACTAATTTTTTTCAATTACAAAGACAAGTAGGTAACACTAAGGAAATATTCAAAAATAATTATTCATATAAAAGGTTCAATAGACATACAAACATTGTTAAAAATAACAACAATAATAACAATGAATCATCTAGCAATAAAAACATGCTTGACATGAACATTTGTGATGTAGCTTTAGATGATTATTGTAGAGTTCATAATACTTCAAATCATGGTGAATTATAATGCATATAATTTTTTAATGCATTTGAATCATATCAAAATGAATTGGATACCTTTAAAGTTGTGACTAATAAAGATAATGGTATAGGGATAACTGGATCTTTAGATACATCTAAATTTTTTGAAACAACTTTTATGGTGGAGACCTTTGATTTTCCATTTCAAGATGAGAATGAACCTGAAGATACCCTAGAGGACATTCATGATTATCAATAGTATCTAAAAAACAATCATTCATCAAACAAAATAAGGATCATTCAGCCTCTAGTCCTTCCTCCTAAAAGGCCCAAATCTTTTCCCTCATGGAAAGCTATTAAAGAAATAATGCAAAGAGAGGAAGTGATAGTTGTTCAAGATAATCATACACATGAAAAAAATCATGTATCTATTGTAATATCTATGTGCCTTTCTCATTTTTTTGAAAACTCTCAATAATCTACAATACCAATTATGGAGAGAGATCCTATATATTCTAAATCAATTGAAGAAGATGAGTTGCAAGAGTTTTCTAAAGAACTTGGAATATTTGATATAAATTAATTACAAGATGATATTTATTCAGAATAAAAATATGAGGAAAAATCATATTGATTCATTTTTGAAATGGATAATATTCCTAAATATGATGAACATTAGAAGTAGTTATACCATGATTTCTTGAATGAAATTAAAAAGTTTCAAAAAGGCAATGTTATTCTAGAGATCCTAAAGCAAGATGAATTATAACTTAATTCGATAGATGAGATTCCATTCTCTGCATAAGATGAAGATGAAGCAAGTAAAATAGATCAATAAATTTCATATGATTACAATAAAAGGAATATGTGATCAACATGTTTCAAATATTCATATTGTAAATGAATTTCATGTTCTTTCAGTTGATCATGATGAATAAGCATGTTGGGATAACTTGGAGAGATTTTTTGCAATAATTGATATTCCATCCCCACATCATATGGACATTGAAGAGTTTTTAATAAAAGTTACTATTTAAAATATTCAAATTAATTACATGTTGTATCCAATTTTGGATACCTATCGAGAAACTGAAGACACCAATCCAAGCATACCAATTGAGCTACCAATACAATTATTAAATGAGAATGAGATTAGTCATGATAAATATATAAATAAATAATAATTAACAATCTTAATGTAAGAAATAATAATTTGGGAAGAAGATGATTAGGTCTTATATCCATATCTTCTATCCATGTAATTAAGAATGGAGATAGGAAGCCAAGATGCATCATCCAAAAGACATAAACATGAAAGTGTTCCTATTTGTAAGAATCTATCATAAAAAAAAGTCAATCATGTTCCAAGGTTATATGGTAGATTAAATAGCTTCCCATTTGATCCTAGAGGAAGGATTGTTATTTCAGTCTTACTGTATCATAATTACTGTGATTTAGTATGTTTTTTATGGGGTAATTTGTTAGACTAGTTAGAGTTAGTGTGGGTAGGCTTAGATTAGTTTCCTTTCATGTTACTTATTTGTAAATAACATTTGTAAATATTTGTTTACTTTTTGTGTGTTTATTTTCTTTTATTTTGTTCCCTACTTTCAATAAGTATTTTCAAGACATGTTTTCAAGCTCCCTTATTCATCTAAATGTTCAAAAGGAACTTCTCAAATCAAGAATTAAGGTATGACTTTTGAACATTGGTTGATCATGGATTTTGGAAATTCTAAGCTTAATGTTATGATATTGAGAAATTGGTGAAGATTGATGTCTAGATTAATTGTTCTTTGGAAATATTAAACCTTGTTCTGATCTATGGTTCTAATAAGGATTGCATATGTTTGAGTGAATGTTTGAATTATTAAAGTAAAGTCATGTTATCACTAAAATAATATTATTACCTGGGATGAAGTTTATAACCAAAGATAATTATCTAAAAATCAAACATTTGACAAAAATTCTAAAAACCTAGCTAATTCTAGTTCCTAAATTTTTTTAGAAAGCTGAAAATAGTTTGAAAAATGTAAAAAATAAGAGCCTTATTCAAAATGAAAAATATTTCTAAGAAAAGGTGATCCAGGTAATTTCCACTAGGGATATGAACTCCTAGATGGTAGTGGAACAAGGCCTTGAGTGAGACCAAAGGTATCTCTATCGGGGTTGTAGATGCCTAACTAGTAGAGTAATTCCCAAGCCTTCCATTTTATAAAGCATGATTCATCATGTATATCTAAATATGTTATAAGTCTGTTAGTGATTAAAGTCATGAAATCTATAAGTTATTATCTGAATCCCATGGCAATCACTAAATAAATCAAAGCACACACATAACATGACTAAGTTTTGATGTTTGAATCTAATTTTGCATTCGTAAAACTTGTTTTAATCATGAATTGATCTTAATAATGGTACTTGATCATGTGGAATGATTGGTATATTTATTATTTTAAACCAATAGTATCTGAGTTCTAACATTTTACAAAGTTTACCCTAGAAGTCACCATTTGTTGAGGTTAACATACCCCCATTTTTGAAAAATGAGTACCCTTGTTCAATTTTGCAAATTATGCTATGAATTAGACTTTCAAATTGATAAAAATTCATTATTGATCATCATGTTTTGATTTATATTTCATTGTCATGTTAATACATAAGGTTTATTTAACTTTATCTAATGTTACTAATATTTTCTTCTTGTGTTTCTATGTTGCAGATTCAATAGATCTTCATTGAATAAACTAATGTTCATGGTTTATGTTTTAGTGATTAATTCGAACCTTTTGCTAACTTTTGATTCCTAATCTATTAATTGAATCTAAGTTTAATCATGTTTAAAAACCTTAGTCTAAGTTCTTTAGCCTAAGTTTCTATTAAATAGATTCATATTTTTCCATGAGCCAAATTATTTCATTTTAGACCTAGTTTAATTTTATCCTAAGTTTTAATTGAATTTATTAATTGAGTAAAACCTTAGTCTAAATTTATGATAAGTGGTTATATATATTAAACCATTAAATTATTACTTTCAATATTTGCAAGTATGAAAACACATGGGATTGACAAGTGCCAAAATCTTGAGAGAACAAATCTAAGATCAACATTGAATGGATGATTTCCCAAAGTCAATAAGTCAAAATATAGATCGATGGAGTGTGTTTGATCTTATAAAATAAAATATATGGTGAACATGAAGTCAACATGTCAAAGGATCTTTAGATTGAATGAGATAGTGACAAGTTTCACAATCATGGTGAATTAGATACAAATTAATGGTTCATATTCAATTAGATGTACACAGAAAATATCAATAGTCTATGCTTGATTATGCATTCAAAAAATCAATAATGCACATTTAATCAATCAAATTAATATCAATGGAAACCATTTAATCCTTTAAAAGAAGATCAATGGCTAACATTAAGTCAAAGATTCAAAGAGCCTAAATTGCACATGATGTTACCACATGGTGCAATAGCATTTAAGTGATGAAGACTATTTGCAAGGTACATAAAAGCATGTAATGCTACCAAGTGGCACAATATCCTAAACCTAGTCCAAAGATTGGTGGCTATAGTGAAAGTCAAGGCTAGAAGATTCTAGAGGAGATAAATGGTGTGCATTTAATCTAGCTTCAATAGGTATTAGATGATGACATGTGTCCAAGTGACAAACAATCACATTTTAAAATAAATGAGTTGAGTGACAAGGCAATACCGTATGGGCATACACATCATATTTGAAGATATTATGGACCTAAAGATTTGAAGGTATAAATACATGATCCAAATTTAATCTAAGTCACCAATTCTTGTATTTTGAACTTGATTACCACAATTTAAGCTCTATGTAAACCTCCAAAATCCCTAGAACATATAGAAATCCATTATCTCTGATTCATTATGTTGAGTTGAGAGAGTTGGATTATCCTTTTCAAAAGTGATAATTCAATTAGGATTACAACAATTGTGACACATGGACATGTTTCAAATCAAGCAGTTGAATTATATTTATCTTCAGATATGGAGGGTTGGATTTTAAAAGATAGATTTTGTATCTGCTTCATTAAACATAAGGGATAACAATTACTCAAAGTTATTTTGAACAATTGAGAACTAAGGAGTTATAACAAAATAAGAAGAGAATATCCTCCTAATAAAGAGATTATATGATGATATTGTGATAATCTAGATGATGGGACTACACTATGCTTCTACTAAACTAGAGGTAATTCATTATATCAATGTTATTGGTCCAATTTTCAAAGAGACTAGAATTGAAAAAGGTATGTTAATTCATGAGTATAACTTGAGTAAAATTGTATATATCTCTTCTTTTACATTTGAGTCCTACTAGAAATTAGTTCATAGGATAATAAGCACAACATGATGGATATTTTGGCAAAATGGTTAGATGTAGGTAACCAAGTCATTATAGATCCTACAAAGAACATCCCTATAAGAAAATTTAGACCTATAATTAATAAGGTCATGGTAATTCTAAACAAGTTGTATAGGTGTGCACATACTGCTTATGTATAACTAATGTGGGTCCCTATGCTATACTTCATCATTGAAGAAGTATTGGTTCCTCCATTAGATGAAATTATCAATATTTCCTTAAGTAGACAAATATATGGATAAAAAATAATAAGAGGACTGGATTCTACATGATGTCTCATCTATTAGATGCCCTATGTATAACCACCAATATCCTTAATCAAAGAGAATGGTCACCCAATGACACCTAAACTGCATCTTAATACTATTTCAAATTTCACATTTATAAGTATAGAGATCACATTAAATTTATTTGTGAATGTGTTTACCCTGCATTGAGTGAAGCCATTAATGGTATCCCTATGATGAGAATAAGCCCTTTAATCAAGAAACCAATTGAGATAATGGGGAACTTATGGTTGTATCTTGATTTTACTATTATAATAATTGAAGGAAATCAAATGACCCCTCTCAAATTACCAATTCATATACCTAACAAATTATCAGAACAAGAGGTGGCATATCAATTATTCAATGGGATTGATAGAATTTGTTAGACCAAAAGAAAGGTACTCCTACACAATTTTCCCATGACAATTTGTAAAACTATTTTTAGGTATTGGGATCATATTGAGGTTGTTTCAAAGCATGGGATGTCTTTTAACCTACATATTGATGATCATAGGAAATGGGATCTATATGGAAAGATAAATGAACATTCGAGGATCAAGGGTATTTTGATTGTAAGATATGAACATGAACCTAGTTCATTTGACTTTATATACACTAAAGCATCCTCAAGATATGAAGTTGCTAGGATATTAAAGGAACACAACATAAAACATGAGTCCATGTTGAATAGAGACCAAAAAATGGAAGATAAATGATAGCTAGGCCCTAGATAGTATTAATTTATAGATGTTGGTTCTTCTATGCTGCCATCAATATATAAACAAGAAGAGCACATGCCTAAAGATAAAATACAAAGAGAAATTTCTTTTAGTTCCTCAACTCTTGAATGACCTATAAAAACAAAGCAAGATTCACCTCAATAGGAGGTTCATATGATAGCTCTAAATCCTCATGAGTCTATTGTAGATGCATTGAGGATGTTTTATATTAACTATGAGATAGATCGAAAGGTAGAAGACGCAAAGGTTGAAGAAACCAAAGAGGAAAAAGGAAAGGAGAAAGAATTGGACTTGATAGTCATAGACCCTCCCAAGAGGAAAGCTGAGACTGTCATTGTCTCAAAAGCTAAGAAACCTAAAGTGACCATTAAACCACCTTTGGAGAATGTTAATCTATATAGTGAAGAGAACATCATATATGGACCACCTATTTCTGAATGGTTCATTTATGAAACAAGTTTAGAAAAGCTACACACTTATCATCCATGGGCTATGGTGAAGACTACAGGCATACCTATGTAACAAGAGTTGAAGCCATGGGTCATTACCTTGTAAGAAGAAAAAGTAAAGAGATTGGCTAATTTAAGTTATTACCTAGTCCAATCACAAGTAGAGGTCCTAATATTAGATATGGTCTAATATTTAGTTGGAGTAAGATTTGATCCAAATACTATAGGTTTTCAAAAGGTTACTGATACACTGGTCATGGAAGGTGGTGAAGAGGTTGTGCATCAAAAGGTTCAAACTTTGACTCATTTAACTTAGAAGAAAAGACAAAGACTAGGGGAAGCCCCTACATTTAAAGAATATGTTCTTGAACTATCTCAATCTCAAGAAAAAATTCTACAAGCTACCATCAAATGGCTAAAGTAGCAGAAAATAACTTGGAAGAGAAGTCTGTTTTATTAGTTCCAAGGGACATTGTCTATAAGTTTGAATCAATTATCTATGATACATTTAGTTCCTTGAAAAATGTAAGGTCTGAGTTGGATGTGGTAAGAAAACAACATTCCATGGATATGAATAAATTCAATCAATGGCAAGCTTTAGACAAGAAGGTGAAAAAATTGATCAAGATATTAAAAGAAAGCCAGACTCTTGAGTTTAAAAAAATCAGCCTTACACATTTGAATATGGCTATGATTATTTGGATAAGATAAATGATATAAGTAAATGGTAAAAATACATAGAATATCTTTCTAATTACTTCAAATAGCTAGAGAACATAATGGTGTATATATTAGGAGGTTTGATCAAGGATCCAACCATCCTTAGTCGTACTATCATGATAATTGATGAAGAGATAAAACACAATTCTACTTAATTCATTTAGGAGCTAAAGAATAAAATCCAAGGCACTATAGGGGAATATAACCAACATATCTTAGATATGGTTTTGTCAATAGAAGAGAAAATTGGCAATACTAGAAGCATTAAGGAAGCCTTAGATAGAGATGATAAAGACTTCAAAAGGTTGGTAGGGCAAGAAAAGGAATTGTTCATGGAGACAGTTATCAACCTCAAGTTGATTGATACACAACATGAAAAGGCTATGAATATTTTTCAACAAATAAAAAAAGCTACAATAATAGGGGTGTCTCAAAGTCAACTGAATTAACTAGAATATTCTTTTGTACTAAAAGCCTTATTTTAGATTAAGGTAAAAATAGGTTTTGAAGGGACCCCGAAACCCTGAAACAAAGGGAGAAGGATGAAACAGTAACGTCCACAGCTGAAACCTTAAACCTACTTCAAAGAAGTATCAAAATCAGGTTTTACATGGACCTGAAACCACCAAAAAAGAAAATCAAAAGACAAAACCCAAGGTTTTACAGAGACCTGGAAACTCCATAGTAAAGAGGATACAAAAAACCAGGTAATGAGACCAGATATTACATCCAACTAAAAGAACTAGGATCTATTCTTCTAGTTCCAAAATCATCTTCACTGCTTCCTTACCTTTCACAGCAGTGTCCTGAATGGCAGTAGCCGCCGACTTGGCTCCCTCTTGCATTGATTTCTTTCTTGAGCTTTGTCTAGTTCTATTGCTAGGCCCCTCTAAGGATTTGATTCCCTCATTTGCTCATTTTCCAATGTTTACAGTAGCAACACATATGCTAGATGTAACCTCTTCCATCTTCATTCTGCTTTCCTTAATGAGTTCCCTTAGGTTGTTCTCATAGTCTTTGAGTTTTATAGGAATATCCCTCATCTACTTTTCCATGTTATTGATTTTATTCCAAACTGCCTCCTGGTTACCTTCCATTATTTCCATTTTCTTCTTGAGTTCCATTATCTCCTTATACATACATGAATCGAATTGAAGGATAACATCTTCTTTGAAATTGCCCAAGCTCATAGGTGGGTGCCTCCCGTCATTCTGCCTTATATCACTCCAATCTTTTATATTCTTTTTTGGACTGTACTAAAAGCCTTGTTAATCATTAGAAAAAATATTCTATTTTGTAAAAGCATGTAGAATTTGTAATACACATGGATTATAGGTTAGTCATTTGTAAAGTGTCATTGATTCTATAATGTTTTAGAAGGTAAATTATCCTTGACACTTAGATAATTATCACTTAATAGTGACTAACCAACATACCTCATAGTCTTCTATAAAATGGGTATTGTCATTTGTGAAAAGGGAGGAAGTTTTTAGAGCAAAAAACCTTTGTGTAAATTTTGGAGCAAGTAATGCAAAAAAGGGAATTATTTAAATATTGTCTCATATTTATTTATGTGATTGTTATCATGGTTGCTTCCTCAAGTATCTAGTTTGATGTTCAAATTTGAAATATTTTTATGGATTTTGGATGTGCATATGTTAATGTAGAGTTGTCAACTTGAGCTAATGATAGGTTGATTGAAACATATTAAGATTCATTTCATTTTCCCTACTCTTTTTGAAAATGTGAAAACATAATTTTCTTGTTTGAGTAAATCTTTAAGATGAATTTAATTTCCTATTTACATTTTAAAAATATCCTCAAACATTTGCCTAGTATATGATAAGATCTATTCTTTTGGAAATTTCATGTCATATGCTAGTTTGGTTGCATATCTTTAATGAAATTCAAGCTTTGTCATAATGTCTAGACTCAAAACATAAACATTCTTCTTTTTTTCCCTACCCTTCCTATTTTATCTTTCTTTTAATCAAATCACTGTAGCTTAGCTTTTCATTGTAAATATTCATGTTAGATTATGGTTTAGAATTTAAGTTTTGATAATTATTCATTAGACCTATTTCATATTTCACAAATAAGCTTCAATACCATGGTTGCTCCCAACAACCACTTACATTTCATTTTGTAAAATAGTTTCATAGCTTGGCCACTACTCCATCACATATCTCAAGAAGATTAAAACCAACAACTCATGTAATAGATTATTTTAATATTTAAATGAGAGATTTTTAAAACATTACGTAAACCCTATGATATACTTATATACATCAATAGATGATTACCTTCATCTACTCTTTAGACACTTATATCTCTTTCAAACAACCTTATAGGATTCTTCACTCAACTAGTCCTCTTCTTGACTTGATTAGGTCATATGACCATGTTATTAAGCTTCAAAATAAATACTAGATCTTCATAATAGTTTCACTCCACCTCTTTATTAGAGGTACAATCACTGCAAGAGGGGTGAATTAGTGATACAAGATATTTCAAAATTCAAATGTAATCCTTTCAAACTCTTAATAAATGACCACAAGCATTCATAAAGCATACAAGATGTTCATAACAATTAATAATAAATATGATGTAAGATCACACACATAACACAAGATCTATGTGGGAAACCCTCATAGGGGAAAAACCCACTCTCAAGCCTACAAACACATTGACTACTTGTCCTATAAGATGATCATAAACATGAGACCTTTTAGTGAATCACCCACTTCACAAAGAGCACCCACCCATAAATATGAATAATCACCCACTTCACAAAGAGCACCCACCCATAAATATGAATAATCACCCACTTGTTTTAGATGTTGAGCACCAACACAACACCTATGAAATCAAAAACTCCAAAACTTTGATTGAATTTCAATCTAATTAGAGAATACAATGTATAACACCTCTCTTTCAACTTTTCACACATACTCAAACTTGATTATACAAGAAATGCATCCAAATACCCCTTTTGGATAACTATAAGATTATTAACTCATATTCAATCTACTCTATACTTCAATCCATCTACTAAGCACACTCCCTCTAATCTCTTTCCTTCATCTCTATCTTCTAGTCTTTAAACAAATTCACATCAAGTCTAGAAACCATTACCTTGGTATTCACTCTTTATAGAGTATTCATGAATATCATCTTATAGGTTGGACAAAATACTTATCTTAATATTTATGACTTATATCATGCTAAGACAACTAAAATTCATTGTCACAAGTTGGCCATAGCATCTATGGGTCATACTTAAGCATCCACACCTTTCAATTAAGCCTTGTAGCCCTTATAGGTCTCATGGAGACCTATTACCCCTTTGGCACTTCATCAAGCAAATTAAGAACATAATATAACTTTAAAATACATGGATCCACTCCATATGAACTTTAAGGCATCTTCAAGTGATTAATCCCACCAAAACACTTTTTTTCTAAAGCGAAAATTGCTCAAACATTATTCTATACGTATAAGCACCATGAATGAACATACATTAAAATTTGGAGATAAATATATATAAATTTAAAAAAATTCAAACATTTTAATAAAATTTTATAGATGTGCCTTGAAGTTATCTACAACTTTGCCTTTTACACCATTATCAAATTCTCCATATATCAAATGTTGTAGCTTAAAAACTCATAATTGGTTTTCCTTCACAAATTTGAATATTCATGTGCATCAAATTTAAGACTCAAGCAATATTATAAAAATGTCAATACAAAACCCAAAATTAATGACAGCAATATAAATGGATAGAAAGGGTAAATCAAAATGATTAAATCACTCTTTTCAATATTTATACCTTCTCAAAGCTCCATTTCAAGTCTTGTAATTCAAATTCTTGAGCTTGTAGACTTAATTTATTAGATTGATTGTGAAAGCTTGATAATGGCTTCCTTGAGACAAAATGGATATGGGTTTTTCTTGGATTGGATTGATGAGTGTGATAATGGCCTACTTGAAGATATCTTGATTCACTTGTGTACTTGATCATTGAATTTTTCATTAGCTTGACCAAGGAGGAGTGTCTTCGGTTTATAGGTTAATAGAGTAAGATCTTATGGTCAAAATTTAAATTTGGGCCATTAAGATCTAGGGTGGAGGATTTTTTATGGAATTTTTAATTCCATGGAATCCTCTAGAATATATAATTTTAGAGGAAGAGGGATAAAATGAAGAGATTTATAGAATTCTCCAATTCTAGAAATCTCTTCATAGAGTTTTAGAGGTTTAGGAAAGGCTAGTGTAGGGTGGTGGTTGGGTAGCTAGGATTTTCTTGAATTTTAAAATGGCTAGTGGGATTAAGGTGTAGGTTAGTAGGTAATAGGCCTTGTTAGGGGTTTAATGATGGGGTTAATTAGTTTTTAGGCTAGGATAAAGGTTACATGGGATATTGGTATGGGTATGGAATTTGGACTAGGAAATATGCAATTTTAGGCCAAATTAATAAGAATTAGTATAATGAGTGGGTTGAGCACAATTTAGTGAATAATTTTTTCCCCTCTTTGAAATGGTGTTGAAAGTAGTTAAATTAATGACCTTTTAAAGGAAAAACTATAATATAGATGATTGATGGTTGATAAATGGGGATGTAGGATGTTGATGTGATGCCCCCTCGAGGAAGCATATGGGGAGACAAACCAATCTATATGGTGACTCAATAAAAACATCATGGGGTGGGGAACTAATGATGTTGATGGGGTACTCTTTAGTGGATCATAAGGATTCCATAGTTGGGATAATCATCTTGAGTGATAGGTTTAGATAGTGAAAAATTTGTCTAGAAAGTGATTTGGTGATAAAGAGGGTGATTTGATTAAAATTCAAGTGAATTATGGGTCTAGTAGCATGGACACATGCTCTGGAAGGCTCAAAAAGATAAGATGATGATAATGAGCCACTTATCGTAAAATCTAATATTTTTTTAATAAAGATATACTTTGGAGATAGTGA
This sequence comes from Torreya grandis, assembly GCA_037957365.1. NCBI lineage: Eukaryota > Viridiplantae > Streptophyta > Pinopsida > Cupressales > Taxaceae > Torreya > Torreya grandis. The sequence goes on from JARHVA010000444.1 coordinate 2,324,508, forward strand.
TAATGGATAATGATTTGCAAAATGTTGATAGGGATATGTTCAAGGTTCAGAAAGGGACCAAGTCAGTATGCCTTGTTATTGCATTTTTTTTAAGGGGGTGGGTAAGTCATGATTTTGGGATATTACTAAAGATGTTGATAGATAGTGGAATGAATTTAATTAGTTTTAGGGATAAAATGGAGAACGGGGGGCGGGGGGGTAGGGAGGGGGGTTGATATAGGCTAGGGGAGCTATTTGGGAGCTCATTCACACACGTCACTTTAAGAGATCTAGAGCTCAAACCAATAATAATGGACCACATTCCTCAAGTTTACAACTATGGAGAAAGAGTTCATGTACAATAGAGAGAGCCAGAGGTAGGGCCATTGATAAGTGAAATTTTGTAAATTACTTTTTTTTTACTTTTTGATGTTTTAGATAAATTTTAGGCTAATTGTAGGCCAAGAAAAATGGAGAGCACTATGGGTCTGTAATCCCAGGACTATAGATTTTGCCCTCAATCATGGGGTTGTAGACATAAGTGGTAGGATTGTCAAATTTGTGGAAGGATTGTTGGGGAAGTGGCTAGATTAAAATACCATGAGTGGGTAGTCATAGGATTGTAAACCCATGATTGGGAAATCATGAGATTGCAATCTCATGAGTAAGAAATCATGGGATTGTAAAAGGGGTGATAGGGTTACAACCCCATAAATTCTAGTGGTGGGATTGTAATCCCACTAATATAAAATCATGGTATTGTAATACCGCTACTAAGATAGTAGTGGGATTGTATAAATAGTAGAAAGATTAGGAGAGGGGATTAATTGGCTATGTCTAGGATTGGGAAAGGAAAATTAGTTAGAGGGAAGGTTAAGGGAGGTATTGAGTTAGGTATTAGAGGGACTTAGGGTGTTGGATGTGATATAAGATCATGGATTTTAGGATAGTAAGTGTAGGATGAGTTAGATGAGAGGATAGGTGAGGTAATAGATAAGGTATGTATAGGAATCATGTAGGTGTGGGTGATGGTAATGATGACAAGTTAAGTTTGTTTATGATACAAGAGCATTTAGGGATTCTAGCATCATTATCTTGGCATCCAAAGATCCTTCAGAGATGTGGCATATGATATCAAAGGAGTATGGAGTGTTGGAGTTGGTGGGGATATATGATTTACCAATGATGCCACCCATTATGATTGATCATGCATTGATTACAACAATGGTTGAAATGTGGCATTTAGAGACCAACTCATTCCATTTCATGATGGGTGAGATGACCATCACTCTAGAGGATTTGTATAGGATTTTTTACTTACCAATGATGGGAAAGAGGATATATTAGAGATCTTAAACTTTAATCGAGACACTGTAGTGGTTGAGTGATAGTTTATAGATTGGTGTTCATGATGGATCCATTGACCTAGACAAGTGATGATGGGAGGGGACTTTGGATCGACTGACCTTGGTGGTGATGAAACTTGTGTCTAACATCTTATTACCAGATAAGAGTGAGTGATGGTTTCACCTAAGCCTAGGGGACATACTTGATGATGTGATTCATGATCACCAAGTATTTTCATGGGGACCGATGGTGTTAGCCCACTTGATAGAGACCTATATCTGGGGGCATATAGGGGAGCACAAAACTTTGGTCCCTCATTGATATTATAGATCTGGAGCTAGGAGTACATCATTATCTAATATCCATTGGGTACATTATCAAGGTTAGAGATAGAGCATCCCATGGTGAGTAATAGTGGGAGTTTCTTTGGGCCATACAAGAGATATGGTTTTCTATATGGAGGCCTTTGACACTCTATAGCTAGATCACATCACTTGGATGCCCTATAGGGGCATAAATTTTGGATAGGGAGGTGAGGCATGCACTTAGTCTATGCTAACCCCATGTTAAATTATTTATAGGTGAGATTATATCATTGAGAGATATAAGCCTGATCATGTATAGTGATAGTTTTGTTTTATCCAGGATGTGCCTCCTCTTGAGCACATTTTTACATGGAGTGAGTGGGAGAGGCTTGAAATTATTTTTTATTATGATTAGGTAGCACAATAATAGTGTGATTCTATGTCATTGATATTAAAGTCAAGGGTGAATATTGCACATGTAGCCTGGTGGTTAGTTTGGGTGCCTAGGCAATTATCCTGACCATGAGTGGCAATAAAAAAGGTAGTATATTAGGTATTGGTAGTGTGGACTTAGATCCATTAGTGAGCTCACCAGTAGAGATAGGAGAGGGTTTAGGAGGTAGTGGATAGAGGGTAAGAGGGGAGGATGTAATGGATGTGGATGAAGTAGATGGGGATGATGGATAAGGACCTAATCTAGGGTAGGTAGGAGTGTAGGTGATTTTATAGGTACATATTCCATAGGTGCCAATATAGCCTATGATGGCAATACTTCTATAGATTCCTTTGATTTAGCTAGTAAGAGGATTGAGACCTTCTCATCCTCCCAAATTAGTGCAAGATGATGCATTAGAAGTGAGTCTATAGGTAGAGATCTAGACATGCATCATAGAGATCTAGGGGATTACTCAGGAGAGAGATCAATTGCATGCTTGAATATAAGGTGCATAAAGTTAAGAGGATTTGGAACTTAGGTAGGCATAGGGGGAGATCTCTATTTTATATATTTGAGTGGCATAGAGGGATGGAGAGTTATCCAAGCTACATGTGTAGGTGGTGGCATTACAAGGGTAGATCTACTAGAGGGATGCACATATTGTGGTTTTAGAGGCCCAAGTCAGGTAGTAAGGCACATAGATGAATCAATCTTGGGGATAGATAACCACTCTTTAGAGTTAAGTAGATAGTATTTCATGGAAATTAGACCCTTTATAGGCATATATCTAGGTACTAAAAGGTGAGCTAGCCATAATAGAGAGGGCCCAAGATGTAGCTAATAAGGGTTTGTATGGGAATGGGATGATGGACATGATGAGTTAGATCATGTCACTGACTTGAGAGGCCCAATATTATAGGACCCTCTATGAGAGCATGGTACCACTCGAGAAAAGAGTCAACTCATTTAGGATGAGTTAGTCATTGGTGCACTAGCCTTCAAGGATTAGGGGGTTAAGATCGCCACCTTTACCATAGCCATGAGATTTTTGATATTTTCATTGCATTAAATAGGGGATTATTTTATACATCTCATTCTTTCCCCATGGGCTTGATGTAAACTATATATGTTTTTTTTGACATTGATGCCATGTGGTCCTTTGGACCATATGTGTTTGATGAGATGTATATTATGAGGATTCATGATTTTAGATTCTTATGTTATAGTTTATGTGATGGACTTGTGTTATGATGCCTATGGACATGTGTACTTATGGATGTTTGTATGATGATGTTATTATTATGATGATGTATATATATGTTTTGATGATACAAGTGATGGCCTTTATGATGATTATGATTTATGGACATGCTTTGTGATTATTCTTATAGACATATGTTATGGTTTTTGATGCTTTATGTGATGATGTTTATGATTTATGGTGATTAGGATTTATGTTATGGTTAATTATTGAGATGATTTATGTGATGATGTTACAATGATTTATGGATGTAGATAATGGTGATTTATGCACATGTGTTATGGTTATGTTATGGTTTGAGATGATTTATGGATATGATGATGTTGTTATGAGTGATGGCTATGTGTTATGTCATTACGATATATGTGATGTATTTTTATGATTATTTTATGATGATATTCATGGATGGATATTATGATTATGATGATGATGATGTTTTTGAATGAATTATGATTTATGTTATGATTTATGGTGATTATGATTATGATTTATGTGATGATGTATAGACATAATTTATGGTGAGTATGATTTATGTTGTATGGACATGAGTTATAATGATCATGTATCCGAATGGATTTATGATTTATGGGTTTCTATTATGGAGCTTACAATGTATGTGATTGATGTTGTTAGGATTCATTGATATGTTTTATTATGATGGTGTTGTCATGATTTATGGACCTTATTTATATGCCAATGGTGTTATGATTTTACTTTAATGATATGGATTAATGTAGATGTTGAATGTGATGGTTAGATGGTTAAATGGGATGTTTGATAGATCTTATGATGGATGGATGATGATGTCATTTTGATATATGATAGCGCTTTTATGATGGATCATGTATACATGATGGATTATTTATATTGAGATATTTATGTGAGATATATTAATCTCCTACTTAGCTTAGTGATTTCCCTTTTGTAGGAATGCTCCTATATTATGGAGATATAATATGGGTAGGTTTAGGTAGATACTTGAGGTAATGGGTAATTAGGGTGAATAGTTTTTGGTCACTAGTTTAGGACATGGGTAAGGTTTGATTTGGGGATGGGACTTGTCCTTTTAGGACTATTATCAATCTTATGAGTATATGGAATCCATTTTAATGTTGCATCTTCATGAGATATGCTAATGGTCATGAAGAGACCATGACATCATATCAAAGATGCATGAGGGGAACTTTGTTTAAAAGGGATGATTCATTTGAGGATGATTCTTCAACAATCATCCAAGCTATCCTCATTCCCATAATAAAAATTTACACACACACACACATATATACAAAATTAACTAAAGAAACACTTTATTTTATACATGCCCATATGACATTCACACACATGCAAACATCCATGTTTTCCATAGAGGGATTATGAATATGATGATGATGCAAGGAGGGTTTCAAGATAGAAAATATAAAGATGGAGATGATGAAGAGAGAGAGTGATAGGAGTGGGTGAGCTATCCTTGGACATGAGGAAGTGACCAAGTACTACCTACATAGTCTTAAGAGACCTCATGCCAATGTAGTTCTGGATAAGAGATGGAGGATGATGATAAAGGGTGAGAATGATAAGTTTTAATGATGTAGTGAGAGTGAGGTGAGGGTGATATAGAAGCTATGTATAGACTATGGTTCCCAAGCATTTTAGTTCATAACAAGGCTTAATTCATAGGTCACAAAATAAGAGGTCAGGACAATCCCTCTAGGAATCAGAATCATAGTGACCTCATTGTTAGGATAACTCTAGCTAATGATAGTGGAAAGGATTGGTCAAAATGTCAAGCATGGGTGAAAATAGTCCATTATGATGTATCTGAGGCTAAGAGAAGACATGTCTATCATAGAGATCTTGTCAAAGGGAGAGAATAGAGATTATGAGTGATGATAAGGCTTGTGGATATAGATAATATCTCTAAGGATAGATAGATGACTTAGGAAGGTCCATCCAACAAATGGTCCATGGGTAGCCCTTGCCATTTTTGTTTTCTAGATGAAGATCATTAGTGAAAATTCCCACTTATTTGAGACCAAGGCTAGGTTATCCTTACCATGGAATCAGGAACCAATTATCACCATGGTACTTGACCAAGGTGCCAACAAGCTAGTTTTTCACCATTGGATGGATTTTTTTTGAGATTAGGGAAGAGAAGGTGGTCCTATATATGGAGGATGCTAAGATTAGGCATAAAACCACTTGAGGTGCATGACGTTCATGGGATCATATAATTATTCTCCTTCAAGCATGGCCAGTTTGTATTCTCTTGAGCTAAATTTAGTAAAAAAAATATAGGGGCCCAACCAATTTATTTTAAACTTTCCCTTCTTGTCTCTTTTGGCATTAGTATTTTTTTTTAATTTTCCTTGAGAACTAGGTGACCCACTTCAAATTCTCAAGCTTAAATTTTTTTGTGATACTAATTTTTGAGCTTATTTTTATATGATTGAAGGTGATTCAAGGACCTTTACCATTTTTCATCTAGGAGTTACAACTCTTGTAGGCACTCTTATTAGCATTTATGATCAATGATTATGCCCTGTAATGAGAGATGAAGAGAAGGGAATTCTATTTCCATGGGTAGTATAGCTTTAGATCCATATACCAAGGCATAGGGGGTGGCCCCTGTAAGTGTGTTAAGACCATAATGTTAGATATAATTGAATATTCCAATTGTGTCCTACTTGATTAATAGTTTTCTTCATGATCTTGATCAAAGTCTTATTTGTTTCTTCTACTTGTCCATTGCCTTGGGGGTAGTATGGGGAAGATAAATTCTATGTGATTTGATAATTTTGACATAATGCCTCAACATATTGATTCTTAAAATATTTTTTATTAGTTGAGATGATATTGGTGGGGATGCTACAATGACAAATGATTTTATTAAAGATGCATTTTGATATTTGGAGGCCAGTTGTGTAAGTGACATTTACTCTACCCATTTAGTGAAATATTCTATAGCTATTATGATGAAGTTATGTCCATCCAAGGAAGTACGATTTATTTTGATGATCAGATGAAGACCCCATATTAAAAAAGGCCACAAAATCATGATAAGATGCATCACCTGTGCTTGTGCATGAATAAGATTTCCATGATTTTGATAAGCCTCACACTTTCACATGTACTTGTAGGCATCTTGTTCCATGGTTGATCAATGGTATATTATTAGAAGGAGCTTCTTGGTGAGCGCCATTCCACTAATATGGCCCCCATAGATACCATCATGGACCTCCTTGATGGCTTGAGTGGCCTCATTCAATGTTAGACATCTTAATAAGGTTCCATAATAACCTCTTCGATAGATCATACTACCTAAGATGGTATAACAAGAAATTTGATGGATGAAGGATTTTCATTGATGGTAATTAGGTTAGGGGGAAGGATATTATCATAAAGGAACTAAAATTTATCATGGTACTAAGGAAGACTAGGACTATAAATAATGAAAATTTGGAGAGGAGCTAGTGACTGAGAGGAGCTAGTGACTGCTTTATTATTAGCTTGTGGTACTTGCTCAAATGTGATGGATTGAAAACTAGTTTTTAAATGATCCACCAATTATTTATATGGGAGTAAATTTTCATATTTTGTTTAGAATTCCTCATTTACCTATTTGATGATCAGTTAAGAGTCCTAAATACCTGTAAGTGCTGGATGTTCCATTGTATTGTAAGATGGAGTCTTGCTATGAGGTCTTCAAATTCTAAAATATTATTTGTATAGGGGAATGCAAAATGAAATACCTTAGGGATAAGATCACCTTGAGGGGTGACTAGAAGGATTCCTAACCCTGACCTATGAGTAGTAAATGAGCCATCAAAGTATAATTTATAGCTTTTTGCTTATGAAGTGTTCATGATAGATTCATCTAGGAAAGGAGTGGTAATGGTCTTAGTTAATTCTAATGGATATTTTACCAGTTAATCTATGATTAATTGTCCTTTTATAGATTTTTGATAGACATATTCAATGTTGAACTCACTAAGCAACATGATCTATTTAGCTACTTGGTCTGTTAATGCTGACTTAGACAAGAGATATTTCAAAGGATCTATTTTAGAAATTAGCTATGGTCAATTGTTAAGCATATAATGTTAGAGTTGTTGTGATGTAAAGACTAAAAATAAACATGCTCAATTAATTGGTGTATAATTTAGCTCATATGATATTAATATATGATTGAGATAATAAATAGCTTTCTCCTTTCCTTGATCATTATGCTATGTGAGTAAGGTGCCAATGGTATATGGTTTAGTAGATATATATAAGAGAAATGGCTTGATTGGAATTGGTAGAGATAAAATAAGTGGATTTTCCAAGTACTATTTAAGATTTTCAAAAGCTTTTTAATAGTCTTAATTCCAATAAAAAGATGCTCCTTTATTTAACAAGTGAGTGAAGGGATGACATTTATTGATGAGCTATGAGATAAATCATCTGATAGAATAGAGTTTGCCTTGAAGGCTACAAAGTTTTCTAAGTGTTTGAGGAGGTATAATTTTAGTTATTTCTTGATCCTTTGCTTGATCCACCTCAATGCCTCTCTTGGATACAATGAACCCTAGCGATTTTCCTGATGTGACGCTAAAAACACACTTTTAAGGGTTCAACCATACTTTATAATGTCGTAGTCTTTCAAAAATTATATAGATGATTAAAAGATGATTAGATCATAAGCAGGATTTACCTAGGATATCATGAACATAATCCTCCACTATATCATGCATTATGTCATGGAATATGATAGTCATTTCTCATTGGTATGTTGCCCCTATGTTTTTAAGGCCAATAGGCATGAACTAATAATAGAATGTGCCTCATGGAGTGATGAATGATATTTTTTTGGCCTTAAAGGTTAATTTTGATTTTATTATACCTTGAGAAGCCATCCATAAAAGATAACATCTCATAACTAACAATTGAATCTATGATCATATCAATATTAAGAAGTGGGAAATCATCTTTGGGGTATGATTTATTAATGTCATAAAAGCAAATACATATTTGAATTATGCCTTATGGATTTGAAATAGTTAATATATTAGATATCCAATTAGAGTAATCAATGGGACAAATAAATCTTATATCTAAGAATTTTTGTAATTCTTCTTTAACTAGTAGTGCCGCCTTTGGATGCATCTTGCACAATTTTTGTTTGATGGGTTTAGCATTGGGATGGACATCTAGATGGTCGAATACTAATGAGGGATCCAAGCCTATCATTTATTCATATCTCCATATGAAGACATTAATAAATTCCCTGAGTAATGTAATGAGGATTTCACACTCTGATTGAGTAAGAAATGCCCCTAGTTTCACAATCTTAGGCTTTTCTTCAGTTTCAATGTTTATTCCTATGACTTCCTCAATGAGTGATGGAGATTGATTTTGTAAATAAGGGGGTTAGTAGATTTTTGGCATGTCAAAGGTGATAATTCTTGCTAGCTTAGTGTCAATGTCTAGATACTCTTTTGATTGAGTGGGACTGAATGGGATTTCATCTAAATCTATGGAGGACTCTTATTCTTCTTCTAACCTTTCATCATCATCTTTAATGCTCAATTATTTTTTTCTAAAGTATGTTGATTCACACAAATTGATAGAAAATCCTTTCTTATGATCTATGGATGGCATACATTTTTGGGCCCCCATATATTCAAGAATAGCCTCATCATTATGAAACATGTCAAAGTTAGGCTCTTATTTGGTATCCCAGTCTATGAGGGAAAGATAATGGAGGTAGATGTTAATGGTGGAGATGGAGGTATTAAAAAAGAGATTGGTAGTAGCCAACTCTTTGAATTGACTACAAATAGAACCTATTTTGATATCTTTATCAGGGAGAGTTTGCTCATTAGCCAGGATAGAATCAATAATGATATTGAAAAGGTCATCATAATATGGTTTGTATCCTAAACCAAAGTAGGATGAATTATGTTGGACACTGATAGGCTCTATTTGACCATGTTCCTATCTTCCTAGTCCCTTTCTTTTATAATTCAAGTTTTCCATCATGTAGTGGACTTTGGGATAAATTTGTTTGGGTGAAATGAAGATATCATCATTAGGCATGAGCCAATAATAATATCCATCTTTAATATATTAATGAGATAGGAACCCTACACTCTCAACATATATATGCCCAAATTGGTATTTGATGGGTTTAACTTTTGTCATCTTAGGGGACCCATAGCTTTGGGGAGATAATGGAAGATGACTAGTGAAAAGGGTCTTATACTCATATTCACCATAATAAGTAGATGTAATTTTTAATTTGGTAAGATATAGTGTTGGGGTGGATGTGGATGTCAGTTGATCAAGATAAATATATTTTGTAATTATAGGACTGAAGATGGAATTATCAGTGTCTTGAGATATTGATGGAGTAGATTAATTCATTTGATAACTATGATGTTTAATGATTCCAAGAATGGTGACTTCCATTCCTAAATGAGTGAATTTGAGATACTAATGAAGGGTAGATGGGATGTATTGCATTTCATAGATCTAGGGTCTCTCGAGAAGCATATTATATGGCAGGTCTACATTGACCACGTGTACTAGGGTTTGGTGAACTATGGGTCCCATAGTGATAAGAAGATAAATAGACCTAATATATGGTCACTCATTGTCATCATATGCCTTTTTCATGATAAGATTAGGTCCAAGTGATGATTTATATTATCCTAACTTTCTCAAAAATTCCACATTACATAAGTTGAGTGTTGATCCTCCATCTATAAGGGCATAGGAGACATGGTGATGGGCAATGGAAACTTTAATGATGATTTGTTGGGAGGGGGATAAATTATCTACTAATTCCTAAAACTAGCTTCTACCTAGGTTACTAGGCACCTTTAGGTCAATAAGTACTTGATTTAATATTTCCTTATGTAAAGTGGATGTTTTAAGGAGCTTCATAAGGGAAATTTGGTTAGGGGTATTCTTTAGTTGTTGAATAATGTCATAAGATTTATTAGGACCCATTTGTATCTTTCTTATAAGTTTTCCCCATTGGTATGATGGATTTTGTAGATGGCTATTGGGATGATGCTACTGAAATGACTATTTTGTTATGTTAGGTGGTGATGGTACAATTGGCTATGGCTAAGTTAATCTTCAAAATAGGAGATGATGAGCTATCAAATATGGGGATCTTGCAAAGTTTGATGGTATTAATATAGTGATATGGTACATTATGGTAGTTAATGTAATTAGAAGAGGATGCCTAACATTGGTCTCATTGTGGTCTTTGATTCCTTTGTTCATTCTTGGGGAGAGGATCTTTATAGATACCCAACTATCCATTTCTTGATCAACTAGGAGTGGGCTTGCCTTCCAACTCAATATGACCCTTTTTAATCAAGTCTTGTACATAGTTTTTTAGTTACATGAAATTATTAGTATCATGTCCCTTTACTCTATAGAATTTAAAATATTCATCATCATGATACAAATCTGGTTTGGGTTGGTAATTATCTATAGGCCAGATTTCTAGCAAGGTGATCATGTTGGTTACAACCAACTATTCTAAGGAAATATCCAATGGGATCCCAAAGCTTGTAAGAGGCCACTTACCTATATGGGGTCTTGGATTTCTCTAAGGAACCTTTATGGAAGAAGCCTGAGGTTGTGGTGGAGGCCCTTTCCTTTGGATGTTTTTGACATGTTGTACTTATTGCTTAGATTATGTCACCCCATCTCTATTAACATTCTTATTTTTATTGAAGACCTTGGGTTTGTTTGAAAATTATATTTTTGTATTTGAAGTGTGCTTATTACAAGAAAATAACTTGATGGTTCCTTTTTCTATTAGGGCTTTTTAATTTGCATGCCCTTTTTATAATCTCATCAAAATTTTTTGCACACTGTAATATTAGTTGATATTTTAATTTTACATTGAGGTTATCCTCAAATATTTTGGCCAACTCCTTTTTGAGCATATTACATCTCAATCAACATGTCAGTGCTCACCACCATTACAAGAAATAGACAAGGCTTTCCCCATTTATTTGTTTTGTGTTGTAGAGGTCAATTATGGATACATCATGCTCTATATTGAAGGAGAAATTTCTAATGAATTGCTCCGTTAGTTCTCCAAAGCTTGAAATTGACCCCTTAGAAAGGTGCATGAACCATTCTAATGATGGTCCTATTATAATTTTAGGGAAGAGCCTTAATAGATAAACCTATTCATAGGCTACTTCATGATAAGTGACAAAATTCTTGTACATGATCCCCTAGGTCCCCTTTTCCTCTATATTTATCAAATTTTGGAATATCAAAATGTAAGGGGAAAGGGATCTATATAATGCTGATATCCAAGGGTGATGAGAAAAAAAATTCTCATATTTGTATTTAAGGGATTGGGACCTAGGATCCACCTACTAGAGGGTTTCTTTCATTATCTTCCAATCTTGGGTGAAGGTATGATCCCCAAGCATATTGATAGTTTGGTTATGGCTTCCTTGCAGAGTATAGGTATGAGGGTTTTTATTAGTGGCATGATTGGTATGGCTATTATTGTTGACATTGTTAGGGTTTTGGACATCATGGGAGGTGTTAGTATTATTATGTTGTGGGGATGGTGAGCATTGAATTTGAAGGAGGAGGTTGATTTGTTATATAAGCTAATCTAAATGATATTTAGTAGTAGCCTATCTCCTATTAACCTCAATGTGGTGATTAAAAAGAGGCATTTATTGGTCTCTTTCATCCAAAAACCCATGGTCTACTTCTTGATGAGTATTTTATTATGGGGATTCTGATGGGTAGATGATATTATTTAAGTGGGTGTGGTCATAATTGGGTGGCAAAGTACCCATGATTTCTATACTTCAGGCCAACACTTCATCATGGTTTTCATATAGGTATTGGTCGATGAGATTGTGGACACCATCATTATTTAGGAGGTTATTTCTATCATTTTCTCCCTAAGTTTTAGGTGTGTCACTATGAAAGTCTTCATATTCTTGATATGGGCCCATGATTTATCCTCTAGTGTTGTCCTCTTGAATAGAGCCTTGTCTTAGGCAAAACTGAGCTTAGGTTTAGATGACCATGGTGAAGGATTAAGAAGATTTGGTGTGATGAGGTGTGATTGAGGGTCTTTAAAATATAGGTCTTGGTTAAAAAATGATACTACTAGTGGTCAATGGAGAAATTTGATGGGTCAGGTAAATAGAAATTATCAAGAAACAAAGATATTTTAAGAGATCAATCTAGTAAAGATAAAGGAAGATGATGGGATAAAATAAATTTATCAAATAACAAGGGGACAAGTTGATGTTTACTAGGGGACAAATACACTTAATTAGGATAAAATGATAGTGATGGGTGCTAGATTGATGTCTTGTAAGGCTATGTTCAATAATAATTCCAAGTTGTGATAGGATGATATATGATGTGTGGGTGATGGGTGTCTACCAATATTTTGATATTTTATCTTCACATAATACTCAAAAGGGTGATGAGGAAGAGTGGATGGTGATATACAAGATGTGATGGAAGAATGTATGGATAGGGGTTACTACTCAAGATAGATGAATGAAGTAATAAGGTGATGGATACACACAATGAGGGATTAGGAAGGATGATATGTAGATATAGATGTATTTTTATGGATGGAAAATCTAATGAAGATGGGATAAAATAAAAGAGATGGATATGTTATATGGATAAATGGGGGTGGATTTTAAATTATTGAAGAGGTAGTTTTTGAATTCAATGGGTATGGATAGGGGATGAATAATGAAAAAGGATGGTACCAAATGGATGACAAATATAGAGGATGTGATTATGATATATGGACTTATATGAAAGTGTGATGATATAATAATATAATGAAAAAAATATCTATATGAAAGGATGTGAGGATAGGAGTGGATAATGGAAGGAAAACTATGGAAAGTGGACAATATTTACAAAAAGGGGTTATGGGATAATGAATAAAGGAGATGAGTTTTTATAGGTGATATGTAAATGAGCCTAGGATGTATGATGTGAAAATGTGTGGTGACAATGATATGGATTAGGTGAGGACTTAACTATAAAAGGGAGACTTATAGTGGTGCAAGGGATACATGGGTGAAATTATAATGAACTAATGATGATGGGATAAGGATAAGTAGCCTAGGAAAAATGGGATATTATGATGGTGTGGAAGAGATGAGGATTTAATATATATGAAGTGTAATAATATGGGGTAAATATGATATGAAACAAAAATATAGGTGGGGTTGGTATAGATGTGATTGGATGGAGTAGATAAGATGTGATTAGGATAAAATAGACAAGATGAGGACAAGATAAGATGGTTTATATGATTATCACGGCTATAGAATGAGGGGTGTATGGATGGATATGAGATGATATAATTCTAAGATTAAGATGGATAACGTGTGGGAATGACTAAGAAGTGGATAAGGTGTATTGTGGAGGCGCATGAGAAAGTGTGTGGTGATGCTCAAAAAGAATATGGATGGAAGATAAGTTAAAATAATCTCAAGAAGTTGGGATAAATAATGAAAGATAGATGTGGAGGGTGGGACTAGATAGATATAATGGATTGGGTGGTGGTAAGATGATATAAGGGTAATATAGATGGAGGGATGATCAATAGATGAACTATATAATGAGACATGACGACTTAATAAATAAATAGCTTAATGGATGGAAAATGGGGTATGAAGATAAAAAAGTGAGGGGATGGGATGATATAAATATAAGATGGGTGGATAAGTGGATGATTGGTGTAAAAATATGGATTATGGGGATAATAATATGTGATATAAGGTGGATAATGATGCAAAGGAGGATGTTATTAAAAAGGAAAGATGATAATTATAAGAGGCTATGGATGAAGGTAAATACTAGGTGGATATAGGTATGAGATGAAAATGTAAAGTAAATAGATAAAGAGAATGGATAGAAAGTGGATAATCACTACATGTGGGATGGTATGAGATATAAATAGGATGGTCACTATAAGGCAAATGGTGGAGGAATGTGTTATGGAAGTGAATAAAATTGAGGTCAATTATACAAGGATGTGAAATGGAAGTAAATATTAAATATTATGGAATGGATATAGATGAGAGAATGTTTATAGGATTGATGGAAGTATGATAAGGATTTAGTTAAAATGCATAAGGAAAGATGTGAGAAGATGATGGTGCTAAGTGAGATTAATCATATAAGGTGTGGGTAGGATAAGGAAGGATATGGGGGAGTGTGATGGTCAAAAGGGACATGATAAAAAGGTAGTGGATGCTAAGTGGTATGGGATGGGTGTAGAGACAAGGGACACTATTAACTATGTGTAGGATGATGGAATGATATAGTATGATTATGGGAGGGGGTATATGATGGTCAAAATATTGGTCAAAATATTAAAATTATTAAGGAAGAAGGATGATATTAGGATGAGTGTGGAAAATGATATGTGGACTAAGATAAAATGTTATGGAGTAAAAAGAGAGATGATGTGATATGGATAGTCAAGATGGGATGATGATGGGATAAAATAATGAGATGAAGGGATAATGATGGGATAAGGGAAATGATCCTATATGTTTTATAAAGTATGCACACAAAAATTATGGATGTGATCGACTTGGCTATCAAACAAAATGGGTCTTGTCATAACACATAAATAATCATGCACAAGCAAAATCCTAATTAGTAAACTATATGGGAGTGTAACACGATGTCCACACCATCTAACATCTACAAAAATGAGGCTATAGTCTGATGACCCATTATGAAATCAACTAAATTCTCTCGACCTTACTTGCTCTTGATGGTAACTTGAGCACTAATACTGACACAGATAATGGAACACCTATTACAACCATAGTCCCTTATTCTAAGGTTTACACAAGGATCTAAAGGGAGTCCCCTATATAATTGATGGTACATTGGGGCTTGAGTTTGTGTAGGAGATTATCTAATCTCCCTAGGTATATGGACTTAATAGTCCCTCACTCCACATAAACCTTTATGGGGAATTACACTTAGGCCATGATGATAATGCTATCCTGATTGTTATACTCTGTCAGAACATGGAGTATGGTTAACATGTGGTGGTGAAATCCATGACACAAACCCCTAAAGACTAATCCTTGTATGTGGTGATGAAATCCACATCACATTCTATCTTAAGGGAGGGATTAAATAAACAAGCAAGCTCATGATATAATTAATTAACCATTTATAATTACCTATGTAAGCTTCACATGATATGATAAATTATGTATAAACAATAGACACTCACACAATAATCAAACAAGAAGACAATTATTTATTTAATTCACAATTTAGTAACTATGATAAATATTAATTAAATTAATCAAAATGGCACCCCTTCCTATAAACACAAAAGTTAGAAATAAAAAATGGTGTCTCAAAAATTCCTCTAAGACCTATGAAAAATATTAGTTTTCTAAATTCTACAATCCCACAAGTACACAGGGTAATACCACAACCAAAATAGTCAATCCCATTACTAGGATTCCATACCACTAGAAATGAATGGAAAGATTGTCTGCAATACCACTAATAGAATTAAAAAAACTATAACTTAAGACTAAATTCGAATAACAATATTTTAAGACTTAAACTAATTATGCCTACTTATCCTAATAAGTCTAAAAAGTCTATAGACTATAATTATTCTATAGACTATCAAATATTTACAAGGCCTTGTATTTAATACAATTAATGATGATCAAAGGAATGTGATAATCCTAAACCAATCTTGGATATGCTATCCTATAATATTGCTACTATAAGTGACAATCTCACTATTTGTAGGGCAATTCCACAACTATAAAAGTAGCGGTATTGTAATTTTTAACCAAATCAGTAAAAATGGGATGCCAACAACTTATTTTAGTCTTGATAGATCCCATGAAATATAATGTTCTCCTATAAGCCAATGCTCAGATATCTAACATGATAGTAAATGAGATACAATGAGGAATATTTGCTAAGGTGGGTTATTGAGAAAAGATGATTTGACCAAAAGGTGATGTTTTAAAAACTTACAGTCCTCTATATCCTTCTCTATCTGATAAATAAAGGCTAAGTGTAATACTGATGGGGAACCAAATATTTATTGGGATGGAATCTTACTATTTTATGATGATTAAATAATACCGCTACTGAAAATGATAATACCTCTACTTACATGGCAATACCGCTATTCACAGAGTCATGGGATTATCAAAACCTACCCTTTGTTCCAATGTGATGTCCTTAGCTTCTTTCCTACACATAGTTTTAACAATAAAGAGAAAGTAGCATATAGAAACACAGAGTGATCAAACATAGTAGATAATATAGATTATACAACTATTTCTTGCAATACCACTACTAGAATATACGTTACCACTATTAGTATGGAAATATCATGACTTTGAGAGTGGTAGGATTATTTGATAAGTAAGGATAGTCTTGTGTTATTATTCAAAGGATAATGTCTTACCCTACACACCGCAAACAACACACTTGTAGAAGATTTCATAGTTAGCCTAATAGATGTCAGAATGCAAGACTCTTAACAGAAGCCACAATACCATCACTGGAGTTGATAATACCAGTAATTAGTAGGGTAGTATTTGTATTTATGAAGTAGTGGGATTGTTCAAACTTAAAACCCTACTCAAACCCATAACCACTAATTGGATAAGTTACAATACCATGATTAACACTAATAATATCGCTATTGCAATATCACGATTTGTAGGGCAATACCATTACTTTCCTGAACCACATAAAAAACTCAAAATCCATGCTTGATTTCACTTCCAGTTGGCCTTGCAATCACTTGAAATTATTATAGAAATATTATTATCTTAAATAAGGGAGGTTGGTCCCATCGTGGTCACCAAAATGTGCATCTAATTTAGGACTCAAGTAATATTATCAAAATGTCAATACAAAACCCAAAATTAATGACACCAATAAAAATGGATAGAAAAGGTAAATTATAATGATTAAAGCACTCTTACCATCATTTTTACCTTCTCATAGATCCATTTCAAGACTTAAAATTCAAATGCTTGAGCTTATAGACATAAGATGTTGGATTTCTTGTGAAATATTGATAATGGCTTCCTTGAGACAAAATGGATATGGGTTTTACTTGGATTGGCTTGATGAGTGTGATACTGGATTACTTGAAGAGATATTGATTCGCTTGTGCACTTAATTATTGAATTTTTCTTTAGCTTTATCAAGTAGGAGTGTCTTATTTTTATAGGTTAATGGAGGAAGATCTTATGGTCCAAAATTGAATTTGGACAATTAAAATCTAGGGTGGAGGAGTTTCCATGGAATTTTTAATTCCATGGAATCCTCTAGAATAGAGAATTATAGAGGAAGAGGAATAAAATGGAGATATTTCTATAATTCAAATGGATATATTTCTAAAATTGTCCAATTCTAGAAATCTCTTCATAGGGTTTTAGGGGTTTAAGAAATGCTAGTGTAGGGTGGTGGGTGGGTAGTTAGGATTTTATTGAATTTTAAAATGGCTAGTGTGATTAGGGTGTAGATTAGTAGGTAATATGACTTATTAAGGGTTTAATGATGGGGTTAATTAGTTTTTAGGCTAGGATAAAGGTTACATGGGATATTGGTATAGGTATGGAATTTGGGCCAAGGGGTTATTGTGACTAGGAAATAGGTAATTTTAGGCTAAATTAGAAATAATTAGTATAATTAATGGGGAGATCACATTTCAGTGCATATAATTCAAATTCCATTGATCAATATGTAAATACAAAACATCTGACAGTTATCATCATTTTGTGTCCCCTAGCAACTTTGAATAAATACGCTCTGTCAATCTCCTCATGAAGTTCCTAAATTTAACTCTTTAATGCTCATCATTGATCATTAATCCTTGTTTCTGAGATCATGTCACTTGGTAGATATACATGCCTTATATGCAAATTGAATATTTGACTTGAATTGTACCATTAATATCCATCACTATGAACAACCATGTGTCATTAATCTTCTATCAAATCATCAAGATTGAGACACATGTCACAATTACATGTAATCTTAGGAAACTTTGATACATTAGCTTCACATGCACTATTGATCTCTATCTAATAAGCTCATGTCCTTTGTTAGATCCTTATTTGGTCATATTAATTACTCATCATTAGATATTTGATCTGACTAGATGATCACCATATATATTCCATATGAAAAATTTGGCTAGGTATGGAAACTTATTGAACTCTATTTGAGAAGCCAAATTTGTACCTTAATAAATTTTTCTACGCTCAACCTCATGACCTACAATTTGAAAAAAAAGATCACCTATCATAGGGGAATCCATCCATGTATCAAACTAATCTTGAAACCTTCACACATATAAAATATGATGTCATCAAACTATTTACTCAACCTTGTCTGCCAAGATGACTACTTAAACCTAGATACTTATATGACTACTTTGATTAATTACTTTCACTTATATAATCACTCTAAGTAATCATAACATGCCATAGGGTCTCTATAATATGAACATACCATCAAACTATCAAAAACAACTTATTTATCATTAATGCACTAGTATCTCATACGCTCTTTAACATCAATGATAACTTAACATCAATGATCATGCTCAACGATATCTCCCTTTGTAATTTATGGAAAAATACCCTTATAATGAATTGTTAATGATTTAAGCTCTTTCATTCTAATCTTTCTCCCTGTTAGCTATCTAGATAGCACCCAATAGAGGTTAGATTTGTTCAACTCTGGTCCATACCTAGACTAATATGGGAATGATGTAAAGGCTATGGGATGCTTATATTTAGACTAGACCTCTAGGATTTTTTATAAGAATACCTCCTCATATTTTATAATTTTAACCTTTTTTCTAAGATCGAAAATAATTGGGGTGAAAAGAGTTAAGACATTTTCATATAGTAAAACCTATTCTAATATGTGGTGATGCACCATGAATTTGTCAAATCCACTCTTGAAATCAGATTATTTATCAAACTAATGGAATATGAAAGAACCTAATGCAATTATTAATATATTTTTTGTGAAATGGTACTTAATATAGAGGTCAGTTTAATACACTCAAACTATGGAGCAATGAAAATAAGGTTTGGTAGAAGACACTTAAATTTGGCTATCTACTATATCCTTGAGAGATCAATGCTAAGACACATAATATGACCTATAAAGAGAGTTTATATCACTTATATTGATATTGGATATGCAATAATAAGATAAAAATCACATTTTTATATTAAATAAACACAAAACACTAAATACATATTAGCAAATGACTACAAAATGCTCTATTCATTACTCCAAGAGGTGCTGAATATAATTCTAGTAGAGTCTAGTCATACCATCCTAAGGGATGATCATAAATAGATTAAAGGATATATTTATAGAAGAAAATAAGTAGGAAGGAAGGAGTTTTTGATCTTAAAAGGGAATCAAATTAACTCAAATCCATTTGAAATGTTCTTACAACTACCTCTATAAATTAAGCTCATTCAAACCCTTTTGATTGATTTAGGATACTTCAAGTGGTTTAAAAATTAAAATGATGATCCTTCTTATTATAATGGTGAAGAAAATTTATTCTAAACTTTTTTCTACCATCTATGTAGTTACAACCTCTAGGCTAGTCTATTATAATCTTGTCTTGTTGTTAATTGTTCCTAACTAGTTTATCGTGGTGTGCACAGTGAAGAAAAGGGGTCATTTTTATGTAGTTAGTCTTGGAGATGAAATTTTTAGGGGTAACTTATATGAATTTGTGGTACCCTTTGAAATGTTAGCTCTTTCTTCTAGAAATGGTGAACACAGTCACAACAATGAACACTACACGCTATAACTCATCAAACTAGAAGTCAATATTAGGCTCTAATGGCATCTCTTATGTTACTTATGCCTGAGTTTATCACTATATAATTTTTGTGGAATTAGAATGAATTTTAATGGTGGATCAATGACCCTAAAATACCCATTTGCCTCCATAAAAAATGGCTTGTTAACCTCCATCAAAATCCTTGGGCCCTCTTTTATCCTAATTGGTTGTCGCTATTTGAATCAGATTGTTGACATATTGACCTTTTCTTTCTCCATTAATCTTTAATTTTATGATCAAGAACCAACCATCAATCTTTCCATTAAATTGACAACTTTATCTAGTTTATGCCATACGTTAAATACACATTTATTCTCAAGATCATGTTGTTAGTTTGTCAACTCATGTACTTATGCCATGTGTTAATCTCTTGAGATCCTTAAATTTTTAACCCATCTTTCACAATTTGATCAAAATGTATGATCGAGTGAGGATCTTTAGATCTATTGGGACCCACTTTTTAAACCTAAATGACTAACTTATAATCTTAAAATTGATTTCTATGCTCTCGTCAAATGATGTTTGTGAAGCCATCATTAACATTCATGTGACCATCAAATTTAAGCTCCAATGGATTTCTCTTTACTATATTTTAAAGTTGATGTCTGTGTGACCATCAAATACATTTGTGATCCAATCAAATGATAAGAATGTGGATATAAATTTTAAGTTCTAGTGGTCTTTTTTAAATTATTTGATTATTTATTGGATCTTAAATTTGATGTTAGCATGAATGTTTCACTCTATAAGTCCATATTCAAAAAGCTTATAACTTGAGCCAAAAAGTGTACGCAAGCATGAAATGTTTTGAGGATGATCCTAGCATATATAAATACAATTTCATGTGAACCACTAGTCACACAAGGCTTTTGAGTAAAGATTTTAAATTCACAAGTTGGTTGGTCTATTTATTCCTACGTGACATCCTAGTGATGGTATAGTAAAAAATGTCTAAGTTAGAAACTTAGTGAATTTTATCTGAAGAACCAACTTTAAACATGCATAAGTTTTATTATGCTTAGATGCATGGCCTAAAACTTAGTAAATTCTAACTAGAGACTAAGCTGAACAAACCCATGTGACCATTATCTCTTGAGACTACTATAAATGTAAGATATATCATTATCAAACTACCCATTCATCTTTATTTGAGATTCTTTGCAAAATGGCTAAGTATGGAAACTTAGTGAAACTACCTGAGAGGCCAATTTTAAGCCTTCATATATTTTAATGCATTCCATCAAATGACATAAAAATTGGTGTATATGTTCTTAGGACTAATGTGAACATACACATATGACCAATTATTATTTACTCATCCATACATGGCAATGACGGTATCAACAAACTGCCTACTCAAAATTTCTACCACTAGCACAAAATGTCTAGAGAAACACAATAAAGAATTATATGAATTCTATGCACCTATAATTAATTTCAATAACTCTTGACATCTCATGGGGTCTCTAAAACTCTAGTCATGTCCTTAAAAATTAATAAATTACACTTTAAATGAACTTAAGTATTTCAAAAGTTTTACAAGTTGTATGATCCCTTAGGTCATTTCATTCCATCTATAACTTGCTCAAATATTTCTCCATTTTTGATCTTTAGGACATTAAAATATATTTAGGTATAAACTTGGTATGTGGGATAACATGTCCAACATTTTTAGTGACTCAACTAGCTTAACCAACTTCCTGGTCATGGAACCCATACATTGATTAAGTTTGCTTATGATGACTAATCAAATGAAAATATACTTACAAAGAGACTATACTTTACTTCTAGAAACACTTTTTGGAATAATGAGGAGAAAATAAAAAAAATTAAATAAATTATAAATCAAAAAACTAAATAGAAAATAAAATAACTAAGCAACAATGTGCAAAAGCACTTGTGGGAAAAGATAGACCTATCTATCTATGTACAAGGGGCAAGATGAAAAACTAGTACCATAACTTAAGATACCTCCCATTGATAGGTATGGGAAGGATATATCCATTTAATATGGAAAGCTTAAAGACATTTCTATCTTTGTAACTTGTGATGACATAGGGTCCACTCTAAAGGTTATAAAACTTGGAGTATTTTCATGGTTTTACAAGGTCCTCATCCCATTTGAGGATTATGTCACCTTATTGAAATGTCTTTGAGGAAGCTCTTTTGTCAAATGACTTATTCATTTGGTTCTAGTTAGATCTAATGGTATTCATGGAATCATCCCTTATTTCCTCTAACTCTCTCAATTCATTCATCCTGACCTCCATTGCATCAATTTTTAGAAGCTTTAGTTGGTGTGCAAGCTCAAAAGTTGGAAGCTCCAATTAAATTGGAAGAATTGCTTCTATTTCATAGACTAAGAGATATGGTGAATGGATAGTGGATTTATTTGGGGTGGTCCTATCACCCCATAAGGCATTATTCAATTTTGAATGCTAAGATCTTTGATTATCTTCATTGTTCTCTTGATAATCTAAATCAGGTTCTTATTAGTGGCCTCAGCTAGTCCATTATCCTATGGATAGTAATTTTAGGAATATTTTAGATAGATAGCTTGCTCAAGATATCACTCACGTATCTTTATACTACTAAATGCCAATGAATTATCTAATATTATAGTGGAAGGTGCTCCAAAATGGGTGACTAGACTCTCATAGAACTCAAGCACAAATTTATCATTTACTTCTTTCAAGGGAGATACTTGCACCCAACTGGTGAAGTAATCTATAGCTATCAAGACCCACTTATGGCTAAAATTTGATGGAAGATAAATCATGCCAATGAAGTCTAAGTCCCATTACATGAAATTCTATTTAACCCAAATAGGCTTTAGTTGTATAACATCTAGATTTTATTTCCCTACAAATATTGCATATTTTTCACACTTCCTAACCCATGCATGTGAATCTATGAATACATTGGGCCAAAAATAGCTAGATCTAATGATATTTTTAGCTATGGTCTTGGATTAAAAATGGTCTTGGAAAGGACTATCATGAAATTTATTGAGAAGCTTATCATATTGGTTAGTTTCAACACATCTTAAGTGCATACCTCTAATATCTTTCTTAAACAATAGTCCATTAATCAAAATGTATGGCAATGACTGCAACCTAAAGTGTCTTCTTTTTGTTTAATTGAAACCCATTAGATAATCTCCTATTTGAATAAATCTATAAATATTCTATGTCCAACTTGTAAGAGTATTTTCATGCCCATGTTGAGTATCTTGAATTACCAAAACTATCTCTTTTTCTTCTCTCACATATTATACAAGATGTTCACACATGTTTCTATACAAGATTTCACTTTTTACATTCAAGAAAGGAAAGATGAGAAACTAAGAAGAATGGACGAGGGTTTGTACGTACTCGGATTGTAGACATGCGCACCAGAATTCAAATTATAATAAGAACTCCTCTTTGGTTGTGGAGGATGACACCTAAAAGGGAAAGACACTAAAAATGAAAAATGTTAGATGACAAAAGGGTGGACTGCCAAGCAAGAGCTTGGTCCTAGAAGCGCAAAGGCTTCTTGGAAGATGACAGTCCACTGTTAAAAATAGAATGCTGATCAGAAATAGAAAGTGATAAATGATGAAAAATAGAAAGAAAGAACTTAAGGCAAATGCATACCTGCTTAGCAACAATCTACTTTGCACAGTCACTGACATCGGTGGTATTGCCGCGTCGGTCAGGTAAGGTCACTGATGTCAGTTAGTCTACCGACATCGATAGGGGAAATGGACGAGGTCAGCTGGGGTAGTAGTCTTATACAGGGTCTTATTAGGTTAAAGGCTGGTTTCTAGTCTATAAAATGGACTGTGGTCTCATCTGAGGGTCAGGGAGGTCTATTTAGAGGTCTGAGAGATTGCCTAGAGGTTTGAGGGACTTGTTTTGGGTCTGAGGGACTGAGAATGTTGTCTGGGAAAGTGACTGGTTGGGAACTAGAAGCACAAAGGTGAATGAATGAGAGGTAGGGGTCTGAGAAGGCCTTTCAGCCTCTCAGGGAAAGGATAGGGAAGGTCTTGGCAGTGGTTAGCTAAATAGATAGATTAAACAAGAAATGAAATGGAAAAAAAAACTGTGCTTACCTCTTGCTTGCTGATTGAAGAATGGAAAAACTTGTTGTCGGAGCTGTTGAAGGACCTATAAATGGAGCTGTTCCTACAAGATGTCTGTAGCTATTGGTGTTGTTTTACGAGTGGGAGAAGAAGAAAATATGAATGCAAAAGCATCAAGAGAATTCTATTCATGGGGGGGGAGAATGGTTGTAGAAAATGGTTTTGAAGGTTGCCGACGGTGGTAGAATCACCAACGTTGGCCGCATAATGATCGACGTCAGCGGTTGAAGAATGGGAATAGAGGCTAAAATTAGCCTCTATCCATTCTTGCATGCTACCGAGTCAAGGGGCCATGGGAAAATGGTTGAGGAAGGCATAAATGGACGCGAGAGGAAGGATAAAGGGGAGATTTTGGCTATAAAGGCTAGGAGAGAGGTGGGTGCATCCAAGGAGGGGATCCAAGGTGGCATGGGTGAGGTGGAAAGGGGGAGCAAATTAAAATGTTTATTTATTTTAATTTTAAAAATGGAGGGGACTAGGACAAGTGCTAGGACATAGACCAAGGGGGCCAAGGGGGGATGACAACCTAGGGGGTAGACACGATTTCAGTGTCTACATTTGCCCCTTTTTATCTTGTTGGTTGTTCTTGATGAACTACAAGATAAAAATAGGAGTTGATTGCCCCAGGTATGGGATGAGGTGTTCCCCCCTCAAAGTGAGAGTCGAGGGAAGGGAACTTGAGCTTGAGTGATGATTTGATAGAGAGATGGATAGAGAGAGGGTGAGTGTGAATGCTGAAATAGTCGTGATTGCACGTATACCACTTCACAAGATGGTCAGGTCAAATTGTCACAGGTTGAGGGTTGAGGAGTGCCAAAAGTGAAATAACTAGGCCCCAACATTTGGTCATAGTTGATCAAGTTATTCAATCTAAGCTGAAGCTCCAATGGTCATCATGTTCCAGGTATCCCAGGCTTAGGAAGTGCTCCTAGAAACACGAAAATGCCACAAGTAGTGGGGATCAACCGGCTGGCGATCCTATACTTGTGAGGGTCAAAAATATGGGTTATGCACAATTTGCTAACCATTCATGAGGTAGCATACATGCAAAAACAACCAAGGCAACATTTGTCATGGAAGTGATTGTGGTCAGAGGAGATGGTCATGATCTCCAAGGTCTGGTGGTCGAGGCGGGCAGAGGCAAAAGTGATCTCAAGGGTACCCCAGGAGGCCAAGAGGACTTCTACTATGAAAGCTAACTGATTAGGGGCATGATTTTGGGGCAATGAATAAAAATTGGAGGGCTAAAAGGCACTGACATTAGTGATAAAATTGAAATTAGTGGCCAAAAATTACTGATGTCAGTAGAAATATGTTGACGTCGGCGGCCTAGGGCACAGATATGTCGACGTTGATGGCCTGCCAAATCTAACAAAACTAGATTGGTAGCCCACCAAAAGTCATTTGCTACTTGTTGACTAGGAGAAAAAAGAGCTCTAGAGTTTAATTGAGTGAAAGTGACACAGAGTTGATTGAGTGAGCACGCTGAGATGGTAGATAGGCATTGGTGGAGAGAGGGAGCGAGTTGGAGAGTGATTGGAGGCTGCAGAGGCATTTGTGGGCCAGGTGAAGTGTGAGGGCAGAGAGACATAGTAGAGATGGTAGAGGGGAGTAGAGGACCCACGGTAGGTCCACCACTAGTGACACCTATCGTGCCACCATGCTAATGATGCCGAGACAAGGTAGGAGGCCCTAATGAGCTCAATTGGTTGATTTTAGCTTTTGATTTGTTTTTGAAATTTTAATTGTTTTAGGCAGAAATTGAGGGGGGAGGGTAGCTAAGAAGGTGGGTGGGGGTTATAGAATGGGTTTGGAGGAATTTAGGAGGGATTAGGGGTGAAAGGGGGGCTAAAATGGGGAAGCCCTAATTTTAGGGCTCACCTCGTTCGGCTTTAGGGTTGAACCAATTGTTGACATCGGCAGATTCATCGGCATCGATCGACCAGTGGCTAGCATCAGTCACTTTGTTGTCAATGTCGATTACTATGTGACAGATGTTGGTTATGTAAGTGTCATTGTTGGCATGTGAACCGATGTCAATTGCTACCTGGTTAGAAGGATGGTTAGAAAATTTCCAAGTCAAGGGGTTAGAGCTACACCAAGGGCTTCCCACGTGTCAGGATAGCCAAAAATGGTCAAGTAGAAGGTCAAGTAGATAGATGAAAGGGAAAATGGTTGGGTTAGGGAAGAAGAGTCATGGGGATTGAGAGTTGCATTGACATGGGTTTGATTGGTTGGATGAAGGCAAGGTAGACGTTGATGATGTGAGATCAGTTGCTGACATTGCTGATGCAGATGCATCGAGACATCACTAGAGAGGAGTGGGCACAGATGAGCGCAGTGGGACTCAGTGAGCTGCGACAATACTATCGGGTGGCAAGGGATGTGAGACTGATGGTGGCTCTGATCAAGCGGTGGGATCACTCCACCAACACCTTCCACTTATCGATAGGGGAGATGACAGTGACGGTCCAGGACATATACCAAATTTTGTGACTATCGGTACATGGAGTAAACCTATATGCATGCTTGAGAGAGGTGCATGATATACATATGGTTACATTATTTGGAGAGCATGTAGCTGAGGTGAGTTATCACTCAGCTAGTTTTGCTTAGGAGCCATTATATGTGGCAGATGAGGATGCGCATCGGTAGGCAATCCTTATGATGATCAGCATCATAGTCTATGCATTGTTGGATGTAAAGGGAGGTAGGTTTCTGATCACCATGACCTGAGTGCTGATGGACATGATTGAGTGACAGATAGTGTTTGCCTGAGCACTAGTCTTTTTGGCCCAAGTATACAGAGAGCTGTGGGGCATCAGTCAATGGTGGTGGTATAGTCTATGTGTGGGCCACCTCCTGCACTACTGGGCTTACGAGCACATCATGGTTTCATGACCTCTCGACCTCCCAGTGGTGATTTAGGCTAGCTTCAGGGTTGGATTCAGGCAATGGCATAAGGTGATGGCACAGATGTGGGTGGACAGAGTGGTCAGAGATATTGACCATTACAGAGGGGTATTGGAGGCCTTAATTCTAGCAGATATCATTTGGAGACTGTACTTGGTCTATCTAGCATTTAGAGATCAGGGAGAGTAGTTGGTCAGGATTCAGAGCATGTGATAGGTCAAGGGCAGATGAGCCGATGAGCTATTGCTTGGAGCTATTCTTGCAAGATGCCTGTAGCTATTGGTGTTGTTGTACGATGGGGAGGAGAAGAAAATACGAATGTAAAAGCATCAAGAGAGTTCTATTCGTGGGGGGGGAGAATGGTTGCAAAAAATGGTTTTGAAGGCTGCTGACGGTGGTAGAATCATCGATGTCAACCGCATAATGACCGATGTCAGTGGCTGAAGAATGGGAACAGAGGCTAAAATTAGCCTCTGTCCGTTCTTGCACATTGCCGAGTCAAGGGGCCATGGGAAAATGGTTGAGGAAGGCATAAATGGATGCGAGAGGAAGGATAAAGGGGAGATTTGGGTAACAAAGGCTAGGAGAGAGGTGGGGGCATCCAAGGTGGCATGGGTGAGGTGGAAAGGGGGAGCAAATTAAAATGTTTATTTATTTTAATTTTAAAAATGGAGGGGACTAGGACAAGTGCTAGGACATAGACCAAGGGGGCCAAGGGGCGATGACGACCTAAGGGGTAGACACGATTTCAATTTCTACAACACAATCCTTTAACATAAAATAAATTTATGACCTTAACTTCAATGTCATACTCCATGTGCTTAGTGACACATCCAATGCTCTTTTCATTTAAGTCTCTATTGAGGATAAAATCCATCACACTTAGATGAGTTACCATTAGTATAATCTTATTGTTTAAAAATAGATGTCTAAATTACTTCAAACATATTACAAAAGCATGTACATGTTTTTCAACAAATATATATATATATCCTCATAACCTCCAAATATTGACTAAATAAATTAATAGGTTTTTCCATACCTTCATCATTATATTACATAAGCATAGCTGAAATTTCATATAATGTAGAGAAGGCATACAAATATAATTCCTTACTGAAATCTAGATTTAGAAGTGTGGGGGCATGAGATATGCCTCCTTGATGGACTCAAATATTCTCTTAAATTCTCTTGTCCATGTGAACTATTTTCCTTTTCTTAACATGAGTGAGAGGATTGACCATTCTGGCAAATCTTGGAATGAACCTCTTGACGAAGTTGATCTTGCCCAAGAATCACTACAATTATTTCTTATGTTTTGGAAATGATAGAGCAAGGATTGTTTTTATCCTCTTTGGATAAATGTAAATACAATATTTGGACACCACATGTCCAAGAAGTCTTCCTTAATGCATTGAAAAAATGCACTTCTTTGAATTCAAAAAAATCTAAATTGTCTTCATCTATCAAAAATAGATCTTAAGTGTGTTAGATGATCATTAAGACTCTTTGATAATAATGTTATATCATCAAGATAAACTAAAACCATATCATTCAAAAGACCATGAAAAGTAACATCCATTACTCTTTGAAAGGTGGATCTAACATTGGATATTCCAAAGGGCATTTTAATATATGCATAGTTGCCCCATTTTGTAGTGAAGTTAGTCTTCTGCGTATATTCTTCTTTGACCATGATCTAATTATAGCTAGAATAACCATCAAGCAATGAGAACCTTTGATAACCTAACACCTTTTTTAGAATTTGATCTATGGAGGGTAGTGGGTAATGGTCCTATAGGGACACCTTATTGAGATACCTAAAGTCAAAAAATAAACAAATCTCTCCATTCTTTTTCCTCACTATCATAAGGTTTGCCACCCATGAGGAATGATTAATTGGAAATATTCTCTCTGATTTTATCAAATTATATAGTTCTCTTCTCATGAGGTCCCCACTCTTGGATTGATAGGCCTTTATTTTTGCCTGACTAGATTGGCATTCCTTTTTAATTCAATGGTGTGTTGTGCAAGTTTGGGGTCAAAACCCTTCATGTATTTGTACTCCCAAGAAAATATTTCAAAAAATTCTTAGCACAAAGCAACAAATTCAAATCTTTCCTCTATTGTATTGACATTTCTTAGCTTTATCAATTTATCCTTAAAGATATCTATATTTTCATAGTGTTATTCCTTAGCTAAGATGTATGCTTTCCCTTTTCTTACTTGGTCATGTTCATTGAATATTATTTATAATGTAACAAGCCCTTTGGTTAGATTATTAGACCTCAGTTATAATATCTAATCATCATATTCATTTTATAGCTTATCTTGATTTCTATGGTAGAATTTTACCTCTTGCATTAGAAAATATATGGTTTAATCATCATTGTCAAAGACTTTCCAACTCACCTCATTGTCAAGCACAATTAGTCCACATATAACCTTGATATTATCTTAGATTTGGTTACCTTTGAATCCTTCTGCAACCTCATATTGGGAACTAATGGCAGAAAGTCTATCTCCATGTTGGTTTACTTCTCTTGGTATGGACTGAATATTAAATGCCAAGGAATCCTCAACGAGGTCACATAGCTAGTGCTTATAGGATTTGAAATGGTGATTCTTGACTACACTTAGGAATCTCACTTGTTGCACTACAAGCTCACTATCTCCCTTGACTTGGAGGAGCTTGACACCTCTCTTTCTTTCTTCTCAAAAACCATACAAAAAAGCTTCATCTTCAACTATATTTGAGGTGAAAATGAATTGGAGTCTTGCATTTGAATGGTACTTTTGACCTGAGGGTGAAATCAACATGGTTCCCACTCCACTCACATTATTTAACCTTGAACCATCAAAGAACAAAGTTCATATAAAATCCCCTTCTTGAGCAATGTTAGTTAAGAAAGGTATAACAACACCTTCTTCATGCATGCAATACACTCCTAAGTATACCCTCTTTTATCCTAATTGGTTTTCGCTATTTGACTCAGCTTGTTGACATATTGACCTTTTATTTCTCATTTAATTTTGATTTTTATGATCAAGCAACAACCATCAATCTTGCCCTTGAATTGACAACTTTATCTAGCTTATGCCATATGTCAAATATAGATTGATTCTCAAGATCATGTTGTTAGTCTGCCAACTCATGTACTTATGCCATTTGTCAGTCTTTTGAGATCCTTAACTGTTTGACCCATCTTTCACCATTTTATCAAGATGTACAATCGAGTGAGGATCTTGAGATTTATTAGGACCCACTGTTTAAACCTAAATTACTAACTTATAATCTTAAAATTGATTTCTATGCTCCCATCAAATGATGTTTGTGAAACAATTATTAACATTTGTGTGACCATCAAATTTAAGCTCTAATGGATTTCTCTTTGCTATATTTTAAATTTGATGTCTGTGTGACCTAGGGACTTTAATTCTAATATTGGAGGATATTTTTCATATAATTGGTCATACATGATTTTTAAAACTAGATATGGAATCAAAGTCACTATAAGATCTGAGCCTTTCTCCAAATTCCACCTAGAAACCTATATGCCTAATCTTGCAAATACCAACTATGTCATATTTGAAGAGGTTAAAGAGGGAAATGAAAAATAACCCTATGATCATATTGAATGTGTCTCATATATGTACTTAGATAAATGGGTAGCTAAGAGTCATGGATTTTATCCATATAGCAACATCGAGGAGGTAGACTTAGGAGTGTATTGCATGAATGAAGAAGGTGGTGTTATACCATGCTTGACTAACACTAATCAAGAAGAGGATGGTATATGAACTTCTTTATTTGATGGTTTAAGGTTAAATAATGTAAGTGGAGTGGAAACCATGTTGATTTCACCCTCAAGTCAAAAGTACCATTCAAATTCAAGACTCCAATTCATTTTCACCTCAAATATAATTGAATATGAAGCTCTTTTGTATGGTTTTCAAGAAGAAAGAAAGAGAGGTGTCAAGCTGCTCCAATTCAAGGGAGATAGTGAGCTTATAGTGCAACAAGTGAGATTCCTAAGTGTAGTCAAGAATCACCATTTCAAATCCTATAAGCACTAGGTATGGGACCTCATGGAGGATTCCTTGGCATTTAATATCCAGTCCATACCAAGAGAATTAAACCAACAAGGAGATAGACTTGTTGCCATTAGTGCCCAATATGAAGTTGCAGGAGGATTCAAAGGTAACCAAATCTAAGATAATATGAGGTTGATTTCTACGGTAGAATTTTACCTCTTGCATTAGAAAATAAATGGTTTAATCATAATTGTCAAAGACTTTCCAACTCACCTCATTGTCAAGCACAATTAGTCCACATATAACCTTGATATTATCTTAGATTTGGTTACCCTTGAATCCTTCTACAACCTCATATTAGGAACTAATGGCAGAAAGTCTATCTCCATGTTGGTTTACTTCTCTTGGTATGGACTGAATATTAAATGCCAAGGAATTCTCGATGAGGTCCCATAACTGGTGCTTATAGGATTTGAAATGGTGATTCTTGACTACACTTAGGAATCTCACTTGTTACACTACAAGCTCACTATCTCCCTTGACTTGGAGGAGCTTGACACCTCTCTTTCTATCTTCTTGAAAACCATTCAAAAAAGCTTCATCTTCAACTATATTTGAGTTGAAAATGAATTGGAGTCTTGCATTTGAATGGTACTTTTGACCTGAGGGTGAAATCAACATAGTTCCTATTCCACTCACATTATTTAACCTTGAACCATCAAAGAACAAAGTTAATATACCATCTGCTTCTTGAGCAGTGTTAGTTAAGAAAGGTATAACAACACCTTCTTCATGCATGCAATACACTCCTAAGTATACCCTTTTTTATCGTAATTGGTTTTCGCTATTTGACTCAGCTTGTTGACATATTGACCTTTTCTTTCTCCATTAATCTTGATTTTTATGATCAAGCAACAACCATCAACCTTGCCCTTAAATTGACAAATTTATCTAGCATATGCCATATGTCAAATACAAATAGATTCTCAAGATCATGTTGTTAGTTTGTCAACTCATGTACTTATGCCATTTGTCAATCTTTTGAGATCCTTAACTGTTTGACCCATCTTTCACCATTTGATCAAGATGTACAATTGAGTGAGGATCTTGAGATTTAGTAGGACCCATTGTTTAAACTTAAATTACTAACTTATAATCTTAAAATTGATTTCTATGCTCCCATCAAATGATGTTTGTGAAACCATCATTAACATTTGTGTGACCATCAAATTTAAGCTCCAATGGATTTCTCTTTTCTATATTTTAAATTTGATGTCTGTGTGACCTAGGGACTTTAGTTATAATATTGGAGGATATTTTTCATTTAATTGGTCATACATGATTTTTAAAACTAGATATGGAATCAAAGTCACTATAAGATCTGAGCCTTTCTCCAAATTCCACCTAGAAACCTATATGCCTAATCTTTCAAATACCAACTATGTCATATTTGAAGAGGTTAAAGAGGGAAATGAAAAATAACCCTATGATCATATTGAATGTGTCTCATATATGTACTTAGATAAATGGGTAGCTAAGAGTCATGGATTTTATCCAGATAGCAACAATGAGGAGGTAGACTTAGGAGTGTACTGCATGCATGAAGAAGGTGGTGTTATACCTTGCTTGACTAACACTACTCAAAAAGAGGATGGTATATGAACTTTGTTCTTTGATAGTTCAAGGTTAAATAATGTAAGTGGAGTGGAAACCATGTTGATTTCACCCTCAGGTCAAAAGTACCATTCAAATTCAAGACTCTAATTCATTTATGAAGCTCTTTTGTATGGTTTTCAAGAAGAAAGAAAGAGAGGTGTCAAGCTCCTCCAAGTCAAGGGAGATAGTGAGCTTATAGTGCAACAAGTGAGATTCCTAAGTGTAGTCAAGAATAACCATTTCAAATCCTATAAGCACTAGGTATGGGACCTCATGGAGGATTCCTTGGAATTTAATATCCAATCCATACCAAGATAAGTAAACCAACAAGGAGATAGACTTGTTGCCATTAGTGCGTAATATGAGGTTGCAGGAGGATTCAAAGGTAACCAAATCTAAGATAATATGAGGTTGATTTCTATGGTAGAATTTTACCTCTTACATTAGAAAATATAGGGTTTAATAATCATTGTCAAAGACTTTCCAACTCACCCCATTTTCAAGCACAATTAGTCCACATATAACCTTGATATTATCTTAGATTTGGTTACCTTTGAATCCTCCTGCAACTTCATATTGGGCACTAATGGCAGCAAGTCTATCTCTTTGTTGGTTTACTTCTCTTGGTATGGACTGGATATTGAATGCCAAGGAATCCTCGATGAGGTCCCATACCTAGTGCTTATAGGATTTGAAATGGTGATTCTTGACTACACTTAGGAATCTCACTTGTTTCAATATAAGCTCACTATCTCCCTTGACTTGGAGGAGCTTGACACCTCTCTTTCTTTCTTCTTGAAAACCATAAAAAAGAGCTTCATATTCAACTATATTTGAGGTGAAAATGAATTGGAGTCTTGAATTTAAATGTTAATTTTGACCTGAGGGTGAAATCAACATGGTTTCCACTCTACTTACATTATTTAACCTTGAGCCATCAAAGAACAAAGTTGATATACCATCCTCTTCTTGAGCAGTGTTAGTCAAGCAAGGTATAACACCACATTCTTCATGCATGCCATACACTCCTAAGTCTACTTCCTCAATGTTGTTATATGGATAAAATCCATGACTCTTAGCTACCCATTTATCTAAGTACATATATGAGACACATTCAATATGTTTGAAGTGTTATTTTTCATTTCCATCTTTAACCTCTTCAAATATGACATAGTTGGTATTTTCAAGATTAGCCATATAGGTTTCTAGGTGGAATTTGGAGAAAGGCTCAGATCTTATAGTGACTTTGATTCCATATCTAGTTTTAAAAATCATGTATGACCAATTAAATGAAAGATATCCTCCAATATTAAAATTAAAGTCCCTAGACAAGCATAGGGAAAAATATGGGGTAGGTCTACCACCATTACATCTTTATTAATGACACAATTTGGATAGGCTTCCAATGTGATTTGAAGATATTTCAAGATGCCTACCATCTTAGTGGGGGAGCCATCCAATTAGAGAACACATTTTTAATTAGGCACATATTTGAGTCTAAGCTTATCTTCTATGGCTTTAGGCATCACTAAGGTTGAGTCACCTAAATCTATCATGCAATTATGTACTAAATATTCCCCTATTATGAGTGATAGATAAAATGGGGAGGGGGATTAACAACCTTAGAATGATGAACAACATTTTGAGATTGACTTTTACTTGAAATTTTATTTTGAACTTGGCTAGGGCTTTGGTTTGGATAACTATTATTGATGAAAATAGTGTTCACTTTATTATAAATCTTTTCCACATGAGAAAGTTTGGGGAGATATTGGTGGAGAATATCCTTTTGCCCTAGAATATATAGAGCATCATACATGGACATAATTACATTATCCTTCTTCAAACGATCCATAATATTAAAGGGAAGATTAGTAACTTTGGGATGCACCTTGGAAGTAGGAGCATCACTTGGAATTTGAGTAACATGAGGAAAAAAGGGGGACTTCTATTACTATCCATGAGGTTGGGGAACTTATTGATATATAAGAGATTTAGTAACTACATTTGAAGAAGTATGTTGTTGACTAGTTTGTGGAGATGAATAAATCTTAAATTTCCCCAAGTTTTCCTCCAAAATACTATTCTTAGACCTTATCTAAGCTAAAATTGGTTCATTTTTCCTTTTTGGAGCTTGTCCCATATTATCTACTACATGCTCAAACACATGTTCCCATTCTTGAAAATTCATGCATGTGGTATGAGCTAGGGCTTTACCCATGTTCCCTTATTGTTGGCTTTGATATTTTGATAATGACATAGTAGATATGCTATCTTGACTCATTTGGGGGGTTTTTGGTGGAAGAGGCATCATATCATAACCTTAGAATGAAGGAGTATGCTTCTAACTAGGGTCTTGATACATGTCTCCAATAGTGGCCATCACCATCTCACTGGACTATCCCCTTGACTTTTATTGACATTCTTGAGCATAATTATTCTGAGTTGTCAAAATAAATCTAGAATTATTTGGAGCATTAAGATTGTATTTATTTGATTGAGGCTTCTATGATTATCCTTGATGATTGGACTAATAGGGTGGCCTATTGTACTGATAATTCTGATTAGTATTTTGATATGGCCTATATGGTGGAACTTGTTTCATCTCCATTCCAACCAAATTATTGTTTTGAGCTTTGAGAAGACTCTATATCTTCCCTAGTCTTTCAGTTTGATAACCTTATATTTGATAAAACTTTTTTAAATCTAGAATTAGAGAAATAGTTAGAGTAGGAGGATGTATCTCTGGAAAGAGAGACATCGGTGGCCTTGGAGATAACTTGCCTGCTTGTATAAGGCAATTTTTAGCCTTAATTACTACTTCAAAAGCTTTAGGTAGAGTCTTACCTCCCATGGATTGAATCATCGTATATAAATTTGAATTGAGATCCTTAATATAGTACATAAAGGCATAATTGGGTGTAGGCTTGATCAATACAAGAAGTTTGTCCCATGTCTTCTAGAATTTATAGTTGAAATCCACCATTAATTTATGATTAAATCTCTTAATTGTTATAAGTTGTTATAGAAATGAAATATGATCAATCTTGTCTTCAAATTAATTACACAAGCCCTATCCAAACTCATCCCAACTATTAATTAATGTAGGAGTCAATCCTATATACCACTAAAGTGTTTTCCCTTTGAAAAAGTTGCTAACAATCTCAATGATACATTTTCCTAAGTTACATCATGCACTGAACATAGGCTAGTAATATCTACAATATGTTCTATAGGAGTGAATATACTTTATCCTATAAAATAAAGAAGAGCCTTCAAAAATGAGACTAGAATATCATCTTATTAGGCAAGGTTTAGAGGGCTACCACCATTCAAAGGCACAAAGGCTTGTCTTCAAGGAACAACCATCTAAGGTGTGGGCTTTATGATGATGTTTAGCTAAATAATATTTTCCTGAATAGGAGGAACAAGAGGTGTAGGATTTGACTAAGAGGATTTCTTATTATTTAATGATTACAAAGATAGCTTAGATAAATTTGTCCCTTTCTCTTTTCTAGAGGATCTTTTGATAACTCTTGGGGGCATGAAAAATATGCAAAACTAGAAATAAAACTATGGAGTTTGCTACTTACTTAGATATATAAAATTATGTAAATACGAGGTCCCACTCAGAATACCTAGACTAACATGGGAATGAACGAAAGGCTGTGGGATGCTTATATTTAGACCAGATATCTAGGATTTTTTTATGAGGCTAGATCCTCATATTTCATAATTTTGACCTTTGCTTCTAAGACCTAAACTAGTTGGGGTGAAAAGAATTAAGAGATTTTCATAAAGTAAAACCTAATATAATATGTGGTGATACATCATGAATTTGTTAGATACACTCTTGAAATCAGGTTCTTTATCATAGTAATGGACTATGAAAGAAGCTAATGCAATGATTAATATAGTTTTTGTGAAACAATATTTCATATAGAGGTTAGTTTGATACACTCTAACTAGGGAGCAATGGAAATAAGGTCTAGTTAAAAACACTTAAATTTAGCTATCCACTATATCTTTGAGAGATCAATGCTAAGACACATTATATAACCTACAAAGAAATTTTTTAGCACTTGGTTGATCTTGGAAATGAAAGAGGAAGATAATAATCACATTTTCATAATAAACAAACACAAAACACTAAATATAGATTAGTAAATGACTACAAAATGCTCTACTCACTACTCCAAGAGGTATCAAATATATTTTTTGTAGAGTCTAGTCATACCAACCTAAGGGATGATCATCAATTGATTGAAGGATATATTTATACTATAAAAAAATAAAGAAAGAGGGAGTTTTGGTGCTCAAAAGGGAATCAAACAAGCTCAAATCTATTTAAAATGTTATTATAACTACCTCCAAAAATTAACCTCATTTAAACCCTTTTGATTGATTTGGGATACCTCAAGTGGTTTCATAGTTACAATGATGTTCCTTATTATTATAATGGTGAGGACAAGTTATTCTCAATTTTGTTCTACCATCCATGAAGTTATAACTTCTAGGATAGTCTTTTAGAATCTTGTCTTGTTATCAATTGCTCCTAACTGGTTTGTCATGGCATACATAGTGAAGAGAAGGGGTCTTTTTCATGTAGTTAGTCCTAGAGATGAAACCATTAGGGTCTAGTTATATTTCTTTATGGAACCCTTTAAAATGTTAGCTCCTTCTTATAGTAATGGAAAACACAATCACAAGAATGAACATTGCATGCTATAACTCATCAAACCAAAAGTCAATATTAGGCTCTAATGGTGTCTATTATGTTCCTTATGCCTAACGACATCATTATGTCCTTTTTATGGTGTTAGAGTGAATTTCAATGGTAGATCGATGACCTTGTAATATCCATTTACCTATATAAAAAATGGCTTCTCAAGCTCTATCAAAAGTATTGGGCTCTCCTTTATCCTAATTAGCTATCAATATCTGACTCAGATCATTGAAATATTGACCTTTACTCACTCTGTTGATCTTGATCTATATGATCAAGCACCAACCATTGATCTTACCCTTTACTTCTAAACTTTGTCTAAGCTTACACCATATGTCAAAGGCACATTGATTCTTAGGATCTTAATTTTAGTCTATTAGCTCACATGCTTATGCCATGTGTCAATAACTTAAGCTCCTTGATAATTTGACCCATCTCACACTATTAAATCAAGATGTATGGTCAAACATGGACTGTTAGATCTAATGATACCTATTATTTGAACCTAAATGACTAACTCATGAGCTTAAAATTAATGTCCAAACTCCTATCAAATGAATTTCATACAACTATCTTTGATGTTATTACAACCATCAAATTTAAGCTCCAATCAATTTCTCTTTTCTATATCTTAAATTTGACATCTGTGCGACCATCAAAAATATTCGTGAACCCATCAAATGACATGCATATAGACATCAATTTTAATCTTTAGTGGTATTTTAAAAATTAAATGGTTAGTTTTTGGATCCTAAATTTGATGTTATCATGAATGTTCCACTTTTCAAGTCCATATTTATAAGTGCTTATAACTCGAGCCAAAAATCTCATGTGTGCATGAAATATTTTGAGGATGATCTTAGAGTGTATAACTATAATTATGCATGATGTATTAGTCATTCAAGTCTTTTAAGTGAAGATATTAAATGCACAAGTTTGTAGGTCCATTTTCTCCTACATGATGTCTTAGTGATGGTCTAGAAAATGTTTAATTATGGAAACTTAGTAAATTGTTTTTAAGGAGCCAACATTGAACATGCATAACTTTTGTCATGATTAAATGCATATCCTAAAACTTATCACATTGTAACTAGGGGCTAATCTAAACAAACACATATGACCATTTTATCTTTAGACTACCATATGTGCAAGATATAACATTATGAAACTACCCACTTAGATATGTTTGAGCTTGTTTGCAAAATGGCCAAGTATGGAAACTTAGCAAAATTGCTCGAGAGGACAACTTTGAGCCTTCATATATTCTGATGTATTTCATCAAATGACGTAAAAATTGGTGCATATGTTCTTGGGACTAATGTAAACAAACCCATATGACGAATTCTTCTTGACTCATTCATATGTGGTAATGATGGCGTCAATAAACTGCTTACTTAGAATTTTTGCCACTAGACCCAAAATGTCTAGATGAACACAATGAATAACCAGATGAATGTTATGAAATTATAATTAATTATAATCAATCTTGACATCCCACGATGTCTCTCAAACTCTAGTCCCATCCTTAGAAATTGATAAATTACAATTTAAGTGAAATTAAAGTACTTCAAAATATTTGTAAGCTACATGATCCCTTAGGTTCGTTCATTCCATCTAGAACTTGCTCAACTCTTTCTCCATTTTTGATATTCAAGAAACTAAAATATATCTAAGAAGAATCTTGTTATATGGGTCAAAGTGGCCAACACACCCCCTTTGACATTAATGATAAAGGGTATCTTCCTCAACATGCCAAAAATCATTCTTTAACATCATGTATGCATTCAAATACTATTTAAGATGTTCAAGATAAGTACATAATTTTAAAAATATGAATAAATTTATCCCCCTTTGATATGTACCAAATTAAACTTAGAATTATCTAATACTTGGACTTAACAAACTACTTATAGAGCTTAGAAAGCTCCCCTTAACATCAAGTTCCATCTCATGTCATTTGTTCTTTGACATAAACCAATCTAAACTTAGGATTTTCTGATCCTTGGACCTATCTACCTACAAGTAACACAAGCTCTCTTTATTCATACATGAAGATTCAATACCTTGTCAAAATACATGAGTTGGTTTGATCAAGTCATCATATCAATCTTCTTGAATTCAAAACTTTAGCAAACATCTTCACACTTTGATCATGACTAAAACATCTTGACATATGCTCCCCTCACATCATGCACATCTTCTTTAATCCACTTAAGATAATTGAGTTAGCTCCCCCTTAGCCAAACACATCTTGCATATTTTCAAATTGAAAGAGATCTGATACAAATTGTTGATTGAAATTTTGATCATTATCGAGAGCACACACACTTGATTCTACATATGAAAGATGTCTCCTAAGAAGCATAAGTAGATATACTTGTCATAGAAAGACTAAAGATCCTAAAACTTAGGAGACTCCCATATATTCATGATCTTACTTGCCTTTCAGTCCTTACTTATCTTTAGATTGACTTTGAATGAGTTCTCAACCTTATTATTTTCTTTTATCTTAGGATCATGCTTGATTTCATTGTCCATTTGAGTAGATAAGGCTTGTTCTTTGACACTTAAAATTATTCCTTATTATTTTATGACAAATAATCCACTTTTAGCCTATTTTTCATTTACCTCCTTAGTCTTCCACTCATTATGGCTCCTCTTCATGGCAAGATTGATAATTTTTGAATTAGAATACTGATCATTCTTGTAGAACCTTACTATGTGACATCTCTCATGACATTTGAAACAAAGTGACATTTATTGAATTATACATAACTTATGATTGATATATATGATTATTCCTTAAATTTTCATGAATTCATTCATGTACTTGATCATTTGGTCTCCTAATGAAGACATTACAAAACTTTGTAATATGACCAAATCCTTAACACTTGTAGTAAAAGATGTCATTATTTATTTGTTAACCTATTGACTATCTTGAGTGATGATTTTGTTCATGCTTGTCATTTTCTTTCTCATAGTTCCATACAAATTCATTCCTTGAGGATATTTTACAATCATATAATCTATGACCAAACTGACTGCAAGAGTAATGACCATTGAAATTTTCATACCTCATAGCATTTGTTTGTCTAATATTATTTATCTTCATTCTATCAACACCTTCATTATTTGACTAATTATTGATCTTCAAAGGCTTTATTTTGTCTTGAGTTACATTCTTTTGTTATTCTTTATATCTAAGACCAGATTTATAACTAACATGTTTTTAACTACTCAAAATATTATGAAGATCATTTGAGATCTTTTCATACTTCATAAATGAATTCACCTTACAAGATGTCTTTTTTAACTAAGATTTTAATGACTCAATTTAAATCACATTCCTTAAGCACTCATCTTATTTGGCTTTTAGGATTTTAAACATAGTCTCTAACTGATGATTGAGATGATTGATGATATCTTCATATTCCCTAGTGTCATAATTCATTCTTACTTCAAACACATTGAATTGCTCTTCATAGTCCTTGATTTGTGACATAATATTCTTGTTATTTTAATTCTCTATCTTAATATCTTCAAGAGCATTCATAAATTCATCATTATTATCTAAATCATCAGCTATATCTTTGATCATAGATTGATTTAATTTCATCTACAAAGACTCCATCTCTGATTGATATATGATACACTCTTCATCCTTACTCTTTACTTCTATATTAATATTAAAAACTTTAGTTTCAAGATATTGTGTGATATCATCATGCTTCTTGACTTCATTACTCAACCTTCCTTTAAAAAGTCTAATTTTCTTCTCATAGGATTTGATCAAGAAATCTTGTTTTCTATTCTTTATTTTTAGTATCTTTATTTATTCCATAGTATATAGATATTTATCTTCAATAGTGAATTTTTAATCTTCTTCCTTTGATATATCTCTACAAAGAAATATATTCTTAAAGAAAATTCACCTTCATCATCACTAAAATCCATGAATAATGTCTCCTTGTCCTCATTATGAAAAGAATCATCACTATCAGATGTATTTAGTTCTTCTTCTTTTATATATGAGTTACTATATTCTTCACGGTAAAGGATCTTACTACCTTTATATGACTCTTTATTTCCATTTTTCTTACTGAATAACTTTCTATACTTTTTAGGACCCTCAGATTTCTTGTGTTTATCCTCATGAAATTTCTTATAATCTTCTTTCAGTTATAACTTGTCTAGATATTTAGTTACAAATTGACCAACTTTACCACATGAAAAATGTTTAAAAGGAAGTTTTCCTTCATACTTACCTGATCCTACATTCAATATTCTTGAAATCAAGGCTTGAAGTTGATATGAATTAAAATAAAAATCTTCAAGACTTAACATGCTCTTCTTATATTTTGCCTCTTTGATCACCTTGAGGGTTGATTATTTCTTAGGAGGATTGTACTCATCAAATCTAATGTCATAGGTAGTAATAATGCCATGAAGTACATCTAGATTCAACTAAGTGAGATCAAGCCTTCCATTTACAACATAAACATTTGAATTAAACTTAAGTGTAAGAGTCTTCAATACCTTTTGTACTATAGTAGCTTCACTCTCCAAGACCTATGATCATGTTTACTACCTCATCAACACTTAGAAGATAAGATTCCAAAATATATTCTTCCTTCATTTTGAGACCTTCAAATTGACTTCAATATGTTTGAAAATTATCTAGTTTTACCTTTGAGTTTCCTTCATAGTTAGTCTATAATTTATCCCAAATTTCCTTGGAATACTTAAAATGGATCACTTTGGTGAAATAAACCCCAAATAAACCACAAATTATAGCATTCACAGCTTTAGAATTATTATCACTCAAATTCTTGTCAACAAAAACATTAGTTGGAAGAGTAGCTGGTGTAGTATAACCATTTATGATAGATTTATAAGTATCAAACCTTAGAGACATGATGTATGTCCTCATCCTTACACTTTAGAAAGCATAATTTGACCCACTGAACAATGATTCTTGATTTTACCCTACTTATATTGACTTTCCATATTTTAACTTAGATCACCTTCAAGTGGTTAAACTTGTAATAAAGGTCCTGATTTGATACTAATTATTGGAGGTAAAATCATTGAGGGGGTGAATCAGTGATGAAAGATATTTCAAACTTCAAATGTAATCCTTTAAAAATATTTAAAAATGACCACAAGAATTCATAAAGCATACAAAATTTTCATAACAATGAATAAGAAATATGATGCAAGATCATACACATAATAGAAGATCTATGTGGGAAACCTTCTTGGGGAAAAAAACCCCTCTCTCAAGCCTATAAACACATGGAATACTTATCATATTAGATGATCACAAAAATGAGACATTTTGGTGAAGCACCCACTTGATATGGATCACCCACCCCTAAATAAGAAAAAAGCACCCACTTGTTCTAGATGTTCAACACCCACACAACACCTATGAAATCAACAACTCCAAAAATCTGATTGTATTTCAATATGATTGGAGAAATAATGTATAATACTTATCTTTCAACTCTTCACACATAATCAAACTTGATTATACAAGCAATGCATCATAACACCCCTTCTGGATCACTCTAGGCTT
Organism: Torreya grandis; assembly: GCA_037957365.1. NCBI lineage: Eukaryota > Viridiplantae > Streptophyta > Pinopsida > Cupressales > Taxaceae > Torreya > Torreya grandis. Next base: position 2,367,794 of record JARHVA010000444.1, read on the forward strand.
CTTCTCTCATCCTAAATCTACTCTGTACTTTAGTCCATTCACTCCCTCTGATCATTTTACTTCATCTCTATCTTCTACTCTCTTAACACATTCACATCAAGTCTAGAAACCATTACCTTAGTATTCACTCTTTATAGGGTCTTCATGAATATTAACTTATATGTCAGCCAAAATACTTGTCTTAATCCTTAAGACTTATATCATGCTAAGACATAGCTCAAATTCATTCTCACGAGTCAGGCATAGCATCCATGGGTCATTTTTTAGCATCTACACCTTTCAATTAGGCCTTAGTAGCCCTTATAGGTCTGATGGAGACCTATTACACCTTTATCACTTCATCAATATAATTAAGAACATAACATCACTTTAAAATAAATGGGTCCACTCCATATTACCTATAAGACATCTTTAGGTGATTACTCCTACCAAAAAAATTTATGCTAAAACATAAATTTCTCAAACATTATATTTTACATACAACCACTATGAAAGAACATAAAGTCAAATTTGGATCTCAATATATACAAATTTACAAACTTTCAAAACTTATAATAAACTTTTCTACATGCACCTTGAATTTCTCTACAATTTTGACTTTTACACCATTATCAAATTCTCCATACATAAAAAGTTATAGCTAAAAAACCCATCACTATTTTTCTTTCACAAATTTGAATATTCAAATTCCAATGGTCACTATGTAAATAAAAAATATCTAACACTTATCATCATATCATGTCCCCTACTAAATTTGAATAAATATACTCCATAAATATCTTCATGAGCTTCCTGACTTTAAATCTTTAACGCTCATCATTGATCATTGATCCTTACTTCTAAGATCATTGCACTTGAAAACTCTACATGCCTTCTACACACATTGACTATTTGAATCAAACTATACCATTGATCTCCATCTATATGAACACCCACATGTTATTGAGCTTCTATCAAATCATTTAGATTGAGACACATTTCAAAAGTGTATGCAATCTTAAGAACCTTTGACAAATTGACTTCACTCATGCCATTAATCTGTATCTAAAAAGATCATGCTCTCCATTAGATCCTTATCTAGTTAGATTAATTTCTCACCCTTAGATCTTTGATCTAATTGAATGCTCATCAGAAATCTTAAATATCACAAATTTGGCTATGGAAACTTATTGAACTCTATTTGAGAAGCCAATTTTACACCTTAATAACTTTTACTATGATCAACGTCATGACCTATAATTTAAACCACAAGATCACCTCTCATAGGGGAATCCATCCATATATCAAATTACTCATAAAATCTTCACATGTTTGATTTATGACATCATCAAACTTATCTTAAAACCTTCACATGTGTGAATGATGACATCATCAAACTACTTACTTAGCCTTGTCTACCAATATGACTGATTGAATGTAAACACTTATATGACTACTTTAATTAATTTCACTTCCATAAGAACTCTAAGCATTCATAACACCCCATAGGGTGTCTGCAACATGACCATACCATCAAGCTATCAAACATAACTTTTTTGTCATTAATGTACTAGTATCTCATGCTCTCTTTGACAAAAATGATAACCTAACATAAATAACCATGATTAAAACTCTTTTATAGTCTAAAATACCTCCTTGATCTCACAAATATTCTATCTCATTTTTTTTTCAACCATTCCCTTCACTCACCAAATAGGCCTATTATGCCTTATTATTATACTTGACTCTTGCTTGCACATACCTTGGTTAGCCAAAAACCTCTCCATACTTATATTATCATTAAAATGGGTAAAATAACATGTTTAATACATTAAAAAACCACTACATAGGTTAGACACTACTCATAATAACTAAAACCACCATTAGGCCTAAAGGAGACCTAATGCAATTAGGCTTTCTCAAGTAATATGTTACACTTAGCCCTATTAAAACTTATTGAGCATCGACACATAGAGGAAAAAATTCACACACACCTAAAATATACCCTTGATAACATAAATTTAAGTACATACCACCTTTTAGTCTAATTTACTACTTATAACACATCATTAGCTCTACTCACAATTAGGCCTTCACACACCTAGAAAGTCTGTGTTAAACAACTAAATCATAAAACTATTTTTTCCACATAAAAAAACAAAAAAAACTTATTAATTTTTTTTGTGATTTTAGGGTCATCAAAAAATTCATTATACACTTCAAAATAGATCTTAAAGCCTCAAACTCACTTCTGCAATATGACCACTCAAAACTACCTAAATAATCTATAACCCATTCATGAATAATTGACCACAAACATATATAAGGAAATTTCATGACTCTAAATGAAATAATATGAACCTTATAGACCTTAATAACATATTAATATACATTATACTCTTCAAATCTCATCAAATCACCTCAAACTCATCTCTGCTAGATGACTACTTCAGAACCACCAGAAACTTCAAAAACACAATCATGAATATTTGAGCTTCAAGCCATAAAAGAATACTTCCTTTCAATTATAAAACCTTTGTTAGTAGATGTTACTATTTCAATATAGAATTATAAGGATGAGGATAGCTAATTTTTTGGTGTTTGCATATGGAAGGGTAGTGAATTACTAGTTAACAAAAACATAACAAAGATAAATGGTATGCGATCACAAGGAACTACATTAACCAAAGAATTATTTTAGAGGTGCATAGAATTTATATTATTTTTGAGATATACTAAACCTTATAATTAAACATGATAATAAAAACAAGGATAAACATAAAAAATTTGATAAGTAACCATGACCCAGATAACATATATTGATCTCAAAAATGGGTCATCAATCTTCTTCATACAAGCATACATATTTATACTCATTCTAGTTCTTTAATATTCATATTATTATTAATATATTGGTGCCAAAATGATGATACTATTGATTTTCTATCCTTTCACAAGTCGAGAGGATAGGATAAAATACACAAGCTAAAAATTATATATACAATGCACAAATATCCAAAGGAATATCCTACGTAACTTTCTTATCTAATTTTCTCATCCCAATGCTTTCCTAAACTTAAAATGTTATCTCATCCCAAGATAATATCACAAGTTCATATATCTATGAACTAAGGGAAAAATCTTGAAAATTTGGGTAGACTAGCAAGAGTTGCAGTAATCGCTTAAGGCACCTTTTTTGGTTTTCACATCTTGCACACTACTTAGCCACCCTTTTAGGTTTTCAACTAAGAAACATAACAAACTACCACCATTTCATGTTATAAATAAGTTATCATAACCAGGTGACCAAAATTTACAAATTTTTAACCATCTTAGCCTTTCTTATGTCACTAATCATCCCCAATACAAAAACTATTCAAAATTGTACAAAATTTTCTTTCAAAAACTTTCACAGTGTACAATACTCAATTGGTAGGTGGAGGTGTATCTAAGGAAGAAATCTATCTAGTAGGATCCTTGACCTAGCAAGAGTTCTAATAATCATTTAAGGCACCATTTTTAGTTTTCACCTCTTACATACTACTTAGCCACCCTTATAGGTTTTCAACTAAGAAACGTACCAACCTACCACCCTTTCATATTTTCAATAGGTTATCATAACCAGGTGGCCATCCTTTATAATTTTTTGACCATCCTATCCTCACTTATCTCACTATTCATCCCCAATACAAAAAATAGTCATTTTACAAATTTTTCTTTCAAAAACATGCACAATGCACAATAATCAACTGTTAAGTGGAGGTGTATCTGAGGAAGAAAACTAGCTAGTAGGATCGTTGACCCCTACCTAAGTAGTCATGCATTGTACCTTTGTTGGTTTGAGTTTGAGGGTGGTATGTATATAATAATATTGAGCATTAGACTCACCTCATTAGAGAATGGAGCCAAGTTAGTCTTGAATGGATCCCAGTCTAACATTACTTCCTAGACCATGAAAATAAAGATGTGCATTGGTGCATAATTTTTGATGAATTCTTTCAAGTCCACATATATGTAGTACTTAGGTGAACCCTTATATTAATAATCATCAATTAGAATTACACACTCAATTATTCTAGCTTTTCTACATTTCTCTCGACCTATTCTCTTATAGATTCACTGTATCACAAGTCTTGTTGCCATATTATAAGTTAGTTCCACACATTATCTCTAACATTGAGGGATTGATGGAGAGTAAGTTTAGTATTATCAGATGATGCAGTTAGAGCATATATAGTTGTGTGGGCAGTAGTAGCTACATTGAAGTCTATGTTAGAGCTAGATACAGAGTTGTCAAGATATTTTTTCCACTGTAAAATATTGCATGTGAGCTGATGGGATTGGAGAGATATGATGTCTAACATACTTTGATACTCTTCCAAAAGAGTGATCAGAGTTTTGTTATCATTCTTCAAACTATAACCCATATTCCCAAGCACATGTAGTTCTTGTGTTATACACTAGTATTTTGTGAGTTTCACTACTAGTGTCATTAGGCTATGATGATTTGAATTAATTTCCCCTCTTATGATTCAAGAAGCCAAAGATGGGAAAGCATCTTAAATTGCCTTTGCAAATTTATGCAATCTATTATAAAACTCCACATTTTCAATCTTTACTTGATCTCATTATTATTCCAGGGAGGCCACCTTCTATATTATAGATTATTAGAATGTGTTGGGGCTAACATACCCCTATTTTTGAAAATTGGGACCCTTAAGAAACCCTATAAATTAAACATAAAAATTGGCATGTTAAGGTCATTTGTAGAATTTGAAGATCATCCACTTTATCAAAATCAAGCTTACTTAGTTATGTTTTTTCTTTATTTTTTAGATAATAGTTATAATAAATGGTATTTGTTTCTCTTAGTTGTAGGTTCCATGGTGTTTTTCCTAGGAAATTCATGTTTAAAAAACCTTGAGAAACCCTCAATTCAAATTTGAATACTAGTGGGAAACAATTGGCAGGAACCTTTTAAAAACCCATTTTGGACCTAAGTATAAAGTTCATGTTTTAAGCTTAGTCATTTTTTTAACACAACTAAAACTTAGCCTAGATTATTTGGTCCACTTTGTTATTTCCCCCTTTAAAGTTCCTTGTGTGCGTAACTAATATTTGTTTTGCAAGGTACCTTTAAATTTTGGCACTTATCCTAATTTTTTAACCCTAAAGCCCCATTATATTTATTAATACTAATGGGACCTTAATATTAACATCTTAGCTTAAGTTCCATTTCATCAAGTTCACTTTTATGTTAGATTAGTCCCTTGATTTATGACTTAGCCTAAGGTTTTAATCTTAAGGCCTCGACATATTTATTAATATAATCAGGACCTTAGTCTTAACACCTTATCCTAAGTCTTTTATATCATCATGGTCCTCACTTAACTTCCTTACATCTTGTAAGATCTAATGACCCTCACTTTATCATGGCATTTGATCCATTAGAGTTAGGAAAGCCCAAACTTTGACTTAAATTATATGCATCTTATATGATCTAATGGTTCACACTTCCTCATGACCTTTCTATTAGATAATGCGAGGATAACTTGACATAATCCTCCACACATAGCCCCCTATCCAATCACATTCAAGCTCTAGGATCATGATCAATGGTTTTCGCTTCATCATAAAGACCTAATAAGTTGGATTAAATCATATTTGAAAGGTTAATGGATTACTAAAGGCTCAAATGATTGACATGTGTCACCCTTACATTTTATGAGTAAAAACAAAAGGGGCCCACTTAACAAAGCAACCAATCATGAACAAGGTCCTAAATTATGATCTTAGAGTGATCACTTCATCACTAATTTTGATCTGACAAAGAGATTTAATCCAAGTTCTTGGAAATCCCTATAGAGGTACCTAGTGGCACTCTCACATTGGGTCACAATAATTTGATGAGATTAAAATTGATGATCGTGTGACCATCATTTGACATCTACAAGGATGTATTTGACATTTGTGTGATCATCAACTTTAAGTCCATCAAATTAAAATCTTCACTAGCTTAAAATTAAAGTTCATGCGGCTGTAATTTGACACCCACAAGGATGTAATTGGTGTCCATGAGAGTGTAAAATTTAATCTAATGAATTATTTTACTCAAGATCAAAATACACTCCAAAATGTTGTTGGAAGGCTTAGAAATTACTTTACAAGCTAAGGGAAGTGCTCAAAACATGCTCAAACATTGGAAATATTCAATCTACAAAGGTTGAAATGGTTTTATGGTCTAAGTATATGTAAAATGGATTTAGCTTAAACCTATATCTTAAGGTCCCCATTACATATAATTTAAATGTTGTGAACCTTAGGCTAAAGACTTATTCTAAGTCTCATTTTAAAAAGTCTTTGAAAATGTATAACTTAGGATAAATACATATAACTAAAGGTTTTCATGTGTTTATTAATACATTAAAAAAACCTATCTAACAATGGAACATTATATCATGTTGATCCCTTAAGCATATTTTATAAGGCCTTGGCATAAATATTTTAGACTAATGCATACATTGTGTTTATTAAACACAACATAAAAATTGGATTAGAATATTTAGACATGATCCCCTTTATATAATTTAGAAAACTTAGACATAAATCCATTTTCCTAAAGTTTTCTTCATTCTTAATAAATATGTATCAAACCTTAGCTAAAGGAACTTAAGCCTAAGTCCCACTTTAATTATGTGCTAAGTTAAAGTTTAGACATCTTTGTAGATCAATGGTTCACACTTCATTGCTAGAGGATGATCTAATGATGCAAAAATCTCATGGAATTTTCAATAAAATCATGATATCTCATGAGCTCGACACATGGCAAGAGTGCATCCAAGGTAGAGCTAAAAAGTTGATCTGAGGGTTCATAATTTATTGTTATAGGATGATATAATGATGTAAAGTCACTCATGACTTTCCAAAGGCCCATGATCTCATCGTGCAGCAAATACTTAATCAACAAATGACTGACATAGTATACAAAGCATGAGAAGGCACACAAATATGCCAAGTGTCACAACTATGGGGCTTGGAATGGAAAAGGGCCAATAATATGCAAGGACTTAGATTATAATCAATGGCTCATGTTAATCTAATATTTTGATCTGATGGTACAAAATAAAAGAAGGTATTTTAAATAGCAATGACTAGTGCTCAAAGGCATTTATGAAAAATGTCGTGAAAGGTCTAAACCAATGCCACATAGACACCATGTAAGCAAAAAAGGAAAAAATGAAAGATCTTGTGGGATAGAAAATGTAAAGGTATAAAGGCAAAGGTCCAAATAAAATCCATAGCATGTATGAGCCAGAGTCTCGATATATCCTACCATTAAAGCTATAAAACCCTAAACCTTGCATATAAGCCACCTAATTGAATTCATTTTGTCATAATTTGATCCAAAAAGAGCTTGATTATTATTTTTTGAGTATGAAAAAGATTTCATAGAGACCATTTACTATTCATAGTAAACAATTTATAAAAATAGAAACCATGGCAACTCAGAGATAAAAATTGGAGGATACTGAGATCTACCTATCGATAGATAATGAGGGGTGAATCTTCAAGGACACAGAATAAGATGTGGCCCTAAATTACCCAAGCATTAGGAATAGGTCAAAACTCTTTTCCATGGTGGAGGACCTAAAGCCTATCACAAAGGAGCAGCATAGGATTACCATGGTGAGATGGAGACATTATGACTTGGTCACTATCCAAATGAATAGCCTTCACCATGTTGCTACAAGCATGAGGTACTTCATTTTATAAACATCTTTTCTCTTATCTTTGTTAATTATAGGGTAGATAATGAATAGATCATTCAAGAAAGGAATTCTAAGAAGATAGATTATATTTATCTTATAACTTTTCAGAAATATTATAAGCTCCCTCTCCCCCATGTATACCTATCTAAAAATAAGGAATGGACTAGCATGCATGACCTAGACTCTATGCTTAGACATTGGCTACACCAGGGACTTGACATATTTAGGGACTTTAAAGACAAGATCCAAATAGTATGATTTAGGGAAGGCTTCAGAGTAGTAATAACCCTAGTAAACCAAGCCTTTGGATCCCCCTCAACCACCTATGTGAATAAAATTTGGGACCCTATGTGCATTTCATGGTGGAAGAAAAAATCACCCCTCCAATTGGAAATTTGATCAGTGCCTTCTTGGATAAGAAATTCATTGCCATTAAAAGGAAGACATATAAGAAATTTTATATGATGGCATACTTGCTAGATGCCCTCATTGTCTCTATCAACTTCTCATGGATTAGAAATTGGTCTCCTGAAGAAAAAACTACCATTTCCCACCGCTACTCCAAATTACACATCTTTAAATACAAGAACCATATGCAATTTACTTTTGACTACATCTATCCAACAATAGTGAGGCCATCATAGGCATTCCCATGTCATGGGTCTATCCACTAATCAATAAGTATGTTGAAATGATGGGTGGCATATGGTTCTACCCTGATTATACAATCATTATGATTGAGGGTGTCCTATCCCAGCCTTATAGATTGCCAATGTATGTTCTAAACAAGTTATATGAGCAAGAAAAAACGTCCTAGCTCATCCATGACATTGATAGAAATTATAAAAAAAGAGGAAGGGTCTTCTCTAACCCTTCCCTCTTACTATTGGAAGAACTATACTTCAAGATTAGAAACAATTTGATACCATAGCCAAGCATAAGGATTCATTTGGGTTTCAGCTTAATGAACTCAAGATGTGGGATCCTAAGAACATAGTGACCAATCATTTTAAGGATAAGAAGCTCCTAAAGCCTGAGTATGTGCATTGGTTCGATGTTCATGACACCATTTACGTTAAGGCCAAGAATTATGAAGAAGTGTTTGGTAGGGTCCAAAGACACAGCATTAAAATTAAACATAGATTGACCATGGATGATAATACATTTAGAGAGCCATGGAAAATGAATCCTTTATAGTATCACTTTTTGCTTGGATAATTCAAGATAGCCTAGGAACAACCCCAAGTAGAACACATACAACCATAGCTTTAAGGGTAGATTATACAAAAGTAAGATGAATAAGGTCATGAAAAAGAGAAAGTGGGAGAGGTGAAATTGGAAGAGAAACTTAGAGAGGGACCCTCATCTTCAACACTCCCATAAAGGCCACCTTCCCCGATTGAGTATTTATATATGATTTCCTTAGAACCAAAATAGACACTTGAGGGTGCTCTCAAGGAATTTATAGAGGCATATGACATTGATAGAGAAGAATAATAGTTTGAAGAAGCTCAAGTCCAAGTCAAAGAGCCTGAGAAGGATGAAGGAAAGGATCTTGATCTTGGTTTAGTCTCATTTGCTCCTAAGGAGAAGAGAAAAATAGAAATGGCATCGGTCCCTCTCAAACCCAAAAAACCAAGGTTGACTCACACACCCAACTAGTGAGATAAACCTATTAAGTTATGAATTCCCCATTCATGGACCAGTCATACCTGACTTGTTAATTTATGGAAAATTTCAAAACATCCCTTCTCTTTCCCATTCAGGGGTCATGAAAAAATTTACCAATGTTGAAGTACAAGATGACATGAAGCCATAGATTATGGATATGGCAAATGAGTAAGAAGAAAGGATAATTGTGGTCACTCTAAGATCAAAAATTAAGAAAATGGATGCTCTTGGAGCATCAAGTATCAAAGGTATAGAGGTCCCAAAACCTATGAAGTTCATAGGATAATCTATCATTATTAAATTTAAAAAAGAGATAGCTAGATTGAAAAGGGTCACCACTAAGAAAGCCATGGTGGGAGCTGAGGAATTCAACTTCCAAAAGGTGGATCCCTTTATAGGTGTGACCTTGGTGGGAGGCCAACAACTTGGTGAGGCTACTATCCATGAAGAAGATGTTGAGAACTTGATTAAGGCTCAATTAACTCAAGCAAAGGATGGGGTCCAAGGGATGAAATAGAGAATCCAAAACTTAGAATGAGAGAAGTAAAATCTAGAAACCCAAGCCATTTTATCAATCTTTAAATCTATAATGTACATGTTTAAGACCTCATTATTTGATATGTTCAATTCTTTGAGTTAAATAAACCTAAGGAAAAGTTCCTTATTCCAATAGGTTGAAACAACCAAGGAGTTAATAAAAGAGTGGCAAAAGGCAGAGACCTAGGTTAGGGATCTTATTGACATTGTAATTAGGAATAAGATTCCTAAGTTTATGACTATCAGTTTATCCCATTTGAACAACATATTGGGAATAATAGTGGATAAGGTCTAAGGTATAGGTACTTAGACAAATAATTTGAATAGACTATTGGTAGATGATAAGGGAATAATCATCAAAATTAAGGAACTCTTGGGAACAATGTTGTTAAATCCTACCAAGACCACTATAATTGGAATAATTGATGATTTTGAATTCAAAGATACAGTCACTTTGATCATGTAGTCAGTTAGAAATAAGATCTAGGGTTAGTTTGGTAGGGATAACAAGAGAATTTTGGACATGATTTTCATAGTAGAAGAGAAAATTGTAGAGGCAAAGAACAAAAAGGAAGCCATGACCCAAGATGATCGAAACTTGGATGACTTGGCTAATGATGAATAAGTTTTCCTAATGAAGCCAATTTTGGACATGAATATCATTAAATACTAGCACTAGAAGGTAATGAAGCTTATATAAAATTAACAAGGGGACCCTTTAGTAATGGGCCTACCCAATAACTAATATTTATTTTGTATAAAAATTATAATATCTAGAATAAGAATATTTTTTTGTAAGACATATTCTATTCTATTAGAATATTACCTCTAGGTTACTCTAATTGTGAAGAACAAGTGTATTTTATAACTTTAAGGATAACTATCCTTATATTTTATACACCTGTATATTGTAACTGACCAATGCATTGCCTTGTCCCTCTATAAAAAGCATGTATCACCATCTTGTAAAGGGAGAGATAATTTTTGAACAAATTTTTTATACTCAAAGCAATTAATATAATCAAGGAAGTTCAAAAAATATTGTCCATTTTTGATATGTCAATTGTTAATATAGATTTTTGTTGGAAATCTTGTCATTGATGTCAAAGGTATAACATTATTGGTGATAAAGGCCCCATTACATTTAATGGTGTTTTTAATATTCATATCTTGGCTAATGTGTGTTAATATTTATTTAATATTAATGATTATATTTTTGGTTATCTATAAGTTAAAAGAGGGCCCATGGAGAAGTCAAAGAGTCATGGGGTAAAAGATGAAAGAGGAATGTGACACATTTTCTCATGAAGAGTCATCTTGAGGAATTCCATGAGTCACCATGTGAAGATAAACAAGGTATGGTTTCAATGGACACTTTAATGAATATGAAAAGTCACCAAGATAAAGACAAAAGAGGAAAGGATGATTTTGCTTATGAAGGGTCACAATATGGCTTTTCAAATATAAGGATACGAAGGGTCATGCAAGTTTGGTACCATTTTCCATGAGGATTGAAGGGTCACAAAGGGAAAATGCCAAATGTCATTTGGAAAGATATAAATAAAGAATTAAGAAGGCATTTGTTATATCAAAGAGAATGCATGGTTTGTATTTGTTTTTTGAATAGAGAAAAATAGGAGATATTGTAGAGTTCTATCATTTTTGAGTAAGAAACATTGAGAGATAGTTATTTTTAATACATAAGAGGGGTTGGTGCTCTATGGGTTGGTGCTCATAAATAGTTTCTATGTTGGTGCTCAGTAAAGGGGTTTGTGCTCTTGAAAGTTGGTTCTTATGAACTTTGTATTTTGAGTTGGTGTTAATTCATATACTTAAGATTGTTCTTCATGGTTTTTCCCACTTTGGGTTTCCACATAAAAATATGGTCTCTCTCTCTCTCTCTCTCTGTCTCTCTCTCTTGTGTAAATTATTGTTTCAATTTTATTGCATATCTTGAATGTGTGATTAAGTGGTGAAAGAAAAGAAATCAAATTAATTAAAAATATATGCAATATTTTGATTCACCCCCCTCTCAGTATATATTATTTTTAATAATTGGTATCAGAGCAGGATCCTTTTGAAAAAGTTTTACAGCTTAAAAGTAGATCAGGAAAGCATGATGGCTAGATCACATAAAGGATTTTCTAAAAATAAAGCACCTTTGTTTGATGGGATGAATTATTTTTTTGGATCATAAGGATGAAGACTTAATTGATGACCCTTGGATTTGACATATGGCAAGCAGTGGTGGAGGAATATGAAGAGCCACATACACTTGTAACTACTTTGGTAGAAAAGAAGGTACATGAAAATAATGATAAAGATATAAATGCTATTTTATGTGGTTTATGTTAATCAAAATTTGTTAAAGTTATTCAATGTAAATCTACTCATGAAACTTGGGTAAAACTTGAGAATATTTAAAAAGGTGATGGAAAGGTTCAGTAAGCTAAACTTTAGACTTTCAGAAGATAGTTTGAGAGTTTGAAGATAGATGATGAAGAAAATATAACAGGTTATCTTTTATGAGTTGATCAAATAGTTAATTAGATTCAAGGTCTTGGATAAAATTTATAAGAATTAATTGTGGTTCAAAAAATTTAGAGATATCTACCATTTAGATATGATGCAAAAGTTTTAGCAATTGAAAAGATGAAGAATTTAGCCAAGCTAAAGATGGATGAGCTTCATGGTATTTTTATGGTATATGAGATGAGGAATAAATAAGATAAACCCTCAAAGATAAAAGCTAATTTCAAGACATGAAAGAAAGAGAAGGATAATATTAAAGAATCAAGTGATAGTTCTAGTGATGATGAAGATGATAATGGATCTCTATTCATTCGTAAGCCGAAAAAGGGCACAGATAAATATCAAGGAAAATTACCTTTTAAATATTTTAATTGTGGAAATATTGGACATTTTGTACATAAATGCTTAAAAAAGGGTAATTATGATAATGAATAAGGAAAGTCTACATACAAGAAGAATTTCAAAGGTAAATTCAAGAAGGGATTAGAGAAGAAGAGTTTGTATTGTAAAGATCCTAGCTCAGTCGAAGATAGTGGAGTCAGTGATTCAGAAGAAGAAGAGATTATATTCATGGCCATACATGGAGATGCCTCTACAATAAAAAGTATAGATGATCAATAAAAATAATAGGATGAATCCGAAGTGAATCTAGAAGGAGAACTTATTTGTGCCTTAGAAGAGTTAAAATCTCTTAAAAAAAAGAATCAAAGATTAAGGTTCCAAATCAGGAAAAATGAAAAGTATTGAAAGAAAATAATTGAATATCTACAAGCACACTTTGAAGAAGCCAAGAAGAATGAAGATCTAACGACACAGTTGAAAATAGTAAGTAAATAATGTGAAAGGTATGTTATTGAAATGGCTTCTTTAAAGCAGATCTTGAGAAAACAAATAAAGCAATCAATAATAGAGCAACTAATGATTCAAAATTTGAGAATAATACTAATATGTTGAATAAGATATTAGACAATAAAATATCAATGCTAGATAAGATATGTATTATATTTTAAAAATAGAAAGAGGAGGTCACTACTTTCACATACAAGGAAAAAAGAAAGAATTATGTTGAAGCTCTTACAAAAGAAGAAATAAAAAGGGAAGAAGTTAAGAATATAGAGGACATCTCAAACAAAGAATGATGAAGGGAACAAAGATACAAAAGGCATTCAAGTCAAAGATACACAAATAGGTCCTATTTTTATGGTTACTATTTTTATTATAATGGATATGGTTATAAGAAAATAGAATGTTGGAAAAAGGCTAACAATTTTAGAAATAAGGAGAAGGAAATTCACATAGAGTCAAGTAGAAGCCATAACTCTTTTTCTCCTCTATCAGGCTTTAATGAAGATGCCATAATATTTTACAAGTGAAATAACTTTGGACACATATCTTGATACTATATAAGTGGGTTTGAGTCAGTCAAGAAGGATCAGAGTTTCAAGGCACCATTCATCAAGAAGAAAGTTTAGGCAGGTTCATTGCAAAAGAAACAACCCAAAAAATCTATGTTGGTGTAGACAACTTTGCATGAAATAAATGAAGAAAATCCATGGTTAATTGATAGTGGATGTCCAAGGCACATGATAGGAGACAAGAAAAATTTCATAACCTTGAAGAAGATCAATGGTGATATAGTGAAATTCAGAGATAATACTACTACCAAAATTACTGGAAAAGGTACACTTAGTTTGGATAATGGTAGAACTAAAACTAAAAATGTTTTGTATATAGAAGGTATTAATCATAATATTTTGATTTTAAGTCAAATTTGTGATCAAGGGCACACACTAAAGCTTTATAAAGAAGGTTGTGAAATTAGAATAAAATATTTAGATGTGTTGGTGGTAGATGTTCAGAGAATAAGCAATAATTTGTATATGCTATCAGACATCAAAGGCCAAAGATGTTTGAGTCATATTAAATAAAGTTGGATATGGAATAGGACAAAGGGGAATATAAATTTTGACAATCTTGTCAACATTAGAAATAAACAAGTAGTCAAAAATCTTCCAAAGATTACAAAGCCATCCGACATGCTTTGTGAACCTTGTTAGCATAAGAAGCAGGCTAGAAGGCGGTTAAAAAAAAGAGAGTACTCAACCACTTAGATGTTAGAGCTTGTTCACACTGATCTATGTAGACCTATGAGAACTCAAAGTACTCAAGGTGAGAAATATTTCATGTTGCTTATTGATGACTTTTCACGTATGACTTGGGTAATATTTTTAAAGAAAAAATTAGAAGCTTTCAATTATTTAAAAGCATTCAAAGAATTAATTGAGAATGAAACCATTTTGAAGATTAAGTGTCTAAGATCATATTGAGGAGGAGAATTCATGTCAAATTAATTTATTGAGTTTTTTGAAGACCATGGAATAAAGAAACATTATTCAACAGCTAGAACTCCATAGCAAAATGGAGTAGTTAAATAGAAAAATAGAATATTTTAGGAGATGGAAAGGACAATGCTAAATGAATCCAAAATAATAGATAAATATTGGAGAGAGGTAGTTGTTACAATAATGCATATTCATAATAAATCATTATTGGATTTCAATAGTGATAAGACTCCTTAAGAGCTATGAAAAGACAAACCAATAATAGTTGATTAATTTAGAGTTTTCACCAGCAGATGCTTCATAAAGAGGACCAATGAAAAAATTTGTAAGTTTGAATATAAAGCATATGAAGGTATAATTCTTGGTTATTCTTGAAAAATTAAAGATTATAAATGTTATAAAAAAATAACCAATAAAATTGTTGAAAGTGCAAGTGTCAAGTTAGAAGAAGATAAAACACAAAGACTCAATGATCTAGTAGACATTCCTAAAATAATTAAAGAGGAAGATTTTGAAGAATTAGATGAAGATGAGAAGAAGGAGAAAAAGGACACCAAAACTCCATCCAAATATGTTTAGATAAATCATAATGAAAGTGACATCATCGAGAATATAAATGAAGGAATTTGCACTAGAAGAATGATGGTAAGTGAATCTGAGCAAGTTAATTTCTCTTTGTTAACCAAAATTTAGTCTAGAACTTTTTCAAAAGCTAGACATGATAAGCATTAGGTTAAGGATATGGATGAATAATTAAATTAGATAGAAAATAATGATACTTGGGAATTAGTGTATAGACCAAAATATCAAAATGGAATAGGAACAAAATGAGTTTATAGAAATAAGGTGAATGAAAATGGAGAAGTGACCAAAAATAAAGTAAGATTAGTATGTAAAGGATATGCTCAGATAGAGGGTATAGATTTTGAAGAAACATTTTCACTAATGGCAAGGTTAGAGGCTATTAGAATGTTTCTTACATATGCAGTGTTTAAAAATTTCAAAGTGTTTCAGATAAATGTCAAATCTACCTTCCTAAATAGGAATCTAGAAGAAGAGGTCTATATTGAGTAGCCTGAGGGATTTTTTCTCTCAAATATTAGTAGCCATGTATGTATATTTAAGAAAACATTGTATGGAATGAAACAAGCTCCTAGATCTTGGTACGTAAAACTTGATAAGTACCTATAGGATCAATGTTTCAAAAGAGGATTTATTGATAGCAATATTTACATCAAAATAGAAGGTAAGAATCAATTAATTGTTGTGGTATATGTTGATGACATAAATTTTCAAGGAAATATTGAAAAGATGATAAAATAATTTTTTGATAATATGTAAAAAGAATTTGAGATGTCTATGCTTGGAGAATTGTCATTTTTCTTAAGATTGCAAATATTTTAGTCAAATTAAAAAAATCATATCTCAAAGTAAATATGCCAAGGAAATGTTGAATAAATTTGGTTTTGAGGATTGTGCACCAATTAGCATACCAATGTGTATAAGAAATAAGGTGAGAAAGGATGAAGATTCACCTGTTACAGATCAATCTTTGTATATATCTATGATTGGTAGTCTTTTATATTTGATAGCATCGAGGTCAGACATCATGCATGTAGTAGGTATGGTTACAAGATATCAGTTATCTCAAAGAGATATTCATGTTTAATTAGTGAAGAGAATATTCAAATATATCAAGGGGACATTATATTACAGATTGTGGTATCCCACATATAGAGATTTCACTTCGGTTGCTTATACAAATTTAGATTGGGTGGGGTGATTGGATGATAGAAAGAGTACAAGTGGAGGAACTTTCTTCCTTGGTGATAACTTAGTATCATGGCTAATAAAGAAGCAAAATTTAGTATCACTTTCTACAACTAAAGTAGAATATATTGCAGCGGTATTGTGTTGTACTCAAGTGCTTTGGATGAAGCAAAATTTGGAAGATATCAAGGTAAAGTATGATGAACCTATTTCTATTTTTTGTGATAACATAAGTGTTATTAACATTTCAAAGAATATAGTGATGCATTCAAGAAAAAAACATATTCCCATTAGATATCACTTCTTGAGAGATCAGGTTATAGGTCAACAAGTTAAGATGGAGTATATCAGTACTATAGATTAGATTTAAAATATTTTCATAAAGGCACTACAAAAAGACACAATTGAGTATCTATGAGAGAAATTGAGAGTAATTTATTTTACTTCCTACCATTGAGGTTTAGCATTAGTTGAGGGTGAGCTAAGTGTTAGCTCTAGGTAGGCCCTTTGATATTGATGTTAAAGGGGGAGAATAACAGGTATAGGTACATGTGCAAAAATACCTATAGGGAACAAGTATAGGTTACTACAATAAGGGGGAGTTATTGTATGTTTTTTAGATGACTGTATGTGTAGGTTTTAGGATGTGGTAGTTTCAATTTGAGGTTGCCATCAATGACAAAGGGGGAGATTGTTGGAAATATTGTCATTGATGTCAAAGGTCTATCATTATTGGTGATCAAGGCCCCATTGCATTTAATATGGTATTTTTAATATTCATATCTTGGCTAATGTGTGTTAATATTTATTTAATATTAATGAATATATTTTTGGTTGCATATAAGTCAAAAGAGGGCCCATGGAGAAGTCAAAGAGTCATGGGGTAAAAGATGAAAGAGGAATGGGACACATTTTCTCATGAAGAGTCATCTTGAGGAATTTCAAGAGTCACGATGTGAAGAAAAAAGAGGTATGACACATTTTTCCATGAAGAGACACTTTAAGGAATATGAAAAGTTACCAAGATAAACAAAAAAGAGGAAATGATGCTTTTTCTTATGAAGGGTCACCATATGAATTTTTAAATGCAAAGATCAAAGGGTCATGCAAGTTTGGCACAATTTTCCATGAGGATTGAAGGGTCACAAAGGGTGAATTTCAAAGGTCATTTGGAAAGCTATAAATAAAGGCTTGAGAAGCCATTTGTTATATGAAAGAGATTGCATGGTTTGTATTTTTTTTTGAAGAGAGAAAATCAGGAGATATTGTAGAGTTATATCATTTGTTGAGTAAGCAACATTGAGAGATAGTTGTGTTTTATACACAAGAGGGGTTGGTACTCCTATGGGTTGGTGCTCACAAATATTTACAAGGGCTTGGTGCTCCTGTGGGTTGGAGCTCACAAATAGTTGTTGTGTTGGTGCTCGACAAAGGGGTTTATGCTCCTATAAGTTGGTGCTTGTAAACTTTGTATTTTGAGTTGGTGCTCATTCATGTACTTAAGATTATTCTCCATGGTTTTCTCACTTTGGGTTTCCATGTAAAAATATTGTGTCTCTCTCTCTTTTATGTGGTGAAAATTATTATTTTAGTTTTATTGCATATCTTAAATGTGTGATTAAGTGGTTAAAGAAAAGAAATCAGATTAAGTAAAAAGATATATAATATACTCATTCACCCCCCTCTTAGTATATTTTATGCTTAACACTTTTCTCTCAATTTCTAGTTTTATGTCTTCAATCTGAATATTTTCTTTGAATTTTGGGTTGCATTTTCTAATCACAAGGTTTCTAGTTTGTGAATATGCTAGATTAGTTAGAGGATCTTAGGTTTCATTTAATTTCATTTTTTTCTATATTCAGATGTGAAAATGTTATTTGGTTATAGTAGTAAATCCTTAAAATAGACCTAGTTCTTGTGATTCTTTACATTATCCTTTGAAGTTTGCTTGGTATATAGTGAAATTTGAGCTTAGGATATTTTGCATTATATATTGGTTCAAATGAATGCTCAATTGAAATTGATGCTTTGTTATGATATTTAAGGCTAAAATTGGTAATCACTCACTCTCTTTTCTACCTTACCCTTCTCTTTGCTTTTTTTTTTACACCAAATCATTTTAGTTTAAAATTCACTATAAATATCTAATTAGATTGGCTTGTAGCTTAAATCTAGACCATAATTCACTAAGTATTAACATAAATTATTTATAATTCTTAAGGAATGGACCACCATGTCTCCCAACCATATCTCATTATAAATTTGTGGGACACCAATACATATCTCTATAGTTATTTCACCATAGGTGACATCAAGTTGCCACAACCTGATACTCATTCTTTAAATTCATTAAATTCTAAAATGAGAAGTTTTCTTTGAACACTAAGAAACCCTATGGTACACTTAGAGGCATCAACAAGGTGTTTCCTATTGGCACTAGAAGGAGGACCAAGATCTTTGTGAATTATTCAAACTTTGTTGATCTAAGTCTATTTGATCTAAGATCAGTATATATTTATGTTTTTGAGTAAATTCTTTGCTTAGGAGTTTAAATCTCATTGATCTTTTTTTTGTGTGACACATCTTTGTGCTTCTTTAGATAAAGATTGAAGTTCTTTGAGATTTTATTCTTTTTTGTGATAAATTTAGCTTAAGATTTGAATATCCATAGTATCTTAGGTTAATACAACTCATTTTCATCAAAGGTTGGCATATCATTCATACATCTAGGTTCCTTTAGGCTTAGAATTATAAATATAGACCATATTCATGTAATTGAGTGCATCTTTAAGTTAATTCAGTCAAAGATCAATGTTCTTTGTAGTTTTTCATAAAACCTTTGTAAAATAATCTCAATGTGTAGGTTTAAATCTTGTTATTTATAAAATTTAACTTAATACATTGTATTTCAAGAAGGATCTTCAAGTTTCAAGCTAGAATTACCCAAGATTCGAATAAGATCACACTTAGAGACAAGGGAACCTTTGCTTGAGCTTGAGGTTCATATAAAGGCTAGGCATGACAATGATAGAGGTATAAAATCTAAATATTTTCCAACTTCACCTCTTTAAGGTACCTATGCCTTCAATCTTCATCTAGGTATGGCCTGGTTGGGAAAATATTCAAATAATGTACTAGGTGTGGTACATGACCTCCCATGCAACCCTAGAAAGTATTTTCCTATATTTAGTCCAATTGACATTACAACTAATGAAGATCGCATTAATTATTTTAAATCTACTTTAAGGGTTATTAAATTTTGTGCATGAAGATGTAGATTGCAGGTTTTCCCATTTACCTTTAAGGATGTTGCCTATAAATTGTTCTTGAACTTGATTGAAAATTACATGACTAGTTGGGATGGTTTCACTAATGTTTTTATAGATAAATTTGGTAATATTATTAGTTATTATGTTATTTACCATCATTTCACCAACATTAGAAGGGATGTAAGTGATCCTATTAGGTCCTTTAATTCTATATTTCAAAAATAGTATAGTAGGACCATATAACCCTATAAGCCTGATGATGTATTAGCTTTAGAAATATATAAGGATGTAGTAGACCCCATGAAATCTATAATTTTGAAGAGAGCCATGCCAACTATAACCTCATTAGCTATGGATTATTTTGAGGTAGTGACCATCAATGATCAGATGTAGCCCTAGGGGTAAATGGCATAATATATTCCAAACATCAACCCACATATGCCTATGATGAACCTGTTCCCCAAAAACAACCAAAATATCCTAGTTTAAACCAACTCCCAAACTTAAACCAATTACCATTGAGTCATGTAGCCCTCAATAAAAACTTAGGATTCTTGAATCATCTTACTAATGGCTTCAACATAAATAATCAAAGAGTTTTGTTACCAACTGTTGGTGTTAACAATAACTAGGTACATAATTCTAAAATTCCTAAAAATATGAAAGTGTCTATCTTAAAAATGGTCCAAAAGTTAAGCACTAATTTTCATCAGTTGAAAAAATAAGTTAGAAATACTGCTAAAAGTTTAGGTAGGAACTTCTCATTTCAAAGGTATAATAGGCCAAATAATAGATTTTAGAATGATAGTTTTCATAATAATAAGAATAATGAGCCTTCGTCTAAAAATAAAACCATGGATATTAACCTTGTTGATATTGTATTACCTGATTATTATAGAGTACATTGCATAACCAAGCATGGTGAAATTGATTATATTGAGTTTTGAAAAGCCTTTGAGGATTTCCAAGGGGAGTTGGATAAATTTGAAGTGGTCCCTAATAATTAAAGTGGTGTAGGTGCTTTTGGATCCAAATCATCTAACCAAGCCTTCATGGTTGATACTTTTGATTTCCATTTTCAAGAGGAAAATGAACCTGATGAGATCCTTGAAGAGATCCAAGATTTTCAATAGTTCTTAAAGAATACCTATCCTTTGAGGAATAGGGAGTAGAGGTAGCCCTTGAATACCTCAACACCTCTAAGTAATTTTGGAACTCCTCTAGACACCTCTTCAAGCAACAATCCAGAGTCACCTACAGGGAGTACTTTTAGACCCAATGTTGATATTCCTAGTTCTAATAAAATTATATATAACATAGTTGAGGATATGAAGAAGATAAAGGCTAATATTAAATTTCATGAACTAACACAAATCATAAAAACAAGGGACCTCTTATTGGAATCTCTATCAAATAAGTCCAAAAATCCACCTAAGGCTGATCATCCTAATGTAACTGTGTACAAGGCTAAGGTAGAATCTCCTCCTTTCTTGTTTACTATCAGGATGTTTGGTAAGAATTACATTTTTGCTTATTAAAATCAGGTGCTTCTACCAATATCATACCAGTAAGTATATGCAAACAACTTGGCTTGACTCCTATTAAGTCTGATAAAGTTGTAACCCAATTAGACAAATGTAGAGTTAATGTTATTAGGGAACTTTTAATGTTCACATGTAATTAGATTCTTAGACTAGGGTGAAATAATTCATTGATTTTTGATTTGTTGATATACCTAATGTTTATGGAATCTTATTGAGTAGAAAATGGACTAAGGCTTTAAATGGTTACATGTCCATAGATTGCTCGCATCTATGGCCACCTTGGAACGGAGTTCTTAATCAAATTAGCATTGAAAGAGAATTGAGGATGAAACATATGATAACTAAGTACAATGATATGAATGAGAGGGTCAACATAATTGACTCAAACTTAGGGGTTTTCACCCTAGAGACTGATAATGTGTGTGATCCCAAGAGTGCTCATGTTGCTCCTAGACTATGGAAATTGCATTTTGATAGTGATAGGTGTAATGATAGATTAAGTATTAGTGTTATGTTAACTGATCCTACTAATAAAAATTACCATGCTTATTATAAAATCTAATTCCCTTACACTAATAATCTTGCTGAATATGAAGGCTTTATCTTAGGTTTGCAATTTTACATAAAGAATAAGGCTAAATAATTACTAATTTATGGTGACTCAGAACTAGTAGTCAACCAAGTAAGAAATAAATACCAATGTAAACTCTCATATCTTAAAAGGTATAAGTTTAGAGTTTTGGATTTGATTGAGTCCTTTGATGCTTTAAACATTACCTCCATCCCAAGAGAGGAAAACCAAGCTACTGATGAGTTGCCATTTGCTATAGCCAACCTCATGCCTAACCAAGATACCCCTAATTTCAACATTAAGTTGAGCCCTTATACTTTAGTGCTTGATAATGTCAACCATTTTCAAGTTTTCAATGATGATAAATAGATACTATATTCCATAACCAATTCTAGGGCATTTGATGCTCATATTATTGATGAGACTAATGGAAATGCATATAAGGAGGACAAGTTTGATGGTAAATCCATTTAGCTGAATGACAACAAGATCCCAAAGGGGATGGCTGATTTCAAAATACTATTTGATTAGGATAAATTGGTTGAAATTTCAAAGATTCCCAAGGTAAGTGGGAAAGATTATAATACCATTGATCTTGGTCTCCATGATCAACCCCAACTAGTAAATGTTGGAAAATCCTACACAAACATTGAAAATGAGAATGCCAAAGAGATCCTCACCCAATATAGGGATGTCATAAAATGGTTTTATGATGACTTAAATATATTTTATCTAAGAGTCATTATCCATACCATACCCCTTAAAGAAATATGAAATCCTTTTTGGTAGAAGCAGAGGCTAGTAAACCCTATCCTAGAACCCATGATCTTCAAGGAGGTTAAAAGATTACTAGATGCTAGGATAGCCTTCTCCATTATGCATTCTCCATGGGTGGCTAACTTGGTGCCTATCGATAAGAAGAATGGTGAGATTAGACTTTGTATTTACTTCAAAAACTTCAACAAAGCATCAGAAAAGGACAACTATCCCCTTCCCTCTTTAGAGCAAGTAATTCAAGTTATTTTAGGTTTAGCTATGATGTCTTTTCTTAATGGATTTTCAGGTTACAACCAAGTTTTGGTTGATAGAGATGAAATAATGAAAAAAAAATTACAAAAAAGTGGGGAACCTTCACTTACAAGAGAATTTCCTTTGAGCTAATCAATACAAGAGCTACTTTTTAAAGAGATATGGACCATGCCTTCCAGGGCATGATAGGTAATTATATTATTATATACATGGATGATCTAATATTTTTTTCAAAAAAATGGGAAGATCACTTCATGCACTTACAACAAGTCTTTGAGAGATTTATGAGGTATGGAATCTCCTTAAACCCTAATAAGAGTATCTTTTGTGTTATATAAGGAAAATTATTAGGTCATGTTATAACCAATATGGGATCTCTATAGATTCTGAAAGAGTGGAGGAAATTTTAGAGAGGATTACATGACATGATTAGTCAAACATTATTCCAAAAAACTAAAGGAAGAATGCATAAGAACAAACTAAATTAAGCCTATCTATTCATGTGGGAATTACTAATGACAATAAAAGACAAATAAAATAAAGTAAGAAATCTATACCTTCCCAAGTGAATCCATTCTCCAAAATCAGCTCAAAAGCATGTTCTCCCTTGATCAATCATCCTTGTCTTTATCAACAATCATTTCAAACTCCTCCAATGTCTCAAGAACATTCCATAAAACCTAAGCTCATGATTTGGAATCACTAAACTAGCCTATCAATGAAGCTTGCAAACAAAATCAATGATCAAATGCAAAGGATTGTGGAAACAATTTAACATTATGACTTTGCAATATTCAATCTTAAAAATGATGTCCATTGCCTCTCTATCTATATAATTTAAAGAATGAGCAGAATCAACCATGACCATCCATCTCAAGATTGAGATGTGTGGTAAAATATTGATTGAATTATGTAATTAAAATACATAATTATCGTTATCATGACTTTAGAAGAAGGGGAATTAATGAGGCATGGGAAGTAATAAAGAGGCATGGGAGACCAATAATCCTAATATTTTATGCACTTATGGCTTGATGGATGGCACCCCATACATGACATCACCTGATATGTAGATAATAGAAATCAATTTCCAAAAAAAATATTCAACAACTCTCATAGAAAATCCACTTAAGATCTTGATTTGGATTAATTAGCCTTAAACAAGGTTAATCAAAATTTGTGTAATTATTTGGAAATTGGCCCTCAATTAATCAAAATGGTCAGAAAGTCATATTATTGAGTCATAATTTGATTTAAGAAGAATTGAAAGGTGAAATTAGATGTGTTTGAACCATATTCCCATTTAGGATGTTTTTGACATAAAATAACCAAGGTACATGATGTGTACCAATGAATTTAGAAGAAAAGAGTGATCCAGAGCATAAAAAGGTGAAATCATCATTTTGACTTGAAATGAATTGATCAAAGTTAGCTGGCCCATAAATTGAATTGCCCCATTTAGGGATACTTTGACCTAAATAAACACTTGTAAATGACAAGTTTGAACCATTTATCATGTTTTATGGATTTTGACCTAAAATGTACATTTGATTACAATTTGAGTAAGATTGACAATTTCAACACAAATGGTGTTAAGAATTGGATGTGTATATTTTCCTCCTATTTGAGAAGGCATAACATAAAATTCAAACAAAGCAACATCTTTTCAAAGAAAAGAGTTGTCAAGAAGAAATTGGAACAGACCCATGATGCCCCCTCAAAAGGAGATACTAGGACGGAAGAAAAGGATGGACTCTTGAAAAGAGAGAGAAAGTGATTTTTTAACCCATGGAATAGATCACATCCAGATGAGCTAATGCTTGCACATGTGATTACCATAAATTATCAAAATATAATTAGAGGTATAATAGGCCCAAAAGATATGGGGAATGGGAAAGATATAATCCATAAATGTAAGTGACACACTATAAACATACCTAATTTGAGAGTACAAGTTGTGCACTTATGACATTGATCAATATTAAGACAAGTTACACACTAAAATATTTCCATCATGGGAATTAGTGTGGAGAGCTTAGAATTAGAGGAAAAGATAGAATGTTCTACTTCAGGAAGGGAAGCACCACTAGAATGGGGTCTCCAAAGAGAAGATAATAAGAGGTGCTCTAGTAGAGTAAATGTTATCATGATAAAACAATTTGCCCTAGTAGGGCTAATTTTGATCATTGATAAAGAATAAATAATGGTTTGCCCCTATAGGGCTGATTTGATTCAAACATGGTTAAGATGGTGGGTCCCAACATGGGTAATTGGCAAGCAAAATAGCTGAAGGATATAACCCGAAAGATAGGTTAAAGAAAGCAAGTGCAAACATACATGTGATGGTGTAATGGCTTAGAAATCTATATAAAACCAATCATATGAGAATGCACAAAGTGATTAAAGAGAAGAAAAGAAGAATGAAAGATAGCTGAGCTAACCTTAATATAAATTGAACACTACCTATATAGTTCTATGGACTCATGTTCCAACATGAACTTCAAGCAAATGTAGTTCACCCATATTTGAGAGAGAATGGAGTGAGGAATGATGAAAACTGACCAATAATTGATTAGAGTCACAATGTATGCAAAGAGATGCATGTCTAAGCATAGATTCAAATGCTAAAATGCATAATACCTAGATACCTAATTCCATATCATGATCTAAAATTTTGCAAAGTGTCCTTGAGAATCATTCATCAGAGTGATGTTGGCATTTAAGACTTTGAGACTTGAGGAAAGAGTGATTACTATAGTAAAATAGATTAGGCATCATAAGTATGAATGAATTATAATGACATAATATTCCAATTACATTGAGCTATTTCAAATGTGAATACCTATAACTAAGGATAATATTAAAATAATGACCAGAACCAAAGTTACAACTATTTACATTTAAACAAAAAAACAAAGACAAGGAAAAAGAAACATAAATAAACCTAACTTAAAATTAAAATATGAAGAATCAAGATTCAAGTAGGAACAAGAATGTATAAAATCAAGGCAAGAACAACTTGATAACATAAGATCAAGATATGAATATTCATTATATATGTGGACCATCAAGATGTAGTTGGAAAATTAAACAAAGTAGTAAGACCAAATAGGAAAAACAAATACCAAATAACAAACAAGAATAAAATAAACACACACAAAATGTTTTTGATTTTTTGAATGTTTTATGGATGTTTTTGGAATTTTCTACGTATCTCAACTTGATTGAGGATTAAGAGATAAAGAATGGTCTAGCTCATGAAACGGTGAGAGCGCACCAACTTAAAATGCTCACAATATGGTAAGAGTGTATGATAAGAGGGACTGAGTTGAACTCAACATGAATTGAGCACAACCTATATAACCCTAAAATAGTCCCAATTCATAGTAATCTTACCCACACAAAAGGTGATGAAAAACTAACTAGGTCATAACAAGTTCACAAATAAAGGTGAATGACAAGACTAATGATAATAGTAATGACCAAGTGATGTGACAATGCATGATAAAAAGGTATTATACCTAATTTTACCATAGGCATTTATAATCAATGATACCAACTAATATAATTAAAGAAAGATAAATTTTTAGATCAAATGTCATATTACTTTCATAGACTATCATTAAACACAAAATTCTAAAACTATTGAAATTGGATCATAATCCCCTGTAGAAAGTGTAGGATGAACCAAAGGAACCAAGATAAAAAATGGGATTTGTAAGATGACTAAAATCAAGCCTTGGTCAATAGTAAAGAAATTTATAATGAAATTATCAAAATAAAATTGGCTATAGTGGCAGTAAAATTTCCCCCAAGTGATGATTGGCTTAGATTGCTCACAAAATGGTGAGAGCATTCAAACTTCAAAGAATTGCTCATAAAATAGTGAGAGCATAAAGAAGGTGATCAAGCTGACCTCAATAGAAATTGATCACTACCTACATAGTCCTAAAGGACCTCAATTAAATGTAGTTCAAACATCATGGTTCATGGATCACAATGGTATAATAATGCCTAAAAAAGGGTCTATAGGGTTGCCCTAAGAGATGAGGCATGGTAATGGAAAATGGTAATTAGAAAAGTGAAAAGTGGTTTTTTTCTCTTGTTGATAGGGATATGCACATACTAGTCAATATGTGAGACAATAAAGATGATTTTTTATAAAAGTTGCTATCTAATTCCCTTTTGAAATAACTACTCTATTAAGACCTTGCTTTTGATATGGATCTCAATAATGTGTTCATGATCTTCATTGGTAATTTATTCTAATTCCTTCAAATGTTGAGACAAGATAACTTTGTAGCCTCTATAAAGGAAAGTGTTGATAATGATAAATGATATAAGTGGGTAATAAATTGGTGGGTGATAATGGAATGTGTAATGAATGGAAAATAAATGAAGATCAGGACTTTCAGTCACACATAATATTGTTGATGCTAGATTCAACATAATTTTGGTTGTGGTGGGGTCAAAGACCTCTGAAGATGCTCTCAATAAGAACACCATATTATTCTATTACTGGAGAGTAGCTACCATCTAATTATGCTATATATTGGAAGCTATTTTGATTTGATCTTGAATAATATCTTTAGTAAATAGTGAAGAACTTTTGTGTTCAACTATTGGTGCCTCGATGAGGTTTTTACCAATGAATTTGTTATGATCATCCCATAGTGCCTCAAAGAAGGTTTCATAAAGATATTTTAACATTTAAATTTCATCATCTTCAATCACTTTTGAAAAGGTTTCACTAAAAGACGCTGAGTTTGATCTTTGCTTATCCCCTAGCACCTTTTAAAATGTTTCGCAAGGAGATTGTTCTTCCTCTGAATGAATGTGGTCTTGGTCCCCATGATATTTTATAAATGGTATGTCACCATATATGTAGGTCAACAAAGTGTGATTCTATCAATCCCAATTGACACTTATGGGAGGTAAAATGCCAATATAATGGTTATGGTGGGTGGGACTAATGTGATGGTGAAAGGCAACACAATCCTCATAGAATATACTAGGATAACTTGTGTTGATGCTGACGTAATCATCCCTAAAAACCATAGAAAGATCACAAATATAATCAAATTGATTGCAAGGCAATTGTAACCAATGTTGTAATAACTAATACTATAATTTTTTTTTAATCTGATTCTAATTAAGGGGCTCTAAATCCATTGTCACAACTGATGTTTATTATATTTTAGATGTTAAATCTAATTTTGGTTCAAAAATAGAACCTAACTCTACTTAATATTCTTCATATGATGTGGTTATGTCTTTAATGTTGTATTGAGTTATAATGTTTGATAAGTAATGTCCTATGATGGCGTAATGGGCTCAATAAAAACTAACTCATCTTGAAAGGGTTCAACATAGACTAGTTTGTTTAAGTGAAGCCCCTCAAAAAGAGAGAACCACTCAAGGGACATCTCAACAAAATCATGTCTATCAAAGTGAGACTCCTCAACAAGTGGGAAAAGATCAAGAGACAACTCTATTGATACAATCTTGTCAAGGAGATGAGGCTATTTAAAAATAGGTAAAATATGAATAGGTAATTTATCATAGTTTGAGTTGTCACAAATGGGTGTTTCAACAATAACATTTCATTTTTGGCTCACAATTGGTTGCAAAAAATTAATTTTGAACACATTTTTATCCTCATAAGATGGATCTTGAAGAGGTAATGGTTCATTTTTAGGCTTGAAAACCATAATATAATTTTTAAGTGGGGATCATTTGGTTTAGCAATAATAATGGTTTGTGGTTCAATAATGGACTCTTCAAAAATTAGATTATTGAATAAGGGATCAAACACAACTGGTTCATCAAATGGAGGTTCTTCTAAAATAGGTTGATCAAAAACTAGTGATGGGCCAAGCATGGTAATAACTAGATGCTTCTTAGTTTGGTTACTTGTGCAAACAAAAAGAGGAATTCCTAAAATGGTAATGACTGGATGTTTCTTAGTTTGGTTGTTTGTGCAAACTAAAATAATAGGTCCTAAAATGGTAATAACTAGATGCTTCTTAGTTTGGATGCTTGTGGCAAGAAAATAAGGAGGTCCTAAAATGGCAATGATTGGATGCTTCTTAGTTTGGTTGCTTATGCAAACCATAGGAGGAGGTCCTAAAATGAAAATGAATGGATGCTTCTTAGTTTGGTTGTTTTTTGCAAACTAAAAGATGAGGTCTTAAAATGGTAATGATTGGATGCTTCTTAGTTTGGTTGTTTATAAAAACTAAAGGAGGAGGTCCTAAAATGGTAACGATTGGATGCTTCTTAGTTTGGTTACATGTGAAAACCAAAGTAAGAGGTGCTAAAATGGTAATCTTAGCAATGTTGTAGATCTTGATTACTCACATAATCCAAAACATACAAGTCTTTCTGATAAACCCAATCATTTTAGTTTCAAATTGAATCATAAGTTGGATCTTGATTGTGTTCCCATGACTAATTTTTGTGAGGTGGATAGAAATCTATCTCACAAACCATATTGTCACCATATGGGTCTTCACTAAAGTCATACAAGTCATTTTGTGCAGCCATTCTTCCATAATTTAGATTATCCACAATTCCACCATAAGTGTAACTAGCCATATCCACATTTAATGAAGAAAGAACTGAAAACAAAAAGACTTAGAGTTCTACAAATTCTAAAAAGTGATGTTTAAAAATACAAAAGGTTCAACCTTGGTCGAAAGGGTGAGACTACATCTTAAAAATGGTTTGTTCCAAGATTTTGGCAAAAAATGACCTAATGTCAAATATCCAAAGTCAAAGGCTTTTGGAGAAATGTTGTGTTTTATCAAATAAAGGCAAAAATAAGGATGAGGATAAGTGTTTTACACAAACAAACAATCAATCATGTTTAGAATTTGGTAACCATTTAACCAAAGTTATGCAACCCAAAAGAAAAAGATCTATGTACTAGCCCCATGAATTGAGGCCTAAATAGAAATCAATCAATGTTTGGATCCAGACTTGACAAGGTTAATTTAAACACAATGTTGAAGACTAGAATTGGACCAAATAATCTATACAAAAGTGGACGATATGATGACACATAAATGAGGTCCAAATGGAACATACACAAACATGTTTGGCAAAAAAGTTCAAGGCACAAGTATGGTGTAAAGTGGACAGCATAATATCTCTTTAAACAAAAGAGTGGCATATAAATAAATTTATTTGGACATAGTTTATAAACAAAAAAATAATTTTTGGTCTTAAAAACACCAAATAAGATAAATGACCAAAATACACTAAGTATAATCATCCAAATCCTAGTAAGGGTATGGTAATATGAGGTTGACTAAAACTAATTAATTTCGATCATTTCTACGGGAGTCAATTACATAATGACTTTCATGTAAAATGATGCAAAATAAAAGCATGGAAATTGGGTTTCTATGGCACTTGGCTTGTTTTAAAAAGGTGTAGTCCTTTGTATAACCACTATATCCTATTATTCACTCAGTGTAGTGTGATGTCCAAAGTGTAGATACATTCCATGTGTAATTCCAATAGTATAAGGTGGTTTAACCACTAAAACCTTTGATATTAGTGTGAGTGGTTTAATTCAATGATAGGAGATGAAACCCTAGGTCAAAGATTCCCTAATGAACTCGTAGGAGGTAATGAAGTCCCCATAGCAATCCAAATTTACATAAAAATAAATGATTAAATAGAAAGACTTTAGGGTCATTTTCAAAGTCACCCAAACTATGATGAGTTTTTGGGGAGTGATTTAGATGACATTATTTCTATGCCTTGGAATAATCATGTTTGTAATAAAGATGATTATTTTGATTCTAAAAGTTCCCTAAAGAGGATGGATGAAAGAGCATACACACAATGAGCTCCATTTTGCCAATCAAGTTCTAATTAAACAACTATTGAAAACAAAAATTGATAAGTGTGTTCAATTTTAAGAAATAAAATAAAGATTTAGTGGGGTTATTTTTACCCTTAGCCTTAAATTTTTAAAATTGTAAAATATTGTATAAAAAAAACCATACAAAGAAATAAAGACCTATGTTTGTTTTAAGACCAACTTGAAGATTCAAAACTTAGCATAATTTCATGATTAAAACACCAAATTTTAATTTTTTTCAATATTTATGATGTGTTTTAAGAACTAAATGAAATGTATCTAAGACTTAGCCAAATATTAGGTTTATTTTAAGTACTAATTCAAATGTGTGAAATTAATCATGTTCATTTTAAACCCAAATAAAAGTGTGTTTGGTTAGTCAAAAGCATTCAAACCAACTTCCAAACTACCCCCTCAACCTAAAAAAACACAATTATAAAGGCCTACTTTGAAGTAAGTAAGATTTTGAGTAAATGACATTAAGAATTTAGCTCTTGGTTTGATAGTTGAATTGGGTTGGATAGGTGAGTTTGGTTGATAGGCGAGTTGGGTTGACAGGTGACTTAGGTTGGACAAGCAAGTCGAGTTGATAGGTGAATTGGGTTGGATAGGCGAGTTGGGTTAGATAGACAAGTTGGGTTGATAGGTGAGTTGGGTTGACAAATGAGTCAGGTTGGACATTGTTTCAGTATTATGACATTGTTTCCTAATTCTAATCACCTATGGGAAAATTAGGTAAAATGACTTTTTATCATGCATTGCCACATTATCTAGTCATTACTATTATCATTTATCTTGTCATTCACCTTTGTTTGTGAACTTATTATGACCTAGTCAAATTTTCATCACCTTTTGTGTGGGTAGAATTACTATGACTTGGGATTATTTTGGGGTTATATATGTTGTGCTTGATTCATGTCAAGGTCAACTCAGCCACTCTTATCATACACTCTCACCATATTGTGAGAATATTAATTTGGTGTGTTCTTTCCATTTCATGAGTTGAACCATTCTATATCTCTTAATTCTCAATCAAGTTGAGATATTTAGAAAATTCTAAAAACATTCAAAAACTCAAAAAAAAATTGTGTTTATTTATTTGATTATTGTTGTGCTAGTCTTTTTTTTTCCTATTTGGTCTTGCTTCTTTATTTTATTTTCCAGGTACCTCTTGATGGTCCACATAGATCTCAATTATTCATATCTTGATCTTATGTTATCAAGTTGTTCTTTCTTTTTATTTTTAAGAATTTTTGTTCCTACTTAAGTCTTGATTGTTTATATCTTGATTTTAAGCTAGGTGCATGCATATTTTTCTTTTTCTTCATCTTTTCTTCTTTGTTTAAATGTAGATAGTTCTAACTCTATTTTTGGTTATTGTTTTACCATTATCCTTAGTTATAGGTATTCACATTTGAACTGGTGCAACACAATTGGAATCTTATGACATTGTAAGTTATTCATACTTATGATGCCTAATTTCTTTTGATATAGTAAGCACTTTATGCTTAGGTCTCAAAGTATTAAATGTTAAGATAACTTTGATGAATGATTCTCAAGAACACTTTGCATAATCTAGGCTCATGATATGGAATTAGGGTTCTAGGTATTATGCATTTTAGCACTTGAATATATGCTTTGACATTAATCTCTTTGCATACATTGTGATTATAATTAATTCTTGGTTAGTTTTCATCATTCCTCATTCCATTCTCTCCCAAACATGGGTGAACTAAATTGGCCTGAAGTTCATGTTGGAACATGAGTCCATGGAATTATATAGGCAGTGCTCAATTTCTATTGAGATTAGCTCAACTATTTTTCATTATTCTCTTTCATCACTTTGTGCATTCTCATATGCATGGTTTTATATATATTTATAATATATTACACCATCGTATGTACATTTTTTCCCACTTGATTTAACCTATATTTTGGGTTATATCCTTGAGCTATTTTTCTTTCCAATTACCCATGCTAGGGCCCACCATCTGAATGACGTCTGAATCAAATTAGACCTATAGGGGAAAATCATTATTTATTTTTTATCAATGATCAAAATTATCCCTACTAGGGAAAATTATTTTATCATGATAACATTTACTCTACTGGAGCACCTCTTATTATCTTCTCTTTAGAGACCCAATTCTAGTGGTGGTTCCCTTCCCAAAGTAGAACATTCTCTTTTTTCCTCTAATTATAATCTCTCCACACTAATGCCCATGATGACAATATTTTAGTGTGTAACTTGCCTTAGGATTGATCAATGTCATAAGCGTGTAGCTTGTACTCTCAAATTGGGTATGTTTACAGTGTGTCCCTTACATTTATGGATTGTATCTTTCCTATTACCCTATCTTTGGGGCCTATTATACATCTAATTATATTTTTATCATTGATGGTAATCACTTGTTTAAGTATTAGATCATCTGGATGTGATCTATTCTATGGGTTAAAAAATCACTTTCTCTCTCTTTTAAAGAGTCCATCCTTTTCTTCAATCCTACTATGTCCTCTCAAGGGGGCATCATGGGTATATTCCAATTTATTCTTAAAAAATCTTTTCTTTAAAAAGATGTTGGTTCATATAAATGTCTCACTACACCTTTTCAAATAGAGGCAAAATGTAGACATCTAATTCCTAACACCATTTGTGTTGAAATTGGAAATCTTACTAGAATTGCACTCAAATGCACATTTTAGGTCAAAATCCATAAAACATGATAAATTGTTCGAACTTATCATTTAAAAGTGCCAATTTAGATCAAAATATCCATAAATGGGGTAATGCAATTTATGGGCCAGCTAACTTTGATCAATTCATTTTGAGTCAAAATAATGTTTTTTCCTTTTTGTGCTCTGGATCACTCTTTTCTTCTAGATTCATTGGTACACAACACATACCTTTGTTATTTTGTATTTGAAACATATTGAATGGGAATATGGTTCTAATGCATCCAATGTCACCTTCTAATTCTTCTCAAGTCAAATTATAACTCAATAATATGACTTTCTAACCATTTTTATTAATTGAGGGCCAATTTACAAATAATTGCACAAATGTTGATTAACCTTGTTTAAGGATAATTAATCCAAATAAAGATCTTAAGTGGATTTTCCATGAGAGTTATATAATATTTATTATTGGAAATTGATTTCTATTATCTACATCATCAAGTGATATCATCTATGGGGTGGCATCCATCAAGCCATTAATACATAAAGTATCAGAATTATGGGTCTCCCATCCCTCTTTATTACCTCATATGACTCATTAATTACCTTATTTAAAAGTCATTATGAGGATAATTATGTATTTTAATTACATAATTCAATTAATCCATGACCACACATCTTAATCTTGAGATGGATGGTCATGGTTGATTCTGGTCATTCTTGAAAATCTATAAATAGAGAGGCTATGGAAATCATTTTTAAGCTTGAATATTGTAAGTTATAATGTTAAATTGTGTCCACAATCTTTTGCATTTGATCACTGATTTTGTTTGTAAGCTTCATTGATAGGCTAATTTAGTGATTTGAAATCATGAGCCTAGGTTTTGTGGAGTGTTCTTGAGATATTAGAGTAGTTTTCCACCATTTTTGATAAAAAAATGAATCTTGATTAAGGGATAACATTCTTTTGAGCCACTTTTGCAGAATGGATTCACTTGGGAAGGTATATATTTCTTACTTTCTTTCATTGTCATTAGTAATTCCCACATGAATAGATAGGTTTAATTCAGTTTATTCTTATGCATTCTTCCTTTGGTTTATTGGACTAATGTTTGAATAATCATGTTATGTAATAATATCTACATCCATATATATAATAGAACCTCCAAATAGTAAGAAAGAGCTAAAGTCATTCTTTTTTAAGATAACTTTTGTAAGAAAGTTTATTTTTGGCTTTACAGAGATTGTCAAGCCACTGAATGAAAGGATGATAAAGGATGCCAAATTCACATGAAATGAATAATATATAACACAATTCAATGATATCAAGGAGGCCATTAGCCAAGATCTAGTGCTTATAAGTCTTGACTTCTAAGGGGACTTCTACCTCTACTCCTTTGTATCTGACCACACTATAACTATAGTGTTAACTCAGAAGATTGATGGGTGTGATCACCTAATAGATTTTATGAGCACTAAATTTAAGAATGTTGAGTTAAATTATTCATTGATTGATAAGTATACTTATGCATTAGTTAAGGCAATTAAGACATTCATGTATTACATCCTTAGAAATAAGGTGCATTTTATCTTACTTGACCCTTCCACCAAACTTTTGTTAAGTCAAAATGAATTGGGAGAACATAGAGGTAAGTGGATGTTAGTTTTGAAATATTATGACTTGGAGATGAAAAAAAACAATTGTTAAGGTGCCAAGGTTTGATCCAGATGATTTCTAATGCTAACCCTAGGCTAAGTATTATGCAAGTAGATCAACAAAACTTTCAAGGTAGTGCATGGTATGATTCAATCATATATTTAATAATTAATGGTACTTGTACTATAAGATTATCTAGGGAGAAAAATATGGCCCTAATATTGAAATCATCCCATTACCTGATTAAATATGGTGTCTTGTATAGAAGAAAATTTGAAGGGGTTTACTTGAGATGTGTCTCACAAGAAGAAGCCACCCAAATCATGAGCACCTTTCACGAAATGCTAGATAGTGGACATCCATTTGGGAGAACCACAACCCATATAATTTTAGAGATGATTAATATTAACCAACTATTTTTAAATATGCTCACAAACATGTGAGGGAATGCCACTTATGTTATATTTTTTGCACCAAAGAGCCAAAGGCAATAATGCCTCTACAACCAGTCATGGTTGACAAACCCTTTACTCAATGGGGGCTATAATTTGTTAGGGTAATAAAAAAAAATTCATCTAAAGTTCACAAATATTTCCTAATCACCATAGACTATTCTACATGGTGGACTAAGGTTTCAACCACCAAACAATGTAGGACTAAAGAAGTGATCAACTTATTAGAAAAAAAAATTGTACTAGGTTTAGAACTCTAGTCTCTCTAGTATGTGATAATGGATCTCCCTTAATATCTATATAGATGACTAAATTAGCTTATTATAATGACATTAATATCAAGTTTGAATCCAACCATTATATCCAAGGGAATGGAGTCCATAGGTCTACAATTAAAAACCTAATGAAGGCAATCAAGAAGTCTGTTGAAGATAAGCCTGGGACTTGGCATAAGTTCCTTAAATTTGCACTTTGGGCTGATAGAATAAGAATCAAGTAAGAGTTAAGAGCCTCACCATTAATATTGGCGTATGGATAAGAATCAATGTTTCATATCACCCTTAAGTTTCCCACATATAGATTCATGTAGGAATATATGGAAGAAAGCCAAGAACTTTCCAACTCAAGATTATTGGATATAATTTAGATGGAAGATGCAAGGGAGAAATCCTTTGTTGATATTAGTAGACATAAAATCATATTGAAGAGATGGTTTGATAAAAGATAAAATATTAAGGTGTTTAGATAGGGGGACCTAGTTCTACTTTGGGACAAAGCATCTGAGCCTAAGGGTAATCATGGAAAATTCACACCTTTATGGATTGGCCCATACCAGATTGCAAAAACATTAGGAAACAACAAATTTAAGCTCAAAGATCTATAAGGAGTAGAGTTCACATTTCCCACCAATGGTAGTATCTCAAGCACTACTTCTCTATTACTCCTCCTAAGGTCTTCATGGAGTAAACTATAAAATGGTTAGATTTAGTGTAGGCAGGCTAGCTAGTTTCCTTTAAGTTCTTTCCTTCATATCCCTTATTTGTATATAAGTATGTGCATACTTATTTACTCCCCATGTTTCCTATTTTATTGCTTCTTTTTGTGTTTTTCTCTCTTGTTACCTTGTTCTTTGATTCTAATTATTCCTCTTGGACAATCTTGAGATAAAAGTTATGAAGTTTGCTTTAAAATCCCCAAATTTTAGAAATGTTGGTATGTACCCCATGCATGTGATGACCATGGCCTTGAAATTTAAATCATAATATTATAACATAGAGAAAATGGTAAAGAAAAATAAAGGAAGCCAATTGTTTCATGAGAATATGACCATTATCTTGACCTTAAACTAGTTTTAATAAGACTTACACTTATAGGGTGAAAGCTCCAATTATCGTAGTAAACCCATACTAGCACCTAATCAACATCCTTGCCTAAGATAATGGTTGCATCCATAAATGATTTTCCAAAGATCAAACACTTGACCAAATCCTAAAACCTAGTTACTCTGGTTCCCAACCTTGTTAAAAGCATAAAAGTCTAAGAAAATACAAAAAAGAAGGATACAATGCAAAATCAAAAGCTTTCAGGCATAGGTGATTTTGGTAATCTCCATTAGGGCCATAGATTCCTAGTTGGTAGTGGAGTAAGGCCTTTAGTGGAGCCAAAGGCATCTCTATTGGGGCTATGGATGCCTGGATAATAGTAGAGTGCTTCCCAAGCCTTCCATAAACCAAAAATCATGGTTCTTAATGAACATATTAACATGCTATAAGTCAATGTTAGTAATTAAGGACATGAAACCTAAAAGCTATTTATTTAACCACATGGCAAATGGTAAGTAGAATCAAAGCACACATATAGCATGGCTATGTCTTGGTGTTTGACCTTAAGTCTATGAGTGCAAGGTTTTTTTCAACTATGACCTAATCTAGATAATGATATTGATCAAATGGAGTGGTTGACCTATTTATTTGTCTAAATCAGAGTCTCTAAGTTTTAACATATTTCTATGTTTCCCTTGTGAGTCACCATTTGTTAGGGCTAACATAGCCACATTTTTGAAAATTGGAACCCTTGAGAAACCCTAGAAATTAAACATGAAAATTTGGCATGTTAAGGTCATTTGTAAAATTTAAATATCATCCACTTTATCAAAAATAAGCCTACTTAGTTATGTTTTGATTTATTTTTTAGCTAATAGTGCTAATAAATGGTATTTATTACTCTTAGTTATAGGTTCCATAGTGTTTCTTCTTGGGAAATTCATGTTCTAAAACCCTTGAGAAACCCTTAGTTCACATTTGAATACTAGTGGGAACTAATTGGTGGGAACCTTTTAAAAACCCATTTTGGACCTAAGTATAAAGTTCATGTTTTAAGTTTAGTCATGTTTTTTAACACAACTAAAACTTAGCCTAAAATACTTGGTCCACTTTGTTATTTCCCCATTTAAAGTTCCTTGTGTGCCTAGCTAATATTCATTCTGCAAGGTCCTTTTAAATTCCATAACCTATCCTAATGTTTTAACCCTAAGGCCTCATTGTATTTATTAATGCTCATGGGACCTTAGTCTTATCATATTAGCTTAAGTTTCAGTTCCCTAAATCCACTTTTATGTTAGCTAGGTCCCTTGATTTATGCCATAGCTTAAGGTTTTAATCTTAAGGCCCTGACATATTTATTAATACAATTGAGACCTTAGTCTTAACACCTTATCTTAAGTCTTTTATATCATTGCAATCCTAACTTAGCTTCCTTACATACTGTAGGATCTAACAACCCTTCATTTATTATAGTATTTGATCTAACAAAGTGAGGAAAGCCTAAGCTGAGACTTAAATAGAATTCATCTTAGATGGTCTAAAAATTCACAATTCTTCATGGCCTTCCAATTGGATGGAATGAGAAATACCTGACACAATCCTGCACATAGGCCCTTGGCTAATCACATTTGAGCCCTTGGATCATGATCAATGGTTCTTGCTTCATCATGAAAACCTGATTAGATGAAGCAAATCATAATTTAATGGCTAATGGATTATGGAAGGCTCAAACAATAGATACACAAGACCCTTACATTTTATGATTAAAAGCAAAAGGGGCCCGCTTGACAAAATAACCAACCATGAGCAAGGTCTTGAATTACAATCTTATGACTATTACTTCATCACTAATTTTGATCTGATGAAGTAAATTAAGTCCAAGATCCTAAGAAGCCCCATAGAGGTGCCAAATGGCTCTCTTTCATTAGGTCACAATAATTTGATGAGCTTAAAATTGATAATCGTGTGGCCATCATTTGATGTCTGTAAGGATGTATTTGATGTTTTCACATCATCAACTTTAAGCCCATCAAATTAAAAGCTTTACTAGTTTAAAATTAAAGTTCATGCGACTATCATTTGATGCCCATGAAGACGTATTTGACATATTCAAGACCATCAAATTTAATCTAATGAATTATTTTGTTTAGGATTAAAATACACTCCAAAATCTTGTTGGAAGGCTTCAAAATTTCTTTACGAGCTAAGGGAAGTGCTCAGAACGTGCTCAAACATTGGAAATCTTCAACCTACAAAGACTAAAATGGTCTTATGGTCTAAGTATATGTAAAATGGATTTTGCCTAAGTCTATATCCTAAGGTCCCCATTGCATATTATTTAAATGTCATGAATCTTAGGCTAAATACTTATGCTAAGTCTCATTTTAAAAGTTCTTTGAAAATGTACAACTTAGGTTAAATACATATAACTAAAGGTTTTCATGTGGTTGTTAATATGTTAAAAAAACATATCTAACGTTAGCCTATTATATCATGTTGATCCCTTTGAGCATATTTTAAAAGGCCTTGGCATAAATATTTTACACTAATGCATACATTATGTTTATTAAACATAATGTAAACATTGGATTAGAACATTTAGCCATGATCCCATTTGTATAATTAAATAAACTTAGACATTTTGATTTGTGCTTAACAAATATGTAGAAAACCTTATCCTAAGGAACTTAAGCCTAAGTCCCACTTTAATGATGTGCAAAATTAAAGTTCAAACATCTCTACAGATCAATGGTTTACACTTTGTCTCTAGAAGATGATAAAATAATGTGAATATCCCATGGAATTTTAAATATAATCATGAGATCATATGATCTTGATGCATGATGAGAGTGCATCTGAGGTAAAGCTAATATGATGATATGATGGTTCATGCTTTATCACTAGAGGATGATTCAATTGTGTGAATGTGCTCATAGATTTTCAAAGGCCCACATGTTTTCCATATGGCCAATGCTCATTCAACAAAGGAATGACGTGGGATATAGAGCATGGGAAGGCATGGAAAGATGTCCAAGTGTCACAATAATAGGTCTTGCAATAGAAAGGGGCCAATCATATGTAAGAACCTAGATTACAATCAATGGCTTGTGCTAATCCAAGATTTTGATCTGACAACGAGAAATAAAAGAAGGTATTTTAAATACCAATGACTAGTTCTCAAAGGCATTTATGAAAAATTATATGAAAGGTCTAAACTAATGCCATGTAAGTAGAAAGGGACAAAATGAAATATCTTGTGGGATCAAAAATGAAAAGGTATAAAGACAAAGGTCTAAATAAAATCCAAAACATGTATGAAGTAGAGTCTAGATATATCATACCATTAAATCTCTAAAACTGTAAACCTTGCATATAAGTGACCCAATTGAATTCAATTAGTCACAATTTGATCCAAAGAGATATTGATTATGTTTTTGAGCATGAAAGAGATTCCACAAAGACCATTTTCTATCCAGGGTAATAAATTTACAAAAATAGAAACCATGGTAGATCAAATATAGTAATTGCAGAAGGAGAATGAGCTCTACCTATCAATAGATAATGAGTGGTGAATAATCAAGGACATTGAATTAGACATTGTAGCCCTAAATTCCCTAGGCATTAATAATTGGTCTAAACTCTTTTACATGGTGCAGGAGCTAAAACACATCACAAAGGAGTAAAATATTTCCATGGTGATGTGAAGACATTATGACTTGATTTCTATCTAGATGAATGTCCTTCACCATGTTAATGCAAAGCCTAAGGTACTACATTGTATTGACATATTTACTGCTATCTTTATTAATTGTAGGGTAGATAATAAATGGATCATTCAAGAAGGGAATTCCAAAAAGAAAACTTATATTTATCCTATATCTTTTGATAAATATTATAAGATCCCTCTACCCCATGTATAACTATCTAAAATTAAGTAATGGACTAGCAAACATGACCTAGACTCTATCCTTAGACCCTGGCTACACCAATGACCCCATATCTTCAGGGAATTTGAAGGTAAGATCCTAGTAGTCTAATTTAGGGAAGACATTAGAGTAATAATGACCTTGTTAAACCAATCTTTTATATCCCCCTCAACCACCTATGTGTAAATAATTTGAGTCCCTTATGTGCATTTAATTATGGAATAAAATCTCACCCATCTAATTAGAGATTTGATCAGTGTCTTCTTAGCCAAACAATTCACTACCATAAAAAAGAAGACATAGGTAATTTTATATTATTTCATACCTACTGGATGCCCTACTTACCTCTATCAACTTCCTAAGGATTATAAATTAGTATCCTAAAGGAAAAACTACCATTTCCCACCACTAATCCACATTACAAATATTTAAGTATAAGAACAATATGTAGTTTATTTGTGACTACATTTACCCAATAATAGTGGAGGCAATTATAAGTGTTCCCATGTTGAATGTCCATCCACTAATCAATAAGTATGTTAAAATTATGGGTGACATCTTGTTCTACCTTGATTGTACAATCATCATGATTAAGGGCATTCTATCCCAGCCTTATAGATTGCCAGTGTATGTTCTTAGTAAGATGGCTAAGCAAGAAATTACCTCCTAACTCATCCATGTTGTTGATGGAAATTTTAAATAAAAGAGGAA
This sequence comes from Torreya grandis, assembly GCA_037957365.1. Classification (NCBI taxonomy): domain Eukaryota; kingdom Viridiplantae; phylum Streptophyta; class Pinopsida; order Cupressales; family Taxaceae; genus Torreya; species Torreya grandis. Next base: position 2,409,424 of record JARHVA010000444.1, read on the forward strand.
GGGTCTACTCTACCACTTCCCTCTAACTATTGGAAGAAATATAGAAACAAGTTGATGCCATAGCCAAGTACAAGGATTCATTTGGGTTTCAACTTGATGAACTCAAGATGTGGGATCCTGAGAACATAGTGACTAATCCTTTGAAGGGTAAGAAGCTCCCCAAGATTGAGCATGTACATCAGCTCAATGTTCATGTCACCATTTACATTAAGGTGAAGAATTATGAAGATGTGTTGACCAAGATCCAAGGACACAACATCAAGCTTGAACATAGATAGACCATGGATGACAAGCCATTTGGAAAGGCATGGAAAATGCATCCTTTATAATATAACTTATTTCTTGGACCATTTAAGATAGCCTAGGAAAAACCCCACATAAAACAACCACACCCATAGCCTCAAGGGTAGATTGTGAAAAATCAATATGAACAACATTGTGGAAAAGAGAAAGTAGGAGAGGTGAAATTGGAAGAGAAGCCTAGATAGGAACCCTCATATTCAACACTCCCATAAAGGCCACCCTCCCTAATTGATTATTTAGATATGATTACCTTAGATCTAGAAGAGACACTTGAGGGTGATCTCAAGGTTCTTGTAGAGGCATGCGACACTGATAGAGAAGAAGAAGAATTTGAATAAGCTCAAGTCTAAGTAGGAGAGCCTAGGGAGGATGAAGGAAAAGATCTTACTCTTTTTACCATCCCATTGGCTCTTAGGGAGAAGATAAAATAAAAAATGGCACTAGTACCTCTTAAACCCAAAAAACCAAGGTTAACTCTCACACACCCAACTAGTGAGATAAACTTATTTAGTGATGAATTCACCATTCATGGACCAATCATCCCTGACTGGTTCATTTATGGAAAATTGTAAAAGATCCATTCTCTTTCCCATTCATAGGCAATGACAAAAGTTACCTATGTTGAAGTATAATATGAAATGAAGCCATGGATTTGGGCTATGGTAAAGGAGCAATAAAAAAGGAGAATTATGGTCACTCCAAGATGAAAAAGCAAGAAAATGGATGATCTTGGGGAATCAAGTAGCATAGGTGTAGAGGTCCTAAAACCTCTAAAATTGACAGTCTCATCTATCATTATTTAATTTAATCTAGAGATAGATGGATTTGAAAGGGTCACCACTAAGATAACCATGATGGGAGTTGAGGAATTGACCTTCCAAAAGGTGGAGCCCTTTAAAGGTATGACCTCAATGGGAGGTCAATAGCTTGGTGAGGCCACTATTCATGAAGAAGATGTTGAGAGCTTGATTGAGGCTTAATTAGCTCAAGTAAAGGCTAGGGTCCAAGGGGTGAAATAGAGAATTCAAAACATGGAAAGAGAGAAGGAAAATCTAGAAAACCATGCCATTTTATTAATCCTTGACTCCATAATGGACTTGTTTGAGGCCTCATTACTTGATATGTTCAATTATTTTATTTAAATAAAACTAAGGCACGATCCCTTATGTTAGTAGGGTGAAATAACCATGGAGTTAATAAAAGAGTGGCAAAAGGTAGAGACCCTGGTTAGGGATCTCATTGACATTATAATTAGAATCAAGATTCCTTAGTTTAGGACTATCTTCTTATCCCATTTGAAAAAAATATTGGGAATAATAGTGGATAAGGTCCAAGGTCTAGGTACTTGGGCAAAGAATTTGAATAGACTGTTGGTAGATGATAAGGGATTAATCATCAAAATTGAGAAAATCATGGGAAAAATGTTGTTAAAGCTTACTAAGACCACTATAATTGGAATCATTCATGATGTTGAATTCAAACATAGGGTAACTTTGATCATGTATTCAGTTAGAAACAAGAGCTAGGGTTAGTCTAGTAGGGACAACAAGAGAATTTTTGACATGATTTTCACATCATAAGAGAAAATTATAACATCAAGGAGCATAAAGTAATCCATGGCCCAGGATGACTGAGACTTGGATGACTTGGATAATGTTGAAGAAGTTTGCCTAATGAAACCAACTATGGACATGGATCTCATCAAGGACTAGCACCAGAAGGTAATGAAGCTTCTAAAAAATAAACAAAGGGACCCTTAAATAATGGGCCTACCTAATAACTAATATTCCTTTTACATAAACATTATAATATATAGAATAGTAATATTGTTTTGTAAGGGATATGTTAGTCTATTAGCATATTGCCCTTAGGTTAGTGTAATTATTAAGAACAAGTGTATTTTATAACTTTAAGGATAACTACCCTTATCATTTCTATACCTATATAGTGTAACTAACTGATGCATTACCTTATCTCTCTATAAAAGTCATGTATCACCATCTTATAAAAGGAGAGATAAATTTTGAGAAAATTTATTATACTCAAATAATTAACATAATCAAGGAAGTCCAACAAAGATTATAAATGTTTGATATGCCAATTTATAATATACGTTTTCTCTCAATTGCTAGTTTTATGTCTTAAATTTGAATAGTTTCTTTGAATTCCAGGTTACATTTTATAATCACAAGGTTTCTAATTTGTGCATATGCTAGATTAGTTGGAGGATCGTAGGTTTTGTTTCATTTCATTTTTCTCTATATTCAGATGTGCAAATGCTATTTGATTAAAGTAGTAGATCCCTAAAATAGACTAGGTTCTTACTTGTGATTTATTACATTATCCTTTGAAGTTTACCTAGTATATAGAATCTGAGCTTAGGCTATTTTGCATTATATATTTGTTTAAATGCATACTCAATTGAAATTAATGCTTTGTCATGATATTTAAGTCTAAAATTGGTAATCACTTGCTCTCTTTTTTGCCTTACCCTTCTCTTTGATCTTTTTTTTACACCAGATCACTTTAGTTTAAAATTCACTATAAATATCCACTTAATTAGTTTGTAGCTCAAATCTAGACCATAATTCACTAAGTATTAACATAAATTATCTTCAATTCACAAAGAACTAACCATGATGGCTCCCAACCATCTCTCATTATAAATTTGTGGGACACCAATACATATCTTTGTCACTATTTCACCATCAGTGACATCAAGTTACCATAATGTGCTACTCATTATCTGAATTGATTGAATTATAGAATTATAAGTGTTCTTTGAACACTAAGAAACCCTATGGTACACTTAGAGTCATCAACAAGGCATTTCTTTTTGGTGATAGAATGAGGGCCAATATCTTTGTGAATTATTCAAATCTTTGTTGATCTAAGTTTGTTTGATCTAAGATCAATATATATTTGTGTTTTTGAGTAAATTTTTTGCTTATAAGTATAAATATCATTGATCTTTGTTGTTTGTGACACATCTTTATGCTTCCTTAGACAAAAATTGAAGTTCTTTGAGATTTTATGCTTGTTTATGGTAAGTTTATCTTAATATTTGAATATCCATAGTATTTAAGGTTAGTTTAACTTATTTTGATCAAATTTTGGCATATATTTCTTAGGTTCCTTTAGGCTGACTTTAAAGATAGATCATATTCACATAATTGAATGCATATTTGAGCTAATTCAGTCAAAGATCAATGTTATTTATAGTTTTTCATAATTTTTTTATAAAATAAGCTCAATGTGTAGATCTAACTCTTGCTCTTTATAAAATTTAACTTGATACATCATATTTCAAGTAGGATCTTCAAGCTTTAAGCTAGAATTACCCAGAATTAGAACAAGATCACACTCAGAGATAAGGGAACATTTATTTGAGCTTGAGGTTCACAAAAAGGCTAAGCATGACAAAGGTAAATGTAGGAGATCCAAATATTCCTTCAATCTTCATCCAGGTGTGGCTTGGTTGGGAGAATCTTCAATCAATGTACTAAGTGTGATACATGACCTCAAAATGCAATCCTAAAAAGTATTTGGCTACATTTAGTCTAATTGGTATTATAACTTCTAAAGAGCACATTAATTATTGTAAAGCTACTTCAAGGTTGTTAAATGTTGTACATAAAGATGTAGCTTGTAGGTTATTCCCCTTTACCTTTAAGGATGTTTCCTATGAATGGTTCTTGAGCTTGCCTGATACTTACATCACCAGTTGGAATGGTTTCATTGATGTTTTTATAGATCAATTTGGTAAAATTTTCAATCCTTGTGTTATTTACCATTAGTTCACCACCATTAGAAGGGATGAAAGTGAGCCTATCAGGTCCTTTAATGCTATATTTTAGAAAATGCATAGCATGACCATAAAACCCTTTAATCTTGATATCTTAGCTTTAGAAATCTATAAGGATGAAATAGACCCCATGACCTCTATGTTTTTCAAGAGATGCATGCTAGCTATAACTTCATTAGCTAGGCCCTATTCAGAGGTAGTGACCATCAATGATCAGACGTAGGCCTAGGGGTAAATGGCATATTATAATCTAAACATAAACCCACATATGCCTATGATGAACCTATTATCAAATAGAAAATAAAATATCTTAACATTAAACCAACTCCTAAACTTAAACCAATTACCATTGAGTCATGCAACCCCCAATCAGAACTTAGGATTCTTGAATCATCCTACTAATGGTTTTAATAGAAATAATCAAAGAGATTTGGTACCAAATATTAGTGATAACAATAATTAGGTATCCAATTTTGAAACTCTTAAAAATGAGAATGAATTTATCTTAAAAATGGTCTAAAATTTAAGCATTGATTTTCTCCAGTTACAAAAACAAGTTGGAAATACTCTTGAAAGTTCAAGTTGAACTTCTCATTTCAAAGGTACAATAGGATAGATAATATATTTTTGAATGATAGCTTTCATAATAATAGGAATAATGATCCTTATTATAAAAATAAGATCATGGACATTAACCTCATTGTATATCATTACCTAATTATTGTAGTGTACATTGCATAGCCAAGCATGGTGAAATTGACTATATTAAATTTTTCAAAGCTTTTGAGGATTTCCAAGAGGAGTTGGATAAATTTGAAGTGGTCCCTAATAAGGAAAGTTGTGAAGGTGATTTTGGATCTAAATAATTTGGCTAAGCCTTCATTATTGATACTTCTGATTTCCCTTCTCAAGAGGAAAATGAACCTGATGAGATCCCTGAAGAGATCCAAGATTTTCAATAGTTTTTAAAGAAGACCTATCCTTTGGGGAATAGGGAGTATAATCATCCCTTGAATACCTCAACACCTCTATATAATTTTGGAACTCCTCAAATCTCCTCTTCAAGTAACAATTTAGAGCCACCTAAAGGGAGTACTTTTAGACCCAATGTTGATATTCCTAGTTCTTTTAATAAAAATAGATATAACATAGTTGAGGATATGAAGAAGATAAAGTCTAATATTAAATTTCATGAACTAACATCACATAACAAAGGGAACTCTTGTTAAAATCTCTATCAAAGAAATCCAACAATCCACCCAAGGCTGATCATGCCAGTTTAACTATGTACAAGGCTAAGGTAGAATCTCCTCCTTTCCTACTCACTATTAATATGTTTGGTAAGAAATTTTATTTTTACTTATTATAATCAGGTGATTTTATCAATATCATACCACTAGGTATATGAAAATAGTTTGGCCTGACTCTAATTATGTCTAATAGAGTTGTAACCCAATTAGACAAATCTAGAGTTAAGATTATTAGGGTATTTTTAAATGTTCACATGAAATTAGCTTTTATGCCTAGGGTGAAATAATTCATTGATATTCAAGTTATTGATATACCCGATGATTATAGAATCTTATTGAGTATAGAATGTACCAATTCTTTAAATGGTTACATGTCCAAATATTTCTCACATCTATGAATACCTTGGAAGGGAGTTCCTAATCAAATTAGGGTTGAAAGAGAACTAGGGATGAAGCATATGATAACTGAGTATAATGTTTTGAACTAGAGGGTTAGCATAATTGACTCAAACTTAGTGGTTTTCACTCTATAAAATGATAATGTATGTGATCCCAAGAGTTCTCATTTTGTTATTAGACTATGGAAATTGCATTTTGATGGTGCTAGTTGTAATGTTGGATTAGGTTTTGGTGTTGTCTTAACTAATCCTACTAATAAAAGGTACCATGCTTATTATAGATGCCAATTCCCTTTCACTAATAATATTTCTAAATATGAAGCCCTTATCTTAGGTTTATAATTTTATATAAATATTAAGGTCAAAGAATTACTAGTTTATGGGGACCTAAAACTAGTAGTCAACTAAGTAAGAAGCAAATACCAATGCAAACTCTCATATCTTAAAAGGTATAAGTTTAGAGTTTGGGATTTATTGAGTAATTTGATGATTTTAACATTACCTCCATCCCAAGATATGAAAACCAAATTGTTGATGAGTTGGCATCTGCTATAGCCAACCTCATGCCCAACCAAGATTTCCCTAATTTTAGCATTAAACTGATCACCTGTCTTTTAGTGCCTAATAATTTCAACAATATTCAAGTTTTCAATGATGATCAATAGATAATAGATTTCATGAAAATTTTTGGGGCATTTGATGATCATATTATTGATGAGACTAATGAAAATGCATTTAAGGAATACAAGTTTGATGGTAAAGTCATTCAAATTAATGATAGTAAGATCCCCAAGGGGATGATTGCTTTAAAGATACTTCTTGATTAGGATAAACTAGCTAATTTTTCTAAGATTCCCAAGGTAAGTGGGAAAGATTATAATTTTATTAATCTTGATCTCCAAGATCAACCCCAAATAGTAAATGTTGGAAAAGCCTACACAAACATTAAAAATGATAAGGCCAAAGAGATCCTCACCCAATATAGGGATCTCATAACATGTTCCTATGATGACTTAAATATCTTTGATCCAAGATTCATTACCCATACTATACACCTTAAATAAATTTGCAAGCCTTTTTGGCAGAAGCAGAGGCTAGTAAACCCTGTCCTAAAACCCATGATCTTCAAGGAGGTCAAAATGTTACTAGATGCTATGATAGTCTTCCCCATCAGACATTATACATAGGTGGATAACTTGGTGGTAGTCAGAAAGAAGAATGGTGAGATTAGAATTTTTATTGACTTTAGAACTTTTAACAAAGCATCAAAAAAGGACAAATACCCCGTTCCCTCTTTAGACTAAGTAATTCAAGTTGTTTCAAGTTATCTATGATGTCTTTTCCTGATGTATTTCTAGTTTATAACCAAGTGTTAGTTGATAGAGAAGATAGAATGAAAATAAATTTTACAACAAAGTGAGGAACCTTCACTTACAAGAGAATGCCCTTTGGGATAATAAATACAAGAGATACTTTTCAAATAGATATGGACCATGCCTTTTAGGCCTTGATAGGTAATTGTAATATTATATACATGGATGATCTAACCATTTAAAAAAAAAGGGAAGATAAATTCATGCACTTACAACAAGTCTTTGAGAGATGCAAGAGGTATGAAATCTCCTTAAACCCTAATAAGAGTATATTTTGTGTATTAGAAGGGAAATTATTGGGTCATGTTATAACCAAATATGGGATCTCAATATATCCTAAAATATTGGAGGTCATATCTAGAATAGAACCTCCAAATAGTAAGAAAGAGCTAAAGTCATTCTTTGGTAAGATAGCTTTTGTAAGAAATTTTATTTTTGGATTTGTAGAGATTATCAAGCCATTAAATAACATGCTAAAGAAGGATGACAAAGTCAATTGGAATGAAAAATATAGAAAGGCATTCTATGATATCAAAGAGGCCATTAGCCAAGCTCTAGTCCTTATAAGTCCTAACTTCTCAAGGGACATCTACCTCTATTCTTTTGCATCTGACCACACTATGGTTGTAGAGTTAACTCTAAAGATTGATGGGTGTGATTACCCAATATCTTTATGAGCACTAATTTTAAGAATATTGAGTTAAATGATTCATTTATTGATAAGGAGGCATATGCATTAGTTAAGGTAATTAATAAATTTAGGTAGTACATCTTTAGAAACAAAGTGCATGTTATTTTACTTGACCCTTCCACTAAACTTATTTTAAATTTAGAACAAATTGGAAGAACATAGAGGTAAGCAGATGTCAATTTTATAGAGTATGAATTAGAGATGATTTTTTTTTGGTAAGGTGCCAAATTTTTATCCAAATGATTGCTAATGCTAACCCTAGGCAAAGTATTATGCAAGTAGATCAACAAAAATTTCAAGCTAGTGAATGGTATGATTCAATCATACATTTAATAATTAATGGTACTTGTACTATAGGATTATATAGGGATAAAAATAGGGCCCTAAGATTGAAATTGGCTCATTAACTGATTAAGGATAGAGTCATTTATAGAAGAAATTTTTAAGGGGTTTACTTGAGATGTGTCTCATAAGAAGAAGCCACCCAAATCATGAGCACCTTTCATGAAAATATAGACAATGGAGATCCATTTGGTATAACTATAGCCCATAAAATTCTTATATCTAGTTACTATTGGCCAATTTTTTTTAAGGATGCTCACAAACATGTGAGCGAATGTCACTCATGTCAGATTTTTAGCACCGAAGAGTGAAAGGTAACAATGCCTTCACAACCAGTCGTGTTAACAAACCCTTTGCTCAATGGGGGATAGAATATGTTGGGGTAATCAACCCTAATTCATTTGAAGGTCAAAAATATGTCCTAACCACCATATACTATTGTATAAGGTGGACTCAAGTTACATTCACTAAATAATGCAAGACTGAAGAAGTGATCAACTTCTTGTAAGAAACATTTATACTAGGTTTGGAACTCTAGTCTCTCTAGTATGTGATAATAGATATACTTTCATATCTATAGAGATGACTGAATGGGATTATGATAATGGAATTACTCTCAATTTTGTATCTAAACATTGTCCCCATGATAATGGAGTCTATGAGTCTACAAATCAAAACCTAATGAAGGCAATCAAAAAGTTTATTGAAGGCAAGCCTATGACTTGGCATAAGCTCCTTAAAATTTCACTTTGGGTTATAAGATAAGAATCAAGACTTAAGAGACTCACCATTTTTATTGGTGTATGGATAAGAATCAATATTTCATATCACCCTTAAGTTTCCCACATATAGATTCATATAGGAATATATGGAAGAAAGCTAAGAACTTGATAACTCAAGATTGTTCGACATAATTCATATGGAAGATGCTAGGGAGAAATCATTTGTTGATTTTAGTAGATATCAAATCTTAGTGAAGAGATGGTTTGATAAAATATCAAAGATTAAGGTGTTCAGATAGGGGGACCTAGTTTTCCTTTGGGACAAAGCATCTGAGCCTACAAGAAAACATGGAAAATTCAAACCTTTGTAGATTGGCCCATATCATATTGTAGAAACATTAGGAAATAACACCTTCAAGCTCAAAGATCTACAAGGATTAGAGTTCACACTACCCACTAATAGGCAGTATCTCAAGCACTACTTCTCTACTGCTCCTTCTAAGGTCTTCATGGAGTAAACTGTAAGATGGATAGATTTAGTGTAGGTAAGATACCTAGTTTCCTTTTAGTTCTTTCCTTCATATCCCTTGTTTGTATATAAGTATGTGAATATTTGTTTAGTCACTATGTTTCCTATTTTACTACTTCTTATTTTATGTTTCTCTCTTGTTGCCTTATTCCTTGATTCTAATAAGTCCTCATAGACAACCTTGAGCTCAAAGTTAAGAAGTTTGTTTGAAAATTCCCAAAATTCAAAAATGTTTCTATGTACCCCATGCATGTGATCATTAGGAAATAAAACCTTCAAGCTCAAAGATCTACAAGGAGTATAGTTCACACTACCCACTAATAGGCAATATCTCAAGCACTACTTCTCTATTGATCCTCATAAGGTCCTCATGGAGTAAACTATAAGATGGTTAGATTTAGTGTAGGTAAGATAACTAGTTTCCTTTTAGTTATTTCCTTCCTGTCCCTTGTTTATATATAAGTATGTGAATATTTGTTTACTCTCTATGTTTCCTATTTTGTGTTTCTCTCTTGTTTCCTTATTCTTTGATTCTAATAAGTCCTCTTAGACAACCGTGAGCTTAAAGTTATGAAGTTTGTTTGAAAATACCCAAAATTCAAAAATGTTGGTATGTACCCCATGCATGTGATGACCATGGTCTTGAAATGTAAATCATATTGTTGTAACATGGAGAAACTGGTAAAGACAAATAAAAGAAGCCAATTATTTCATGAGAAAATGACCATTGTCTTAACCTCAAATCAGTTTTAAGAAGACTTACATGTGTAGGGTGAAAGCTCAAATTATCGTAGTATACCCATTCTAGCACCTAATCAACATCCTTTCTTGAGATAATGGTTGTAGCCATAAGTGATTTTCTAAAGATTAAACAATTGACCAAATCCAAAAACTTGGCTACTCTAGTTCCTATCCTTGTTGAAAGCATAAAAGTCTAAGAAAATATAAAAAAGAAGGATATAATGCAAAATCAAAAGCTTTTAGGCATAGGTGATTTTGGTAATCTCCATTAGGGCTATGGAAGCCTAGTTGGAAGTGATGCAATGCCTTAAGTTTAGCTAAAGGCATCTCTATCAAGGATATGGATGTGTGGTTAGTAGTAGAGCACTACCCAAGCCTTACCTAAGACAAAAAGTATGGTTCTTAATGAATGTCTTAACATGCTATAAGTTAATGTTAGTGATTAATGACATGAAACTTGGAAGTTATTTTTTGAACCCCATGGAAAATAGTAAGTGGAATCAAAACACACACATAGTATGGCTATGTCTTGGTGTTTGAACCTAAGTCTATGAGTGCAAGGTTTTTTTCAACCATGACCTAATATAGATGATGATATTGATCAAGTGGAGTAGATGACCTGATTATTTATCTAAATTAGAGTCTTTACGTTTTGACATATTTTTATGTTTTCCCCCTTAGTCACCATTTATTGGGGATAACATACCCCCATTTTAAAAAAATACGACACTTGAGAAACCTTAGAAATTAAACATGAAATTTTGGCATGTTAAGGTCATTTGTAGAATTTAAATATCATCCACTTTATCAAAAGTAAGCTTAGTTATTTTTTGATTTATTTTTTGGTTAACAGTGCTAATAAATGGTATTTATTGCTCTTAGTTTCAGTATCCATGGTGTTTGTTCTTGGAAAATTCATGTTTCAAAACCCTTGAGAAACCCTTAGTTCAAATTTGAATATTGGTAGGAACCAATTGGTGGGAACCTTTTAGGAACCCATTTTGGACCTAAGTATAAAGTTCATGTTTTAAGCTTAGCCTTGTTTTTTAACACAACTAGAACTTAGCCTAGATTGCTTGGTCCAATTTGTTGTTTCTCCCATTAAATTTCTTTGTGTGCCTAGCTAATATTCATTCTATAAGGTCCTTTAAAATTCTAAAACTTAGCCTAATATTTTAACCCTAAGGCCCCATTTTATTTATTAATAATAATGGGACCTTAGTTTTAATATCCTGGCTTAAGCTTTAGCTCCTTGAGTCTTAACATCTAAGAAATTTTATATGATGTCATACTTACTAGATGCCCTACTTACCTCTGTCAACTTCCTAGGGGTTAGAAATTGGTCTTGTAAAGCAAAAACTACCATTTACCACCACTACTCGAAATTACACATCTTTAAGTACAAGAAACATATGTAATTGATTTGTGATTTCATCTACCTAGAAATAGTGGAGGCCATCATATGTATGTTGAAATGATGGGTGATAGCTCATCCATGACATTGATATAACTTGAAAATAAAAGAGGAAGGCTCTTCTCTACCCCTTCCCTATAACTATTGGAAGAACTACACTTCAATATTGGAAACAAGTTGATACCATGGCCGAGCATAGGGATTTTTTTTCAGCTTAATGAACTCAAGATGTGGGATCCTAAGAACATAGTGAATAATCATTTGAAGGATAAGAATCTCACTAAGCTTGAGTATGTGTATCAACTCGGTGTTCATGACACCATTTACATTAAGGCCAAGAATTATGAAGAGGTGTTGGCCAGGATCGAAGGACACAATATCAAAATTGAACATAGATTGACCATAGATGACAAGCCATTTAGAGAGGCATGAAAAATACATCTTTGACAATATCACTTAATTCTTTGACCATATGGGATAGTCGAGGAGCAACCCCAAGAAAAATAACTATAGCCATAGCCTCAAGGGTAGATTGTGCAAAAGTATGATGAATAAGGTTGTTTAAAAGAGAAAGTGGGAGAGGTGAAATAGGAAGAGAATATTAGAGAGGGACCCTCATCTTCAACACTCCCATAAATGACACCTTCTCTAATTGAGTATTTAAACATGATTTCCTTAGAACCAGAGGAGATAATTGAGGGTGATCTAAAGAACTTGCAAAGTCATATGACACTAATAGAGAAGAAGAATAGTTTGAAGAAGCTCAAGTTCAAGTAGGAGAGTCTAAGGAGGATGAAGGAAAGGAGTTTGATCTTCATACCATCCTATTTTCTCCTAAGGAGAAGAAAAAACTAGAAATAAAATTGGTCCCTCTTGGACCCAAAAACCAAGGTTGACTCTCACACACCCAACTAGTGAGATCAACCTATTTAGTGATGAATTCCTCGTTCATGGACTAGTCATCCTTGATTGGTTCATTTATGGAAAATTTCAAGACATCCCTTATCTTTCCCATTCATGGTCCATGACAAAATTTACCAATGTTGAAGTATAAAATGATGTGAAGCTATTAATTAGGGCTATGGTAAAAGAGCAAGAATAAAGGAGAATTATGGTTACTCCAAGACCAAAAACCAAGAAAATGGATGCTATTAAAGCATCAAGAAACATAAGTGTAGAGGTACCAAGACCTCTAAAATTCATAGGCTTATCTACCATTATTAAATTTAATCTAGAGATAGCTAGATTAGAAGGGCTCACCACTAAGATAGCCATGGTGGGAGCTAAGGAATTCACCTTTTAAAAGGTGGATCCCTTTGTAGGTGTGAGCCTGGTGGGAGGTTAATAGCTTGGTGAGGCCATTATTCATGAAGAATATGTTGAGAGCTTGATTAAGGCTCAATAATCTTAAGCAAAGGGTGGGATCCAAGGGATGAAATAAAGAATCAAAAACATAGAAAGAGAGAAGGAAAATCTAGAAACCCAGGACACTTTATCAGTCCCTGACTCCATAATAGACATGTTTGAGGCCTCATTCTTTGATATGTTCAATTCTTTGAGTTTAATAAAGCTAAGGTAGGATGTCTTATGCTAGTAGGGTGAAACAACCAAGGAGTTAACAAAAGAGTGGCAAAAATTAATGAACTAGGTTAGGGATCTCATTGGCATTTTAATTAGGAAGAATATTCCTAAGTTCAAGCCTATCAACTTATCCCATTTGAACATCATATTTGGAATAATAGTGGACAAGGTCCAAGGTCTAGGTACTTGAACAAAGAATTTGAATAGACTATTGGCAGATGATAAGGGATTAATCATCAGAATTGAGCAACAACTGAGAATAATGTTGTTAAACCCTATTAAGACCACTATAATTAGAATCATTGATGATGTTTAATTCAAACACAAGGTCACTTTGATTATGTAATCAATTAAAAAGAGAGCCAGGGTCAGTCTAGTAGGGATAGTAGGGGAATTTTGGACATAATTTTCATAGTAGAAGAGAAAACTACATAGGAAAGGAGCATAAAGGAAGCCATGGCCCATGATAACTGAGACTTGGATGACTTGGCTGATGTTGAAGATGCTTGCCTAATGAAGCTAACTATTGACATGGAGCTCATCAAGGACTATCACCAGAAGGCAATGAAGCTTCTGCAAAATCAACAAGGGGACCCTTTAGCAATAGGCCTACCCAATAACTAATATTCCTTTTGATAAACATTATAATATCTAGAATAGAAATATTATTTTTTAAGGCATATGATAGTATATTAGCATATTTCCCCTAGGTTAGTCTAATTGTGAAGAAAAAATGTATTTTATAACTTTAAAGATAGTTATCCATATCTTTTGTATACCTATATGTTGTAACTAACTTATGCATTGCCTTGTCTCTCTATAAAAGGCATGTATCACCATCTTATAAAGGGAGAGATTTTTTGAGAAATTTTTAATACTCAAAGCAATCAATATAATCAAGGAAGTTCAGTAAATATTTTCCATGTCTAATATGTGAATTTATAATATAGCTTTTCTCTCAATTGATAGTTTTGTCTTGAATTTGAATAGTTTCTTTGAATTCTGGGTTGTATTTTCTAATCACAGTGTTTCTAATTTTTACATATGCTAGATTAGTTATAAGATCTTAGGCTCTAATTCATTTTATTTTTCTCTATATTTAGATGTAAAAAATCTATTTGATTATATTTGTAAACCTTAAAATAGACCTGGTTCTTACTTGTGATTATTTACATTATTGTTTGAATTTTGCTTGGTATATAGTGAAATGTGAGCTTATGATATTTTGAATTATATATTGGTTCAAATACATAGTTGAAATTAATGTTTTCTCATGATATTTAAGGCTAAAATTGGTAATCACTCATTCTATTTTCTACATTACCTTTCTCTTTACACTAGATCACTTTAGTTTAAACTTCACTATAAATATCCACTTAGATTAGCTTGTAGCTTAAATTTGGACCATAATTCACTAAGTATTAACATAAATACTCTGCAATTCACAAATAATGGACCATGATGGCTCCAAACATCACTCATTATAAATTTTTGGGATACCAATACATATTTATAAAAATATTTTACCATAGTTGACATCAAGTTGCCACAACTTGCTACTCATACTCTGAATTCATCAAATTCTAAAATGAGAAGTGTTCTTTGGACACTAAGAAACCCTATGGTATACTTAGAGGCATTAATAAAATGTTTTAGCTCCCTATAATTACTTATTTAATGGTAGATGAGAGACATCCATAATATTCCTCTTACCTAACTGAAAGAGTGGCCAATATGCTCATTGTCATCATAGGATCTTGGAAGGGCATGGTGGCTAAAAGAAGGGAGAAAGTGGTATAATGAGAAGTGACTGATAGAACATCTTAGAGCTATACACCTCCTACTAAAAGTTGTGGCATTTGATCTTGTGTCTACATTATGACTTATACTTGATACTGTGTGGTAACCTCTACTTCCATCTTGGCTTATTATGCAACATCCTCAGATATCTTCTATTTGGCCTCTTATTCCTACTTGTTCTTTCTATCTTCTTCTTCCATTTTTATTTTTTCATGTTCTTGTTCTTGTCCTTGATCCTTCCTCTTTTATTCTCCTTATCTTTTCTTATCCTCTTCCTCTTTCCTATGATTTTCTTCCTCTTCTTGCCTCTATTTTTCTTTGACTTATTTTTCTTTCTTCCTTCTTTCCTCTTCTTCTTTTTCTACTTCTGTTCTTCTTATTTATTCCTTTGTTCCTCTTCTTATGTAGCTCAGACTTACACCTAGGCTTGTGCTTATGCCTATGATTTATATTGTCATAGGACTTCATCATGTTTCTCCTTATTTTTGGAACCTTATTCTACCTTTTGTTGCACCTAGACTACTTCCTCTTTTTGTCATTTTTATTTCTCCTCTTTTTCTTTCTTCTCCTTCTCTTCTTGTACTTGTTGTTATGCTGTGGTTACTTCTTGGGCTTTGTGAGCCATTTTATGAGCCTTTTCCAAGTTTGTTTCTATATATTTGGCCTTTTTGGAGGCCTCCACTTCCTTAGCTAGATGTGTTACTGATTGGTGCTTTTTTCTTCTTTCTTTCTCTTACTCTCTTCCTTCTTGTACCTACATTCAGATGTACAAGCATGTTATTCTTTTATAGCCTATTATTCTTTGGCTAAGATCTACTCTATTTCACTTTCTTTAACCTCTTATGCCTATGGTGATGGTGGGGAGTCTTTAGGGTGTACCTCCATGTTGGGAACTATTTGCTTCCTTCTTATAGTGACTCTTCTACTCCATGGAGGTGGTGCAAAAGCTTTTGGTGTAGGCTATGTTTCTTGTTTAGCAACTAGTCAACCAAATGTGAATTATTTAATTAAAGATGAATCTTAGGTCTCCCTTCTTATTTATGGCCTATGCACAAGTTGCTCTAGTGGACTCTTTGTAAAAGGTGAAAATACAAAATCTAGTACAAATGTTGGATTAGTGGCTGATTGACAAAATTCCATTTGGCATCTCAGTTGTTCTTCCTCTTCCTTAACTGTATCAATAATGATGGATGGTAATTATGCATGGAGTTATACCCATAGATTAAGAGGGACTTGATTCTATATTTGGACTATGTGTACCACCTTCTAGAATAAAAACTCTTTTTCTTCTTCTTTCTCATAGTAGTCCCTAGCCATGTCTACCAACATGACTTGGTAGACCTCCTATGCATGAATTCCCATTTTCATGAGATCAAAGGACCTAATAATTTGTGGCACCTTTGAGTCATATTTTCATGATGTGCTATGTGTTGTGTACTTTGGAGAAGGTGACACAAAATGAGGGTCTAATTTTCACTTCCTCTTCTATTGTTATGAACTAAATGCCAATTCTAAAGCTTATACCATAAAAAAGTCTGTGTTTAGTAGTATCAATTATAGATGGGTTTCTCATTTATCTTCATTTTCTTTATATATGTCCATCTCAGCCTTTGCCATATCCATTGTGATGAAAAATGTAAGTGGTTTGAAAGGTAAGCATGGTAGCTCATGTATGTTGATGAATACCCACTTAGGAATGAGGTTGATAGTGCCATGCTCTCAAAAATACTACAAAACATTTGTTAGAACTCTAGGGTGTATGGAAATAAGGTCCAAACACTCCTCCCACCATGATTTGAACTTCCCCTTGTGTGTGAGGGATACTCATTCCTACATCCATATGAGGTTGTAGAACTATTGT
Source organism: Torreya grandis (assembly GCA_037957365.1). Classification (NCBI taxonomy): domain Eukaryota; kingdom Viridiplantae; phylum Streptophyta; class Pinopsida; order Cupressales; family Taxaceae; genus Torreya; species Torreya grandis. Next base: position 2,426,234 of record JARHVA010000444.1, read on the forward strand.
GCCAACCAATAGTTTATATTTGGGTACACTTTCACCTTAGGTGACTTCCATTGTATGAAATAGAGGAGGATAATAAGGAATTGATACTAGAAGGTTTGATTTAGAGTGGTGAGACACTTATTAATGTTGGTAATGACTTATTGAGTAAAGTATTTAGGTTAGTTGAATTGCTTTCCTCGATGGATCATCTTATGAGTGATGTCCACAAGTCCCTTAGGTATCTACTTAGCTAACTTGGTTTTTTTCCAGAAGCATCTAGTGATTCATTGGATGGATAAGGATACACATAGGTTCATATAGATTCTCATCAATGAGGATCCCTTAGCTTTTTTTTTCATACAAGTCTCTAAATTTTGGCAAGATTGGAGGTGTTTTGATCTTGTAGACCAATAAGGAATCTCCACATGTAGGCATGCCTAGAGCTCTGGCCATAACCTATGTGTTGATGATACCATGCCATTTAGTCCCAAATAAATAACTCCATTATATCATCCAAGTAATACTTAAATGATTTTACCCAAGTTGCTAAAGGTTGGCATTTAAAGTATGTGCTCAACATTTGTGTTTTGGAACCTATGTGGAGTTGTAAGGGCAAGTGGATAAATAACATCCATAGGGTCTGGCCAAAATATATTTTTATTAGATTTTTTTAGGTATTAGAATGGCTCTTGATCACTATATTTTGTTTTCCATAGTTCCTTATCAATGCTCATGGCTTCCTTTTATACTTCTAACATAGGTTGGATTAGTGGCATATTATCCATGGTGGCTTAAAAATAACTTTAATTTATTTAGAATGCTCTATGTATTGGAATGGATTTACTTCTTGATAGGTACAACTCTCAAAAATATGCTAAGTATGAAATGTGAACATGGAGTTTGAACTTATGTTTTATAAATTTCATGCTTCTTAGATTTTTCATCTAGGCCATTCCTAGCTATCTATTCATCTTAAATGCAATGGTAAATTTGTAATATCAATGTTAGATCTAGATATTAAAGTTTTCAATCATTGGCACATGTGTGGAGTTATGTTGTTATGCCCTTAGGTGCCTATACAAGGGGTATAATCTATTGATGTTGATTAGCCATTGATTTATGGAAGATCATATATACTAACCCTTGGATCTTACATTTATTTTTAGTGGATGACCATTATCTAAAGGATATCTTATTGATGTGACATTTTGGCATCTTTTTTAGACTTAAATTTTTTTAGTTGTTCTTTGTTAATTTTTTTAGTGGTAGACATGGCACTTCCTATGCACGTCTAGTGCACGTAATGGTTGGTAGTTTTACTTCACAAATGATTTTTCCAAGATCATGTAAAAATAAATAAAATAGAAAACAAACACATAGAAAACTTTTAAAACAAAAAATTCCTAATCTACTTGGTGCTAATTAGTACCCTCTTAGTTGCAGAATGAGATCAATAGTTATTGGCAGTAAGGATTAAGCCTATAACCATTTACTCACCTTGGAAATATGGTTCCCTATAAATCTCCTAAACTATCATTCCTTGCTATGTTAAGTCATGAATAATGTAAGGTTCTTTCCATCTTATTCATAATTTTCCTGGGAATGCTCTGAACTAACTAGCATACAACAAAACTGGTTGCTCCTTGTGGAATTCCATATGGTGCAAGTTTTGATCATGCCATGCTTTCTAAATTTGTTTATGTATTTATTGCATCCATTATCCTCTTCTTATAAACTCATCCATTCTATTCAAGTCTAAGAATCAATTGGTAAGATATTATTGTCCTCTTAGGAGCATAACCATACTTATGTATATGCTGAGTACTAGATACTCCATTTGTATGACTGCTTTTAGACCATACACTAACTAAAATGGTGTAAATATTTTAAAACTTTTATAATTTATGTGATATACCCATAATATCATATGAATGTGATCTTCTTAGTCATCTTGCTTAACATCATCAATTTTTATGAGCATTTTTATCAGTACCTTATTAGAAGCTTCAGCCTAGCCATTCACCTATGGATGATAGGTAATGCTTTTATGATGCATAATAATGAAATATTACATAGAAGATTTGATAGTATTTTTTAGGAAGTGAATTCATATATTTATGACTAGTTTGATCAGACATCCAAACATGGTAATGATGTTTTCATAAAAAAACTTTGTTGTGTCCTTCGCACCATAGCTAGGTGTGGCAATAACTTTAACCTACTTAGTGAAATAGTCTATCATGGTAATATTATACCTAGCCTTACTATGATTTATTGGAGGGTTGATTGATCGTAAAAAAATAATACCTCACTATTTAAATGGTTACTCCACCAGGAGGGGTTGCAATGACATCTCATCTTTCTAGAGAGGTTTTCCCATACACTAGTAAACATCACAATGTTGTGAAACTCTATGTGCATCTTGAAACAAATTCAACCACCATAGTCCACTCTATAGAGTCTTTCCCACTATAGCCTCTCTTACAAAATATCCTCATGTGAGTCCTTGATGAGATTCTTCTAATAATTAGGGGTGTTCATGTTTTAAGATAACCCTGTGTAGGATTTCATCCTTCCCCAAGTGATATAGTAGTCCTTTAATGATAGTGTATGGTAGTTCTCTGGTCACAATTTACTTTTTGTATAATTCCTTAAATTGCACAGGGAAGATTCATTGCTTGAAGAAGTTAACAATAGATTCAAAACTTTCAAGAATCATAGTGACATGAAAGAGGTGTGTATCTGGTGAGTCTTCTTGTAGTTCTTCTGGCTCTTCACCATTTTAAATTTGAATGAGGTGGTCAAGCCCCATGTTTTCTCTACTTGGTTTTACATTTATTCATAATTGAAATTCTTGAAATAACATCATCTAGTGATATATTAAACCTCCTAGCATTAGTTTTTTGAGTTAGTAGCACAGAGCTTGATGGTCCATGAAAACATTAAACAATGTCACCAAAAGATAGTGCCAAAATTTTTGTAGTGAAAAAATAATGGCCAATGATTCTTGTTCTTTGGTTGTATAATTTTCCTCTACATTGGATAATTTTAGCCTAGTAAAGTAAATGGGATGGTCAAGCACACCATCTCCAAGATATGCAATTACTACCCAAACTGTGATGCCTAAAGCATCTACATGTTCATGAAACAACTTAGTCCAATCTAGGAAAACAAGTATAAACATAGTGACTAGTCATTGTTTGAGCTCAATAAAAGTTACATGGCATTAATATGCCCATACAAACTTAACATTCTTGCAAAGTAAAGTTTCTAGTGGAGATGATATACCTACATAGCGTTTGATACTTTTTGGTAGTATCTTGTATGTTTGAGAAAGGAACGCACTTTAGTGGAACTAAAAAGTGGTGGCATCTTAGGATTACTATGATTTTATCTTCACTAAAATGCCATCACTATAAACAACATGTCCTAGTAAAACACCAATAGGTGTAAATAATAGATATTTCTTTAAATTTAAAGTGATGTAAAAATCTCAGCATCATTCTAACATCAAACACAACTTGGATAAATGCTCTTTAAATAAGGAGAAGACTACCCACTCATCTAAATTAAATTTTAAGAAATCATGGATTAAATATTTAAATACTATGAATACTACATGTGAGAATACCTTATGTGCATTCTTCAACCCAAATGACATGACTTTGTATGAAAAATAACCCCACTGTATTGCAAGAGTCATTTTAGCTCTATCTTCCTCTACAATTAGAATTTGATGGTATCCACTGAACCCATATGTAAAGGAATATACTTAGTGGCCTAAAATAGACTCTAAGACTTCATATTTAAATGGCATGGGGAATGGATCCTTTACATAGGCATCGCTAATAATGTGGTAGTCTCTACATAGCTAGATTTATCATGTTTTCTTGGGTTATACTACCATTAGGATTACCCAATTAGGTTTTTCTACTAGATAGATTATCCTTGCATCCTATCTAGTTTTTATTTTACTTTTAGTTTCATATTGGTGTTGAGTTTATATGGTTACTTCTTAATTATATGTGAACACTCTTTTAATTCAATGTGCATCTCACTAAGAGATGGGTCAAATCCTTATACCTCTAAGAATTTAGTGGAGAATACATCTTGATAGTTCCTTAGAAGTTGTAGGGCTTCCAAAATACCAATTTCCATCTAATAGTCATATACACTTGCCAACTTTAGAACCTCATCTGTTCTAATGTTAACAACATGTTTATTAAGAGGTTACTAATATATGTTGCATTTTTCATCATCTAATAATTCTTATATCTTCTTTTGCCCATCTTTCCTTAGGATTTGGATGCTATGCATCTAATCTTCTTTAGTTATCACTACACTAATGTCATTAAGTGGTTTTATAGGCTACTTAGGTCTAAATAAACCATTCAAATCTAAATCTACATTAGAATCAGAGTCTTAATCATTGTTTGCCTCATCCTAGATTTGGTGACAAGGCTATGTCAAGGCTTGTTCTTCTATCCTAACAAATTTATACTTTTAGAGTGTATAATTAAGATTGAAATTTTCATTTTCTTATACAATTGATTCTATTATGGTGTTCATATATTCTATGCACCTATGGCATAGAACGTACTCAAGTTTCTAAAGTATGTTATAGACTAGTGGATTTTCATCTTCAAAAGGAAAAGTTTTTATGAAGTCACTCTACACCTATGCCTAATGTTTGGTTTATCTCCTAAAATCTTCGTGCATATACCATGCTATAGGTAGTGAAGCCAATGTGTAGTGAAAGATATGAGCCCAATACTTAAGTGCCACACATTCTATGTTCCAAACTTCAATACATTTATGTATATGAATCTCAGGGCATTCTCCTTCTTGAAAAAATGGCTAGTTGATGTGGATGAATTATGGGAGCTAAAATATATTGATCATAAGTTCACAAGCATCATCCCACTCTACCTAATTATCTTGATGAGTTACCCACCAAGTTATAACAAATCCCTTCAAAGCATACTTTAGTGTGCTAACCTACTGATTGATAGTCAAAATATGGACTTGAAGTCATAGAATAAAATCATTGATGTCCTCCATTAAATAATATACATATAGTTGATGTTCATGTATAAATACCATCCTCATGGGCCTAAGTTCATGGTCTCCATGATCCTAGTTAAGGAGATGCATATCTAAATCACCAATGTTAGAAGAAGCTAATTCCCAAGGTACTATGCCTTCCCTTATTAATTCTATGTAATCTTGCATGTGATTATTAACTTGGTATAGGAAATCAAATTCTAAGAAATTGGGTGATTTTATAGACATGGAGGCACAATATTCACTAATGAACTTATTTACAATTGTCTATGTAATTTCTTTTTTTGGTCTATATTATTTTATTACGTTTAATTACTTGGTAAGCATAAGCTATACTTAGGGTTTGGATTGTTGGTATAGGAAATTGCATTATGTTTCACATAGAGAATCGGTATTCTCCTCCATATCAACCTTCATCTATCTATTTTCTTATAGAACATGTGTAGAGTCTATTTCAATAGGAATTATATATGATTTGTGTATTCTATTGAGGGGAATGACCACAACCTTATCTCCTTGTTGTGCCTCAAGATGGTTGAGTACTATATTGATAGTCATTTGATTGTCATATACACATTTATTTCTTATCAGGTCAAGATATTACATTTCCATAGTATTCATATTTATGACCTTAAAGTCTCCTTGTAGATACAAATTCATGACTTTGATTTTAGCATCCTCTAATTAGCCAATAGGCTCAACTTTACCATAGTCTCCAAGTTTAGAGTTACTAGGCTATAGCTGAGGGATGGTCATCTAATATCTTCCTATGTGGATCAAGGAATCATATTTACTATGCTATCAAAATCAAAGATAATAGTTGGGATTTTGTATCTTATAACTTTAATATCAAGTTGTTCATCTACATCCTATGGTTTCTTTATCTTAATGTACTACAAATTTTTTATATTTTACTAGCCATGCTACATAGATTACAAAATATTATGTAATAATTTCATAATTTTATATGATATGTATTCATTGTGTAGATTACTCAATATTTTTAGTAAATCTATTAGTGCAGTGACAACTCCATTTGTGATATGATGCACATAATTTGACCATACATTTTTGCATCAATGGCTACATCATCACCATTAGTAGTTTACTATTGTTGAATGTTTTTCAATAGATATGTAGCTTTATTCATAAGACTCTTTTTTGTGGATAGATCTAGGTATTTATCTTGTCTAACCTTTCTGATACCTTGATTTTAAGGCATCTCAAGTGAAGGGAGTCCTTTTTTGCATGTTATTTCCACTTAAAAAAATTTAGAAAGGCATTTTATTTAGGCTATATACTTACCATGTTTATATTTTTGACAAATTTATCCTTCCTCTAATTTTCCAAAATAGGACAATCTTATGTATCATGTTGATCAGAGACTCTATAGTATGCATAATATGATTATCTTTATTGATTCATTGGGTAGTTTTTTTAAATGTGGTTATATTATCCACATAGGTTGCATTATAGAGGAGGCCACTAATAATTATTTCCTCAACCACCTTGGTATCCTTTATATCTACCATGGCCTCCTCCCCCATTATATTGATATCCTCTTTGGTATCCTCCTTATGGCTACACAAAATTCCACTACTAATACTTTTGATTATTGTCTCCCATATTGAAGTACTATTGAAAAGCTGGTAGATTCTAATTTGCATTTTATGGTTGTAATATGGGTGAAATACAAGATGTTGGATAGTAATATTAGGGGTTGGGGCTATCCAACTGAACGGAGAAGGAGTCCATCTAGCTAGACCATGAGGCTAGTACTATGGTGAACTCAAAATCCATTGTGGACCCATTTGTGTTGTACAATTATTATAAACCTCTAGGCATAGAATTGTTTTCTTCATCAAGGAAATTTGCTAGACTATGATGACAAACACATTTTTGGAGATTCCCTCTTTAAATTCCTCTAGAGCTCTATAATTCTTCTCAACATGGGTAGTTGATTTGTAAAAATTATAGTACAAATTTTGAGGCATTTTGATATATTCTTATAGTAGATGGCATTGTGTTTTGGCTTGCCCTACTACTTGGAAAAGTTCATAAAATTCCATCTTTACTTAAGGGTAATCATTCTGGTGGGGTCCTTTTTTGCACTTCGTACACCATAGGTTCAATTTAGGCTTTTCTATTTTGTGATACTACATATTTTTCATGAAATCTTGTAATGTATTTTCAAATTTGCTATTAGCTATAGTATTTTCACCATAGTATTCAATTTATTCAACACATAATGCAACAACTTTGGCATTTGCTTTTGTCTCATATTGAGTTTACATAGTGATAAAACAAATCTTGCCTTTTAATCCTTTAACAAACCATGTTGCTTTATCTTTATCTATTTAAGTGAACTCTACTTTGTTCATTACATTTGAAAATATATGATCATAGTCATTGACTAACGCTCTAAACTTTTGCCTGATCTCCTTCAAGTCCTGTATTGTTTAGCTAGTGCATTTCTTAATCTTGAATTCTATAATTAGCCAGTCCTAGACATATTTTAGACTTGAATTTTGGATATCTCTTTTGTATATGAATTTTAATTATTTCCTAGCTAGATCCCATAATAATTTACATTTATATAAGTTTTCATCAATGAGTCCCTTAATTTGTCATTTCATTTTTCAAGTTAGCAGGTATTGTTCAGGTTCTATAGACCCATCATAAATGGTTAAATTTAAGAATCCTCTTGACTAGTTAAACATAGTTGTTGGTATAGATGGAGTCTTCTACATAGTTACTATTTGAGGTGATTGTGGCCTAGGTGTTCCTACTTCCATACTACTCTACACACTAGAGGAATTTTAGTGTACACTTTGCTTGTTTGCACTTATTTGTTGTTATTGTTCAACTTCACCTATTACTATATACTTTAAAGCCTTCCTTATTGAATTTTTTTGGATGTATGTTCCCCAGTAGTTCATGTTATTTTAAAATTATTTTTTCTAACTCTTCTCCTCTTGCTAGGCTGGCTAAAAACTTCTACTAGGATATATAAGATTGGGTTGTGGGGATGTGTACACTTATGGTGAATAATCCTATGTAATGAATTATTTATCTATTATGATTGAGAATATAATTAACCTATGATAAATTTATATATATATATATATTTAATTATCATTCTTCTATTATTACCCTTTCTTATAGTTTCACACTACTTTTATCTTCCATTCATTTTACTCCTAAACTACTCTCATCTTCTTCACATGTTTTTTCTTCTACTTGTTGTTCATCTTCTTACTCTTTATACTAATATACATCATAATTATATTTATTATACCTTAACTCATCATCATGTTCAAAACTTCTATGTGCTCATTCATCATCTACTCTACTACTATTCTTAATTCTATTCATAGCTACTTGGGTATCCATCTGTTTAGTCTATCTACTCTATTGTAATAGTTTTCTTTCTGAACCCAGAGTTATATTTTGAATTTTATTCCCTCACATCTCTAGTATATATTAAATATAAATATTTATTCACTCATATGTCCATCATTCACCATAATATACATACATCCCCATATGCTTAAATCAACTACTCTGTACTAGTAAGGATAGGCACCATGGCCTTTTCCGTCACCAACATTTTTAATAAAAGAGGTAGTTGCTATAAAAATTTTCCTCTAATTCCTTAGATAAAGTGGTCCTACACATCCTTAAATGCTATATGTATTTTTAATATGAACTCAGTAGTGTATGCATCTATAGTGGTTTCTAGCTAGTAATCTATCGCTCTTGTCTAATCTATTTACAATTTCACCAACTAGTCTATCTTTTATTTAGTCCAAGTAATGGTTTCTCCTACTCTAGGATGGAAGTAGTAGTACTCAAGTCTTTTTAACCAATTATCTAGTAATTTGGGTAGATCACACCATAAAATGTCATATATTTCATTGTATATATGTTCCTAAATGATTTCACTCATAGTGAGGCTTATCCTTTTGGATTCTTCTTCTATGAAGTGCCTTATTTTTTGTCTAACTAGGTTTTAATATCTCATTATCCCAATAGCCATCTTAGCATAATTCTCCCTAGAAGGAATAATTACAAACTCATCACACCTTTTTTATCACAGGTTCCTATTTTAATAGAACATGCTAATGATAAGGATATATAAGTTTTTGTAGTTTGCACAGGAAAGAGTAGTGAATTACTATTTAACAGAAGCATAACAGAGACATGATGTGAACTTTCAAGGACCTAAATTAACCAAATAAATGTTTTAGATGTACATAAAATTCAAACTATTTTTGAGATAGATTAAACCTTAAAATTAAACATGATAATACAAATAAGGATAAATACAAGAAATTTGATAGGTAACTATGAACTAGATAGCCTATATTGATCTCAGTAAAGGGGTCATAAATCTTCTTCATACAAGCATACATATTTATAGTCATTCTAGTTCCTAACTATTCATATTCTTCTCCATATATTAATTATAAAATGAGGAGACTGTTCATTTTCTATCCATTTAAAAGCTGAGAGGATAGGATAAAATACACGATGATAATTATATATACAATGCATAAATATCAAAATGAATATATTTCATAGCTTTCTTATTTGATTTTATTCTCCCAACAACCTTAAATATATTATTTGACACACACACACACACACACACACACACACACACACACACACACACACACACACACACACACACACACACACACACACACACACACACACACACACACATCAATCTTAAGTACAAAGTTTGCAATATATAATGCCAAATAGTTGTCTTGTAAACCAATCTCTTATCTTTAGTAAACATAATCAATTCTAAACCAGTCTACTTACTTTGGCTTTACCATTTCAATCATTTTAAATAATTTCAAAGCTTATAAAAATTATAAATAGAATGTTAATGACCTAAAAAAAACATCATATTCATTGGATGCTTTATCTAAGTGTAGAGAGCCTCCAACTCATCACTCCCACTTGCTTACTCAGAACTACCACTCTACCTTGAGTACCAGTCATGATGATTATGACTTTCAACACTTGTATGGACACTTCTCAAAAATATTGATGCATGTGTATTATCTTATGAGATCATTAAGTAACTCTAATATATATAGATACCATAGTAAAGTGATAACATTAGTTATATAGTCATATAAAATGCAAAAATTGGTAACTTGAGCATGGATAATGACACCCAATGCTTAAGTCCCTTGTGCTTGCTTTCATGACCCTCTTAAGATTATTTTAACTAATTCCCAATCATCTATAACCTTCTAAACTTGGTCCAAGATCACCTATATTGATATTTCTAAGATATATCAATCTCCCTAGGTCCCATCTACTCAGGACAATAGTGCCACACTTGGACTATAGCATCGGTGCCACTACTATCCACTTTTAGTGCTATTGTCCAAGTCTATTTCTAGCCCCAATGGTAAATTTTTTTGGTTCCCCATACTTATCCTTGTTGTCCTAGCATGAGTAAATTTAACCCATGACCAATATATTCTTATAAACTCCCTTTAAAAAATCATTTATAAAGGGTTGACAAATATAACTAAGCAAGCAAGAATACAAGCTAGACTACTCAACCAATTTTCCCTATTCTCTACATAAAAATAACCAATACACTTACAAACTCATTTAAGTCCTTACACCATTCCCTAGTCACCTCAATCACATCTAGTTTAGCATTATACATCTTCATATACATAATTGCACAAAACACATCAAGTGGGGAGAACTACATATGGCTTGATCCCTCTTTAGAGTATTGGTATGTAGGAAACATGCCCACACATAGGGTGTGAAGCATGTCTAATGCATCTTACACACACTAACCCCTCTTCTTACTAAAAATTGGTCAAAGCGTAATGGAAGATAGGGTTTGAATAAAGAATATATTCTATAGGGAGCTATATAGACTTCTAGTTGATGAAACTTCATAGACAGGCTCACACAGACATAGTGAATAAAATCCAAAAAGCTTAAATCTTTAGGACAATAGTGGTAGAGGTAGACTATATCACTGGTACCACTACTATCCATTTTTGGTGCTCCTATCCAATCAAAAAATAAAGTTTAGGTCTTAGTTTGTGATAGTATCTTAGTCTTACATAGTGAATTATAGATTCTATCTTAGTCAGATCAATCAATTTCTAGCTAACTTTTGTTTTCTTCTTCTTATTACTATTTTTAGAAAATTTCAAATTGCAATTAATTTACACAAAATTAATAGCTTAATTATTGTCTATTTATTTATTTATTTTACTACTCACACCCTTTAATTAAATTAGGAATAATACCCTAATATTCCCAAAATTGTTAAATCATTTGGTGAACTTGACTTACTTCGTTTATGCATAAAAATGTTAGAAACCCTAGGGTAATCTTCCTACTAGTTTTTCATATATTTTTTTTATTTTTTATCTTCATAATAAAATCATAATTTACTATTAAATTTTATATTTTTTAGTAATTTTAAAATAAATTTTTTTAAACCCTAGTTGCCTATACTAGGTCCCAGTATTTCTCTAATTATTTTTTAAATTTTTGCTAGCATATTTAAATTAAAAACTCCATTAAAATTTGAAAATTCAATAGTAATTTTCGAAAACATTTATTTTTCAAAACCCTAATTGCATCTACTAGGTCCTATTAAATCACTAATTTTATAATAATTTTATGGTTTTCTACTTGCATATATAACTGAGAAATTCACTTTTAATTTCAAATTTTCATAGTAAAATTTTCAAATAATTATCTGTTAAAACCCTAGTTTCGCATACTAGGTCCCATTACTTTTTGAGGTATCACCTTACATGTGCATGAACTTCTTCATTGCATCTCTTCTTTCGAGATGAAGTGAAAGACTTAGTGGAAATCCTCCTGAATTCACCGATATTCCTATGAATTGACCATATACCATGGATAAACAACCAAATTAGGTTCCTATTATAAATTCTACACATCTAAACTCCATTAATTTCAATAAAGATAACTTTGATAATGAACATTATGAAAATAATGATGATAATTTACACACTTATGCTCATGCTCCATCACATTGGACTACTGATCTGCTTTTACCAATTATTGATAATGGAGTTATCCTCAATAAAGATTTGATCTTACAAAGTGTTTTAGAAAGACTATAAGACCAACCCTGAGATCATACTCTTATCTTGTAATATATCATGGAAATTAAAAAGGCTAAGTAAGTTGAATATTCCATTCTTTCAGAGTAACCAATTACAAATAACACTATGAGGGTAACTATGTCTCAACAACCCCCTATAGTAGCCCAACCTACCTTTATGCCACTAGCTATAACTAGTACATCTTTGTTTGTTGATGTGATAGCCCTTGTGTAAGAGATAAAATCTCTTGAATTTAAGGTGCTACATCTTGAGCAATGTGCCTCTAGACCTACATAAGCTTTGGATTCTTTTGCTCTTATGCATACACCATTGACATGTCATATTGCTTCAAAACCCTTACCATAAGGTTTTTTTTAACCCAAGATTATTGTATATGATGGAAAGGGTGATCTAGAGACACATTTGAGAGCCTTCCATGTAGCATGCTTGGACTATGTACCGAATGACTGGTTACTTACCAAGCTATTTCCATGAAGACTAAAGGATTGTTCTTTACAATGGTTCTATAGTCTACTAAATTAGTTAGTCAATGCATTCAATCCTTTAGTTTACATATTCCTAGCTCATTTTAGCATTAATATTGGTGATGAAGTTTCATATGCTCAAGTTTCACAATAGAAACAAAGGTCAAATGAAAATCTCATAGATTATGTTCTCTGATATGAGACTATTTTGGCTAAGATGACTAGCCCCATGGCTGATCAAGATTTATATGATTTCTTCAAATAGAGTCTTCTACCATCTTTACATGAATCAATTATGTTTAAAAGATTCTCTTCCTTCACTAAATTGTGTCACACACTAAAGGAAAGATAAGTCAAGCTAATTTCAAAGGGAAAACTCAAGTATACAAGTATATTAGACATAAAAAATAAGAGTAATGAAAAAGTCCCATAAAAAGTAAAGGTCAATGATAACAAGAGTTGGAATCAACCTATAGTTAATGTGGCTTTAGAGCCCCCTTAATGAGTGGTTTTATCAGGACCTCCTTAGTGTACCTTTACCAATCTACCAGTTTCTCGAGTCAAAGTTATGCAAAAACTATTGGATTGTATCATAATATCTCTACCTCCTATTTGAGAAGTTGACCCAAAAAATCCTCTTCCATGAGGATATGATCAACATGCATTTTGGGATTTTCACATGACACCAAGCCATATAATAAATAGATGCATCAATTTGAGATACAAGATATAGGACTTGATAAATGGCAATCAACCTCAATTGAGCCTCCTCAGGTAAAGAAAACACAAGATAAAGCTTTGAAAATATTTTTAGATCTTTTCCAAAACATTCTAGATAGAAAATAAGGGACACATCAAGGGTTCACCATGCATATCATGCACATCCCCCACTAGATACATATAGGGAACCTTACGTTGAGACACATACTTTGAGAAATATGATTGGTGTATATAATTCCAAAGTTCTAGCTAGACCTTCCATCTCCTTCTTAGAGAAGGAGATCGTTGATGATGACACATAATATCATGCACTCTTTATTAGAGCTTACATTCATAATCATCCTATTCGTAGTGTTCTCATAGATAATAGATATAGTGTGAACATGTGCATTATGACATTATTATAACATTTGAGATATTTAGAATAGGATATTACATTGATAGCCACAATTATCAATAGATTTAGTGGGCACATATATAGTTCATTGGGTGAGATTGTACTTCCTTTATAGGTGGGTCCCACACATGTGGCCATACCATTCACTATTGTTCCTAGTGTAGGATTTTTTGATATGTTACTTGGTCGACCATGGATCTAGAAACTTTGAGTAGTAACTTCTAGAATTCATAGATGAATGAAATTCATTAACACTAATTAGGTTATTACAGCTGGTGGAGTTTCATATGAGTTACCACTCCCCACTTCAAATCCATCTTATGTAGTACAGTCACTAGTTTTAATTCAACCTTTAGTTCTAGTTTCTCTACCAATTATAGTTCCTCCTCTAGTTTTAATTCAAACATAGTTGAGGCATCCATTGATAGCATAAAGAGTTCATACACATCCATAGCTTTAATATTCTAGACAACTTCTAGCTACACTAGTCACACCTAAGGCAGTATCATTGAGATATCATGCATCTACTCACAAAACACATGTTCAAATAACTTATACTTTCATATGGGTCCCTAAGAACCCTATAGTTGCATCTACTTCTTATATTTATAGGGGGACCCCATAATTGGTTTCTACTTTAGATACTATAGAGCATTTATAATATATACATCTTTCATAGCCACAGTCTTAGCATTTCCATAATGCTTCATGATCATCCATAATTCCTCTCCTTGATATAGGACACCATGATAGGGATTCTCCCATGAGACTCATCAATCAGTATCATCCTTTCCTTGTTTACCTGTACATAGTTTCTTATGCTTGCTTATACATAGCTCAAAAATTTTAAGAAATACAAAAAGATATAAATAACATTAAAAAACATCAAAAATATTTAAATTATATGCACCATCCATGCTTTACATTTATAATATTATGCTAGACTTGCATATGCTATTCTATGCTATTATTTGTCAATTTATCTACATTACCATGCTTCACTTGATCTCTTTTGAGTGTGTGTAGTGACATTCAGATCTTTGATTACTTCACTATACCTATTGAAGGGGAACCCTACTTTGACATTAAGACATACATTAATATACATACCCATTGGGGGCATCTTATACATGACTACAACATCCAGGTTATGTCATTCCTACACCACACAATGTAGTTATCATGTTGATGTACATTACTTACTAGCTTACATAGATTACTCTATTGATACTCACTAGTATATAACATTTGTGTATTTCTTAGAATATACCTATTCTTATACTAACATGTATTACATACTTTCCCTCTTTCTTTGATTAGTTAGATGTGATTGCACTTATAGTTCTTTACATGCTTTCTTTTATTGCTTAGCGTAGCTTGATTGTTTGCATTTCTCAGTTCTTATTTGTCTCTTGTATGTGCCTTAGGAAATTTTCCAATGTCCTTTAATTTTATTCATGTGTGTGCCTTAGGACATTTTCCAATGTCCTTTGCTTGTACTCCTCTATATTATTGTGGCTTCCATGCCAATTTTTCCTTGTTTCAATTATATGTGTATGTGGCATTTGAACATGCCTTGTATGTTTGTTTTCTAATTTGAGTGACATGTGCCCATGTCCCTTGTTTGCTTGGCTTATTGGCCATCCTTGTATTCTTATTGATCCTTGAATTATGTGCTTGTTTCTTGTTTTCTTCTCATTGTTTATAATGACATGATTCACATCATGTATTTATCTTGCTTTCTTGGATGCAATGATAGACATCATGCTCTATCCCTCTAACTAAAAACTAAAAACTAACTAGAATTCTCAATCTAGTTTTAGTTTAGTATATTGTACATGTTATTACATTTTTACATCCATCTAGGCATACCCTTATTGATATAGCAATCTCTTAATACAAATCATGCTATATCTTGAGATATCTTGTCGAATATCATTACTATAGCATGTATTTTTGTAGCATAACACACTTGCAGGGCTCTTTTTTTTAGGGTAGTCATTTCAAGGTCTCATTCCTACCCTTAGAAGATGGGAAAATAAAAAAAGGTTTTGTCTCAAAGATCAAATCTCCTAATGGTCAAAATAACAACATTCAACACACTCAGAATAACAACTAGACATTAAAATAGTCAAAATAGAACATGTAGACAATCAAGAATCTAGAATAGTTACTAGATTTAGCCTTAAACAATATCACCCAAATTGGAAAATAGTGTTAGTGCTAATAGTTTCCACTTTTGGCACTTTTATCCAAACAAAAAAAGAACTAGATTTTCTAGAAACAGACAAAAAGGTAAGTTCAATTACAATTTTGTCAGCTGTAGACTAGATCAAAATCAATAGTTTTAGTATAATTTTTCTCAAATAATCTAGATATAGGGGGAATAATTCATGGCATGAATGACAGCTCTCACTTCTAGTTTTATATAGGAAAATTGGTACAACTTCTAGATAAGAATCCATGTTTTAGACACTAGTGATTGGGGGCAATGTGCATGACATATTTGTTTTTATGTTTTTGATTTCAACATTACTTAGGCATTATTAGAATTTTCATGCCTTATTCCATCTGTAGGTGGTTGACATCATTTTGGAATAGCTTTCATACAAGTTTAACTTCTTAAGTTCCTGAGTGGATTTCATACAAGCCTAGTACACTAGTTTGTAGTGGCTTTCATTTAAGCCTAATCTCCATCTTTCAAAGTGGATAATAATGGCCTAGTTTCCAACATAAATTCATCTATCCATGCCAACATTATCATATCATAGTACATTCATGGTATTTATGAGCCATCTCATATGACATAGACTTCATACTGATATTAATTCATAGCTTTACTTCATGGGGCAATGATGGAGCCAAAGGACTAGCTAGCCTTTGTATTCTTGAGCCACCTATTTAGAGGGATTGGAAACATAGTCCAAACATTGATCAACATATTCAAGACAACCTAGATTTGCTTAGTGGGTGATGATGAAACCAAAGGGTCAGTATTTGCATTATTGAGCCATTTCTAAAGAATTGAACACTCATCTCTGTTCATGATATTACTCTTGGTACAACACTTTCCATCATTACATAGCATAATCCAACATCACTCAACATCATAATAGGTTTTTTATTAGTTAATGTACCTAGTGAGGTTTATTCATTCTTTTCTCTTCCTCTCTCTCTTACCTAGTTTTGTATGTTTTTTTTAGATATAGTGTATCTAGTACTAACTGATCTACTCTTTGTTTTTATTATAGATTCATAATTCATAGTGTGCTCTCTTTATGCACACCCAAAATCAGAATAGCATCTTGAGCTTCACTCTTATTGGTAAGTTTAGGTACACTTTCTATTTTTTCCTTTATCCTAGTATTTTGCTTTACTACATCACTAGAATAAAGGGGGTGGAAATGCAGTCATATAAATGAAAATTGGTAACTTTAGTGTGGATAATGACACCCAACCCTAAGGTCCCTTGTACTTACTTTCATGACCCTCTTTATTTTATTTTCACTGACTCTCAATCAATTTTAGCCTTCTAGACTTGTTCCTATCTCACCTAGACTACTATTTCCAAGATAAATCAATCCCCCTAGGTATTTTCTACTTATGATAGTAGTGCCAAAATTAGACTATAACATCAGTACCACTACTATTTACTTTTGGGACTATTTTCCAAGTTCGTTTTTGGCCCCAACAGTCAATTTCTTCCAATTCCCCATCCTTATCCTTGTTAGCCTAGTGTGAGTACATTCAACCCATGACCAATAGATCCATATGAAATCCTATTTAAATATAATTTGGAAAGGGTTGAAAAATATCACTAAGTAATCAAGAATACAAACTAGACTACTCATTAAATCTTCCCTATTCTCTGCATATATCCAACCAACACACTTACAAGCTCATTCAAGTCCTTACACAAGTCCCTAGCCACCTTAAGCACATTTAGTTTAGTATTTTACATCTTCATATACATAATTTCACAAATCACATCAAGTGTGGAGAAATACATATGGCTTGATCCCTCTTCAGAGTACTGGTATGTAGGCAATGTGCCCACACACAAGGTGTGAAGCACTTCCAATACATATTAAACACACTGACCCCCCCACCCCCAAATCAAAATTTGTCAAATCACAATAGAAGATAGGGTTTAAATAAATAATCTAATCTATAGGGGGATATATAAATGTCTAGCTAATGAAACTTTATAGATAGGGTCACACAGACATAGTGAACAAAACCTGAAAAGCTTGGATCCTCTAGAAAAAATTAGTAGAGGTAGACTATAACATTGGTGCCACTATTATATAGTTATAAAAATCCTATCTAATAACAAAATTAATTTCATATATTAGTTTGTGATAGTGTCTTAGTCTTGTATAGTGAATTCCAACTTTTATCTCAGTTAGATCAATTAGTTTTTATTAGAATTAATTTACACCAAATGATTAGCTTAATGATTATATATTTATTTAATAATTTTACTACTTAGACCCTTTAACCAAATTAAGAATAATACCCCAATATTCTCAAAATTGTTAAATCATAGATCAATCTCATAATCTTACTTAATCATTGTCTTATCTCCATAAGAGAGGTTAAATCATGAGTAACATTATCAATATATAAACTGAAAATAAAAATATATAAACAACATGAACATGTACTATATGTATTGAAAAACAACCCAATTCATTTAGATCCATTCCTAAACCATGATCATACATCCCTAATCTCATGCTCACTTCTCACTAGATTTTTTCACTGTCTTCGTCACTAGGCCTTTTTAACAATAGGTCAACTTCCATGACTATTTTAGCATATTTTTAAGTATATAACCTGATCATAAACCACCATGGATATAATGTATAATTCTTAATCTTAAACCTCCATCCATTCATTTCTTCTGGTTAATGCAAATTTTGATAACTACACAAACTTCTTTACAAATATGCTTGTAACTAATCATTTTATCACTCCTTTCTCTAACCAATGCCACCTAGAGGTGATTGAAAGAGTTGAATCCAAGATAAAATAATAATACTAACGTTTCCAAACCACTATAATCACCTTTTAATCATATCTCTAACATTAAGTTCAACTTAGGGTTTTAAGGCTCTAAAAACAAGTTTTCACTATTAACAATAATTCATAAAGGATTGCCCCTTATTCAAAAAAATAATTCCTATATAATACACCTATGACCCTTAAAAAACTACCATAAACAAATTAGGATCTCATACAAATGATTGATGATCCACCAAGCATGAAAAAATCCTTTTTGAGTTTTGACATCTCATTCTAGCACTTAAGAGACCTCAAATCCACTTTTTATGATTTATTATTAAACTCAAGACATAAAACATCACCAAAAAACTTGAAAAAACATTTTATACCTAAAAAAATTATCACATGAACTCAAAATCCTCCAAACCTGATCATGATGCCTTATCATGCCACCTAGGGTCTAAGATAATGTCTATGAGAAGACCACCTAGGAAGAACTTACCCCTTTGGCTCACTCTGAGAGTCATGTGACTGAATATAGACCTTTAAATCATGATATAAAATTGTATTAAATATTTTAAATTCCATACAAATCCATATCATCATAATCATGCCTCTATAAGCCATATCCATACTCAAGAACTAGTCCATCAAACAGACCTACTAGGTACCATACTAGTTTGAGACCTTCAAGTCTCCTTCTATATCTCACAACTCATCTCCAAGCATCTAAGATATGATCCAAAACATCTCCCATCATTATCATTTTACCAATACTTCTCAAACCATATAGGTCATTTTCCAAGATTGAACTAGCCTTCTTGATCACATAAGATATGAAGATAAAAGACATTAGTCATCTTCAAATTCTCTTTTTGAACTCATGAAGACCTGAAGACCTTAATAACATTTTATATTCACTTTAAAACTCATTATCATTCCAAAAAAACTCATACCATACTCAAACACTACCAAACATCTTCTCATAAGCCCTAGTTCACTCACTTCACCAAGCTTCACTATTCATGCATTCACCAAAACAAGACTAGGCCTCACAATACACCTTATCCACAAAGACTTGATTCTTATGAACTTTTTCAATAATTAACTTATGAAAATAATAACTTCAACATAATAAAAACTCTCTTTCTAATGAGCTTTCATAGTAGTATAAAACAACACTACTCATAAGCTTATCACATCACAACATTGTGCCAAGACCTTATGTAAAAATCAAGGACCTACTAGAGCATGCTTAAGCCATCATGATAAATTATCATGCATATTCATAATATCACCTATGTAACATCAATGACACTCAATTACATTTTACATCAATGACAACATCAATGCCTCAATACAACAATAGGAACTTACCTCAATAGAATTGGCCTCAATAAGAAAAAACTCTTTCTCTTTGAGTAGTTGAGGCTAATAAATGTATATATTATCTTCCTAGAGTAAAAAATATCTTGAAAAATGATTGATAATTTGATATCCTACCTCGAAAACATCAAACAAGTCAAATTCAAATGAGTTACCTTATTGAAATGACAAACTTTGAGAGCTACCTTATCTATGTTTGTTGGCTTACTTAATAAAACTACCTTTCTCATTCTAGATCAAACAATAAATTCCCTATGGAAGCATGTAAATTAATCCTAATACTTTAAATAATTAATCAAAATAAGATGCACTTGGGCCCAATTTATTTACACTTTATTCTAGCTTTATGGGAGCTGGTATAGAGGTATTCAAAACAAGAGTTGAGAAGGGATTAAGTTTTATACCTCCTTGATCATGTCATTGGGACTAAAATAAATATTTATTTGATTCCAATTAATCCTTAAGAGATTTTATTTTATCAAGGTAACCTATAATGAATGATATCTTCATCATACACACTTGAATCACTCTCCTCATAGCCTTATTGAGGCTCATTTATAACTACAAATTAATTTTCTTCATTTGCCTCCCATAGAACAAATTATTCTTTAAGGATGGGTTAATCAAGATCATGATTAAGTTTTGGTGTTTTTATATCAATGGGATTATGATTATTCTCTTGCCATTCACCAATAGATCTCTCAACTCTTGATATGCTTTGGTCTTCAACCTTCTCAACAAGGACTTCTTTATTATTTTGTATGCCTTCTTAGATTGACCTCCGTGATGAGAAGGTTTGAGGTTATTGAGGAGGGAGGATGGGGATTGTATAGTAAAAGGTTTCTATTTGGACTAAATTTCCCAATCTAATACTTTATTTTTCTAATTCCATGACTCCACCACTTGCTTCTAAATTAGAATTTCAAAGGACCATTTTGGGAGATCTTGGCAAAGAGGAAGAGAGTTTTGTGCTAAGACTTCTTCATTATTTTCCCTCCAAGTAGAAATAAAAATCTTAAATTCTAATTTATCTTAGTATTCATGGACAAATATAACTTTAGGAGTGGGTTAAGGACTTCAAAGATATGGAAACTCTCTTAATTTGACCTTTTGAGGAAGGATAGGTGGAACTTGCATAGGCATATACTCTTTTTGATGGTATATTACACCTTGGGGTAGATTGGGAGAAAAATAAGGATGATTTGGAGCAGGAAAAGGAACATGACATTGATTGTATGGAATTTTATGTCTCTCATGAACCACTAACCTATCCTCTATACATTGAATTAAGACACCTATATCAAACATGTCATTGGTTAGTCTTTGATGATTATTTATCTCAATAGGTGCCCATTTATACTTAACCAAATATAATGATTCCCTCATATTATGAATTAGGTCAATAGGGATAATTATAAAATACTCATTTTTTCTATCAAGCTCTCTCTATACCTTTCATAACCTAATAGAGTTTGTTTGAAACTTGAGACAGACTGAGTAGAAATGTGACTATCTTGACTAGAGGAAACATAATTTTGACAAGGATAATTAGAGGGATGAATATGATGTCAAGGAGGTTGAATTTTGGTAGGTTGGGTATATAGGATTTATGGAAAGCTTGCTAAGGTTGGTATGCTACTGTTTGAGGAGGAGACGAAGGATAATAATCTTGATATCAAGGCTATTCATATTGATAACTAGATCCATATGGGGGTAAGTAGAGTCATTGTAGGACTGATATGTATCAACATGGGGATGATGAGGAGGTGTAAAATATGTAATCGATCCATATATAGCCATCACACTTCATGAAATAAACACAATCAAGATAAACTATCACCTATTCTTTGAAATAAGTACCTAGGCTACTTAAAATAGATGTGTTTCACTTAGAATTGCCATTGATGCTTGAGATCATGGCTCAAAAGGCTGATATATTGATGGAAAACACTAAAAATCCATCAATAGATGAAATCCTTATCCCACCGGGTGTACTAGAACTATTATATCTTAAATTTTTACCTTTTAAGAGGATGTTTCAAGTCCTCTCATCTAAGCTATACATAGGAACAATCCTAGGTTACGGGTGACCTAAAGAAGGTATTTAACATCTATATAAGGACCCAATCCATTGATGCACAATTTAGGACCAATCACTAATCTACTAACTTACAAGGACAACAGATAAATAAACTATGAACTAAGGGGTGTGATACACCAAATTTTATGATCACTACCAATGATTTTCATTTGTACTAAGACCTATAAGACTATTGAAAACAAACACTTATATTAAAAATAACCTATATCATCAATGATTTATAGAGAGGTAAGGTAGTTTGAGACTAGGAGGGAAGATACTTTCCACTTATAACTCTGATAGAACCCCTGATGACACTCTCTACAACCTGTAATGGAGAATAAAACTACATGAAGGAAAGATGAATAGGATAATAAATCAAGGTGAGCTAAGTCTATACTTAATTGGATCAACCATTTATAACTCTATACTATATACAAGCATAGAAAGAGGTAAATAAGAGTCATTTATTGATTAAATACATACAAAAGAGCAGAGCTTTGCTACAATTTTGGTGGAAGGTTACATCAAAATTCCAAAAAAGTTAGTACATATAGGAGAAAGAAGAAGAAAGAGAGAGAGAGAAGAGAGGTGTAAAAAACTAATGATGGATTCCAAGCACTCAGGGAACTAGTTACAAATAAGAAAAATTACAAATAAAAATTTCTAAAATCTCTCTCCAACATGTGTGCACTTCATTTGATGATGTGTATATGCTCTAATTAGTCAAGCAACCATACATATCATGTATTTTCATATTATTCTTCATAAAAGACTCTAACTAGAGAATACGAGCCTTGTTTGCACTAGCTATGTCTTTTATTATTCTTGTCTTGGTCTTGTTTCTCATTTTTGTCAAATTTTTGCTCATTAACAATCATTTGATACTTTTTGAAAAGTCATTCCACCTCATCCAGATAGTATTCCTTATGCCAATCCTATTCCTCTAAGTCCCAATATTGTATGATAGGAGAAATGAAATTGGACAACAATGATAGAAATGAAGGTATCCCATTTTAGACACTCCTATCCATTTGTATTCTGAGCCCCAATGGTCATTTTTCTTCGCTTAATAGGTCCCAAACCCTTCTTAGCCCCTCTCTTAATTTTTTATATCTTCTTGATGTCATCTAACATGAATAAATCTCCAAAATACAAAATAAATAGTCTCTTATATAAAGGACTTCACAAGGCATTTTATATCTAGCACTTACTACTTTGGCACACTAAATAATTAAAATTAATCAATAGTATAACTCAAAATTCTGTATCATACAAAGATCTATATGCTTGATCAAGGAAGGGTCTAGGTAAAAGTTCATTCTTAAATATATCATACACATTGATTATACATGTTTCGTAAGAGATAACAACATTTGATCTAAGACCTTAGCTTGAGGGTTGATGTAGGTAGTGATTATGATAGTAGGGGTTTTAGATCATGTAGTCATACTTCCCCTAACCCATTTTTTTCCCTTATAGAATTTGATGTGTTTGTTGTTTCGTGTGTGTAGATATACCTAGGGTTTGAGAATAAAAAATGTCATAAAATATCATAGACATGTGATCATGGAGAAATAAAGACACCTATAGGACCCAAAAACTAGACTACACTAGAATCTAGAACTAGAAATTAAAACAGACAATAGCACCAGAATTGGACTATAGTGCTAGACACCAAAGTGTCCACTTTATAGTGCTCTTATATTTTTGTTGAATGAAAGCTAGATTCATATTTTTAACACTATCCCAGTCTTGCACAACCATTTTTAGCCTCTGTATTAGTTGTCTCAGTATGTTTCTAGATAAGTCATATTTCTCCTTATTTTTTACTATTTTTAAAAAAGGCCAAAAGGATAAACATTTTAAAAAATGAAGACTATATTTATTGCTATATTTTGTACCAATTTATTAGTCTAAAACCTTAACTAAAATAGGAATAACACACCATTATTCCAAAAAAATTTAAATCGTTTGGTGAACCTAACATACTTCGAACAGATATCAAAACCCTAGATACCCTTAGGGTTTTCCTTCACATTTTTGTGTAAATATTCAATCCAAAATTCTAATTTTTGAATAAATTTTTTTACACTTTTTTTTATTAAAATTTATTTTATAATTAAGATTATTGAAATAATTTCAAATTTCTAAAACTCCAACCCAAAACCCTAGATTTCCAAACTAGGTCCTCAAAACCCAGGCCTTCTTCCCTTACAATTTTTAGATAAAAATTTTAGAATTTTTGTAAATTGTTTGGAATGTCAAAAATATTTTCAAAATCCATATGTTAGTAATAATTCTTGAATTTATTTTATTAATAGTAATTTTACATACTCTCTTTGGTAAAATCAATAAAATGGCCACTAAGGCAATTCTTCCCTCCTATCCTATAGATAAATTTCTAATTTTTTCTCATAATTATGACAATGAATGGACAAAATTGCACATTAGCCAAAAATAAAGAAAATTATTTTATTTACAATAAATATAATTAATATCATTGCAATGAGGAATATGATGATACACATGAAAGTGATAGTGAATAAAAAGTATATGCATCTTCTTCTCTCAAACCTATCTCTTTTCTTCCCTCTCCAAAGAAAATAATTTTGATAAATGGAAAAATTACTTTTCACCTCATTCTCCTATGCACAGTACATCAAATTGACAAAGTATTCATGCAATTCCAAGTGAACCTCTCATTGGTGATAAATTTATTGCATCTAAACCTAGTTTTTCTCTCTCTTTTGATACTTCTTTGTTCAAATTACAACAATATAAAAATAGAATCAAAATTCCAATGCATAATTCAAATGATCAATCTCATGTTCTTACCTCTACTTTCTCATCTCAAAAAATGACAAAATAATGTTTAAATGATAACTCTCTTAATCTTACTTCTCATATTACAAATGAAAATAATGCATGCACTCCATTCAAGGATAACATAGATGCACATAGTATTCCAATTTCACATGACAATCTATTGCATATTAGAAAAAAATTAAAATATTCTCTTACCCATCTCCTTAGTGGTAATGGAAGTGATAGTGAGTATGATAGTGAACATGAAAATTAATATGACAATGAGAGTGAATATGAAAGTGATACTTATACTTCTCCTCTTTCAAATGACCAAAATTTTGATTTTGATAATGCATGGAATAATAATGACTATTATTCATATAATGAATAATAAAATACATATCATACTTCTAACTCTTATCTCACTCCTCTCAAACATACTACATTATAAAATGTTGCTTCTAATTCTATCCATGATTCTATGTCAAATGATGCAGATGTCAATGATAACATCACATCTATTATTTAATTAGAATGTGATTCACTAAATACTAAAGATACCAATGAATCTCCAAAGCCACCTTTTACTACAATAACACATGTGTCTCATTCTTCACCCAAAGAGAATGGTATCCCACATCCCTCTACTAATGTCCAAGTTACCACTCCTCCAAGGGTTGAAGTGAGCACACACCCTCTCTATGATCCAATTGCTAAATGTATCATTCCCATGGTTAAAATAAATGATTAAATGGACCACTTCAAGATACTAATATACCATCCCAAGAGATTATTTATTTGATGCATGAAGTTGGTGAATTATAACACCAAGTACATCTCCTTAATTTGGAAAACAAGGCTTATATGTCTTAAATGGATGCTAATAAATTGCATGGTAACCCTCTTTTGAATACATTTGTCAAAGCTTTATTGTGTAAGAATCTATAGATCCCATAATTACCTTAATTTTATGGAAATAGAGATCCATTCATACATCTTCAAACCTTATAGAAAGCTTTGCCATCTCATGTGAGTCCTTTGATCCTACTTAAGTTGTTCCACTAGACATTAGTGGGTAATGCATAGAATTGGTTCTTTCATCTACTCCTTGTTGGCTCCTTGCATACATATGATGACTTAGAGGAGGCATTTCTCATATATTACATAGATAACATGGGTAATCATGTTACATATGAGACACTTGTCACATTGCATCAGAATCCTTTAGAGCTACTTAGTGATTATATCTTATGATTTAAGACTTGTGATTTAACTTTTTTATAAATAATGGAGTTTTATTACTATTTTGGTTAAGGGTCTAGATTAATAAATTAGTAAATAATATTACAATAATTACAATATTGATTTTTATAATTTATTTATCTTTTTTACCTTTCTAAAAATATAAATAAATAAGGAGAAAATATAAATTATCTTGAAATAGGTTGAGATAACTTCTATAGGGTCTAAAACTAGTTATGCAAGACTAGTATAGTGTCACACATCAGAATCTAGATCTCATTAGATGAAAGGATAGGACTAAAAAAACAAGACACTTTGGGGTTTAATGTTGTTATCCACTCCTACCGCTATTGTCCAAATTGGTCATAAAGACCTAAATTTTTTGGGTTCTTTGCACTATTCTTGTGTGAGCCTACTTGTGGAATCTCAAATTCTAAATGTCAACAAAGCTCACTATAGAGATGATTTAATATTCAAACCCTAACCCTCCATCATGATTGATAAAATAGGATTTGAATCACTGAGAGAAATTGGGGGGTTAGTGTGTAATATATATTGAATGTGTAATCCATACCCCTTATGTGGGCATGTTGCCTACATACCAATACTCAGAAGAGGGATCAAACCATGTGTAGTTCTCCCACTTGATGTGCTTTGTGAATTAGTGTGATATATATGCAAAAAACCAATTTGATAATGTTTGAGGTGGCTAGGAACTGGTATGAGGCTTTGAGTATGTTTGAAGCTATGTTGGGTGACTATATTAGAGAATAGGAAATTTACCTTAGTGAATTATTTATATTCTTGGTTGATTTGTAAGATTTATCACCTCCCTCTGTAAATTAACTTTAGATAGGATTTTATAGGGAACTATTGATCATGGGTTAGATGTATTCATGCTAGGCTAACATAATAAAGGATATGAATCGAATAAAAATGACTGTTGGGGCTCAAAATGCCAATGGATAAGAGCATCCAAATTAGGACACCCTAGGGTCCAATCTTATAATCTAGGTATGGTGCTCCTATCCTATAAGCTTAGGACTTGGGAGGATAAGATTGGTGTAGGAAATATAGTTTGGCTAAGCTAGAATTAGGGTTCAAAAGGTTTTGAATAACTGATAATGAGTAAAAAGGTGTCTATAAAGGTCATACAAGCATGTAAAAAGGAGATATGGATAGGATGTCATAAGCCACACTCAAACTACCAATTTGGACATTTTATATGACTACAACTTGTATGTTACATTTAATTTATAAACCAATAGATTTTGAGGTCCAATATATCTTTATTAAGGGGATTCACCAACCCCTCTTAGATTATATATTTTATCAAATGGATTCCTCTTTAAGGCACTTATATAGTTTTAGCCTTGGAGAGGAAATTAGGATCAATTGAGTCAAATTCAGTTGATTGTCTTACTCTAGATTTCATAGCATTACCTCCATCTATAGCTCTTAGCACACAACATCAACCATTTCCCAAACAAGATAAGCGACCACATCTAAAAAAGAAACCAATTAAGAATAAAAATCTAAGTTTTAGAGCACCACCTATAGTATGCACTATAAATAATAATAGTAGAGCACCACTATAGTTTGATTTAGAATGGGATAGCCCATATTTCATATTATTAGCACTACTAGATAAGAGGTTAATCACATTGACTTCTACTCATCATCACGATCCACATCTCTTACAAATATGACCACATCACCCATTTTGTAACTATCATCATATCTATGGACATAAAGACAATCATTGTTATGGACTCAGGGACTATAGTAATAGATGTGTTGATAATAACATCATAACATTTTAGGGGCACTAAGATCTCCTACATCATGGATCCATAAACCTCATTCCTCTACGATTGAGTCAACTTAGGGCATTCCTTCACAATAATCATTAGCTACTCATCATGAGATTAATGTAGTTTCTAGGTTAGATCCTTATAGGATATCTCCTATCCCACTTACTAAGAGGGTTTGGAGACTAGTAAAGTGAGAGAAGATCACATATAGCACTGTAGTCCATAGAGTACATAGTGTAGTTCTATATACATATCTAACATAGTCACAGGCACTACAAAATTTTTTTTAGGGTCTTATCTCACATATAAACCCACTATGGTTGAGATTAGATGAACCCACATTATATATTACTACTCTAGATAGATATTCACTATGACTAAGTTTTTAGGGTCCTATCTCATGTAACAACTTACTATGATTAAGATTAGATGAACCCACATCATAGAGTACTATTTTAGATAGATATTCACTAAAACCAAGTTTTTAGGGATCTATTTCACATTAAAGCCCAATGTGATTAATATTAGATGATCCCCCATCACAGGTTATAGTTCCATTTTGATCTATTACTCAGTCATCCACATCACAATAGAGGCCATAGGGTTTTATTTCACATATCAATCCACTATGATTATAGATATATGATCCTTTTTCATAGCACATAGTTTCAATTATACATCCATTAAGGTTGTGTCTTATAGAGTCTCCATGTATATCTATAATTAGTGCACTATAGACAACATTAGCTAAAGGGTATGTTCCTACACAACACAAGTAGTAAGGCTACTTATTCAATTAGCAATCAGGGTTTAGATAGTGATATATAAATCATGGGGCTGATATACATAAAGTGATATCTTACATCCCATTCTACTAACAACTAACATTACTAGTTCTAAATAACTATCACTAGCCAAACTAAATTATCCAAATCCTAATCTTACCAGTATACTATTTTACCAATCTTAAACCAATTCAATTTATCAAATCAATTTACCAATTATAAGAAAATAAAGTTTTTAACTCACATATAATTCAACATCAAAACTAACATCACACTTGAACCTATCAAAAACAATCATATCACATCCTAAATACCATTTAAAAAACATATGTAACCTCAACATTAATTCCAAATCAACTATTTATAGTCAACCATTTATAACAAATATACAAATATACTCAAAATTCTATAACATAATACACATGAGTCAAAATTAAACAAGTATCCACACACACACACACACACACACACACACACACACACACACACACACACACACACACACACACACACACACACACACACACACACACACACACACACACACACACACACATGTACGCACGCACGTGCGCACACACACACACACACATGTACGCACGCACATGCGCACACACACACACAACAAGTTTTCAATACATATACACTAGTATCAATTACAGTCAGTCATGAATGGGCATCAAAACCTCATTCTTAGTCTCACTCTCTCCACTAGTACTAGTCCCATAATCTACCCTAGCACTCAATGACCTTGCACTTCCTCGAGATATTGTATGCCTCTTGTGGTGAATCTCTCACTTTAATAGTTTACCATGATCCTCACACAAGTATATGAATCATATCTAAAGATCTGTATACTCATCCATGATCCTCATGCTAAAAACATCAGGTGGAGGCATCTTATGCCTATCCAACTTAGCTCTCAGCTTTTCTCTTTCTCCTACTACCTTAACATATGTAGATGTCTCTATAGTATCCCTATAAAATATATGGGCATGGATACTAGCCATGGATGTCACTTTCTCTATCAATCCCTCCTCCATTATATTTTTAGGTACATGCCATGTGAGCTCTTAAAGTGTCAACTCAATCATTATCTCCCAGTAATCATCATATTTATTTCCTACCCCAACTTGTGCTTCATCCTAAGCACCTCCGTCTTCACCTGTGCATAGAGTATGAAACTGTGTTAGATATATACTTTTAAATCAAACTAAATCATACATTTATACATAGTTTAATGTAATCACTGCTTAACTCCCATCATCTGGATTGGCTCAGTATCCTTATAATTTGGAGCATCCCTTACCTCAATAGGGTAAAATAGAGCCCATCGATGCCTAGCTCACCACATAGTATATGCATATATGCATCCAACATCATCCACATATAGGTTATATATGACATGATCCCTCACATCTAAAGGTAATGGTGTGAGCTCAATCTTAGTATGCCTCTCACAAGCTCCTACCCTTGCATATGCTTGCACACTCCTCACCCACACCCATGTTGCTAGGGGCACATCCTATGGTACCAAAAAAATTATAGTAACACACTCATATTGAAAGTGCTCATATACTCCACTCTAATATTCATGTATCCAACAATTGACCCTCATGTATCATAGTTATAATCCATCCTCTACCCACCCAATAAATCCTCTATATGGCCTCCATATAATGTTTCCAACCACCAATCTATCTAAAAATATAATTGTCCATCCCATAGGATTGAATAACAACTATGCTCATCCACCACTCCTTGAATGGCTATAGAGGTGCCCATTCTTCCCTTAGTAACCCAATTGGCTGCACAAATATTATGTGCTCATAGTCCTAATAATGTAATGAGTTCACTGTACTCACCCCACCACTAAATGACTCTTATGTAAACCTATAGAGATCTCTATATACATTGTTTAGCATATTCCTACCCCATGAGAATATAGTGCCATATACCTCCACACTACACAAAATCTTGTACATCTTGTATGCATTAGATACTCTACCCCCATCATAACAATAAAATATCCCAAAAAAATATCCAATCACTTGTATAAGCACAAAAAATTAGACTGCATAATGACTAATAGTAGCACATCACTATCATTAAATCTCTAATGTGTACCTAAGGGCACACCATCAAAGTACAAAGATGCATAATCAATCACATCGACACCTATGTCATCCTATACTATCACTCATTACCCACTAACTAGTAAATGTAGTATATGATACACATCCTCCAAAGTCATAGTCATCTCCCCTATAGGAAGTTATAAAGTACATGTATCTATGTTCCACCTCTTATATAAGGAAATCACTAGATATTGGTCCCATTGCACTGTACCTAGGTCACACACATGACCCAACCCCATCCTATCCATAACTACTCTCTCATCAATAGAGAATGGTAAGAAAATTAATGTCTCAATCACTTGACTCATTCAAAACTCTCTCATTCATACCTCACCCTACATAACACTAGAAACAACACATATATCAATCAACAATACCAAATTAGAAGATAATATAGAAAAATAGTGAACAACAAAGTAACATCATAAAAAAATTATACCTCTAGGATAATAGTGTTGTAATAAGGACAATGTTGAACAAGAGCATTGAAACATAGATAGGAGCATTAAAACCTAGACATGAGCATTGAACCCTAGATAAGAGAACTAGAAATATAAAAAAATTCATAAGCTATTTTTGAGATCTTAAAAAAACCAAAATAAGCATAAAAATTGATAAAAACTAAGAATTTGAGATTCTTACTAGGGTCACATCACCACCATCCTGAACTTGGGCTGTCAGTTTCTCAAACTAGGTCATAGTAGGTGTTCATCTCCTTAGCATTTTTCTTGTTCTAGAGCTCAAAATCAAAACCTAGTCAATGAAAAAATGAATCAAAAATCAATCCAATTTCCTATATTAGCCAACTTTTGCATTCAAAACATAATACCATTTTGCTTATAAATCAAACCTCATAAATCCATTTTTCAAACCATTTCCTTCCATGGAATCATAACAATGATACCTTCGACATCAATCAAGATTTGCTCTTTTAATAATTTATTTTCCTACTATGGCATGAACACACACACACACACACACACACACACACACACACACACACACACACACACACACACACACACACACACACACACACACACACACACACAATACCCAGATATGTACCCTAGTCATCACCAATCAAAACATGTTCCATTCTCAACAACACAATATAATCAATCAAACAACCTTTCAATCTATTCACAACATACCAACCTTGTTTCTATTACTATGCCACTAGTCATCACTTTTGGATCAACCTCTTCTATCATAGATTTTATGCTTCTCCCCAAAATAGGGGCATTATGCATACTATTACTATTTATACACTCACCCAACATACCCATCCATTATCATAAGTGGATACACCATGGTTCTTACACATCCAATATTCATATTATTAGATTTAGTTTAGATTGGTTGAGATATATAGTGACTCAAATTATGTGGGTTACTCAACTTTACTTAGGAAATTTAGAGGGATATACCTTTAGATTATATATACATAGACTATTCATATATAGTGGTTTATATTATATGGATTCATAGTCATTTTGATATAGATACAAAAACTATTCAGATACAGTTGTTTAGATTATATGGATTAATAGTCATTTTGACATAGATATAGACTCATATACTAGATTTGGGAGCATGTACATGCTACACACTCACAAATACAGCTTGATACATCATGACATAGTTACAAAATTAGGTAGTATAATATAGACATAGTGCATAACACAATGTTTTAGTCTCTAGTTTTGCACATGAGGTATGGGAAGATATGTCATATCACATGTGGTTATACAGATTATCATATTGTATAGATGCATCACTCACATACTATATTTGGGGATATGGCACATATGTTCATGTTATTCATCACTCAACATTATATAGATTGAATGGTAAGACATGCCAGTCTCTTCTTACACATTGAACAAATTTTTATATTATACCCAATTGTACCTAAGTTATCACTAGGCTAGATTGTATGGCCATCTATAGCAGTTGTTCCATTATATTACTCAGACCCGTACAACACAAGTTTTTGTAGGATAGAGGATAGACATTGGTTTTGGGCCTTTAAGAACTTTTTAGTTATAGTTAAGATATTTAGAGTGGGGGCATGATAGATTTTACTCTTCATAGCATATAAATTTTATACATACATCCAAATTACATGAGTTTGTGTAGGATTGAGGACAAACATTACTGTTGGGCTTCTAAGCACTTCTTAGTTCTAGTTTAGATATTTAGAGTTGGGGTATGATATATTTTTCTCTTCATAGCATATATATTTTATACATACATCTAAATTACATGATTTTGTATGGGACAAAGGATAGACATTAGTTTTAGGCCTCTAAACATTACTCATCTTCAATCAAATTTAGCATAAGGGGCATTACCATCCTTCTCCATGATACATGGATTCTACATTTAGATTCAGTATAGGGGGCATCCACTCCATGTATTGTTTCTCTCTTTAGGCACTATTTGACTCTCCATCCATTTTCTTGGCCAAGAAGTGAGTTAGACCTTTATAGGACATTTACTTCCACATAGGTAGGTTTAGGTACACATTTTATTTTTCTTTCTTTTACTCTAGTATTTCATTTCATTTCATCACTAGAATAAAATGAGGAAAATGTATACACCCTAAAATTGGTCAGCCATCCATAAATATCATGCATTTTCATAATCCTCTTCACAAGAGATTTTGAGAAGAGAATACGAGTCTTGTTCGCACTAGCCATGTCTTTTATTTTGCTTATCTTGGTCTTGTTTCTCACTATTGTCACCTTTTTTCTCATTACCAATCATCTAAAACTTTCTAAATAGTCATTCTACCTCAGCTAGATAATATTCCCTATGCCAATCCTATTCCCCTAGTTCCTAAACCTGTAGGATAGGAATGCTAAAATTGGACAACAGTGCTAGACATGGAAGTGTCCCATTTTTTGCACTCCTATCCATTTACATTTTGAGCCCCAATGATCATTTTCTTTACTTAGTAGGTCATCAACCTTTCTTAGCCCCTCCCTTAATTTTTATTTATCTTTTTGATGTTGGCTAATGTGAATAAAGCTCCGAAATTCAAAATAAATAGTCTCCTATATAAATTAATTCACAAGGCATTTTATATCTAGCACTTACTACTTTGGCACACTAAATAATTAAAATCAGTTAATAGTATAGCTCAAAATAATGCATCATACATAGACTTGCATGCTTGATCAAGGAAGGGCCTAGGTGAAAGTTTATTATTGAATGTACCATACATGTTGATTATGCAAATTCCCTAAGGGATAAATAAATTTGATCTAAAACCCTAGCTTGAGGGTTAATTTAGGTATCAATCAAGACAATAGGGTTTCTAGATCATGTGATCATACTTCTCCTAACCCATCTTTTTCCCTTTTATAATTTAATGTGTTTGTTGTTTTGTGTGTGTAGATATACCTAGGTTTTGAGAATAAAATAGGTCAGAAAATGGCACATATAGGTGATCATAGAGAAATAAAGACACCTACAGGACCCAAAAACTAGACTACACTAGAATCTAGAATCATAAATTGAAATAGACAATAGTGTCATAATTGGACTACAACGTTGAACACCAAAGTGTCCAATTTTTGGTGCTCTTATCCTTTCAGTAAAATAAATCTAGATTAATATTTTTGACACTATTCCAGTCTTACACAACCATTTTTAGCCTTTTTATTAGTTGTCTTAGTCTTTTTCTAGATAAGTCATATTTCTCCTTGTTTATTACTATTTTTGGAAAGGTCAAAAAGATAAATAGTTAAAAAAATTAGGACTATATTCATTTATATATTTTATATTGATTTAATAATATATACCATTAATTAATATAGGCATAATAGACCATTATTCCCAAAAAAATTTAAATCATGATGATATTCTCAAGGAGTAGGAGTTTTATCTTGCTTGATGATTCATCAAGCCTTCTTAAAAATGCTACCTTATTCTTAATTAGGAAGTGATAAGTCATATTATTTGGGTATAAATAATTATATATATCTTGGAAACCTATTGAATATACATAACCCATCATGTTTCCATCTCTACTCTGTAATTTAATTCATAACTTTCACACTTGCTCTCATGAAGGTCTATTCTTTGTAATCCTATTTTGACAAAAATATACTAGGTTTGAATTATATAAAACAATTATAGGAAAAATAAAGGCATATTTTTTCACCCGTTATCACATTTCATCTTCAACCAAAGTTTCATGACTCAAATCCTAATGTAGACCTACTAACCCAACACCTTCCTTCAAAATTAGGCCTCTTTAGGCCTTAAAAAACACACAATACTAGAGACCATACCATACCATAATTTACTTCTCAAAAAATAAAAAATATTTTAGGGAACATAAAATAAGGTAATATTACAAATTTTCATGTAGTTCCAAGAGTTGAAACTCAAGTTATGAAAAATGCAAGATTTTATCCCTAGGTTGGTCTTGACACAGGCCTCTGTAAGCTGAAAGTGAACAGAAAAAGATGGGGTGAGTTTTAAAAAATTTAAAATATTTTTAATACCTATTTGAGGTATTATCCATCCCTCATATATTCCTCTAATATTCCTTTTCTCTTTAACCATCTTCGTACCCTCTAATATGCCAAGTTTCAGTAATTTGCATGCATTTTAGGACTATATAGTGGGTTGAGAGTTTTATTATCATTTTTAATAAATTATAAACATATGAAACATATTAAATGGTTTATAATTACTCTAACACACATTTTTTATTCATAAAAACTCTAATCCCAATACAAATATTACATACTCTCTTCAATTCTTGGAAGAAGATTGTAGTTCTTTAGCAAGCCTGCAGGTGTATACAACTAGGCATAATGTACCTTCTTAAAGGGTTTTTAATTTATAAGGTGATATCATACCATGAAAATATATCTAAATATTTTTATTTAACCTCTCAAGGTAATCTTCATATTTCCTAATGTTTCAAATTCCATGAATAACATCAATACACTCTCACTCTTTAGTGTTAGAAACACTACAAATCTACTACTTGAATACTTGAGGACTATCAAATCACTATGGAAGTTAGTCAGAGATTTTGGGACTAATTTAATCTTTTATTAGTCCTATATACTTATAAACTAATCATTAAACCTTTCAAACATATCAATAGGAGCAAACATGTAGTCCTTTTACTCAGGCTAGTAGGTGCATACATACACTATTTTTAAACTTCTCTTTCCATGTATGGTCTTGTAAAAGAATGGATTATATTTATTTATATATTAAAGTGTAAATATAATTATCCAATTTCAATAAAACCCACATTTTATTCATAGGTTTTATGTTTCTTTGTTCACTCTTTCATACTTGTAGACTTGTTGTAGAACACTAAGGCTAAAGTCTCTCATAATATGCTATCTACCATTTATGTTTGATATATTCCAATTTAAAAGGTTTTTTGGAGGAATTAGAGTTTTATTTAGGTTTTATAAATACCATTTGAGGTAAGAAACATTCAAATACACCAAAACATTGCCTATAGTTATCCTATATAAGTCTGTAACTTGTACAATCCTCTTACAAATGATCCTAAACTCATATTTAAACCATTTTAATTGGATTTTTAGGGGATTTATTAGATTATATAAGTTATAAAATCTATTATTAACTATTTTCCAATCACCTTATGTTAAAATTTTCTCACAAAGTCATAACTCTGCCCTTTTAGGCTTGCAACAAGAGAAGACAATATGATTGTGAGGGGTTTGAGGCATATACAACATTGAGATGCATCTTGGTGATAATTTTGGGTGTTAATAAAGTGTGAGGATGACCTAAAAACCTCAAAATTATGTTCACATGAGTTAATCCTCTTATGAAGACAAACTTTTGAGTTTAAACATGTAATCTGCCATTTGCATTACTTGCAAACCTATATCTTCATGTTCTACTCATTGATGCATTGAATTATTACTTATATATTGTGTAATAAGACTCATTAGACACTTAAATAAATATAAAAACCCATCATCTACATTAATGAGATCAAAAATGCATTCAAACTACATGAAATTGAGTTTTTGGGGTTTTAAAAGGGTTTTAAACTACGTATTTTACTAGTGATGATTCATAAAGCATGGCTCCTAAAAACCTTAAATAATGTAAGGAATACTAAATGCATAAGTTCCCATATCTACCCTAATATTATTTTACCCAACTCACTTTCTCCTTCATGAATTATTGTTAAGAAAATTGCATTCTTGAGCTTATGAAGGAGATCTTTAACTTGACCAAAAAAATGGATACGTTTTTTGATCTTCATTGGTATTTGTAAGATTTTTATATACTATTTGAGTCTATGAAACATAGAGGAATATTTGTATGGACTTAAGAGGCCAAATCTAAACTAAAAATCTTTCAAATATATCTCCATAGACCCTCTTTTCTCAAAAAATATTGTACATTCTACTAAGACCCTGTTATATATACTAAACTAGATGTTTATGGCACTCATCCTAACCTATACAGTGTTGATGTAACATGCCAAGATAAATATCACATCCTTTTCCCTACCATTTCTCATTATTATCTTTTTTTAACATTAGAAATAGTGACTAGGTAGTTATAAAGAAGTTCCAATGTTGGAAAAATAGAATCAAGACATTTTGGAGATATACGACCAATTACATATAATGACCTTACACAAATTTTAAATGAATTAAAATTATCCTATATAAAACTATATACCTTCACATTTTTCTCCTAGTAAGTATCATTTCAACATTGTAGTATACCATAATACTAAAGTAAATGAAATACCTTAATCTTATCAAAAATACCTTAATTTATCCAAACACCAGAATAATACCTTCATGAAGGGGATTGATGACAAGCCTAGGCTTTTGAATCACTCTCCTAGACCTTGTAAGAGACCTTGAAATGACCAAATATTTGACATGACACCTTATTATGATATAGCTTGACCTTTAGTCCAGGATAAAACCTCTCAAAATGCCATCAACAAAGTTAAAGGAGGCTTGGCAATAAGATTTTGAAATGTATTAACCCATGGTGGCTAATTATAGATAATAGTCATTCCATTCATGATGCACCCAATCTAATAAAACTAGTATGGATTTGAGTTAAACTAATAAATTTATAACTAAACCTATGCAGATCTAGACTAAACCTACTACACTTTTCTATCCCATCTAATTTTTTCTAAAATTGAGGCTACTAGATAGTAGTGTTATGTGGCACTAGTGTCCACATTTAGGTGCTAATGTCTATCTGTTATTATTTATTTGTAGCTATACTAATCTCTATGTCACTATTTCTCACTATGTTTACCTAAGTCTAATTTCTATAATTTGAACCCATGTACTAAAAATTATACTATTAGTACATTCTAATAGTCTGATCTCTATGATAAACCCCTATGAATACCCCATATTTTAAGGGGAGTTGTTGAATATATGCAAGAACTATCCTAAAAAAAATCTCTAAAAAATGTGTGTTAGATGGAGTATATATAATATCTACATAATAATCCAATATAATGTGCATAAATAAGATCAAAATGTAAGATAATTTGAGTATAAGTTTATAAGGTGCGATGCATGTTATTATAGCATTCACAAGGGTATCAAGATAGACATAATAATGTATATAATTTAAAATATGAGTAATAACTAAGTATCTACCTATGGGGATGGGTCATGATGTCCATCACAACACCCAAATAGGAAGTTGAGATGCATGAGGTCCCTCATGGCATCTAAAATTGGAGTGTGTAACAAGTAAAAGACAAGTGTCATTACCATGATTCATACAAAAAAGTATACATACAACACACATGAGTCATGCAAAGTAGGACAAGGGGCTAGAATACAAGGGACATGAGCACATGTCAATAAATCTAAGAAAACAAGACATACAAGGACATGTTCAAATGTCTACATATGTAAGTAGCAAGCAAGTTGGCTTAGATCCACATAAAAAGATATGTTCAAATTTTCACACACAATCATGAAAGCACATACAAGGACATATGAACATGTACAAAACATACATATAGTGAAAAGAAGTGGCATAGAGCCAAATAGCAATGGCATAGTCAAATGCCCTCAAATAGAAGAAGCATAGAGATACAATCAAGTCTAAAATAGGGAAGCTAGAAATGAAAATATGAATGGACATGTAATATGAATCTATGCAATAGCTAAGATGTATATATGTTGAGTCTAAAGTAGTATTAGCTGATAAAATTTTTGAGAAAGTGTAGCACAATCAATATGAAGATATAAAAATGCTAAATTTATGATGTAAAGTTTAGAAATATGTAACCTGGTAATCAAAACTATGTATAGGGTGCCCCAAATGAAGAACCTATGTATCTATATATATGCCCCCAATGGGTAATTAGTAGTAAATATGGATTGATGTAGTGGACCTAAGTCTTGTAATAAATTTTCAATCACTTAGTAAGAACAAGTGAATCATGTATGTATAATAAAATTGACTATACTAAGATAACTAACATATGTAGTGTCTGCAAAATATAAGAAATGTAAACATGGCAATGCATATAATTTATAATATTATGTTTTCTGAGTAAATATTTAAATGTTTTTGTGTTTTTTGAAATATTTTATTATTTTTGTATCTTTTGGATATAATCTATGTCAAGCAACATGAAAATGAAACTATATATAAGGAGCAAGAAATAAGGTAAAAATGTACACGAAGGTAGGAATAATACTAACCAATGAGTCTCATAGGATATTCACTACCACTATGGCATATGCAAAAACTAGGAATGGTAATCACTCATTCAGCATGATTTATATGCTATAGTTTAATGGTGTTGTATTATGAATCTGAGTACTATTCATTGTCAAAATCATAATTATCATAATAACCTAGAATGCTAAGTTGACCTTTTTTGTATCTAGATGAGCAGAGGGAATTGCCTCATATTATAGAGATGACCTTTTTAAATTATGTTTTAGAATATTGATTTTGATTTTTCCCTTTAAAACTATGATTATTTTAGGCATATGGTGTTGTGGAAGATCTTTTTATAGAAAAAATCTTGTGAAAATGCTTGTTGGCTTAGCATGATTTTGACTTTGCAATTGAAGTTATTATTCTTTCAATAACATTTCATGTGTATCTAGATATTTTTCTTTGATAAACTATATCTATGAATAATTTTCCTTAGGATGTTCAATAAATTGCAAACATTGCTGACCAACATTATCAACTATTATAATAGAAGTAGTGATGCCTTAGGCTTGCTTGCCCAAACCTTGACCATGATAATCAAATTATTGTAGATATATTTGACCAAACCCATACTACTTTGAAAACTAAGCCTCAATTTTGTAGAGGTAGATTTTCATCATTTTCTTACTTTACCTATGGTTTTTATACTATTTTTTATTCTGACTATGCTTTGTGAACCCTTTTTTGTTATGAGTTATGTATTGGTAACCACTTTTGTACTATTCATGAATTTAACCCTTTTTAAATTTATAAATGTTCCATTGTAATTTTCTTGGATAATGTTTTACTTTTAAAGTCATCTATATCCATTATCTATTTTATTTTCATTCTCAATGCTAAACATGAATTGGTGTGGTGTCCATACATTATATGATATGCACAATAATATCTAGATATCTTCATTGGGTATAGAGGAGGTAAGTTGATCAAATTAGATTTAATAATTTTCCTTAGTATCTCACTTGATCTCTTATTGTACCCTTGTAATATTTTGAATTGATTATAAAAGATGCATTGTGTTTTACTTTATGATTTGATATGAAATAGTTATATACACAACTTTGTTAGGTGTAGATGTATATACATGATGAACACTAGAATATTATGAAGACTATGTAAATGTAATGTGATTTGCCAATAATGTGACATTTTCACTTATTAAATAATTTTTATTCTATAAATATGATATTAGCTTGTTCATACTTATGATTTGATCCCTTAGAGTCTCATAAGTGCAAACCCTAGTTGTTTCTAATTGAACATGTAGGCACACACCCTATAGGGGACAAGTTTGGATAGGATGATTATGGGAATTATTAAAAAGAGTATAGGCTACTTCATCCAATCAAGGAGTGATATCATGGACCTGGTTAGAGGGAAAGTAGTTATCACCCTTATGGAGATGAGGAGGAGAAGGAGATTCTTTCTTATGCATAATATATGACATTGAAACTTAAAACATAGTTGTTATCTTATGTATTAAATCCTCTATGTAAGGGTTTATTTCTTAATTGAATTTCACATAAGAGAGCAATAAAATAATAGAGATATAATGAAATATGACATACATTTAAATTGTTATAAAACACCATGTATACATGTGTTTATGCCTTTTTTTAGTTCATTTCAAATTAAAGGAAACAAGCATGGAAATGAAAGTATTAGAATTTACATCAAAAAGTGATAAAACTCTTATATCATTATTATCATGATATATGAAATATAAATAGAAATATATATGGGTCTAAAATCAGAGTGTGGGTCTTAGAAGGCTATAAAAATAAACCCTAAGGTTATCTAGGGTTAGGGTTTGTGAAATATTGGAAGTCATGTTCACAAAATGTCTTAATCTTTTAGGGCTTAGTGAATGTAAATCCTATGTTATTAAAAATATTAATATAGTAAATTAGGGTAGATATATGCAATAAATAAAACCACTAATTTTTTACATTTTTGACTAAATTTGACCTTCTAAAAATATAAATAAATGATTTAAATAATAAATTAGTTGTAAAATGATTGAGACAGATGATCTAGAGGTTGAAAATAGAGGAAAAGGCTAGTATGAGTGTTACAAATAAGATCCAAGTTTTAAAAACCCTCCTGAATAGTAGCTCCCTAATTAGATGGTATCACCATGTGGCATTAGTGTTCTTATTTAGGTGTTAGTGTCCTATATGTAGGGCTATTCTAAGCTTTTTGGTGCACTTACGTTTGAGTCTGTAAGGCCTATTCCTATATGCATGAGTTATAAAACCCTATATATGCCCTATTTGACTAATTTTATGAGAAAGCCCTAATATTATATATTGTTAGGGCATCTGGTTTATACAATTATAATTTTTTTTATTAGTGGGGTAGGCTAGACATCCTCCACACTCCACTATGATGAGAGTTACCTACATATCAGTAATCTGAAGAGGAATCAAGCCTGATATAGTCTCCCCACCAAAGTGCTAGTGCAAGTGTAAGTGAAACTAGTATGATTGTATACCCAAGTGCTATGAATTTGATTGATACTAGAAATTTGAGTAATTTGAGTGTAGGAATAATGAAGATGGTAGTATGTAGAAGTAGGGAAGAGTAGGGATTGATAACCTTAATTATACACAACTTATTTTGAGTTTGTATGTGTAATTTCCATCTCCTTTCCATCTAGTGGTTATAAGGCTAAAATTCATGTATATATACTATTTTTTGGCTTGTGTGGGTGATAAAAAAGGTGTAAGACAACCCTAAGAGGTATAATATTTGAAAAGATATCCATTTGTGTAAAAAAGATGGAAAGGATAATAGTGTCAATATTGGGATATTATCTCCATGTGATGCTATTATCCCTATTATGGTGCTAGTGTTTGGGTGGCAAAACCTAAGGCACAAACTTCTAAGATATAAAAATGAGGGTCTAGGACTACTTTAGGAATGATTAGGGATGCTTGTGGCTTGCATGAAGGTTGAATACATGTGAAAATATGCATTAATATAGGTTTAAGGCTAAGCTAAGAATATGTGGTCTCAATTAGCACTCTTACCACTCAAGTGTCATTTTTAGGTGATTACACCCTCTGTATTATATTGAATTGATGTAAAATTGAAACCTATAATTTCAAATATTTGAAACTTGCACTTTTTAACTAAATGAATGAGTGCACATGCATGTGACATGCCCCCATAATATGAAATTTTTTAATTATGCTATTATTTGTGAAATTATATAGTGCCATAAATTTGAATTTTTCATCATGAAGACTTGACTTCTCAAGATAATCCCATTATGATGCCCCCTTTTTGAGATGAGAGATGTAGCCTAAAATTTACTTATTTAAAAATAAAGTAATGTAATATGTGAAAGATGTAATCATGTAGTGGTACTTTAAAACTTTAAATTTATTTAAATCATAGTTTTGAATATAACATTGAATTTACATACAAGAATGTATTATAAATATGTATCATTGAGGCACATAAGTATGATGTACATGATATGCATCATGACACTACGGAACAAAATATATAAGTAATGCACACCATGAATCATGGAAATATAGTAACATACAAGAACATACAAGTAATTCCATATAATGTTAGATAATATACATATGATGTCACACATAAAGGCCCAAGGTCCACATACAAGGGACATGTCAATGTTGCATAAGCACACAAGGATGAGGGTCACATAAAAATGGCATAATGATTTTGTACAATCAATAATTTTAACATACAACACCAAGGGCCACACAAAATAAACAATCAAGTTGTAACCTATCATAGAGTAAAATAATAAATAAACATGAAGTAAATGAGACTAGTTTACATCCACCATACAAATTGATGTCATTATTTACAAGTAAAATATTCATGTAACAAATGTATAGTTTGGGAAATTTAAAAAAAAAACATTTGTATGATAAATAGTTCAATATGGTATAAATTTTATGGATAGATAAAACTTGTTGAATTTTTCATGGAGAATGAGGAGATGCCCCCAACATAACAAGGTCATTGGTTAATAATGGAAGTATAACATTAAAACCATGTAAAAGTATGCCTTATATCACACTCAAATTTCTAGTGAAAATAAATATGTATTTAAAAAATTGAAATATGATATTTATCTAAAATAGAATAGATAACATATGAAACAAAGTAAACTATCAACAATGGTAAATTCTTCTTAGGTCCTGATTTTAATTATTTGACACTATTTTGTTTTTTCCTAATTTTTTTGAAATATTAGAAATGATTTTTTTAAGGAATAAGGATTTATAAAATATAGGAAGAGTAAGGGATTTAAATAATATTCAACAAGGTGAAAAATCATTGTAGTGACAAGAAGGAAGGCAAACCATGTGCCTCCAATGTATGTGCAAATGAGTCATAACAATGTAGCTTGAATGATTAAGATAGTTTATAATGTACATGTTCCTCATGGGTAAGGGAAATTTAATATCATGTAAACACTATAGAATATATAATAAGTAATAAATAATTAGAGTGTTTATAAGATAGTTACTTTGTATTGTTTGAATGGGTTTGAAAATTAAGT
This sequence comes from Torreya grandis, assembly GCA_037957365.1. Taxonomy (NCBI): domain Eukaryota; kingdom Viridiplantae; phylum Streptophyta; class Pinopsida; order Cupressales; family Taxaceae; genus Torreya; species Torreya grandis. The sequence goes on from JARHVA010000444.1 coordinate 2,470,581, forward strand.
AGGCAAGTGCTTAAAGTGGAAAATAAATCCAAGGGATAGAAGAATAATTGCATAAAGGATATAATAATTAGAAAGGGAATAAAATAAAAGGGGATCATCAATAGATGAAACATAACTAGTGGATTCAGAATAAATAAGAATTTTTGTCCACCAAGGATCTCATCAAGAGGATACACGTATGTATACCCATTTGTATTCTATGAAGGGATGACTTATTTTGAATAATAAGTGAAAAATGTAGATGCCTCTTAATCTAAATTATGATCATGTGATGAAATATATAAATTTTAATAACTTATCATATGCCTATGTAAACTTATATCCTCATGTGAAATAGGATAAGATGTAACAACTTGTATTTATGGTGAATCTTTTTGAAAAACCTTTGGTGCATTAGGAGATAAAGGCCTCTTTTTTATGTGCCACTTTATGCATAGGATAAATCAACATGATCTTTGGGACATATTAAATATGTTAATTTTTAACTATATCATTCTTATAAGTAGATGGATAAATTGATTCCATAATATGCTCATGCTCATGAATAGGCGGAGAAACTAAATTTGTAATATACTCATGCTCATGAAGAGTTGAAGAAACTATAATGTGATTTGGAATATGTAAATCATGATCTTGAATAGTTTTTTAGACTAGTATATTACCTTGTTTCTCAATTATTATTCTATGAAGTTATTCTATAGAAGAAGTAAACATCATTTTCTCCAAAGGATATTCATATTGGATTATTGAAATTTTGATCACTTGATTATCATGAATATATTTGAGACATTTATGAACTATAGAAGGTAATGTTAAAATATTTTATATATAAGATCATAATAATAGCATATTAAATACCACTATGCTTGGTATAACTAATAATGTAGTGGGTAACATGAGATTCCCTAATTACAAATGTACTAATATATGCTCAAAAGTATCCTATTTATGACATCAAATAATTTGTAAACTATAGAAGTATATTATAAATCTTATTATATATAACCAAGAGAGTAGAGGAGTGTTATGGTACACACATTTTCACTTGATCCATTTATATCACAACACTATGTATGGATTGATTATCAACATTATGTGTATTTGAATCATCATCAAAAATTTAAATATCATCAAATATGATCATAGGACATGATTATTGTTTACTTGTAACTATACTATTGATGATATCAAGTGTATGTCCATATGTAGAAGGAAGAGGATGAGAATTACATGCATAATATACTTCAAAATTGTCCTTGTTATTTTCTTCATGATTTGGAAATAGATCTTCATACATTTTGAGCTTTGCATTATCACTCGTTTATGGTCTAGAATATTTAGTAAGTGTGATAATACTTATGATTTTTCATCAATAAGATATTTAATATTGTGATTAAGCTTGAAACATCTACTTTTAGAATGATTAATACATCTATGGTAGTCACAATATGCATTTCCATCAAATTTTTAGACTGTGTTTAGATATTTCCACTTCAATTGACCAAGAAGATTTTTAAGATTACATTCAAGTATAGTTTAAAAAAAATACAATGTAAAGAGATGATAGTAACATGTAAAATTTCCTCCTTGGTGGAGCTTGTAATTGAAGATGTTGGTTTTGAGATAACATTAACTGTAATCTTGACTTCATTCTTGATTTCATTTTAGTTTTATCTTATAATTTATCTTTATTTTAAACTTAAAATTTTAAGTAAAAGGAGAATTTTAAGTATACTCTAGCTTTTTACATTCAATCAATTTAACCTCACACTATTTGAATATGTGGCATAGTTCATCGAAAGATTTGAACTTATCAAAGATAATTGACTCTTGAAGTGGAGAAAAAAAAATTTAAGTAAATATATCTTAAAGATCATTATCAATCATTTGATTTGTCTTCATTTTCTAGCATAGTCTTGTATCTTATCACATACTCAATTATTGTTTTATTAGACCCTTGTTTGAGCTTTGTAATTTGATCATATGATAACTTTTCACCAATTTTGATAGAAAAGTGTGTTAAAAATTGATTTTCCAAAAGGTTGAAACCATTTATTGATTGAACAAGAGTATAATATAATCATATAAGAGTGTATCAGTTAGACTTATTGTAAAGATATTTTTCACCAATTTATCACTATCTACATAGTCTAGACAAGCTGCATAGAATGCACACAAATGTTATTCAGGATCACCTTTTCCTTCATTATAGGAAAATTAGGATCCACAAAGCTAGTTTAGGGTATAAAAGGGTTATGTAATAAGGAACATGAGTCTATAGATGGTCTAGTATGAGAAATAGTTTTCCCAATGTTAGATAGCTTAGATTGTAAGCCAAGGAGTGCATGCTCAAGAGAAGTATTTGGAGAGGTAATAGGAGGAGTATAAGTATCATGAGTAGGCATAGGAATATATATATTTTTAGACCAATAAATGTTCCCAAACTAAGGGATGATATTTTGGGTGAAGAAATATGAATATGTGCAATAGTATAAGTAGAAACATTGGAAATAGAAGATTTGAAATCTAAAAAAGAAAACTATTATGGTGGAGATGTGGAAAATTTAGTTTTATGATTATATTTTTAGTATAAAAGTATAATAATGATATTATTTACATCATGGGGGTTATCATGAAGACCTTGACAAAATTTATAAAATTATTTCACTTGATTTTATCTACTCCATCAAGATCACATGGATCAATATGAGTTTCATGTTCATTAGATTCCTCTTCATTAATTTCATTATTAGTTTCAATGTAAATCTCATTTATAAGAGGCAAAATAATTTTAATAATAACATTATTATTTTGAGATAAAATCTATTGACTTGCCATTGTAAAGAAACCAAATGAAGTTTCACATGTTAAATAGATATACCACTTAATTGAGAACTATGACTTAGAGACATACAATACAATATAAATCAAGAAACACTAATGATTAGGAATATAATATAAGAAAAAATGAGGTATAAGGGTGATCTAGGCAAGGATTTGAATTATTGTATGGGCTCTCAAATATACTTTATTATTCATTTATTAGTATCATCCCAATGTTTCAACACACTAATTACAAAGGTAAAACCATGATTGTATCCCACCAACCTTGTTTATAATGGTACAAAGAGAGTAAATTCCATAGGAAATATGATTCTCTCAAGCATACCACAAATAAAATGGATAAAAGAGTCTTTATATTATATACATAAAGGATCCTAGTCATTTGTAATATATTGTGAGGTACAAGGAAACTCAAGTCTATGTTTAGTGATGTAAAATGATTGTGAGTACTAGGGTAAACCCCTCATGCCATGATGTATATAAAAATAACACTACATATCCCTTGATGATAGTCATTATTTAGTTTTAAAACTGAAAAAAATAGTTTATAAAATAAGTAAAAAAAATTTAAAAAAAAAAAAATCAAAATTCTCATATGTATAGAAATAAAAAAATCTCAACTTGAGGTCAAAAGAAAGAGATTTTATGTCATATTTATCCAAGGTGACAAGATAAACTTATTCAATTTCTAATTAAATCCAAGGTCAAATATGTTGAATCATTTTGTGTCAAATTTTATCTAAGGTTGAATGTTGTTTTATTTTAGTGTCAAGGATTTATATAAATTTACTAAAATCCTAGGATAAAAATCAAGAAAACATAAAACAAGCAATGTTCTAAAAATAATGAGTTTACTAGATTTATCAATCTCTTTTAAATGAATGAACTCAAGGTAATATATTTTAACTATTGAAATGGAAATGTTGAAATATACAAATTTGATATTATAATATATTTGCCACAAAAATTTACAAATTTTGGATTTTTATAAAAATAGTAAATGATCCTTATAATATGCAAACCTTCTTAAAATAGGATCGATGCTAACTATGTAAGCTGATTGTGACTGAAAATTGCTTAAAAATACTTGAAGGTAGTATCATATTCAAAAATATAATTACAAGATATGTTGGGATGAGGACACATAATGATTAAAAGGGAATAATGTTCCCTTATGTGTTGACCTTATATACATCCTACTTGACTTTGAAACTAAATTTTTGATCTAGTTCTATGTGCCTATAAATTAAATTTTCCTGATTCTTTGTGGGAGATGAATAAATGCATGGAAGATCTAAAAAACACAAACCATTTCTCTTAATATATATATATATATATATATATATATATATATATAACATAAAAAGGAGGAATATGGTTAGGGGAATAGTTGAGATATCCTTGAAAACATTATGCAATCTAGATGCTATTACATAGCCAAAATGGGCCAATAGGTTCTCCCTCTTAGGATGATTGTGTGATATATGATTGTGAAAATATGACTATAGCTAGAATAATGATTGGAATGATTGAAAATAGATGCCATTAAATTTCAATAAACAATATTAAGATTTGGCCTATGAATATTAAAAAGCAAAAAAATGAAATTGGAAGAAATAATGTTCTTTTGCTCAGTTTGGAGTAATTTGAAATCAACTTGCTAAGGGGTTTAAAGTGAATGCATTGATGTGATTTTATAGGGTAATATTTATAATATTTTTAGTAACTAACTTTACAAAATGTGTGGGAGAGCCATTGTGAAATGTATTGATTTTAAAAAGTGACCATTGGAGAATGGGGGACAATGCTGCACTAAGGAATAAGGATGGAGTGAGGTCATGTATGACCTAGTTTAGTCCTCTCTAAGAAGTACACATACTATTTGAAAAGGACTTATAGGTGACTATAGGTTGAATAAGAATGAATGAGGTTGAAATAAGGATGTTTGTATGATATTTTATATGTTTTCAAGATAGTGAATGCTCTCTTATAGATTAAGAGTATGAAAAATGGTAAATATAACAAGTAGATTAATGATGTCAAGAGTAAACATTATCAAACACTTAATGATTAAATTCATGTCTCTAAAATTACATTTCCTAGTCTATTCTCCATTATAATAGCTTATAATCTATATTAGAGGTTTCATTACTTTAAAAACTATCTTGAAAATACTTAGAACATCATGCAGACATCTATAAATTTACATTCAATTTTTAGACCTTTTCCAATAGTATATATCAATTTGGGATAAGACCACACTAGGTCAGATAGGGTTACACTATGACCTTATCCACTAGTGTGACCTTGTCCCTCATACTCTAGTGGTAAATTTATAAAATTTGAGATGTTTCACTTAACCCCTCTCATGATTATATAGAGGTTGGTTATAATAAATACTTTAAATATTCTTGTATATAAGCATATCAAGGCCACTCAATACACCACTTGAAAAATCTATCAAGTACTTGGTAATTATACCATACACTGAGCATATAATTACTATTTCTTCTAATTTAAATTATTCTACATTTAAACAATCATAGACTACGTTTAAATATATATTATTTTAGGTTAAGGGTATCCATTATAAAACTACATTTGTATAGTTGCAAAATAATGGATCACACACTCACTTTAACAGGGATAACTACATCGACTTGAGGCCCATTTTGGATATGTAGACAAAATTCAAATTTCACATGGTTTTCGAGGGTATCTAAACTATTCCCATAACCCTATTTACACCTTATCATTTTATCTCTATTGTGTATGATCTAAGTTTGATGTTTTTTAGGTCTTTCATAGAATAAATCAATACACATGATTAATAAGTAAACCCTCACAAGTAATTTCATAAACCTAGATTAAAAAACATATAATCAACTTGGATGTAACCATAATCAATAAATAAAAATGTAGTGTAACCCTATCCTCCTTCAATGGACTTATCCCAACATAATTTAAATTCTTATTTTTAGACATGACATAATTTTTAAGTATTTTTAGCCAATTTTCTATCATAGTCATCTTGTACAATCAACATAATATTTGTTTTTGGGAGATTTGCACATATATAGGTTTATTTACTATTTTTAGATAATTTTTAAGTTTTTAAATTATATATTTCACTTATAGATCTATATATTTACTAAATATCAATTTCAATATTGTAGATCTATTATTTTGATTCATTTAATTCAAAATAGATTAAACATTTTGGTGAACCCATAATTTTTATAACATTATTTTCTATTTTATTAATTTTTGTATTAGTATTTCATTCAAATTTATGTAAATTCAATAAAGTAAAATAGTCTTCAACCTTGGATATAAATCTAATAAAAAATTATTTAATCTTATTTGACATTTGATTTAATATAACACTAAAAAAATTATCTTGTCACCTCAGATAAAATTTAACACTGAAGCTATTTATTTTAACCTTGGGTTGATATTTATTGATATCTATATACAAAAATATTTCAATTTTCTTTTTCTTTATTTTGTTTTTTTAATGCTTATTTCTAGAAACTATGTTCCATAGTTTTAAAATTACTTAATGAATTTCATGAAGGGTTCTGTAGTGATTTTTTTTACATAAATCATGGCATGAAGGTTTACCCCAGTACTCATAACCATTGTATAACACTAAACGATAAGTTTATTTTCCTCCTACTTCATGGTATATCATCAATGAATATGATCCATTTTTTATACCATAATAAGCCTCTTTTATCCATTTGATTTATGGTGCACTTAAGAGGACCTATCACCTAATAAAGTTACTCTTATTGTACCATAAAAAAATGGGGTTAGTGGGATACTAACACAATTTTCCTCTATTTTTAGTGATATGAAAAATTGGGGTAAAAATAATAAATAAATGATCAAGTATATTTGAGATCCCACACAATCATTTAAACCCTTTCCTATATCATCATTCATACCTTGATTTTTGCTTATATTATATTCATATCCATTATCTCTTTTGTACATGCAAGATTACTTGATAGTAATAAGAATTTTATTTTTCACATTTTATTTATTTAAATTCATTTTATATATCATGGTTAGACAATTTTCCTTATTTTCTACTCATGTTGTGCCTTTTATTATGATAATGGATAGAAAAATTGTAATAAGAAAAAACTTATGGAATAAGCATATATGGATGATTAAGATTTTAATGATGTAATAATGAATGGAAATTTTTATTTTGATGTGATGAAACTTGGGAACATAAGTCCATAAGAATAAATTCACCTCTATAATCTTCTTCAAATTCACCTTCTTCCTTGACTAATAATCTAGAGCAAAAATAACAATTCAAGTCTAAAATAAAGCAATATTCAGAGGTAATACTATCAAATAAAGATAAAATTATTTATAAAAAAAATTATCAATGAAGTAAATTAAAATAAATAACCAATTTATAAATTTAATCCTTTACAAATAGTGGATATTGAGCTTACATATCATAGGTCTTCCCCCTTGTCAACCAATGAGGATAAAATTTATTCCTATTCCCTTAGCACACCAAAATAGACAATTGAAAGCAATGGAATTACTCATCACAAATATTTTTATGTTTCTCTTAATCAATATTCATGCTTATATTCACATGATGTTACTCTTACACCATAATGTCATAATATTAGCATAGAGTTACCACATAATGACAATGCATCTCTTACTAGTGCCAATTATTTTAGTGTTATTGATCAAGAACAATAAATTGACTCATATATATACAATTTTTTTTAAAACCAAATTAATATACTATCATCCCACACATCCTTTCGATGGTGTTTGAATACCTATTAAATCAAATATCCATGGGGTTTTTGGTTGTGAATCCCTTCAGGATCAAATCATCACTATGAGAAAATTAATAGAAGAGTTGCAAAAGCAAAAAAACTAGTTTATTTCAAAGATCATATTACTTTAAAATAAAATCTAATAAAAAAAAATCTAAAGTATGGTAATGTCAATCATGTATCTTCATCTACCTTTTTTATGCCTCACAAACAACATACATCTCTAATTAATGATTTAAAAAGTATACAAAAGGATAATAAGATTCTAAGTGAGATTATAATATAAATTATTTGAAATAATATTATTACATTACCTTATATTCCTATTCTAATAATATCAAATGACTATTGTGCATATCATAGATTGCATAGGCATCATACAACTAATTGTTTAGCTTTAAAAAAGAAAATACAAAGTAGCATTGATAATAGAAATCTTAAAACAAATAAATATATTAAGAAACCCAATTATATTATATCTCCTAAAAAAAGTGAACAAATATTACAAATATTAAATATGTATCCCAAAGGAAAATTAAAAATAAGAACAAGATGAAAAATAAATAATTCAGAAAGAACAATTACAAAAATAAAATTTGCACGAACAAATCCGAGATAATTAAGAAAGCACATTTTTAAAAACATTTATCATAAAGGAATGTACAAAAAAAAATCCTGCAAAGTATAATGATTTAAATATGGTTTTTAAATAATCAAGTGTTACATATACGTCACGCATAAAGCAAAAAAGATAAAGTTAAAGCATAAACTACTTCTCTCCTAATGTTTAGCCAATAATACATGATAATTGTATGGTTTAAAATATGATGCAAGATTATGTAAATGATGAACACATTAAAAAAAAATCTAATTTATGGTGTAGTAAATTTCTTATACACAAATATGACATATAATCAAAATGAAACATCATAATTTCAAGCTTAACCCAAAAATTTAGTTCTCTTCTATGGTAATGATTACATTGATGATTATGATACTAATTATATATAATATTGGTATGATACTTATGATATAGGGCTTATACATAAGTTTCCCATTTATGATATCATTGGATGATCCGGGCAACACTTAGGTGACAATTTTGGTGATGGTTCTATCCCAATTGGTGGCAGAAATTTTGGGAGCCATAACTTTTGAACTATAGCTCTATTTGACTCCCTATTTGAACCATTGGAAACATAAGAATGAGAATAACATGATGATATGGCATGAGATATTATTAGTGGGTTATTACCCCTAAAAAATAAACAAAAGTGCTTACAATTTCAATTTTAATAGTGCTATCTAAAAATAGAAAGTTTCTAAAAATAGTAATTTCTCAAATTCTATGTTCTAAATAATGGAAGTTGAACCAATTCATCTCCCTAGATATTGGTGACCTTTCACATCTTCCTATAACCTTCAAATTATGTAAAAAAAATAGATGTAGTCTGATAATGGGATCAGACATCTCTTCTTAGAGATAAGTATATGTTTGTATTTACAATCTTGTGAGTAATAAAAACATCTCTTCTCAGAGAAAGCATTGTTATTCTATTGTTTTTGTGTTCTTGAAATATCTTTCAAGAAAAACCCTTGAGTTTTATATCAATGGTATTAGATCAATTGAAAGTATATGATCCTAAGGATGAGGATAGAGTAAAAGAAGCTTGGGTGGAAAATAATAAAGCTCACAGACTATCCACCTATTTGCTTCAAATTACCTCAACTGGTGGACAACAGTGAGACATCTGATCTCTTCAAGGATATGGTGAATGAATCCCTATAGAAACAATAAGTATAGATGCTATAACATTTTTCCCAAATTATCTAACAAATCTCGATGGGAAATTTTGGCTCCTCATCTGCACTCCTTAGTGCCTCATCCATAGAATGTCATTTCAATACCCAAACACCCTTCAAGGTTTAGGTGAATTTTGATATCCATACATTTGAAGGCAAAATCAATGTTAATGTAGTATAAAATTGGTTGGATCAATTGTCTTACTATTTTTTTGTAAATAAATTCATTGATGGAGAGATCACTTTTGCTCTTTTGAAAGCATCATTTTCCATCAAAAATTGATGGGAAGTGTACAAGAAGAGGTTAAGTATAGATGACATTGGCCTTGAGGTGGAACCTACTTAGGATGTTTTCATGGAATCTATAAAGGAAGAATACTACCCCATTGGAGCATATGATGATTTGTACATATAGTGGCAACAAATTCACCAAGGTAAGGAATAGTATATTCAAGATTACATTGACATTTTTCATTCTTTGTTTGTGAGATTTGGCATCCAAGAAAGTGAAAAAAATAAGAATCTCAAATATCATGGTGGAATACAATATTATATACAGGGGGAAATGTAACTCTTCAATTTAAAAATTCTTGATAAGGCATACAAGTTCATGGTGAAGATTAAGCAGAAGCATGGAAGAAATAATATGAAAAGTTAGCCTTAGAAATAGAAAAATGATAAATAAGGTCAAACATGAGGCCAAAATTAGAAGCAAAAGGAGTTCCAAGATAATAAACCCCAAAAGGGGAAGACTTAGAAATGGTGTGATTACCACAAAACTGGAACTCACTCCAAAGAATAATGTTGAGCCATCAAGCCCCTACTTTCTAAGTCATAATCTTTGACATATATTGCTATGCCTCATACACACCCTATAGTCAAAGAGGATGAATAGGATATTGTATATGTTGAGCCCAATACCATCTTTACTTCATCATAGACCCACGAGGAAAGGCTAGATGACAAGGAAAGGTTGTTTCACTCTAACTTGTGGGTGAAAGGTAAGCCTCTGCATTTCTTTCTTGATAGTGGGTGTCCAAATAATTTAATCTATATTAATGTTATGAAAATTCTAAATCTATCTATGGAGCCTCATCCAAATCCATATAGTATTAGATGGTTGAGCTTGAGGAGAGACCTCCATGTCACCCACCAGTGTCTTCTTTCATATGCAATAAAACCTTTCCAAGATGAGGTCTTGTATGATGTGATCAATTTACATGTTTGTGATGTACTCCTTGGTCAATCAGCCATTCATGTATGATTGACATGACATATATGAATCAAGAACATAAAGTATCATCCTCACTCTTAGAAGGTGGTGTTATAGGGTACTAGAAGTACTACCTCCTACTTGTGTCTCCTTGATTAGTGCCAAACAATGTAAGAGATTGGTGGAGAAGAACAAGTAATTTGGTCTCAAGATGGTTAAGCCATAGAGATCCTAGAAGGATGATGTTACAACCCTGACTACACAATCAACATAAAAATAGAAGTAGATGGGTCAAATCATAGGAGAATATGATGATTTATTCAAGTCACCCATGGGAGTTTCACTTCAATGTCAAGTAAAAAATTATATCAATTTGGTCCTAGGATCACCTTTGCCTAACAACCATTGTGTATTGTAGATCAATTCTAGAGATTGATGAGATAAAAATTTATATTCAAGAATTGATTTAAAAGGGTCACATTAGGCCAAGTTATTCACTCTATGGAAGCCCAATTATCCTAGCACCAAAAAAGGATGGAACATGTAGGATTTGCATTGACTATCAAGCCCTAAACAAAATCACTATGAAGAATCACTACCCCCTCTATAAGATTGATGACCTATTGTACCAAATCCATAGTGAGACTTTATTCACCAAAATTGATCTCAAATATAGCTATCATAAAATTCCTATCGATCCCACAGACGTCTATAAGACTACATTCAAATCTAAGGATGGGATCTTCAAATTACTGGTTATGCCTTTTGGCTCGACTAACACACCTTCAACCTTCATGAAGATGATGGATGACATCTTGTGACCCTTCACCAAATCATTCATGGTTGTCTACCTAGATGACATACTCATCTACAATAGAACATGGGAGGAACATCTACATGTCTGTAAGGTGCTTCAAACTCTTCAAGAGCACAAGTTGTATGTAAATATTGATAAGTGCACATTTAGGATGAAAATAATTTATTACCTAGGGTATGTTATAGATGAGGAAGGGGTCCATGTTGACCTAGAGAAGATTTGGGTTATTATATAATGGCCTATATTAAGGACCCTCATAAAAATTTGTAGTTTCTTATCTCTTACAAATTTTTATCATAGGTTTATTCTTGGATTCCCAAATGTTGCTTGGACACTAAACCAAGTGACTAAAGGAAGAGATAGAGCTATATTTTAGTGGGGAAAAATATAATAAAGAGAATTTGAGAATTTGAAAAATAAACTCTATTAAGCTCTTGTTCTTGCTTTGCTAGAATTGCATCAACCTTTTGAGTTGATGATAAATGCATCTAAATATACCATGGGAGATATCATCATGAAACATGGCCATCATGTTGCATATCATAGTGAAAATTTCAATGATATAGTTAAGGAAATACCTACATATGGAAAGGAGCTCTATGCCATTGTGAAAGACTACAAATAATGGAAACACTACATCTTGGGGAAAGAGATGATCATCCAAACTAACCACAAACCATTATAATTCATCCAAATAGAGGAAATTGTGAAATGAGAGGCACCATAAGTGGGCCACATATCTAAATCAATTCTATCTGATAATAAAACATAAAAAGGGGAGATAAAATACTATCATAGATTGTCTGATCTATCTACCAATTACTACACTCATAATAGTTCTTGATATGTGTGGAAATGAAATTGCCACATAGGGTGTTCTATATGAAGTAGATTATACCTTTGATAATACATATTAGGTTATTTAAGAAGGTAAAGATGTATATGATTTATATTTTAAAGATAATGTCCTTTGTCACATGAGGCACATCTATGTTTTATCTATAAAGTAATAGAAGATGATATGGGAAGCAAATTTTACTAAGATAATTGGGCACTATGGTGTATAGAAGACATTGGAAATTATTAAAAAGTACTTCTACTAGCCCCATATATGGAAGGATGTCAAAAGATACCTTATATATTACACCCCATTTATGATATCTAAGATAGTAAATAAGAAGAAAGGATTATACACACCATTGATAGAACCAACCAGGCCTTGGGAATATATATTAGTGGATTTTCTCTCAGGTTTGCCCACTTCAAAACATGACAAGGAATATATTCTTGTTGTAGTTGATCATTTTTCAAAAATGGCTATCATGATTAATTATAAGAAAAATATGTCTACTGAGGAAACTATTTAACTATATTTTAGTCATGTATGGATCCATTTTGGTCTCCCCAAATCCATTATTTTAGATAGAGATAGTAGGTTCTTGAGTATCTTCTAGTCCACTCTATGGAAAATGATGGATACCAAGATAATTAATTCCATGGCCTTCCATCCATATACTAATGGTTAGATAGAAGTGGTGAACCACCTAATTGTCCACATGTTTCAGATGTATCACTCCAAACATTCATGCACATGGGATGAGGAGTTTCTTTTCATACAACATGGATATAATCAGGCCCTACACAACTCCACCAAGCATAGTCCATTCTAAGTATGATATAGGTTCTAACCCATGACACCAATTGATGTAGTTATTCCATTCTCCACCATGGAATACATAATTCATGGGAGATTTAAGGTAGAAAAAGCAACAACATTCATTGAAAAAATCCAACACATCTAGTAGCAGGTTCATGACATATTAGAAAAGATGAATCATAAGTATAAGCAATGCCATGATAAACATAGGGTTGCACATCATTTTTATATAGGTGACAAGGTTTGGTTATGGATTCAAAATGAAAGACACATAGGCCCACACCAAAAAAAATTGGCCTCTATGATATGGTCCCTACACCATCATCAAACAAGTTGGAGAAAATGATTTTGGGTTGAACTTGCTAGCCTACCTTGGTCTGCATCCAATATTAAATGTGGAGCTCCTAAAACCATATAATCCACCTCTATTAGGAACTTAAATTGTATAAAAACAAATATAAATTGATGTTCTTGATATTTAAATTTTTTATCTAGTAGAGGAAGATCAGATTGTGGACACTTGGATGAAGATAACAAGAGGGCACTCTATTCCACTTTATTGGGTGGTCAAAAAGGGAAATCTTAACCACCAAGGTGAGTGGATCATAGAGAATAAAATTAAGATATAAATTCCACCCTTGATGATGAATCTTGATGAAATGGGGATGCCATTGCTTCTCAAGGAGAGAGGAATAATTTGGGCAACACTTTAGTTGATAATACAGGCAATAGTTTTACTCCAATTGGTGGTATAACATCTGAGAGCCATAAGTTTTAAACCATAGCTCTATTTGAATCCCCATTTAAACCATTGAAAATATAAGAATGAGGAGAATTTTATGAGATTGAATGAGCTATGATAGATGGGTTTTGACTCCCTAAAACTCAATGGAAGTGCCATTAATTTCAATTTTAATAGTGTTGTCTAAAAATAGAAAGTTTCTAAAAATAGTAATTTCTCAAATTCTATGTTTTTGTAAATCATGGAGGTTAAACCACTTCATCTCCCTTGATATTGGTGACCTTAGAAATACTAATATTTCCTTCAAAGTATGTATAAAAATATATGTATCTCGAGAAGGGAACCAAACATCTCTTCCCAGAGATAAACATATGTTTGTATTTGTAATCTTGTGAGTAATAAAAACATCTCATCTCAGAGAAAGAATTATTATTATGCTATTTTTGTGTTCTTGAAATATATTTCAACCAAAACCCTTGAGTTTTAGATTAGTGGTATCAGATTGGTTTGTATTAAGAGTGTATGATCCTGAGGATGAGGTCAGAGTATAAAAATCTTGGGTGGAAAATAATAGAGCTCGTAGACTATCCACCTATTCACTTCAAATGACCTCAAATGGTAGACAACATAGAGACATATAATGAATTAAAGGAAATGGTAAATTAATCCCTCTAGTAGTAACAAGTGTGGATGATATAATATTTCACCCAAATTCTCCAACAAATCTCAATGGAAAATTCTAGCTCCTCATCTGCACTATCTAGCTCCTCATCCATGGAACATCCTTTCAGTGCCCTAACACCCTTCAATAACTAGGTTGAATTTTGATATCCCTAAATTTGAAGGAAAAATAAATGTTGATGTAATATAAAATTGGTAGGATCAATTATCTTCCTATTTTTTTATAAATAAGTTCATCGATGGAGAGAAGATCACTTTTTCTCTGTTGAAAGCATCATTACTTGAAAAAAATTGTTGGGAAGTGTACAAAAAGAGGTTCAGTACATATGACATTGGCCTTGAGGTGGAACCTACTTGGGATGATTTCATGGAAGTTGTAAAGGAAGAATACTACCCCATTGGAGTATATGATGATCTGTACATACAGTGGCAACAAATTTGCCAAGGTAAGGAATAGTCTATTCAAGATTACACTAACATTTTTCATTTTTTGTCTATGAGATTGAGCATCTAGGAAAGTGAGAAAAATAATAATCTCAATTATCATGGTGGAATTTAATGGTATATATGGAGGGAAATGGAACTCTTAAATTTGGAAACCCTCGGTGAGGTGTATAAGTTCATAGTGAAGATTGAACAGAAGCATGGAAGAAAGAATACAAAAAGTCAGCCTTTAAAATGGAAAAATAATAAAGAAGGTCAAACATGAGGCCAAAATTGGAAGAAAAATGAGTTCAAAGATAATAAACCCTAGTAGGGGAAGACTAGGAAATGGTGTGATTACCACAAAATTGGAACTCGCTCTAAAGAAGAATGTCGAGTCATTAAGTCTTTGATTTTTGAGTCATAATCCTTGACATCTACTGCTCTACCTCATACACACCCTAAATTTTAAGAGGAAAAAGAAGAGATTTTAGATGCTAAGCTCAATGCCATCATTAATTCATTACAAACCCATGAGGAAAGGCCAAATGACAAGGAAAGGTTGTTTCACTCTAACTTGTGGGTGAAAGGTAAGCCTCTACATTTCATTCTTGATAATGGGAGTCAAAATAATTTAATCTATGCTAATGTTGTAAAAATTCTAAACATACCCATGAAGCCTCACCCAAATCCATACAATATTGGATGGTTGAGCCTAGGGAGAGACATCCCTATTAGCCACTAGTGTCTTCTTTCATATGAAATAAAACCTCTCCAAGATGAGGTCTTGTGTGATGTGATCAATTTGGATATTTGTAATGTACTCCTTATTCAACCATTCATGTATAATCAACATGGAATATATGAATCAAAAACCCAAAACATCACCCTCAATATTAGAACATGGGTCTATAAGGTACTAGAGGTACCACTTCCCACATTTTTCTCCTTGATTAGTGCCAAAATATATAAGAGATTGGTGGAGAAGATAAAGTAATTTGTTCTCATGGTGGTCAAGCCATAGAGATCTAAGAAGGCTGATGTTTCATCCCTAACTACATAATCAAAAAAAAAAAAAAATTATATGGATAAAATCATGGGAGAATATGATGACTTATTCAAGTCACCCATGGGAGTTCCACTTCACTATCAAGTAAAACAATCTATCAATTTGGTCCTAGGATCACCTTTGCCTAACATCCCTATGTAATGTAAATAAATTCTAGAGATTGATGAGATAAAAAATTAGATTCAATAATTGATCTAAAAGGGTCACATAAGGCCAATATATTCACCTTGTCGAAGCCCAAATGTCTTAGTGCCAAAGAAGGATGGAACATGGAGGCTTTGCATTGACTATCGAGCCCTAAACAAAATCATTGTGAAGAATTGCTACCACCTCCCTAGGATTAATGACCTATTAGACCAACTCTATGGTGTGAATTTATTCACCAAAATTGATCTCAAATTTAGCTATCACCAAATTCCTATCAATTTCACTAACATCTAGAATACTACATTCAAATCTAAGGATGGGATATTCAAATGTTTAGTTATGCCTTTTGGCTTGACTAACACACCTACAACCTTCATGAGGATGATGGATGACATCTTATGACCCTTCACCAACTCATTCATATTTGTTTTCTTAGATTAAATACTCATATATAGTAAAACATGGGACAAACATTTTCAACATGTCCATAAGGTTCTTCAGACTCTTTAGGAGCACAAGTTATATGCAAATCTTGACAAGTGCACTTTCAAGATGAAAAAAATTCAGTACCTAGGGTACTATGTGGATGAATAAGGGGTCCATGTGAAACTAGAGAATATTTGGGTTATTCAAGAGTGGATTACACCAAGGACCCTAATATAACTTCATAATTTCTTGGGTCTTGCAAATTTTTATCATAGGTTTGTTCTTAGATTCTCACATGTTATTTGGAAACTAAACCAAGTGACTAAAAGAGGAGACAAAGATGCATTTTAGAGGGAAAAAATACAACAAAGATAATTTGATAAATATACTCTATTTAGATCCTATTATTGCCTTGCCAGACTTGCATCAACCTTTCAATTTGATGACAAATGCATTTGAATATGCCATAAGAGCTGTCATCATGCAACATGGCCATGCTATTACATATCATAATGAAACTTCCATTGATATAATTAGGAAATACATGACATATGAAAATGATCTCTATGCCATTATGCAAGCCTAAAAATAATGGAAACACCGCATTTTGGGGAAAGAGATGGTCATCCACATTGACCACAGACTATTGGAATTCATCCAAATGCATATCAAACTATGAAATGAGAGGCACCAAAAGTGGGCCATATATCTAAAATAATTCCATCTAATAATCAAACATAAAAAGTGGAGCTTAAATACTACCATAGATTATTTGAGCCATCCACCAATTGTTGTACTCACAATAGTTGTTGATCTATGTAGACATGAGACTACCACCTGGGGTGCTTTGTATGAAGTAGATCCTACCTTTGTTGATACATATTAGGAACTTCAAGAAGGTAAACATGCCTCTAATTTCTATTTTCAAGATAATGTCCTATATCACATGGGGCACATCTATGTTATAGCTCTAGAGCAATAAAAGATGATATGGGAAGCACATTTTAGTAGGATAACTAGGCACTTTGGTGTAGAGAAGACATTGGTAGTTATTTACAATCACTTATACTAGCTCCATATGTGGAAGGATGTGGAAAGTTACCTTAAATATTTCACCTCATGTGTAATATCCAAGCTAATAAATAAGAAGCAAGGATTGTACACACCATTACCAACACCAACTAAGCCTTAGGAATCTATCTCAATGGATTTTTTCTCAGGTTTGCTCACTTTAAAACATGTAAAGGACTATATTCTTGTTGTAGTTGACAATTTTTCAAAAATGGATATCATGATTACTTGTAAGAAATATATTTTTGCTGAGAAAACCACTCAACTATATTTTAGTCATGGATGACTCCATTTTGGTCTCCCTAAGTCCTTTATTTTAGATAGAGATAGTAGGTTCTTAAGTATCTTCTAGTCCACTATGTGGAAAATGATGGATACAAAGATGATTAAGTCCATGGCATTCCATCCATAGAGTGATGGTCAGACAAAAGTGGTGAACCACCTAATTGTCCACATTATTTAGATGTATCACTCCAAACATCCATGCACATGGGATGAGGGGCTTCTTTTCATATAATATGGATACAGTCAAGCCATGCACAACTCCACCAAGAATAGTCCATTCCAATTATGCTACGGGTTATAACCCATGGCACCAATTAATGTATCTATTCCATTCTCCACCATGGAATACACACCTCATGGGAGATCTAGGGTAGTAAAAGAAATAAAGTTCATTGAAAAAATACAACACATCTAGTAGTAGGTTCATAACATCTTGGAAAAGATGAATCGAAAGTATAAGCAACACCATGACAAACATAGGGTTACACACCATTTTTATATAGGTGAAAATTTTTGGTTTTAGATTTAAAAGGAACAACTTATAGGCCCACACAAAAAAAAAGCCTCTATGATATGGTCCCTACACTATCATTAGACAAGTTGGAGAAAATGCTTTTGAGTTAAACTTGCTAGCCTACCTTGGTCTACATTTAATACTCAATGTGGAGCTCCTAAAACCATATCATACACCTCTATTAGAAACTTTAGTTATAGAAGAACAAATGGCCATTGATGAACTTGATCTATAGAGTTTTTCTCCATAAGAGGAAGATCAGATTGTTGACACCTATATGAAGACAATAAGAGGGTGCTCTATTCTACTTTACTAGGTGGTCAAAAGGGGCAAGCTTAGTCACCAAGGTGAGTGGCTCACAAAGAATAAAATAAATACATAACTACCACACTTGATGATGAATATTGATGTAATGGGTACCATTTATTCTCAAGGAGGGAGGAATGATCTGGGCAACAATTTAGGTGATAATTCGGGCAATGGTTCTACTCCAATTGGTGGCAGAACTTCTAGGAGCCATAACTTTTTAACCATAGCTTCTTTTGACTCCCCATTTGAACCATTGAAAAGATAATAATGAGGAGAACATGATGAGATGGTAAGTGATATTATTGGTGGGTTTTGGCCCTAGAAAACCCAATAGAAGTGCCCGTAATTTCAATTTTAATAATTTTGTCTAAAAATAGAAAGTTTTTAAAAATAGTAATTTATTGAATTCTATGTTGATGTAAATCATGGAAGTGGAACCACTTCATCTCCCTTAATATTAGTGACCTTAAAAATCCTCATCCTACCTTCAAATTATTTATAAAATTATATGTATCTTGAGAAGCGGATTAGACATCTCTTCTTAGAGATAAACATATATTTTTATTTGTAATCTTGTGAGTAATAAAAATATCTCTTTTTAGAGAAAGCAATTTTATTGTGTTATTTTTGTGTTCTTGAAATATATTTCAACCAAAACCCTTATGTTTTAGATAATTGGTATCAGAGTGGTTTGTCTTGAGAGTGTATGATCCTGAGAATGAGGTTAGAGTACAAGAAGCTTGGGTGGAAAATAACACTGCTCACAGACTATCCACCTATTTTCTTTGAATGACATCAAATGGTGGATAACATCAAGACATCTAATCCCTTCAAGGAAATTGTGAATTAATCCCTTTAGTAATAACAATTATAGATGCTGTAACATTTTTCCCAAATTCTCCAACAAATCCTAATTGGAAATTTTGGCTCCTCATCTACACTCCCTAGTGTCTCATCCATGCAACATCCTTTCAGTGCCTGAACACCCTTCAAAGTTTAGGTAAATTTTGATATCCCTACATTTGAAGGAAAAATAAATTTTGATGTAGTATAAAATTGTTTAGATCAATTGCCTTCTTATTTTTCTATAAATAAATTCATTGATGGAGAGAAGATCACTTTTTCTCTTTTAAAAGCATCATTGCCCATCAAAAATTGGTGGGAAGTGTACAAGTAGAGATTCAGTATGGATGGAATTGGCCTTGAGGTGGAACATACTTGGGATGATTTCATTGAAGCTATAAAGTAAAAATAATACCCCATTGAAGCATCTAATGATCTATATATATAGTGGTAACAACTTTGCCAAGGTAAGGAATAGTTTGTTCAAGATTACACTGACATTTGTTATTATCTATCTCCAAGATTTGACATCCAAGAAAGTGAGGAATAAAAGACTCTCAAATATCATGGTGGACTACAATGGTATATATAGGGGGAAATGGAACTCTTCAAATTGGAAACCATTGGTGAGGCATATAAGTTCATGGTGAATATTGAGTAAAAACATGGAAGCAAAAATATGATAAGTCAGGCTGTGAAATGAAAAAATGACAAATAAGGTCAAACACGAGTCCAAAATTGGAAGCAAAAGGAGTTCCAAGATAATAAAACCTAGAAAGTAAAGACTAAAAAATGATTTGATTACCAAAAAATTAGAACTCACTATAAAGAATAATGTTGAGCTATCAAGTCCCTATTTTTTGAGTCACAATCCTTGACATCTACTGCTCTGCCTCATAGATACCTTGCAGTCAAAGAGGATGAAGAAGATATTTTAGATGCTAAGCTCAATACCATCATTAATTGATTATAGACCCATGAAGTAAGGTTAGATGATAAGGAAATGTTATTTCACTCTAAGTTATGGGTGAAAGGTAAGCCTCTACATTTCATTCTTGGTAGTGGGAGTCAAAAGAACTTAATCTCTACTAATGTTGTGAAAAGTCTAAATCTATCCATGAAGCCTCACCTAAATCCATACTATATTAGATGGTTGAGCCTAGGGAGAGAGCTTTGTGTCACCCACCAGTTTCTTCTTTCATATGAAATAAAATGTTTCCAAGATGAGGTCTTATGTGATGTGATCAATCTAGATGTTTGTGATGTACCCCTTGGCTAGCCATTCATCTATGATCAACATGTCATCTATGAATAAATAAATTGAAGGACCACCCTCACTCTTGGAATGTGGTGTTATAGGGTACCAAAGGTACCACCTCTCACATCTATCTCCCTAATTAGTGCCAAGAAATGTAAGAGATTGGTGGAGAAGATAAAACAATTCATTTTCATAGTGGTCAAACCACAAAGATCCAAGAAGGCTGATGTTAAAGCTTTGACTACACAATCAACACAATAATATAAGTAGATGGGTCAAATCATGGGAGAATATGATGACTTATTCAAGTCACCTATAAGAGTTCTACTTCACTATTAGGTAAAAAATTCTATAGATTTGGTCCTAAGATCACCTTTGCCTAATAGCCCTATGTATTGTAGATCAGTTCTAGAGAATGATGAGATAAAAATGTAGATTCAATAATTGATCCAAAAGGGTCACATCAGGCCAAGCTCTTCACCCTATGGAAGCCCAATTATACTGGCAACAAAGAAGGATGGAACATAGAGGCTTTACATTGACTATCAAGCCTTGAACAAAATCACTATGAATAATTACTACCCCCTCCCTAGGATTGATGACTTACTAAAACAAATCCATGGTGAAAAGTTCTTCATCAAAATTGATCTCAAATATGGTTATCATCAAATTACTATTGATCCCACCAATGTCTAGAAGACTACATTTAAATCCAAGGAAGGGATTTTTGAATGGTTAGTTATGCCTTTTGGCTTGACTAATGCACCTTCAACCTTCATGAGGATGATGGATGACATATTATGACCCTTCACAAAATAATCCATGGTTGTCTACCTAGATGACATACTAATCTACAATAAAACATGGGAGGAACATCTAAAACATGTCCATAAGGTGCTTCAAACTCTTCGGGAGCACAAGTTGTATGCAAATATTGACAAGTGCACATTAAAGATGAAAACAATTTAGTAACTAGGGTATGTTGTGGATGGGGAAGGGGTCCATGTTGACATAAAGAATATTTGGGTTATTCAAGAATGGCCTACACCAATGACCCTCATAAAACTTCATAGTTTCTTGGGTCTTGTAAATTTTTATCATAGGTTTGTTTTTAGATTCTCACATGTTGCTTAGACACTAAACCAAGTGACTATAGGAGGATATAAAGCTACATTTTAGTGGGAAAAAATATAACAAAGAGCATTTGAGAATTTAAAAAATAGACTCTATTCAACTCCTATTCTTGCCTTGCCAAACTTGCATCAACCTTTTGAGTTGATGACAGATGCATCTGAATATGCCATGGGAACTATCATCATGAAACATGGACATCTGGTTGCATATCACAATGAAACATTAAATGATATAGTTAGGAAATACCCAACATATAATAAGGATATCTATGCCATTGTCCAAGCCTATAAATAATGGAAACACTACATCCACACTAACCATAAACTATTGGAATTCATCCAAATTCAAATCCAAATATGAAATGAGAGGTACCAAAAGTGGGACACATATCTATAATAATTCCATCTAATAATCAAACACAAAAATTAGATCTTAAATACCACCATAGATTATTTGAGCCATCCACCAATTTCTATATTCACAATATTTATTGATCTATATGGACATGAGACTACCACCTAGGTGCTCTATATGAAGTAGATCCTACCTTTACTAATACATATTAGGAACTTCAAGAAGGTAAACATGTCTCTAGTTTTTATTTTCAAGATAATGTGCCTTGTCACATGGGGCATGTCTATGTTCTAGCTATAGAGCAAAAAAAATGATATAGGAAGCACATTTTAGTAGGAAAAATGGGCACTTTGGTGTAGAGAAGACATTGGCAATTATTTAAAATCACTTATACTATCCCCATTATGGAAGGATGCATAAAGGTACATTAAATCTTGCAGCCTATGTGTGATAACCAAGCCAATAAATAAGAAGCAAGGATTGTACACACCATTATCAGAACCAATTGGGCCTTAAGAATCTATCCCAATGGATTTTCTCTTAGGTTTTATGACTTCAAATCATGGCAAGGACTATATTCTTTTTATATTTGATCATTTTTCAAAAATCGATATCATGATTGCATGTAATAAAACTATGTCTATTGATTAAACTAATCAGCTATATTCTAGTCATGTATGGATCCATTTTAGTCTCCCCAAGTCCATTATTTTAGATAGAGATAACATGTTCTTAAGTATCTTCTGGTCCACTCTATGGAAAATGATGGATACGAAGTTGATGAAGTCCACAACCTTCCTTCCATAGATTGATGGTTAGATATAAGTGGTGAACCACGTAGTTTTACACATGCTTCAAATGTATCACTCCAAACATCTATGCACATGGGATGAGGGGCTTATTTTCATACATGGATACAATTATGCCTTACATAGTTCCACCAAGCACATTCTATTCCATGAATGCTACAGGTTCCAACCCATGGAACCAATTGATGTAGCTATTCCATTATCCACCATGGAATACATACCTCATGGGAGATCTTAGGTATAAAAAGAAACAAAGTTCATTGAATAAATCTAACACATCTAGCAATAGGTTCATGACATCTTGGAAAAGATGAATAAAAATTATAAGCAATGTCATGACGAACATAGGGTTACACACCATTTTTATATAGGTGACATGGTTTGGTTGTGGATTAAAAAGTAATAACTCATAGGCCCAGATATAAAAATTTGACCTCTATGATATGGTCCCTACACCATCATCACACAAGTTAGAGAAAATGCTTTCGAGTTGAACCTGCTAGCTTACCTTAGTCTACATCTAATATTTAATATGGATATCCTCAAACCATATCATCCACCTCTATTGGACACTTTAGTTGTATCAAAATAACTAGACATTGATGAAATTTATTCATAGATTTTTACTTTAGTAGAGGAAGATTATATTGTGGACACTTGGATGAAGATAACAAGAGGGCACTTTATTCCACTTTATCAGGTGGTCAAAAGGGGAAAGCTTAGACACCAAGGTGAGTGGCTCATAGAAAATCAAATCAAGACACAAATACCATAATTGATGATGAATATTGATGTAATGGGGACCATTGATTCTCAAGGAGGGAGGGATGATCTAGGCAACACTTAAGGGTATACTTTAGGTGATAATTCAGGTGATGATTCTACCCCAATTGGTGGTAGAACTTCTGAGAGACATAACTTTTAAACCATAGATTTGTTTGACTCCCCGTTTAATCCATTAGAAACATAAGAATGAGGAAAACATGATGAGATGGAATAAGATATGCTTAGTGGTTTTTGGTTCTTAAAAAACCAATATAAATACCCATAATTTCAATTTTAATATTGTTGTCTAAAAATAGAAAGTTCTTATAAATAGTAATTTCTCAAATTCTATGTTGTAAATCATGGAATTCAAAATAATTCATCTCCCTCGATATTAGTGACCTTACACATCCTATTTATACCTTAAAAGTATGTATAAAATAGATGTAGGCCAAGAAGGGGATCAAACATCTCTTCCCAGAGATAAGCATATGTTTATATTTGTGATCTTGTGAGTAATAAAAAAATCTCTTCTTAGAGAAAGCATTGTTATTGTGTTATTTTTGTGTTCTTGAAATATATTGCAACCAAAACCCCTAAGTTTTGGATCAGTGGTATCAGAGCAGTTTGTCTTGAGAGTGTATGATCTTGAGGATGAGATTAGAGTACAAGAAGCTTAGGTGGAAAACAATAGAGCTCATAGACTATCCACTTATTCACTTTAACTAACCTTAAATGGTGACACTGAGACATATGATCCATTCAAGGAAATGGTAAATGAATCCCTCTAGTAGTAGCAAGCTTAGATGATAAAACATTTCACCCAAATTCTCTAATAAATCTTGATGGGAAATTCTAGCTCCTCATCTACACTCCTTGACTCCTCATCCATGGAACATCCTTTTAGTGCCCCAAAAGCCTTAAAAGTTTATGTGAATTTTGATATCCATACATTTTAAGGCAAAATCAATGCTGATGCAGTAGAAAATTGGTAGTCCTCTTTTAGGCTTATGGAGACCTAAATAGGCCTTCTCAATAACACATTACCCTTTGATCTATTTGAAACTTATCCAAATGATTTACATGGAAGGAATACATCACAAACCACTCTAATATATATTAAACAAGTATTATTTAGGTCTACAACGCCTTTTATGTCTAATTTCCACTTGAACCATTCTTCAAATGACTACGTATAAGAGGCTTGCACATTTATGGAAACTCTACCTTAAATAACTTAGGTATATTCTCTAATTTTTTAAAAAAACATGAAAATAAAATATATATTCAAAATATTCATGACATAATGATTAACACCAGCTTGATTTTATGCTCCAACTTAGGGTAAATAGGCTCAAATACTCTTTTGCAAAATGTTCACTCAAAACTACCGACTCCAAAACATAGTCAAGGAAATATGAACATATGATAAAAGATTGATTATATTTAAGGGATTTTAATTAATGCAAAATATGTTATAACATCCTCATAGAAACCTCAATTAATAAAATCATGAGATATAATGATAACTATTAGTCTTATAGACCAATATTCTAACCTTCTCACTCATAGACTCAACTCATCCATATAAGTCATTTTGGCTTCAATGATTCAACCACTTACACTAACTTATAATATTATAAAAATCATGGATAGATAATTTAATTCATAAAAAACATCACCATGAATTTCAATGCATCAATCTCTTTTTAAAAACTCATCATGAAACATCTTATCTCTTTTATTTGATTTCTTTATTGTCTACACCACTAGGTCTATTTAGTGATTAACCAATTTTGATCACCAATTCCATACATCTAAGTTATGGAACCTATTCATAAACCTTAATAAATAAAAACATCAGCTCTTATACTTTAATCTTCGTGCACTTAACACTTTTGACTTGGTCAGTGTTAATTACTATAGCACTTCTATAGAGGATAAACACTTTTTTGTATGGTATTCTCACTCACTTGAGAAACCAATCATAAATGGAGATATTTGGGAGATTTAAATTCAACCTCCAATAAATTTTTTAAACATATCAAAGTGTTCTAAGCTCTTTTGAATAATATCTTTAACATTGCATCCTTACCAGGTTTTTTATGAGGGTTTAGACTAACTTATAATCTTAATGATCATTCATAAAATTTAGTTCTTATTTGTATAAAAAAATGCTTTAAAATTTTATCTAGAATTCATCTTCATCTACCATGAAATATTATGATCTCATGAAGGTATTGCATGTGCCAACAAGCACTGAGAAAACCTTTTTAGGTAGACCACTCTTCATTATTTTTCTCTTGAGAAATCTTGATATAATTTTCAAGCCTTTTCTTTACAAACCTTAATCAGAAATTTCATGCATAAATGACTCAAATCTACGAATTATTCATTTGTTCACTTATTTATTCTTTGGGACTTCAATAAAAAATCTTTAGATCTACTTACAGATCTTTAGATCTCAACTATAGCATCTTTAGAGCTACATACATAAGTATTTGGATCATATTGGTTCTTCTTTGGATCTAACCTTCTACTCATTTTCAAGGTCGTCAATACCTTTTATGCAACATAAGATAATCTTACTCATGCTAGAACACTATTAAGTATTCTTTAGAGCATTCTCTTTGGAGAATATTTGGAGTATCTTTAATGTTGATTATATAGAACTTAGGATCACTTTTATTCTTCTTCAAAGATTACTCATTTCATCTTTACCACCTATAAATACTATC
The DNA here is from genome assembly GCA_037957365.1 of Torreya grandis. Classification (NCBI taxonomy): domain Eukaryota; kingdom Viridiplantae; phylum Streptophyta; class Pinopsida; order Cupressales; family Taxaceae; genus Torreya; species Torreya grandis. Next base: position 2,497,303 of record JARHVA010000444.1, read on the forward strand.
TCACAAGGTCTAGACAAATCATTACAAGATGCTTTATATTTGTTATGCAGACCTATACTTACTCATGCTACTTCTCAATGATATCTCTCAAACTGATATCAAAATATTTTTTACATGTTATTATTTGAACATAGAAACATCACTCACTATGTTGATAATTAAAACTCATCACATACATACTTTAAGGCTTACTTGATTAGGTATTTGCACCAAATACTTTGATATTAACTATATTATATTGACATTAATGAGATAATTAAGAATATACATTAGTACCTTTGATATCAATGACAACATTAAATATGAAATCTTAATACTTAAAGATAAGGATCAATAATTTTCTCCTTAATTAATGATAATCTCCAAAAATTCACAGGGAGTATCTAGAGGGTTCAGAAGAGAAAGGTTAAAGACAAGGATGGAAGGGGGATGATCCTAGAAGAATGATAAGATGTTTTCTATCTTTCAAAGAAGAAGAATAAGATAATAGGGAAGTTTCATTATAATGAGGATTTTAGGTCCTATTTTGAAACACAAAAGGATGCCTTGCTCAATCTCCATGAAGGGACATAATAAGTAAGGAGATAGCTAGAATAAGAGTTAGATAAGGTCAAGAAATAGCAAAAGATGGTCCATGTTCCCATGAAAATTGAAACATATGTACAAAGTGAAGATTCAAGACTATATGAAATATTGGATGTAATTGTTTCAATTAGGGATTAATTAACCTCTCAAATTATATAAGCAAATAAACTATTTAATTCTTTAAAATAAGATGACAATACATTAAAATTCATATTTCTCTACAAAATGAATAAGGCATATAGTCACCTAAATTTAATGACACCATTGGAGGCTTTCAAATGCTTTCAACCTGGATGTCATTTGAACATAATAAGTGAGGGAATGGGTGACAACTATAGAATTAATAATTTATAAGTATTCAAAGCATGAAAACCTTATTTTGTAATTTTTTGAGGAATTAAAGCTTTCACAAGTAAGGGAATATACAGGTAAACTAATAAGTAGAGATGGTTTTGACCATCTTCTCCAACAATCCTCAACCAACTTCAAGTAGAATATTTAAGGATTAGCATTAGAAGAGATTGAGGTTGAATTGAATTTTATAAGAAAGAATTTCATAGGGGTGGAGATCTTTTAGATCAACTTTAGGAGCACTAAAGCTGAACATGAATGATGAATGGAGTAGACATAGACCACCATTTTTGAATATGAATTTAATAAGATATCAGCATGATGTTAGATTTAATTATTATTAGGAATTAGATGCCAAGAATAAAGATAATACTCTATATACCACTTCAATTCTAGCCACTAGTTCATCACCACCAACCACTTCAATACCTCCTACAATGACAATTACAGACAAGTAGTCACCAAATGTAAATAAGCCTTAGTTATTAAAGGATAATTTTTTATGTAATATTAAATATAGCATTAATAAATGTAATTATAGTTTACTTGAACTTTATGTATGCATGTAATAGCTATCCTGAGAAATCTATAAGTATGCACATGTTGCATGGCATCATATAGACAAACTTTTTTTTGATATAGTTGTAATTAATTATAATTGTACATGTAATTTTGGAATTAAAGTTAGAACTAAAGTTTTAATTACTATATGTAACTCTAAGTTGGCATGAACTTGGTATTAATTATATTTATATATGTAAAACCCTCATTCCATAGGGTTAGAAATTTATTAATACAAGAAGAAGTCACTTAGATTTTCATGCAATTGTGGATGTATTTTCCTTCCATTTTTGTGTAATTAAGGTTTTATTTCCTTTAGTTATTTTAATTGAATAATTTTAACTGTACAATATCTATATATAATTCCTTTTGTTTTCATTGATATTTTCTTATTTTAAATGTGCAACACTTATTGAATAGTTAGTAGGTGTTATTGATTTTAAGAAATTGGTTGACTGTTATAATTTTATAAGTGTGCAGGAGTGTTTCCATTTTATATAGTCTTTTAGGTGTGGGCCATATTTACCCTAGATACCTTTCTAGTTTAAGCTATAATATTTTTAGTAAGGGTGTACAAAAATACTCTAAAAGGATCAACCTCCATCTAAGACCCTTAAGTTTCCTATACGATTTATCCATTGAATGTTTAATTTTGTTTTTCTTGTAAGTGTGAAAAAGCTACAAGTAGCAAGCATTAGTTTTAGAAACACTTTTCCATAAAAAATTCAACTAAGGAAGTGACCCTTTAAGACCATAGTTCCTTATTTTCTACTCTAAATTTCCCTTTTTTTGAAGTTTCTTTGATTTAGATCTACCCACTTTATAATAGTATCCATCCATTCAACCCAACTATGTTTTAATTTCTTTGAAAGGATTCATTTCACTACAAGCACATCTGATTAACAACCTACATGCTCAACCTGTTATTCCACCACTAGGTTGTTTAACCCATACCTAAAACTCATTGCAAGGAGTGAAGTTTACCTCCATTAAGATCTTAAAATGTTAGAGGCTATCTTATTAAAATCTAAGAATGTGCACAAGACCCACATCAACATTTTCCTTTATTCTTTCTTCTTGTACATAGTTTCATTTTCATATTAATTTTACATATCTTATACTTATAAAATTAAAAAAAAATATAATATGTTTAAAAATACAAAAATATTCAAATATTACATAGAAATTATAAATTTTAGATTGTATGCATTTCCATGTTTACATTCTTTATTTTTACTAGGTATTACATATACTATCTATGTTAGTGTATTCAATCTTGTCATGCATACATGCTTCAATTATTCTCTTTGAGTGTTTGCATATCATTATGAACTTATGTCCACATACTTATCTAGAGTTATTATTTACCCATTAAGGGGTATATACATAGATATATAGATTCAACATTGATCCATTCACCCATTAGGGGCATTATACCACACAAATTCTGATTTACCATGTTATATCATCTTATACTACACTAATTTTTTGTTGATTAGTGATACAATAGACTTATCCTATGTACATATTTTCTCTTATATAGATTTGAACCACATATGCATACTTTCATTTCTAACTTTACTAGTTTAGATTTGGTTATGTCTCTTTGCTTCTACATCTACTTAAAGGCATTTGAATGTCTTTTTTCTATGACTCTAAGACACTTCCTTTCATCGTATGTATGCTTTGTACATGTGCCCATGTCCTTATGTGTGACTTATTGATTATGTATGTGAAAATTTGAACATGTCCTTCCATATGGATCTAAGCCAAATTTTCTTTCTCTCTACGTATGTGGACATTTGAATATGCCCTTATATGTGTTTCTTTCTAAAATTTAGTGACATGTGCCCATGTCCCTTGTATTTTGACCCCTTTCCCTAATTTACATGCCTCATTTTGTTGTATGTATGATTTCATGTATGTGTCATGGCTATGACACTTGCCTTTTTCTTGTTGCCTTCACACTTAGTATATGATGCCATGAGGGACCTCATGCATCTCCCCTTCCTTCTTGGGTGCATTAATGGGCATAATTCTCTATCCCCCAAAGTATTTTAGATAGATTATACTTATATTTATTGTTTATATGCATGTTTACATTATTATATCTATGTTAAAAACCTTGTGAATGCTAGATATAACATACATCATACATTTTTAACTTATGCTCAATATATTTAGATTTAGATATCATATATACACATTATACTGGTTAATCACACATATATCATGTGTTTTTAGATTAACACACGTGATGCCTAGATTTTATTTTGAGGATAGTTCTTGTAGAGGTTCAATAACTCCCCTCAAAATATAAAGAATTCACAAGGGTTTGTCATAGAGATTAGTCCATCCTAGTGCACTCATAACATAGTGTAGACACCGAAAACTAGCCACTAATGACTTCTAACCAAGCTTCAGACCAATTTCTACTAAATATCAAAATTTGGCCTAAAAACACTAAAACATGCTAAATGGTTTGAACTTGTCATATACAAGTGTCAATTTTGGCTAATGTATCCCTAAATAGGGAAATGCATTTTATGTGATACCTAACTTTGATCAAATCATTTTGAGTTAAAATGATGATTACACACCTGGGTGCTCTAGATTGCTCTTTTATACCACTTTTATTGCATGAGACATGTGCCTTTGTTATTTTGTGTCAACAACATCCTAAATGGGATAATGGTTCTAATGCATCTAACATCACCTTGCAATTCCTCTCTAGTCAAATTTCAACCTAATAATATGACATTTTGACCAATTTGATTAATTGGGCACTAATTTCCAAAGAATTTCACAAAAAATGATTAATCATGTTTAAAGCTAATCATTTTGAATCAAGAGCTTAAATGGATTTTCCATGGACATTATTGATTATTTCACTAATGGAAATTTATTGTGAATAACTACATCACTTAATGACATCATCTATGGGGTGACATCCACAAGCCATACTTGTAATAAATATTTGATTAAGCCCTCTAATGCCTCTTTAATGACTCTCTATACCAAATATTTATGAGGGCATTTATTGATTTTAGCCTCCAAAATTGAATGGATTCTTGGCCAAACATCTTCATCTTGAGATGGACAGTCCAAGTTCATTCTAATCAAGTGGGAAAATCAATAAATAGAAGTCCACAAACTCATAATTTTAAGTTATCTTGTTGTAAAGTTATCATGCTCAAATGCTTTCAAAATTTATTTTGATATAGTGTCATTATACCAAATTTTTGAGTCAAGATTCACAAGCCACAAACATAAATCCTATGATGCCAAGAGGAGGTGGAGAATATCCAAAGGTCCATTGATAAAGACCTTTGAATCACAAGTTGAATAAGCCAACAAAGAGAGCCTTTATAATATTCAAGGAAAGTGAGAAAGTATATTTTCTTACATTCTAGTTCTACTTTATCAATGGTTTTTCCTCACTAATCTCCCCTTAAGATCAAGGCTTAATGTGTTAATTTATTAGTGTGTTTTTGTTTTAGATTTGAATTTCTATGCTACCACAATACTAATCTCCCCTTATCATATTCCTATGTTCACAAAGGGCATGCATGGTAGGACCGTAACTCACAAATTTGCTTAAATGTCACCTACAATCATACTACTAACCATTTTATGTAGAATCTTAGAGTTTGAGGGTAAAGTGGGTGGAAATTTTGAGCAAAAGACATTTTCTAAAAGTAATTATTTTATCACTGTGGACTTGTGATTTTATCCTTTGCACCACAAAATTGTAACTAACACAGTCATGATTTTGTCTTTCGGTCATGATTTTGCATTTTAGTTATATTTTTAGACTAACAGTTTCTATGTCTATAGGCCAAGTTGTGATATTACAATACCATTACTCCCTAGTCATGATACTGCAATACCATGATTTTATAAGTTGTGATATCATCAGTTATAATCATAGTTTTATGGCTAAACTATAATTAGCTTAGCCATTAGGGTTAACTAACAAAATCGTAACTCTTAAAGTTATGGTTTTGCTCTATGACTTATGGTTTTATCTATTAGAGTAATAATTTTATGATTTTTACTGTCTACCCTATGATTTGCAATATTGTCTTGATTACTTGTAGTTTTGTAGATTTGTAGTTTTAGACTATGTATCTACGGTATTACATTGTGAAAACTTGAGAGTACACTTTTCAAAGTTCCTTATCTTATTCACAAAAGAACTTCAAAGTTAAACAAAATTTTGAAAATTTTATCGTAGGACCTACTTGGAAAGTGATCAAATCAATCTAAATTAAATCCTTTTAAAACCTCTTTTGGGTGCTTAAAATGAATTAGGAATTTTCCTTTGGTGCTTTCAAAAAACTTGGATATTTATGTTTAATATTTTGTAGTTGTTCTTTAAAAGTCTTGAAACTTAAGGATAATGGGATAAATAACACCACCAAATCTTTAAATTTTAGTGATTTAAAATTGAACTCATTCAAAGTTAACTTTTGTTTCTATTTAAATCATTTTCTTAGTTAAATTCATTTGATTAAAAAGGAAGTTGTGTGTGTATGGTCTCTCTCCATCCCCTAAAGGGAGATTGTGGGATCAAAATCACCATCTTCATTGTAACAAGTGGCTTAGTCCAAAGGCATAAAAATGATGTTGTGAAGGCTCTCCCCAAGACCCATAAGGCTTGGGTAATATAGAAACAACTTTAAAGCCTTTTTACTCAATTTTTATTTTATGCATTTTATGCCTTTTTACCCAATATTTCATCTCTCAACATTGACTTCAATGCCTCTTCATGGGGGGTATATAAATTAGGATCCCCTCACTAGGATATTGGTTTGAGTGATTAAACCATATCCATTAGTAGAGGCTAATCCCAAGATGTATGATCATTTTAGACATCACACTAAATTGAGTAAGTGACGGATGTAGTGGTAATGAAAAAAACTAAACCTTTTCATAAAAATCCATTAGATGTGGACCCAAATGATGTGTTGCTTCTCTTGTGTGCATATGTGAAAGTGTGTATGCATGAGATTAATCTAGATGTTAAATAACCAATTAGTTTTAGTCACCCGCACTTTACCACACCTTGATAAGATCTAGGATGTTATGCTTAGTTTCATTTGGTCACTTATCATTTTATTTCTTGGTGTTTTGAGACTAAAAATTATATGTTTGTTTTTAAACACATTAAAACAAGTTTGTTTATATTCCATTTCTTTATTAAAGAGATGTTATGCTAGACATTTTACACCACACTTGTGCCTTGTAATTTTTGATAAACTTATTTGTATATGTGTCACTTAATCAAAATAAATACCATTATGATTCCCAAATCATTATCAAGTTTATATCATTGAGTCTTTGAAATAAAACATTGATCACATCATTAGCAAGTGATAAATGTCATTACACTACTCAAATTATTTCAATACTTGTTTACCTTATATCTAAAACCATTGTTTCAAACCAATTGTATGTGTCATTTTGAGACTTTGTTTTGTGTTGTTATGCAGTCCAATCTTTTCTAAATTTTTTGAGTCAATCAAATCTTAGTATTCAAACATTAAGTTTTTTATTAACCTTGTCATGAGTTTAAATTCAAACATTAATTGATTTCTATTTAGGCCTTGATTCACACAGATTGATACATAGATCTTTATCTTTTAGGTTGGGTAACTCTAGTTAATTGATTACCCAAATTTGAAAACTATTACTTGTTTGTTCAAAGAGCCTTGTTTCCATTGATTATTTGTTCATAGAGCCTATCCTCATCATTATTTATATCTTTATTTGGGTGAACACAACCTTTCTCCAAAGTGCATTTTGTCTTGTGGCCTATACCAATTGATCACATTTATTTTGTATTCCATATGCCAAGTCTATGTCAAAGTTGTTCCAAACTTGTTAGATTAAATCACATCCCATAAAAATTGTTTCAAATCGTAGATTTTGACATCATTTGGCTAAAAGTCCTAGCAGATCCTATTTGAGCCTAGCTTTTTACTCGACATTTGGATAAAAGACCTAAAAACTTATTGAGCATGGTCATTGATGTTAGATTGTCATTGATATCAAAGAGATCATGATTCATAGTGAAATAATTAAGAGTGTTTATCTTGTCATTGATGTGAAATAGATCATGATTCATAGTGCATTAATGATATCATAGTGTTTAATGCATTAATGGTATTGATCTATGTATTATCATGTTAGATGTCTTAAGGGTTAAGGCAAGTATTATGGCTGACCTAGTAGTTGATATTCATGAAGAATCTATAAAGAGTGAAGACCAAGGTAATGGTTTCTAGACTTAATGTGAATGTGTTGAGAAAGAATAAAATAGAGATGAAAGAAATAGATTAGAGGGAGTGTGCTCAATGGATAGACTAAAGTACAGATCAAATTAAGGATGAGCAAAGAATCCTAGAGTGATATAAAAGGATGTTTGGATTCATTGATTATATGATCATGTTTGAGTGTGTATGAAGAGTTAAAAGAGATGTGTTATACATTTTTATCCATCAAATTGAAAGAAAATTAGAGTTCCGAAGCTATTGATGTCTTAGGTGTTGTGTGGCTGATCAAAATCTATAATAAGTGGGTGTTTACTCACACTTAGGGGTGGGTTCTCCTTGTGAAGTGGGTGCTTCAATAAAAGGTCTCATATTTTTGATCATCTTATAGGACAAGTAGTCCATGTGTTTTTAGGCTTGAGAGTGGGTTTTATTCCCCAAAAGGGTTTCCCATGTAGATTTTGTGTTATGTGTGTGATCTTGCATCATATTTATTATTCATTATTATCAACATCTTGTATTCTTTATAAATTATTGTGATACTTGACTAAGAGTTTTAAAAGATTACAATTGAAGTTTTAAATAAATTAAAACACTTATTCACCCCCCAATCTCAGTGATTGTACCTCTAATACTTGGTATTAGAGAGGACCTTCCTTTAAATTTTAACCACTTAAAGGTGATCCACAATAAAATATGGCAAGTTAATAAATGTAGGGTTTCTATAAAAATCAAGCACTATTGTTTAATGGGTCAAATTATGCTTTTTGGAGTACAAGCATGAGGACATACATCATGTCTTTAGGGTTTGATATTTGTCAATCTATCATGGATGGTTACACTACACCAACTACTCCTCCAATTATTACTGCTAACAAAAAGTTGAGTGAGAATAATTCTAAAGCTATGAATGCTATCATTTATGGTGTATCTGAGGTTGAGTTCACCAAAGTCATCCATTAAAAGTTTTCCAAGGAAATTTGGGTCAAATTATATACTATCTATGAAGGATACTCTAAGGTTAAATTGGATTAGTTTCAGACCTATCAAAGGCAATTTAAAGGTCTCAAAATGAAGGAAAATTATATGATGGCATCCTATCTTCTAAGGGTTGATGAGGTAATAAATATGATTAGATTTCTTAGAGAGGTGATTGACTAAGCTACTATAGTAAATAAGGTATTGAGGAATCTTACACTCAAATTTGATTCAAAAGTTTCTATTATAGAAAAAAGTCATGATCTCACTCAATTAAAGATGGATTAACCACATGACATCCTTATTGCCTATGATATGAGACTTAATGAGGATAGACCTCCTAAGATGGAAGTAACCTTCAAGGTGATCAAGGAGACAAAAGTCAAGAAGAATAAGTTAAGTATTGATTATTTTGATCTTAATGAAGATCAACTTGAAGCCATGATTTCAAGAAAACTAAATGTAGGATTAGGTAAGTATGAAGGAAAAATTCCTTTCAAAAGTTTTTCATGTGGTATAGTTGGTCATTTTGTAGCTAGATGTATAGGTAGAGACAAGTTTAAACACAAAGAATCTTATAAGAAATCTCATGAGGATGAACATAAGAAATTTGAGGGTCCTAAGAAGTATATAAAGTTATTCAATAATAAAAATAGAAATAAGGAATCATAAAAAGGAAGTAAGAGCCTTTACCATGAAGAAGATAGTAACTAATTTATAGAATAAGAAGTAAACACATCTAATAGTGATGATTATTTTTATAATAAGGACATGGAGACATTATTCATAGGTTTTAGTGATAACGAATATGAATGTTCTTTAAGCATATATTTCTTTTGTGGAGATAGCTCAAACGAAGAACATGAAAAATCCACTCTTGAAGATAAATATCTAGATACTATGGAAGAAATGAAGATACTACAAAGAAAGAACAAAAAACAAGATTCATTGATCAAATACTATGAGGAAAAAAATGGAATTTTTAAAGGAAGGCTGAGTAATTAAGTCAAGGAGAATCATGAGATCACACAATAGTTTGAAACTTAGGCTTGTACTCTTAATTTAGAAGTAAAGAGTAAGGATGAAGAGTGTATCATGCATCAAATAGAGATAGATTCTTTGTAGATGAAACTAAATTATGATATGAGAAAAGATAAAACTGATGATTTAGATAATAAGAATGAATTGATGAATTCTATTAAAGATCTAAAAATTAAGAAAAAAGAAAAAGAATATTTTATCACAAATTAAGGACTATGAAGATCAAATCAATGTGTTTGAAGCAGGAATAAATTATGACACTAGAGAACATGAATATATTGTCAAGTATCTCAATGATCAATTAGAAACTATGTCTACAAGCATAAAAGTCAAATAAGATGAGTGCTTAAGGTATGCGATTGTAATTGAGTCATTAAAAGCTAAGTTAGACATGACATCTTGTAAAATGAAGTCATTTATGAAGTTTGAAAAGATCTTAAATGATCTTAACAATATTTTGAGTAGTCAAAAGCATGCAAGTGATAGAATTGGTCTTGGATACAAAGAAGAATAAAAGCATGTAACTCAAGACAAGATAAAGGATGATTGAATATGGATAATCAGACTTTGAATATCAATCATCAGTCAAGGAATGAAGGTATTGGTATAATGAAGACAAATCAAATTAGACAACCAAATGTTATGAGGTATGCAAATTTCAATGATCATTATTACTCTTAAAATTAGTTTGGTCATAAGTCAAAAGATTTTAAAAGATCCTCAAGAATGAATATTCATGGAATTATGATCAATACAATGGAAATCATGAATCATATCATCACTCAAGACAGTCAATAGGTTTTTAAGGAAAAAATGACATCTTTTGATACAAGTGTCAAGGGCTTGGTCATATTGCAAAGCTTTGTAATATCTTCATCAAGAGACCAAATGATCAGGTACATGAATGAATTAATGAAACTCCAAGAAATCATCATATATCTTAATCACAAGGTATTTAAAATATGATAAACCTCATTTGTTTTAAATGTCATGAAAGAGGTCACATATCAAGGTTCTACAAGAATGATCAGTATTCTAATTCAAAAATTATCAATCTTATCATGAAGAGGAGTCATAGTGAATGGATCCCTAAGAAATTAAATGAATAATAGGATAAAATTAGATTATTTTCCATGATATAATAGGAAGTAATTTTTAGTATCAAAGAATAATCCTTATCTACCCAAATGGACAAGGAAATCAAGCAGGATCTTGAGATAAAAGAAAAGAATAAGGTTAAGAACTCATTCAAAGTCAATCTAAAGAAGAGGAAGGACTAAAAGTTAAGTAACAACATGGAGATATGGGAGTCTCCTAAGTTTCAAGATATTTAGGTCCTTTATGACAAGTGGGTGACTTTACCTATGCTTCTTAGGAGACATTATTCATGTGTAAAAGCAAGTGTGTGTGCTCTAGGTAATGATCAAAATGTCATTTACTACAAAGGTATGTTCTTTTAATTTTATAATATGAAAGATTTATTTAGATAAGGGGGAGATAACTCAGTTAGCTTGAATGTCTTGAAGAAGATGTGCATGATGTAAGGGGGATCATATGTGAAGATGCTTCAGTCATGATGGAAGTGTGAATATGTATACTATAGTTGTGAATTAAAGAAGATTGACATGGTGACTTGATCAAACAAAGTCATGTATTTTGACAAGGTATTGAATATTCATGCATAAGAAAAGAGATATTGTGAGTTTTATAGGCAGGTCCAAGGATCAAAAAATCCCAAGTTTAGATTGGTGTATGTCAAAGAACATATGATATAAGATGGAGCATGATGTTAGGGAGACATTTCTAAGCTATATGAGTAGTTTGTTAGGTCCAAGGATCACAAAAGTCCAAGTTCATATTAGTGCATGTTAAATGGGGAGAAATTGATTCATATTATTGAAAGTCTAGAAGTATCCTAAGCATCTTATATAGTATTTGAATGCATACATGATCTTAAGGAATGATTATTGGCATGTTGAGGAAGAGACCCTTTGTCATTAATGTTAAAATGAGAGAAAGATTAGAATAAAGTAGTTCAAATGAGAAATAAGTTATTGCAAGGGTGTTTTTACATCAATGACAAATGGAAAGATTGTTGAGCATGGTCATTGATGTTATGTTGTCATTGATGTCAAAGATATCATGATTCATAGTGCATTAATGACAAAGTGATCAAATTGATGGTTTGGAGGGTGTTTAATTTAGTGAGGAAATTTATGGATGATATTTTTGATATATACATGTTGGAGATACCCTATGGGGTGTTATGAGTGCTTATGAAAGTGAATAAAATTTATTAGATTAGTCATATCAATGTCTAAGTTTAAGTAGTCATCTTGATAGATAAATCTAAGTAAGTAGTTTGATGGAATTATATTTCACATGTGTGAAGTTTTTATGAGTATTTTGATACATGTATTTATTCCCCTATGTGAGGAGAGCATATGGTTCAAATTTTAGGTCTGGACATGGAGCATAACAAAAGTTATTAAGGTGTAAAGTTAGCTTATCAGAAAGAATTTACTAAGTTCCTATAGCCAAATTTGTCATATAAAATATCTACAGTGAGCATTTAATCGAATCAAAGATACAATAGTGAGTAATTTATCTAACTAGATAAGGATATAATAGATCCTATGGTCTTTTCATTAGTGATCCAATAGTGTACATGAAGTCAATATGTCAAAGGATGCCCAAAAGACATGCACTAGCAACATGTGTCTCGATATCGTTAAGTTGATAGAATATCAATGGCACATGAGTGTTCATATAAATGGAAATTTATGGAGTGCATCAAGTAAAATATTCAATATGCATGGAAGGCATGCATAACTACCAAGTAGCATGATTGTAAGAGCGAGGATCTAAGATCAATTATGAACAATTATAGGATAAAGTTAGGAGACTTCTAAGGAGATTGAAGATGTGTATTTTTTCAAAGTTTCTAGGGATCATGAGATGATGTCAAAGTATTTGATATTTAAAATTTGTATAATGATCATTGGAATTTAAATACTCAAATTAATGAGGGAAAATTAGTCTATAGTATTTGAACTATATCATTTGATCCAAGATGAATTTCTTGATGGAGTACAAAGGAAAGTTGAAGAATATTTCAAGATGAATATAAATAATCTTTTCATAAGGTTTGAATATCTATAAAATAAAAGATATTAAGCTTAAAATTTGACTATTTATTCTTTCATGGTGGTTATATGTACATAATAATTTTTGATTAAATTGTGCTTTAGCATAAGAGTGTTTTGGTGGGATAATAACATGAAGATGTCTTAGAGATCATTAGGAGTGGACCCATGTATTTGAAAGTGATATTTTGTTATTTTTTTCTTGATGAAGTTCTAAAAGGGTTAATAGGTCTCCATGAGACCTATAAGGGCTACTAAGTCCTAATTGAAAGGTGTAATTACTTAAGTGTGACCCATGGATGATATGGATGACATGTGAGGATTGTATTGGGCTATGTGTTAGCATGTTATATGGATTAAAGGTTAAGGCAAGTATTATGGCTGACCTAGAAGTTGATATTCATGAAGACTCTATAAAGAGTGGAGACCAAGGCAATGGTTTATAGACTTGATGTGAATGTGTTGAGAGAGACAAGATAGAGATGAAGGAAAGAGATTAGAGGGAGAGTGCTCAATAGATAGACTAAATTATAGAGTCGATTGAAGATGAGATAATAATCCTAGAATGATCCGAAAGGAGGTTTATATGCATTAATTATATGAGCAAGTTTGAGTGTGTATGAAGAGTTGAAAGAGAGGTGGTATTAACTATTTATCCATTAAATTGAAAGGTAATTAGAGTTCTAGACTATTTATTTCTTAGGTTTTATGTGGGTGCTCAACATATAGAACAAGTGGGTACTTGTTCACAATTAGGGGTGGGTTATCCTTGTAAAGTGGGTGCTTCACTAAAATGTCTCATGTTTGTGATCATATTACATGACAATTATTCCATGTGTTTACAAGACTAAGAGTGAGTTTTAATCCCCAAGAGGGTTTCCCACGTAGATCTTGTGTTATGTGTGTGATCTTGAAACATCTTTTTAATTCATTGTTATAAAAATCTTGTATGATTTATGAATGATTTTGATCATTGATTAAGAGTTTGAGAGGATAGAAATTAAATTTCTAAATATATTGAATCACTAATTCACCCCCCTTAGTGATTATATCTCTAACACTACTCTATTTCCTTTTCCTAGTTTAGACCTTGTTTGGAAAAATTTGGTCTAGACTTTGACATGATGGTTTTTATTCAGATTCTTGACCTTTAATGTGTATGACATTTGATGTTAGACTATTTTATTCAAATTTCTAGTGCAACCATTTTGAAGATACAACACCACATTAAAATCATTATTTGGAGATACAACTCCACTCCTTTTTGACCAAGCTAGATCATGTTTGAACCCCTTTATCTTTTTAGACATAGTTTTTTAGAGTTTGAAAAAATCTAAGACTTTTTATTTTAGAGCTTTATTCATTGATGTGGATATTGTTGGCTAATTTTAGCCCACATACATAAATTTTTCTAGAGAGATCAATTTATAGAAGTTTTGGGATGGATTGACAAGTTGAATAGAGTTATTGATTGAGTGGGTGATAAAATAATGAAGAAGAAGATCAAATTTCACTTACAAAGCTCTTAAAACACTTTAAGCAAACATTAAGTGTATTTTATTAATCTTTGAGAAATAAGTCTTGAAATAGGTCTAAGATTACAATGTGAAAAGGACTAACAAGTTCCAACAGTGTTTCAAGAATTCAAGGGAATTAATTGGGTTACACAAAGTCTTGGAAGTTTATTGGAGTCTTCTAAAGAGATAAAAGTTTCTTGCACAATTCTAGAAAGACCAGACCATCATGGCATGTCATACAAAAATGAATGGGTCAAATTGATTATACATTTAATAAAGTTAACTTAGAGAGCCTCTCAAGCCAAAATAACACATGTACATGATTTTTTTCATGATGAGAATGTCTCCTATAAATTTTATATCTTGATGAGCTATCTATCTCAAGATATAAGCTTCCAAAGTTGAACTTATAGAGTTGGACATGCACACAAATGTCCAATTTAAGCCTCATAAAATAACCATTTAAATTCAAATTTTCCAGATATAAATGCATGGTTTATAAGTTACAAGATCTTAGGTGCTCATATGAAGATCTAATGATGAAAAATGACTAACAAAGTTAGTGGGACCAAATAGATCTATGGTATGCATTTAATCATATAAATAAATATCAATGGTCCATGCAAGATCTGGTAGATCAAGGATCCAATGGTGCACAATACATCATACCAAAGTAGATCGATGGTGATCAAGAGGTTAATAATTCAATAAATCATAAAGATGCATGTGGTAAGGATAAGTGTCTAAATTATAAAAGCTTAGAGCTGATCTACCATCATGTGATGATTAACAATTTTAGTGGATGCTAAGGATTAAATGAAGTGCATTAGATTATGAAAATTTAATATCAATGGTGAGAGAAAGGTCAAAGAGTTAGCATATCCTAGGGATGAATTCAAAGAAGACAGATGACACAAAGTTAAGGAGACTAAATCATGATCAATGGTCAAGATTAAAATTCAAAAGCTAAGGAATTTCAATAGGGAGCAAATGCAACCTAAATTCTAACTAGGGTAAATATTTCAGAGGATGCCATTGAAGGTCAATTGATACTTGTATTGGAAGATCCAATGCATGTAGACTTGGTTTTATTATGGTTTCAATGTCATTTCATGAAGGGAAATCCTCATGTGTGGTACCTTCTTAATTCCCAGAAGGTTCAAAGGAAGAATAGGTTTGTTTAGACATAATATAGTTCAAAAATGATGTTATGCAATCTATAATATCTTCATGTATAATTAATATATGACAACCAATAAACTGGATTGGTTTTCAATTTAGAGTAAGACATATGCTTAGATATTGAAGTAGGGGTAGATATGAATGGATAAGCGTCTCATATTTAACATGGCCACATCCTCGATAAGTAGGTAATTACCACCACTTAAAGAAGATATGGCATGGCTCTATCTAGATTCAAGGTAAAAATACTCTATCCTTATAAGTGGCATCAAGTGAAGATGGTGTAGAGTCCCAAGATGGAGATATGGTGGTTAGAAGAAGCAATTGGAGTATTCAATGGATTTTTAAGGACTCTAGGGCTTTCCTTCATATCAAGATCATGACTCATCACATTCTAAAAACTCTTGTCCTCTATCATGTTGCTCGATCAATGAGAAGATTTAGAAGCTATTAGAATAAATGAAAGATAGCTTGTCAATAGAGAACTAGTTTTGATTTGATCAAAAATTTGGTGGCATCTCAATTAATGATCTCAGATGGTGTGCTCCCCCTCTCTTTCCCATTTCTCATATATCTCTTATTATTTTCCATTTTTAAAGATCTCTCTCACTTTTGATAAAAAAATTCTCTCTCAATTTTGGAAGAGCAAAGACTCTCATTTGATAAAGCTAGACCCTGTCAAAATTTGTATGAAAGACCACTTGAAGCAATAAAAACTTTCTTTGCCTATCTCTCCCCTCTAAATGATGTGTAACAAAGCTTGTGCATGATGTCATTGTGAAGGAGAATCTTTCATGCCCATTATCCTCCTTTATTTCTTATTTCTAAGTGTCTTCAAGTTAGTTGCAGGTCTAAGTTAGTGTTCTTTCTATCATTGATGAAATTTCTTAGTGAATCTTATAACTCCTCTTTGCCTTCATTCATTGATTCTTGAACCTAGTATATGAAACACTTACATAACTAGTTGGTTTTATGAGATTTTGTGAGCTAGAATTGTCTTATGCTTCCTTAGTGTTTATTTCATGCTTATGTGAGTTTTCATTTAAATTTGGTATAGCCCCTAGTTAACTTTCTTAGGATCCCTTTCCCCCTTTCTAACCCTTTTTTCAGTATGAACATTAGTATAGGTGATATATCAAGAGGAATCCAACCTTATCTGGAGTTCTAACCCCATTATAGGATACCCACAACCTAGCATTGTACCCACATTATTTCTCAATTGGAGAAAGATTTAAGAACCCTTTCCAAGGGTGCAAATTGATGCTATAACAATTCTGGCATGCCCAGTGAGATTGCACAATTCAAATATGATTGGTAACAGTTTGATGCTACTTTGATCAATTTGTAGCAATTATAAATTCTCAACAATAGCATCTGGTGACTCCAAAAGAAGATCCAACATTCTAGTAGTAGAGTAGTGACTACATCTCATCCAAAGGTGACTACAAGGTCAGCTTCTAGAGGTATTCCCTTTAAATTCATTGAAAATCCTTTAAACTTAGTAAAGAGATTAATATTTTATAACACACACCCTTATAAAGGCAACTTTGTTCCTAAGTAACTATCAAGGCCTACCCCTACAAGAAGATATTTTTCAAACCCTTTCATTGCTAAGGCATCCCCTAGAGATTTTCTCTTTGTAGCTTTCAATGGTTAAATCTCTTTCGACCTCTCTCAATATGATCCTATTCTACTAGCAACTCTTAAAATTATCCATAATTATCCCTTATTTTGTTAGATACCAAGCTAAAACCCCTTATAAACACCTCATAGATATAACCAACTTTTTAATATTCATGATATCAATGAGGAAAATGTACCAAGTAGGTTATTAACCATCTGTTTCAAAGGTAAATCCCTAGAATGGTATAGAAGCCTTGATGTTAAATATATTAAATCATGGGATCGATTAGGGGATTAATTGTGTAAGATATTTGATGAGAAAAATTACCATTTCACTTGTGGAATACTTAACCACAATTAAAAGATCCTGTCATGAAGTTATGAAAGACTTCAACACAAGGTTCTGAAAGACATGGAATATAATCCTAGTCTCTGTTAGGCTTACCCCTAACTTTGCCTCTTTTTACTATTTTAAGGCCTTAAACAATGACATTATAGTAATGATTTAGTGTGTGGGAGGAAACACATTGCCAAATGCATATGAGGTGGAAATTAGAGCATAAAATTGTCAATTGTAGGCTGGCAAGCTTACACCTAGACTACTAATTCCTTTGTTCCTTGAGTTAGACCAACCTCTATTTATTTTCCTCTCCTTGTCATTTTTCTTGTTCTTATAATTACTGCTATAGCCTCACCTAAGTAAAAAAAGGCTTCAACTAGTCAATATAGTGATTCCCATGAACAAAAGAAATTTCAAGAGCTTAAGAGCATGTTCTAATTCTTGGGAAATGAACTAGTGAATGTTAAGAGGTAGAAAACCTTAAATAGGCCTTAACAAAACTTATATCAACCTAAATAATAATATTATCAAGAAAATAGGCCACCCTAAAAAGGAATCTTCCAAGGCCAAGGCCAAGGTCAAAACCAAGGACAAGGGCAACCTAGCTATAATAGACATAGCAACTATAATCTTAATATTTTACACATTTCCAACACTTTGGTCCACATCCAAAATAATTTTGCTCAAGAAGCTTAGGGTACCATGCCTTAGAATTAGTCTGTTGGGTAATCCATTGTTCTAACCACTGATTTCACTCAAGCTTTCAATGATCAAAATTAGTAGGCTTCTAATTATGTGTATAATCAAGCTCCTATGACTTAGAACATAGAGGTACCCATGATGACAAAACTAGAATATCCTCAACAAGGTCAAATCCCTAATCAAGGACCAAGTTAGTTATGTGATACAATGGTTAACTATGATAAACAAGAGTGTTATGCACTCAATAATTAGGCTAGTTCTATCCAGGCATACATTTTAGTGGTAATAAATATAAGGTTCAAAAAAAGGAACATGGATGGTAATTGGGAAGTAGTTAAGGAACATCCTACCATTACTCATTCAATATCAAACTCAAATGGACATATTATTATTCTAAAAGTTCCAATAGCTCTAAGAAATCAAAATCAAGGGAATGCCTTTATTCCCCAAAACTCACAAATTCAAAGTGTAGTTGTGGCTCCCAAAGCACAACCAAATGTTGGTGGTTCACCCATCAACATTGTGAAACAAATGAAAAGGTCCAATGTGAGTGTTCCAATGTGGGACATGCTCTCCATGTCTAGATAGATGTATATCCTTCAGGAAGGATTTTTAAAGATCAAGGTTCTTGAAAAGGAACCAAGTAAATAAAATGTGGTTCTCACCAATGTAACCAAAGGACCCAGTGAAGGGTAACTAAGTAAGTTGGTCAAACCTCCTCCCTTCTACATTTCAATAATCATTGGTGACTCTTTAGTGCATAATTTATTGTTAGATAGATGGGATAACACCTTAATAATGCTAAAGTCCATAGTTGATCAGCTTGGTCTAAAATATGAGCCCTAATCTAAGGGAGTGTTGTAGCTTGATGGTTTTTCCACCAAGCCACTTGGTATCATCAAAGACCTCAAATTGACCTTGCATGCTTGTCCTAGTGTCATAGTGGTTTAAGATGTATTTATCCTAGATGTAACTCCTCATTTTCCCCTATGCCTATCCATAGAATTCACTACAAATATTAGAGGTTATCTAAGCATATTGGTCATACATGGATTTTAGAATAAGATATAGGACCAAAGTATTAATAAAAGTTGGGACCATTGTATAGTTCCACATAGAGACTTATGGGCCAAACAACATAAACCTAAATTACACCATCCTTGATGAAGATGAATTTACAATTGGTCAAGAAATAGACACTCATCCTAAAGAAATACCAGATATGTTCTTAGATGAATTATGGAATGATAGTGAATTGGTTGACCCCTTGGAATGAGTTTAAGGAAGGGACATGGGTGTCTACTACTTACATGAATAAAATCAGTCCATTCCATCACTCATTGGACCTCAATAATATATTAGTAGATTATGTAAATTTTTCTTTTATGGTTCAAGGAGAAAACATGGAGCAAGTGTAGGTGAAATTATAGTATCCTCCTCCAATGACAAGTATTTCTCTTCTTACATGTTCCAATTCAATTGCTCATGTAATGCAGTAGAGTATGAAGGTCTCATCCATGGTCTCCAATGGGATGGTAAGAGAGGGATCAAATAGTTACAAGTTTATGGGGAAAGTGACCTAATAGTGTATCAAGTTAGAGGACAAAATATCACCAAGAAACCCTTAATGAAGTCTTACAAACATAGAGTGTGGGACCTAATTGAGGATTTTGAGGCTTTTAACATCCAACAATGCCAAGGAACCAAAATGGACATGTTGATAGGTTGGAAGATATGGGAGCTCAATTTGATATCACTAATGAGTTAAAAAAGACCAAAGTGTAGCCACATATCAAAGTGGTGGTGATACTATCAGTACTAGACAATGAAGCTCACTGGAAGGTCTTTGATAATGACAAATAAATTGCCTATTTCTTATAATAGGAAGTAAATTTCTCCTCCATAAACTAGAAAAAATTTCAACATCAATATGAGGATCAAATTATTTAGTTGAGATCTAATAAGCTTCCTAAAGGGCTCATCACCATTGAAGGTCTTTTCCATGAGGGAGATCATATGAGAAAAGACAAGGTAGTGATGTCAACAAGTGAAGAGAAGAATGAAAGAGTCCTTATATTCAAGGACAAGATCCTCAAGCTTGGTAAGGTAAACACCAAAGTTGAGAGGCATGATTTCATATAACTTTGTAAAAAGTATGTAGATATCTTTGATTGGGAATATAGTGACCTGAGAGGTTTTGATCCCAAGATGGCCCAACACACTATAGAACTAGAGGCTAATGACAAGCCTGGTAGGTAGAAGTAGAGGCCTATAAACTCCAAAATTGAAGAGCTTATGTGATGCAGATAAAATACCAAACTCTCTCTCACTCTACACCTTATTCAATTAACTTTTCCTTGTCAAAAATTCATTGGTTCATTATTTATGAAAGATTCTAAACCTCAATTATTATTAGGTTAATTCAAATGTATTTATCAGATTATATAGGGTCTCACTACCCTCTCAATCCCACTCCTCAAGTCACCAACTCTTTTCAATCATCAACTTCTTCCTTTTGACTACCTTTGCTCCTTTGTTACACTTTCCTTATAGCCATATATACCTCAAAATACTTTAGTACAAATAAAGTATAGTCATTTATAGAAAACCAAACCTCATTTATTGTTTTCCATAAAAAAACATGCCTTAGATTCAAATTTGAAGTTTCAAATCTTTCATTAGGGTCACTTACCTCTTTAGACCTATTTCATTAGCCCTTTCCAATGCCTAATGCATTCTCAAGCTTCAAAATCTATATCTTCAAATCTATACACATCTTGAAAACATCATAATCAGTTAGGGCATATGCAATTTTTTATGATTACAAAGATTTGGCCTTTTTGGCTAGTTAAAACCTTATATATGGGTAAAACCCTAATTTAGGGTTTTTTAACTTTATCTCAGCTAAGATCAATAAAAAATATATTATATGAGTTATGATGCATTTAAAATATTAATAAAGGTTTCTTAGGATCTATATAGACTCAATCAACCTTCCTCAATCAATGCATTCACTCTTCCAACTGACTGTTACACATCTCAAAGCATATTTGCACTTGACTGTACAGGAAATAACATAATTATAAGCTTATGACAAGATTAAACAACTCATACCCATTATTAATCAAACTAGAGGGTCTATCCATGTTCAATATAATTATATACATTTACCACAATGTTTCAAGACCTTGATATACATTTCTTTTAGTCATAACCTTTAAGAAGTTCAATGACCTGTCCATTCTTCCAAACTTTGCCAAAAAAGGGTTTTTTTTGCTAAAGTATATTTAAAAAATGAGTTTGTCATTATATTTTCATCTTGAAACCTTAGAAAACACTCATATAACCTTCATATCCACACAATACTCCATCTCCCATATCTTCATACCATGAACAATCAAAATGTAACATGCAAAATGCACAACTAACATGGTTTGCCTTTGTGACTATTACAATAGGGTTTTCTATTGATTCATGTTTTAGATAAAATAATTATGGAGAAATTATACCAAAATTTCATCAGATATTAAATAACTTCCAACAACATTCATATAGAAATAAGATAAGACAATTGCCACCTACAGCTTGTATTAATCCAAATAGGGTTCTATGTAACAATATTACTAAACACCTTATGTTTTATTTGATATTCCTTAAAAAAGATCATAACACATTAAAAAAATACTTAAATAAACTTTTATATAAAATTTATTAGTTAATCCTCATCAACAAGATAATTTTAATTGCAAATAATAGTCTGAAAATAGTCAACTTATACAGAAACAAGGTTTATGTTTTATTACCCTTTCAGCAGGGTTCTTCTTTTGTTTTAAAAATATTCAAGATTTCCTTTCAATCAAAAATTAATTATATTAATTTAAAACTAGAAAATAATTTAATATATCAATCTCCCAATCACAATCACATACAATTTTTCATAATAACCAAGACCTTAAAATCAAAGGTTTGCACATATTCTTCCACTAGCAGCAGAGGTTACAAAATTTCATGATTTTTATTTATTCCACCTTGTCAATTAAATTATTCCATTAAAAAAATCTAATGGAATAAATTATTACCACCTCCAAAACTAAATCTACCACCTTTTTTTAAAGAGCATAACTAAATCTTGATCCCTTAACTACATGGAGGTGTCTTGTAACATGACATTTCTTGATTTTTTAAAATATCATAAAGTGTATTTACCAATACCATTGGACTCATGAACATTTTTATAACCCTCAAAAATTTATTAGACACTTATACACCCTTATAAATCTTTAAAATTCATGAAATACATCAAAGTTATTGGAAATGGCTTATAACAAACAAATCTCCAAAAAGGCACTTTTGGTGAGAAATCAAAAATTCAAATTTCTTGCAAATTTAGACAACTTAGACTTTACCTATGAAAAAATTATGACATATAAAACATATATGACATATAATTATACCAAATAAATACAAAAATGAATATAACTTGGGGTCATCATGGGATGCCCCTACATCATACTACCAAGTTAGAAGAATCTTTGCCACATGTATTAAATGATGCACTTGCCATATGTTGTTTCTTGAATTGTAATGGAAATTTTAATTTAAGATATACACTTTCAATTACCTATTTTATAGGTTTACATGCACTTGGGCCCCACATTTATGCCTTCTCTACTTCATCTCCTCAATCAACATACCTGCACATAAAACAAAGTTGTTAAATAAAACATGTTTGTTGCCTTCTTCTTTCTTGGAAGGTGTGTAACACTCTTGATTTTGTAAACTAATCCTCCTTATCCTTAACTTCATGTTAAACCACTACTACAAGTATTCTATATTTCTTCTTTATTGATGATTCTTGTACTATCCATTCCACTTCATGCATAACTTGTGCTTGTTCTTTACTTATTTCCTTCATATGCACATTTTTAGCTTGTTGTCATATATCAAATCATTTACTACCCTCTTTCACCTACATATACATGGGATGTATGATTTCTTCCAATACCTCATCTTCTTGATTGATATCATAATCCTATTTCATATGGCTCAAATCTTTCACATCCTTCTCTTGTTCAATATTATTTTGTAAACTTTTATCTTCATCCACCACCACCTCTTGGGATGCCTACTCTTTTCCTACATTTTCATTACAAATCATGATGTTAGAAACAAAATTATGAACCTTCATGGCTCTCTTATGGTCTACCTCTTTCTTGGTCAATTCAACCTCCATATCCTTCACTTACTTGCTGTTAATCCGAAGTAACTTAATTTCCAACTCAACTCCTATGTCCATCACTATATTTTTGTCTTTTATCTCACATTTTTAGATTTCATGGTTGATTTATCCATCCTCTTTCCTAAGCACTCTCATTGGTGTTCTATCCTCTTCTCTTGGAAAACTATTTTCTACCAAACTATATTATTCACTTTTCACATCAACTAACTCAACATACTTATCTTCTTTTCTTCTTTGGGTGCTTTGATCAGACCCAATATTTCCACTTCTTAGCTCTAATATTTTCTTGTCAACATCATTATTAGTCTCTCATCTCTCTTGTCTTATTCACCCTTCAATGGGATAAGTGCATATGACTTGCTATCCTACCTAATAGTATAGGTTTTTTCTATCCCATCATGTATGGCATGCTTACCAAACTACCATGGTCTACCGAGAAATAAATGGCACACATCTATAGATAAAATATCACACAAAACTTGATCTTGATATCTTTTTATCTAAAACTAAACCCAATTTTGATCACTTACCAATATCTGATGACCTTTCTGCACCCATAAAACTTTATATATCTCTCGATGTCTCATTCTCTTCAACATAAAATTCTATACCATCTCTAATGAAACAATATTGTTAGTACTACCATCATTAATTACCAAATTACATTCCTTACCATAGGCCTTGCATCTAATTTTGAATAAATTCCTTCTTTGGATTGGTTCCTTTCCTTGATTCTAATATAATAGTATTATCCTCATGAGTAATGAATCATTACTCTCTTAAATTCTATCCTCATCCATCTCTCTCTATTACAACATACTTCTATTCACATTCCTTAGACACTCTACTACCTTATGTCCATCTCTATGACAATTCCAACATTGCCCCTAAAATCTATTTCTTGGTCCTTATCTCATGGGACCTTCATTACTTCTCAATTTTTGACCTATAAATGGTTTAATCTCTCTTACATGGTGTTGTCCCATATTTTCTCGACCTAGTTCATGCACTTATGGTCTCCCTTGAGCCACTTCTCTATTCTCTATCATCCATCTTTGCTTACAAAGGTGTTGTCTCACCTTGCTACCTATCATTTTATTCTCTTTCATCTCTCCTTTTGAGAGTATCTTCAATATCCTCCATCCTCAAAACTAATGAATCAATAAACTGGGTCATCATCATGATCAAATCATCCTCATCTCTACTAGCTCTCTCCATAGAGCACTGCACCTGGTTACTTGTCTTATATTTCACCTTAAAACACATGTTATCAAATATTTTCAATAATTCATTAATATTTCCCTAGGATTTGATACAAAAATTATGTAGATAAAATACCAAACTCTCTCACACTCTACACCTCATTCAACACACTTTTCCTTGTCAATAATTCATTAGTTCATTCTTTATGCAAGACTCTAAACCTCAATGATTGTTAGGTGAATTTAAATATATTTATCAGATTATATAGGGTCTCATTACTCTCTCAATCCCACTCCTCAACTCACCAAATATTTTCAATCATCAACTTCTTCATTTTGACTACCTTTTCTCCTTCATTACACTCTCTTTATAGCCCTATATACCTCAAAATCCTTTAGTAAAAATAAATTAAAATCCTTTATGGAAAAACAAACCTCATTTATTATTTTCCCTTACAATACATGCCTTAGATTCAAATTTGAAGTTTCAACTCTTTCATTAGGGTTACATACCTCTTTAAACCTATTTCATTAGTCCTTTCCCAAGCCTAATGCATGCTCAAACTGCACAATCCATACCTTCTAGTTTGTACACCTCCTAAAACATCATAATCAATTATGACATATGCAATTTAGTAATATTACAAATATTTGGCTTTTTTGGCTAGTTAAAACCTTAGATATTGGTAAAAGCCTAATTTAGGGTTTTTATTAACTCTGTCTCAACTGAGACCAATCAAAAATATAATATATGAGTTTTGATGCATTTAAAATATTAATAATGGTTTCTTAGGTTGTGTATACACTTAGTCAACCTTCCTTAATCAATACATTCACACTTCCAACTGACTGTTACAAATATCAGAGCATATTTGCACTTGACTGTGTAGGAAATAACATAATTACAGGCCTATGACAAGGTTAAACAACTCATACCTATTATTAATAAAAATATAGGGTATGTCTAAATTTAATATAATTACACATGCTTACCATAATGTGTCAAGACCTTAAAACACATTTCTTTTAGTCATAACATTTCAGAAGTTTAATTCTCTATCCATTCTACCAAAGTTTGCCAAAATAGGGGTTTGTTTGGTAAAGCCTATTTAAAATATGAGTTCTTCATTGTATTTTAATCTTCGAACCTAAAAAAACACTCATATAGCCTTCATATCTATGGAAAACTCCAAATCCCATATCTTCATACCATAAACAATCAAAATATAATAGGCAAAATACATAACTAACATGGTTTGCCTTTGTGACTATTACAATAGGGTTTTATCTTGATTCATGTTTTAGAGAAAACAAAAACTATGGATACATTATACCAAACTTTCATTACATATTAAAAAACTTCCAAAAACATTCATATATCAATAAGACAAGACAATTGCCACCTACAACCTATATTAATCCAAACAAGGATCTATGTAACAATAGTACTAAACACCTGATGTCTTATTTTAGATTCCTTACAAAAATATCATAAAAACATTCAAGTAATACTTCAAAACCTTTTAAATCAAATGTCTCAGTTAAACCTTATCAACAAGATAATTCCAATTGTAAATAATAGTCTAAAAATAGCCAACTTATATAGAAATAGGGTTAATGCATTATGACCCTTTCAATACATTTCTTCCTCTATTCCAAATCTATTAAAGAATTAATTTCAATCAAACATTCATTAGATTACTTTCACACTAGAAAACAATTCCACATTTTAATATTCCAATCACAATCACATAAAATTTGTCATAATAACCATGACCTTAAAATAAGAGGTTTGCACATATTTTTATTCTCCCCTTCACCTACTCAAAGTTAATACAGTAACCACCTCCAAAACTGACTCTACCACCTTTTTTTAAATATCATAACTAAATCTTGATCCCTTAACTACATGGAGGTGTCTTGCAACATGAGATTGATTTTTTTAAATAACATAATGTGTCTTTACCCATAACATTGGACTCATGAACATTTTTATAAACTTCCTACATCTATTAGACACTTAGACACCCTTATACATCTTGAAAATTCCATATAATACATCAAATTCCTTGGAAATGGCTTATAACATTAAAATATCCAAAAAGGCACTTTTGGTGGGAAATCAAGAATTCAAATTTCTTCCAACTTTAGACAACTTAGACTTTACCTATGAAAAACTTATGACCTATAACAACTAAAGGACATATAATTAGACCAACTAAAGATAAAATTAATCTAACTTGGGGTCATCATGGGATTCCCTTTCATCATTATGAGTAAATAATTGACCAAATTAATTGAATCCAGAATCATCTTTCCCATTAAGCACTCCTCATGGGTAGCCAATTTGGTACTTGTGAGGAAGAAGAGTGTAGAAATTAGTTGTGTTGACTTCAGGGATCTGAATAGGTCTATTTTAAATATAACTACCCCTTACCATCCATGGAACAACTCCTTTAGATAGTTTCTAGTTCAAAATTCTTCTCCCTTCTAGATGGATATTTATGATATAACCAGGTGCTGGTAAGAGAAGAAGATCAATATAAGAATACCTTCACCACAAAGTGGGGCACATATGCTTACTATAATATTCCTTTCATATTATCAAACATTGAGGCAACTTTCTAAAGAGCCATGGATATTGATTTCCTAGGGTTGTTGAATTATATGATACTAGTTTACTTAAATGACATCATAATTTTCTTCAAGAAGGCTAGTGAGCACATGGACCATCTAAGGTTGATATTATAAAGATGTAAAGAGTATGGGATATCTTTAAATCTCAAAAAAATGTGTGTTTATTTTTTATGAAGGTAAAAATTTGTGTCATTATTTTAAAGGAAGGTTTATCCATTGACCATGCTATAATAAGTGTTATCTTAGCACTCTTTTTACCTAAGCACAAGAAAGCAATCTAGAGCTTCCTTGGTAAATTAAACTTTGTGAGAAGGTTTATATCTAGTTTTGTAAACTTGGTCAAACCCATCACTACCATGTTGAAGAAGATCCAAGTGTTTTCTTGGTCAATTGAAGGTTAAATAGCATTTGAGGCCATCAATCAAGCTATTGTCCAAGCACACTCACTCATGAATCTTGATTTCTCAAAGAATTTCATATTATACATTTTTTTCAATATTAAAAACATATTAGATATGTTGATGTAGAATAATGGTGAATGACTTGAGAATCCAATTGCCTTTTTTATTCAAGGACTAGAGGGATATGAGGTGAGGTAAACTTTTATAAAAAAGTAGGTTCTTGTAAATTTAAAGAGCATCAAAAAATCTAGACCAATGCTATCCAATATTAAAATCCATCTTATGGTATCTCATACTAGAGTTATGGACTTCCTCTTTAACAAATACTTGAATGAGCAAAGAGAATGCTAGATTACCAAAGTCATAGAGTGTGATGTGGAGATTAAAGCCACCAAGTTGGTAAGAAGTAAAGGATTGTGTGAGAATATTTTAGATGATATTTAAGAGGACAAAAAAGTTATTTTGGTAACACAAGATGAATCACAAGTAGATGAACCTCCAATTCATAAAATTTGGATCCAAGACATGACACATTTCTTGATGACATGTGAATGCCCTCAAGGTTTAGATAGAGCAAAAAAGGGTATTTTAAGATTTAGTCCATACCTTATGCATTAGTTGATGGTATTATTTTTAGAAGTGACCTCAATGGATTAATTTTAAGGTGAATTTATGATAATCAAGTGACAAATCTTTTGGAGAAGTTTCATGATGGACCTGTAGGAGGCCATTTTAATCCAAGAACAAAAACATAAAAAATAATGAGGGTTGGTTATTACTAGCCCAACCTTTTCAATAATGCCTATTCATGGATTAGTAAATGTAAGAAGTGTGCTCCATTTGTAGTCAAACAAATATTATCAATTATTATACTCAACCCAATTCAAGTGGAGCTACCCTTCATGAAATGGGGGTTATAATTTATAGGGATGATCAATCCACCTTCAAGTTTAAGGCAAAAATGGGTACTCACTACAACTGACTACTTAACCAGGTTGGTAGAAGTAATTAACTTGAAATAAGCCAATGATATAGTAGTGTTGGACTTTTATGACAACATAATAACGACATTTGGTGTCCTAGATACTATAATTTTAGATAATGCCTTAGCATTTATTGGTATGAAGACAAGTGAATGGGAATTTAAGTTAGGCATATACCTCAGTACATCCTTAAATTACTATCCCCAAGGCAATAAACTGGTAGAGTTCACAAATAATAACTTGATAAGGATTATCAAGAGGACCATGTAAGAGAATCAAAAAGTGTGGCATACAAAGCTAAGGATAGCCTTATGGGCTAACAGAGTGACTCCCAAAGCTACCACTAGTAATTCTCCATATGTCCATGTATATGGAATGGAAGCCAAATTACAAATTTCTGTTTAAATACCTACATTGGAGTTATCCCATCATCTTGAGTTGACAGAGATTGAGCCTATGAACATGAGGATGATAGAGTTCATGGAGCTTGGAAAAAATAGGGACCTTGCAATGAAGATAATAGAGTCACATCAAGTTGAAGTCAAGAAAGCATTTAACAAGAGAGCCATACCAAGGGACTTCAAGGAAAGGGAAATAGTAATCAAATGTGACTCAAGTAAGGCCAATATAGGAAACCATACCAATTGGTGTTTTGTACAAACTATAAGAATAGATAATTATGATAAGGTGATATAACAACATGCTGTTAAATGTATTTTTTGACTCTAACTTAGCCTATCAACCCCACTAAATTATCACTAAAATATTTTAATCAATAAAGAAACCATATCTTTATTTTACTTTAAAAAATTCTAAAGAACCTTAATTTTTGCTATTAGTGTTTTGAGAAGCTCCATTTTATGAATTTGATGTACTTTTTGAGCTAGACTAAGCACTCATCTTATTTAATTATCTTAGAATACTTCAGGGTTCATATAACACATCATAAACATGTTTATTAAGACAAAAAGTCCCTTGAATGTCTCTCTAATCAACAAAGAAACCAAATCTTGACTTTACCTTTAAAAATGATAAAGAACCTTAATTTTTGCTTATAATGTTTTGAGAGGCTTAAATTTACAAATTTGATTTAAATTTTGAACTAGAATAATAAATTTAATCATCTTTAATTAGATTGAACCAATTTAAAGTTTCATATAACACCTCATAAACATGTTTATGAAGACACAAAGTCCCTTGAAGGTCTCTCCAATTAGTAGTATAATCATACACATAGTCCTTTCATGTTATTTAGGCATTAGAGGATTTAGAGAGGTATTTATCTACTATTATAATTAGTAATATTAAATACATTATGATATTTATTAAACAAAATCATTAATTCAAAACACACTTATTCATATTCATAATTCATCATAGCTCTTATTACTTGCCATTATGTCTTCCTAGCCTGCTCATTAGGCCTACAAGAGAGATTTAAAAATTTGAGAGAGCATAGAATTAATACCATGTATGTAATGTATTTATAAGGTAAATTTATATTTATTCATATTTTACAATCCCATAAATATAATTATAACTTCTCTAATATACCCTCACACATAGAAAGTCTCATTAGACCTGCAACTATACCTTGTAAAAAGACCAAATGACCAACCAAGTTATCCCAAGAAATAGATTTTCAAGATGAAATTAAATATAAAAATTTATTGGATGAAATATGTTTATTTTACTTAAAACATTATGTTTAATACTTCTGAAAATTAATACATTTAATTAATATATCAAACATGCTTGAAAATTGCCAAATCTCAAGTCAAGACAGGCAACTGGTTTCTTGTCAAAAGACTCCTTATCAAGGTAAAGTATATGATGATTAAAAAATTAAAAAGATAATATTTGACCCTTAAATTATCCCCATAACACCATTTTTCTCCATATATCTCCAAATTAAATAAATGGAGACAAACCTAGACCCTGTCTAGATGACTAGGTCACAGTGACCCCCTTATGCTCTTAGTGATTATTCACAAAGATGGGGTGATGAATATGAAAAAAATGACAATAATTTTAATTTAATTATGGTACCTATTATTTACCAATATATTTTTACCTAACTCTCTCTGTCTCTTCTACCTATACTAAGCAAAAAATGATGGCCCTTCTAGAGCTACCAAGGAGGTTGATATGAGAGATAAATTAGGTTTATTCATTTTGAGACTTAAAACCTCTTAAAAATCATTTTTTTGACATTTTAATGGATAAATAATGTCTTTAATACTATTTAATATTAATTTTACCTTGAATAATTTTATGGATAACCTCAAAATAGGCATTTTGGTATTAAAACTAGTGAAAACACTTAAGCAAACTGATGAAACTAATGTAAAATGTCTACATTGGATATTTTCATGCCTAAGAAAGTAAACCATGTATTGAAAATAAAAATTTTAAGTGGTATGGGTTAAAATTTGTAAGTGGTAGGGGTTAAAATTTGACTTGTGAGGTCAAAATTGTCAATAACTTCACCTTTGTGACCCAGCTATCTCTTTTCTCTCCTATGTCCTTGCTAAGTAAGAATTCATTCATAGTTGAGTTTGAGACCATCATATAGATCATTTTATTTGTGATTATGTGCCTAAATTTATTTAATTATCTTATTACTATGAGGATATGCTTCTTTAAAAAAATTTAGTACCAATCATAATCCTTGAGTGCCTAGCTAAAGAAAGTGATAGGCTGATCCAACTGGTCATTTTTTTGCTATGCAAGAATAGCTGAGATGTCTTCAACTCTACCAAAGGCATAAAGGATGAAATAATTTTTATAATATATATTTATCAATTTAGGATCTTCTATAATTGCGTGTTTGATTTCCTTAAATCTATTTCAGCCTTCCTAGCCCTAACTAAACACAACACTCTTCACGATCATCTTTATAAGGGGCTTGACTAGAGTTGAAAAACTTAGCACAAAACTTCTACTGAAGTTTATTTTTCCCAAGAATATTTGGAGACCCTTCTTGTGACCTAGGAGAGGGAGTGATATAATGGCCTCAAATCATTTAATATCAATTATGATTCCCTCTTTAGAGATGATATGTCCCAAAAGCTTGCCTTCATGTACTACAAATACACACTTGATTGAGTTTAGATAGATCTCAAACTCTTGACATTTTTCAAAGACTTGATCTAAGTGACCCAAATTATCTATTTCACACTTTGAGAAAATAGTTATGTCATCATGGTAAACCAAAATGATATTATTAAAGAGTCCATTGAACTCCATATCCATGTCCCTATGGAAGGTAGCTCCTACATTTGTTAGACCAAAGGGAATATTTTGGTACATAAAGGTACCCCACTTAGTGGTAAATGTAATTCTAAACTAATTATACTTCTACACAAGCACCTAGTTATAGCTTGAATAACCATCTAGCATCAAAAATAATTCCATGCCTACGAATATTTTTAAATTTTTCTCCTTTGATGGGAAGGGTTAATGGTCTTTGAGGGAGGTTTTGTTAAAGTCCCTTAAATATATACACAAATGGATATATCCATTTTTATTGTGTACTGGGACCAAACTATCCACCCATGAGGAATATTTAATTATAAATATTATTTTGTCCTTAATGAGCTTTGAGAGTTATTTCCTCATTAAGGGCTCAAGCTTTGGATTAACCAACATTTGTTTCTACCTGATCAGCCTAGTATTATGGTTGACCTTGATCTATACTAGGATAAACCTAGATTAAAGCCTCTAAGGTCTTTATAGATTCATGCAAAGATATCATCATACCTTTTTCTTAGCTCAATAAATTCTTTGGTTTCAAATGGGGATCATACCTTAATAATTTTAAAGAGCATCTCATCAAACATATGTTGTAAATATTGTCATTGATGTCAAATGTCTATAATTTTTGGTGATAAAGGATCCATAGCATTTAATGGTTTTTTTAATGTTCATATCTTAGCTAATGTGTGTTAATATTTATTTAATATTAAAAAATATATTTTTGGTTGCATAAAGTCAAAATAGGGCCCATGGAGAAGTCAAAGACTCATGGGGTAAAGACAAAAGAGGAATGGGATGCATTTTCCCATGAAGAGTCATCTTGAGGAATTCTAAGAGTCACCAAGTGAAGACAAAAGAGGGTATGGCACATTTTTCCATGAAGAATCATCTTAAGGAATTTTAAATGTCACTTAGATAAAGACAAAAGGGGAAAAAAATAATTTACTCATGAAGGGTCACCATGTGACTTTTCAAATGAAAATATACAAAGGGTCATACAAGTTTGACACCATTTTCTATGAGGATTGAAGGGACACAAAGGGTGAATGCCAAAGGTCATTTGGAAAGCTATAAATAAAGGATTGAGAAGCCATTTTTAATATTCAAGAGTGTTCATGTTTTGTATTTTACTAAAAATATAAAGAGGAGAGAAGAGAATATAAAAGAAAGAGATATTGTAAAGTTCTATCATTTGTTGAGAAAGCAAAATTGAGAGATAGTTGTGTTATCTACATAGAGGGGTTAGTGGTCCTATGGGTTAGTGCTCATAAATCATTGTTGTGTTGGTGCTCATTAAAGGGGTTGGTTCTCCTATAATTTTGTTCTTGTGAATATTATACTTTGAGTTGGTTCTCATTTGTATACTCAAGATAGTTCTTTGTGGTTTTTCCCACTTTGGGTTTCCATGTAAAAATCTAGTCTCTCTCTCTCTCTCTCTCTCTCTCTCTCTCTCTCTCTCTCTCTCTCTCTCTCTCTCTCTCTCTCTCTCTCTCTCTCTCTCTCTCTCTCTCTCTCTCTCTCTCTCTCTTTTGTGGTGCATGTTATTTCTTGGGTTTTATTGCATATATTGAATGAATGTTTAATAAAATTAATGAATTGAATTAATTAAAAGATTTAATAAGACATATGATATACTGATTCACCCCCCTCTCAATATTTCCCATGCTTAAAAATTGGTATCAGAGTAGGTTCCTTTTGAAAAAGTTTTATGGATTAAAGGTAGATCAGTAAAAGCATAATGGTTGGATCATATGAAGGTTTTTATACAAATAAGGAACCCTTGTTTTATGGGAAAAATTATGTTTTTTGGATCATAAAGATGAGGACTTATTTTATGTCTCTCAAATTCAACATTTGGTAAATAGTTATGGACAAACACGAAGAGCCACATACATTTGTGACCACTATAATAGAAAATAAGGCAAGTGAAAATAATGATAATGCTTTAAATTCAATTTCATATGGTTTATGTGGATTAGAATTTGTTAAATTTATGCAATAAAAATCTGCACATGAGACTTGGGTAAAGCTTAAAAATATTTATAAAGGTGATGGAAAGGTTCAACAAGCTAAGCTCAAAACTTTTAGAAGATATTTTGAGAGTTTGAAAATGGAAGAGGAAGAAAATATAGTGAGTTATCTATTGTGGGTTGATCAAATAGTTAATCATATTTGAGACCTTAGAGAAAAGCTATAAGAATCAATGATGGTGCAATTTTTTTTGAGATCCCTACCAATGAGATATGATACAAAGGTTTTGGCAATAGAAGAGATGAAGGATCTAGCCAAGCTTAAGATGGATGAGCTACATGTTATTCTCATAGTATATGAGACGTGAACCAAATAAGAGAAACCCTAAAAAAGGGAAGCTAATTCAAGAATCAAGTGACATCTCCAACAATGATGAAGATGACAACAAAGCTCTTTTCATTCGCAAGATAAAAAAGGGCACAAGTAAATATTAAGGAAAATTGCCTTTCAAAAATTTTAATTGTGGAAATATTAGACATTTTTTAGTTATGTTCTTAGATAAGGGTAATGGTGATAATGAATAAGGAAAGTCTACATACAAGAAGAATTTCAAAATAAAATTCAAGAAGAGATTCAAGTAAAAGTGTTTATATTATAAAAATCTTAGCTCAACTGAAGATAGTGGAGTTAGTGATTCAGAAGAAGAAGAAGAGATTCTATTCATGGTCATACATGAAGATACCTTTGTAAGAAAATTTATAGATGATCAAGAAGAAGAATAAGATGAAGCTGAAGTGAATCTAGAAGGATAACTCATTTTTGCCTTAGAAGAGTTAAAAGCTCTTGAGAAGAAGAATTAAATATTGAAGCTTCATATCGATAAAACTGAAAAGGAGATAAAGGAAAGAATTGAAGATCTACAAGAACACTTTGAAGAAGCCAAAAAGAATTAAAAATACCTAACATCACAATTACAAAAGGTAAGTGAATAATGTGAAAGGTATGTTATTGAAATTGCATCTTTAAAAGTAGATATTGAGAAAATAAATAAAGAAATCAATGATAGAGAATTCAATGATTCAAAATTTGAGAATAACACTAATATGTTGAATAAGATATTAGAAAGTCAAAGATCAATATCATATAAGATAGGTATCATATTTGAAAAGGAGAAATGGGAGGCCACTACTTCCATAGACAAGGTTAACATAGAAAAAGGAAAGAGTTATGCTAAAGTTCTTACAAAAGAAGAAATTAAAAAGGAAGTTAAGAATATAGAGGACATCTCAAATAAAGAAGGTTGGAAGGAACAAAGTTATAAAAGGAAATCATGTTAGAGATACACAAATAGGTTCTATTTTTATGGTTACTATTTTTATTGTAATGGATATGGTCGTAAGAAAATAGAATGTTATAAAAGGGCTAACAATTTTAGAAATAAAGAGGAGACTCATGTAGAGTCAAGCAAAAGCCACATCTCTTTTGCTCCTTTATCAGGATTTAATAAATAAGACATAATATGTTACAAGTGCAATAAATTCAAACACAAATCTTGGTAATATAAAATCATTTTCAATTTAGTCAAGAAGGACCAGAGTTTCAAAGCTCCATTCATCAAGAAAAAGTTCAGACAGGTTTATGGCAAAAGTAACAACCTAAAAAGTCTATGTTGGTCTAGACAACATTGCATGCAAGAAATGAAGAAAAGCCATGGTTCATTGATAGTGGATGTTCAAGGCACATGCAAAGAGATAAGAGAAACTTCATAAACCTAAAGAAGATCAATGGTGGAACAATGAAATTTAGAGATAATACTACTGCTAGAATTGCCAAAAAAGGTACACTAAATTTGGATATAGGTATAACTAAAACTAAAAATGTTTTGTATGTAGGTCTTAAGCATAATATTTTGAGTGTAATTCAAATGTGTGATTAGGGACACACACTAAAGTTTTATGAAGAAGGTTATGAGATTAGAAGAAAATATTCATATATGTTGGTTGCAGATGCTTAGAGAACATGCAACAATTTGTATATGTTATAAGATATCAAAGGTCAAAGATGTTATTTGAGTCAGATTGAATAAAGTTAGATATGACATAAGAAAATGAGACATATAAATTTTAATAATATTGTTAACATCAACAAGAATCAAGTAGTCAAAAATGTTCCAAAGATTACAAATCCCTTCAACATGCTTTGTGAACCATGTCAGCATGGGAATCAAGTCAGAAGATAGTCCAAGACAAAAGAATACTTGACCACTTAAATGTTAGAACTTGTTCACACTAATTATTGTGGACCTATGAGAACTCAAAGTACTCAAGGTGAGAAATATTTCATGTTTCTCATTGATGATTTTACATACATGACTTGGGTAATATTTTTGAAAAAAAATTAGAAGCTTTCAAACACTTCAAAGTATTCAAAGCTTTAATTGAGAATGAAACTGACTTGAAGATTAAGTGCTTGAGATCAGATCAAGGAGGAGAATTCATGTTAGATGAATATATTAAGTATATTGAATACCATGGGATAAAGAGACATTATTCAGCATCTAGAACTTTAAAGTAAAATGGATTAGTAGAGAAAAAAATAAAATAGTTTAGGAGATGTCAAGGACAATGCTAAATGAATCTAAGATACTAGATAAATATTAGAAAGGGTAGTTGGTACAATAATACATATTCAGAATAGAGCATTATTGAGATTCAATAGTGATAATACTTCTTATGAGCTATGGAAAGACAAACTAACTATAGTTGATTATTTTAGAGTTTTTGATAGTAGATGATTCATAAAGAGAACCAATGAAAAACTAGGTAAGTTTGAATATAGATTAGATTAAGGTATACTTATTGGTTATTCTTTTAAAAGTAAAGATTATAAATGTTATAAAAAAGAACCAAGAAAATATTTGAAAGTGCAAGTGTTAGGATAGAATAAGATGGAGCACAAAGAGATAGTGATCCAGTAGACAATCCTAAAATCATTGAAGAAGAATATATTGAAGAATCAAATGAATATGAGAAGGAACAAAAGGACACCAAGACCCCATCCAAATATGTTCAAAGAAATCATAGTAAGAGTGACATCATTTGGGAACACAAATGAAGGAGTTCATACTATAAATATGATGGTAAGTGAATTTGAGTAAGTAAATTTTTATTAGTTATCCAAAAGTTAGCCTAATTTTTTATAGAAGCTAGACATGATGAGCATTGGGTTAAGGCAATGGATGAATAATTAAATCAGATAGAAAAAAATGATACTTGGGAATTATTGCCTAGTCTAAAGAATCAAAATGTGATAGGAACAAAGTGGGTATATAAAAATAAGTAGAATGAAGATGGTGGAATTATATAAAAATATGCCAAATGAAGATGATGA
Source organism: Torreya grandis (assembly GCA_037957365.1). NCBI lineage: Eukaryota > Viridiplantae > Streptophyta > Pinopsida > Cupressales > Taxaceae > Torreya > Torreya grandis. The sequence goes on from JARHVA010000444.1 coordinate 2,534,685, forward strand.
AGATTGAGGGTATATATTTTAAAGAAATGTTCTCACCAATAGCAATGCTAGAGGCTATTATAATGTTTCTTGCATATGCAGTGTTTAAAAATTTCAAAGTATTTTTGATGGATGTCAAATCTGCCTTCCTATACAATAATCTAGAAGAAGAGTTCTACATTAAGTAACCCGAGGGATTTATTCTCTCAAATGATAGTAACCATGTATGTAGATTGAAGAAAGCACTGTATGGATTGAAACAAGCTCCCAGAGCTTGGTATGTAAGACTTGATAAGTACCTATAGGATCAAGGTTTCAAGAGAGGATTTGCTGACAGTAATTTCTACATTAAAATAGAATGTAAGCATCAGTTGACTATTATGGTATATGTTGATGACATTATTTTTGGAGGAAACATTGAAAATATGATAAAATAATTTTCTAATAATATGCAACAAGAATTTTAGATGTCTATGATTGGAGAATTGTCATTTTTCTTAGGGTTGAAAATATTTTAGTCAGATAAAGGAATTTTCATATCTCAAAGTAAATATTCCAAGGAAATGTTGAAGAAATTTGGTTTTGAGGATTGTGCACCTATTGGCACACCAATGAGTACAGGGAATAAGGTGATCAAGGATGAAGATTGACCTATTATGAATCAATCTTTATATAGATATATGATTAGTAGTATTTTATATTTGATAGCATCAAGGCTAGAAATCATGTATGTAGTAGGTATGGTTTCAAGATATCAATCAGCTCCAAATGATATTCATTTTCAGTTGATGAAAAGAATATTGAGATATGTCAAGGGGACATTAGATTATGGATTATGGTATCCCATAGGCAGAGATTCCACTTTGGTTGCTTATACAGATTCAAATTTGGTAGGTTTTTGGATGATAGAAAGAGTACAATTAGAGGTGTTTTCTTTCTTTTAGATATCTTAGCATCATGGCTAAGCAAGAAGTAGAACTCAGTATCATTTTCTACATTTGAAGTAAAATATATTGCATTAGTATTGTGTTTTACTTAAGTGCTTTGGATGAAGCAAACTTTGAAAGAAATCAAGTTAAAATATGATGAACCTATTTCTATTTTTTGTGATAACACAAGTACTATTAATATTTCAAAGAATCCAGTGATGTATTCAAGAACAAAACATATTCCCATTAGATATCACTTCTTGAGAGAATAAGTTGTAGATCAGTAGGTTAAGATGGAATATATTAGTACTATAGAATAGATTGTAGATATTTTCACAAAGGCACTACCAAAAGACACATTTGAGTATCTATGGTAGAAGTTAGGAGTAATTTATTTTACTTCTTGCCATTGAGGATCAACATTAGTTGAGGGGGAGCTAAGTGTTAACTCTAGGATAGGCCCTTTGCCATTGATGTCAAATGGGGAGAATAGGTATAGATGCAGGTGTATAAATAGGTACAAGGAATAGGTACATGTTGTTATAGTAGGGAAGAGTTATTGTATGTTTCTTAGATGGTAGTACGTGTAGGCTGACATGTGCAGTGCATGTTTTAGGATGTGGTAGTTTTAGTTTAAGGTTTCTATCAATGACAAAGGGGGAGAGTGTTGGAAATATTGTCATTGATGTCAAAGGTCTAGAATTTTTGGTGTTAAAGGCCCCATAGAATTTAATAGTATTTTTAATGTTCATATCTTGGCTAATGCATTTTAATATTTATTTAATATTACCAAATATATTTTTGGTTGCATAAAGTTAAAATAGGGCCCATGGAGAAGTCAAAGAGTCATGGGGTAAAGATAAAAGAGGAATGGGACACATTTTCCCATGAAGAGTCATCTTGAGGAATTCCAAGTGTCACCAAGTGAAGACAAAAGAAGGTATGGTGCATTTTTCCATAAAGATTCATCTTAAGGAATTTGAAAAGTCACCAAGATAAAGATAAAAGGGTAAAGGATTAATTTTCTCATGAAGGGTCATCATGTGACTTTTCAAATGAAAGGATACAAAGGGTCATGAAAGTTTGGTGCCATTTTCTATGAGGATTGAAGGGACACAAAGGGTGAAACCAAAGGTCATTTGAAAAGCTATAAATAAAGGATTGGGGAGCCATTTATAATATGCAAGAGTGTGCATGGTTTGTATTTCACTAAGAAGAGCAAGTGGAGAGAGGAAAAAAGAGAATATAAAAGAAATAGATATTGTAAAGTTCTATCATTTGTTGAGAAAGTAACATTGAGATATAGTTGTGTTATCTACATAGAGGGGTTGGTGCTCCTGTGGGTTGGTGCTCTTAAATAATTACTATGTTAGTGCTCAACAAAGAGGTTATTGCTCCTATAATTTGGTGCTTATGAAAATTGTAATTTGAGTTGGTACTTATTTTCATACTTGAAATAGTTCTCCATGGTTTTTCCCACTTTGGGTTTCCACGTAAAAATATGGTGTCTCTCTTTCTTTTGTGGTGCATGTTATTGCTTCAATTTTATTGCATATCTTGAATGAATGTTTAATCAAATTAAGGAATTTAATTAAGTAAAATATTTAATAAGATATATGATATACTGATTCACATCCCCTCTCAGTATATCTCATGATTAACAAGATGGATACTGACTTGAATATTTCTTCTTTCACCATCATGTTTCTCATTTTGCCTTTTAGTTGGTCATCATAATTGAATATAATTTCCATCATGACGAGTACCCTATGTAACTTATTTCCCTTCATTTGAATGATATGATCTTCATATTGATCTTGGAGTTAGGGTTGATTATTATCATAAAACTCTACTTTACATTTTAATAAGTTACTGATTTTTTCATTGCTCTTTAACACCTACCAATTTCTTGTATTATCTAGGACTATTGGTCTAAATATGAGTCTTAAGATCTATTTAGAATCATTTTTTATACTATGTGGGAGATCATACTATGTACCCACTATTTTAAATCTATTGGAATCATCATTTTTAGCCCTTGGTCTGGAATAGATATCAAAAGCATTGAACCCTTCGATCATGTCCCATGCTATATGTTTATAAGCTCTCAAAATATTATTTTTAGACATATTCTATGCTCTAACCTAGTTTACCACCATTTTATTATCTATAAAAGGTTACAACACATTGATTCCTTTCTTATGTGCCAATTAGAGACCCTAGATCAGTGCCTCATACTTGAAAACATTGTTTGTATAGCTAAACTAGAATCTAAATGTATGGAAATACTTTTCCTTTTTAGGGGAGACCATTGCTACATTAGTTCTTATTCCATTTTTTCTTTGGGAACTATCAAAGTATAACTTCCATATATTTTTGAGGTCTTCTTTCACCTTGAAATGTTTAGTTAACAAGGTATCCTCTTTGAGAATAAAGTATGTGCCTAACCATGTTTCCTCTCCATTATCATATGGATCACACTTATAATACTTATGTACCCATTCATCAAGGATCTTTCCAAGTGGTGTGGTAGTCTTGTGAAGAATTAGATTCTCCTCTTGATCAAAAAAGGTGATGTTTAAATCAATTAGGCTAGGAGTGTATTACTCTATGTGATTATTTAAAATAGGCTCACCCTTGATGGTCACCTTGGTCCCATATCTGGTTTTAAGTAGCATATGTAACTAATCTAAAGATAGATATCTTCCCACTTTCATAGTAAAATATCATGAGAAGAATATAGAAAAGTAATAGGGTAAGTGTATACCCATAAATTGATCAAGTAATCAAAAATATCATGTCTTTTCATAGTCCTTTCATAAGAGACTCTGACAAGAGAATATGATTTTTATTCGTATCTATCCATGTCTTTTTGTCTGATTTGCCTTGGTATTTTTCATACCGTAAACACCTTTTTACCCATTTTTAGTGATTCATAACCTTATAAACGTAACCCTTACTAAACCAAGTTAATTTTTCCATGTTTATTCCACCCCCTAAGTCCTAGACCCTCCAGATAATAGTGCCTAAATAGTACTACAACACTAAACCCTAGGGTGTCTAGTTTTCAGTGTTGTTGTTGAAGTACAAATTTGGTTCCAATGGTCAATTTTTCCTACTTCATAAGTCTTAACCCTTTTATTAGCCTCATATTTAAGTCTTATAATGTCAACCAAATGTGAATAAAATATACCAAATTCAAAACAAAGAGTCTCTTATATAATGGACTTCACAAGGCATTTTATATCTAACACTTACTACTTTATCACATTAGACATAAGAAAAATCAATCAATAGTATAAATCAACTTCTCTACATCACACATAGAATTTCATGCTTGATCAATTAAGGGCCTAGGAAAAATTCATTCTTACATATATCATGTGCATTCATTATGTACATTCCCTAAAGGAGAACTACATTTGATCTGAGACCCTAGTTTGAGGGTTAATGTAGATAGTGGTCAGAATAGTAGGGGCTATTAATCATGCAATCATTCTTCCCTTAACCCAAAATTTCCACCTTTTAATTTCAATATATTCCTTTTTTTCATGTGTGTAGATGGATATAGGTACTAAAGACTAAAACAAACCTATAGTGAGCTTTGCACACTATCAGGCCTCGATATTTCTCAAACAAGGTCACACAAACTTAGTGAACAAAACCCAAAAAACTTAGATCTTCAGGATAATAGTGTTAGGGTAGGACTATAGTACTGGACACTAGGGTGTCCTATTTATAGCACTCCTATCCCTTCATAGAATAAAAGACAAAATTATGTTTCAGATAGTGCCCCAGTCCTGTGTACAAGTTTTAAATTATGAATCATCTAAATCATCTTATTTTTCCATATAAGTATTTTTCTCCTTTCATGAAAATTCATTTGATCAAATTGATGTAAAAATATATTTTATTACATTCAAATATAATTTTACCCATACTCTAGACCTCTTTATTGTTTAGGAACTAGACCCTTACTCCTCAAAAATAATAAAACATTTATTGAACCTTACTTTGATAAAAATAAAAATCCTAGGTACCCTTAGGGGTTTTCCTTAATATTTTTTATAAAAATTACTTTACAAATTTTTGATTTTTGTATTAATTTTTATGTAAATTTTCCATTCAAAACTTGATTTAGCCTTCCATGAATTGTAAAATAAGTAGGGATTATTTGATGCTGAGTGGTCTATTTATCAGATAACCTTAATGAAGTTGTGATTTTTGTCACATTTTTAATACATTATTTGGATTCTTTTTTGAGTAGGATCAATATTCCTTGGGGTCACCAAGAAATTTAGAGTAAAATACTCTAAATTTTATTATTTAGTTTCAGTTATATGCTCCAAGTTTTATCCCTATGCATTTTAGTTTTGAGGTAGTGACGTTTTGACACAAAGCACGGGCGTGAGTTTCATTTTTGCCTAAATTTTGTCTAAGTATCAAAGTTTCATGGAAAATTCCAAGTTTCATCATTTGAGACACATTATACTTTATTTTTAAAAGCATCAAAATGTGCCATGTGTCTCATACTAATTCAGCAGAGTGCGACAAGTGTCCGCATCCACATTTCATGTTTCTTATGCATTTCAAAAGCTTATTTCAATAAGCTTCTCTTAGGGTCAAGTTGAAGGTTCCAAGTGGAAAATGTAGAATATTTCAATATGTTTTTCTAAATAAAGTGAAATTTGCCATGTGCCCCTAACTAAAAGGAGTGAAAGTTGCCAAGTGTCGACATCTACATTTTTTCATTTTGTTTTGTTGGTGGAGTAAAGACTGTAGTGGGCCCTAGGTTTTGTTTCTAAAGTAAGTGAAAGCCACCAAGTGTCATCATCTATGTGAATCTAAAATGAGTCTTGAATGTTTCTATAGTATATCTAAAGCTCAGTAGAGACCACCATGTGTCACCTTTCATAGGATTTTCAAAAAGTGTCTAAAAGCTTCTAAAGAAAGCAGAGACCGCCATGTGTCCCTTGTTAAATATACATATAAAGTGCCACCTATCCCCATTCCCTTTTTGAATTTGCTCAGGCAAGAAGTGTTTTGGGTCCCATTTTCTATAATTTGTTAAATTTTTGAAGCCGCAGACTATGACAGATGTCAAAGATGGAGTACTACTGAGCAAAGACACAGTAAAGGGTATAAGTTATGCAAAAAGTGTCGTGTGTCTTCTGTAAGTACCACAAAAGCTGATAAGTGTAATTTTCTAATGCCACTTGAATAGGTTTAGGGTTTAGCCCTATCTCAAACCCCAAGTTCCCCTCCCTTACAACTTTTAGAAATTAATTTTGAAAATTTTGAAAATTGTATAGTGTGCCAAAAATATTTTCAAAATTTCTAAATTAGTAGTTATTTTGTGAAAAAAAATCAATTTCAATTTTTTTATTTTTGTATTAATTTTTGTGCAATTATCTTGTTCAGATTAATTTTAGAATTCAAATTATAGCCATAATTTCAAAAATTCTAAAATCCTAGCCCAAAACCCTAGATTCCTAAACTAGGTCCTCCACCTTCAAACTAGTCATCCTTATAATTTTTAGAAATTTTTACAAATTCTTTAGATAGTCACAAGTATTTTCAAATTTGACATGTTAATAGTTATTATTGAATTTAATTGCTTAATAGTACTTCATATTATTTTTGGTGAAAGAAATAAAATGGCCTCTAAGGAAATTCTTCCCTCTCATCTTATAGACAAATTTATTAATTTTTCACATAATTATGATAATGAGTGGAAAAATTTACAAAATTTCACATTAGCTAAAAATGTGGCAAATGATTTTATTTATAATGAAGATAGTTATTATTTTTACAATGAGGAATATTATCATGCATATGAAACTGATAGTAAAGAAAACGTAGATGAATCTTCTCCTCTCAAACCTATCTCTTTCATGCCTTCTTCTAAATAGAATACTTTTGATAAATGGGAAAAATACTTCTCACCTCATTCTCCTATGCACACTACACATAATGTACAAGTTAGTCATGCACTTCCAAGAACCTCTAATAGGTGATAATTTACTTCCATGTGAACCTAATCTCTCTCTCTCTCTCTCTCTCTCTCTCTCTCTCTCTCTCTCTCTCTCTCTATGTTCAAAATACAACAATATAAATGCAATAGAATTGAATTACCACAACATAGTTTAAATGATGCATCTCATGCTCTCAACTCTACTTAATCCAAAGAATGTTCAAATTATAACTCTCTTACTCTTACTTCTCATACTGCAACTAAAGAAAATGCATACATGCCATCCATGGATAACATAGATACACATTATCTTTTAAATTCCAATGATAACTTATTACATATTAGAATGGAATTAAATTCTTATCTTACACCTCTCCTTAGCACTGATGGAAGTGATCATGAGTATGATAGTGAACATTCAAATGAATATGAGAATGAAAGTGAATACAAAAATGATACTTCAAATTCTACTATTTCAAATGAACAAAATTTAGATTGTGATAATGCATGGAATAATGATGATTATTATGCATATAGTGAAGAATAAAATGCATCTCATTTTTCTACCTCTTCTTTCACTCCTCTCAAATCTAATGCATCTCAAAATATTTCTCCTACTTTTATTCATAATTCTATTCAGATAATGCACATGATAATAATAATATCACATCCTCTACTAAATTAGCATGTGATTCACTAAACCACAAAGATACTAATGAATCTCCCAATCCACCCCCTACTATAGTAGAACCTAGATCTCACTCTTCATCTAAAGAGAATGGTAGCTCAAATTTATCTAGTAAGGTCCAAGTTACCATTACTCACAAGGTAAAAGTGAGCACACCCCTTCTTTATGATACAATTGAAAAATGTAGCATTTCCATGGTTAAAATTAATAATCAAATTCAATTATTAAATGAACCACTTCAAGATACTAATGTACCATCCCAATAGATCATCTGTTTGATGCATGTAATTGGTGAATTAAAACAACAAGTACATCTCCTTACCTTGTAAAACAAAGATTACAAGTCTTGGATGGATGCCAATGATCTACATGGTAACCCTATTTTGAAGACATTCATAAAAGCTTCATTTCCTAAGCATTTATAGATACCATCATTACATCACTTTTATGGAACTAGAGATCTGTTTAAATGCCTTTAGGTCTTTCAAAAGGCTTTGCCATCTTATGTGAGACCATTGATTCTACTCAAGTTATCTCAGTATAAATTAGTGGGGGAAGGACAAAATTGGCTTTTTCATCTGCTCTCTATTGGTTCATTACACACATATGATGACTTAGAGGAGGAATTTTTCAAATATTACATGATAAACATGGGTCCTCATGTTACATATGAGAAACTTGCCACACTACATTAGAATTCTTTAGAGGTAGATAGTGAGTATATATTAAGATTCAAGGCTCACATGTTAAGATTGATATATAAAATATTATATTTAGATATTTAACATATCTTTATTAATGGGCTTCACCAACCTCTACTTAAACATCTACTATATTAGATAGAGTCTTTTCTCAGACACTTGTGTTATAAACTTTTATCTTTGGAAAATAAATTGGGATTGATTGAGGTAGATTCAGTTGATCAAATCACTCTAGATTTCATAGTAGCATCTTCAAATATAGCTCCTATCACTCAGCATCAACCATATCCTAAACAAGATAGGAAACCACAACCATAAAAGAAACCAATCAAGAAAAAAGAGTGAGTTTCTAAAGCACAACCTATAATCTACACTATAAATAATAACAACAAGTCACCACTAAAGTTTAATTCAGAGTGGGATACCCCATCTGCCATATTATCAACACTAATTGATGGGAGGTTAATCACATTACCTTCTACTCAATGATGAGATCCACATCTCTTACATAGACAACCACATCAGCATTTTTGTAACTATAATCATATCCATGGACACAAAGATAATGACTATTTTTTACTCAAATATTGCATTACTAGATGTGTTGATAATGGTATCATATCAATCACATAGGGGGCACATATGTCTCCTCCATTGTGGAACTCTAGACCTCATTCCTTCATGACTGAGTCATCCTAGTACATTCCTTTATAGAAATCATCAATCACTCATCATGAGCATAATCCAAGTTTTAGGATAAAATCTCATAGGAGATCTCTTATTACATCACCTAAAAAGGTTTGGAAACTAGAAAAAAATAACAACCTACATATAGTAACATAATCTAAGGAATACATAGTGTAGTTCCATATATATATATATATATGCATATATATATATATATGCATATATATATATATATATGCATATATATATATATGCATATATATATATATATATATATATATATATATATATATATATATATATATATATATATATATACGTGAAATAACAACCTATAGCCTCTGTTATGATGCATATGAATAACCAATAGATCAAGATGGAACTATAACATGTGATGGGGGTTCATCTAATATTAATTATAATAGGTCTCTATGTGAGATAGGGCCCTAAAAACTTAGTTTTAATGAATATCCCTTATGAGTAGGACTTTGTTGTAGTGCCTATGACTCTGCTATACATATATATAATATCCCTTATGATTACGACTCTATTGTAGTGCCTATAACTCTACTCCATATGTATATATATATATATATATATGCATATATATATAATATATGCATATATATATATATATATATACATATGGAGTAGAGTTATAGGCACTACAATAGAGTCGTAATCATAAGGGATATTATATATATGTATAGCAGAGTCATAGGCACTACAACAAAGTCCTACTCATAAGGGATATTCATTAAAACTAAGTTTTTAGGGCCCTATCTCACATAGAGACCTATTATAATTAATATTAGATGAACCCCCATCACATGTTATAGTTCCATCTTGATCTATTGGTTATTCATATGCATCATAACAGAGGCTATAGGTTGTTATTTCACGTAGCAATCCACTATGATTGTGAATGGATGAGCCTCTTCCATAGCACATAGTTTTAATTACACATGTAGTAAGATTGCATTTTTTAGAGTCTCCACATACAACTAAAGTTAGAGAATAGTAAGCATTATCAAATACAACATATGTTTCTACATAACATGAGAAGTATGGGCATTTGTTCAGTTGTCCATCAAGGTTTAGATAATGATACAATACACATATACCTCTACTTAACAGGGCAATGATGGAGCTAACAACTAACATTCCTAATTTCACCCCCATATTAATAAATAACACTCCTAATTACTAATAGCTATCCATAACCCAAAACCTACCTATCAAAGTCAAGATCTTACCAAATCAGCTAGTCCAAACCCTTTACCAATCTCAAATTAACTCAACTTATCTAAACAAGTTACCAATCTAAAAATTCAGATTTTACTTATATCCTACTTGCAAACCAATTCACTTTACCAAATCAATTTTACCATTACAAAAACCAAAAAAATTGTCACTTACATATGACTACAAATCAAACATCAACATCAAATCAACTATTTCAAATCAAAACATTTTAATATCAGTATATTCTAGAATCCATAACATGAATACAAGTAGATCCAAACATAAACCAATATATATATATATATATATATATATATATATATATATATATATAACCAAGTTTTTAGATACATATACACTATATCAAATATAATCAATCATGATTGGTCATCATTCACTCACTTTCAATCTCACTCTCTCCTCCATTACTAGTCTCATAATCCAATATCATACTCGATGTCCGCACACCTCCTTGATCTCCTGAGTGCCTCTTACACTAACTATCTCACTCTAAAAACTAACCATGATCCTCATGTAAGTCTAAATATAACCAATAAATATCCATGTAATCATCCCCAATCTTTGTAATCACCATGCCACAATCAAGTGAAGGCAACTTATGCCTATCTAACTCAGCTCTTAGCCAATCTCTCTCTTACTACCCTAATATATGCAGTTGTAGTTATAGTATCCCTATCAAATAAATGAGCATAAATGATAATTGGAACCATTTCTTTTTATATAAAAACCTTCTCCACCACATCATCAAGAACATATCACATGAACTCTTGGAGGGTGGACTCAATGATGGTCTCCCAAAACACACCATTTCCCCTCCCTACCCTAGTAGGTGCCTCATCCTACACACCTCCCATTCTACCTGCATGAATAAAAAGTACAACACTACATTAGATATATACTTTCAAATCAAACTAAAGCACAAACATAGGAATAATTCAAATAAAATCATTACTTACCTCCCATCATCTGGATTGGCTCAATATCCTCATATACAAGAGCATCTGCTCCATCAATAATATATAATGGAGCCCACTAATGCCTATCCCACTATGTAGTATATGCCTCAGTACATCCCACATCATCTACATTAGGAATATCTATAACCACATCTCATACATCCAAAGGTAGTTGTACAAACTTAGTCTTAGTGGGTCTCGCATGAGCTCTTACTCTCACTAGTGCCCATGCACTCCTCAATCATACCCATGTTGTAAGAGAAACATCATGTCAAACTCCAAACTACCTAATCATCCAATTATATTAAAATCACTCATACACTCTAACCCAATGGTCATGTTACCGATAAATAACCCTCATATATCTGAACTACGCTTCATCCTCCTACCACCTAGGGTATCCTCTATAAGGCCTCCATATGATATCATGGGCCTCTAGTCTATATAAAACTCATCTATAGTGATCTATCATATGAGATAAGATAGATAAATCACTCATCCACCACTCATCAAATAGATATGGATGTTCCCAACTCTCCCTCAGTAACCTAATTGATCACACAATTATTATGTGCTCATAAGCCCAAAAATGTAATAAAGTAGCCACACCCACACCACCACTAAATTTTAGTTGTGTAAATCTATATAAATAATTGTATAAATGGGTAAGAATAGTCTTATCCCATGAGAACATAGTATTATATATCTCAACACTATGAACCACCCTATACATCCTATAGGAAATAAAAACTTTGCTACCATCCACTATAATAAATGAAGCCAACAACACATCTAACCACTTCTATTGGCATAGAATGCTTGACTACATAATCACTGATATTAATATATCATTATCACTACCTCTATAATGTACACTTAAAGGTACACCATCAAAATACAAGGATGCATGATTAATGGCATAATCACCCATATCATCTTGTAATGTCATGCACTGCTCACTAACTAACAAATGAAGAATCTGATACACATCCTCTAGGGTCACAGTGATCTCCCCTATATAAAAATAGAATGCACAAATGTCTGTATTCCACCTCTCACATAAGGTGGTGATTAAATAACTTTCCCACTACACAGTACCTAGGTTACAGACATGACCAAATCCTACTCTATCTATCATAGCTCTTTCATCAGCCAACAAGGGAAACATCCTCAACTTCTTCATCACTTGGCATCTATGGAACTCTCTCATCTATACCTCACCCTAAAAACATCAAAAAATGACATATACATCAGTCAATCATGCTAGGAAAAATAGCTAAACTATATAATAAAAGGAAATAACTTAAAAAATGAAAAAACTATCCCTAGTGGACAACACTGTAAAAGGACACTAACACTATATAATAATTCTAAAACTTGGACAACAACACTGTATCCTGGATAGGAGCACTATCTCTAGGATAGGGGTGCTAGAATTAGCCAAAAGTTTGATAAGCTACTTAAAATAACCTAAAAATGTCGAAATCAAGATTTTAAAAAATCAAAAACTAGGTACTTTCATTACTTACTAGGGTAATATCTTCATCAACCTGAATCTAGGCTACCATCTGCTCAAAATAGGTCACAGAAGGTGATCATATCATAGGCATTTTATCACTCTAGAGCTCCAATATCTCAAACTAGTCAATGCACAAATGAACCCAAAGTCAGTAAAAAATCCTATATCAACCAAATTTTTTATTCAAAAGCAAAAACCCAATTTTCCCATATCTAGAACCTTGTAGCTCCATTTTACAAACCATCTTGTTTAATGTAATCATGACAATGATACCTTTAAAATAATGCATGCCTTTCTATCTCACTACATCATCTACATACTATGGCATACACACATCCCTATACCTCTTTGGTACCCTAACATATAAATTGGTACTTACCAATCAAAAAATCATTCAAACAACCCAACCAAATAAATCAACTTTTCAATCCATTTATTCTACTACTACCTTATTTGCCTACCATGACATGAACATTTCTAATCTCTACTATACCCACACACAATATTTGGTCCTAACCAATAAAGAACACATTTCAATCCTAGTAATTCAACTCTCACCAATCAAACAAAAGACTTTTGATATATTCACTACATGCCAACCTAGTTCCTATTTATACACCACTAGCCAACACTTTTGGCTCAAACTCCTTTATCATAGATCTCATCCCTTTCCCCAAAAGGGGGAAATCATTCCTACTATATCTATAAATTATCTAGTATACCTATTCACTCTTATAGGTAAATATACCTTGGTTCTCCCAACTCTAGTAGTCAGATTATCAAATTTAGCTCAGATCGATCAAAACATATGGTGATTCAGACTATATGGGTCACTCAACATGGTTTTTACACCTCCAAAATCTAGATTATCATCATTACTCAGTATAAATTGGTTAAGATTATATAGTGGTTCATACTATATGGGTCACTTAGCATTACTTAGCTTAGATTGGTTAAGATTATATAGTGATTCAATTTATGTGGGGCACTCAACATCACTCAATCATCTAAAAGGATATACCATCAGTTTATAGATACATAGAATATTCAGATATAGTGGTTTAGATTTTATAGACTCATAGGGACTTTGATATAGACTTAGACTCAAATACTAGATTTTGGGGCATGTACATTATTACACGTCGCATACACATAGCTTCATATAACATGACATAGTTGTATGACCAATTACAAGATTATAAGTATAGTGTAGAGCCCATGATTTTAGTCTCTAGTTTTTTATATGGGACATGGCATGATAGATCATGACACATGTGGTTATATAGATTTATAGATTATCTAGATGCATCACTCACATACTAGATTTGGGGGCATGCTATAGATGATCATGTTCTTTAACATCCAAGATTATATAGATTATAATTTTAAGATATACCATTTACTTCTCACATATTTACCAAAATTTTCAAATTACACCTAGGCATACTTAGGTTTTCATAATGTTGGACCATATGATTGTCTATAGTGGTTGGTCCATAACATTACTTAGACCTAGGAGTTTATGTAAGATAGAGGGTAGACATTGATTTTAAACCTCCAAGAACTTCTCATTTTTAGTTTAGATTATTTAAAGTGGGGGAATGACAAAGCTTAATCTCCATAGCATACAAATTCTATACACACATTCTAGATTACAAGAGTTTATGTGGGACAAAGGGAAAACATTGGCTTTGGGCCTCCTAACATTTCTCATTTAGATTCAATACAAGGGGAAGCCATTTCAATGATTCTTTCTTTCTCCAAACATTATTTAGATTCAATACAAGAGGTATCTATTTTAATATTTCATTATTTCTCTATGCACTATTCATTTCACTATCCACTTCCCTGGCCAATAAGTTGGAACCTTTTTTAGCACACTTATCTCCACATAGGTAAGTTTAGGTACCATCTTCCTTTTTTATTTTACTCTAGTATTTCATTTTAGTGCATCACTAGATTAAAATGGGGCAAACTTATACATCCTAAATTGGTCAAGAAACCACACATATCATGTCTTTTCATAGTCCTTTCATAGGAGACTCTAACTAGATAATATGAGTCTTATTCACATCTAGCCATGTCTTTTTATCTGATTTGCCTTGGTCTTGTTTCATACCCTAGACACCTTTTTTACCATTCATAGTCATTCATAGCCTTTCAAAATATAACCCTTACTCACCCGTGTTAATATTTCCTTTTTTATATCATACCCCTAGGTATTGGAACCTATGGACAACAATGCCTAAATAAGACTACAACATTGAAACCCAAGGTGTCTAGTTTTCAAAGCTATTGTCCAAATGTAAATTTGGTTCCAACAGTTAGTTTATCATGCTTCATAAGTCTTAACCTTTTTCTTAGCTTCATCCTTAAGTATTCTAATGTTGGCCAAATTTGAATAAAATCTCCCAAATTAAAAATATAGAGTCTCTTATATAAAGGACTTGACAAGGCATTTTATATCTAGCACTTACTAATTTGGCACATTAGACATAATAAAACTTAGTCAATAATATAAGTCATCTTCTTTGAATCACACATATACTTTCATACTTGATCAAGGAAGGGCCTAGGAAAAATTCATTCTTGCATTTACCATGTGCATTGATTATGCATGTTCCCTAAGGGATAACTAAATTTGATCTAAGACCTTAGTTTGAGGGTTAATGTAGGTAGTGGTTAGAATAACAGGGGTTCTTGATCATGCAATTATTTTTCCCCTAATCCATTTTTCCCCCTTTTTATTTTGATATATTCATTTTTTTATGTGTTTATATGGATATAGGTATTGAATAATAAACAAACCTACAATGATATTTGCACACTATTAAGCCTCGATATTTCATAAATAGGGTCACATAGACTTGGCAAACAAAACCTAATAAGCTTAGATCTTTAGGATAATAACACTAGGGTAAGACTACAAAACCATACACTAGGGTGTCCTATTTTTGGTGCTCCTATCCTTTCATATAATGAAATATAGATTGATGTTCTAGACGGTACCCCAATCCCATGTACAAGTTTTTAGACTATGAATCATCCAAATCATCTTGTTTTTCTAGATAAGTAATTTTCTCCTTTCATGAAAACTAATTTTATCAAATTGATGTAAACCTATATTTAACTACATTTGATTGTAATTTTCCCCATACTCTAGACCTCTTTATTATTTAAGAACTAGACCCTAGCTCCCCAAAAATAATAAAACAATAAGTCAATGATTGTGATTTCCTATGTAATGGAAAGTCTTAAACATGCATGTAGAGTGAGAATCAAGTCCTTGATGATTCCTACAATTTTGAATTTTATCCCATCCAATTAGATGATACATTTTGAGATGGGAGCATATAATATGCATATCATATCTTTGATTTTCTTTGGCACCATTAAACTACTCGTACCTAAATTTATCATATAATTATATATGAGATGCTCACTGGTAATCATAAAAATGAAATTTTTTGGGGTCTTGCTACTTCTGTGCACTTCTTCCTTATCATAGACTTGTGTGTGTAGTAGATTTAGTCTGTAATGGATCATAAGGTTAGAAATCCTTTAGGGCATCCCATATTAAATTTCTTTGAGAAGGAATGGCAAGAGCATCCTGCATGGAAATGTTCATCCCATTCTTATTCATCTCCTCTACTATGTTAAAGGGGATTTGAGTCCCTTTAACCTATGTATTTTGAATTGTAGTATTTCTTTGTGCCTACACACTAATTTATGGTTATATTTCCTTATACACAACATGTTCTCTACACATCAAAGTTTTTGTAAATACATTAACTTGGGCTTCTACATGCTAAAATTGGGACAAGAAAATTTAATATATTGAATAATAAGTCTCTTCCATCATTGCTCTCTTCCTAAATATTTTGTTAGAATTAACTAGGTTACATATTACACTTGGCACTTAATTCTGATTTACATAGTTGAAGTCACCCTCCTACCAATTTAAGAGTTTAGATCCATCCTAATCTTGTATTTGTGCCTATGGTTCATCCCTTGGTTGATATGAAATAGATGGAGGCTCTTGAAAAGGTGGTGCATTATGTATCATATGTGCCTCATTTATTGCTCTATTCATGCACATGACTTGATCATATGGATACTCACTTATATATAACCATTGATAGTCTTAAATCATGTTATTTTGCATAGGTAAAAGATCTTGAGATGTACTTACAATGTTAGGATTTGATGCATAGGGTAGTCTATTGTATGTGAGTTGGTTCTAATTTGGTTCAACATGTTGGTAGGGAGGCCTATTCGATTGATATTAGTAGTTAAAGGGTTGAAAAGGCCTATATTGATGTGACTGATACCTTTTTATCACCACTAGATAATTTCTAAATCTTTTCAGTAAGGACTTGACCTCGTGTATCTCATTTAAGGGCATATAAGTTGATGGAATTAGTGCACTAGCAATAATAGGAATAGGGGAAAAATTTATAATGAGAGGTAAGATAGATGAGTTTATACATGGGGGATCAAGATATAATGGCATAAGGGGTATGGTCATAATTTTACCAACTTAAATAAAGTAGTTTTTTACATGCATAATGACTTCATAGGCATCTAGTAATGTTGTGCCACCAATTGATTGGATCATTATAGCCACATCAGAGCTCAATGTTTTAAAGAATTAAAAGAATGTAGTGTTATGATTAGGCCTTACCAAGGGTGGAAATCAATCCCAATTCATCTATAATATAAAATTTAATTCAATCATGTACTCATGTGGAGCCCTTTTGATGGTCATGAGTTGTTCCATTATTGATAGGTGGTCACTCTTTTCTTCAAACTACCTACATAGTTTCATGCCTAACTCATCCTAATTATAAATAGAACTAAGCTATAAGATATAATACCATTGAATCACTCTCCCTTTCAAATAAGAGGTAATGATTCAAACTATGATGTTGTCTTTAATCACATTATGAATGGTGTAAATATTTTATGTCATATATGCTCTCTATAGGTGCAGTTGAATTTTCTCTAGTAGGAGGATATTTAGAGAATCTAAGGGAATATCATCATATTAGAGAATAATCAATGGGTTTCCATCATTAAAAGGAATAAAAGGTTGATTTCTCTATTCATCTCTAAAGGAAATGGGGAATAATCTTCCTCTATGTTTAGGGAAACATCTAAATAGAGGTGTAGATTGAGATCTAAGAGAAGGTAGTCATATGTCACTTACCCTCTTAATAAGATACAAAGATATTATAGTTACCCTTCTTTTAGATGATATAAGTATCTCGATAAAATAAAATTAGTTCCCTTTGAAGATGATCTCATATGTCTTGGCATATAAATATAAGGCTATTCTTATGAACCAAGAATGGTTGGAGTCAAAAAGTGCTCTATCGAGTGGATTCAAAACTTAAATCCTTGAGAGCAGCACCAATCTCTTACCCACTTTTAAAATTTATCCCATTGGGTGTGCTAGAAACTATTATCACTCAACACATGCACTTGTGTGTGAAGGATTCTTATGCAAACCGATTCATGGCTCTTTCATGCCTAGCAACTTATAATCACATGCTAGATAGATATTCATTAACTCATTATATCAATGGGATCATACCCTAAGGTCTGGTACTCTTGTGATCCTTATGATGAACCTTCAAATGAGGTCATCTTCTTTCTATTTTATATGCACCTAGTTTAAGACCAACATATAGACCTACACAGAGTAGAATGAAATATAAAACTTTTTCCAAACCTAGAATTGACAAGGAGAAAAGGGAGGTAAAAAGTAAAATATTATTAGAAATTGAAAGGAGTTACACCAAGAATAGAATAATCATCTTGCCTACTTGATGACATAATAAAGATAAAAAGACTAAATACATAAAATTCAAACTAGATGCTATGTATATGTGTTTTAAATAGAGGTAAAGTAACATAACACATCACTAAGAGGGATGATAAATGGTCCATGGATAACTCCTACATAGACCTGTGCATACACAAAATATGACTTTCAAGAACTTCTACTTTTGCCTAGAGGTGCAAAGGGAGGATTGCAATGAGAGGGATGGATCATCTATAGACAAAGATTAATAACCATGAATACATGTAGAATGTAGAGAATGAATAAAGTAACTCAACTCTTATGATTCTCAAGGTATAAGGTAATACAAGAAGCTTGAGTGGGTTGAGATTCATTATACTAGGAGAGGGATCCATAGAGGGCAAGTTTTGGTAGTGTCATAGTGCTCAAAACATGTCAACCCTTTGACAATTATTTTATAGGAAATGATAAGCCCACGGGTCATTAATTTAAATATCACACACTATCAAGATAGTTACAACATTTAATACTAATGTGGAGAAGTAGTTGGGATATTTGTTAGAAGATATCGTGTGCCCATGTTATGTCAACCTGATAGTTACCTTATCATTTAATTCTACCTTGATTTAATTCCCTCAACATTCAATTGGATCTCACCATTATTTCCATTTATGGTAGTTCCCTATCAATCCACCTAGGTCATCTTGTTGACATGTGGAAATGTAGACATATCCTTAGGTTTCGACTCATCATTTTATGTAGGCAATTAAGTTTTCACATTCCCATATTTAAAAACTCTTGCATGTGGATGAAAATGAAATGTTATGTAAAGATTTGGCTATGTAGTGAGGTTGTGATCTTGTGAAGGACACTGAGAGAGATCTTCTATGAAAATGCATCAAATCTCAAACTCATTTTGTGTTTATATTCTCCTCCATTACTTAAAATTAGGGAAGTTGATGTGTTCTAACTCACATGTTGTGCTAGTGCAGTAAAGGATGTTTTCATAGGGCATGTATTAGGCTCTCCTTATAGGTGTGGATCAGCACCTAGTTGATGAGTGGATTTGAGTTGATTATTGAATGAAGGCATAGATGGAAGCTATTTGAGTGAAATGTATAAGCTTGTTTTGGGATTTGTTTTTATTTTTAGATATGCTTTTCTTTTTTTTGCATGTATTTGTTGAATACACAATAATAGTTATAGGTTATTCATGCAATAATATTTTATTACATGAAACAACTAACCTTGGCTATTTAATAGGCACTCCCATATAATTTTGACTTGGTCATTTTAGAGAGACACATGGAGATTGTGAATATAAGTTGAGAGATCATACAGTTTCATGAGTTTAATATGAACTCCATTGTATCATAGGGATTAAAAAATGGGAAGTTAGACTCTTCCAATAATGCATCCATGAGTGCAATCAAGAGAGAAAAATTAAATAAATATAAGGTTTGTTTTCTTGTGAGGGGGTCTAACCTCATGTCAGACCGATCCACACCCTCTGATCTTCAAAAAATGAGATTAGAATAAAGTGGAATGACCAAAAAATTAAAATCTCCTTTTCAATGTTCTTTTTAATAAAAAATAATCTCCAACTATTATAAAATGTTACCCTTCTTTAACAAATTCACTTCTCAATAAGGTGATAAGCCACCACTTTGAAATGACCCCTCTACATTTAATAAAGTTGGCTAGTAATGAAATCACTTTTAAAAAACTAGCTCCACTTTATAAAATATTCCTCCCTTTAATAAATAGATCCCCACAATATAAGTTTCCCCCCTTAATAAAATGTTATACATAACATAATACAAGACTTTAATAAATCAATATTTTATATGTATATGGTGAGTGGAGTCTGGTGGTGGTTGACCAACAAAAAAATGTTGACCAATCATATGAGGATACAACTCACTAATTCAATACAATTGGAGTCTAACTGAGTTGAAGGCCAAGAAATATGTAAGGCAAGGATTCATAGATATTCTAAATAAGGGAAAACAAAATTGTTTCTACCTCAACATGGATATAGCTACCATCACCTACTATCCCTACCTATTCTCAACATGTAGCCTCACAACTATCATCTAAATTAGAGGTTAAATCATAAGATAGGCTTAAACATTGATTAAAAAAAGGTAGATAAAGCCTCAAAAATCTAATTCCAATGGAGAATCTATCATCAATCATTATTGTGTACATTTTTTTGTCACTTATGGTAGCATCAATATTCTTTTTGAGGATTTTACTAGTATGGTTCCTCTATTATTTAGTTTTTTGTCCACACATTTCTCTCTTATTTTAGGATCAACTCTCTTATTCATGATGGTGCCTATATAGATTGATATCACTATAGGTTTCTTATGTCATCTATTTTTTTTGGTGCATGGTATTTTTTGTACTCACACTAGGTTATAAAGTTCTATGAGGGGTTTGTTGATTCAGTTTTGCCTCCCTCCATGTGTTTGTGCTCTATATCTTAGGCACCTTTTCACTATTTTAGTTGCTTGACTTTCCCATCACCACTAGTTCCATCATCTTGAGAGATTTTTTATTTTGTATCTTCAACACCCTTTTTTTATAGTTGATAATCTCCTTCAAATTTATTGTGGAGCTTTATCTCCTTCTAAAGAGTAACTATTCTGGTGAATACATTGTCAGCATGTTAGTGTTTAATTAGTGGATTTGGCCCATTCATATATAATTTTTTGCATCACTCCACCCAATCAATAGTATGGAGAGGTATGGTGTATATCCTACTTATTCATTTATCATGTCCTTTGATAACCCTTGGTGCACATCTTTTGGCAGTAGATAAAATTTAGTTGGTGAATGTTTTTCACTATGAACACCTTGGTAAATTCCATTATCATTTTTTTTATGATTGAGAAGTGTATATAGAGTGAACCTCATATAGAGTAATAGTTTCTATTTGACTTGCTGATTACAATGACTTGAAATCCATGTATTCTAGTAAGATGGATTAGTTACCATAGGGACACTTTATATTTCACTTGATTTGTACATGGGTACCTATTCAATCCTAGTTGTTGGGACCCATTTAGTCTCTTTTATTTATCTTTTCTCACTCCCTATTATGTGCTTAAGGGAGGGTGTAGGAGTAAAGAATATAAGCTTATTTTGGGAGTTGATTTTATTATTGGAGATGTTATTCTATTCTATGCACATATTCGTTGAATGCACAATAATAAATATAAACTCCTATTTTATAGGTTATTCCTAAAAAAAATTTTTTTACATAAAACAACCTACCTTTCCTATTTAATAGGCACTCCCATGTACATTTGACTTGGTCATTTTAGAGACCCACATGAAGATTATGAATATACATTGAGAGACTATTATATAAATTCTTTATTATTTATTATTTGTATTGTCTCTATGTCAAATATTTTGGTAATGGTTTGTAAGAGATATGTTATAGATACATGATTTAAATATGAAATCCATTAAAAGTGTCTATTCATAGACTCATTTTTGGGAACTCAATCAGTACTCAAACATGTAACTATTTATGTGGTCCTTATGAGTTGAGCAACTAATGAAGGGGTAACTTGAAAAGTCAACAAGGCCCATCTGTAAAAATTATTTTTCATCCACTCCCTCAAGGGGACCTCTTTGGCATACAAAACATCATTTGGGGAATCATTGTGAACTTTTTCTTAGTAAATTGAACAAGATTAAACAAAATGTGAATATATCATTCTTCAATCATTATCTAATCATTTCAATGACTTTTTATTTATTTTAAAACCCGCTACTTCATTTTTGTCTCACAATTACCTTTCAAACAAGATAAAAATGTGTACACTCCACTTTCATCAGTTATGTGTCCAAATAAAAAATTAGAACAATTTCACACAATAATACACAAATCAAGTTAAAAATCATTAAAACATTTCAAATCATACACATAATTTAACTTGCATTATGTAACACATTAGTGTATCCCTTATTTTTGAGACACATTAGATTTAAAACATATAATCTATCATTAACATCCCTAAATTGGTCCCCTTCTTATAAATGTTTCACTAGGCATAATAAACGAAGTAAATTAAACCTTGTGAGTGAGACTACAAAAAGACAAAATCAACCTAGTTAGCTAATTATTAGATTAGGCTAATTAAAAATATTATAAAATTGAGTTTATATGTAATTCACATCTTATAAATATTTTAAAATCAAAATTTTCCTAATATCCTCATCACACAACTTGTTAATTAAAAATTCATAAAATCTTCCTCTTTCCCAAGATGAATTGAATGAAATTTGGATAGTGTGAAAGGAAGGTTTTTTTCAACTCAAAATCATGGGGGAAAATCTCTTACAATTCCTTCCACACTCTATCCTTACTCTTCCACACTCTACCCCTTAACATTATATTCCCAACTCTCCTTTGAGGACTCATTCTAAACCACACATCTTGATCTGAGATTGATGGTCCAAATTCAAAGGAGAAATATATAAATAGAATGGGTCTGCCTCTCCTTCAACATTTTTTTATGCTAAAATTATCCTTCCAAATACTCAAGAAAACCATCAACATTTATTCCACATTTATCATCCAAATATGCATAGCACAAGGGATGATGTTTTCTAAATAGCTTCGTAACATTTCCAAAGACCTCAAGCTCTATATCCAGGCCAATCCTAACTTAAATTTTGCTTAGAAGGATACATCTATGAGAAAGTTATAATCATTTGATTTTGTCTTTTATTTATTTGTTTTTAATTTATTAGACCTTGCCTAATCCAAGGACATGTTCCTAGGGTGTTAGTTTTATATTATTTTGGTTTGATTTTCATACTCAAAATAAATTAACCTCTTTTTTAATTATGTTGTTCATAATTATGTAGCATTACAACAAAAAAATTGAAATTATTTTAATGAAAGAATCATTAATTTAATATAACTATAATAGGAATGATCATTATTAATCTATAACATAAATCAAAACACAAATGCAATATGACAAAATCATAAGCATCCATGACAAGAAATCATGACTATTACAATATATATTGAGGTTGCCTATTAGGGACTGATTCAAATTGATGAGACAAAAATAATAACCATGTGTAGTATTAGATTTTACAACATTTGGGACATGACATTGGTGAATTAAAACACATTGCATATTATGAAATATCAATTGAGCATATTACTCTATTAATTTTTTATTGGATAAAGGTCATTGATTCATTTATATGGTTGATGCCTTATGCTAACTAATTAAGGTTTAAAATGGGACAAATTTGGTTAGAATAGATGCAATATATAATGAAAAAACCAATTTGGTCCATCACTTTCTTACATGAAATATATACAAGAGGATTTTACATGATGGTAATAATGATAACCAAAATGGAAATAATTTAAGGATAGATGCAAAGACATCAAATGAATAATCATACGTAATGGAGTAAAATGCAATGTGTACACACAATCTCAAAAAAATGAAAAATAATAGATACCGCCAAGGGAATAAACCCATATGGTTACTTTGATGACTTATTTGTTTGATTTTTTACCATTTTTTTAAAATATTCAAAAAATACAAAAAAAATCCAAAATCTAAAGCCATGGTCTAAGCATGACATGTTTTCTAGTTTTACATTATTCATTTATGTTATTTATCACATGTTTGGTAGATTATGTATCTTTTTTATACATACATGAATTTCATGGTATATATGAGTAATATGTAAGACATATAGGTTTTACATGATATATGGATGCACATATGTAGGACATTCCTATACCTAGGGGCCATGCTAATGTTGGAGCATCTCATTCCCTAGTTACATTGTTACATGTTATATATTTTTAAGACCTTTTAATTTTATCATGTTAAGATACATTTAGTACTTATGCATGTATTTACCTTTATTATATTCTCTATAATGTTACATTTCATGGATATACTAATTTTTTATGATGTGACATTTACATATATTGATAGTTGTTTAATCTATTTAGAAATGAAATAATCAAACTAATAGATCTAAATTATTGATATTGATATATAGTAAATAAGAAGATATATAAGTTAAATACATAATTGATAAATTTAGAAATTAGATAAAAATATTAAATAGTACCATAAATATGTAAACCTCCCTAAACTAGATATTATGTTGATTATACAAGCTTATTGTGATAGGAAACTAGCTAAAAAGTCTTAAAAACTATTTTGTGTTTGAAAACAAGATTTAAATTACACCAAGATAAGTATGTATAAGGAACACAAGGACACATTTCATATTTTTTTATTGACTTTGGTTGCATCCTAGTTGATGATATGCCTATTTTTTTGATTTAGGTATATGTGACTACCACAAAGGTTTATCAATTAATTGTGTCTTGCTTTGCTACACAAAATACCTAAAAAACACAAACCCTATCTCATGAATAATAAAGATAATAGAGATCAAATTATAATTGGTAATAATTTTAAGATAATATCCAAGCTACCCTAAAAAAATCTTGCATAATTTGAGTGGTGCCTACATATCCCAAATGGGCCTCAGTTTAATGTAGTTCTCCCTCCCAAAGTGAGAGAGTGATATATGATTATGAAATGCCATGAATGTAGCTAATATATTTATTTAAAAAAATTAAACTAGATTACCTTGAAATGTAATAAATATATTTACCATTATAATATATAATAATAAAAATTAGAATAAATATTGCTCTTTTTCTTAGTGTACAATATAATTGCCAAGTGATTTCTAGATTGATTCAAGTGGTGTATTGAGTGGCCTTGATCTGCTTATATAGATTATTTCAAAAATTTCCACTAATTGACCTTGCTAAAATAATTTGAAGGTTTAAGTAAAAAAACTCAAATTAAAAAATTTGTCATTATAGCATGAGGGACAAGGCAACATTAGTGGACAAGGCCATAGTGTGACCCTATCTAAACTAGTGAATTCCTATTGTACAAGGGTAGAGATGGATGGCAAATCATAAAAAGTGTCTTTAAGTATATTAGTTATTTATAAATTATGTTTTTATTCTTTTAAATATATGTTTTAAGGTAATGAATACTCTTGTATGGATTATAAGTTAGCATAATGGAAAATAGGCCAAGTGAGGTAAGGATGTCAAGATTAAACATTGTCAAGCACTTAATGATTAATTTCATGTGTTTATATTCCCTCCTACTTTATTATAGTGATGAAACAAAGTAAAAATACTAGAATAAAGTAAATTCAAACCTAAATATGTATACACACTTTTATTTTTATGTGAAGTTTGATTGTTCAAGAAGCCTTATTTTGAATCCTACAACAATGCCATTGAAACTAATTATTGTTCATTTTTTTAAATTTGAAAATATAAAACTTGAAATTTAAATATTGAAAATAGAGAAATTAAAGTATACACCTAAAATAGTATGCAATCTAATTTATCTATAACTTTAAAGTGGATAAATACATGTCTCCTTGGAGGCATTTGGATAAATGTTGAACATATGGAAAATTTAGAGTGATAAAGTCTCAATTTGAAAACCTTTGAATTCTCTTGATTTGGAAATATTTTATGCTCAATATATCATTTGACTACATCTAGTTATCTATGAAATAATTTAAAGGGTGGAAACATAAAATGTGGCTTGCTACATATAAAAATTATAACCATAGATGTTGAGTGTCACTGTACTCTAACATTTCCCACTTTCAACATGAAGATGAATCACACTGATGTAGATGGATTTTGATTATATATGAAAACTTATAACATGTTACTATAGTAATTAGTTCTCAATCATGTAACATGCACCCACAATATTAAAATTTTAAATAACATTGTAATCTTAAAAACAATATAATGCCATAAATCTCAAATTTTTATTATAACTTGACTTCTCAATACAATCCCATTGTGTTTTACAATTTTGAGATGAGTTACATATCCCACAATTCAATTAGTTCAAAATAATATTTATATAATATGTGAAATATGTAATCATGTAGTAACACTTGAAATTTTTAGTGTATTACATCATAGTATTTTAATATAGCATTGAATTTGTAAATGAAACATGTGATAGATAGACATATCATTGAAGCACATAACTATCATGTGTATGATATGTATCATGACACAAAAGTAAGAATATACAGTGGGATTAATTCATGATAAGAATCATGGAAACATAGTAACAAACATTAAACACATAATAAATGTCATACAATGTCACATAATTTTATTATAATTTTAGATGTAAGACCCAAAGGCCACATACAAGGGACATGTGAATGTTGCATAAACACACAATTCTAAGGGAAACACAAAAATGCCATGATGATTCCATATAATAAATAAAATATAAATAGTTTTCAAATAAAATAATAAGTGCCACACATAATAATCAAGTTATAACTTACCATGCAGTAAAGTAAGAAAGAAGCATATAAAGTAAATGAGACTAGTTTACATTATACATATGTATCAATGTAATTGTTAACAAATGGAATATCCTTGTGAAATATTCTAAAGTATGATAGAGTTAAAAAAAAAAATATTATGTATATTTCAACATGGTATAAACATTTTGGATGGATACAACATGTTGAAGTGTTCATGCATAATGAAGAGATGCCCCCAACTTAGCACAGTTGTTGAGTAATAAGGGAAACTTGACATCAAAAGACCATGTAAAATTATGTGATGTATCACATTCAAATTACTCATTAAAATTAATGTGTTTTTAAAATTTAAATATGTTATCTACCTAACATATAAAAATAACATATGTAAATCAATAAACTAGTAACATTTGAAAATGTTTATAGGTCCTGATTATTGAATTTTTGTAAATATTTTAGTATTTTTGAATTTTTGACATGTAATTTTTTTTAGTTTCTAAAATATTTGATTGTTAAGAGACTTTAAAAAGGTGAAAACAATAAGTTTTATAAAATATTGTAAATATAAGGGATTGAAATGATCCTAAACAAGGTGATAGGGTATAGGATGATAAGAAATTAGGCAATCCATGTGGCCCCCATGGATGTGAAAAAATGACTACATCAATGTATAAGGATGCTCATGCCCCCAATGGGAAAGAATATAGTTTTTATCACGGAGAATTCACATAAATATATGTGATCATGTAATTTAAAATGAATTCATAACATCATATGTATGCAATAATAAGAGAGAATGAGTATTGTAATAATTTTTAATATTATTGTTGGGGATTGCTCAAATCAGTTTAAAAATTAAGAGGGCTAGTTCGTAAAGTGAAAAATAAATCCAAGGGCAAGAATAATGTTTAGATAAGGGATATAAGAATTATCTATGAAGTAAAAAAAAGTTATGTACAAATGGAGATATGCAACTATAATCCAATGATCCAAAACTTAGGGGTTTTGGTTGAAAGATATTTCAAGAACACAAAAATAACACAATAAAATTACTTTATCTGAGAAGAGATGTTTTTATTACTCACAAGATTATATATATAAATATATGCTTATCTCTGAGAAGAGATGTCTGATCCCCTTCTTGGGCTACACCTATTTTTATACATACTTTTAAGGTATGAGGAGGATGTGTAAGGTCACCAATATCGAAGGAGATGAAGTGGTTTGACTTCCATTATTTACAACAACATAGAATTTGAGAAATTACTATTTTTAGAAACTTTATATTTTTAGATAACACTATTAAAATTGAAATTATGGGAACTTTAATTGAGTTTTCAAGGGTCAAAAAACACCAAACACAACTCATGACATATCATCATGTTATCCTCATTATTAGCTTTCCAACAGTTTGAATGGGGAGTCAAATAGAGTTATGGTTCAAAAGTTATGGCTCCTAAGAGTTATACCACCAATTAGGGTAGAACCATCACTTGTAGTGTCACCTGAAGTGTTTCATATATCATTCCTCCCTCCTTGAAAATTAATGGTCCTCATTACATCAATATTAGTCATCAAGTGTGGTAGTTGTATCTTGATTTGATTCTCTATGAGCCACTCACCTTGGTGGCTAAGCTTGCCCCTTTTGACCACCTAGTAAAGTAGAATAGAGCACCCTCTTATTGTATTCATATAGGTGTCCATAATATTATCTTATTCTACTATAAGAAATATCTATAGATCAAGCTCATCAATGTCTAGTTGTTCTACTATGACTGAAGTGTTGAACAAAGGTGGATGATATGGTTTGAGGAGCTCCACATTGAATATTATATGCAGACCAAGGTAGGCTAAGAGGTTTAACTTAAAATAATTTTCTCCAATTTGTCTAATGATGGTGTAGGGACCATATTATAGAGTCCAAATTTTTCTATGTGGGCCTTTGATTTATTTCTTTTGAATCCTCAACCAAACCTAGTCACCTACATGAAAATGGTGTGTAGCCCTATGTTTGTCATGGCATTATTTATACTTCTAATTTATCGTTTCCAAGATGTCATGAACCTACTACTAGATGTGTTGGATTTGTTTAATGACCTTTGTTTCTTTTGCTACCTCATATCTCCCATGAAGTGTTTATTCCATGGTGGATAATTGAATAGCTACATCAATTAGTACCATGGGTTAGAACCCATAACATACTTGGAATGGACTATGCTTGTTGGAGCTGTGTAAGGCCTGATTATATCCATGTTGTATGAAAATAATCCCCTCATATCATGTGCATGTATGTTTAGAGTGATACATCTAAATCACGTGGATAATTAGGTGGTTCACTACTTTTGTCTAACCATCAGTATATCGATGGAAGGCTATGGACTTCATTATCTTGGTATCCATCATTTTCCATAGAGTGGACCAGAAGATACTCATAAAACTACTATATATGTCTCAAACAATGGACTTGGGGAGACCAAAATGGAGCCATACATGACTCAAATATAATTGAGCAGTTTCCTTAGTAGACATAATTTTATTACAAGCAATCATGATAGCCATTTTTGAAAAATGATCAAATACAACAAGAATACAGTCCTTACCATGTTTTTAAGTGGGAAAACCTGAGATAAAATGCATTGAGATAGATTCCCAAGGCTTGGTTGGTTTTGGAAATGGTGTGTACAATCCTTGCTTCTTATTTTCTAGCTTGGATATTATACATGGGGTGAAATATTTGAGGTACCTTTCCACATCCTTCCACATATGGGGAAAGTAGAAGTGATTTTTAAGAAATTCCATTATCTTCTCTACACCAACATGCCTAGGTGTCCTGGTAAAATGTGCTTCCCATATCATCTTCTACTGCTTTACAATTGGAACATAGATGTGCCTCATGTGATAGATGGCATTATCTTGTAAAGAGAAATCAAAAACATGTTTACCTTCTTAAAGTTCTTGATCTATATTATCAAAGGTAAGATCTACTTCATATAGAGTACCCCAAGTGGTAGTCTTCTATCTGCATAAATCAAGAACCATTGTGAGTACAATAATTAGTGGATGACTCAAATAATCTATAGTAGTATTTGAGCTCCCTTTTTTTGTTTGATTATTAGATGGAAATGTTGTAGATATGTGGTCTGCTTATGGTGCCTCTCATTTCATATTTTTCTTTGTATATAGATAAATTCCAATGATCTATGCTTAGTTTGGATGACCATCTCTTTCTATAAGATGTAGTGTTTCCATTATTTGTAGGATACATAATGGCATAGAGCTTCTTGTCATATGTCAGGTATTTCCTAAATATATCATTGAAAGTTTCACTATGATATATAATAGGATGACCATGTTAAATGATGATAGCTCCATGGCATGTTTAGATGCATTGTGATCAACTTGAAAGGTTGATGCAAGTCTAGAAAGGCAAGAATAGGAGCTAAATAGAGTCTATTTTTCAAATTCTAAAATATGCTTTGTTGTATTTTACGCCACTAAAATGTAGTTTTATCTCCTCCTTTAGTCACTTGATTTAGTGGCCAAGCAACATGTGAGAATCTAAGAAAAAACATATGATAAAAATTTTCAAGACCCAAGAAACTGTGAAGTTCTATAAGGGTTCTTAGTATAGGCCATTCTTGAATAACCCAAATATTCTCTAGGTTGACATGGACCCCTTCTTCATCCATTTTTCGTCTTTAATGTACACTTTTTGAGATTTTCATATAACTTGTGCTCTTAGAGAGTTTGAATTACCTTACAGACATGTTCCAGATGTTCCTCCCATGTTTTATTGTAGATGAGTATGTCATCTAGGTAGACAACCATGAATGAGTTGGTGAAGGGTCACAAGATGTCATCCATCATCCTCATGAAGGCTATAGGTGTGTTAGTCAAACCAAAAGGTATAACCAACCATTTGAAGAGCCCCTCTTTGGATTTGAATGTAGTCTTCTAAACATTAGTGGGATTGATAGGAATTTGGTGATAGCTAGATTTAAGATAAATTTTTATGAACAACTTCACACCACATAGTTGTTTTAGTAGGTCATCAATCTTGGGGAAGGGGTAGCGATTCTTCATATTGATTTTTTTTAGGGCTTGATAGTCAATGTAAACACTTCATGTTACATCCCTCTTTGGTGACAAGATAATTGGGATTCCATAGGGTGAAGAGCTTGGCCTTATGTGACCCTTTTAGATCAATTATTGAATCTACTTTTTTATCTCATCATTCTCCAAAACTGATCTATGATACATAAGGATGTTAGGCAAAGGTGATCTTGGGACCAAATATATAGAATTTTTTACCTAATAGTGATGTAGAACTCCCATAGGTGACTTGAATAAGTCATTATATTCTATCATGATTTAACCCATCTACTTTTATTTTTATGTTGATTGTGTAGCCAGGGATACAACATTAGCCTTCTTATATCTTTGTGTCTTGACCACCATGAGAACAAATTACTTTGTCTTCTTAACCGACCTCTTATATTGCTTAGAACTAATTAGGGAGACACATGTGGGAGGTGGTACCTTTGGCACCCTATAATCTTCCTTTATAGCTACCATGAAATCATTTGAGGTAGGTTCCACCTCAAGGCCAATGTCATCCATAATGAAGCCCTTCTTGTACACTTCCCACCAATTTTTGATGGGCAATGATGGTTTTAAAAGAGCAAAAGTGATCTCTTCATCGATGAATTTATTTACAAAAAAATAGGAAGATAATTGATCCAACCAATATTATAGTACATCAACATTGATTTTTCCTTCAAATGTAGGGATATAAAAATTCACCTAAACCTTGAAGGGTGTTGGGGCACTGAAAGGATGTTCCATGGATGAGGAGTTAGGGAGTACAGATGAGGATCCAAAATTTCTCATCAAGATTTGTTGGAAAATTTGGGTGAAATATTGTAGCATCTATACTTTCTACCACTAGAGGGATATATTCACCATTTCCTTGAAGGGATCAGATGTCTTAGTGTTGTCTACCATTTGAGGTCATTTGAAGTGAATAGGTGGATAGTCTTTTATCTTTGTTTTTTTTCATAAAAGTTTATTGTACTGTGATCTCATCCCTATGATCATACACTCTCAAAACAAATCACTCTGATACCACTAATCTAAAACTTAGGGGTTTTAGTTGAAATATATTTCAAGACCACAAAAATAACACAATAATAATGCTTTCTTTGAGAAGATATGTTTTTATTACTCATAATATTTCAAATACAAACATATGCTTATCTCTAGGAAGAGATGTCAGATCCCCTTATTAGGATACATCTATTTTTATACAAACTTTGAATGAAGGAGGAGGATGTGGAAGGTCACCAATATTGAGGGAGATGAAGTGGTTCAAATTCAATGATTTACAACAACATAGAATTCAAGAAATTACTATTTTTAAAAACTTTCTATTTTTAGACAGCACTATTAAAATTGAAATTATAGGCACTTTAATTAGGTTTTCAAGGGTCAAAACCCATTAAGCATATATCATGACATCTCATCACATTCTCCTCATTCTTAGCTTTCTAACCATTTGAACGGTGAGTCAAACAGAGCTATGGTTCAATAGTTATGGCTCCCAAAAGTTTTACCACCAATTGGGGAAGAACTGTCACCTGAATTATCACCTAAAGTGTCACTTGAAGTGTTTCCTAGATCATTCTTCCCTCATTGATAAGAAACAGTCCCCATTGTGTCAATATTCATCATCAAGTGTATCAGTTTTGTCTTGATTTGATTCTCTATGAGCCACTCACCTTGGTGGCTAAGCTTGCCCCTTTTAACCACCTGATAAAGTGGAATAGAGTGCCCTCTTGTTGTATTCATCTAGGTATCCACAATCTGATCTTCCTCTACTAGAAAAAAACTATTTTGATCAAGCTCATCAATGTCTTGTTGTTATACTATGATTAAAGTTTCTAATAGAGGTGGATGATATGGTTTGAGGAGCTCCACATTGAATATTGGATGTAGACCAACGTAGGCTAGTAGGTTCAACTCAAAAGCATTTTATCCAACTTTTTTGATGATGGTGTAGGGATCATATCATAGAGGTTGAATTTTTATATATAGTCATGTGAGTCATTCATTTTGAATTCACAACCAAACCTTGTCACCTAAAATAAAATGGTGTGCAATCCTATGTTTATCATGGTATTAATTATACTTTTGATTCATATTTTCCAAGATATCATGAAGCTACTACTAGATGTGTTGGATTTGTTCAATGAAATTTATTTCTTTTGCTACCTCAAATCTCCCATGAGGTGTTTATTCCATGGTGGAGAATGGAATAGCTACATCAATTGGTGCTATAGGTTAGAACTCATAGCATACTTGGAATGGACTATTCTTAGTGGAGCTGTATAGGGCCTGATCATATCCATGATGTATGAAAATAATCCCCTCATCCCATGTGTGTGGATGTTTAGATTGATACATCAAAAATATGTGGACAATTAGATAGTTCACCACTTGTATTTGATCATCAGACTATGGATGGAAGGTCATGTACTTTATCATCTTGGTATCCATCATTTTATATAGAGTAGACTAGAAGATACTCAATAACCTACTATCTCTATCTAAAATAATGGACTTGGGGAGACCAAAATAGAGCCATACATGACTAAAATATAGTTGAGTAGTTTCCTTAGTAGACACAATTTTCTTACAAGCAATCATAATAGCCATTCTTAAAAAATGATCAACTACAACAAGAATATAATCCTTTCCATGTTTTGAAGTGGGTAAACCTGAGAGAAAATCCATTGAGATAGATTCTCAAGGCCTGGTTGGTTCTAGCAATGGTGTATATAATCCTTGATTATTATTTGTTCACTTGGCTATCACACATGGCATGCAAAATTTGAGGTATCTTTCCACGTCCTTATGCATATGGGGCTAGTATAAGTTATTTTAAAGAACTACCAATGAATTCTCTACAAAAAAGTGCCCATATATCCTACTAAAATGTACTTCCCATATCATCTTCTATTTCTCTACAGTTGGAACATAGATGTGACCCATGTGATAGAGGACATTATCTTGATTTCTTAAATTAGAGGCATGTTTGCCTTCTCAAAGTGCACATTCAGGGACCAAATTGATAAAATGTTTTACCTAATAGTGAAGTGGAACTCTCATGGGTGACTTTAATATGTCATCATATTCTCCCATGATTTGACCCATCTACTTCTATTATTATGTTGATTGTGTAATTAGGGATACAACATTGGCCTTCTTAGATCTCTATGGCTTGAGTACCATGAGAATGAATTGTTTTGTCTTCTCCACCAATATCTTACATTTCTTGGCACTAATTAGGGAGATAGATGTGGGAGATGGTACCTCTGGTACCCTATAGATTCATGTTCCAAGAGTGAGGGTGATTCTTCAAGCTCTTGATTCATAAATTCCACATTGATCATAAATGAATGGTTGACTAAGGAGTACATCAAAAATATCTAGATTGATCACATCACACAAGACCTCATTTTATAAAGGTTCTATTACATATGAAAGAAGACACTAGTGGGTGACACAAAGGTCTTTCCTTGAGCTCAACCATCCAATATTGTATGGATTTGGGTAAGGATTCATGGATAGATTTAGACTTTTCACAACATTATTAGAGATTAAATTATTTTAACTCCCACTATCAATAATGAAATGCAGAGCCTTACCTTTCACCCATAACTTAGAGTGAAACAACCTTTCCTTATCGTGTAGCCTTTCCTCAGGTGTCTATGATGAAGTAATTATGGAATCAAACTTGGCATCTATAATTTATTATTCATCCTCTTCAATTGTAGGGTGTGTATGAGGTAAAGCATTAGATGTCAAGGATTGTGACTTATAAAGTAGGGACTCGAAGGCTCAACATTATTCTTTGGAGTGAGTTCTAGTTTTGTGGTAATCACACCATTTCCCAGTCTTCCCATTCTAGGGTTTCTTATCTTGGAACTCCTTTTGCTTCCAATTTTAGCCTCATGTTTGACCTTCTTTGTCATTTTTCCATTTCAAAGGCTAAATTTTTGTATTCTTTCTTCCATGCTTTTATTATATCTTTACCATGAACTTTTATGCCTCATTGAGTGTTTCTAAATTGAAGATTTTTATTTCCCCCCATATATACCATTGTAGTCCACCATGATATTTGAGAGTCTTATGTTTCTCACTTTACTAGATGCCTAATCTCATAGATAGAGAATGAAAAATGTTAGTTTAATCTTGAATAGACTATTCCTTACCTTGGTGAAGTTGTTGCCACTATATGTACAGATCATCATATGCTCCAATGGGGTAGTATTTTTCCTTTATAGCTTCCATGAAATCATCCCATGTAGGTTCCACCTTAAGGCCAATGTCATCCATACTAAACCTCTTCTTGTACACTTCTCACCAATTTTTGATGGGAAATGATGATTTCAAAAGATCAAAAGTGATCTTCTCTCCATCAGAGAATTTATTTACATAAAAATAGGAAGACAATTGATCCTAAGGGATAATTGATGTATGGCTGACCTATTATACTGATTGATTCTTAACTAAGGAATGTTTTTATAATATGATTTAACCTATTCATGGAGGACCTAAGTGATTTAAATGTATAGCCAACCTAGAATTATATGATCAAATGACTTGTATAAAAGTAAGGCAATTAGGCCTATTTTGAGTGCACTTTGATAAGAAGATATATGAAGTGCTTAGAGTAAAATAATAGAGTAGAACATGTGAATGATATAGATCATATATAAGTCTAAATAGGTCATGCAGACCAATAGAGATATCATTAATATCTAATAGAAGTTATACAAGAGAGGATAAATGTCAAAAGACCTAAACAAGCCATGAAGAGGGCTAGTTGAGCGAAGAGGGACGAAGATCAATTTGAGAGGGCTAAATATTAGTTAGAGTGGGATGAAGAGAGTAAAGAGAAAAAAGAGTAGATCATCATTTTATGTAGAAGTGACAAGGATTTATTAAGGTAATCAAATGATTAGGTGGTTTAATTAGTGTTGAGTCATCTAGGGGATTATAGCCTCCTTGTGAGTTGGAGTTTTCTAAATCTAAGAGGGTGCTTGGTAAATTAGGGGTTGGTACTCCTTATTGAGTTGGTGTTTAGCTAAATAATGCTAAGTTGGTGTTTAAAAAAATGAGGTTGGTGCTCACCTAAAGATTTATATTTATATTATAGGATTATAGTCCATTTGCTTCATTAGTGGGTTTTCTACCTCAAGAGTGTTTCTCACATATATGTTGTGTTAATATGTTTCATGATCTTATGTTTTTTTTCTTATGATTTCTAAGATGTGCATGTATATTAAGATGGTTCATACATAGCTAAGTATAATTTAATGAAAATTTATTTGAAGACTGGCTCACCCCCACTCTCAATCATATTGTTTCCAATAATTGGTATTAGAGTAGGTCCTTTGGAAAAGGCTTGAAAACCTAAAGGAGATCCTAAGAAGCAAAGATGACTAGTCAGCATGCTAAAGGAGGTTTGTCTATAAGTAAAGGTCCATTGTTCAATAGATATAACTATGCCTTTTGAAATGCTAGAATGTGTGTGTGTGTGTGTGTGTGTGTAACGTCACAAGGACATGATATTTGGAAATTAGTTATAGATGGCTATATTGCACCTCTAATTCCACCAATAGATGTAGTTTGTAAGAAGGCTAGCTAAAATAACTCCATAATGAATTCTATTTTGTGTGTCCTATTCAAGGAAGAGTTATTAAAGGTAGTTCATTTTGTTTCAACCAAAGATATATGGGATAAATTGAAAACCATTAATGAAGGATACACCAAGGTGAAGATGGCCAAATTATATACTTATAAAAGATAGTTCAAAATCCTAAGGGTGAATGAAGGTGAATCTATTGCATCCTACCTATTAAGAGTTGATGAAGTCATTAACATCATTAGAGGACTAAGAGAAGAAGTGAAAGAGTCTATTTTTGTTTAGAAGGTATTGAGATCACTAACTTCCAAGTTTAATTTTAAAGTGTTTATAGTACAAGAGATCCAAGATTTTGACAAACTACAGATGGATGGGCTTCATGGAATCTTAATAGTGTATGAGACAAGATAAAATGAAAGAAGACCTCTTAATAAAGAAGTTTCTTTCAAATTTGAAAATAATTCAAAGGTCAAGAGGTATAGACATCCAATTCTTAACACCGTTTGTGTTAAAATTGTCAATCTTACTTGAATTACACTCAGATGCACATTTCAGGTCAAAATACATAAAATGTCCTAAATGGTTCAAAATTATTGTTTACAAGTGCTAATTTAGGTCAAAGTATCCCTAAATAGGGAAATGAAATTTATGGGTCAACTAACTTTGATCAGATCATTTTGAGTCAAAATGACCATTTCACCATTTAGTGCTCTGGATTGCTCTTTTCTTCTAATTTATTGGTACACATCATGTACCTTTGTTATTTGGTGTTGGCAACATCCTAAATGGGAATATGGTTCCAATTCATCTAATGTCACCTTTTATTCTTCTCGAGTCAAATTATGACCTAGTAATATGACTTTCTAACCATTTTGATTAATTAAGGACCAATTTTCAAATAATTGCACAAATGTTGATTAACCTTGTTTAAGGTTAATTAATCCAAATCAAGAGCTTAAGTGGATTTTCCATGAGAGTTGTTGAATATTTATTTTTTAAAATTGATTGTTATTATCTACATCACCTAGTGACATCATCTACAGGGTGGCATCCATCAAGCCGTAAGTGCATAAAATATCAAGATTATGGGTCACTCATGCCTAGTTAATGTCTCTCATGTCTCTTTAATTCTTTTTTATCTTGAGGATATTTATAGTTTTAATTAAAAATACTAGGATTATCCATGGCCACACATCTCATTCTTGAGATGGATGGTCATGGTTGATCTTGACCAATCTCAAAAATCTATAAATAGAGAGGCCATGAAAATCATTTTAAAGCTATTTTAGTGTAAGGTTATTATGCTCAAATATATCCAAAGCTTGAACATTGAAATGTTATAATGCTAAATAATTTTCACAAATATTCATTGATAGGCTAGTTTAGTGGTTTAAAATCAAGATCCTAGGTTTAATGAAGTGTTCTTGAGGCATTGGAGGAGTTTACCACAATTATTGACAACGACAAAAATGCTTAATCAAGGGAGAACATGTTTTTGAGCGACATGGGTATGGTGAATCCATTTAGGAAGGTAATATGGTGTTTCTTTCTTTCATTTATTTCTTTATATACTTTATAATTCTCATAGTAATAGATAGGCTTGGTTAGTTAGTTATTTATGCATGTTTCATGGTTTATGGACTAATTCCTGACTAACTTACTTTGTAATCCTCTCTACAAGAACTACAAATATGAGGTATGTTTAGACCTTAATGATAATGAATTAATTTTTATGTTATCTATAAATCTAAGAATAATTTTAGTTAAGTAAAAAGGTAAGTTATCATTTAAGTGTTTCAACTATGGATAAATTTGACATTTTAAAAATAAGTGTCCTCATAAGTGGAATACTAAGGATGATGACATAAACAAGAAATCCTATAGTTACAAAAAGAGAAAGAAGATTTTTGAAAAGTATGAAGGAGAGAATAGGTCATTCAAGAACAAGAAAATCTTCTACAACAAAGAAGATAACTCATCTGATGTAAGTGATTCAGACACATCTGATAGTGAAGATGACATAAATGAATTTGAGCATGACAATAATGAAACCCTGTGCATAGGTATATAATCATATAATGTGTGTTATTGACATGAGAAAGGTCTCATGATTGATAAATAATTAGAAAATGAAGAATACTATGACAATGATGAAGTTGAAGTAGATATGTAAGTAGAACTCATGGGTGCCCTAAAGGAGCTGAAGATTGTGAAGAAGGAAAATAAGAAACTAAAGTTATTAGTTCAAGATTATGAGGAGAATATTGGATTGTTTGAGGAAAGGCTATGTAACACCTCCAAGGAGTATGAAGAGATCTTACAACAAGTTTAAACCTAGAATGAGATTATGGAAGTAAGCCTAAAGATTAGAAAGGAAGATTTCAACAAATATAAAATTGGGATATAATCTATGAGAGCGGAATTAGATCAAGTATCTATCAAAGTAAATAATTTTATGAAGTTTTACAAGAGAAATGAGGTTATATATGATATCCTAAGTATCCAAAAGTTTGTAAGTGACAAGATAGGTCTTTGATTTAATAAATACCAAAAAAAAGTACCTCAAGTTGATAAAAAGACTGTTGAAGAGAAGAAGGTCAAAAGACCTATCAAATATCCCAATGCTACAAGGTATGATAATTATTTTAATGAATACTATTTTGCATGTAGTAAGTTTGGTCATAGATCTAGAGAATGTATAAGATCCTCTAAGAATGAGTACTCTTATAACAATGGAAGGATAATCAATTGGTCATAAGTAGAATACAATCATCATCATTCAAATGGTATGTATAGAGTCATCTATTAAAACTATCATGAAGAATGAAATATTGAAAGATTATATCTTAACAAACTTAGAACATCATTCAATCAATATAAAGAGGCTCATAGACATGTCACTAACAAATGGATTAAGAAGACAAACACTATGGATAAGGTGAAGGTGGAGCAAAATACTAAAGAAGTTTCTATGAAAGATTAAAATATAGATAGTAGATGCTCAAGTTACATATTGGAAGACAATATAGGTCTTGATTCTCATCTAGTTGATTGTAATAGTATGAATGAAGTGCTGACTAAGAAGAATAAGAATGACAAGGTGAGTCATGATCATCTCATAAACCATGGTGGAATGTATGCTACCATAAAGCAAAAATAAGGTAAGGGATGTCAAAAATTCTTGTTATCTATTTGTGTTGACAAGGTAATCAATGAAAATAAAATGAAGTTTGATGATGAAATCAATCCTAAAGAGGAAATCAAGTATAGAAGGATGATAAAGAATATTCAACCTAATAAGAATATGGAGATCTAGGAATATCTTGAGTTCATGCTATTTTAGAACCCTATAGAAAAGGGGGTGTCTCCATGAAGATTCATGGAGACATTATTATGTCATCATAAACATGAGGTTGTAGTCAAAGATGCTCCGATAGAATGTAGAACAATTACCATAGAAGAGGTAAGACTTTGAGATTTATTTGTATAGGTGATCCTAATCTATGAAGACCAAGGGGGAGTATCTATTTATATAATTTATTTCAAGAATGGGATAACCATATGTATGGTTAATAATTTTTCTATCTTTTTTGTCCATATCAAATAAATGTATGTGATCTTAAGTTCCTAGTTCTTTCAAAGGAGATATGCATGATTTAAGAGGGAGCTTGGTTCCTCTATGTTCTTTGTCAAAGACTGATTGATTTTGTTATATAAAAATTTAAGGAGAGATTGATTCTAAGATGTTTCATGGACTTTGTTTATTGATCTCTTGATAAATCATCTAGGAGAGTAACCT
The DNA here is from genome assembly GCA_037957365.1 of Torreya grandis. Lineage (NCBI taxonomy): Eukaryota > Viridiplantae > Streptophyta > Pinopsida > Cupressales > Taxaceae > Torreya > Torreya grandis. Next base: position 2,575,110 of record JARHVA010000444.1, read on the forward strand.
GATTGAGATGTTTCAAAGAATGGTTGCCATAATTTTTGAAGATTGTGTTTCTTTGAGAGATAGTATAATTTCACAAGAGGATAAGATTATGATTTTACTAGTTGTAGATGACCCTTGATGTCTAATGATAACAAAAGAATTTTGGATGTCTAGTTTGAGGGGGAGTTGTTCAAATAGGTAAACTAAGCCTAATATCTGATTGAAATGGTCTTGTAATTTGAGTTCATTTTAAAAGAAATTATAAGTTGTGAAAGACCTTTGTCATTAATGTCAAAGGGGGAGAAAGATCATAAAAAGTTATGAAGTTAAAAAAAGGAGCAAGATCAGAAAGGGAAAAAGAAAAGGCAAGAACCAGGTCTAAGAGATGTTTTCCATCAAGAAGTAGTTGACAGTGTTTTCTGATTATGTTTGCCATCAATGACAAAGGGGCAGATTTTTAGACATTATCATTAATTAAGGAATAAATTAATTGGCCTTATCTTTGAGTATTAATTTTTGATATTTACTTTTTTCATTGATGTCAATGGTAGTAATAAAGATGTTTGGTTCTCTCATTGATGTCAATCTAATATAGCTAATGTCAAAGGTTATGGTGAAAATACCTAATCAAGTAAGCCTTAAAGTATGTATGTGATGAATTTTGATAATCAACATAGTGAGTGATGTTTTTGCATTGAAATAATATTATTTATAAAAAAATTTGATACTAGTTTGAGTGATATCATTGAGAAGTAGCATGAGTAAGTAAAGGTATGTATATAAAATATAAAACATCTTGTAATGTTCTGTATAGACCTTATGAGATAGTATTTATAGGTGGAAAAGATGAAGTGAGTAAGATCCAAAGAAGTAAAGCGATTTAAATTTTTGTGTAAATAACATCAAAGATACTCCAAATATGATCTAAAGAAAATGCTACGAAGAACACTTAATAGTGTTTTAACATGAGTAAGATTGTCTAAGGTCAAATTTAAGGTATTGAAGACCTTGAAAATGAGTAGAAGGTCAGCTCCAAAGAAGAATAAATATACTCCAAAGACCTATGTATGTAGATCTAAAGATTCTATAGTTGAGTTCTAAAAATAAGTAAGTAGCTCTAAAGAATTTCTATAGAAGCCCCAAATAAGAGATGATTGAATAGATGATTAATTGATAGAGGTGAATCAAGTTATGCATGAATTTTTAGATCAATGTTTTCAAAGAAAAGGCTTGCAAAGTATATCAAGATTTCTCAAGTGCACAAAATCAAGAGTGGTCTACCCAAGAAGGTTTTCTCAATGCTCATTGGCATGTTACAATAGTTGTATGAGATCCTATACTATTCATGGTAGATGAGGAAGGGTTATAGCTTAAATTTCTAAGAATGAGTTTTTGGAAAAAAGAACTGAGTTTTATGAATGATTGTTTAGACTAGAAGTTAGTTTAAATCCCCATAAGACCCTGATAAGGACCTAATGTTGAAAATATTATTCAAAAGATCTCATAATGGTTTGATATGTTTAAAAAATTTATTATAGGTTGAATTCAACTCTCTCATATATCTCTAGGTATGATTGGCTTCTCAAGTGAGTGAGAAGACCATATAAAAAATGTTTATCCTCTAAATATTTACTATAATAAACAATGTTGACTGAGTCAATAGTGTGAAGTGGATAAATATAAAATTATGAGAATTAGAGTTATTGTTTATGAATGTTTTTGAATAGGTTCCATTTCTCAGATGTATGAAACTAGTGATCAAAGTTGGTCAGTCACTGAACAAACCTAGTGGTGTAGAGAGAAGAAATTAGACATAAGAGAGAAGATGTTTCATGATGAGTTCTTCATGAAAGATTGATGTATTAAAATGCATGGTGATGTTTTTTAGGTCTTTAATGATCTATACATTCTTTTCATAAGCTTTGAAGTTAGTGTGAGTGGTTGAATCATTGAAGCCAAAATGGTTTATCTAGATGAGTTGAGTATACGAGTGAGAAGGTCAAAATATTGGTTTGTAAGACCAATAGTTCTCATTAAATCTCATGATATAATTTATTGAGGTTTATCTAAGGATTGTTTAAGATCATATACATGAATTTAAATCCCTTGATGATAATCAATCCTATAGTATATGTTCATGTTTCCTTGACTATGTTTTGGAGTCAGTTGGTAATTCTAAGTGAACATTTTGTAGGTGAGTGTCGTTTGAGCCTATTTACCCTAAATTAGAGCATTAGATGAAGTTGGTGATAATCCAAAGGTCATGATGATTTTTAATATATATAATTTTTTCCATGGTTTTTTTTAAAAATTATAGAATATTAGTTGTTTAAGGTAGAGTTTATGTATATGCACATGCCTTTTATAAGCAGTAATTCAAAGAAGAGTTCAAGTGGTAGTTAGAACTAAAAGGTGTTATAGACATAAATAATAATTTGATAATGGATATTAGAGTGATGTGTGATGTGTTCCTACCTTTTAAATCATTTGGATAAGTTATAAATAGATAAAAGGGTAACATGTTATTGAGAAGGCCTATTTAGGTCTCCATAAGCCTAAAAAATGACCGAGGACTAATTGATGTATGACCAACCTATTTTAGTGATTTATTCTTGACTAAGGCATGATATTATAATATTATTTAACCTATTCATGGATTACCTAAGTGTTTTTGAATTTATATCTGACCTTGAAGGATATGATCAAATGACTTATATATAAGTAAGGCAATAAGGCCTATTTTGAGTGCACTTTGACAATAAGATATAGGATGTGTTTAGAGTGAAAGAGTAGAGAAGAACATGAAAATAATATAGCTTACTTTTAAGAATAAGGATGTCATGAAAAATAATAAATATATCATGAATATCTAATAATTTTTTTAAAAATAAGATAAAGTCTAGAAGACCTAAACAAGTCATAAAAAGGGCTAGTTGAGTAAAGAGGGCTGAAGATCAATTTGAGAGGGCTGAAGATCAGTTTGAGTGGGATGAAGAGAGTGAAGATAATAAAGAGTATATCATAATTTTTTTAATAAGAAATAAGGTTTTTTGAAAGCGATCAAAGAATTAGGTGGGTAAGTTGGTGTTGAGTCATCTAGGGGGTTGTAGCTTCCTTGGAAGTTAGATCTTGTTTAATCCAAGTGGGTGCTTGGTAAATTAGAGGTTGGTGATCACTTATAAATTTGTGCTTAGATAAAGAATTAATTTGGTTCTTAATAGATTGGGGTTAGTTCTCCAAGTTGAGTGGGTGCTCAACTAAAGATTGATGTTTGTTTTATAGGACTATAGTCCATTTACTTCATCAGTGGGTTTTCTATCCCAAGAGGGTTTCCCATGTATATGTTGTGTTCATATGTTTCATTCTCTTATGTTTTTCTATTTATGACTAATGAGATGTACATATATATTAATATTACTCATACATAGTTAAGTGAAATTTAATGAAAATTTATTTGATGATTGATTCACCCCCCTCTTAGTCATATTGTTTCCAATATGAATTTGTCCAAAATTGATCTCACTATGGGAAATTCTCTAATGGTGAGGTTTGGAATTTGAGAGGATTAATATTCCAATATTTTTTCCAAATGTAGGATTACTAATTTAGTTGAGTTAGTTGGTTGAGTATCCTATGCTATAATCTCAACCAACAAGTCCCCTAAATATTGTTTCAAGGCCTCTACATGTATATACTTGCTTCTTGTTTCTAGGCTTCTTTGATGATACTATAGTGGTAGTTTGGGAAGAACTAAAAGAAGGCACTGACAAGCCTAATTGAGTTTTTTTTCCTTTTCTATGTTACCATTTTTTTAAAATTGTGTTGAATCAATAGTAAGATGAGGATGACCTTCTGATTTTGAATAGTCATTACAAATTTAATCATCTTAAGCTCTCCCAAGGGTAGTTATAATACAAGGAGCTACTGTTATCCTAGGCTCTTACTTTATAGTCTTCATTACCATGGGTAGTGTCTGACAAGGTTTCCCCTATTCCATTGATAATTAGGATGGTATATAGATCTAAAACTCTATATAAGCCCATAAAATTGAGGATAAAATTCTAATATGTGCATTCACAATAAAAATTGAGGTCTCCTCTTTGATGATTTTTAAAAGTTCCTCACCCAACCTAGCTATTTATACCCTCTCAAGGACCTAGAATCACTCTAGGCATTCGAAAAGAGTAAGTCATGGTCATAAGGACCATATTGGTATGTAATACTAAGTCCTTGATTATTATTTTGAATTATACCATGTGGATCCTAATATCTATGTGTTAAGGTGGATAATGAGTATTATTTTCTAAATTTACCAACCTCCCAAAAATGTTTATGGTTGACATAACATATCCTCCCAATCATTAGATGGGAGCCATGGAATGTAATCTTATTTTTATTCTTCAATTATTCATCAATTTCTAACCATAACTGGTAGGCTATCTCGTTCTCAACTAATTTGTCTAGTACATGCTTAGGGATATGCAAGGGTGTAACCTTATGGCCAACAACCATGATCATGGTGTGTTTAGGATATAACCAACAGTCCCATCTGGGCATCAATGTGTCATATATGATCTTTGATACCTTAGATAGTAGTGATTGTTGAATAAATCTCCAAAGTTGAGGGTATACAACCACTATTATTTGGGTTATGTTTATGGTGTATGCATATATATGCATGAAAGAATATTAGTCACATATACATTTACTGATGAAATATGGACTTGGGCTCTAGAGTGACCTAATATACTTATCTACTATGCCCAACATAGCATCAAGGAGTTATGACATCATCTAAAAGTTACATCTCACAGGGCTCTTGTGCTTATGTAGAACTTGTTTGTAAAACTTAATACTAATCACCTCTCCAAGATTAAATGATAACTTTGAGGTCATTATTAAATCCAACAATGGAACCCATTCTAGGTGAATGAAATCAATCCTAGGGTAGTTATATAACTAGTTAAGGAGGACCATACCAATATAGATTCCCATCAAAACTTAGTTACATGTACTGGCTACTTCTCCTTGAGGATGATGGTCTCTCTAGGATTGATCCATTTGCTCAAGGTTATGTCAAATGACTTTTTCCTTTTCTATGTTACCATTCTTTGTACATCATATGTTTCATCCATGATAACTAGGGATAAATACCTTTGAAATGCATCTCTTAATATGCAGGAAGGGATGGTTTTATGATCTAGGTGATGTAGGAAATATCCATCAATCACATTTCTAACAAAGAATATGTATCGAAATAGGTCTATGTGTGGCATAACATTAGTATTGGCCACTACAAATTTTAATCCTTGTCACTTGAGAAGGAGTAGGTCCAAAACCACTTGCCTTTATATTGGTGTCAAGTTCTCATCACAAATATGTGCATCTACTTGGTGAATTACATCCCATAATGCTTATTAATTGAGATACTCTTCATTGAATACTGTTGAATTAAAAATGGTGTCTATGTATTATGTTGAGTCTTTGATCTAAAAGCTTGATGTTGTTAGGTATCCTATAAATGTCTTAGATGAAGAACCTATAGTTAATTTGCTAAGTTGATAGAGTTTTGATTCTTTGATTTAGTGGCTCAACTCTTCTATATTCACTTCATAATTCAAACACAAGTAGCTAAGGCTTATTTTAAGGAGGCAAATTAGAGTTTTTTATAATCAATGAGTGTGACATTTTTTTTTAATTTGTTGATGTAGCTTTTGACATTCAATTCTAGTTCATGTTCCATTAATGTCCAACATCTCTAAACTTTGTTTGTTTGTTTAATTTGAACTTTACCCCTTCATTTTGGTTGATATGCAACATATACATTGTACACATTGAGAAGAAGGTCACGTCATTGTATTTTACCAAGTGTCATTATGTCACTCTTCATTTAAATTTAGATATGTCATGGAAGCTTTCAATAATTAGGAGTCAGATGTTTTATTAAGATAGAGTTAACCTGAATTATTTCAAAGTGAACAAATATTATGAACAAAATATTTGAAGACTTGTGGTAGGAATCATTTGTAAAGGATGCGAGGGTTACCTTTTTTAAAGGTTAAGTTTCGAATCAAAAGCTCTAAACACTTTCATCAAACACTTTTTTGAAGACCAAATATGGATGAGACCTTCGTAAATAAAAGTTTCAAAGACCATATTATTAAATATTTCATTTATTAGATTTTGTTAAACATTTTCACCAAACACTTTCGTTGATCACTTTAACTGAATACCAAATGTCAAAGAGTTGGTTCTAAAGACCAAATACCAAAGACCAAATTTTGAACATTTTCTCCAAAAAGTATATTCCAAATTTTTTATTGAAATGCAAAAGTTTTGAATATTTGTATCTTTAAGATAAAAATTGTGATGAACATGAATGCTAAAGAAATTCTTACATAGCAGATAAAGTTATAAGGACCTAACCTGCGAACAAAATTTCTAAACAAAAAATCCAAACAAAACCTGTGAGCAAAAATTCTAAAGAGCATTTTTGTAAATGTTTATATAGGTGAGAAATATCAAATAATTTCAAAAATAATCTTCAAAATAAAATTTATGATGACCAATTTTTGTAAAGCCTGAGACTTTATAAACTGTGCATGCTTCACAAACTTATGTTTATGCAAAACTTATGAAGAGTATTAATAAGTTATTACAAATAAGTAAAACATGTCCATTTATGTTTACTCAATAATGAATTTATTTGAAACATATAAAGTTCTTATGAAATAAAATTTATAAAATAGGCATATACTTTTTAGAATATAGTGTGTCCTTATTCTAAGAAAAATGATGGGGGGGGTATGTTGAGTACAAAAAATGACAACTTAAAGGGGGAATACTCCTTATTATTCAAGAACATATAAAATTTAATTATAAATTTTGAATCAAACATTAACCATTTCAAAAAATAATAATTGAATCAGAGATATAAAAGAGAATCTTAAAAATAACATACAACATACTTGCCTTGTTCCTACCTTAGATCTATGTATGAGGAAATGTTTTCATTTTACCCTTGTTTTGAGGATTTTAAAAAATACTTGGGGTAACTATAGGTTTCATTCTAGTTTATTTTAATACATATTTAAAATTGGGGAAGCTCAAACATTACTCTGTTACCATCTAGGCATCCATAGCACCAATAGAGGTACCTTTGGTTCTTTTTCTTTCTTCCTCTTGAATTCTTTCATGATGCATGATACATTGACCTTATTCTTATCACATTTATATTTTATTTAGGTTTTATTGATCATTCTTTTATGATGAATTGGTCCTTATTTTGATACCTTTTTTGTATAACATTGGTATTTTAGGATGCATTGGTCCTTAGAATCTAATATATATAAACTCATGCTTTTTACTAGATTGTCCTTGCTAGCTACATCTGTATCAATGGTTATTACCTTAAAAAAGTATTAACATGAGAATTTTATTTGATGCAGTGAAAATGAGAAGAATTTCTAAATTTATATGTAGTAATGAGAGTAGATTTTATATATTTGATAGGAGTTTTCGCTAGTAGCATGATCATGATTAATTTTATTATTGCACATCTAAATTCTAAAAATCATAAACATAGGGTGTAAAACTTGAAAGTATACCAATTTATGTGCTTTTTTTTATTTAATTCCCACATTAGTTCTTCCATTTGGGAGATTTCCCATAAATTAAAATATTAGCTTTTGAACATGTATATGAAGTCTAATGGATTGCTTGAGCATACTAAAGAAAAGTCAAACATATTTTCATGAAACAAAATACATCTAATCTAGAAAATAAGGAATTAAACTAAGGAAATCAAAATAATAAAAATAGGAAATGTCAACCTAGAAATAAGGGAAGCTAACTATGAAATAAGGGAACATATTATATTCTTACCTTTACCACAACACTTATTGTTACCTGGGGACATATCTAGATGGTATAGCCATGAAATAGTGCTACAAAAACTATCCATTGACTGGATATGTTAACTTATTTCCTTAGAGGTCCCTCAAAATAAAATCATTATTACGTAGGATCTCCAAAATCTGATATGGTCCAATCCATTATGGGGTAAACTTGTCATGCTATCATTTCTTTTCAACGAATTTATCCCATAGAAGCACCAGGTTAACTATTCTAAATGCTTTGAATTTTGATCTTATATCAAACCAGCTTTTGACTATGTCCTAATGTATACTAAAATTATATAATGCTTTAATCTTTGAATCTTCCATCTCTATTATGTCTAATAATCAGACTCCACTCTTTCACTTGGTTCCATTTAGTCCCACATAAATTGATATGTTGTCAATTTAAGCATGATTGGGAAAGCTATCTATCATCCATTTACCATCAAGTAAGGTGAAGCTTTGAGAACCTACTTGTATATTTTTTGATTAGGAGATAATGCACATTTTAACTTAATAGATTATACCACTCTCTAGGTTTATCTACTACCAAATTTTTAATTACTTCAATCAGGTTTTTGTTTGTTGATTTAACTAATCCATTTCCTTGTGGGTAATGATTGGAAGATGCTTTTATGGTTATTTGATTATCATGGGCCCATTTAGTGAATTTAACTAATTGGAATGTTGGTTCATTATCACAAACTAATTAAATAGGGGTGATAAATCTAGTTGTGATGTTTTCTTCCAAAAATTTGATTACATCTTGTGCTATGGATTGCCTTGTAGCTACTACTTTAGTCCATGAAGTGTAATAACCTATACTAGCAAGTAGAATATTGTGGCCAAATTAAGAATTAGGGTTAATGATGCTAATGAAGTTTAATCCCCATTGGGAAAATGGTATTCCTTTAGTAATAAGATATAACAACATTACTATGTGTACCTCTCTTTTTATTGAGACATGGAATTTATGTCATTTACTTATGTGAAAATATACATCCTTAAATATTTTTGGTTAGTAATAACTCATTCTAAGGATTTTATGGGTTGTGGTGTTCCTAGAGGGATGACCACTACCTATATTTTGGTGTATGTTTTCTATAAATTATTTATCTTTTTCTCATGATATGCATCTTAAGTATATGCCTTCATAATTTCTTCTAGAGAGAATTCCCTTTTTGATTATGTAATGAACAAATTCAAGCCTCAAATCTCTCCTCTATTCTTTGTTCAGCACCAAGAAAAAAGTACATGTGAGTAAATATTGAATAATATCAGTATACCAATATCTTTTATATACTTAGGTTTCATAAACATCCTAAATGGTGATGCATGGTTTAAGATCAGTCATGAGAGAAATGATGCCTTACCCTCTAATAATCTTGGCAGGCTTGATTTCTATGTCAAAATCCTATAAATTTGCCATCAATTTTCATTTATGTTCTCCTAATTTATTTTTCCCTAAAGTGAGCTTGACAACAAGATCCAACATAATGGCGATGGTAGTATTCCTCAATATGTAGTTTTAAAATTTCATTATCACTATGATAAGGGAAAAAATTGCTTATCTATCATGGAATGCCTAAGATTGTCTTCTTTCAAGTTTGTGATCATGAATGAAATAAGGTGTTATATTTCATTCTTCTTTAAGGTCATAATGGAAGTAATTATATGCTCTAAAATAAATAAATATTTGAAGAGATATTTAGTGAAATCTAGAATTATCAGCATAAGGGCTTGAGATATTGTATTTTTGGTGTCTTGAAAAGACTTTTAGGATTCTACTATCCATTTCACTTTAGAATGTCACTTGAGCATTTCATTCATAGGTTTAACCATTTATGTAAATCCTCAAATAAATCTTATCAGTAATTTATCTTCCTAAAAAATATTTGAGCTCTTTCTTACTATTTTGGAATGCAATATTTGATATGCTTTGAATTCTATCTGGGTTAATCATAATTCCTTATTTGGTGATGATGTGGCCTAAGAGATTATCTTTAGTAATACCAAATATTCTCTTCATGGGGTTTAGTGAGATTTAAAACCTTGTTCATATTTCAAAGATTGATTGTAGGTGGCTTACATGATCAATTTTGGTATTTGAGAAAATAGTGAGGTCATCCATGTAAATGATTATGCATTTACCTATAGACCTTGGAATGAATGGTCCGTTTATCACTAATTATATCTCTTACATTAATTAATCCAAATAGAATCCTTTTATATGCATAAGTACACCTCTTTGTGTAATTTTTAGTCTTCATTCTATCTTTAGATTCAACCATCACTTGATTATATCCTAAAAATCTATCCAAGAAGGATATCATTTATGAAACACTTACTATTTAGATTAATTAATCCAAGGAAGGCAAAGGATATTTGTCTTTCTCAAAAACATTATTCAATTTTTTGAACTAAACACATATTCTAATTTTCCCTTTATTCTTCTTCAATAGAGCTAAGTTGGCCACCTAGGTAGAATTTCTGATAGGGAAAACTATTTTTGTATTCAACAACTTTTCCACTTCTTTATAAATAAGAACCTCCAAGATAGGATTTACTGGTCTTTGGATTTTTATAAATAATTTTTAATCAAGATTGAGAGGGAATGTTGGATGATGACCCTTGGGATAAAAACATTCAATTATTCATACATCCATGCAATCACATCTTTATACTGGGTGAGTAAATACTTCACCCTTTACCTTTATTCTAGAGTGTAAATTAGGCCAATGTTGATGTATCATAGATCATATTAATCACCTAAATTCTCATTATTTAATTTATATTCATTAAATTTTGGATATATTTACTATTATTCTTAGGGATACAAATCAAATTATCTTTCTAAATAAAAAATTCCTAAGAGAAGTCAATTTTCTTTTAGCTGAATGACTTCTCCAAATTCCTCCTAGCATAGATAACTAATCTCCTTGTCATCAAAGATTTGAGACTAAAAATATCTTAAATTAGTCAAGAATTAGAATATATTCTAGTCATCGTCAAATAATTATAAATTTTAAATATTATTAGGAATGTATGGACAAGGCACTATCTCAATGGAAAATCTTTGTACCTTGGACTCTTGCAATGGTCCTAAATTGACAACTAAAACAACCAGTGACTTAGTAGCTTGATTCTATTCTCTAGGGAAAAAATATATTTAAAGCCTCAAAGGACTCAATTAAATACAAAAATCTATTTTTTTACCTCTTTAGTTATGATAAATTGCATTGGTATTGGTTATTGACTTGATTGATTACCTGTTCAAAATCTCCATATAATAACAACTATGCGACTCTATTTTTGAGAACAAACTACAATACCAAAATTAGTACCTCATAATCCTATCTATTATTGGTATAAGGGAGATATAATCTATAGGTTTATAGGTATTACTTACCTTGTGATTTAAATAATTCAACACCAATGCTTTATCGTTACTTGGATCTTGTATTATTGAAATGGAGAGTCCATAATTGGGAAGGTCCATGGACTTCTAGTTCTTACACCTTATACTTTGTGGTAAAGGTATAAATAATAGGGTTAAGATATTTTTATATTACCTCTTAATTCTTAGTGTTGTATTCTGTAATGGGGTGCTTCATTCTTGGTTCCTGATCAATTTGAATCTGGTTCATAATACCTCTCCATGGTAACCAAATATGAGAGAAGTATGTTTCTACATACCCATTCAACATCTTGGATTAATACCTACTGAGGAGGAGTCTATATCTTTCTAGGATATCCATGACAAGTATATAAATGGTCATTTATACATGTGGTTTGGATTTCATTTAGATGTGTACATCATTCAACTCTCCAACTATAAGCACCATTGTCTTATCTAGCTATGAAACCATCCTCTTTAAATGGGCTTATTGTCATTCTGAGCTTTTGGTAAATGGAAGTTGGCATGACAATAGATTAATCTCCAAAATCAACTAAATAATTGTGAATATTCTTTTCAAATTCTCTAATATTAAATAATAAAGGAGGAACTTATGGATTATTCTTGTATATAACATTAGTAATAGTAGCCTTTTTTTTTTTTTTTCTATAGTTGACTTTCCTATATTGGACCTCCATAAGAGCTCCTTCTATTTATTGATCTGAGCCAATTCATGAGGAGTGATTTTGGATTTAAGATTCTTCATATATTTGACAATGTTTTATCCTCATTTGATCTATTTATCCTTATTCTAGGGCTATTCACTCCCTTTTGGGGGAGGTGGATTATGTTTAGACCTTGGATTTAGTAGAATAGTGGTATTTTTTGGAGTAGACATTATGAAGGGATTTTTTTCATATATTATAATTACCCTTTTCATAAATTAGGAATGCATGTATCTCAACAGAGTTATCTTTTGGTTTATTTTCATCCTCTGTTTGGAAATAAGACTCGTGTGTTTCAAAAACTATGGTAGTGTTTGAGGAACTAGATTTAGGGTGGAACACTGATGGGTTTTCATTAAATCCTACCTTACCATATCCTTTTATAATATCTAAAATTTTGCAAAAAATTATACACATTAAATTTTACCATGATATAATGTATTATGAACTCTATACCAATTAGGCAAATCTATTTCAATTATATTGATTTTTGGTAACTTGTTGGGTTGCTGCATTTTTGAATTATTTGCATAATAATTGAAAGGTCTATTATATATTTGAAACCCAAAATTTTGGTTATTATTCTAGCCAATAAAATCACCCATCTTCCTCTACATGTTCAAGAAGTCATTGCTCAACTTTTAGAATATTATTTTTATAGAATCAAGTGTTAGTTTTGTTGATGGCCATTTATCTATACATGATTTTTCATATGACCATAATTATTATTTGGTGTCTAATGCATCAGAGGATACATAATTTAGGAAAATTTTGATTAATATAACACTCTATATATAATAACTATAGTATTCCTATGAAGAGATATTACAACCAATACTCTGGCATTAACATATGAACAACATATTTTTAATGTTGATGTGGGTCTTACGCACATCTCTAGATTAAATGAGAGATCCTCTAATATCTTAGGATCTTAATGGAAGTAAACTCCACTCTAGGGCATGATTTATAAGTATGCGTTAAACAACCTAATGGTGGAATATTAGGCTAAACATATAGGTTGTTAATTGGCTATGTTTATAGTGAAATGAATCCTATTAAATAAATTAAAACCTATTTTATATGGATGGATGGATAATTTTCTAAAGTGGGTAGATATCAATAAAAAAATGTCAAAAAAGGAAGGGTAGAGCAAAAAATAAGGCTTTATGGTCTTAAGGGGTCACTTCTTGGGTTTTTTTTTTGTGGGCAAGTGTTTCCAAAACTAATGTTTAATTCTTGTATATTTTGAACACTTATAGACAAACATGATTAGGTAGTCAAAGGATAAATGTTATAAGAAAATTAAGGGTCTAAATTGAAAGTTTATCCTTTTAGATTAGTTTTTACACACCCTTACTTAGAACAATGCAAATCAAACCAAAAAGTTGTCTAGGGCATTTTTGTACATTTCCAATGCAAAAATCACATCTGGTATATATGCTAGACTTAGTGAGATGTAAATATTCTAAAATATTTTATTGAAAGCCTATATTAGCTCATTAGGCTCCCTCTTCATACTGGTGAAATGTTGATACACTAGGACAATGCTGATAACTTATCTAAATTAGATAAGAAAAGTTCTTTGACATGCATTCTAAGAAGTAATTGAATTATCTTGAAGATTTAGGTAATAATCATAGGTAGAATTCTATAATGTAAATGAGAAAATCCTACATACAACATCTTCATTAGTAACATTCATTAACCTCAAAACATCCTTTTGAGACTTGATATGTTCATCTATAATTATTCCTCTTGAGGGAGAGAAATAAGGTGGATACTTCTCTAGATTCCTTGGTAAATTATGCACATCTCTTGGGATGGTAATAGTTGATCTAACTAACCAAGGTGGTTAGGTCATATGATGATTGATAGGATGGATATTTCTTACTAAAGAAGGTATCCATGCCTGATGTATATTAGGAATAACCAATAGAGATCTAGGACTTCAATGTGATGACAAAGGTGAAAATAGAATACTAGCTTAGGACATAGACCTAGTAGCTCTCTTGGGTGTATCTAGTGTAACTTCAAATATAGGGATAACCTCTCACTAGGGAAGGCACATAAGTGTCCCTCCTATTTCCATATTTTCCTATTTATGTGGGTCTTGTACACATCCCCAAATTTAATGAGATAACCTTTAGAATTTTAGAATCTCAATGGAGATAAACTCCACTCTAAGGCATGAGTTTTAGGTATGGGATAAATAACCTAGTGGTGTAATAATAGGTTGAGCATGTAAGTTGTTAATCAAGTGCGCTTATAGTGAAATGAGTCTTAGTAAAAAAAATTAAAACCTAGTTGGGTTGGATGGATGGATACTATTCTAAAGTGGGTGGATCTAAATCAAATAAAATTCAAAAAAGAGGTAAGTGTAAAGCATAAAAGAAGGCTCTATGATCTTAAAGCGTCACTTCCTAGGTTGGTTTCTTTGTGGATAGGTGTTTATAGAACTAATTCTTATTTATTGTATCTTTTACACACTTAAATACAAGCACTATTACATAATCAAGGTAGAAATGGTATAGGAAACTTAAGGGTTTCAGATAAATGTTGATCCTTTTAGAGTAGCTTTTTCACATCCTTAATTAGGAGATTACAACTTGAAATAGAAATTTATCTAAGGCATTTTTGTACATCTCCAATTTTAAAATTTCATCTAGTCTATATGTTGGGATTAGCTAGGTTCTTCTAAAATCTTGAATTGACTCATTAGGATCCCTCTTCATACTGTTGAAATGTTAATACACCAGGCTAGGGTTGATAACTTGTCCAAACTATAAAAGAAAAGTTTGTTGACATACATTAAAGGAAGTAATTTATTTCCCTTGAATATTGAGGTAAAAATCATAGGCAACATCATGTAATGTAAAAGGGAAAATCTTACATGTAACATCTTTATCAATAACATTCATTAACCTCAAAAGAACTTTGAAATACTTGATGTGTTCATATACATTTCTTCTTCCTGAGGGGGAGAAATAAGGTATATAGTTATATATATTCCTTGGTGAATTATGCACATGCCCTAGGATAATAATAGTTGATCCAACTAGCCAAGGTGGTTGGGCCATAAGATGATTGATAAGATGGATATTTCTTACTGGATAAGGTGTCTTAGATTGAGCTATATTGGGAATAACCAATATAGATATAGGCCTTAGATGTGATGAAAAAGGTTAAAAAAAATATTATCTTGGGATTTAGACCTAATAACTCTCTTGGGTGTCTTTAATATAACTTAAATGTAGGGGTAAACTCTCACTAGGGAAGGCACACAATTGGCCCTAATTATAGTATCAATTTTTTATATTGATGTTGGTTTTGTACACATCCTTAGATTTAACCAGGTAGCCTCTAACATTTTAGAATCTTAATGGAGGTAAACTCTAATTTAGGTCATGAATTGTACCTATGGGTTTAATAACTATGGAATAGTAGGCTGAGCAAGCAAGTTGTTAATATGGTGTACTTGTAGTGAAATGAATCCTAATAAATAAATGAAAACCTAGTTAGATTGGATGGATGGATAGTATTATAAAATGGGTATATCTCTAAAAAACTTCAAAAATGAGGGAAGGGTAGAGCATAAAAAAAGGATCTATGGTCTTAAGGGGTCACTTCTTATATTGGTTTCTTTGTAGATAAGTGTTTTCAGAACTAATTCTCGTTACTTATAGTTTTTCCCATTTATAGACAAACATAGTTAGGTAGTTAATGAAGAAATGTTATAGGAAAATTAAGGTTCTCAACTAAAGGTTCCTCCTTTTAGAGTAGCTTTTGTGCACCCTTACTCAAGAGATTAGAGATCAGACTAAAAAGTATATAGGTAATCTATAGCTCACACCTAGAAGACTATATCAAATGGAAACACTCTTGCACACTTAGAAAATTAAAATAATCAACTAATTACTTGAAATCAATAAAACCTACTAACTATTCAATAGTTATTACACATGTAAAATAAATGAATATCAATGATAATAAAATTAATTCTCTTTAGCTATTTCACACATAAGATTATTGTATTAAAATACCAAAGGAAATTAAAATTTAATTACACATAAATGGAAGGAAAATAATCCACATAGTTGCATGACAATCTAAATGACTTCTTCCTATATTGATAAAATTTTGACCCTTTGGAATGAGGGTTTTACATGTATAAATAGATTTGGGGAGGGGTTTCCTTATCCTCCAAATTCATATAAACTCAAAGCTACATCTAGTAATTAGAACTCCAGTTCTAATTTTAATGCCAAAACTGCATGTATAATTATTTTTAATTACAACTATGTCAAAAATAAGTTTACTTATATGATGCCATGTAACATGTGCATACTTACAGATTTATCAAGATAACTATTAAATTTATATGTCAAGTTTAATTAAACTATAATTACATTTATTAATCCTATATGTAAGATTACATAGAAAAATTATCCTTCAGTAACTAAGGATTATTTACACTTTTGTGACTACATGGCTACACTTATCATTGTAATAGATACTAAAGTGGTTGGTGATGTTGAGTTGGCGGTTGACAATGAAGTGATAACTATATTCATAGTTTTTTTCCTAGCCTCTAATTCTTGATAATACATAAATCTAACAATATGATAATATCTTATGATGTCCATATTCAAAAATTGGTTTATATGTACCTTGTTTGTATGCTCTATAAGGTTTACATGTTTAGTTTTAGTGCTCTAGAATTTGATTTAAAATATATCTACCTTTGCAACCTTCTTTCATAAAAAATTTAATTCAGACTCAATCTTCTCCAGTGATAATCCTTTAAGATTGTATTTGAAGTTGGTTAAGGCTTGTTGGATAAGCTAGTCATAATCAACTCTACTTATTAGTTTACTTGTATAATCCCTTGTCTGTAAAAGCTTCAATTCCTCCAAAATGTGTAAAATAAGGTATTAATGCTCTAAATACTTATTCATTATTTCTTCTAAATTTTTAACCTATTCCCTTACTTCTTATGTTCAAATGAAAACTAGGTTGAGGGAATTTAAAGCCTCCAATGGTGTCATTAAATTTAGGTGGCTATATGCCTTATTCATTATGTAGAGAATAATGAATTTTAATTTATTCTCATCTTCCTTTAAGATGCATCAATAATTTTAAGGGATAATTTAACCCTCCTTAAATTAATGTCATCCAAAATGTCGTATAGTCTCAAAGTTGTACTTTGTACATATATTTCAATTTACATGGGAATATGGACCATATGTTGTTATTACCAGACTTAATCTAACTCCTATTATAGTTATCTCCTTTCTTGTCTTGTCCCTTCATGGATATCAAGAAAGGCATCCTTTTTTGTTTCAAAATAGGACCTAAAACCATCATTATAAGGAGACTACCGTAGTCTCCTATTTTTTCTATTTGAAAGAGAGAAAACATCATATCTTTCTTCTAGGATCATCCCCCTTATAACATTATCTTCAATATTTATCTCATTCACCCTCTGGATATTCCTTGTATATTTATCAAAAATTAAGCTCATTATGTTCAATTATGTGATGGTGAGGTTTGGCCTTTGAGAGGCTTGAGATTCCAAATTTGTTGCCTGCTCTAGGATTACCAATTGATTTGAGTTAGTTGAGTGTCTTGAGTTGTGGTCTCAACCAAAAAGTCCACTGAATATTATTTCAACACATCTAAATGTAATTGGTATAGAAGAGAAGGATAAATAATCTTGGACCAATCCACACCACCATATTGAGTCAAATGACGGACTATATATACTTGCATATTCTTTATAGCCTTCTTTTATGATACTATAGTGGTATTTATATACACATAACATTTTCAATATTTTATCAATTATTGATGGTTTTTATCTTGAAGGAACCCATTGAGTCTCAATCTCTTTGAGTTCATGCCCTAATGGGTACACTAGGAAATGGGTAGGAAAATCATTATTGATTTGAAATATTGTTGTCCCTTATTTTCACTTACTAACAATCTAATCAACTCCTAAAAACATTCCATAAGCTATTACAACTCTTTTCTACACTCAGATAGTCTTTTACCACCTTCATTATCCTTATTCCTAACCTAAAACCCCTTTCAATAGTTTACATGACTAGGTTGATTGGGTTGACCTTGTACTCTTATTGGTGAAACTCATTTAGGGTCTAGGTTGGCTCTTGATCGACCCAGCCTATGATCCAATGAGTTTTTGGCAATAATGATACTAGGTTAACTGGGTCAACCCTATTGGCCAAAACTTTTAAAAGGGTTTATGGTTATATCCACCTATATAAAAACATTAATTTTGTCATTCTTAGAGAGACATCAAGAGTTATTATTCATTTGTGATTATTTACAATTTTCTCTTCCACCATTCTATGTTAGGAGCCTTAACTTAGGGTTTTTACTTGGAGAATATAGTCTTATGGAGAAGTCTTGGATGCTTTGGCCTTACTTATTGATCCTTAAAAACCACAATAATCTCTTGTGAAACACCTTTGTCCAAGCAAGAGATTGAGCTTAGATGGGTTCATCTTCTAAGTAAGTATCTCTAACTTTGGTCCTCTCTTTAGTAGATAGAGTAGCATAAGTAATGAATTTTGAATAATATTACTCTTCTTCTCCATGCATTAGGATCTTAAACATACATATCTTAATTAGGATTATCCTATGCATATTAATTTTGTTGTCTATTACCCCTACTTTGTGCCATAAGCTTTGGTGAGAAATAGATTATATTTCTTTTCTTTACTTATTAGTATATTGGATATGAAAACATAAGAATTAATTAGGGTTATTGCATGGTTTTTATTGAATGGAGGCTTTGAAACCCTCCCTAGTGATATTATTGTGATAAAATATCCCCTAATTAGGTCTTTTAAATCAATATTGGTCATGTTCTCAATTATCTAATGGATCCATAATTAGAAGTGTAAGTAGGATCTATCTTCTCTAAACTAGGATTGATTTGTATATCTGATTCATTTTTGATTGCATATATTTTGGTAAAATATACATGAATCATGAAACCATGCTCTAACTTCATCATCAAGATTACAATAGTGCTTTTAAAAAATGACAAGCTTCCAAAGCTTCTTCTTCTAATACCCAAAAATATTTTTCCACAGTTAATAATCAACAAAACACCAAGGATTTTTTTGATATTGATGTCAACTATGACCAATATTAAAATAATTCTCAATATGTTAAAATAAATAAGGTAAATTATCATCATAAACCATCTCATAAAGATCCTATCACAAAACCTAAAAAACCATCTGTAGAAGAATAACTTCTCAAAGATACTACAACCACTAATTTAGCTTTGAAAGCCCATGAGGAACCACCTCCCTCTTTCAAACCCCTAATAACCTCTATTCCTTCAAAATATACCTTACCTTTCAAACCTCACATTGGTTATTCTTCTAAATCTTATTGGAACTTTCTCAAAGAGCTTAAATCCATGCCTTTAAAAATTCCACGTATGGAGTTAGTTCATATATCCCCTTATCATCATGTATTACTCATGAAACAATTACAAGAAATTAAAGATCCATCTTCTCTAGATGAATAACCACCCTCTATAAATCCTCAACCTACCAAAGTTTATACCATTGAAACCATTTGTCCTTCTTCTAAGCCTTCCATTGAATTTTTTGAAGAGGACATGATTAATGATGAGATCCTTTTTCATGTCAATGATCCACCACTATTCACTAGAATATCCATTAATACTACCCGTATCCATAAATTTTTAGTTGATGAAGGTTCTGATATTAATGTGACATCTTTGTGGCTTATCTAAAAAAATAGATATAATAAGGATCATCTCAAGGAAATTTACCTTACCTATCATGGATTTGATAAAACTAATCAAAATCCACTTGGTTGTATTTGGCTTCCCCTAATAATCAGACCTAAGATGGTTCGAACTAAACTTATTTTCCTTAATTTCCCCCTATCTTATAATATACTCCTTGGTTTCCCTTGAAATCATAGAATGAGGGACATCACCTCTTTCTATAGCCAATGCATCAAATTCATACATAATGACAAATAATATAAGAATGAGGATGATCCCAACCCTTGGAGTTTTGAAATTCCTAATCCAAAATCTCAATATCATATTCCCACTATTCCTACCATCAATAGTGCTAGTTTACCTAATTTCATCAACATCAATCTAGACTTACAAGTCACTCTTGTTGATTCAGATGATGATGAGCCTAATGATTTTAAATATACTTGTAACACTACCAAGTTACCTCCCTATATATCGAAGTGGATTTCTCCATCTTTATTATCTCATGATCATACTATTCCTCTCATTGATGAGATAACTAATTTTCCCCTCCATATAATACTCAAGATCCTTCTTTACCATAAGATGCCTTCACATGTAATGATTATGGAGTGGCCAAATTATTTCATGATCCTCTCATCATGTCTCCACATAAATTTAGTAAAATTTGGATTTCACCTTTGAAAACTCCCTTAAATCTCAAGCATGTACCATTTCTCCAGCCTATGATGATACCTACATCATGACCCAAGCTCAATCTCAAGACTTGGATTTTCAATAATATTAAAAGACTGTATATCAAATACATACTTTCAAGTAAGATGTCCATACCATTTCCACATATTGTGTATTAGATCTCAAAGTCCATAAACCTCATGTTAGTTCTCCACTTTTTTAATACTCGGGTGGTATAAAAACTCTTACCTTCTAAACCTTTAGATATTCGCTCATCTTTTTTACCACCTATAGATCCCATCATTACATCCAATTTTCACCCCTTCAAAGAAACTAACAATATACCAATATCTTCTAACCAATCTCCTCCTCCTACTCTTGAGATTACATTAGATGCCAAGGCCAAAGATTTCCATCACATACATTCTAAATATGTTATCTATGGTAATCAAATTCTCAATCTTGAAGTAGATGTCAAATATTATAAGCCTCTTCCTACTTTTCCTAGAGATGAAGCTATTCTTGAATTACTTCATGCCCAAGAACCTCAAATTCCTTGGCAACATCACAAACTTGGGAATTTCAAAAACAAAGCCCCTTGTTTCAATAATTTTATCACTAGTGTCGATCCTAAAGCTAATCCAATTTATTATTTACCTAATGCACCATACCACTTCCAATATGGTATGCTATGCTTATCAAAGAAACTAATCATAATTAATATGGTACTCCATCATGACCTTGACTAATTATAATTTCTCATGAATTCCCACTTACCAAACATGATAAATTTAGATTTTTTTAATAAAAATCATGAGATCTTTACATGGTCATATGAGGACATGTCTAGTATTGAATCTAGAATTATGGTACACAATATCATAACTTATCCTTATAGAAAACTTGTGCATCAAAATCAACATAAATTTCCACCTAAAGTTTCCACCTTGTGTCATAAAGAAATTATAAAACTTCTTGATTCTAAATTTATCAAGCTAGTGGATTATTTTGAATGGTTTTCTAACATAGTTCATGTTCAAACAAAGGTCACTATGGTCATTCACATTTGAATTGACTTTCATAATCTTTATCTTGATTATCCCTAGGACAATTTCCCTCTACCTATAATAGATGACATTATCGATTCCACTTTTGGTTATGAAATGTTGTCTCTTATGGATGGCTTCTTAGGCTATAACCAAATTCACCTTTCTCCCAAAGAATAACATAAGATAACTTTCACCATAAAATGGGGTACTTATTGCTATGTTAGAATTCCCTTCAGACTTAAAAATGTTGGAGCTAATTATCAATGAGCAATGACTCATATATTTTCATAATCTTATTCACAAAATTATAGAAACCTATGTGGATGACCTCATTGCTAAATCTAAAAGTTACAAGACTCATCTTTTTTATCTTTCCATCATCTTTGATCATCTTCTCAAATACAAAGTTAGACTAAATCCTTAAAAATGTGTCTTTGGTGTCACATCTAGAAATTGTTAGGATTCTTAGTCTCTCTTTATGAAATCAATATTTATCTTACTAAGAATATTTATATCATCAACATGCCCATCACATGATCCATTCCAAACATTCACACCTATCTCGATAAACTTGGGGAAATTAGCTGATTTATACCCAAAATGGATTACCTTATCCACTCCATCAACTCTATTCTTAATAAAGGTAACACTCTAAAATGGATGGACCCTTGTCAAAAAGCATTTGATAACATGAAATAATCATTACTTCACCTACCCATGCTTCATTTTCCTTAAAATGATTGACCTCTAATCTTATACACTTTTTCAACACCCATATAAATTGGAGCAATTCTTGCCCAACAAGATGATACTAGAAGAGAGTATATCATATAATATATCAGTTGAGGCCTCATTGATTATGAGAAATGTTACATAAAAGTTCAATGTGATTGCCTCACCATATATTTTTTAACTAAAAAACATTAACATTACATGCTTTGTCAAACCACTTATGTTATCATTCATTTTGATCCCCTTTATCACTTTTTATCCAAAGCTTTTCTTCTTAGAGACAACATTGACAAGTAGATGGTCCTTCTCATGGAATTTGATCTTCAAATTATTACTCAAAAAGTTATCAAAGGACAAATCATCACTGATCAACTTGTCATATTTTTTGTGCCTATTACCAATCACCTTCAAGAGAGTCTTCCAAATGATAATATTCTCTATATTTAAGGTCTCAACCAAGATATATCTCTTAAATATTACTTCCATAACTTCACTACTAATTTTGAAGTAAGTAATCTTGATGAATCTGCTATCCTCACTGATACTACTAAACCAAAAATAGACATCAAAGAACTTCCTAAAATAAATGTTGATTTAGATGAGGATACTTAGAGCCTTTAATTTTATGGTGCTAAACTCCTTAAAGGAGATGGGGTAGGTTTTATTATTAAAATCCCTCTTAGTAAAATCATCCCTTTATATTTTTGCTTAATATTTGATGTCACTAACAATGTGGCCAATTACAAAGGTTTAATCATAGGCATGTGAGCTGATCTTGATGTAGATATCCAATACCTACACTCTAGAGGTGATTACTAGCTCATTTATTGCCAATTTAATGGTGATTACCAATGAAAAATTGAGAATATAATTTATTATCATCAAATTTCAACTAATCTCTCAAAATATTTCATTTCTTTCACCATCGATCCTATCCCTTGAGATCAAAATTCTATTGTTGTTTCTCTTAATTTTTTAGCATCTATTTTTCATCTACACCAAGTTCTCACAGAACCCACTTTTATTATCTGAATAATAAAATCTCCATACTCTATTCAAACACATGATTCACTTATCTACCACATCAAGGCTACCACTATTTAACAAAGCCCATGGTATAAAGACATCATTCAATTTTTGGAACACCAAACTTATCCTCCCAACTTAGATTCCTATGAAAAGACTCATATTTAAAAATAAGCTTTTAATTATGTATTTAAATATAACATCTTTTATTATCAAAATGTTGAAGGTACCTTGCTATGTTGTCTTATGATGAGGTTTCTCCTCTTCTTGAATAAGCACATGGGGAAATTTACAGTGGCCACTAAAGTGGACATGTTACAACCTGCAAATGCCTATGTATGGGATAATTTTGGTCCAATATTGAAAAATATGCAAACAAATTTGATAAAAAAAAGTGTTCTCATTGACAACTTTATGATGATTTAATACATTCACCTCTATCTAAGCTTCAAACCATCAAATATCCCAGGCCATTCTCCATGTGGGATTAAATCTCATAGGCAAACTACCTTGATCTCAAGATGGAAATGTATTTATAATCATAGTCACCAAATATTATACCAAATAGGTCAAGGCTATACCACTTGTTAATGCCACCAGTAACACCATCTCCAAATTTATCCTTAGTCAAATAATTTACCACTTTGATGTGTTTTATACTATCATTTCAAACAATGGTGTAAATTTAAAAAATAAGGATGTTTAACAACTCTATACTAAATTTAAAATCAATATAAATTTTTTGACATCCTATTTATGTGCAATCAAAAATTCATCATGTCTATGAGTTAATACTAGATCAGATAAGATAGATCACACTGACACTTTTGATTGGGGATACACTTGTTAAGTGGGAGCATGACGAATATGGGGATCTACTAGACCTGATTAGGAGATCACTTGTATCACTTGTCACAACACATCATGCTAGGAAGGTTTTCAAAGCCTATAGTCTAACATAATCATAAAATAACCCTAATGGAGTCCTAATGTTTTTAATTTTCACTCTATTCTAATAACAAGAAAGTAAAATCTAATCTAGTGCACACCAAAGCTTGTGGCACAAAGTGGGGGTTAGAAACAATAAAATAAAAAACTAAATAACATGTATTATAAGACATATAATCACATAAATATATAAGTAATCATAAAGACATGGAGAGAATAATACAAATACATTATCTATCTACTCTTACAAAGGAGAAATAAAGTTAGGAATACTTACCTTTAGAGATGAACCCATTGAGACTCAATCTCTCCCTTGGCCAAGGTGTTTCACAAGAGATTGTTTTGGTATGTAAGGATAACCAAGATAAAGAAACTCTAAGATACACAACCTATCTAACAATCCAAAATAATTCTCCACAAGACAAGATCCATATCTCTAAAGAAATTATGGAACCCTAAGCTTTATTCCTCAATTCGAATGGTCAATAAGCATATGTTCACTCATATTTATTCACTAATAATTCTTCTCTTATGAAATGGTGGGAAATGACCTTGTATATATAGGTGGATCTTTCCCTAAACCCTCCCAAGAATTTTGTTGTATGGGGTTGACCTAGTTAACCCAGTGTGTTTTTTAAGATAATTTACTAAGTCTATGCTAGGTCAATCAAAAGCTTAACAAATCAAGAAAGTAAAGAACACCCCTAAATTGTACTGGTTTAACCTAGTTGACCTAGTATAACTAAAAGTCAAAAAGGATGTTAAGGCAAGAAAATGAGGAATGAAAGGAGGAGAAAACAAGAATAGGTAGGACTGAGAAGAACAAAATTGGGTAAATGGTTTTATGAGAAAAGTGTGTAGATGGAAATTGGTAAAAGGAAAAACAATCTTACAAAGAATCGATGGTCTACCCACCCCTTTCCTGGTTCACCCCTTAAGGCATGTATTGATAGATATTGAGACTCGATAGGTTCTTAAAAGATATAAAGTGTTAATAATCAATAAAATTCTAAAAATATTATGTGCATGCACTATCAACCACAATGTAATGGCTAAGTTGAGGTCACCAATAAAATTATCATTAAAATTCTCCAAAAGATAATTTTTGAAACCTATATGGATTGACACCTTCATCTCTATCCTAATCTTTGGGCCTATCACACTAGCACATGTACTACCACTAGGGCAATGCCATTCTCTATAGTCTATAGTTTTGAATCAGTCCTTCTATTAGAATTTGAGCTTCCCTCTCTTCATATATCTCTTTATGGTATCATACCTAATGAAGAATTATGTGAAGCTCACATTCATGCTCTCAATATTATTGATTATCATCATCTTTTTGACTTACAACACAATCACCATTACAAGGCCCATATTTCCAAACAATAATAAAGGAGTCAAAGTTCGCACATTTAATGTTATTGATATTTTCATTAAATTAGACTATACTCATGATAAATAAGGTAAATATGCCCAAAAATGGTGGGGCCCTTATTTATTCAAAGATATTATTGGTCTAAGTACCTATCACCTTCAAACTAATGAAGGACATATTTTCAAAGAGCCCACCAACACGTAATTACTTAAAATGTATTCTACCTAACCATTCCTTTATTTTCATAATTTTTTTGTGCTATATATCTAACACTTTTTTATAGGATACTTGCATAAGTCTCTCCCTTTGTAGAAGTTCTCACTTTTTCACAAACCTTAGTCCTTAATTTTGGTATTTTGGTTTTCCCTTTTTTCTCATGAGTTGTATTGAAAAACTGTGGATAGGACCCAATCTTCCTCATGATGTATTTTTATCTTCTTAATTCTCATTATTTTTCTAATTCTTTTTGGCACCATTGTGGGTTTCTATTTTATGAGCTGTAATGTAAGACTATGGATAGAACTTGGCCTTCCTCGTAAAATCACCATCTTGTCATTCCTTTTTCTAGAATGTGTTTTGAAATGGTTACAAGTTCTTGATCTTTGTTCTCAGCTTTAGCTTCAGTTTCTTTTGATAGATGGAATTTTAAAAACAATATATGTTAGCATGTTTTCCTCCATTTCCCTCATTCTTATCATAAGGAATCACACTTTTATGTCATTATATCCCTTTTTTTCCCTTTATCACATTTAATGTGATTTTAAGTAATTCAAATTGTTTCATGTTTTGTTCTTCTTGATTTCATTTCCTTTCACTCCACATTGGATAAAATAAGGTCAAATTAAAGATATCACTTTTATTTTACTTAAATTTTTGAAACTCTTAGACACTATGCTCTCTAAGTTCTCTCTCTTAACAACTAAGTCCCAAGTATTCAAATTAAAGTCATATTTAACACCCATGTTTGGTTTTACAAATCCATATGGAGGATGAAAGAAAACATCCATCAAGAAAGTTAAAAAACAAATCATTTGAAATAAAAGGCAATGATATACAAAAGGTAACATATAAATTTTAAAAGTCAAAATCACACCAAAAGATGTGATTACAAGCACAGATCCTATCTCCAATTAAATCTCAAACTCCATAGTTGGCCTCAAAATAGAGCCAATCTCCATTGGGGTGTGGTAGGCCAATAGATTGGAATAGGATAATTTAACAAACTTTATGGTGCTACCTAATTTTTCATGTAAGTACCCAATCTTCATAGTGGATTGTGTAGACACCTAAATTTGGCCATTGATAACCTATAATTAGGCTTTTGGCCAATTTACACTCAAAATGTACAATTTGTCCTAAAAACATTAAAATATGCTAAATGATGTGAAACTAACATATTCAAGTTCTGATTTTGGCTAGGGTATCGCTAAATAAGGCAATGCAATTTATGGGCCAGCTAACTTTGATCATATCATTCCAAGTCAAAATGCCAAATTTACACCTAGGTGATTTGGATTGCACTTTCGTATCAAAAATATTTCACGATACATGTACCTTTGTTATTTATTTTTAGTAATATCCTAAATGGGATAATGAATCTAATACATCTGACATCACCTTCCAATTCTAATCTAATCAAATTTTGGACCAATAACAAGGCATTCTGATCAATTTGAGTAATTTGTGCACAAGGTGCTTAATCATGATTAAGAGATAATTAACCCAAATCAATCCATAATAAAAAATTCCATGGAAACTTGTTAAAAACTTGTTTTTAGAAATGAATATTCAATACCTACATCATTAGGTGACCTCATTTCTTGGGAAGACATCTCTAGTCCATAAATGCCATAAATATCAAGATTCATGCCCTCCATGCCTCTTAATTTTCCCTTCTTACAATGTCATGATGAGGATAATTATAAACTTAATTCCAAAAATTGAATTAATCTTCAACCACACATCTCAATCTCAAGATGGATGGTTGAGGTTGATTCTGATCAAATCTAAAAATCTATAAATAAGAGGCCTCACAACATCATTTCTAAGCTATTTTACTGTAATTTTATTATGCTCAAATATCTTCAAGGACTTGATTATGAAAAGTTATAATGCCAAATTGATTCCAAGCTAAGCCAATCCAAAGCCACAAGGTGTCAAGGAGAGATGGAAGTAGTCAAGCTTTCATTGCCAAGGACTTCATGAGCATAAGCCAAGTAAGCCACTGCTACAAAGGCATTTGGAGCATCCAAGGAAGGTGAAGGAATTCTTATGTTTTATTCCTTACTTTTTAGTTGTGTTTGTCATTTTTTTATTAACTAAGCCCTCCCTAGTGTCTAGACCTAGAGATGTTATGCTAGTTAGTCTATTTCTTTTATTTTGTTTTCATTTTAGAAATAACATGATACTAACCCTCCTCTCTTGAGTCAAATTATTAGATCACATAATGGCATGCCTAATGGGAATATGTGTCCAAATTAAGTATTTAATTGAGAATATATTGGAGAATGGGGAGATAAAATTGGATAATTTTGCTTCCACTTCTAATCAAACTCTTGGGATCTCTCAAAACCCCTTTCCCCAACATAATAATCAATAGTAGAAGAACAATTATTAATAACAACAATGCCTAATGTAGCAATAAAATCAATAGTATCAAAATCAAAGGCAAAACCAATAGAACCAATAAAATTAGGAAAAAAACCCACAATGATAGAACAATAGACAAAACCAAGGTCAGAATAGTAACAACTAACAAACTTACCATGCAATTGTAAATGACTATAATAGGGTTATAGGTCATATTACAGGGGGTAGTATTAATACTATCTCTATTAATTCTAGACCAAACACTAATCAGTCTAGACCATTGATAAACCACAACATTCATCTAAATCACATGAATAAGCCTTATTTGATAGGGGAGTTCATATAGGAAAACCAACAAACTATGACTTCCCCTTTTGGATCTTATATTGACAACTTATTCTTAGCACATGACCACATGAAATTGCACCAACAATTGAGACTTATCCTATTTGGTCCCACACCATTCCCACCATTTGTTAGAAATAATGGTCTAGTATTTAATCTTGATTGTGTAATCATAATTTGAAGGTCAAATATTACTATCCCATGCCCAAAACCATATGCCACTTTTCCTATCATCCAACCAACTATTCAGCCTTGGAATAAACCATTCACTACTAACCAAGAGAATAAATTTGATATTATGGAATAATTACAGATGACATCATCACAAATTTCTATTTTAGATTTGTTATGAACATCAATTATCCATAGAAACATCTTTAATGAGTTTTTGACCCAATCCACTATTGTTAGTGACATATCCGCTGATAATTTCCAAGCTTTGGTTGGACACCTAGCTCTAGCCCAACAAGTCATATTCAACCAAAGTGATGTCTTCCCTTGGGCCACTCCATAATAATACATTATACATAGAAGTTTATATAAAGTGACATAAAGTGAAATGTGTCCTTATAAACAATGGATTAGGCCTCAACATAGTCTATCTAAAACTCATCAAGCTTCTTGGGTACACAAGGGTACATCTCTAACTATAAATAATAACCATCAAATCTTATGGTAATCAAAAGAGAGAATCACAAGGCACCATTAATTTTATAGTTATCATTGGGCCGTTGACCCATGACACACTTTGCCATGTTCTTGATCTTGAGTTATCATACAACATGCTTCTAGACACACCTTGGTTACATGAGATTTGTGTAGTCCCATCAATGCTGCAACAATGTATCAAGTTTTCCCACTCAAGGATGAAAGTGAACATTCTAAGATATGTACCCCTATAAGAACACTGCAAGCATCTTAAGGCCAAATTTCAAAGCTATAATTATTTGTATGGTATGAATCCAAGTTATAAGTAGGATAAAGGAAAAGCTATATTTATTGATCCTTCACTAGATAATTAAGTAAATCATAATACCTTAGATTCCGTTTCCCACATGCCACCTCACAAAGATTTTAATCATTTCACCATTTCATATCATGGACTGAGAGAGTATGTAACCCATGATACATTTCATATTTCCAATCTTCCTTAGAATCCAAAAACCTTTGGGTAACCTAAAGTCATCCCGTATATGCATTAAAAACAAAAGAAAAAAGATAAGGGACTTGTCACATTTGTACCAACATCAAGCCTAGGACCTGACCCTCTTAAAAGGGATGACTCATGGTTATACAATGACAACCAATCTAATTATTATAAAATTGAAAACTATCATATTCCCAATAGGATCATGGAGAATCATAATTATGAAGGGAGAGGCCTCAAACCAAATCAATAAGGAACTATCAAGCTAATTTCAATGGATAAGTATGAAATACCTTATGGACTTGGATTTAAATTGCCTGGGGGTGACCCCACATATCTTATTTAAACCCCTTACCAATGACAAGTGATATTGATGTTGATAGTGAAGCAGAGTCTAATCATAGCCTCTCCCTTGATAACCTAGCTAAAACCAACTTGTTTGATGATAATGTCATTTATACCCTTACCCTAGTCATTCTTTGTAACCCTTTACCATTATTTTATCCCCAACTAATAGATTGGGACTAACAAGAATCTATTCTAGTAATTGACGAGTTCTAGAATGATGAGGCATTCTATGATTTCTTAGGCTTTAGAGACAATGTTCTATTTAGAGATCACAAATTAGGGTTCTAAATCACATTAGATACTAAAGCCTATTTCAGAGAGTGATTGAACACCCTTAGCCAAAAATAATTAATTAAAACATTGAGGTCCCAAAATGAAAATCTCTTTGAGGCATTTTATAACTAGGGAAAAAGTAAAGATAAAGGCCAATCTAGTGGTGAAACCCTATTTTAGGTGCCATTAGATGGGGGTGTTCATTCTTCTTTGAATTTATACTAGGAGACCACCAATGATGAACTTTCCTATGGATTGAAGTTTAGCTTTGAGAAATAATAAGTATTTGATCAAATTCTCCAAGAATTTATGACTATTTTCATTACATGGCTAGATATCCCATTAGGAGACTCAGATTCATAATGCCTATGAGAAGTTGAAGAGCAAGTCCTAATAGATAACCCTAACATAATATAATAGTTCAAGTCACTGCCTACTATCCTAGAAGATGGTTCGACCCTTCTAGTTGAAGCTACAATAGAGGTAAATATTGGGACTCCATCAAACTTGAAATGGATAAAATTAGATGTGTCCCTCACTAAAGAGGAATGTGACATCTTTGCATATCTATTGAGAGAGTTTGTGGATATTTTTGCATGGGCCTATTTTGACATGCTAGATTTAGACCCCACCTTATTTCTACACCATCTTGTGGTTAATCCTACTACCAAACCAATAAAACAAAATCTATGTAAGATGTAACTTTGCATTGTTGTATTGGTAAAGAAAGTGTGGGAAAAAATCTTAGAAGTAGGATGTATTTTATCCATTGACTACTTTTAATTGATCTCTAATGTGATACCTATTAGTGAAAATTTTGAAGCAATTATAATTTGTACTAATTTTTGAGACATCAACACAGCTTGTCTTAAAGATGATTTTTCCTTACCTAATATTGAGATGATCATCAAATCCATGGTAGGTTATGAAATGATTTCACTCTTGGATGGATTTTTAGGATAAAAATATATCAGAATCACACCAGAAGATCAACATAAAACAACATTCACCACTCCATGGGGAAAATTTTGTTATCAAGTAATACCATTTGGACTTAAGAATGCTGGAGATACATATCAAAGGGCCATGACTATCATATTTCATGATATGATTGATGATATTATTAAATACTATGTCAATGACATATTAATAAAATCCAAAACTAGGGCCAACCTTCTAGCAGTGATGTATAAGATATTTGAAAGATTACGAGAGTACAAAGTAAGACTCAATTCAAATAAATGTGTGTTTGGTGTAAGTTCAAGAAAATTACTTGGCTTCATCATGTCTCATGAGGTATTGAAGTCAATCCAGCTAAATTCCATGCTATAATTTAGATGCCACCACCAACCAATTTAAAGCAACTCTATAGTTTGTAGGGTAAGATTCAGTCAATCCGATGCTTTATCTCTCAATTAGTAGACAAGTGTCATCCATTTACACACCTTTTTAAGAAGGGAGTTACATTTCATTAGGATGATCACTACCAAATATATTTTCAACAAATTAAATATTATCTTATTAATCTACCTATTTTATTACCTCACATGCTAGGAAATCCATAGTTGACACTCTTAAGCAACAAATTGCCAAAATTGCTGAGGAGAATTTTACAAAAATTACTGCCTATATATGGCCTAAGGTAGATTTTTGCATTAGTCCAGTTGAAGGGGCTTCAGGGGGGCTTGTCACTATGTGGAATAGTGCTAAAATCTATGGGTCTCTTATGGCTTATAATAAGCACTTCTTGATTACCAATTTTTCTATGAAATCTTTGAAATGGTCATTGATCAATGTCTATGGACCGAATAACAGAGCTTTGAGACATAAATTATGGATAGACTTGAGAAATTTCAAGAATGATCCCCAAAACATTAGATGGATGTTAGCCAAATATTTTAACACTCCTCTATACCCTTCTAAAAAATAGGGTGGAATTATGGATTACTCATACAACATGTTTGACTTTGCTGAATTCATCAATGATTGGGGATTATTGGACATATAGTTGCAAAACCAAAATTTTACCTGGACCAATAGAAGAAGAGGATATCAAATGATTTAGGTTAAATTAGATAGATTTCTTATATCAAGCAACTGGAAGGATTATCATAATATGCAGGCGTAAGCTTTCCCTAGAACCATGTTTGACCACTGCCTGATCTTCCTTAGTTGGAGAGAATAGGGACATTCTGGACCTTCCCCATTCCATTTTGAAGCTATGTGGATCAAACACAAAGACTTTAGACAAATGGTGGCCCAATGGTGGAAAATTCCTATTCAAGGTACTCCTATGTTCAAAATAGTCAAGAAACTCTAGCACATCAAACAAGAAGTTTACGGATGGAATAGATACAGCTTTGGGCAGGTCTTTCAATAAAAGAAAAATATAGTGGGAAAACTCAAGGATACACAACAACTGATAGATCAAGGGAATTAGTCTAAGGACACTTTATAAGAAGAGAATACCCTTTCTACAAAATGGAAAATTTTTATGGAAAGATAAGAGGTTTTCTAGAAATAGAAATCCTATGTTCAGTGGCTTAAAGAGGGGGATAAGAAAACTACCTTTTTTCATCTCTCAGTTATGAAACATAGCAAAGCCAACTCAATAACTAAGCTTGTCATAGATAATGGCAACATTATTACTAAGGATAATGAAATAGGGGAACAAGCCAGGGCTTTCTTTTAGAATCTACTTACGGAAGAAAATAATAATGATAGAATTGATAGACCTATGAATCAATTCATTGATAAAATCCCCTATTTGATAACGAAATAAGATAATATGGAGATGTTAATGCCTATATCTAAGGAATAAGTCCATGCTATTTTATTTTCCATGGGTGATTTTAAAGCCCCAAGTTTTGATGGCTTTCCTCCTATATTCTTTCAAGAATATTGGGAGATAGTAGGAGCGAACCTCACAGCTATTGTTCATGATTTTTTTAGATCAGGTAAACTTTTGAAACAAGTTAATAATACCTTCATATTACTTGTTCCTAAAAAATCACAACCTTCACACCTCACTAATTTAGGCCCATTAGTCTATGCAAAACTATGTATAAGTTATGTAATAAAATGATGGTCATGAAGATTCAACCTTTGCTAGACAAAATTATTTTTCCTACTCAAAAAGGTTTCATCCCAGGCAGGCAGATTCTTGATGCTGTGATCACCACACATAAGACTATTCACTCCATGGATAAGAGCAAAATCCCTAGGATGGCTCGCAAGCTTGATATTTCTAAAGCCTATGATAGAGTCTCATGGACTTTTCTATTCCAAGTGATTAGAAAATTTGGGTTTAATGATAAAATGTCTTGCTTGTTATGGAACGCTGTCTCTTTTGTAAAATTCTCAGTGCTGGTTAATGGTGTTCCTAGAGGGTTTTTCTCATCCTCAAGAGGAATTCATCAGGGAGACCCTCTCTCCCTGTACTTATTCATCATTATGGCTGAGGCACTGGGAAGATACATACAAGAAAATATAGCCTCAAAAAAGCTAGTGGGCATCAAACTTGCCTCCTCCCTTCATCTTACGGTGGTACAACAGTTTGTGGATGATACCATCTTCTTTGGCATCTCATCAGTGATTGAATCTAAAATATGGAATAATATCTTAAATAATTTTGCCAGAGAGTCAGGACAAAGGATAAATTTCTAGAAAAGCAATGTGTATTTCCTCAACACTCCTAATGAACTTAGACATATAATCATTGATATATTAGAATGTGTTGAAGCTAGCCTACCAACTACCTACCTAAGTCTACCACTCTTAGTCAAAGGGTTATCTCCTATATTTTGGAATGGAATTGTGGAAAGAACATAGAATAAACTTCTTGGTTAGAAGGGGAAACCACTCAGCAGTGCTGGTAAACTGTAACTTCTTCGGGCTTCACTGCAAGGTATTCCTACATACTTCCTGTCTCTTTTTAAAATTCTTGCATATTTTTTTGAGAAACTGGAATAGATCCAAAGGAAATTTTTATGGATGGGAGTGGAAGACAAACAAAGAGTGTCTTTAGTCAGATGGGAAAAAGTGTGTCTTCCAAAATCTCATGGTGGACTTAATATAAGGTCCATCAGGAACATGAACAAAGCCCTTCTCTCAAAAGTTAGTTAAAACTTAATCTATAAAAACAATGATTGGGGGGAAATAATGTATGCCAAATACATGCATAGCATTGATGATTCCAACTTTCTTCAACAGACGGGATTACCCCAGGGATCTGTGATATGGAATAAAATGCTAAAAAGTAGAAGCCTTCTCAAATG
Organism: Torreya grandis; assembly: GCA_037957365.1. Classification (NCBI taxonomy): domain Eukaryota; kingdom Viridiplantae; phylum Streptophyta; class Pinopsida; order Cupressales; family Taxaceae; genus Torreya; species Torreya grandis. The sequence continues at coordinate 2,609,691 of JARHVA010000444.1, forward strand.
GGGAATTAGATGGAAACTTGGAAATGAATGACATATTAAATTTTGGGATGATATCTAGTTAAAGGACAAGGCTCTCATCACACAGAGAAACTATGGAGAGATTTTTGACTTGACTACCTAGTTTTTTAGAGATAGGGTCAGTGATTATATGGAAAATAACAATGGGATGAAGAGCTAGAAAAATCTTTTGGATTGTTGTGTGCATCGGCCTAAGCTTCTCTCAAGAGTTTAGGATATCCAACAGTGCATTTAGGAGATCAGAATCCCTCTCTTCACCTAAGAGGATGAACAATACTGGTGACTAGATAAGAATGGATTATTCTCTATCAAATCTGCTTAGCATCTGCTCATTCCTGAAGCTCAAAATAAACATGTATGGAAAAAGGTTTGGAATCATAAACTTATTCCAAAAATTAACATGTTTTGGTGGGATACTGCTCATAACAAAATCCTTACTCGGGATAACCTTCAAAAGAGAGGGTTTACTCTAGTTAACAAATGTTTCCTATGTGGTTCAAAAGAGGAATCAATTTCACACCTCTTTATCCACTGTGAGTTTGCCCAAGAATTATGGGGCACAATACTTAACAACTTTGGTATTGAATGGGTTTTCAATTTTGACCTTAAAGAAGTAATTCTCAGCTAGAACCCAACCTTCACACATCCCTAGCTTATGGACTTATGGAAGCAAGCTCTGCCATGTTTGAGTTGGACTTTATGGAAAGAACACAATCACAAAAATTTTAGGGACACTGCTAGAAATGCTTCTTAGGTGTTTAACTCCTTTGCTAAGACCATTATGTAAAGTGTTACAACAGCTCATATTCATGTTGTGGAGAAACCCTTATCTCAAATTGAGAGCCAAATTGTAGTGAAATGGAAGGTTTTAAACCAAATCCCTGGGTATAATAACTCCAAAACTCTATAGAGACTTAATACTAAATGGATCCCCCCTAAACCTAACTAGATGAAACTCAAATTTGATGGGGCATCCAAGTTGGATGGTAAAGCTAGTGGAGGAAGAACTATAAGGAATGATAAAGGATAGATCTCTACTATCTATGCTAGTGGAATTGGATGCCAGAGCAGCAACTATGCTGGAGTAATGGCTTTACTATGGGGATTAAAGTTAGTTATATCCCTAGGAATAAGGAACTTGAATATTCAAGGAGACTCTAAGATGGTCATAGATGTCATTAATAAATAATCAAATGTGGGAATCAAGCTAAAAGACATCATTATTGATATCCAATTTCTTTTACAAAAGTTTTTCAAAGTTGAGATTTCCCATACCTATAGAGAAGGCAACAGGGTCGTTGATGCTTGTGCCAACCTTGATTAGCAATTTTTAAGTTGGAGGGTGTGGCAACAAGGTGTTCATATTCCCTTAAACATTAGGGAGATCATTCAAAAGGAGATGGCTGGTCAAGAATGAGGTGCATTGATGACAAGGATAGCTTTCAGAGGTGGTCCACATGGAGAGGGCCATCGGGGATCTCAAAACTTGATATTCTTAGGACTTTCTTGGTTATCATTAATAATTCATTGTATCATGAGGTTGAGGCACATGAGTCTCATCATGAAAATTAATGGGAAATTATTTTCAAGCAGGGAGTAGACAACATTATCACTACAGGGCATTTCATAAAATGAGCTATCACATATGCATTATACATAAATGGAAGCAAAGGTTAGCTACCAGTTCAAAGCTAAAGGTGGAACTTAGGAACTCCACTATTTGGGTTTACAATTATAGAATGGGGAGAGACTGTATTCAAACTGAACCTATCTCCCACTATGAATTTAAAGATAATCCACTGGTTTGGCATTATTGTAAGAAGGGGGTATCAACCCATATTTGGAAAGGCTGAATGGTTATGATGAATACTTGTCCAAGTAGTTTGTGAGATCTTGGTTGAATAGGTGGGTCACATTGGGCAGTATTAGTTTTGAAATATCTAAAAAGGTGATTTCTATGGCCACGAGAATGATCATGTACGGTATAAAACTCCAAAGGAAAACCAAAATCATGTATATGTCTAGCCATAAACTATTTCTAGGTGAGGGAGAAGAGCTCATCCCGTATCAAGGAGGGTTCAAACAAGCTAAACTTCCAGAGCCATGGGATGGAGTGTGCTTCATTATCATGAAGTAATTCACTCTCGAGGGGTGATTTACTAGGTTCTATAATTACCACCTTCCTTTGTTAAATCATTTTCTGCCTATACAACTTTCACCATGCCCTTGAGTCAACCAAGAATATTAGAGTTGATAGTGAAGAAATTCCTTCCAACTCAGTGTCTGGTGATGCTATTGATGAGTCCTAGGTTTCCCCTACTCCTACCAAAACAAAATATGTCTCTTTCTCCACCCCTAAAAAGACCCCTATTGATACCTGTAGCTCCTTTGTGAGCAAGAAGGGCAAGAAGAGAAAGGTTAATGAAGAGGAAGAAAATATTAAAGAGACTAAAGAAGGGACCCATAGGAATCTAGGTAGGTCCATGGGGGGCCAAGGTGGCAAATCTCACAAGCCTTCCAAAATTAATAAGGAAGGATTCCCCTCCAGAGTGTGAAGGTCAGGGTGAATTGCTACTAAACCAGCTATGAAGGCTAGACTGATTGATTATTCAAAAAGTGCTTTAAAAGAAGCAACCCAGGAGGAAGAGTTTGAGGAGCTAAAAATCTAGGAAATTTTGGAAGACACTGGAGGGAAGTAGGCTACTAGAGATTTTGAGGTTACTTGGAGCAGGGGGCTGACACTATGGGAACTACTGACAATAAGGGGAAAATGCATGTTGAGGAAGCTGGTGAGGGCATTGAGAATGATATTGATTAGAAAATGAAAATTGGGCCTTGAAGGAATGCATTTAAAAGCTAGAGAAGGTCTTTGCCAAAGGGCTTCAAAATAAAATTCTACTGAACATGTCTATGCTAGAAGTGGTGGGTAATACTGGGTATGCTAACAATATAGAGAACAAGAAACTTAATGATCTTATCAAATCAATAGTTATGTAAGGGGAGACATTTTTGACTCTGGTCTTTCCATTGCTTGTGTTTTGTTTCTGTCTGTTGTTCTCGGCTATGCCGTTGTCTCTCTGAAGGCATTTTTTGTTTGTTTGCCTCTTTGTCTTTTTTGACTGTATAGGGTTCGGCCCCTAGTTTGCTACATTACTTAATTAAAAACAAATTACCAATATTCAATTTAACCACATACCAAGGGCTAGTAACAAAACTATAGATTTCATGGCTACTATTGGCTCTCTAATTTTAAAAATAGATAAAGTTAGAGGGTATTAGTTCCTCACCAAGAATTGATCAGCACTAGCTCATGAACCTTTAATCATTACCATGATTTGTGGTATTATTGGTCCCAATTCTATCTGGTACTCAAAACTTTAGAACTACCTTCATGCCCAATTTTTACCACCTAGCCTATCTCACAAAAAAACTAAAGCCTTCATTCATCAATCTACTTGTTATACTTTACTTAGATCCACCCTTTACCATCATAGTTTTGATGGAACTCTGCTTCATTGTTTAACTTTGGTAGAGTCTACATTAACATTAAGAGAAGTTCATGAAGGAGAATGTGGTGCTCATTATAGTAAGGTATTCCCATCAAAAAATATTTTGCATAGTGGTTATTATTGGCCCATAATGGACATAAATGCTACTGAATATGTAAAAAAATGTGACAAATGTCAATGGTATGCTAATCTAATTCATACCCCAAGAAAAACTTTGAAACTGATGTTGACACCATGGCCATTTTCTACATGGGGACTTGACCTCATTGGGAAGATTAACCCCACTTCCTCTAAAAGCCATAAACATATCCTTACCACCATCAAGTATTTCACTAAGTGGATTAAAGCTATACCCCTTAATTATGTAACTAGAAATAAAATTTCCAAATTCATTTTCAACCACCTCATTTGCCAATATGGTATCCCGTCTGACATTATATCTAATAATGGAGGATCATTTAAGAAGAAGGATGTAGAATAGTTATAAACTAAATATAACATCACACAACATTTTTCTATAGCATATTACCCTCAAGGTAATGGCCAAGCTGAGGCATCCAATAAAACCATTATCAACATTCTCAAAAATATTGTCAATGATGCCAGTCATGATTGACACCTCTAGATATTCCCTACCCTTTGGGCACACTATACCAATCATCATACTCCCATAAGATCCACTCCATACTCACTTGTTTATGGTACTAAAGCCATCCTTCCCATTGAGGTTAAATTTCCTTCACTATGCATCTCTTTCAAACATATCCTAGATGATCATGACTATCGAGTAGCTCATCTGCAAGAGCTAGATCTAGTTGATGAAAAATTCATAGCCATGCTCAATAATATTCAAGCATATCAGAACCAACTCAAAGGCCAATATAATCAGCATGTTAAGTATAGAACATTCGAACTTGGTGATCTTGCTCTTAAAGAAAACCAAAATAATACCATGGATGAGAAAAAGCATAAAGGTAAATTCAAATGAAATTGGATAGGGCCTTTCAGCATCACTATAGATTATGGATTAGGAGCATATAGGCTTGCCACACCATATGGAGATGAACTTCTAAAGCTGATGGATATTATTCACCTCAAGTAATACTATGATTGAATGCTAAGGTGTATTGTTTATAAGGACCATTTTAGTTATGTCATTTTATCACTATTCTTCTTTACACAAATACCATCCTTATCCATCCTCTTCACTGTATCCACTTTTTGTTTCTATTCTATTGACCTAGTGTCTTTTAAAGCCTAGCTCATTTGACCTTGGTTTTTACCATTCATTACATAGTTTCAACATTGAGGTATCTAATCAGTTCATCAGTTATTTTAAGTACTTTAGATAGAGAGAATATTTTGGGACAGTGTCATATAAGTTTTATTAGTTGCATCCTTCATTTATTATTATTTTCTTACCACTAATCTTTCTACTAATTATATCCACCTTTGGGAAAATTATTACCATTGATCTATGCTAGTGTGTCCTAGTTATAACCATTTATGGGAAAACTAGGGGAAACATTAAGCCTTGATGTACCAACTTACCACTTCCTATGCCATGTTGTGCCTTTTTACCAACTGTGCCTATCTTGTTTGAATTGACTACTACATAGTCAAATTCCTCCACTTTAAGGGTGAAATTACAGTGACTTGAGGTGTTACTTTAGGACTATGTAGGCAGTTATCAATACTTTTTAAGGTTAGCTTAGTCACCCTTATCCACCACACTCTCACCATTTTATAAGCAACCTAAGCCATGATCTCACTATTTTGTGAGCAACCTAAGTCATGCTCTCATCATTTTGTGAGCTTGAACCATTTAGTGTCTCATCATTCTTGATTGAGTTGAGATACTTGAAAACAATTCTAAAAAAAATTTCAAAAAATCATTAGAAAAGAACAAAAACATTGACCAATTCTTTGCCTTAAGGATTTTAAGAACCCTTACTAAGTTACAAGAAAATCACTTGTCATTTAGTTTCCCCATCTTTTTTGGCCTTTTATCTCATGCACTTGACATTTTGAAAGACCGTTCCTATTCTTCTATCACATCCATTATGTTTGTTTTCCATAGTTATCATATTCTTCCCATTCCCTAGGAGAACTAAATTTGTCTTAAAGTGTTTTATTAGATATTACATGCATAAAACTATGTAGGTAACATCCACTTGCCTAGTGCATATGGAGACAGCTTAGCCACCCCCTTCCTTTTATTTTATTCCCTAATTTTGTTCATTTGTTAAGTTCTCACCTATTTTCTAGGGGAAATGTTCATAGAGTTTCTATTGCTTTGATTTATTTGTTTGTTTTTGCTTATTTTATTTGTCTGTTTACCTATTTGTTTGTTTTTGGCACTATTGCCTTGATTTAGTTTATGTGTCTTCATTAGGTGATTCCTTTCTCACACTTACCCTTGAATCCATCCATATTTATATGTTTACATTATAATCATTGGGTGAATTATTTTCTATTGAGTATTGGATTATGGGAGTTAGTCCTTATGAATATTTTAGCCAAGTCCTCATGATGTTATATCAACATGTGATACAATAAACCTAAGCTTCAAGAAGTCTATTTAGAAATGGTGGCATCTCTTTGGAAATGACATCTTGATTCACTCCCAATCATATCCCAAACATAGTAATTAACCATAAAATAATTTCAACCTTTATTAGTTCATATGAGCATCTCCCTACTAGTATGTTATTCTAATTCATCATTACCTTTTATGTTTAGTTATCATCATCCTCATCCAAGTTTATCATGTTTACCATAATCAGGGTCTAATGATTATAACCACCTATGGGAAAATCATTGAACACCATCCCATTTGCATTTCTCAATGATTATAACTGCCTTTTAGTAGATCATTGTGTTTTCACCACTTTACTTTTTATGCCTATACAATGGCATGTTGTTATCTTATTTGTCTGTCTTAACTAGGGCAGGTCCATCTTCTCAATGATTATAACTACCTTTGGGTAAATTATTGTGTTATCATACCATATTGCCACTATTGAGGTACTATGCTTATAATCACCTTTGTTCAAATCATTACACACCATCCTACTTGAATTATCAATGATTTTGACTAATTTTCCACTATCATTATGTTTTCACCCCATCATCTTTCCTTTTTTTGGTCCTCTCATTTCATTTCTTATCTAAGGACCATTTGTTGACCTACTTGTGCCAACCATTCCCTTGAGGGGGCATTATATAGTTAGTTTATCATCATTGTATTTGTAGGAATACAAGACCTTTTCATTCTTTGTGAAGATGTTACTATTCTTATAGATTTTAATGCCTTCAAAAATAGGGGAAAATTGTAGACACCTAAATTTGGCCACTGATAACCTCTTATCAAGGTTTTCACCAATTTCTAACCAAAATACACAATTGGGCTTAAAAACATTAAAACATGCTAAATGATGTGAAACTAACATATTCAAGTGATAATTTTGCCTAGGGTATCACTAAATTAGGCAATGAAATTTATGGGCCAACTAACTTTGATTAGATCATTCTGAGTCAAAATGCCAAATTTACACTTGGGTACTTTGGATTGCTCTTTCATGTCAAAACTCTTCCACAATACATGTACCTTTATTATTTATTTTTAATAACATCCTAAATAGGATAATGAATATAATGCATATAATATTGCCTTTCAATTCCAATCCAGTCAAATTTTGGACTAATAACAAGGCATTCTGATCAATTTGAGTAATTTGTGCACAAGGTGCTTAATCATGCTTAAAAGCTAATTAGCCCAAATCAAGTTATAATAAAAAATTCCATGGAAACTTGTTGAAAACTTATTTTTAGAAATGAATATTGAATATCTATATCATTATGTGAACTCATTTCTTGGGAAGACATCCCTAGGCCATAAATGGCATAAATATCAAGATTCATGCCCTCCATACCTCATCAATGCCTTCCATGATGCCCTCCATGCCTCTTAATTCACCCTTACTCCAATGTCATGATGAGGATAATGATAAACTTAGTTCTAAAAATTTAATTAATTATCAACCACACATCTCAATCTTGAGATAGATGGTTGAGGTTGATTCTGATCAAATCCAAAAATTTATAAATAGGAGGCCTCACAACATCATTTCTAAGCTATTTTGGTGTAAAGTTATTATGCTCAAATATATTCAAGGATTTTATTATGAAATTTTATAAAGCCAAAGTTATTCCAAGCCAATCTAAGGAAAAGCCACAAAGTGTGAAGGAGAGATGTAGGTAGCCAGGATTCTATTGCTAAGGACTTCATGAGGACAAGCTAAGCAAGCCACTACTACAAAGGCATTTGGAGCATCTAAGGAAGGTGAAGGAATTCTTGTGTTTTATTCTTTACTTTTCAGTTATGTTTGTCATTTTTTTTTGTTAACTAAGCTCTCCCTAGTGTCTAGGCTTAGAGATTTTATGCTATTTAGTGTGTTTCTTTCATTTTGGAACTAACATGATACTAACCATCCTCTCTTGAGTCAAACTCCTAGATCACAGATTGATGACTCTATAAAGGGTATCAAGGAGTGAACAGGTTGTGGGAAGGTAGGTCCATTTTAATTTTCATTCACTATAGCATTTATGGGATAATCTACATACTTTATTTGTTAACCTAAGACTTGTGTGGCTAGGAGAAGGTATTCAAAGTCCTTAAGGTCAAAATTCCTCTTATTTTAACAAACCTAATTTGAGTGTCTTGACTTTGATAAAGAGTTCATATGCCTTGGTTTCTCCTTCATTCTCACCTTAAACCATTTCATTTCCCCCCTTGATAGGTAAATTATGACTATAAATCTATTTTCCATCTTCTATACTTTATTTTTATTCACATCTTACAAACATGCTAACACTACTTTGTTTTAGTTTTATCTATCCTTAGATCAAAATAACATGTTCAAACTACTATGGATTACATTCTTTACACCATGGCTCTACATTTCTAGATATGCCTTGATTTATTTTTACCATTTATCATTATTTTACTACCATTTTTATGAACACCTAAGTCCATTTCTACTTTCATGCATTTTTTTTTATCATTGAGAGAGGTTGTCTTGTTACTTCTCACTCATCAATGTTTTTTTTCCCTTTTATGCACCTTTTTTCCATTGATGATTGAGTAAGGATTGTTACTAATTATTCATCAATATTGTTTTACTATTTTTTTCCCATATTTATTTAATTAAGGATTGTTACTACTTTCACACTCATGTTTGATTACCATCCTTTTCAACATTTATCCTTGGTTTGATTTGGTGAGTTTGTCTTTATTCTCAAGGTTTACTTGTTTAATTTTTTTTTGGTATTTAGTATCCTTGGATTTTTGGTTATTTGATTTAATCTAAAATTTATACTTGGTTATTTGGTATAACATAGCACTTGTCACCCCATCTTGCTAAATTTACAAGAACATCCCATCCACATAACACCAGTTATCTTATATTTCATGTGTTTGTTTGTTTTTTCTCTTTAGTTTTATATTCTTGGGTTTATTGAAATTACTCTTTGCACCTTCCACAATAAAAAATACAAACACAACAAACAACCATCCAACAAGAAATGTAAGTCAAGGCACACATATATTTAATTTTAAGTTATTTCCCTTTCCATATTTTACTTTCAATTATTTTTTCTTTAAAATACTATAGATTTTTTTAGCCTCAATGTTGTATGTTACTATGTTCTTTCGTGAACCACCATCCCCTATTTCACCTAAGTAACACGTGATGAGATTCAAGTGGGGCATATTATACATAATAATTTCAGTCTTTTATCAATTATTTATGATTTATAGCTTGCAAGAACTTATCAAGTCTTAATCTCTATGAGTGCATGCCTTAAGGGGTGCATTGAGAAAGGGTTGGGTAGACCATCAGTGCTTCATAGGATTGGTATCCATTATTTCAACTTATTACCAATCCAACTAGTTCCTAAAAACATTCCCTAGGATATTACTCTTTTTAAAAATCCTCTAGTCTTTTACCACATTCATTATCCCTTTTCCTAACATGAAACCCCTTTTAATAGTTTACATGACTAGGGTGACTGGGTCAACCTTTTACTCTTATTGGTGAAACTCATTTAGGGTCTAGGTTGGCACTTGGCTAACCTAGCCCATGACCTAGTGAGTTTTTGTTAATAATGATACTAGGTTGACTAGGTCAACCCTATCTATTGAAACCTTCAGAAGGGTTTAGAGTTAGATTTTTCCTATATAAAAACATCCATTTCACCATTCTTAGAGAGACATCAAAATTTGTTATTCATTTATGCTTATTTATAATATACTCTTCCACCATTCTACTTGAAGAGTCTTAGATTAGGGTTTATAATTGGAGAATTTTGTCTTGTGGAGAAGTTTTGGATGCTTTGGGCTTTCTTAATGATCCTTACAAACCATAATAATCTCTTATGAAGCACCTTTGGCCAAGGGAGAGATTGAGTCTTGATGGATTCATATTTTAGGTAAGTATCTCAAAATTTACTCCTCTCTTTAGTAGATAGAAGTAGCTTAAATAATGGCTTCTAAATAATATTACACTTCTTCTCCATGTATTAAGGTCTTACCTATACATATATTAATTAGGATTATCCTATCCATATTTACTTTTGTTGTTTATTACCCCCACTTTGTGCCACAAGATTTGGTGACTACTAGATTAGATTTCTTTTCTTTACTTGTTATTAGTATAATGAATATTGAAACATAGATTAGGTTTATTTCATAGTTTTTATTGATTTGAGGATTTGGAACCCTCCCTAGTGATATTATTCTAACAAGAGATCCCCTAATCAAGTTTGGTGGTTCCATATTAGTCATGTTCCTGATTATATAATGTATCCCCAATTAGAAGTGTAAGTAAGATTTATCTTCTCTGAGCTAGGATTTATTTCTAGATATGATGCATTTTTTATTGCATACAATAGTTTGGAAAGAACTGGAAGAAGGAATTAGCGAGCCTAATTAAGTGGATGACACATGTAAATGTGAACTTGCCAATGCTCTCATGTCTTTAATAGATGATACTTTTTAGTATTAAGGGTAGATGAGGTAGTGATAGAGTTAGTCATAATAGAATTAGGAATAATGAATGTTAGGGACACAACTTGAATAGTATAAACTAGTGAAAATGTGGAGATAATAGGAGTAGAGGAAACATCTTCCACTTTCAGAATAACTAGAGATGGTTGGAAACTAAGATTAGAAGAAACAACTACTAATTTAGGCACAACTAGGGAAAGTTAAAAACTAAGACAAAGAGAAATAGAATCAAAATAAAAAACATACATAGGGGATACAAACAATACAAGTAATGTTATATAAACTAAAATAAATATAGAGATAGTTGGGATTACACCGTCACCTATTTGGTCTCTTTGGAATGGTGCCTTTAGTCTAGTTTCTTTCAGGATTAAGACTTTATCTCTCTATAACTCCTCTTCATCAATTTACTCACCTCTTATATATTGCTTCTCCTATCCTAATGATACTTTTGTACATGATGCTTAAATAATAGGAATCATAGAGTGTATCTTAGATTTTAATTTTATATTATAGATGATAGTCACCTTTTCTACAATGGGGGAAGTTGAGGCTTCCACACTTGTATTCACTTGTGATGAAGTAGTATTAGGATGAGCATGGTCTTTTGAGTCTAACAAATCATTACATATTAGCTCATATTCAACTCTCCCAAGGTTATTTGTAATGTTTGGTGCTAATGTTACCCTAGGATCTTGTTTTAATATCTTCATTGCCATGGGTAATGTTTTAGAATGTTCCCCTATTCCATTGATGATTGGGATGGTCTATTGAACCAAAACTATATGGAAGCCCATCTACCTATGGGTGAAAACCTAATATTCACATTCACAATCAAAATTGAATGACCCCCTTGGATGATTTTCAAAATATCCTCACCAAATCTAGTTGTTTCTTCCCTATCAAGGACCTATAATCACTATTAGCATTTATAAAAATGAAGTCATGGTTATAAGGTTCATGTTGGTATGGAATACCAAGGCCTTGAATATGCTTCTGAATTCTACCATGTGGATCCTAGTATCTATGTGGTAGGATGGATAATGAGTAGTATTATCTAAATCTACCAACCTCCCAAATGTGCTTATGGTTGACATAACACATCTTCCCAATCATTATATGTGATCTATGGAAGGAAATCTTCTTTTTCTTCTTCAAATATTCATCAATTACATACCATATCTATTAAGATATCTCTTACTTAGCTAGTTTATCTAGTAAATGCTTAAGGAAATGTGTAGGTGTAACCTTGTGGACAAAAACCATGATCATGGTGTAGTTGGGATACAAACAGTAGCCTCCTCTAGGCATCAATGTGTCAGCTATGTTCTTATATACCCTTGGTAGTGGTAACTCATGAATATCCATCCAAACTTGAGGGCATACATCCTCTATAATTTGGGTTATGTTTCTAGTGTAGGCATATATATAGATGAAAAACTATGAGTCACGTATATGGTTCTTGATGAAATATAGATCTGAGATCTAGATTGACCCATTATGCATATAGAATGTTCCAAACACAAAATATAAGAGGTATGACATCATATACAAGTGGCCTCATATAAGCCTCTTATCCTTACACAAAACTTATTCTTGTAACTTAGCATTGATTACCTCTCCCAAACAAAATGTTAGGTCTAAGGTCATTAGTAAATCGAATAATGTAACCCATTCAATGTGAAGGAATTCAATGGTGGGGTATCCATATAACTATTTTATGAGGGATATTATAATATAAAATCCCATCCAAATCTTAGTTACAGGTAATAGCTATTTCTCTTTGAGGATGATAGTCTCTCTATGAATGATCCTTTTGCTCAATGTTTTGTCAATTGACTTATTATTTTTCCATGTTACCACTATGTGTAAATAATATGTTACATCTATGATAAGTATGGATAAATACCTTTAAAATTAATCACTTGAGATGTATATGATGATGGTTTTATACTATAGGTGATGTAGGAAAATTCCCCCACTCACCTTACCAACAAATAATAGGTCTCATATTAGGTCTATGCATGGCATAACCTTATCATTCACCATAGTAAAGTTTAATATTTATTTATTGAGAGAAATTAGGTCCTCAATTATTTTCCTCTATGTTGGTTTCAAGTTTTCCTTACATGTATGTGTATCTACCTGGTGAATTATGCCCCACAACACTGAGTAATTAAGACACTCATCATTGAATACTATTAAATTGAAAATGGTTTCTTTGTATTCTATTGAGTCCTTAATCAAAAATATATATATTGGTAGGGCTCATCTAAAGTCTTTGTATTATATCAATAGTAGGTTCTTAATGGAGAAATTATTCATAAGGGGTGTGGGTTAACAATTTACATAATTGACTATTTTGGTTGTGTCATGTGTTGATGAAGATGTACATCTCCACATCAATGAGAACATCATAATAATAATTTTTCCTTTACCTTACCATTTACCTTACCTTGTCACTTGGGGATAACCCTATTACCATTATATTTAATTTTCATAAGATCACCTTGCCTTGTCCTTGTACCATACCATTTTTTGTTTCTACCATACCTTCCCTATTGACCAAAGTTGTTTTCACCATCCCTATGCACCCTTTTTTACTTTGGTTTTGATCCATTGGATCTTTGGGAACCTTTAACAAGGAGATTGAGATAAATTTTTTGTAGTAGATTCAATATTCTAGATAGAGGTAGTATCTTGGAATAGTATGATAGTGGTTTGGTAATTACATTATTCAATGTTGACACGTTCTACCTCAGTTTCAATGCTTTTAATTATAAGTGCCTTAGGGAAATTTAGTATCATTGACCTATGCTATTATTTCCTAATCATAACTAGGTGTTAGAAAATAAGGAGCCAAAAATTTACCATGCATTGTAACAATACCTTGCCATTCTTATTACTATACTATGCCATTTGCCTAATTCATGAAATTGATGCTACCTACTTAGATTTCTCTACTATAAAATGAAACTATAGTGACTTGAGGTTTCATTTAAAGACTATATAGGTAGCACTCAATCTACATTGAGGTTAGCTCACTTTCCATTTTATATTCTCTCACCATTTTGGGATCAACCTAAGCCATGCTCTCACTATTTTACGAGTTGGACCATTTTGTATCTCATAATCCTTAACTAAGTTGAGATGCTTACAAAATTCCAAAAACATTCAAAACATGTCAAAATACTAAAAATTATAAAATTGGCTTACAATATCCTAGAGAGATATTAATTCATATTGGGTTTTAATTCAAACCTTTAGGCCATGCTCAAAGCTTTCACCCTATTGGGCCAAAACCAAAGCATTCAACTTATACCAAGATCTCTTATCCCCACATATTGTTCCCTTGTAAATAACTTTGCTTGAGGTAGCATCTATTTATCATTCCCTTGAGCCTTCACATGTATATATTGACTTGGTTAATGATGAGAAGCTTTCTGTTACTTTTAATTTCAAGCTTTGAATGTGTTTGTTTTCTTAGTTGATTATTTGTTTGCCTATTTATTTATTTTCCTTGTTATACCTTGATTTGGTATGTATGAATTTATTGGGTGATTCCTTACACATAGTACATGAGTCTATCTATACTCATATGTCAACATTGTCATCATGGTTTTTATCATTGGTACATTATTTTCAATTATTTATTGGATCGAGAGTCAGTCCTTATGCACATTACGACCATGTCACCATGGTGTTTTATATCATGATGCATACCATCATACACTAAAAAAAATTATTTCAGTAGGGATCACAAGCAATGGTGCCAAAAAAATTCTCCTTGTTCACCTTCACAAATCCTCCCACCCTCCTTAATCAAATCAACCCATTAACCATTCTAGTTATATCAATGATAATAAGGATGAACATCTCTATATTGGTAGGTACAACTAAATTACTCATATTGATCAATTATTATTCTTCCATTTTCATCCTCATTCCATATTTTGATGTTTTTTGGTAAACTACATTGGCCTAAGGTCTATTTAGACTATGTAGGCATCACTTAGATACATGATGTATCTTGAGTCAACTTAGCCACCTTTTTTTTATTTCACTCATCTCTTTCATCACTTTACACATCTTCATATGCTTTGTTGTTTTTGGTTTTTTAGTCATTAGATAATCACACCTATGTTTTCACTCATTCATCTTTAATCTATGTAATAGTTTATATCCTTGAGTTATGTTTTCCAATTCACTATATTGGGGCACAACTAATTTTTCATGATCAAATTTGGCTTATTAAATCTAGGTCATAAAAATGATTATAACCACCTTTGGTAAAATCATTATTTAGACCCATCCACCTTGATGAGGCACATACTTGTGTCACTAATTATAACCTCTTATAGGAAAATCAATGTCTCAACCTTTATTATTGATTATAATCACCTTTGAGTAAATAATTAGTTTTTAAATTAATGCATGTAAATATTATCTTGATTGGATTAATCTCACCCATGGGCTAATTTCATTCATTTTCTTGCTTCTATTTAAGGGAGCATCCATTAATTGTATGTGTCAACCACTCCCTCGAGGGGGCATAATAGGCTTCCCAAACTCTTTTTAGAACATCATTCCTCAATCATTATCTTATTTTTCTTATTAATGATTTTTTCATTATTTAAAAATATGTTACTATTCCTATGTCTTCCAATCCTTCTCAAATAGGGGAAACTATAGACACTCCTTTTTGGCCACTTTTATGTCTAAACAAAAATTAAAATGGCTTCTTGTAAATAATGTAAGTTAAGCTTATAAAATACTAGAATGCTCTGATTCATTAATGCACATCACATGCATCTTATAATCTACATAAATGTATCCCTAACTAGGGTAATGCACTATACATAATCATCATCTTCCTCTAATTCATCTCTAGTCAAGTTGAGACCTAGAGACCTGGCCTTTTTGATCATATGTGATGGATAACTTGTCAAAATTCATAAATGGAAATTAACTTGAGTAGGATTGATTAATTCATTAAACCAAATTAAATGCGTAGGTGAAAATACCATGGATAATTAATTATTGAATTTATATTTTTAAAAATTTATAAATATATATTAATGACATCATCATGACATCATCTTTTGTGAGTTGTCAATAACTCACAAAATATCAAACAAATATCTAGATTTGTGAGCCATGCTTAATAAATGAAATCTATATCCAAAATATTAATTATATGTCCCTTCATCAACTCAACTAGGGTTAGTTCTAATTCAATTGAAATTAAATCAAACTTAACTACACTTGGGTTAGAGTTAGCTTTGAAGGCTATAAATATAAAACATTAACCATTGATCAAAAATATCTCTTGGTGTAAAGTTATTATGTTTAAATACATGTAAATTTTTCATTGTTGTAGTGTTACCATTCCCATTTGCTAATCCAATCTGATCCAAAGCCAACCAATATTATCAAGGTGCCAAGGAAAGGTGGAGAAATGGATTTTCATTGAGAAACATTTCTTGAGAACATAACAGAGCACATCAATCCATTGCCAACTCACAATACTTGTTGTCATGGAAGGTAAAATATCTTGTTTTAATTTCAATTTGTTAGTTAATTATGTAGTTCTCTAGCTCCTTAAGTGTCTAAGATATAGGTGTTAGTTTTTAGTGTGTTTGTTTTGATTTGATTTCCTGAATAAAACTATACTAATCTCCCCCTATAAAATTTGCTTATTCATAGTCATATGACTTAATAGTGATGGTGTTTGGATATAAATTAATTGAAGTGTATCCCAAATTTTTTACCAATTTTAATGAAATAATGTTCAATACCGAATGATTCCTTATGAGAACCTTCTTGATATTGTGACAAGAAATGACTTATTCAATATAAAGGGGTTTTTTATGAAATGGACCAAGGTATGACATGTTAATTTGATCAAATTAAATATTTTAGATTGAGGATAAATGTCACATAAGTGCTTGGAACTAAGAATAATAAATGTCATTTGAAATTTTATATTATCGTATAAGTTCATACAATATTTCCTTATGCACTTTTGATGTATGTAAGAGGTCTTAGATATAAATTTATGTCTATGTCTTATTCATTTACTTCCCAAGGTCATACTACTTCTGAATGAAATAATAATATGGTTAGGATTTAGAAAGTAATAGGCCTTGGAGTGGATTATTATTGGATGATGATGGACATTGGATGGTAACTTGTAGATGTTGAGCTATAATAGTGTAATTTTGAGTTGGAATTAGATTACCTAAATTGGATAGAAGAGATGTAGGATATGGAAGGGTAAACCATAGATGTCAAGTTGAATCAATTCAATTTTGAGTCAGAAGAGGGTTACTAGGATGTGAAGGGGGTGGTCCCAAAATGGAAGGACCAACATGCTGAGGAGTGTTAGATGGTGGACATGGATGTTAAGAATGAAATATACTGAGAGGGGGGGCATGAATCAATATATTACATATCTTTTATTTAATTTGATTTCTTTTCTTTAACCACTCAATCATATATTCAAGATATGTAATAAAACTAAAATAATAATTTGCACCACACAAGAGAGAGAGACACCAAATTTTTACATGGAAACCCAAAGTGGGAAAAACCATAGAGAACAATCTCAAGTATATGAATGAGCACCAACTCAAAATACAAAGTTTGTAAGCACCAACTTGTAGGAGCACCAACCCCTTTACTAAGCACCAACACAACAACTATTTGTGAGCACTAACCCATAGGAACACCAACCCCTTACAAAGATTTGTGAGCACCAACCCACAAGAGCACCAACCCCTCTTGTGTATAAAACACAACTATCTCTCAATGTTGCTTACTTAACAAATGATAAAACTCTAAAATATCTCCTAATTTTCTCTCTTCAAAAAAGTACAAGCCATGCACTCTCTTGTATATTTCAAATGGCTTTTCAATCCTTTATTTATAGCTTTCCAAATGACCTTTGGCCTTCACCCTTTGTGACCCTTCAATCCTCATGGAAAATGGTGCCAAACTTGCATGACCCTTCATATCCTTGTAGTTGAAAAGTAATATGGTGACCATTCATAAGCAAAAGAGTCCTTTCCTCTTTTTTCTTTATCTTGGTGACTTTTCATATTCCTCAAAGTGTCCCTTCATGGAAAAATGCACCAAACCTCTTTTGTCTTCACATGGTGACTCTTGGAATTGCTCAAAGTGACTCTTCATGAGAAAATGCATCCCATTCCTCTTTCATATTTTACCCTGTGACTCTTTGACTTATCCATGGGCCCTCTTTTGACTTATCTGTAACCAAAAATATATTCATTAATATTAAATTAACACAAATTAGTCAATATATGAATATTAAAAACACCATTAAATGTAATGGGGCCTTTATCACTAATAATGCTAGACCTTTGACATCAATGGAAATATTTCAAACAATCTCCCCCTTTATCATTGATGGAAACCTCAAACTAAAACTGCCACATCCTAAAACCTACACATACCATCATCTATAAAACATACAATAACTCCCCCTTACTATAGCAACCTATATCTATTCCCTGTACCTATTTTTTCACCTATACTTGTACCTATTATTCTCTCCCTTTGACATCAATGGAAAAGGGCCTACCTAGAGCTAACACTTAGCTCCCCCTCAACTGATGATGAACCTCAATAGCAAAAAGTAAAAGAAATTACTCCCAACTTCTCTCACAGATTCTCAAGTGTGTCTTTTGGTAGTGCCTTTGTGAAATTATCTACAATCTACTCTATAGTACTGATATATTCCATCTTAACCTATTGATCTACATCCTGATCTCTTACTAAGTGATATCTAATGGGAATATGTTTTGTTCTTGAATGCATCACTAGATTCTTTGAAATATTTATAGAACTTTTGTTATCACAAAAAATATAAATAAGTTCATCATAATTTACCTTGCTATCTTTTAAAGTTTTCTTCATCCAAAGTACTTGAGTACAATAGAATACAGCTGTAATATATTCTACTTCAGCTATAGAAAGTGATATTGAATTCTACTTCTTGCTTAGCAATGATACTACGCTATCACCAAGGAGGAAAGCTCCTCCACTTGTACTCTTTTTGTCATCCAAGCACCCTGCCCAATCTAAATTTGTATAAGAAACCAAAGTGAAATCTCTACCATGGGATAGCATAATCCATAATCCAATGTCCCCTTGATATATCTTAATATTCTCTTCACCAACTGAACATGACTATCTTTTGGAGATGATTGATATCTTACAACCATACCTACTGCATGCATAATATCTAGCCTTGATGCTATCACATATAAAAGACTGCCAATCATAGATCTATATAAAGATTGATCTATAATAGGTGAATCTTCATCTTTGTGCACCTTATTTCTTATACAAATCAGTGTGAAAATGGGTGCACAATCCTCAAAACCAAATCTCTTCAACATTTCCTTGGCATATTTACTTTAAGATATGAAAATTCCTTTTTTTGACTGAAATATTTGCAATCCTAATAAAAATGGCAATTCTCCAACCATAGACATCTCAAATTCTTTTTGCATATTATTAGAAAGTTATTTTTTCATCTTTTCAATATTTCTTCCAAAAATGATATCATCAACATATACCACAACAATCAATTGATGCTCACCTTCTGTTTTAATGTAGAGATTACTATCAACAAATCCTCTCTTGAAACCTTGATCATACAAGAACTTATCAAGTCTTGGATACCAAGCTCTAGGAGCTTATTTCAATCCATACAATGTTTTCTTCAATCTACATACATGGCTACTAATATTTGAGAAAATAAATCCCTTAGGCTACTCAATGTAGACCTCTTCTTCTAGATTCCCATTCAAGAAGGTATATTTGACATCCATCTGAAAAACTTTGAAACTTTTAAACACTGCATATGCAAGAAACATTCTAAAAACCTCTAACCTTTCCATTGGTGCAAAATTTTCTTCAAAATATATTCCCTCAATCTGAGCATATCTTTTATATACTAATATTGCTTTATTTTTTGTCACTTCTCCATTTTCATTCAACTTATTTCTATAAACCCATTTTGTTCCTATCACATTGTGATATTTTGGTCTACACAATAATTCCTAAGTATCATTATTTTCTATCTAATTTAATTCTTTATCCATAGCCTTAACCCAATGCTTATCATGTCAAGCTTCTAAAAAATTTCTAGGCTGAATTTTGGATAACAAAGAAAAATTAACTTGCTCAGATTCACTTACCATCATTCTTCTAGTTCAAATTCCTTCATTTATGTCCCTACTAATGTCACTTTCATTATTATTTATTTAAACATATTTGGATGGAGTTTTGGTTCCCCTTTTCTCCTTCTTCTCATCTTCATTTGATTCTTCAAAACCTTCCTCTTCAATGATTTCAGGAATGTCTATTGGATCACTGATTCTTTGTGTTCCATTTTCTTCTATCCTGACACTTGCACTTTCAAAAAAATTCTTGGTTATTTTTTTATAAGATTTAATTTTTCAAGAATAACCAATAAATATACCTTCATCTACTCTATATTCAAACTTACCAAGTTTTTCATCTATTCTCTTTATGAAGCATCTGCTATCGAAAACTCTAAAATAATCAACTATTATTGGTTTGTCTTTCCATAGCTCATAAGGATTCTTGTCACTATTGACTCTCAATAATGCTCTATTCTAAATATGCACTATTGTAGCAACTGACTCTCTCCAATATTTATCTACTATCTTGGATTCATTTAGCATTGTCCTCACCATCTCTTGAATTGTTCTATTTTTTCATTCAACTACTCTATTTTGTTGTGGATTTATAGTTATTGAATGATGTATCTTTATTCCATGGTCATCACAAAAATCAATAAATTTATCTAACATGAATTCTCCTCCTAGATCTAATCTTAAACACTTAATCTTCGAATTGGTTTCATTCTCAACTAATGCTTTGAATGCTTTGAAATGTCTGAAAGCTTCTAATTTTTTCTTTAAAAACATTACCCAAGTCATACGTGAAAAATTATCAATAACCAACATGAAATAATTATCACCTTTAGTAATTTTAGTTCTCATAGGTCTACACAAATCAATTTGAAAAAGTGCTAGCATCTAAGTAATCAAGTACTCTTTTATTTTGTACCACCTTCTATCCTGCTTCCCATGCTGACAAGGTTCACAAAGCATGTCAAATGGATTTGTAATCTTTGAAAGATTTCTAATTTATTGATTCTTTATTATGTTGAAAATATTATAAAAACTTATGTTCCCTATTCTCTTTTTCCATAGCCAACTTTCTTCAATTTGACTCAAACAACATCTTTGACCTTTGATGTCTGATAGCGTATACAAATTGTTGCATGTTCTTTGAGTATCTGTAACCAACATATCTCAATATTTTATTCTAATTTCATAAGCTTCTACATAAAACTTTAGTGTGTGCCTCTGATAACACATTTGAATTACACTCAAAATACTATGCTTAAGACCTACAAATAAAACATTTTCAGTTTTAGTTCTACCATTATCCAAACTTAGTGTACTTTGTCTAGCAATTGTGTTAGTAATATTATCTCTGAATTTTACTATGCCACTATTGATCTTCTTCAAGGTTATGAACTTGATCTTATCTCCTATCATATGTCTCAAACATCAAATTAACTATGGATTTTAATCATTTATTTCATGCAAAGCAGTCTGCACCAACATAGATTTTTCACATTGTTTCCTTTGCCATGAACTTATCTAAACTTTCTTCTTGATGAATGGAGCCTTGAAACTCTGGTCCTTCTTGATTAAATTGAACACACTTATACATTACCAAGCTATGTGTCCAAATATTTTTCCCTTATAACATATTATGGCCTCTTCATTAAATCCTAATACAGGAGCAAAAGAGTTGTGGCTTCTACTTAACTCTGCATGATTTTTCTTCTCCTTATTTTAGAAACTGTTAGCTCTTTTTTGACATTATAATTTCTTATGACCATATCCATTAAAATAAAATAGTAACCATAAAAATATGACCTATTTGTTTATCTCTAACCTAATTTCTTTTTATAGATATGTTCCCTCCAACCTTCTTTATGTTAGATGTCCTATGTATTCTTAACTTCTTCCCTTTTTATTTCTTCTTTTGTAAGAGCTTCAACAAAGCTCTTTCCTTTTTCCTTGTCTATGAAAGTAGTGACTTCCTCTTTCTCTTTTTCAAATCCAATACCTATCTTATTTAACATTGATATTTGATTTTCTAATATCTTAATCAATATATTAGTGATATTATCAAATTTTGAATCATTGGCTGCTCTATCATCGATTACTTTATTTATTTTCTCAAGATCTACTTTTAAAGAAGCATTTTCAATAGTATACCTTTCACATTATTTATTTACTATTTTCAACTGTGTCATTAGATCTTCTTCATTCTTCTTTGCTTATTCAAAGTGTGCTTGTAGATCTTCAATTATTTCCTTTGACTCCTTTTCATTTTTCTCAATCTGGAGCTTTAATCTTTGATTCTTATTTTCAAGAGATTTTAACTCTTATAAGGAACAAATGAGTTCTCCTTCTAGATTAACTTCAAATTCATCCTATTCTTCTTATTGATCATCTATATTTTTACTTGTGGAGGCATCTTCATGTTTGGCCATGAATAGAATCTATTCTTCTTTTGAGACACTGACTCAACTATCTTCGACTGAGCTAGGATCTTTAGAATACAAACTCTTCTTCTCCCTTCTTTAATTTTCCTTTGAAATTCTTATTTTATGTATACCTTCCTTCTTCATTGTCATCATTACCCTTATTTGGGCATTTAGCTATGAAATGTCCAATCTTTCCATAATTAAAACATTTAAAAGATAATTTTCCTTAATATTTACCTGTGCCCTTTTTCAACTTACGAATGAATAGAGTTCCATTGTCATCTTTATAATTGATAGAATTATCACTTGATTCTTGAATTTTAACCTTCTCTTTCTTTGATGTCTTAAAATCTACTTCTCTCTTTGAAGGTTTATCTTGTTTAGTTTACATCTCATATACTGTAAGAATACCATGAAGCTCATCCATATTTAGCTTGTCTAATTTCTTCATCTCTTCAATTGCTTAAACTTTTACATCATATCTCAATGGTAGAGATCTCAAAACCTTTTGAACCACAGTCAATTCTTCTAAATTTTCTCCAAGACCTTGAATATGATTGACTATTTGATCAACCCATAAGAGATAACTTGCTATATTTTCTTCTTCTTCTTCCATATTTAAACTCTCAAACTATCTTTTAGAAGTTTGAAGCTTATCTTGTTGAAACTTTCCATCACCTTTGTAAATATTATTAAGTTTTACCCAAGTTTCATGAGCATATTTACATTGCATAACTTTAACAAATTTTGATTCACATAACCCACATAAAATAGCATTTAAAGCTTTAGCATTATTTTCACTTGCCTTCTTTTTTTCCATAGTAGTTACAAGTGTCTGTGGCTCTTCATATTCCTCCACCACTACTTGCCATATGTCAAATCTAAAGGCCATCAAATAAGTCTTCATCCTTATGCTCCAAAAAATATAATTCATCCCATCAAACAAAGGTGCCTTATTTGTAGAAAATCCTTCATGTGATCTAGCCATCATGCTTTCCTAATCTTCCTTCAAGATGTAAAGCTTTTTCAAAAGGACCCTACTCTGATACCAATAGTTAAGCACAAAATATACTAAGAGGGGGGGGGGTGAATCAGTATATTATATATCTTTTATTTAATATGATTTCTTTTCTTTAACTATTCAATCATACATTCAAGATATGTAATAAAACTAACATAATAATTTTCACCATGCAAGAGAGAGACACACCAAATTTTTATGTGGAAACCTAAAGTGGGAAAAACATGCAGAACAATCTCAAGTATATGAATGAACACCAACTCAAAATACAAAGTTCACAAGCACCAAATTGTAGGAGCACCTGTAGACACTAAAATCATGTCTACCCCCTAGGTCATCTTTCACCCTTGGCCCCCCCTTGGCCCATGTCCTAACCATTGTCCTAGCCCCCTCCATTTATCAAATTAAAATAATTAAATATTTGGCCCTCTTCCACCTCACCCATGACACCTTGGATCCCCTCCTTGGATCCCCCCACCTCTCTCCTAGCCTTTATTACCCAAATCTCCCCTTTATCCTTCTTCCCACATCCATTTATGCCTCCCTCGACGATTTTCCCATTGCCCCTTAACCTGACAGTGTGCAAGAATGGACAGAGGCTAATTTTAGCCTCTATCCCCATTCTTTCGCTGCCAACGTCAGTCATTATGTGGCTGATGTTAGCGGTTCTACCAACATCGGCAGCCTTCAAAACCATTTTCTGTAACTGTTCTCCCCCCCATGCACGAACGTGAATTTTATTTGGCACTTGGAACTCTATTTTCCCTTTCTCCTCCCCTCATATAGCAACAACCATAGCTACAGGTATCTTACAAAAATAGTTCCAGGCTCTTGGTACTTGCAGGACCTTCAACAGCTCCAACAACAGGTTTCTCCATTTTTCCTTTAGCAAGTAGGAGGTAAGAGTTCTCTTGTTTTTATTTCATTTCTTATTTGCATTTATCTATCTATCTAGCCCACTGTCCACAACTCAACCTGTCTGTCCCTGAGAGACTGAAAAGCCTTCTCAAACCCCTATCTCCCATTCATCTTCCTTTTGTCGTGTCATCTGTCTAGCCCATTCTTAGACAACATTCTCAATCCCTCAGACTCCAAAACAAGTCCCTCAAACCTCCACTTAATCTCTCTGACCCCCAAACAAACTCCACAACCCCCAGACAAAGCCTCAGACCACCCTATAGACTAGAAACCAGCCCTGTAACCTGTCCCTGGCCATTACCTAGATCATCCTCGACCATTACCCCTATCGACGCTAGCAGCCTAACCGACGTCGGTGACCTTCCTTGACCGACGTTGGCAATACCACCAACATCGGTGACTGTGCAAAAGTAGATTACTTCTAAATAGGTACGCATTTGCTTTTAGTACTTTCTTTTCTATCTTTTATCATTTCTCATTTCTATTTTTACTTATATTCTATTTTTTAATAGTAGACTGTCATCCTCTAAGAAGCCTTTGCGCTTCTAGGACCAAGCCTTCGCTTGGCAGTCCACCCTTTTGTCATCTAACATTTTTCATGTTTTAGTGTTTTTACCTTTTAGGTGTCATCCTCCACAACCAAACAGGAGTTCCTGCTATCATCTGAATTTGGTGCGCAAGTCCACAATCTGGGTATGTACAAACCCTCATCCATTCTTCTTAGTTTCTCATCTTTCCTTTCTTGAATGTAAAAAGCAAAATCTCATATAAAAACATTCTGGCATGCCCGGTGGGACCTTAGGGTCTTCCTTGGGTTCCTTTTCTTTTTGTTTATATAGGTGCATTAGGTTTCCCCCTTTTCACCTCTTTCTTCTCTTCTAAACGACATCATAAGCAGGATTAAAAAGAACCTTTCTTTCTTTTCTTGCATTTCATACTAGTCAAAAGTCATATTCTTCAACCCTTTCTCAACTTGTTTTCATTCGAACTAACATTTCAACTTGGGTTTAAAACACATTGCATTTTCACTTCTGCTTTCTTGCATTTCTTAGTCCACACCTAGTAATTAACAAATCGTATCATGAATTAATTGTAGTCCACTTGATTTTACACAACCAAACCACTTGCACCAAACTAAACATCAAAACTCACCTGAGACAAGGCTTGACTGGGATTTCATCACCCAACAGATACCTTACCCATCCCGGTGATCCTACTTGGATTTCATCACCAAGAGAAAAGCCCACTCTGTTCTCTGGTAGAGGATAATCTCTAGGGAAAGTATATTTTGGCTAAGCGAGACCAGTTTATCACTGGGCTTGTGAAGTGAGGGGAGCTTGCTCCTTAGCACCAGGCCATGTACAGAACCTAACCTAGACTCTTGAGTGCCTAAACAAACCTGAAACCATCCATAGACTACCTCTTCTAGGAACCTTCTAACAGCCAACCTCCCCAAACATCACTTTAAGGCATAAGCCACATGAGCTTAATAATTTATTTCTAGGGATTTAACGCTTAGGCTATGCTTGTGTTCTTCATCTTTTCTATTCTTATCTGCTTGTTTGAGCTAGTGAGGATGTTCTTCTTCCTTTTTTTCAAAAACTCTCAAATCTTTTAGGTTTCTGGAAAACACAGTCAGTGGCATCGGTTTTACCATGAATGTTAGTATCTTTTCTCGTTGGCACCGATTATCTAACCGACGTCGGCCATCTTTTCTCACCAAAATCGGTTTTTCAACTGATGTTGGTCACTGTCACAGTTCTTTTTTTTCAAAATAGCAGCCTTAAAACCCGCCCCCTTTTTCTGCCAAAACCCCATTCTGAGTTTCTAAAACTGAAAAAACACAATTTCTAGAACCTGACTCTTCTTGCCTTGAATGGTTTTGACATGCAGTCAAACCAAGGTTCTTCTTGACCAAGTGAGGTATCAACTGCTCTCGCCTTCCCCGTCCATAAACAGTCCTATAATGGAGTTCCACTCAGAGACCAAAAGAACTCCCACTCGACTGACCCCAACCTAGTCTCCCATTGTCCCTGAAGGGGACCAAGATTTCAAAATATTCTTGGACCTCAATGGCATAAGCCGTCAACATTATCTCGCATGAAGCCGAATGTGAGACTCCTTAGGCAACCTAATCTATGGGATGCCAACTTCCTTAGTCGAGACAATGATCACATCAATAGCATCTACAATTTAACCTATAGACAATCAAGCCAACACCTCAACTAATAACCCAACTATGTCCTACCTTTAAAATTTATCCTCTCCTTCTAGACCTACCTCCATGGGGGTTTTGGTACCCCCTCAACCTCAAACTACTCAACCAAATCCTACACCTTTCCAAAATCTAGTGGTCTCTATCCCCCCTACTCTTGCACCTATCAACACAAGAGTAACTGCCTACCCTTCAACAAGTGTGGCCATTCCTCAACCATCTTTGATGGCCCCTATCCAATTTGTGCCTACCAACCCCATAACACAAGTGCCCTTGGCTTCAACTTTCACCCCGATAACTAGCTACCCATATGTTGCATCTACACAAGTGCAACCAACCACGTCATATGCCCCTCTCAATATCTTTCAAGCACCTTATAATCTAGGGGGCGCTCCACCCACCAATTCATCAGCAGACATCATGAAAATGTTGATGGATAAAATGTCTAGTCTCGAGATCTCTATTTTTGGTTCACACAATGCCCTCTCATACGAGCAAATTTGTAACAAACCCATCCATCCTTCCATCCTAATCAGGCCGTACCCCAGTCAATGGGAGCTTCCTAAATTCTCTTATTTCTAGAGCAAGGAAGACCTGCAATAGCACCTACGGGCATTCAAACATGCCTGTTATCTCATTTCCCATGATGATGCATTACTTTTATGCATGTTTCCTATGTCTCTCTCTAGTGCTGCTCTTGACTGGTACAGCTCTCTCACCAGCCATTCCCTCTTCACGTTCACCCAGCTGGCCCAACTCTTCCTTGATCAATTCTCTATCAACATCACCAAAAAGGTCTCAATCACAGACCTCTATTCTATTTGGTAGTTCGAAGACAAATCCATAGCTGATTTTGTTGCTCACTGGAGAGGCCTCATCAATCAGCTCTCCTTTTCCTTACCCCAACCCGAAATTATCAAACTTTTCTCTCAAGCTTGTGCCAAGCATATTTCCTCCACCTTGCAGGTTCAGACTTTTTGCACCTTCGACGAAGCCTTCATGATGGCCCGCAAGCTTGAATTATGTGCCAACTCTAAGACCAATGACTCCTTTTCTTCTAAACCTTCTTCATCTAATCCTAAGTCTAAGGCATCAACAAACATTGTAGTCATTATACCTTCATCCTCTTCACCTTTAACCAACCAGCTTGAGCCATCCATGTCCCCAAGCATCACCTGCCAATTCCAACAGAGATACGTACAACAAAAGTATACTCCACTCAGAGAGTCATACGCATCTGTGCTGGAAAAACTTGTCAAATAGGGGGTTCTCAATCTCCCCCAAATCTAATCGCCTCCACAATTTGATCCTTCATGCACCATCCCTGTGTGGTATAGGGAAAATGATTTCTGTAACTACCACCATGTTGAAGGCCATGACACGGGAAATTACAAGACCCTTAAAAACATCATCCAAGACATGCTTGAAAAGGGTGACCTCATCCTCAACAATCCCAATGCACCACCTAATCAAGGCATTGACATCTTCAAGAAACCATTCCCCAATCATCCGCCAACCCAAAACAATGTCCAGACCATGACTGATGACATTCACAAACACAATATACGAATGGTCAATACGGTCTCACCCTTCATCCCCGACCAACCTCTCTCACCAACTCAAGAGGTTAGTCCATCCATTAGCCCATCACATGTGGATGAACCTCCTTCTCCAATTAGTTCTCCATCAACCTCTCTTACATTGGAGGATGCCTCAACCTTATCGGTACCACCGGTCTCACATCCTCCTTCTTGCTACCTATGGAGGACCCAACCCTTCCTACTCCTCAACCACAAGTGAAGGGTGCAATCATTCTTGCCCTTTACCCTCTTAAGGAGCCTCATTCTCCAATTTTTTCTCCACCCAAGGAAGAACCAGCCTCTCCTTCATCTCCAACCAAAGACGAATCTGTCATGACTTCATCATGCCTTAGGACCGAGACTACCACACCTTCAGCCCTGCAACTGTCAACATCTTCCCAAGGACCCAAATCTCATCCAACATCTTCTCAGCCATTTTTCTGACTAGTGGAGAAAATTGGACTTTTCCCTTCAAGGAAAGTGGAGCATCAGGTATTGTGGGAGAATCTCAAAGCTCTTCAAAATGCCTGTGCCCTCTCGTCTCATGCTACTAATCCTCCCATGGCATAATCTCCCAAGACTCTCAATAAAAACTAGGCTTCCACTTTTAGACTTTCTAAACCTCAACCAACCGCATCAAAACCAAAACTCGCACCTACCCCATCAAAGCTAACCAAGCCACTCGGTGTTCACCCTCTCCTTAACCTCACTCACCCGTAAGTGAAGGTGGACTTAGACCAGACCTCGACCAATAGTAGTCTTTAACCCAAATCAAAGAAGACTACTAAACCACAGAGGTGAACTCCCCCTCCCTCATCACCATTGCCCTCCATTTTGGGCCCTCATCCTTCGACCCTGACCAAAGTCCTCCCCATTCCAACTTTTAGTCAAAACCAGTTGCCTCTGTTGCTGCCTCTACCTATCTCTAGCCTACCCTTTCCCAAAAAGATGGTACTTCTCACGAAGAAAGTGCCATCTCCACCTGTCACCACACCATCAACTCAAAAGGTGGTACGAAAGCCTCCTCCAACTCTGCCCAAGAAAAAGTCACCAGCATCGCACACATCAACGAGCACATACCCTTTAGTGGGCTCATACTCTTTGATATTGCACTAAATTTTGCAGACCTCCAGCATAACCCTTTCACCCATCAGACCCTTCCAACCTCTCAGGTCTAAGCCCTCTTGGTTTGATGATATGAAGATTTGCCTATATCATTATATGCTAGGACATGATACCGAGACTTGCTGTGCCCTCAAGGCCGTCATTCACTACTACATGGAGAAAGACACTCTCCTTCTTGAGGACACTATCGACTGACCCCCAACACCTTCCCACATCCCTCCAACCTCTTTAACCACATCAACATCCCATTAGCAGGCCATGACCCCTCCATCTCCTTCACCCCCTATCTCTAAAATCAATGCCATCCACATAACCACTAGGTCACAAAACGACAAGGTGAAAGAAAAAGCCGCCATTCCTTAAACCTATCCTTTCATCAATCCACCTCAACCGCCAAAGCCTAATTTTCCTTCTTTGGTGCATCTTAACCCTCTTCTTCTTTCTCTTTAGGGGCGATTCATGACTCCATGTTAAAACAGCTTCACCAGACACCCATGAAGATGTCCCTTTATGACCTTTTCCAAACCTCACCTCAGCATCATCAAGCCCTCATCAGAGCCCTACAGGTAGTAGAGGTCCAACCTGAGGACCCCCAACCACTCACTGCCCTTGTCCACTCTTTGTCTCCTATTGCCTTCATCACATTCAGTGACTCTGAGATTCCTACATCTAACACAAAAGATCAGGACGCTACTCTCTTCATCACTACCTATGTTGATCAAACACATATTAAGCACATTATGATTAATGGAGGTGCCATCATCAACATTATCTCCACCCATGCCTTTGATCAATTGGCTCTTCCCAAGAATTGTGTATCCAAAATCGATGCAATCTTATGCTCCTTCAATGACACCACTGCCACAACCATTGGCACCATCATCCTTCACATCCGTGTTGGGCCATGCATAGTCTTGGAGCTCTTCTATATCATCGAAGGAGAGTTTCAATATAACATGTTGCTGGGCTGACCCTGGATCCATGCCATGGCTTGTGTTCCCTCCACCCTACACCGTTGTGTGAAATTTGAGCACGACGGGCAAGTCCACACCATTCTCGCTGAACCATCACCTTTCAAAACTTGTAACACCACCTACCATCCAAATGACATCCTCATTCCTATCAAGCCATCAACCCCAGCACCGCCTCCATCCGTGAAAGCTTTGACCAGTTTACAACCAGCGGTCGCCCTCACCCCACCTCTTTAAGTGACAACCAAAGACCCCATGAAAGACATCTTCCAACGAATTTCACTTGGGGAATATCACTTGCTAGCCTTAGACATGTTCCAAACTCTATAAGAGTATGGATGCCTTCACCACAGCCCCAGTTACGACCATCAGATCGGGATGGTCGTGCCTTATGGTCCTCCTCATCTTCTAACCAATCTCGTCTATGGGGGGCTCAATCAAGCTCTTACTGATGGGAACCCTCTCTCTTCACCCCAACCATTCACATCAGACTTCTCATTTCTTGTCAACCCCACCTTTGCACACACTTACCTTTACAAGTGTGCATGGAAGGGTTTTGGTTTCAGATGCTATGAGCAGGGCTCCCATCAGCCCATTGAGCTGCTCAATGATGATGATGCCAAGAAATGGTATGGCTTGGGATACCACGACCCCACTCAGGCCTCTGCAAACTTTTGTCCTGAGCCAACCATTGACCAATCTCCTCCAGGCTCACCCATTCCTCTTCCTTCACCTATGAAGTCAGTGGTTTCCATCCCTCCTAGTTTTTTTTCCATAAACACCATCCATCTGGAACCCCTGACCTATCAACTAAATGGGGTGTCTAGGTCTCTCCCTCTAATTTTTCCTAGCATGATAGAGGATGAGTCGGTGACCATTCACATTGTCCGCTACGTAGACGATGATGCCATTCTTTCTTACATGGGTGCCGATGACTCTTTCATCCAGCACTCCCTCCCTTCTGAGACCCAAGTTATGTTAAATGAATCAACCATTGACATTAACCTCCCTTCTTCTGATGTTCCTCACATCTTAAAGATTGGCCAATCTTTAGATGCTCAAGAGCAGCTTGACTACACCCAGTTCCTCTCGAATCATAGCAAGGCCTTTGCCTGGACCTACAGTGACATGCCTGGCATTGACCCCACCATTGCTACCCATAACATCGTCACCAAACCAGAAGCTAAGCCTGTCAATCAAAAGCTTCAAAAGATGCATCCTCATGTTGCACTCCTTGTCAAAGAGGAGCTTTAGCACCTTGTTTTTGTCTCCTTCATCCAACCCATTGATTATCCATAGTGGGTCTCTAACATCATCCCTATCACCAAGGTGATTGGGGGGATTTGGATCTGCACGGACTATCGTGACCTAAACCTAGCCTATCCCAAGGATGACTTTCCTCTTCCCAACATTGACCAACTTGTTGATCTCATGACTAGTCATGAGATGCTATCTCTCATGGATGGGTTTTCAAGATACAACCAGATCCTGATTGCACCAGAAGATTAGCACATGACTACCTTCATTACCCCATGGGGAACTTTCTGCTATCGGGTCATGCCTTTTGGCTTGAAGAATGTAGGCACCACTTATTAGCATGCCATGACTTACATTTTCCACAATCTCCTCCATAAAATCATGGAGGACTATGTGGATGACCTGCTCGATAAGTCTAAGCTTCGTCGTGACCATTTAACCATCCTCAAGATCATCTTCTCTCACCTTCTTCAATACAATGTCTGCCTTAACCCTAAGAAATGCATCTTTGGGGTCCTCTCAGGCAAGCTCCTTGGCTTCATCATTTCCTTCCGTGGCATCAAGATAAATCTTGCCAAGATTTGCACTATCCTCAAGATGCCACCTCTGACCAATCTCAAGTAGCTTCGCAGTCTACAAGGGAAGCTCTAGTCCATTTGCCATTTCATCTCGTAGCTTTTTGACCACTGCCAACCTTTTTGATCATCTCCTTAAGAAGGACATCTCCTTTAAGTGGGATAAAGACTGCCAAGAGGCTTTTGAAGCCCTCAAATGTTATCTGGTCTCTCCACCAGTCCTCATTCCACCTAAAGATGACCAACCCTTCTACCTTTACATCTCAGCAACCAGTCATTTGTTAGGTGCCATGATCGTGCACCGAGACGAGATCACTGTGAGCAAGCGGTCTACTATATCAGCTGAACACTAGTCGACTATGAAACTCAGTATACTCATACTAAGAAACTTTGTTTGGCATTAGTCTTTACCACTACTAAGCTCTGCCATTATCTTCTCAATCACAAGACCTTTGTCATCACTCACACTGACCCTCTTAAATACATGCACTCCAAGCCGTATCAAAATCAACGTATGGCTCGGTGGCTCATGCTGCTTGTTGAGTTCAATTTTGAGTTCATTTAGTAGAAATCCATCAAGGGGCAAACCATCACTGACCAACTGGCAGATGCCCCTCTTTTAGATAATCAACCTTCTCAGTGCAAGTTTCTCAATGAATCTATCACCGCACTTTCCACTGATGATACCGTCTATCAAATGACCATGTTCTTCGATGGCTCCAAATGTCAACTCGATGGGGGTACGGGAGTCATTCTCATCCCACTCAAAGGTGAGCCCATGCCTCTATCTTTCAAGCTTGACTTTGATTATACCAATAATATGGCTAAATATGAAGCCTTAATTTTGGGACTTCAAACCGCCCTTTCTCTCAACATCAGGTCCATCAACATCTTCAGTGACTTGCAACTTGTCGTCAATCAAATCAACGGTTCATACCTCTATAAAAATGAAATTTTCCAAAGGTACAAAAACTATGTTGACACTCTTCTAGCCTCTTTTTACCATTACCTCTTCCAGACTATTCCTCGATCCACGAATAAGTTTGCTAACACCATGGCTTCTCTTGCCTCACATATTCCATCTTCATCATCTTCATCCAAATTTTTTGTCACGGTGCACCATGTGTCGTTGCCTTCATACATTTCTCCTAACATCAACCATGTTAACACCATAGACTCTAGTCCATGAGATGATTGGTATAACCAACTTGTGGACTACTTATCTCATTCTATCATCCCTCCCGATCTCTCTAGCAATGCACAGTGGGCTTTCATCAAATGCATAGATCGCTATACCATGCTAGGGGGTCTTCTCTATAAGCGAGGCTTCAACGGCCTCCTTCTTTTTTGTCTAACCTCCACTGAAGCCTCTCATGCCATTAAACAAGTCCACAATGGGATTGGTGGCATACATTTCAGTGGGAACTCAGTTGCCAAGCGCATCCTTTGCTTGGGTTATTATTGGCCCATTCTTCATCAAGACTGTAGCGACTATGTTCAGCATTACATCAAGTGTCAGCAGCATGCTAACTTGCTTCATCTCCCTAGCCATGCCTTATAAGTCGCTCAGGCTTTTTGGCCTTTTTCTCAGTGGGGCTTAGATCTCATTGGTGAGATTAACCCTCACTCATCTCTTCATCATCAGTCCATCATCACCACCACTGAGTATTTCACTAAATGGGTGGAGGCCATTCCTCTTGTCTCCACAAAAGCCAATAAAATTGTTGACTTCATTAACACCCACATCATCTATCATTTCTATGTTCCTCACAAAATCATCACCGATAATGGCAAGTCCTTCAAAAACAAGACCGTCTAGAAACTCTATGACTCATTTGGCATCAAGCTCAGTTTCTCTTCGCCTTACTACCCACAAGCAAATGGGTAGGCAGGCTTCCAAAAAAATTCTAACTAAAATTCTCATGAAGGTGGTTAATGACACAAGAAGGGACTGGCACATTCATGTTCCCTTCACTTTGTGGGCCTACCGCACTAGCATGTGAACCTCTACGGGTGCTACCCCTTTCTCTCTAGTGTACAAAATAGAGGTTGTCCTACCTCTCAAAGTATAGATCCTATCTCTCTGCATCTCTCTACATGACATTCTCTCCAACAATGAATTTTGTCAAGATCTCTTAGCTCAACTTGAGTTACTTGACAAACATCATCTCGCTGCCCTCAACCATCTCCATGTCTATCAAAATCACATCAAGGGAGCCTATGACAAAAATCTGCTAGAACGAGATTTCAACATCAGAGACCTCATCCTCAAAGAAAACCAGCATGTCACCAATATGGAGCGAAGTAAATGAGGCAAGTTTGCCCCTAATTAGCTTAGACCTTTCATCATCATGCACAAGTATGGGTTAGGAACTTATCATCTGTCTTCACTCGATGGACAGCCAGAACCTGAGCCTCTTAATGCCTTGCATCTGCAACCATTCTACTGTTAGTTGAGTACTCATCCACTTGACATTTAACTTGAGCTCATCCCTTGAGCAATCTCTATCCTCCTAATCCTCATTCCTTTCAACCCTATTCCCCTAAACAAATCCTCTATAACCCTTTTATGATGCATGGATGCTTTATCTTAATAAAAGGGAGCCCTTGAACTTCTATAGTCTTGTCCATGACTCCAAATTCTATAAAAAAAATAAAAAAAAATTGAGATGTCAAAAAATCCAAGGTCACCCAATCAAGTCAAAAAGTAGACTGCTCCCTCGAAGGATAGTTGTACTATCATTGCTGTAGCTAAAAGACTACTCCCTCAAAGGACAGCTATTCAAACTTATATAAAGCAAAAATATAGACCACTCCCTCGAAGGATGGCTATGATTAAATCTTGCTACAAACAACACTTTCTTAGAAGCTTCCCGCATCGATCAGCTTCACAAATGACAATAAAGCAAAATGACATCTCTATGTAGACTTCCCGCATTGATCAGTCTGCACCAAAAAAAAAAATGGGTCATGGACTTGGCTTGTAGTTGTCTCAGGGTCTCCTATAAAAAGGAGCAAGGTTATCCCTACTCTTAAAATAGGTTACCCTATCCTCCTCCTATCATAACACCTACTCAAGGGACTTCGAGCTCACTTTAATGTCAAAGTGATTCGATTACCATTCTAACACAACCATAGTCAATGATGCAATGCATGAATGGGGCTCTTTGTTCTAACAACCCCTATTTATGCTATCATTCTGGTCCTTATCAATGAAAGGGCGATTATGCCTTTTGCTTTCTGCTTACATTTTGGTCACATTCAAACTTCATCATTTGTCAAACCAACTCAACCCAATTTCTTTTCAGAGCACTCACATAGCCTATTCACACTAGTTTCTATGGACACCAATACACATCAAGACTATGGACTACACAATTTATGTTAAAGCATAAACCAATACTTGCTGAAGCATAAATAGACCTCAATTCATTTCTAGCATACATCCGTCATGAATATGGAAAATTTCTAGGGATGAAAGACCCCTCAACCAATGT
Source organism: Torreya grandis (assembly GCA_037957365.1). Lineage (NCBI taxonomy): Eukaryota > Viridiplantae > Streptophyta > Pinopsida > Cupressales > Taxaceae > Torreya > Torreya grandis. The sequence continues at coordinate 2,645,072 of JARHVA010000444.1, forward strand.
TACAGCATACACCATTTGGAAAGGGCTATAACATCTTTTTCTCCTCATCATTTCGACACATGACCAATCCAATCATCGACCAATCTTCTCAACTAGTCTAAACTACATTGGTCTAAGGCCCTAAGTTCGGGGCTATGTAGGCAGCACTCAGATGACACGATGTCTTCTGGGGTTAGCTTGACCACCTTTGTTTGTTCATCTCTCTAATGGACAAACCTTATTTCCTTTGACCATGACCTTTACCTTGACCTCGACCACAAGCAATCAATCACTTTGACCCTCTTCCTCCCTCTTTGGGAGAACTACATTGGCCTGAGGCCCTTAGGACAAGGGCTATGTAGGCAACACTCAGTTGACATGGGGGCTTCTGGGGTTAGCTCGGCCATCCTATTCATCACTTTCTTCCATCCCATTCTCTCGTCACTTGTCAATCACATCACAACTAATCACATATTCCCATAACCATTAGCATAATCATTTTCATCAATCATAGCCATTCATCATAACCAACATCCATCATCATCTAATCTAACTGTCATAACCATTCACATCATTAACATTAATCATTTACATCTATATCATCAATCATAATCCTACATTCATCATCATATAATCACAACAATGTCAGCATCATAATCCTAAACATCATATCAAAACATGCATCAAATCAAAATAACATAACACATCCATAACAACATCCATAACTCATGTCAATGCTCAAAATGATCATCATATATATCTCAAAGTTTTATACAATCGCACAATCTGTACCTCTCTCCCTCTCAAAAGAAAATCAAGTACATCTCGCGTCATCAGCTCACAGGCCGATATATACATAACATCAAAATCTGCCCTTAAGGCTGTGCCTGTGGTGGTGGTGGCGGTGGCTGGGAAGATGTTTTATCCCCTCCCCCCTCGATTTTTGCCTAAAATAATGAAACATTCCAAAAACTAAATTAAAACAAAAACAATCAAATAGGGTTTAGAGACCCTCTTACCTCATCCCAACGCCGTCGGCATGGTGGCATGATGGGTGCCACTAGTGGTGAACCTCTCATGGGTCCTCTACTCCCCTCTACCATCTCTTCTGTGCCAATGACTCTGCACGCTCTTGCTGGCCCACACACATCCTTGTAGTGTCCAATTGACTCCCTCTCTCCACTAATGTTCCTCTGCCACCTCGCACTGCTCCTCGGTCTGCTTTGTGTCACTTTCACTCACTTAGCTCCAGAGCCTCTTTTCTCTCCACTCAACAAGTAGTAAATGACTTTTGGTGGGCCACTAATTCAGTTTTGTTAGATTTGGCAGTTCACCGATGTCAGCATATTTTTGTCAATGTCGGTCCTTTTTGGCCATCGATGTCAGTTTTATCACCAATGTCAGCACCTTTTAGCCCTCCAATTTTTCTTTATTGCCCCAAAATCTTGCCTCGAATTAGTTAGCTTTCCCCGTAGAAGTCATCTTAGCCCCTTGGGGCACACTTGAGATCACTTTTGCCTCTGTCCCTCGACCACCAGACCTTGGAGATCATGACCATCTCCTCTGAATCTGATCACTTCTAAGACAAATGTTGCCTTGGTTGTTTTTGCATGTATGCTACCTCACGAATGGTTAGCAAAATTGTGTATAGACTATTTATGACCTTCACAAGTATAAGATCGCAAGCCGGTTGATCCCCACTACTTGTGGCATTTTCATGTTTCTAGGAGCACTTCCTAAGCCTAGGATACCTAGAACATGATGACCATTGGAGCTTCAGCTTAGATTAAATAACCCGATCAGCTATGACCATATGCTGGGGCCCAATTATTTCAATTTTGGCACTCCTCGACTTTGACCTGTGATAATTTGACCTGTCCATCCCGTGGTGTGGTACATGTGCAATATCACCCTCTGCAATGTTCACACTAGATCCTCACCCTCTCTATCCATCTCTCTGTCAAATCGGCACTAGATCACCAGGTTCTCTTCCCTCGACTCTTGCTTTGAGGGGGAACACCTCATCCCATACCTAGGGAAACCAACTCCTATTTTTGTCTTACAGTTTGTCAAAAACAACCAATAAGACAAAAAGTGGCAAATGTAGACACTAAAATTGTGTCTACCCCCTAGGTCATCTTTCATCCTTGGTCCCCCCTTGGCCCATGTCCTAACCCTTGTCCTAGCCCCCTCCATTTATCAAATTAAAATAATTAAATATTTGGCCCTCTTCCACCTCACCCGTGCCACCTTGGATCCCCCCACCTCTCTCCTAGCCTTTATTGCCCAAATCTCCCCTTTATCCTTCCTCCCGCATCCATTTATGCCTCCCTTGACCATTTTCCCACAGCCCCTTGACTCGACAGCGTGCAAAAATAGACAGAGGCTAATTTTAGCCTCTGTCCCCATTCTTTGGCCATTGACGTCGGTCATTATGTGACTGACGTCAGCGGTTCTACTAGCGTCAGCAGCCTTTAAAACCATTTTTTGCAAGTGTTCTCCCTCCACAAACGTGAATTTTCTTTGGCACTTGGCACTCTATTTTCCCTTTCTCCTCCCCTCGTACAACAACAATAGTAGATACAGGTATCTTACAAAAATAGTTCCAGGCTCTTGGTACTTGCAGGACCTTCAACAGCTCCAACAACAGGTTTCTCCATTTTCCTTCAGCAAGCAAGAGGTAAGATTTCCCTTGTTTTTATTTCATTTCTTATCTGCATTTATGTATCTATCCAACCCACTATCCACAACTCAACCTATCTATCCCTGAGAGACTGAAAAGCCTTCTCAAACCCCTGTCTCCCGTTCATCTTCCTTTTGCCCTGTCATCCATCCAACCCATTCCCAGATAACATTCTCAGTCCCTCAAACTCCAAAACAAGTCCCTCAAACCTCCACTTAATCTCTCTGACCCCCAAACAAACTCCATGACCCCCAGACAAAGCCTCAGACCACCTTATAGACCAGAAACCAGCCCTGTAACCCATCCCTAGCCATTACTTGGACCATCCTCGACCATTACCCCTACCGACATCGATAGCCTAACTGATGTCGATGACCTTACTTGATTGACGCTGGTAATACCACCGACGTCGGTGACTGTGCAAAAGTAGATTGCTTCTAAACAAGTATGCATTTGCTGTCAGTACTTTCTTTTTTGTCTTTTATCATTTCTCATTTCTATTTCTACTTATATTCTATTTTTTAGCAGTGGACTGTCATCCTCCGAGAAGCCTTTGCACTTCTAGGACCAAGCCTTCGCTTCGCAGTCCACCCTTTTGTAATCTAACATTTTTCATGTTTTAGTGTTTTTACCTTTCAGGTGTCATCCTCCACAACCAAAGAGGAGTTCTTGCTATCATCTGAATCTAGTGCACAAGTCCACAATCCAGGTATGTACAAACCCTCATCCATTCTTCTTAGTTTCTCATCTTTCCTTTCTTGAATGTAAAAAGCAAAATCTCGTATAGAAATAGTGCCAACCCTTTTGCTGAGCAGCACCAACCCAACAACTATTTGTGAGCACAAACCCATAGGAGAACCAACCCCTTACAAATATTCATGAGCACCAACCCACAGGAGCACCAACCCCTCTTGTGTATAAAACACAACTAACTCTCAATGTTGCTTACTCAACAAATGATATAACTCTACAATATCTTCTAATTTTCTCTCTTTAAAAACAAATACAAACCATGCACTCTTTTTCATATTTCAAATGGCTTCTGAAGCCTTTATTTATAGATTTCCAAATGACATTTTGCCATCACACTTTGTCAACCTTCAATCCTTATGGAAACTGGCACCAAACTTGCATGACCCTTTGTATCCTTACATTTGAAAAGTCATATGGTGACCTTTCATAAGAAAAATCATCCATTCCTCTTTTTTATTTATCTTGGTGACTTTTAATATACCTCAAAGTGTCCCTTCATGGAAAAATGTGCCATACCTCTTTTGTCTTCACATGGTGACTCTTGGAATTCCTCAAGGTGACTCTTCATGAGAGAATGTGTCACATTCCTCTTTCATCTTTTACCCCATGACTCTTTGAATTCTCCATGGGCCCTATTTTGACTTATATGCAACCAAAAATATATTCATTAATATTAAATTAACACACATTATCCAAGATATGAATATTAAAAACACCATTAAATGCAATGGGGCATTTATCACCAATAATGCTAGACCTTTGACATCAATGACAATATTTCTAACAAGGGATTTATTTTAATAGTGGCCACACAATTTTTAGTAATACATACCAAAACATTTTTATAGTCATATGAGGCATTATTATGGCCAATCTAGTTAGTCTAGGAATCCTAACCTTGAGTACAATCATTATGATTCTAATTTTGATTATTCTAATTATGATTTTTTGGTCGATATCAATTATTATAATTGTGTTTTGGAAATGCATCTCTTTATATACCCATGTTATTATTTGAAGTAGAAGAAACATTATCTAGCTTAATTTTTCCATGCTCAATCAAGTATTATATGGTGTACCTTAGTTATATATACTTATAAGTTGTATGTAATTTAACATGATGGTGATCACAATATTCATCATCCTTATACCATATGGGATTTGGTTCACATTAATTAAAATCAATTATATTTAGCCAAATTACCATGTTTGTTATAACCAATTATTGGAATACTACCTATATGGGTTCACCAAGGTTAGATAAAAATATTCTTTAAAATTAATTCCTTTGCGGATGTGATATTTGTAATCTACTTGACTAATTAGGTGGGGTATTTTTGACATGTGGTCATTGTATCATTTATACATGTTTAAAATTAGATACACCATTGCCTTTAACATTCCTTTTTATATTGAACACCTTTAAATTATTAGATGTGCTTGATTGTGCTTGTCTTGGGGCTTGAGCTTGTGATTGATTATGAAAATAAATTTTGACCAAGCCCTTGTTAATCAGATCCATTTTAATATTCACCTCTTTATTTATAATCTCTTCAAATATGTTGGTATAATTAAGTTGTAGATAATGATCTACCTTTATATTATTATTGGAAGTGAATATGATTGGTAACTCCTTGTTTTTTAGGTTTTGTGAAAAATGGCTAGCTAAAACTCTCAATCATTACTGGACAATAGAAAAGATTTCTCCATTATATCATTTCACATTTCATAAATTAATCATGGTCAATTCATATTCCAATTTAAACGAGAAGTGTTTAACAAATTTATTAGATAGGTTATTAAAATTATTAATAGATCCCTTTGGTAAATGAAGAAATCACTCCAAGGCTTGTCAACCAAAGTTGTGTGGAAACAAATGAAGTAGATAAATTTTATTGTAATATACTTCTTGACACACAATGAAGAATTATCTTAGGTGGCCTCTTGAAACACCTTTCCATTTGTATATGTTGAATTTGGGTGCTTCAAAGAGAGGTGGAAAAGTTACACAGAGGAAAATCATATCAAATGGATAATGACACATCACATTAAACTTGTAATTTTATCCCTAATTACCTACTTGGAGTCCTAAAACTTATTTTTTTTAATCTATTTCCATTCTTTAAGAGTGATAATGTTTTACAATGGAAAATGCACATTTTGATGAGTATTTAAGGGTGGATTGGCTTGTTTTGGATATAGGTAAATTTGGATTGAAATATTAATGGGTTCCCTTTGTATTGATCTATTAGGGTTGTTCACCTTATAACCAAGATTGTACTACTAATAGGGCACTTGTTGACTTGTATTTAAAAGTGGATTATAAATGTGTTATTGAATTAGGGAATCTATTTTCAATATAGAGGAATTTGTTTTTGATAGGTAGGGATTGATTGTGAATGGAAAGGGACTTGGTATGAATGAGATGGGGATTTTTATCAATGATAAGGATTTTGTTGTGGATTTAACATAATTTTTATTGATTAGAAGGGATATGTTGGGAACTAGACAATGTTTGTTATGAATTATTCATAACTTGTTCTGGTGGATTATTTGTAACCTATTATCATGGATTGTTTGCAACTTGATATTACAAATTACATGCAACTTGATTTTGATTGAAATGGATGTCTTTAGAATTGGAAGGGACTTTTTGGGAGTTGGAAGGGACTTATTGGTAATTCTAAGGGACTTGTTGATAATTATAAGGGACTTGATTAGGATTAGAAAATGTTTGTTGTGAATTATTGGAAAGCTACTATAATGGATCCACTATAGGTGTTTCTTAAGGGCTATCTAATGGATCTATACTCTATGGAGCATTTTCTAGTGGAACTTACTATTTTTATTGTTCAAGTGGTGGATTTTAATCCATATGTAGGGATTATTAAATGAAGTGACAAATAGAGAGGTAGATGAAGTAGCTAAATTTTGATTAGTCTATTGTAACTGGGAAATAATGTGTTGGATGTCTTGGGAGGGGTATACAAGTTTCCATTTCCATTTGGTATATTTTTTTGGTTTTGGTTGGAGCTTTATACAAGTGCTTATTCTTAAGTAAAAGGTGCCTTTAGGAGTATTTCCTCTATTTGGACAAAGTTATGCACTTCCTCTATTCTTAGTTGCACATTCTCATAATCAAATTGATGTACCTCATATTTTAGGTTTTTAATATTTCAAAAATATCTAAGTGGATCATTAGACCATTCATCATCGAAAGAAGGTTTAAATGAAAGCCCCACTTCTTGTGTACCTAGGCATGTTTGAATTGATAGTTTTCATTTTTAATCATGATAAGATGTTTGAATTGAGTTATTTTTAATTGGTGTAAAGGACTTGATTATCAATTTAAAGTTGAATTTTGGCTTTGAAAAGTAGAATTGAGTCAATTTAAGTTGTTTTTCAAAGTTGTATGCTTGAATATCAAGTGATTTTTTTGAAATGATGTGTGTCCCATAAAAAAGTTTAAAAATTTAAATGTTTGACCTTGCATTTTTAAAATACTTGGATTTTAACTTGATTTTTTTATTTATTTTAATGTTTAACTTAAAATTTGGATTTTCAAAGATAGAATTTATTTGATGTTTGAATTTTGAAATTGGAAAGTTTGAATATTTTACAAATTTTGAATTCTTGAAAATGTTTGACATTAAATTTATAAGAGTTGACCTTGAATTTGAAAGTGTTTGAATTTGATTTTTCTAAAAATTGAGCTTGAATTGAAGATTGATCTTAAATTTTAAAAGAGTTGACTTGGAATTTTTTATTATATAATTTTTAACTTTTGAAAGTATTTAACTTTGACTTTATAATATTTGACTTTAACTTGACTTGATATGAAATATTTTACTAGGTTAGAATTTAGAATGACTTGTATTCAAATTAGAATTGAATTTGGATCAAAACAAACCTAATTTAGATTCATTTTCAAATGGGTGACATAATGGTACAATAAAAATATTGTACCATTTCAATTGGATAGCATGATGTTAGGATAGGATAAAAATGACTTAGAACTTTTATAGTGTAATACCTTATCACGTAATTTTATATTGACAAATTTTGGTATTGGGATAATTTTGACTTATTTGAGGTGTAAGGTAAAACATGAAAAATAGGTATATGACAATAATAAATAAATTACATGCACACAAGATAATCCATATCTTAGTGGTCAAGTGGATGTGAAATGTAATTATAACCCACTTATCTACCTCACAAGAAGCAGGAACAAGTTAATATCTTAATGATCAATTTAAGTAGTACATCATGGGATCTTGTGGAGGTTTATTTTCATTTCAATACAAATCATTTGCATCCATGTGACATTAATATAATTTTTGAAAAGGATTTATAGATGGTCCTTGATGTGCATTACAGTATGTGGGCCTCAAAATCCTATGGAAGAAGAAAAATAATGGCAATTCAAGATAGGGTCTAACCACTTCATGACCACTTTAACAATGAGATCTCAGTGAAGTGATACCAAAAATTGTAATTTGAGGGTGATGTCTGATAGGGTAATGATGTAGGGGCATCTTAATAATGCCAAAAGGTGAACTTATAAGTGAGTAAAATTTGAATTTAGTCCTTTAGAAGTTTTCTTGCCTTTTTTATTTGAATTTTTAAGCTTGTAATGAGGAGTGGAGAGTGTGTTTAGATGGTTTTAAGTGGGTTATAATGTAATGTAATGTTTAATAATATTTTAATGGACCTATAAGGTCCTTTTAAGGGACTTAAGTTGATATTGAGTCATATGTCATGTTTGGAATGTGTGGTCATAACTAGTGTAATCACCACCCTACATGGGTTTTGTAATAGTTTGTAGAGTTTATTGATCAATAAATATTTATTAGAATGTTTGAGAGTCTATTTATTAATGGCAATGATATATAGAGGTGATGTGTTCCTTATAAGAGAGGTTGATGAGGAAAAATAGGGTAGACAAGAAAGAAAAAGATGGTCTGCCAAGAAGGAAGAATGAGGACTGTATAGGTTTATGTTTTTGTGATGGACCAAAGCTCCATGTGAGTCCAAATGTAATAGATGAATTATTTTTAGTAGGAATTTGAAGATATTATATATTGAGGATTTGTGCTTATAACTAAGTGTAATAACATTCAAGTTTAAGTTGGCCTACCCTGCATTTCTTGTATTTTTCAAGTTTATAAACCATGAGTAGTCATAAGACATTATGCAAGAATTGATAAGGAAGTAATGAGGAATATAGTGTTTGGATTAATAATTTTAAGTTTTAAAATCATATCTTTATTGAGTTTAATCTTTTCTGAATTTTAAAATTTAATTAATGAACTTTGTATACTGTTGGAGAGGAAATTCCATGAATCCTGTTTTGTGCATTTAGCTTAACATGCAGACTGGGTATTGTTTTAAAGGGTTAAAGGGACATTTAATGGTTGTTAATATTATATTAAATCATATAATTTAGTGTGTTTTAATTTTAATTTATGTAGGTATGAAAGATATACCAAGTGATTACTAAAAATAAAACTCTATTCTTAAAAGGATAAACAAAGAACCCTATCTTGTATACTATTCTATTGAATTGTGAGTCTACTTCCTACATGAGTGAATATTGAATAAATTACATTGGTAATCACAATGTAACTATAGTTTTTTTATGTTTCTTTAGTAATGTATGTTTTAAGGAAAAACATGAAAAGTGACTGAGGTGTACAAACTAGTTAGAAACCCTGAATGTTGTAATAGGCTTGTTTGATTGAACGATAATTATATGTCTTTTAAGGAAATGATAGAAGAATATATGATATATTATTTGGAGTAAATTTTGGTAAGTTATATGTAAAGTTTTTTAAGGTTAAATATCCTTTTGATGATATTTTATTTTTATTTTTTAAATTTCATAAAGTATATGCCTGTAGCCTATGATTCCTTATCAGAGTCAAGTGAAAACTATTTTGGAACATTTGACAAAGGGTTGATGAGTGTTGATTAAAGGTTGAGTAAGGTACCCAAGGTTTAAGAAGACCTAATTTAGGTGTATTTAGGATTTTTAACCTCATTTAATGAAATTTATGCACATTGGAATGCTCTTGGCCTATATAATGGTCTATAAATCCTAGATTTAGGGTTTGGGGTATAAAAAGAGTTTTAACCATCAAATTTTGGTGAAACTTTTTATTATAGTCCTAAATGACATGATTTAAGTGAATAATTTTGTTTCATGTCTGTATAGACCCATTTTTATTGAATTTTAAGGACTAAGTTGAAATATGCTTAGAAGAGACCTAGTAAGATAGGATAAAGAAGAAAAGGGTATGATATTAGAGGGTAGAAGTGAAAAAAGAGTTGATTAATATTAATGAGGGAAAAGGTTACCTATAAAATGTCACTTTTTTGTCTTTTTTTACCATAATTTTCTCATAACAATGAGGTTTGCCCATTTGGATGGCTAATTAGGGAGTTAGGTAATTCTATAGGTATAAAAATTTGCAAAGAAACCTAATCTAAATTTTTTTGTGAAGAATGAGTTTGATAAATGGTACTCAAAAATATGTTTTTTTTCCTAGATAGTATGTTTTATGGAATAAAACTAAATATTTGTCCTGAAACAGGGCTAATAGGCTTTGAAGGCAATGGTGTTGGATAATGAGTGAAAGGCAAGGTGTTGAATGATGAATTTGGTTTGAGATGGTTTGAGATGATATGTTATATTAAGTTATGTTTTTTTTTAACTTTTATTTACATAGGTGTTTGAGTTTGGTCCTTTTGGATAAAGTAGGCCTAGTGCTGGCAAAGAAAGATTTGCACTTACAAATGAAGAGAGGGAGAATTTCAAGCAAAGGATAAAATATCTACATAATTTGGTATCAAATCCATGTATATGCTTTGAGAAGGTAAATAAATGTATAAACATTAAGGAATATATGGTTCATGTTACATGTTTCATGATTGATAGGTATTTGTAGGAAAGAAGTAGGAAGGTAGTGCATGGAGTCTTATTGAGAAACAATAGATAAGAGAGAAGGTATGATATGTTTTATGATTGATTTATTGAATTGAACATATGAAAGATATAACAAAGTGAATGAAGTGTAATGCCTATAGTAAAGTGAGATATTAACAATCTTAAGTTAAAGAGAGACAAGCTCATAAAGAGAGTTTGAGAGAGAGTAGATAGTCCTAATGCAAAGGACAAGAGCTATAAATCCCAAGTGAGGTCTGATATAGGAGGTTTTAGGTGTGAAAAAAAAGAGGAAAGTGGTCTAAGTGAGGCCAATAAAACAATATGAGAGAGAACATGTACCCAAGTGAGGTACTTAAGAAGAAGATGAAGGGAGACGTAAAGAGAAAGGTGAGAGACATGGTTTAATTTTAAAGCCAAAAAGAGAAAATGATGGAAAAATAGATTAAGGAGATGAAAGAGGCATTAGAAAAGATGGATAAATATTTTTTGATGATGTGGAGTGTATGAAAATTGCAATGTGTAATTAAGACTAATATAAGGATCAAGTGCAGCTTCATGGAAAGGTTGTGTGTGTGTGTGTGTGTGTGTGTGTGTGTGAGAGAGAGAGAGAGAGAGAGAGAGAGAGAGAGAGAGAGAGAGAGAGAGAGAGAGAGAGAGAGAGAGAGAGAGAGAGAGAGAGAGAGAGAGAGAGAGAGAGAGAGAGAGAGAGAGAGAGAGAGAGAGAGAGAGAGAGAACCAGTAGGTGATAAAATATTTAGAGGGGTAGCTAAAAGAGATGGCAACATAATTTTCTATGAAGGAGAAAAGAGAGGAATTGAAGCATCAAGATTTATATTCTAAATTTGATTTTTCATGGTTGAATAAAGGTAAAAAATTGGATGGTGAAGTGCCTAATTGGCATGAATAAGATGAATGGAAAGTAGTCCATAAAGAGGATTAAGATGAAACATTAATTAATATAGGTGAAAATGAATGTGAGGTGGTTTATTACCTTGAATATGGAGAGATAATTAATGGTGAAGAGTGGAGAAATGCAAAAAACCAAAAAATAGATGGTGAGTAAGATAAAGGTATGACATGTAATGAAGAACATGTAATATTTGATAAATATTTTTAGGATGAAGATGAAGTGTTATATAAAGACACTATAGGACTATTTGAAGAGTTCCTAGGATAAGCCAATAAGTAGGAATCACATGAAGTGATTGAGGAAAGAGAATAATATATGAAGGAAGATTAGATTGAAGAAATAACCCATAAAGAGAAGATTTAATTTGAGGAGGTGGCTGGTTGGATAGTAAAGAAAGAAGGAGAAACTATGATAAAGGGTGTCAAGATAGAAGATGGTAAAAACTAAGTTATGAACTAGCAAGAGGATTTGGAATGGTCAAGAGAAGAAGAGAGTGAGTAGTTGAATAGGTATTTTGTGAAGAAGCATCAATAGCATTGTTAGAAAAGAAGATAGATAGATAATGACAATCCATGATCAATGATATGAAGATTTAAGACAATCATGAGAGAAAATAAAGAAAGAAGTTAGAACAAAGGACCACATGGAAGAAGAAGCAGAGACATAGGTGTGGTAGTAAAGAACACACCAATTTGTATGAAAACCTAAATGAAGAAGAGTTTGGGGGATCAAGTCTTTTTTAACCTTGGGATTATGATGTAGGGGAATCTTAGGAATGCCAAAAGGTGAACTTTAGAGTCAGTAAAATTTGAATTTAGTCCTTTAGAAGTTTTTTTGCCTTTTCTTGATTTTAATTTTTAAGCTTGTAATGAGGTGTAGAGAGTGTGTTTAGATGGTTCTAAGTGGGTTATAATTTCATGTCATGCTGAATAATATTTTAATGGACCTATAAATTTTTTTAAGGGTCATAAGTTGATATTGAGTCATATGTCATGTTTGGAATGTGAGGTGGCAGCTAGTGTATTCACCACCTTATGTGGGTTTTGTAATAGTTTGAAGATTTTATTGATCAAGAAAAGGTTATTAGAATGTTTGAGAGTATATTTATTAGTGGTAAGGATATATAGAGGTGGTGTGACTTATATAAGAGAGGTTGATGAGGGAAAATAGGGTAGATAAGAAAGAAAAAGAAGTTAATATGCCAAGAAGGAAGAATAAAGACTATATAAGTTTGTATTTTTGTCATGGACAAAAGCTCAATGTGAATCCAAATGTAATAGATGACTTGTTTTTAGTATGAATTTGAAGTTATTCCAGATTGAGGATTTGTTCTTAGAATTGAGTGTAAGAACATTCAATTTTAAGTTGGCTTACCCTGCATTTCTTGTATTTTTATGAGTTTATAAACTATGAGTAGTCACACAACATTATGCAAAAATTGATAAGGAATTAATGAGGAATATAGTGTTTGGATTAATAATTTTAAGTTTTAAATTCATCTATTTATTTATTTAAAGCTTTGGTGAATTTTTAAATTTAATCAATGAACCCTGTATACTTTTGGAGAGGAAATTTCATTAACCCTATTTTGTGCATTTAGCTTAACATGCAAACTGGGTATTGTTGTTAAGGGTTAAAAGGACATTTTATAGTTTTTAATATGATATCTAAGAATATAATTGAGTTTGGTATAATTTTAATGCATGTAGGTATGAAATATATTCTAGGTGAATACCAAAAATAAATTCCTATTCTTAAAAGGATAAACAAAGAACCCTATCTTGTATACTATTCTATTGAACTATGAGTCTAATTCTTAAATGAGTGAATATTGAATCAATTATATCAATAATATAAATGAAAATATATTGGTTTGAATTTTATTAAGGAATTTATGTTTTAAGGAAAGACATAGAAAAGTGATCGAGGCTTACAAACTAGTTAGAAACCCTGAATGTTTTAACAGGCTTGTTTGATTGAACGGTGATTGTATATCTTTTAAGGAAATGATATAAGAATATATGATATAGTGTTTGTATTAAATTTAGGTAAGTGATAATGAAATTTTTCTAAGGTTTAAAGATCATTTTTATGATATTTGATTGTTATTTGTTAAATTGCATAGAGTACAACACTGTAGCCTATGATTTTTTATCACAGTCAAGTGCAAACTATTTTTTAACATTTGACAAATGGTGAATGAGTGTTTTTAAAGGTTTAACAAGGTAAAAAATGTATATTTATACCTAATTCAGGTGTATTTATTATTTTAAACCTCATATAATGAAAGTTATGCACATTGAAATGCTCTCGACCTATATAGTGGCCTATAAACCCTAGATTTAGGGTTTGGGGTATAAAAAGAGTTATAACCATAAAATTTTGGTGAAATTTTTTAATATGATTCCAAATGACATGATTGAAGTGAATAATTTGGTTTCATGTTTTTACAAACCCATTTTTATGGAATTTTGAGGACTGAGTTGAAATATGCTTAGAAGAGACCTGGTAAGATAGGATAAAGAAGAAAAGAGTATGTACTTAAAGGGTAGAAGTGAGAAAAGAGTTGATTAAGATGAAATAGGTAAAAGGGTACCCAAAAAGGTCAATGATTTATCTTTGTTAACCTTAATTTTTTTAGAATAAAGAGGTCTACCCATTTGGAGAGATAATTAGGGAGTTAGGTAAGTCTACAATTAAAAAAATTTATAAAGGAACCCCATCTAAAATTTTGTGTGTATAATAATATTGATAAAGGGTAATAATTTTTTTTCTTAGATAAGATGTTGTATGAAGCAGAACTAAAGATTTATCTTGAAATATGGCTAGTAGGCTTTGAAGGTAATGTTGTTAGATAATGAGTGAAAGGCAAGGTGTTGAATGATGAAATTGGTTTTTAGATGGTTTGATATGGTCTAAGATGACATGTTAGATTTATTTATATTTTTTAGAGCTTTTATTGACATAGGTGTTTGAGTTTGGTCCTTTTGGACAAAGTAGGGCTAGTGTTGGCCAATATAGATTTACACTTGAAAATGAAGAGAAGGAGAATTATAAGCTAAGGAGAAAAGATATGCATCACTTATCATCAGGGATAAACCCCTTAATTTCACAAAGCCATTGATGGGGAATTTTTATATGCTCTTACAACAAATTCCCTCAGTTTATATCCCCATCACAAAATTATGTTAGTATGTATGCTAGGGGATGAAATCCTATTTGTTCCCCCTAAGGACTCATGGATGGTAATGATTTCCACCTTATGTAATGAAATTAAAAAGGAAGGTTCACTATTTATAATCCTCATGATCCCAAAAATGGGAAAGAGGAGAGCATATTCTAGTTTTACTTCAAGAAAATTTTATAGTAACCTATGTGTTTTTAATCACCCATGGTCCCAAAAGTGGGAAAGGGGATAAAATACACACAATAAATCACCCAAAAGCACACAATTAATACTCAAACAAATGAAAACACAAGTAATTTAAATCACTAATTTTAATTGTTGGTTCATTTATAAGTACCAAAATAAGATGTGTTTATTTGAAAAAATAATTACTTGTTTGACTCATAAAAACCTTAAAAACAAATTGTTATTTAGATTTCTGGCCTTTAAAATTAAAAAAATAATTTTAAATTATGTTTTTTAATTCTTAGATAATAGTCATAGTGTGGTTTTTCTACTATTAGGGAAATTCCACTGATTTAGGATGTAATGCTACCATTATATAGATAAATATCACATAAAATAGAAAAATTGATGATTCTGATGATTCATAGTGCAATACCACCAATTTATAGTTTACTTCCACCCTTTAAATATGCAATTACTCTATTTATGTAGAATCACCATCTAAATGAAACCTGAGATCAAATACACTATTTCATAATGTGATTCCATTGATTTGTAGGTTAATTCCATTGTTTTCATAAAAAAACATAGAAAAATAGAAAATAAAGAAGTAATAAATCTGATTACCAGGTCAATATCTTGCATTTAGGGGAAGTGATCCTATCAATCAATAGATTTTTATTTCCAATAACCTAATCAAAAATATTTTATAAATTTAGAATAAAAAGAGTTGAAATTAAGATTAATTTTGAGCTAATTTTGTAACTAGAGGATTTTGATTTAACCATTTTAGGAATTAATGTAAAACATTAGGTTGTTAAAATGTTGGAATAATAAACTTGGGAATAAATATAAAAATATCAATTACCACTAATTTATATAATAATCTATTAATTTGATTTTTCTATAAATAGAAATGAATTACAAAGGAGGCAGTTAGCTAAAAATCTAACTGAGACAGATGTGTGGTAGGCTAGAAACTAGTGTAGAAATAGTGAAATGTGTCACAAATAGGAAACAAGTGTTACAAACCCTCTTGGATAGTAATGTGATCCTATATTCAATAACATAGAAAAATAGTATCTTCTTTTTCATGCTAATGTCCTTGTTCAATAGGGATGATGATTTTTTGGGTAGACCTTCACCTGGTTCTAAGAATTTTGTGCCTATGCGACCAAATGTTGGATCATTACATGTTCCCTATTTTGATTGATTTCAATGTGAAACCCTAATCCTCCATGTTTATTAGGGTATTTGAGGACCATAAATGAAATAAATTCACATTATCAGGGTAGGCTAGATGTGATCTCAACACCCCATTTATTGAGTATTGCCTACATACCAATACCTCTAAAGTGGACCAAGTCTAATGTAGTTCTCCCAATATAAGTACTAGTGCAAGTGCAAGTGAATGATAGTATGAGTGTTTATTTGAGTGCTTTGAGTGTGAATTTGGATAATAAATCTGAGTAATCTAAGTTCTAGTATGATATATATGGGTGTATGTAAAAGTAGGGTAGAATAAAGATCAATAACCTTGATTTTCACAATTATTTCTGAGTTTATTTATGAGTATTTACATATAATTTTCCATCTAGAGAATAAATGAATGAAAGTGGTCTATATATCATTTTATTATTTGTCAAGACATGAAATGGGTCTAGGCCAACCCTAAGGTGCTTTGAGAAATGAAAATATATCCATTGGGGGTGAAACAAACAAGGGAAAATTAATCACTTCCCCTTTGCCAATAACATAGTGTGCTATATTCCAAATGGCCACATTAATGCTTAGGTGGTAATAATTGGTGAAAAATGAACTTGGGTACCTAAGTGAAGGCTCAATGTTGATTTTCATATATCGAGGAATGGGTTGGACATGCAAAAAATCTAGAAAGTGATTAAAATGGTTCCTAAGATAGGTTTAAGGGCTAAGATAAGGACAAGGTGGTCTCAAGTGACACTCATTACAATAAAATGAAATTTAATATGAATACATCCACCCTTATTTTATAACATGTAGTAAAGTGAAATGACTAGGATAAAGGAAAAAATAAATGTACCAAAACATATGTATGAGGTGAATCCCATGAGTTTGGGTCTGAGTATGTGAAGCAAGATCTATTGCATATCTTACAAATGAAACATGAATGAATCTCTCCTTAATAAATATAAAATACAAAGACAAAATTGAGGATATTAGAGAAATAAAAAGTAAATAGAAACACCTCATTAGGTACATAAACTAATGCAAAAAACCTGGTAAAATCTTGGGTGTGTATATAGTGATCAAATGGTGAATAAATTAGATTGAACTGATGGATTTCCCAATACCCATGTGTTGATGGTTCAATAAATCAAATTAGACTTGACTCCATCATTTATCACCCATGTTCGGTGGATCATAACCTATGAATATCTTGTATTGGATTGATGTGTTATTCAAAGCTCTCATATAGGTGGATCAATAACTAAAGATGACCCTTGACTCCATCATTTCCCACCTTATTGATTAGAATAAGCTACAACTAAAAATGGTGTCATAAATATGTAAGATATGGATTCTAATCCACTTGAGAAATGTGAACATAAAATAGCTCAGGGGCTAGTCAGAAACTCTTAATGTAGAATGGCTTTAGGCCACTTAATAATTCCAACCATTGTAGATGGAATGAGACATAAATAATTTGGTGTAAACCTAGTGTAAATGTTGTTTGGGGTATACAACATGGAGAATTACATGGATTTTCCATTCCATCTATGAAACTGGAACAAAACTGAGCAAACAAAAACAATGTGCTAGGCATGTGCCCCCAATTATAATATCTTTGCATATGGATTCTAGACTTAGTTATAATAATTTATTTTTAAGCATATCTAAAATTAAAATGAGAGTGATCATGTTATTCATGATTCACCCAATATAATTAAACCTATGTAATTATGTGTAAAAACTAAGTATATAAAGATCATATCTGATAATCTATTACTAAAACTATGCAAACTTGGATTGTACCTATTGTACCTTTCTAAAAAATATAGACTTTTCTATTTTTGGGGCTAATGGAAAGTAGCACATTACCATGGTCAATAGTGCATTACATTAGTATCGTATGTGATGCACTATTGACCAAATGTGTTGTTTTTTATGAAAAAACTAAAATGGATCTAGGGTGTGTCTATTTTTCACTATATTTTCTTGAATATGTGCTCTACACTATATGTCTACATGCTGAAAACTATGTTCTAAGAGCACTAGGATGGTTTGATCTCTGTGACAAATCATTGTGAAAGCCTCATCTTTTTAAGGGATTTTTTTAAACCTCTAGAAGAACTATCCTCAAAATAAAATCTATGCATCATGTGTGTTAGACTAAAAACACATGATATATATGTGATAGACCAATATAATGTGTATACATGATATATGAATATAAAATAAATTGAAAATAAGTTAATAATGTATTATGTATGTTAGATATGTCATTCACAAAGTTTTCAAGATAGATATAATAATTTAAGAATGCATATGAAAAATAAATATGAGTATAATCTATCTAGACTACTTTGGGGGATAGAGCATGATGTCCATTAAGGTACCCAAGAAGGAAAGGGAGATGCATGAGGTCCCTCATGGTATAAAAATATAAGTGTGCAAGAAAAAAGTAATAGACAAGTGTCATGGCCATGATTCATACATTAAATCATACATATAACAAAATGAGGCATGTAAAGTAGGCCAAGGGGCCACAATACAAGGGACATGGTCACATGTCACTAAGTTTTAAAAAGAAACACATATAAGGGCATGTTTAAATGTACACATATGTAAAGATAAAGAAAATTTGGATTATATCCACATGGAGGGACATGTTTAAATTTTCACATATGTAATCAATAAGGCACACACAATTACATGGGCACATGTCTAAAACATACATATGATGAAAGGAAGTGACTTAGCATCATAGAATAATGACATATTCAAATGCGCTCGAGTAGATGTGGAGGGAAAGAGACATAACCATATCTAAACTAGTAAATATAGAAATTAAAGTATGAATAAGTATGTGGTACAAATATATATAATAGAAAATATGTACATAAGATAAGTATATAATAGTACTATTCAACAAAAAATTAGTGTAGTATAAGATGATATAACCTGATAAATTAGAAGTTGTGTAGTATAATGCCCCCAATGGGAGAATGTATCAATGTTAAATATATGTTTCAATGTATATACCCCCAAATGGGTAAATAATAAAAACTCTAGATCAAGATGATGGACTTGAATTCTAAAAACACTCAAAGAAAATAAGTGAAGCATGTATGTATGACAAAATGAACTACACTAACATAGATAGCATATTTAGTACTTAGAAAATAGAAAGAATGTAAACAAGGAAATGCGTACAATATGAAATTTAAATTTATAAGTAATATTTTAATTTTTTAATATTTTTTAACATATTATATTTGTTTGTATTTTCTTAGTATAAGCTATGTAAAATTAATATGAAAATGAAACTATGTACAAGGAGCAATAATAAAGGAAACTGTTGATGTGGGGCTTGTGCACATCCCCAAATTTAACGAGGTAGCCTCTAACATTTTAGTATATTAATGGAGGTAAAATTCACTCCATGGAATGAGTTATAGGTATGGGTTAAATAACCTGGTGGTGGAATAATAGGTTTAGTATGTAGGTTGTTAACTGAATGTGCTTGTAGTGAAATGAATCCTAGTAAAGAAATTAAAACCTAGTTGGGATAGATGGATAGATACTATTATAAAGTGGGTAGATATGAATAAAATAAACATAAAAAAAGGGAAAGGTAGATTATAAAAGAAGTATCTATGGTCTTAAAGGGTCACTTCCTAGGTTAGATTCTTTATGGACAAGTATTTCTAGAACTAATTGTTGCTACTTGTAGCTTTTGCACACTTACATAAAAAGCAAAGTTAAGCATTCAAGGGAAAAATAGTATAGGAAAATTAAGGGTATTAATTTAAGGTTGATCATTTTAGAGTATATATTTTGCACCCTTACTCAAAATATTACATCTCAAACTAGAAAGGTATCTAGGGTAGCTATGGCTTACACCTATAAGACTACATCAAAGGGAAACACTCCTACACACTTAAAAAATTAAAATAGTCAACCATTTGCTTGAAATAAATAACACTTAATAAATATTCAATAGTTGTTATATATATATATATATATAATAACCAAATATCAATGATAACAAAATGAATTATCTATAGATATTGCACACTTCAAATTACCAAATTAAAATAACTAAAGAAATAAAACCTTAATTAGAAAGAAATGGAAGGAAAATACATCCATAGTTGCATTAAAATATAAATCACTTCGTTAAATTATAATTAAATTGATTAATCCTATATGTAATATTACATACAAAATTAGCCTTTAATAACTAAGGCTTATTTACACTTGGTGACTACATGTCTATACTTATCATTATAGGAGACACTGAAGTGGTTGGTAGTGTTGAGCTAATGGTGGGATTGAAGTGGCATATAGAGTCTTAGATTTATTCCTAACCTAAATTTTTTGATAATAATTAAATTTGACATCATGCTGATATCTTATTAAGTTGATATTTAAAAGTGGGGGTTTATGTACCCTACTTGTCTGATCCATTACGCATGCATGTTCAGCTTTAGTGATCCTAAAGTTGATATGAAATATATCCACATCTATGACATTCTTTCTTGAAAAATTCAATTCAACTTCAATCTCGTCTAATTTTAATCCTTGAATATTTTGCTTAAATTTTATTGAGGCTTGCTAGAGAAGCTAGTCAAAATGAACTCTACTTATTAGTTTACCTATATAGTCCCTTGCTTGTGAAATATCCAATTCCTCTAAAAAATAAAATAAGGTTTTCATTCTCTAAATACTTAGGAATTATTACTTATATATCTATTACCCATTCCCTCACTTTTTATGTTCGAATGACAACTAGGTTGAGGGTGTTTGAGAACTCCAATGGTGTCTTTAAATTAAGGTGGTTGTATGCCTTATTCATTATGTAGAGAAAAAATAATTTTAATTTATTTTCATCTTCCTTTAAATAATTAAAAAACTTAGTAGCTTCTATAATTTGAGGGGTTAATTTATCCCTCATTGAAGTAATTGCATCCAATATGTTGTATACTCTTAAAGCTTCACTTTGTACATCTATTTCAATTTTCATAAGATCATGGACCATCTTTTGATATTCCCTAACCTCCTCTAACTCTTATTCTAGCTCTCTCCTTGTTATGTCCCTTTATAGAGCTCAAGAAAGGCATCATTTTGTGATTCAAAATAGGACCTAAAATCCTCATTATAAGGAAACATCCCCAGTCTCCTATTATTTATCTTTGAAAGAGAGAAAGTATCATATCTATTCTTCACCCTATAGATACTCCATATGAATTTGTCAAAAAATAAGCTCATTGTGGGTAGTTTTCTAATGGTGAGGTTTGGCCTTTGAGAGGAATGAGATTTCAATTTTTTTCTCAATGTGGGATTACCAGTTTAGTTGAGTCAATTGTTTAAGTGTCCTAGGTTGTAGTCTCAACCAAAAAGTCCCCTAAAGATTGTTTCAAGGCCTCTACATGTAATAGGTATATAATAAAGGCCAAATAATCATGGACCAATCCACACTAACATATTGGGGAAAATGGTGGACTATATATACATACTTCTTCTTTCTAACCTTCTTTGATTATATTATAGTGGTAGCTTAAGAAGAACTAGAAGAAGGTATTACAAAGCCTAATTGAGTGGATGACACATGTAAATATGAACTTACTAATGCTTTCTTGGATTTATTAGATATTACTTTTTATTCTTAGGGATATCTAAGGTAATATTAGAGGTAATCATAGTATAAGTGGGAACAACGGATACTAGATACACACTTGGAATAGTTAAAAACTACTAAAAATGTAGAGACAATAGGAGTAGAGGAAACATCTTCCAGTTTTGGAATAACCAAATATGGTTGCACACTAGGATGAGAAGAAATACCTTCTAATTTAGGCACAACTAGGGAAGGTAAAACATTAAGATTGAGATAAATAGAATAAAAAACAAATAGACACAGGGGATAAAAATGACATAACTAGTGTTGTATATCAAGGAACTATAGAGATACTTGGGATTACATCCTCACCTAATTGGTCTCCTTGGAGTGGTGCCTTTACTTTAATTTAATGGAGGATTAAGACTTTATAACTCTATAATTCATCCTCTTCATCAGTGGACTCACCTCCTATATATTGTTTCTCCTACCTTGATGGTCATTTTGTAGATGATTCTTTAATAATATGACTCATAGGGGGTATATGAGCTCTTTGTTTTTTCTTATAGAAAGTAGTCACCTTTTTTTACTGTGGGGAAGATGAGGATTCCACACTTGTATTCACTTGTGATGAAGTGATAGTAAGATGAGGATGGCCTTCTAATTTTGAAGATTCAATACAAATTAACTCATCTTCAGCTCTCTTAAGGTTAGTTTCAAAGCTAGGAGCTACTATTACCCTAGTCTCTTACTTTACAGTCTTCAATACCATGGGGAGTGTCTGAGAAGGTTCCCCCAATTCCATTAATTATTAGGAGGGTCTATGGATCCAAAACTCTATGGTAACCCATCCACTTGAGGGTAAAAGTTTTATATGTGCATTCATAATGAAAATTGATGGCTCTCCTTGGATGATTTTCAAAAGTTCCTCACCCAATCTAGCTATTTTTTCCCTTTCAAGGACCTAGAATCACTTGAGGAATTCAAATAAGTAAATCATGGTCATAAGACTCATATTAGTGTGGAATACCAATTCCTTGAATATTCTTTTGAATCATACCATGTGGATCCCAATCTCTATGTGGTAGGGTGGCTAATGAGTAGTATTCTTTGAATCTACCAACCTCCCAAAAGTGTTTATAGTTGACATAACACATATTACTAATCATTATACGGAGCCATGGAATGTATTTTTATTTTTGTTTTTCAATTATTCATCAATTATCAACCATAACCAGTATGCTATCTCTTTATCATCTATGTTTTCTAGTATATGCTTTGGGAGATGTAGGGGTGTAACCTTGTGTCCAATAGCCATGATCATGGTGTAGTCAAGATACAACCATTAGTCCCCTGTAGGAATTAATGTGTCATCTATGCTCTTATAAACCCTAGGTAGTGGTGACTCATGAATAAACCTCTAAAATTGAGGATATACATCCTCTATTATTTAGGTTATGTTTTTGGTTTAGGCATATATATGCATGAAAGAGTATGAGTCATATATATATTTATTGATGAAATATGGAACTAGAATCTAGAGTGACCTATTATGCATATATAATATTCCCAACATAACATCAAGGAGTTATTACATCATATAAAATTTGTCTCTCATAGGCCTCTTGTCCTTATTCATACATCTTAGAACAAATTACTTTCCCAGAGTAAATGTTAGCTTTAAGGTCATTGGTAGATCTAGCAATGGAACCCATTCTAGGTGAATGAATTAAATGCTAGGGGTATCCATATAATTGAGTTAGGAGTGCCATACAAAAATATATTCCCATCCAAAACTTAATTACATGTACTACTTACTTCTCTTTGAGGATGATGATCTCTCTAAGAATGATCTATTTGCTCAATATTTTGTCAAATGAATTTATACTTTTCTATATTACCACTCTTTGTAAATAATATGTTTCATCTAAGATAGGTAGGGATCAATACCTTTGGAATGCAACTTCTAATTTGCATGTGAGTATGGTTTTATGCTATATTTGATGTAGGAAAGAGCCCCCAATCACCTTACCAATAAAGAATATGTATCAAAATCAGTCTATTCACGGTATAACCTTAAGATTGGCCACTAAAAAGTGTAATTCTTGTCACTTGAGATGGAGTAGGTCCAAAACTAGTTGCCTTTATGCTGGTGTCAAGTTCTCATCAAAATTAAGTGTATCTACTTGGTGAATTACATCCCATAATGCTTAGTAATTGAGATACTCATCATTAAATACTGTTGAATTAAAAATGGTGTCATGGTATTCTATTGACTCGATCTAAAATATTAATGGTGGTACGTCTCCTCTAAATTTATTAAATGAAGAATCCATAGTTAATTCATTGAGATGATAGAGTTTCTATTCTTTGATTTAGAGGCTTGGCTCATTTGTATATACTTCAAAATTCAAATGTAGGTAGATATGACTTATTATCAAGGAGGAAAGTGAACTTAGAATTATTTTTTATCAATGATCACAATGTTTTTTCAATCCACTGATATAGATTTCAGCATTCAATTCTAGTTCATGCATCATTAATGTCTAACATCTCCAAAATTCACTTATTTAATTAAAAATTTAACACTTCATTTTGGTAGGTATGCCACATAGAAATTGTAGATGTTGAGAAGAATATCACATCATTATATTTTGTGAAGTGTCATTATGCCACTCTTTTAAATTAAATTTAGCTATGCCATTGAGAATTTTTGCAATTAAGAGTTAGATATTGAGTTAAAATAGAGTCAACCCATATTATTTTGAAGCAAATAAATCTTCTAAACAAAATTTTCAAATACCTATGATGGGCATATTTTACAAAGGTTGCAAGGGTTAATTTTTATGAAGGCTAAGTTTTGAATCAAAAATTTCAAATACTTTCACCAAACACTTTTGTCAAAGATCAAATGTTATTTGAGACAATATGAAACAAAAGTTTTGAAGACCATATTTTGAATGATTAGTTTTTTTTCAAAAAAATTAGATGAACACTTTCACCAATAAATCACATGTAATACCAAATTATGAATATTAGGCTCTAAAGACTAAATGTTGATGACCAAATTCTAAACATTTTTTTTGAAGAGTGTATTCCAAACATTTTTTATATAATGCAAAAGTTTTGAAGACCTAGATCCTGAAGAGCAAACTTGTGATAAACATGAATGTCGAAGATATTCCTACATGGTAGATAAAGTTATGAGGACCCAACCTATAAATAAAAGATCTTAACAAAACTTGTGAATAAAAACTAAGAGCAAAAGTTCTAAAGAACATTTTTGTAAAGGTTTATATAGTTTTAAAGGATCAAATAATGATAAAAATTATCTTCTAAACAAAATTTGTGTTCATACAAAAAATCCAAATAGTATTAATAGTTTTATAAACTGCACATGCTTCAAAAACTTATGTTCATTCAAAAATTCCAAATAGTATTAATAGGTTAGTCCAAATAATCCAAACATGTTCATCTGCATTTATTGAATAACTAGTTTAGGTAAAATATATAAATCTATTATGAAAGAAAATTTCTAAAATAGGCCTAGACCTTTTAAACTATAGTGGTTCCCTTTTCTAAGAAGAATAATGGGGGTATGTTGAGTACAACATAACTGGTGTAGATGTAATATGTAAGTAAATGAGATTATATACAAATAAAATGTAGTGCCTCTATAGAACTAAGAACACATCCATAGGATGTGGATAGTCAAATGGTGGATTTGGTGGGAGGTCATCCAATTTTAGATACCGAATCTACTCAAAAACAAATAAATCATGATCATCATTCCATGATGTCAGTATAAGTATAGCCTTATCCTTGGTGTTAATATATATTATATGCATCTAAATGGCATGATTCTCTACTAAGAAAGAAACATCCCATGTAATCCTAGGTTAAACTACATTAGACCATCAAATGTCTATATGAAATATGTGATTCTTGTTGAGGCCATCATGTAAAGTGTGAACTGTGTCCCTCGTAATTGAAAGTCAAAGATCTATCTATTTGATTGAATATGGTATCCATTACTTCTAACCATGTACTACCAAGTGTAACATGTATAAAAGTGTTTTTGATCATGATGAAGAGTAGTGTGTTGACCACTTTAGGTTCACATGAAAATAGGAGTGTGATATGTCTTAAGGAGTACTAAAAAATGTATAACATGTTGTATCTAAATCTCTTGATATCATATGTGATATAATAGTGGAAATGTACAAGTGTTTGGATTAGTTTCCTCATATATAACAACATAGAGGATGTATTAGTCCATAATTAAAGCCCAAATATTCAAGGGATCATTCTAATAATGTATGTGTCAATGAAGAGTCTATCATGGTCACTCTACTAGTGGAGGTAGAGGCTGTGTAATCTAGATAGTGCTCTGAGACTTAAATTTATTACATTTTTATTATAATGTTAAAAATGTATCTATATCATGTCTATAAATCATGTGAAAATAATAAAATGGTCTATCATCCTACTATGATAATATACTAATGTATATTTGGCAAATTGTGGGTAGTGCAATAAATCCTCTGTCAAGTAATATCTATAAAATATGGTGTAATTTATTTTGTGTGTTTCTTGACTAAATCTAGACAACTAGGTCTATATATATATATGTGTGTGTGTGTATATATATATTTATGTATGTATGTATGTACATACATACATACATACATATATATACATACATACATACATATATATATATATATATTCACCAAATATTTCACCCTAAATTATGTTTTTAAATACTACTCTAAGATTTTGTCAACATTAGAATACCTCAGGCTTGTTGATTGCCTATAGTAGGGGTAGACCTCTAGGTTTAAGGGCTAGCTCCTTGAATTGACCTTGAATTGAATATCACATATAATAATTGATCAATTATGTTAAAAGGGGTATAAATATGCATGGAAAAAAACTATTATAATTGGGTGATACACCATAAGGATTTCTAAAAGATCATCATACTTCCTGCACTAATAAAAAATACCTACACCATTAGCTTTAAAACCCTAAGATGTTCTAACATTAGTATTCCAATATGGAGGTGATATACATGATAAAACTCAAGGTAAGGTATAATAGGTTATATTATAGACACTAAGGACACTTTCAAACTTGAAGGTATCTAAATACATTAGCTACACTCTATATTACCTATTATAATGAGAACTTATTGCACTAAACATGAAAGGATAAGGATAAGCAAGGATAGAAGATTATCACTAGATGTAACCATTTATCACTTCACACACTTATAAAAAAAAATTTGTGAACTCAAAACCAAATTTATTTATTTATTAAAACTTAAATTAAAACATCAAAGTAGTAGGGCTTTACCATACATGGTGTGGAATTAGTCTAAAATAGCCAAAATGGCTAGTACTTATATAACATGAGAAAGGAGAGAGAAGAATGAAGATTAACAATCAAAAAAATAGGTGTCAAGCTAAGATAAGGAGTTATTTTTTTAGGATAATGGATATGAAATATACCATGCAAGGTATCTTTTGAAAAATGTCTCTCCAAACATGGAAACTCCTCAAATTTGGCATACGACTCTTCAACTAGCTTCTTTACAAATTGACTTCATCATTTGGCCTTCTTTGAGTGATTCACAACATACTATGAGTAATTTCCACCTATGAAATATGATGAGGGTGTTAATATATATATCTAACATGAATTTTATGTGTACCTAATCATTTATATTTTTCTCAAGAAGTGTTCTCACTACCTATAGTCACTATCATCTTTCTTTCACTCATCCTTCACACTTGGCAATAAGATGGTCTTTAGTTTCTAAAACCAATCCATATAGGGGATGGTATTACACTTATAAATATTCCTATTATCCTTAGATACATCAGGTAGAACTCAAAACTCCTCCAAATTGGAGCTATCACCTTCTCACTTGGTGATCATCTTTCATTCACTATGCCAGTTTGGACTACCTAAAGTGAAGGTGCTTTTAGAGGTACCTATGTGATTTAATGTGTCAATAAATGGATATGAGGTGTTATATTATCTCTCAATATATTACAAAATGTTATCCTCATCCTTTTATATTCATTTTTACCTCTAAAATATTAAAACAAAACTATCAAGAAAACAAGTTTTGTACCTTGTCCTTATAAATAGGGTTCCAACCAATATGTCGGGAAGGAGCCTAGTGGAGTGTCTGCAAGCCCAAATCATTTAATTGACCAAAATATCCCTCTTGGATTAATTTCCTTATTTTTATTTCACATCAAGTTGAGAATAATGGTTTTGGAGGGTTTTAGGTAGTTTAAACCCTTAAGGATTATTCATAAAATTGTGAGGTTCAACCTGTGAAAAAATTTCACAAAAGGCAAGTTTAGGACCCTCTCTAACATTTCATATCTCCTTAGACCCACATTATAAGAATCCATACTATTATGAGCTTT
The DNA here is from genome assembly GCA_037957365.1 of Torreya grandis. Classification (NCBI taxonomy): domain Eukaryota; kingdom Viridiplantae; phylum Streptophyta; class Pinopsida; order Cupressales; family Taxaceae; genus Torreya; species Torreya grandis. Next base: position 2,672,967 of record JARHVA010000444.1, read on the forward strand.
AAATCCTATTGTTTTTATCTCTTCTTTACATTTTGTAGACTTTATGATAGGTTTGAGATAAATGATGAACAATTTTTGATCTCCCTTGAATACTAAAGGCTTAAAAAAACCTTATATATTCCTATCAAAGTCATCCAATTCTATTTAAGGATAATATAGTGTTATAAATGTAATTATATTCTTTTTATGAATTAAGCCTAGTCAAGTCCTAGTAGGTTTGACTGTAACTATGTGGGTTTAGGTCATTATGTTTTTCCTCTAACACTTGTGTGGTTGACTATGTACTGTATTTCCTTGCTCATAAAGTGACATGATTTTAGGTGAATATTTGAGGGTTATACCTTGTATCATTTTATATTCTCCACTTTAAATAATCAATGTCACTTATAAATATTTTGCTCTAACCTCATGCTTAAATAATTGTGACAAGGCTAGACTCTCACATGCTAATGCATTGTCATCCTATAGTTGACTAAAGGTGACCATTCTTGGATCAAAATAGGTCTTATAGATGATTTACAAATTTTGAAACATGTGTTACATGGTCTAGGATATCTTTGAGGTATTTGAAGGCATATCCAACTTGAAAATGTTTATGTTTTCATGGTTTGATCTTTAGGTGCCTATCATAATATTATAGGTACCTACAGTCAAACTATAGGTGACCTATTTAAGGGAAAGGGTACACTTATAGGTAATGATATGGGTTAAGACCATACACTCCAATTATTATTGATGTTTTTTGAAATACTGGTGTCCTTATTACATTAATAGGGTAATTTTACATGGAGATATGTTTCTATTATTCTACTTTGGACTATGAGATCATTGAAAGATCAAAACACTGAAGTAAACATTGAAAACCTATAGAGAATAATTGCTTAAATTGGGAGCCTCATAACATCATACTCTTTTTTCCAAATAACTAATTTCCACATCAACTCATTGTCCCTTATGATTAGATATCTCATGGAATCATTCAAATCCATGTAGACTTCTTGTTACCCTATTATATGATAGCACCAAATGAGGACAAAGCCCTATTCTAGAGTTTTTAAGGTAATGGATCCCTAAAACTCTTTCGTAACCTATGGTGGGATAGCATAGGTATATTTTTTAGTCATGACTTCACCATGATTACCTTTATATATTAAAAATTTCAATACATTAAGGAAGGTATCCAACATGATCAAACTCTTCCATGTAACACCTTTAGGCCTTTGTGAGAGCCAACTGTAGATGCAATTAAAGGATATAGGGTAGTGAATAGAGATATAGGAAATATGCATAGTGTATGGTTCTCCAACTAGTTCTATATCTTCTACAAATATTTATATGGATCTTTTATAACTTTAAGGAGTTCAAACTAGGACCATGTATACAAGAGAACTAGTTATCACAATTAGTCATATGTCATTTAGAAAGTTTAGCTTGATTTTTCATGTTATAATAACATGTTAAACACCTTATAAAACCCTTAATTTCATCTCCATCATTGCTATGTAGGCTTCAAATCTCTAATTTACCTAGCTATAGATGGATACTTGTAGGAAACTTAATAGTATCTTAATTTATGTATGACTTCATGTGAAACCTTTGATAGTAAGCCTTGTAAGGAAGGTAATTTCCATGACATATAATATGTGTAGACATCATATCCACTTCTTCTTGAAACCACTATAAGAAAATAAGACCTCTGCAGCTGATGAATATGCCGATAACATCATTGGTGATCTTCACTAGCAACATGAGTTGTTTGGATCATCCATTCACCTCCACACATGAAATAAAATATTGAAACCATGAGAAGAGTATTTACACATCTTATAAAAACACTTCATCCATTGGTTTGTATAGACCATCTCAGACAAGGAGAAAAATTGTAGGGTTTGGGAATTAGCATACATTAAGGAGTAGTCAACTTCTTACCATTGGTTCATAAAGCATGGGAAACCAATATTTAAAATCCTATAATAAAATGTAAGTATACTAAGTGTGATAACATCCCTTAGATGCATTTTAACTAAAAAAACTCTTGTTGTCCATACCATGAGAAAACTTGTTGACCAATTATGCATGTTAAGAAGAGTGATAGAGGAAAAAACATATTTTAGGCCAATTTTGAGACTTCCAAAGTAGATAAAATGTGGAAGTTAACATAGGTAATCTGAAGATTTATTTTACAACATTTCACATGTACCACCACACTTGCATAATCTGTAAAACTACCAAAATTCCCTCTTTTTTAATTATTTTCTTAATCTAACTTAATACCTACAAGTTTTTCACTTAGTACTAAATGATTGAAAATAATCTAACATAAGGGATGTTTAGGGATATTTTGGAACACTTGTATATGAATGGAAACCATACAACCTTCATTAATAGCTCGAATATGACCTTATAGTGATATGAAATGGCATATGACTAATTTTGACTATGACTAAGGTTAATAACATATTAAGTGACATCAAATAAAACCATGACACACCTTATTACATATTATAAAACCCATATATAAAGTTTTACACTATAGGGGGCTAACACATTTTTAAGTGAAGTCAAAATAGTCAAAATTCTTGGCAATTTCTTAGGGGTGGTATGCTTACTATGCCAAAAGCAATAGCCTACTACCATCCATTAGGATATAGAGTCAGATATGCACATGTTTGACACTCAATTGACTCTTAAACCACACCAAACATAAAGGAAATAGACACAAAACAAGACAAACCAAAGGAAACCCACATGTGTTCTCAAGAACACTTATGGAACACACACATAACTGAAATAAAGACACAACTAATCTAGTATTTATAAGACCACACTCTTAAGGTGAAAAAAAAAACTTACCATCCTTCAACTAGGGTTAAAAAAGCTTCCTCTTGCATATTTTTCACTCCATACAAGGAACTTGTCATGTGAAACATGCTCATCATCAAACACTTGACTATGTAGATGGTGAATGGACTTACCATCCTTATGTTTTCTCATGCTTATAAGTGGAATAATTTAGTATTTCATGAATGATTCTTATTTATTTCCAAATACCTTGATAGGAATTATAACTAACTTGATCTTTACCATATACATTCGATGTTATTTAAACCATACCCAGATTGGGAGACATGAAAGCTACCTCAACTTTGCTCTCTTCTAGGATAGAATGCACTTGATGTGTATGAGCATAAATTTTTTATTTACCATGTTCCAATACCTCTAAATGTGATTCTATCTCAGATTGAGGTATCAACTATTCCTTATGCACAAACATTTCTAACTTAGACTCATGGGACTCCTCAAAGACTGCAACATCTTGAACAATAGTATGACATTCACCTTCATGTTTATCAAGGCATTATATTTCATGTTTGGTGAGACTTTTAACAACATAATCATGAGTATTATCAACAAACTTAACATCAACTATGTAATTTTTTGAAGGAGAATCAGTCTTACCCAATTAATCAAATTCTTGATATATGGCATTTAACCTTTGTCATAGGTCATATTCCTTGTCATGAATGTCATATTAAAGGGATGTTTCATAAATTTTAGGTAATACTACATGATTTTTATCATCATAGTGATTTGTCATGTTCTTCAATGTATCATCATCATACACATGGATCAAATAGTTACCTTCAACAACTTATGAAATAGAATGCTCAATATTCACCTTGGCTTGCTCTCATGGATGATATAGGTGCTAAGGTCATTTTATTCAAAGTATGTATATGGATCATGTTCATAATAATTTGAAACATACTCATATATAAACAAGTTAGATATTACCTCAAGCTTGGAAGAAGCACCATCATCTACAATAGACTCCTCCTTATCATTGATAACATAATTGAGATTGGAACTTGATTCAACATAGGACATAAAATGGAATCATGTAAGTGGATGAGTTATTATAGTCATGTTTATTCCATATATTATCCTAAAGGATAATAATTACCAATAATATAAGAAGAAACCTCCTATATTAGTTGTGAAATCTCATGAAAGGTAGATTGAAAAGTGGGTAAGCAAGTCAACAACATTAATGTCTTAAAGGATGGGAAAATTAGGAAAATTGTAAAAGAAAACTTTCAACCTTTTGATCAATTCTAATGAATTTATATGTGTACCATAATAAATCACTCCTTTACTATGTTTTTCATACTTTATACCCAATTTTTCCTCTACAACCTTGGGCATCACTGATGTTCTAGCTCCACTATCAACTATGCAATTATGAACTACTTTATCACCCACAATGAGAGTGAGGTAGAAAGGTGGAGGATTATTATATTTGGTAGATGGCTCCATAATGTTATTATGGGAATTAAAAAGAGCTACATTACCATGACTACGACTTGAAACATATATAGTGGACAACTATTTTTGCAAGAATTCTTTTTGGCCAAGCATATGAAGGACATCCCAAAGGGAAATGGATGCCTTATAATTATTCAATGGATATAATATGTTTAGGTATGAAATAATTACTTTATATTATATATGGATATAATATGTCTAGGTATGAAATAATTACTTTATATTATATCCATGGGGGAAAGAAAGTGTTTTTATCTTGAGGAATTGAAGCACTTTGAATAGACCTTCTCACATTTTGATTTGGAGCAGATGCAAGGGTATTAGGGATGGTCATGTTTGTAATCATGTCTTATTGCTTTGTGAGATTATTAAATTAACTTATAAGAACAATATTATCATCCCATAGAGATTTCATCTTATATATTTTATTTTCTACAACAAAATTTCCCTGGTTAATCACATAAGTGTCTTCAACTAATAGGTTAGTGAAACTTTCTCCTTAAAGCTGCCAACCTTCACTTGATTGCATTAGTACACCATATTTTATTGATAGTAGAGGAGTGACTCTTCTTTCATTAACTAGATCTTATTATCTACCTTAATTAGCATCCATGAATTTTCCTTGTTATTTATCTTCTCCTTGGATTAGATTACCATGCACCAGTACCCTTTCTCTTGTGTTGGATGTTGAAGTAAGATTGTATGCATTGAGAAGCTTGTTGAAATTAGACTTCTCTTAACCTTTTGATTGCCCATATTATTGACCATGTTATTGATAATATGGGTAAGTATTTTTATTCACACCTTTTTGAATTCTTTGTCACCTAATCTTAACTTCTAATAATTGAATATGTGCATCTTTATCCATGACATCACCTGCCTTCTTAGGATCAATACTTGATTTAACATTTGCATTATGAACTTTAGAAATGTTTGGAGTAGAAGAAGGAACATTAGGTAGCAGAGGCATAGACACTTTTGGAGGTAAATTTAATACTTTAATGAGGCCATTATAACATAATTACAAGGTCATATGCTTCAAGAAGAGTAAAACCACCCATGGATTATAACATGATAGAAATATTGGTAACAATGGCCCTAAAATATGTAGTTAAGACAAAGCTAGTAGGTGGTCTCATGGGAGGAGGCAACCTTTGCCAATTCTTTTGAAACCTCTCATTGAAGTCATGCATTGTCTCCTTGAGGGATATTTATATCACATTAAGTTGTTTTATGAGTGAAGTGTGGTCAATCTTATCCTTAAATATTGAAGTTAACAACACTCCAAAATCATCCCATGTTTTTATGTAACCACTAGGTAAATTCATATACCAATCAAGTGTTTTCCCTCTAAATGACATGGCAAGGAGTCTAATGAAAATATTAAGATCAATGACATTGTGAAAACCATATAATTTTGATATATCCCAAATGTGATCACTAGGAGTGGCATGGCCTTAACCATTAAATAGAAGAATACTCTTTGTAGCATTAGGGGGAATGTTATCATAGGAATCAAGATGGATTGGATTTTTAGTATTAAAGGATAAGAAGGCATACTACTTAGACATATTTTATTCAAGGTATTCCTCACTCCCTTGGTATTCTTATCTAGAAAATTGCTTTTCCTCTATAAATTGTAGAATAGGCTTTGGGTATTGAACTTAAAGGGGAAGTTCAAGTTAAAGAGGTAGATTGATAGGGTTGAAACTCTACTAAAAGATGACCTAGTAAGGATCATGAAGTATTAGAAAAAATATATGACAAAACAATGGTATATAACCATATTTTACATTGAAAGGAGTCACCAAATATTGAGTAACACACCATATGTATTTGATGTTGTCAATATCAACATTCACATTAACAAGTTATCTTTAGGATAATGATCCCACTAGGCATGCCAAAACTATTATCACCAATTCTTGCACCCTAAAGGAGGTTTTTCAAGCCTATTATAATATTTGGAAAATATTAGAATACTTATAGGCTTATGGGTTACCTATAGTAAAGGTAGACCTCTAGATTTAATGGGTATCTCCCTAAATTGACCTTGAATTACTTATCACCTATACTAGTTGATTACTTATATCAAAAGGGGTAGAAACATGCATGAAAACAATATATTATAATGGGGTGATACAACATAAGTATTTACATAGGATCATCATACTTATTTCACTAAGAAATAAGGCGTACAATACTAACTTCAATGCCTTATGGTGGTCTAACATTAGTATTTCAATATGGAAGTGATATGAATGAGATAACTCAAGGTAAGTGGACTACAAGTTGTTGGATTATTATAAATTATTTCATGTTACTTTCATGGAGGTGTCCTATTAAGTGGATGAAGTTATTTGATAGCTTAAGTGAAAATGATAAAGTGTGCAATGTGCTTGTTCTAGTGTGCTTGAAGTTGGTTTGGTTGATCTTCAGTTTTGACATGGATAGAGATGTTTAAGGATGAGTATCAAGTATTTATAATATGAAATAGGTCATATAAGATGTTTTATATTTTTTGAGTGCTTGCATGCATGAGTGGAATTAATCTAGCATTCCATAGTTTTCATCTAGATAGTTTGTGTTTAGTGGCATAAAATCTCAGTAGGTAGTTTATTAATGTCACCTTTATCATTTGTGGATGAGTTAGAGGGAGTTAATAATATGTTTGTGATCACATTTTTACATATTTTTTATGAACTAAAATAATATATCATGCACCTAAGCTTATTTAAATATATGTGGGTGAAAATTTGGGCTCCTAAGCATTTCGACAATGTTTTCCCATACTTAGCCAAATTTACAATGTGGTAAGAAGATCTAAGTAGTAATTTTATTAGTATCATATCTCATACTTGTGGATGTTTAAAGATAAGGTGATCATATGGTTTTTTAGTTTTTTACCTAGTTTATTTTCACTAAATTTCAGGTCATGGGACGTAGCGTGGCAAAATTTATTCATGTTCAAAGTTGGTCTCCTAGAGAATTTTTTAGCATAGTTGGCTCTATGATAAAAGATTTTGATAAGGCATTTTAATGGCCTTATATATCACATGAACAAATATTTCAATATTAGTTTGTAATATGGTTGGATTCACTGATGAAAGGTGTTCATATGGTGAAAATGTGAGGTCATGAGATTGATCGAGGAAAAAGATATATATGTGCAATGTAGGCTTTCTAGGCATACTGTAATTGGTCCCCATAGTCAATTTGCATGATATTAAATATCTAGACCTAGTGGATATCTAATATTTCATAGGATTTTTTACTTCTATATCTAATAGTGTGTGTATATTCAAATGGGTTAATGTGACAGTTGTTTAGCAAATATAAATATCGAGCATCTTATAGAAGATAAAAGGAGTGTGTTAGCTCCAAGATGTCATGAAAAAATGAGATGGGAATAAATTCATATTGTTTAAAAAATAATAAAAGCTAAAGTATAAGGATATAATGGTGATTTGGTGTTTTTACAAATTGATCAAATGGTGAGCATTGATATTTAAAGAACTAGTTGATCTGTAGAGATCGATGATTCATATTGAGTCAACATTATAAGGGTGCATGAGATGAGGTCAAAGTGATTGAGGTCTCACATTTTATAATTAGTGCCTATGTGTTAAGCATTTAACAAGATCAATGATGCATATTTGATCTAAGTAGTGAGGACACAAGATGCGATCATAGTGTTCAAAGTTTAACTATGACCATTTACATTTAAATATTTGAATTTAATAAGAGAAAAACCAGTGTCTAGTTTTTGAACCATAACTTCTGATCAAGGAAGAATTTTATAGTGAATTAAAAATAAAATATGTATACAACTAAAAATAACATTTTTAAATATGTATCTAAATATTTTGAAGTGTGCACATATAAATATATTGAGCTCTAAAGTTAACTGTGTGTTCATGCATGGACTGTAAGTTTCTCAAGAAGATTATTCAAGATTTTTTTGATATATATTGATGAATTAGATATTATGGAGTGTTTTAAACTCCATGAGTATTATATATGTTAATTATTAAGGTTTTACAAATTTTATGTAGTATGAACAATGGTTTAGAAGGTCATCATGTGTTCACTCATATTTACTATATGTATAGAGAAGTATTTGAGCTATTTATACTTAAGGTAAAAGATAATGTGATGGTTGTTAGAATTTAATGGGGACCTATAGATAATTTAGAATAGGTCCATGGTTTTGAAAAGTGTTCTTAGTTTTCTTAGATAAGTGTTAAAGAGTTGAATGGGTCTCCATAGGACCTAAAAGTGACTTTGGCCTATTTTAAAGTGGATTATGCTTAAATGTGACCCATGTGAGATACCTTAAGGGTGAAATAATGTTTTGTGGATGATAAGGAAATATTGTGATGTTATTAATTAATGATATATATATATATATATATATATATATATATATATATATATATATATAAATTAATCCAAATGTGTTGGTTTCTAGACTTGTGTATGGAAGAATTATGCAAGGTGGATGTGATAGTTCTGAAGTGAAGGATATGTAGTGTGCATCTTGGTTGAGTTAATGAGTAGAATAGTTTTTTGATTATGTGTATGACCTATAGGTCATGTTTCTAATGTCAAGATAGTTCTCTTTTAGTTTTAAGATATGTGAAGAACTCTGAGTGTGCATATGAGGATAATTTGAGTGAAGAATAAAAGAGGTTATGACATGCCTAGGTGAGAGGGTTGTTCAAGATAGAAAGAGAGTTTGTGTAAGGTTCAGATAAATAGAGATCCATCATTAGGTGTTTAATATATCATTTCTAAGGTTGAGGTGTTAAAATGAGGGTCTAAAGGACTTGGTATTCCTTATGGGTAGTTGGTCCTTGTGAAATAGGTGTTTCACTAAATACCTTTGGTTAGGATGATATGATCAAGGTTTGCTAGTCTAAAGGAGTTGATCAGTCTATTATTTGTAATTTATTATAGGATAGTCGTCCATGTGTTGTAAAATTGAGAGCAGGTTATATTACCCATGAGGGTTTCCCATGGGAATTATGTGTTATGTTTTTGATCTTTTGTATGCATTGAATGAATTAAATCTCTTATTAATGTTGTTTGATCAAATTGATATATGTTGATTGGTTAATAGTTCAATGGATAACAATTAAAATTGAAATATTTGGGATCACTAATTTACCCCCCTCTCAATGATTATACCTATAATAGAGGTCAGATTTTAGACTCTAAGGAAACTTGAAAACTTGAAGGGAGTGAAATACACTAGCTACACTCCATATTACTTGTTAGAATGATAAAATTTTACACTAAACATGAAAGGATAAGGAGAGGCAAGGATATAAGCTTATCACTAAACCTCACCATTAAACACTTCACAAACCTATAAAACATGTTTATGAACTAAAAAATATATTTATTTCATTATTCAAATGAAAATTAAAACATCAAACTATTAGGTATTCACCATACATGGTGTGGAATTTGTCTACAAGAGCAAAAATGGCTAATACTTATAGAATGTGAAAAATGAGAGAGAAGAATGAAGCTTAAGAGTCACTAAAATAGGTGTAAAGTTGAGAGGATTTATGTTTTCAAGATAATGGATTATGAAATATAAAATTTAAGGTATATTTGTACAAATATCTCTAAAAAAATGAAAACTCTTCAAATCTGGCGTAGGACTCTTCAACTAGCTTCTTTGAAAATTACTTTCATCAGTTGGCCTTCCTTGATTACTTCATAGTAGACTTGGAAAAATTTCAACTTATACAATATGATTATGGGGTTAACATCAAGGTACATCATGAATTATATGTGTACTTAATCATTGATATTATTTTGGATAAGTGTTCTCACTACCTGTAGTCATTATCATGCTTCTTTCATTCATCCTTCACACTTGGCACCAAGATGGTATTTATTTTCTTAAAAAAATAAATAAATGTGATGTTATGACACCTTTAAAGAGTCCTCAAGTCCTTATATACATTAGGAAGACCTTAAAATGCCTCCCAATTGGAGTTATCACCTTCCCACTTGGTGATCATCTTTATTTACTATGTCAATTAAGACTACTTGAAGTGAAGGTGCTTACATAGGTACCTTTGTGATTTAATAAGGAAATGAATGGATATTAAGAGTTATATAAGGTCTAAATATATCTCCCAAATTTATTCTCATCATTTGAGACTCCTCTTTACTTGTAAAACATCAAAAACTATCAATAAAACTAGTTTTGTACCCTATCCTTGCAAATCAATTTCCAACCAATATGTTGGGAAGGAGATTTGGGGAGTTTTATTCAATAAAAAATAATTTAAATGACCAAAAGATCCAGATTTTATGAATTTCCTTCTTTTTATTTCACATTAGGTCAGTAACAAGGGTTTTGGAGGGTTTTAGGTAGTTCAGACCCTTAAGGATTGTTAATAAAATTTTGAGCTTCAACCTGTGAAAAAATTCACAAAAGGAAATTTTAGGACCCTATCAAACATATACTATCCCCTTATACCCCCATGCTAAGCATCCATACTGTAATGAGATTTCAAATCTAGCCTTTCGATATCTTCTTTGCATTTTGTGGACATTATGACAAGTTTGAGATAAAGAATGACTAATTTATGATCCCCCTTGTCTAATAAAAGATAAAAAAAACCTTATATATTAATATTTAAATACTCAAATTTTATTCAAGAATCATCTAGTGTTATAAATGGAATTGGAATCCCTTTAGACATTAGACCTAGTCAAGGCCTAGTAGGTCTGACTGCACCTATGTGGGTTTAGGCCATCATGTTTTGACTCTATCACCTGTGAGGCCTTATTGATGTTAATTCATGTTTAAAATAACATCATACACCTTTATGAAATGTCTCATCAGTCTTTATCTCAATTCCTTGCACTTTAGTTACTCAACCTGTAGTTTTTTATTTCTCTAGGAGTGCCCTCTATTTGAGATAGAATAGATGGAACTTCTCCTATTACCTAAATAAAATAAAAGGTATGAGAGGATTATAAAATTTATATATAAATTATATATAAAATTTTAGGATTTAACCATATTTTAAAGTCCTCTAAACCTCACAAAACTCCAAGGTAGACTTTTGTGTAATACTCATTATGTAAGATTTTATGTGTTGACTATTAGTTGTTATGTAGAACCCCTCCATGATCTATTTACATTATATGGTAATATATTTATATGGTTAATACTATTATGGGGTTCCTTTAAAACATGTTCATCACTCACAACTTCTATTATCTATCTCAAAGTGCCCTCACCTTTTCTTGACTAGGCAAGAGTGGTTGACTATGTACTATGTTTCCTTGGTCAGAAAGTGACATGCCTATAGGTGAATATTGGAGTGTTATAACTTATATCGTTTCATATTCCCCATTTAAAATCATAAATTTCACTTAAAAATAATTTGGTATTACCTCATGATTAGATACTTGCGACAAGACTAGACTCTCACATGTTAATGCACTGACATCTTATAGCTGATTGTAAGTGACCATTCTTAGAGAAAATGAGGTCTTATAAATGATCTATAACTTTTGAAAATATTGATACATAATCTAGGATATATTAGAGTTCTTTGGAGTCATAACCCAACTTTATAATGTTTATGTTTTCATGGTTCTATCTCTATGTCCCTATCATAATCTTGCAAGTACCTATAGTCAAATTGTAGGTGACCTCTTTAAGGGCAAGGGTACACTTGTAAGTGATTATATGGGTTAAGAACCCACACTCCAATTATTCTTGATGTTACTTTAAATAGTAGTGTCATTTTTATCTTATTAGGATCATTTTACATATAGATATCTTTATATCATTCTAATTTTAACTATGAGATCATTGAAAGCTCAAAACACTGAAGTAAAGTCTAAAAACCTACAATAAATAATTGCTTGAATTGGGAGCCTTCTAACATCATACTCTTTTGGCAAAAAAACTAATTTCCATGTCAAATCATTACCCATATGATTATATAATCTCATGGAAGCATTGAAATCCATATATACTTCATGTTATCCTATTATATGATAGGACCAAGTGTGTATAAATCCCTATTTTAGAGTTTTTAAGGTAATGGATCCCTAAAATTCTTTCTTAACCTGTGGTGGTCTAGCATAGGTTTTTTTATCACTCATGACTTTACAATGATTACCATGATATATTAAAAACTTAAATTCCTTAATTAAGGTCTCCAAAATTCTCAAAATCCTCCATGAAACACCTTCAGGCCTCTATGAGAGCCACCTATAGGTGCAATTGTAGGATGCAGGGCAATGAATAGATATATGGGCGATATGTATAGTGTATGGTTTCTAAAACAAGTTCTATAATTTATAAAAGTATTAAAATGGATCATTTACACATTTAAGTAGTTAAAAATAGTTCAAATACTTTATTTCAATGTGATTATCCTCTTGTATGGCACCCATTATTCTCCATTAGGCTACAAGACTATATATATAGGAGAACTAGTTATCATAGTCAATCATATGTCATTTGGAAAGATAAGATTGATTTTTTATGTTATATGAATATGTTCAACACATTTTGAAAACATTTATTTCATCTCCATTATGGCTATGTAGACTTCCAAACTCTCATTTACCTAGTTGTAGATGGATACTTGCAAAAAACTTGATTATGTAAAACATGATTGTATTCTTGATCATTGTATGACCTTCATGTGAAAAATTTGATAATGATCCTATAAATGAAGGTGATTTCCATGACATATTAGAGGTGAAAACATCATATATACTTCTTCTTGAATCTACTATAGGAAATTAAAACCTTTGTAGTTAATGAATATGCCTGTAACATGATTGGTGATCTCCACTAGCAACTTGAGCTATTTGGATCATCCATTCACCTCCACATATGAAATAAAATATTTAAACCATGATAATAATATTTCCACATATTATATAAACACTTTCATTTATTGGTTTATAAGGACCATCTCAAATAAGGAGAAAACCTATAGGGTATGGGAATTACCATGCATAAAGGATAAGTCAAATTCTTATAATTTGGTTCATATAGCATGAGAAACCAATATTTGAAATCCTACCATGAAATATAAGTATATTAATTTTGATAAAATCCATCATATGCATTTGACTTGAAACAACTCATATTGTCCATACCATGAGAAAACCTATTGATCAATTTTACATGCCAAGAAGAGTGATGGAGGAACATAATTGTTATAGGTCAATTTTTAGACTTATACAGTAGATAAAACATGTAAGTTAACTCAAGGAATCTTAAGAGTCATTTCAAAACCTTCCACATGTGCCACCATACTTCCACAGGCCATACAACTACAAAACTCCCTCTTTTCTAACTATTTTCTTGATCTGACTTAATACCTATAAGTTTTTAAATTAGAACTTGTTGGGTGAATATTTTGTCGATCAGCTAATTGGTGAGCAAAATAGTTCCTATCACCACAGCAAAGGGAGATTGGTCATCTAGGTGTGCAATTTTACTACATCAACAGGGGACAAATCTCTCCTCTCATCAAGGGGAGGTTCCCTATTAAATATACGGAGGCTATATACTATATATATATATATATATATATATATATATATATAAGCAGAAAGTAAGACATAGGAGTGGGATAAACCATCCATCTCTCTTTTTTTAGAGATGATGCTAACAAGCAGAGGAGAAATCATGGGTTATTGGTGAAGGTACTTCTCTTCTTTCAGAAGTAACATTCAGCCAAGAGCCAAATCCCTTCCTAAATAGTAGAAATCTTGGTGAAGTGACAGAAGGCACTTCTCTTCTTTCAGAAGTGCTTGTTCTTGCAAACAATAGGAATCTTTCTGGTAGGATAATTAACAAGGTGTCAAGGGCATAGTAACCAACAATCTAAGAGGTAGCACAAACTCTCCACCTTGACTACCCAAGAGTGAGATACGGAGGACAATGAGGGCACAAAGTCATCCCAAGGTCCTTTACACAAAAATAGAAAAAAACACACATTAAAGACAACTATGGTAACACAAAGTCTTCCCATAGTTGTCTTCAAGACACCTTCCTTGTTACTTTCACTAATTCTGCTTGCCAAATTAAATAAACAAGAACACATTCAAAAGATAGACATAAGAATAATCTTCTAAAATGATACAAGCCAAAATAGCACAAAGTTTGCAAACAACTTACTTTCTCATTCAAATAAAATGAAATGAAATACAATCTAAGCTCAAAGTCTCAGTATTCACCTTTCAATTAGGCAGAGTTTCACTTTTGTAATGGGAAGATCTCCTTTACTAATGAGAGAAATTACAATCTTATAACAACCACACAAGGCTTGGCATTTTTTTCCCATGAGATGACCCATGCTACAGTCAATGCCTTTAATGCACCTTCAATTTTGTCTAGAGGTACCATGCCTAGAATAGTGCAATGCCTTAACTATGGCATGTCTATTCATCTAATATGTCTTCTCCTAAGTTTGGATCATCTGGTTTGTTCCCTCTGACATCTACACAACTATCTATTTTGTCTTTACTCTAAAGGAGACCAACAGGTTGTGCCTTCAATGTTTTCAAGCTCAAATATCTACTTTGCAGACTGTTCCACCTACTGGAATAACTTTTGCATAGATATTTTAGGCTTTTCCCTCTTTCTACTTTTGTCCTTTCCAGCTTTGTCTTTTCTAGCCTTGTCTCTTCTTGGAATTTAATCTCTTGGGCTATCTTTTTAGCCAGTCACTTGGTTCTTCCTTCAAGTTCTGCACTATATTTGAATTTCAATAGATATTCCCTTACTTTAAATTTGATGTTTGTGGGGCCATCAATGGTCGCTAGCCACTTGAACCATGTTTAACCTTAAACCTTTGAACCCACTAAAAGTACATTGGTTCATTGGTTCATCAGTTCATTCTTCCTCTTTTGTTCCATCACTTCCTAGTTCAATCACTTTCCCACTCCTTGGTTGAACCATCTATTGAACCACCTATTTGCTACTTCTTTCCTTGAATGAGGCCACCTTTGAACCTTTGAATCCATGAACCATTAAAATTTGAACTCTTTTAGTTCAAGGTTCAATCGGTTCATTGGTTCATCCTTTGTCTATCACTTGTTCTTTCTAAGCTCTTTGATCTTCATAGCACTGGTTGAACCTTTAAACCTATGAACTCATTGAACCTTTTGGTTCAAGGTTCAATGGTTCAATCAGTTCATTCTTTTTATTTGGCTAAGTCTTTTTGATCCGTTGAACCAAACGCGTTGAACCACATGGGTGTTGAACCTGTTGAACCATTGAACCCATTGATCCTTTGAACCAAAGTGGTTCAATGGTTCAACGGTTCAATGGTTCAAGCCTTCTTCTCTTTGATAAGTGTTTTGAGGCCGTTAAACCTTGAAGCAGTCGAATTTTGAACCTTGAAAAATGTGCTTAACTCTTGCTAATGACGTTGAACCTTTAAACCCACTAAACTTGCTAAACCAAAATGGTTCAAGGTTCAATGGTTTAATCCTTGTTTAGAAGCTTGAAAATGAACTCTTTTGGTTGAACCTTGTCATTGAACCAAATTTGAAATTGCCCAAGTGTTGAGAGTTTGCTTCTTTCCTGCAGAGTCCGTAGAAATCGACCTATGAAGCCTGTAGAGCTTGGCTTGCAAAGTTCATAGATTTTCTTCCTATAGAGTCCATAGATTCAAGCCTACAAAGTCCATAGATTTTTGAGAAGCTTGAAAAATGAGGAATTTGAATGGTCAGAACAAATTTCAAAAAGGGAAGAGATAATTTTGGTCTTGTAGGGACCAAAATAGTTCATATGTTGTCTCAAAAATGAGTGATATTTTTGGGGACAATAGAACTAACATTAATGATAATAATATTACATAGGGAACATTTAGTGATAGTTTTGAATACTTTTCTATCAAGGTAAACTGTACAACCTTCATTAATAGCTCAAATATGACCTTATAGTGACATGAAATGGCTTAGGACTAAATTTGACTATGACTGAGGTTAATAGCATATTACATGACATAAAATAAGACCATGACACCTTTTATTACATATTATAATACCCCTATATCAATTTTTTCACTATAGGGGTTGACATCTTTTGACTTGAGGTCAAAATAGTCAATAATAACCATATGTACTAAGTGTATATAAGAATATGTTCCTAATTACAAGTGAGTGTCTGGGCCTGTATCTATGGAAGTATGGTGGTGATTCATGTTTATTTAAAGGAATTATTTACTTAAAATCATATATATACTCTCTAAGGTTTAGTGGTGTGAATCCCAATCATATAAGTAATAATTAATGTTCACGGGTGTTGTATTATCCTCTATGGTGGTCTAATAATCTGTATCAATTTTTTTGATGTATAATTCCTCCAATAAGCTAAAAATTAATGGTAAATGTGCAATGTGAATCTCATTATACACCATGGGTGGGGGTAACTATGTTGTAGGAGGATAATTCTCCATCAAGCATGAATATAATGGTATTATAAGAGGATCTGGAACTAGTTTGGGAATAATGGTGCTATAATCCATAAACTGATATGTATGCATATATTTTATAGGAATGATATGAGGTGGGGACTCTATGATAACATGAGGTTTACAATATAAATATATACTTGGGTTATTAGTCTTAGTGACTCTATAACATCTGAATGGTTATTTATAATCTATACAAGTGTATAAATATCCATCATGTAAAAAATTAACACATATGTGCAAGGTAGAGGGTACAACCTCCATGGCATGTATCCAAAGTCTTTTGAGTAATAAATTTTAATAAAAATTATTAATCATCACCTAAAATTATGTGGATAGCGATGTTTTTCCTAAATGTGATATCCAATTTAATTAAACCCAATGCCAATCGAGAAATGTCATCAAAACTTGGAATGCTATTATGTATTCTGAATGGATATTATATATTAAGTCTTGAACCACTTTCAATTAGAACTCATTTAATAGTGATGGTTTTAATTTTTTCTTGAATTAAGAGTGGTAGATTATGATTGATAACTATCTATGAGGGAAAATCCTCATTTATAAAATATATAACATCCTCAATGTCTATTATAATATTCATGATAGATAAAAAATAAGTTGGCTCTATATCAAGAGGTAAATATGTATGATTAAGTATTTGAAAATGAATATCTTTTAATATGGTTTCCTTTTGAAGTAATTCCAATATAGAAATCTTACTTGGTGTATTTCTCAGTTGATGAACAATATGATATGATATGTGTTGATCCCTAGGTCCCATTATATTGTGTTGTGGACGAGGAGGGATTATGGGATTATGTTGCTCATGTATAGGTTGAGTAGGAATCCAATTTTGTCTAGTAATAACTCTAATTATGGGATATACTATTTTTTGAGGGTGAGTAGTAGAGGCAGACTAGGAATATAGGTAGTCAATTGGTCTAGGTGAAATAGGAACAAAAGGAATCCTTTAAGCTCACTATCATCAAGTAGTAACCACAGGAAACCCAAAATTAATCATGCAACAATGTTCTCCACGGAAGGGGAGCTCAAGTTGGGGTGTACAAATGTGTGAATTAAACTAATTTCTAATGTAATCCATGAGAGTAACATACATGTGCATCATTTTATATATTTTAGGTAATAAACATGCAAAATAAACCATCAAAATTTATACTAAAATGTAAAAAATGGATTCCATCATGATAATCATGATGAAGGGATGAAAATTTAAAAGTGAGAAAATTATATTAATAAGAAGGGAAATGATAATGGTACATTAAGGTTTTAAGTAATATGTTCAAAGTAAGTCAAGTTCATCAAATGATTTAACTATGTTAGGAATTAATGTAAAGCCATTGGTTATTAAAGTGCTAGAATAATAAATTAGGGAATAAATATAACAATACCATTAGCCATTGAATTGTAAAAAAATTAATTTATCTGATTGTTCTATAAGTATAAATGAATTAAAAATTATGTAATTATCTAAGAAAATAAATTAAGATGGACAAGTGATAGACTAGAAACTAGTGCAAGAATAGTGTAATGTGTCTCTAATAGGAAAAAGGCATAAGAAATACTCCTAGATAGTATCATTGTCCTTTGTCAATAGTAAACCATGTTAGAGTCCTCTATGTCATACTAATGTCCTTGTGTAGAAGGGATAGTGTGTTTTTAGGTGGACCTTTTCCCAGATCTGAGAAGCTTGTGCTTGTGTGATTGAATGTTTGATCATTGTATATTCCTTATTTTGAATAATTTTAATGTAAAAATGTAATAATCCATATTTGTTATGGTTTTTAGGAGCACAAGTGAAAGAGAGTGTCATTAGTAAGGTAGGATGGATGTGACCTCAACACCCCATGTGTTGAGCATTGCCTACATACTGATACTTTGAAATGGGATCGAGCCCAATTTAGTTCTCCAAATCTAATTATTGGTGAAATTTCAAGTGAATTGTAGTATGAATGTTGATTTGAATACTTTGAGTGTGACTTGAGATTGAAAATATGATTAATATGAGCTCTAGAATATTTTAGATGGGTGTATGCATAGTTATGTTAGAATAAAGATCAATGACCTTGATTTACAAAATTATTTATGAGTTTGTTTATGATAATTTTCATTTTATTTCAACCTAGGGGATAAATTAATGAATGTGGTCTATATATAGCATTCTAGTGCTTGTTGAGACATGAAATGTTTCTAGTATGACCCTAACAGAAAGATATATGTTAGGGGTGAAAAGAGCAAGGGGACATTAGCACTACTCCTTTCCCAATAATATAATGAACTATAGTCCAAAGGGTTGTGCTAATGTCTAGGTGGTAAGAATCAATGAAAAAGGGACCTAAGTACCTAAATGAAGTCTCAATGATGATTTTGGTATATCTAGGAATGGGTTAGACTCACACAAAAGTTGTAAATTGATCAAGAGAGGCCCTAAGATAGGTCTAGGGTGAAGATAAGGAAAAGGTTGTCTCAAGTGACACTCATTGCACTAAAATGACATTTTTGATGAGTATAAAATGATATAATGTTTCAAAGGATAATATGGGTTCATAGTCTCAATGGGCATGCCATATGTGAACCAAATGATTAAAAATGAGTTTAGTTTCTTGTTATCATGAAAATCAAATCAAAAATATAAAACTAACATCCTAGGAACATGCCATTACATTGGGAAAGGTATAAAAAGTGATAAACAATCAAATAGAAGAAAAAATCAAACTAATATACCTTCTTCATAGACGTCTCTTATCCATAATTAAAGTTTGTATTGGCCCTAATATAGAGATTTAGGTCTTTGGTAATGCCGTGAAGTTATTTACATGACATCTCCCCTTTGTACTATGCATGTTTGGATGAACTGTTTTGAATAAATGTTTAAGCTTTTATTAAAGATTTGGTACCATAAATTTAACACAAAAATATTATTTATGGAGAGGAAGACCCATTATATTAATATATTTATCCTTTGAATTTGTACCATCAATCGCAGACCAATTTGTGTGGTTGAGAATGAATTCTAAAAGGGGAGTTGGGAATTTAATGCTAAGGGGTGGAGTATGGAAAAGGAAGGATGGAGTGTGGAAGGAATTTTAAGAGATTGTTCCCCATGCCTTTTATTTAAGGAAAACATTCCTTTCACACTATCAAATTTTCATTCAATTTACCTTGGGAAAGAAGATGATTTTATGAATTTTTAATTGGCAAGTTGTAGTGTGATGAGAATATTAGGAAATATTTGATTTTAAAATATTTATGAGATGTGAATTCCATGAAACCTAATTTTTAGAATAAGTTTAATTATCCTAATCAAAAAATTATCTCATTAAGTTGATTTTGTCCTCTTGTAGTCTCATTTTAAAGGTTTGATTTGCTTTATTTAATATGCCTAGTGAGACATTTGTAAGAAAGGGACCAAGTTTGTGATGTGGATGATGGATTAGATTATTTGATAAGGTGTATTTCAGAAATCGGGGATACACCAATGTTTTATATAATATTCATGTTAATTTTTGTGAATGATTTGAAATGTTTTAATGATTTTTATCTTGATTTATGTGTTATTGTGAGAAATCATTCTAATTTAAAATTTTGACATAGAAGTGATGCAAGTGGAGTGTCTAAAATAATAATATGTTTTATGCCCATTTATTTAATGAAAATCACAACATGATTTTCCTTCCTCATGTCATAGAGGCCTCACAACTCTATTTCTAGTGTTGGTAATGGAATTAATTTCTTAGTAAGTGAAAATTTTAATATGATGCTTGGTTTATACTGAATACTTGATTTATTATTTTTAGGAAATTAGATTTTTAATTCCTAAATAATAAATAGGTTTGAGTAGATATAATTAGTAAATAATATGCAATAATTAACCCACTGATTTTGTGTAAACAAATAGTATTTTTGCCTTTTCTAAAAATAGTAACAAGCGAGAGAAAATATGACTTAGCTTATTCTAGGCTATTACAACTGAGATAGAGTCTGATACTAGAGTAAAAAGACTAGGATAATATAATACTAAGGTTTTGAGTTCTTTTCTTTATTGTATAAGACCTCTAAAAATATGACACCCTATTATCTAGTGTTGTTATCCTAGTCTTGTCGCTATTGTCCAAACTACTCATAGAGATATGATTTTTTTGGGTTTTGTTTATAACATTTATGTGAGCATGTGTATAAAATTTTAGATCCTTAATATCAATGAAAATACCTATATATCTAATTATTCATGTACTTGTCTCTACTATGCAATTAGATGAAACTTTGGAAAATAGGGAAAATGGGTTTGTGTGTAAATGATACATTGAATGTACTTCACACCCTATGTGTGGGCACACTACCTACATACCAATACTTTGAGCAGGGGTCAAGATATATGTAGTTCTCCCATTGAAGTTCTTGGTGTAATAATGTGGTGAAAATGCAAGTAAATGTGAAACTGGGTGTACTTGGAATGACTAGGGACTGGTGTAAAGGTTTGAATAAGATTGAAATACTATTAGATGGCTTTATGCAGAGAATAAGGAAGGGTGGTTGAGTAGTCTTGCTTGTGTTATTGCTTCTCTCTTGTAAATGAGTGTCAACCCTTCTAAATGGACTTTGAATGGCCTTTTATAGGGGATTTAATGATTGTGGGTTAAATTAATTCACATTAAGATAACATGAATTAAGATAAGGATCCAAGAAAATATGGCCATTTGAGCCAAAATTGCAATTTAGACAACACTAGAAACATGACACCCTAAGTCTCAACATTGTGGTCCAAGTTTTAGAACTTTTCTCTTGAGGGTAGGAGACCTAGGGGGATAGATTTGTCATGGGAAGATCAGCCTAGGTCAGTAAGGGTTTAGTCTAGAATGCTATAGATAACTAGGAAACTATTAAAACATGCCTAAAAGGGTCAAGAGAGTAAGAAAAATGGATTGGGTGTCATTAACCATGCTCAAGTTACCAAATTTTACATTTTATATGACTAAATTCCCCCCTCCCTTTATTCTAGTGATGTAGCAAAGTGAAATACTAAGATAAAGGAGAAATAGAAAGTGTACCTAAACTTACTTGTAAAGGTGAAAGTCATGAAGCTATATGATGTTGAATGCATGGTGTAAAGTTTGAATCTATAATGAAAAACATAGAGTAGATTAGTCCTTACTAGATACTCTATATCCAAAATAATAAGATACAAAATTTGGGTAAGAGAGAGGAAGAAAAAGGAATGAATACACCTCACCAAGTATGTGAACCTATACAAAACCTATTGTGATGTTGGATTATGTTTGGTGTGTGTTGTACTAAAAGTAATATCATGAATAGATATGAGTGCTCAATTCCATATAATTTTCTCAAAAACTCAAAGGTAGGCCCCTTGGCTCCATCATCACCTACTAACTGAAGCTAATGAATCATGCATGTGTCAATCGATGTTTGGACTATGTGTCTAATCCCTCTAAAAAGGTGGCTCAAGAATACAAAGGCTAGTTATTCCTTTGGATCCATTATTTGCCTATGAAGTGAAGTTATGAATTAATATTAATATGGAATAAATGTTATATGAGATGGCTCTTAAAGCCCATGAATATACTATGATCTGATAATTTTGGCATGGATAGTCAAATATATGCTAAGAACTAGGCCACTCTTGGCCATTTTTAAAGATGGAGACTAGGATTGTATGAAAGCCACTTCAAAACTAGTGCAATAGGCTTATATGAAAGCCAAATCAGGAACTCTGGTACTCAGGAAGTTAAGCTTATATGAAATCCAAACATAAAAAATGATGCCAACCACCTGTAGATGTAGTAATGCATGCAATTATTGAGAAGATTAGGAAAAATAAATTGAACTCAGAAAGATAGGAGGACCAATGTGTCATGCACATTTCCCCCAATAATTGGTGTTTAGAACATGGATTTTGATCTAAAAGTTATGTCAACTACATAATCTAAAACTAGAAGTGAGATCCATCATGTTGTGCATGATGCCCGATATATCTAGATTCTCTAAGCAAAAATTATACTGAAACATGTTGAATATAGACTGTGATGTATTGGCAAACCTATGAACAAACTCACATTTCTATCTATTTTTGGAAACACTATTTTTTCTATTATTTGGACAAGAGCATTGAAAATAGAACACCCTAGTGTTTGGCACTATAGTTCAACTTTGGTGTTGTTATCCAAGGCCAAATCTAATGACTATTAATAATCTCTACTATCTACCTAGTTTGATGTCTAGATTACATTCTAAGTGTTTTGAAATTTTTTATTTAAACCACTAGGAGCTCTAATCTCTATCATAAAAACCCTATTTATTTCCCCCTCTTTTGAGGGTAGGAATGAAGACCCTATAATGACTTCCCTCAAAAGAGATAGCCTTACAAATGTTTTATGCTACATACATACATGATATAATAATGATAATTGAAAAGATATCTTGAGATATAATAATATTTGTATTGAGATATTATTAGATCAATAGGGGCATGCCTAGATAGATATAACAATGTAAAATCATGTGTAATATACTAAATTAGAATCAATAGGGTTAGTTATTAGCAAGGAGGGATGGAGTATGATGTCCATCATAGAATCCAAGAAATCAAGGAAATGCATGATATGAATCATGGAATTTACAAAATAGGATAAACAATAAATAAACAAGCATATAAATTAAGAAGCGTACATGGGTGGCTAAGGGGCCAAGAAAATAAGGGACATGGGCACATGTCACTCATAATAGAAAGAAAATATACAAGGCATGTTCAAATGCTACGTACACATACCATATAACAAGAAAAATTTGTACAAGGGCCATAGGCACATAGAAGAGTATAATAAAGGGACATTGGAAAATTTACAAAGGTACATACACACAAATAGAAGCACAAAATATTGGAAAATATCCTAAGGCACACACAAGAGTCAATCAAGAACTAGAAATGCAATCCAATAAGCTAAATGAAGCAAGAAGAGAAAGTAAGAATTAAATAGAAAGATAGAATCACATATAACTAATCAAAACAACAATGAAAGTATGTAAGACATGTTTAGTACAAGACTAGGTATATGATAAAGAGATACACAAGTTCTAGATACTATTGAAATGTTGATATAATTATTTGTGTAATATAGTAAGTAATGTACATCAACATGACAACTTGGAGTGTGTAGTGTAGGAATGACATAACTTGGATGGTGTAGTCAAGTAGAAGGTGCCCCTAGTGGGTATGTATATCGATATGTGTCTAAAATGTATAAGTAGGATACTCCCTCACTAAGTAGAGTGAAGTAGTCAAAGATCTAGATGTCACTACTCACACTCAAAGAAAATCAAGTGAAGCATGGAAATATAGATAAATCAACAAACAATAACATGAAACAACAAATCTAAGTCCTAGAATAATAGTAACAATATAAAGCATAAATGATGGATACAATTGAAATGTTTTTGTGTTTTTTTATATATATGAATTTTTTTGGTTATTTTGATATTTTATAATATTTTTGTATTTTTGAAATAAGATATTTACAATAAATACTAAGAAGAAATGATACTAACTGATGAGTCTTATATGAGACTCTTTGTCATGGTGTCCTATATCAAACAAAGGTATTGTGAGTGATCATGAATCATGATGGAAAGGTTGAGACTATGATTCTGAAAGATGTGTGAATTGTAAATATTCTAAAATCTTTGAAGTATAAATGAATTATGGGGTCTTTCTATAACTATAAGTAGTGGATACAACTATAGGGCTCTTAAGGACCCATCTAGAAGTAGGATAAGCTCCTTAAACATGTTCTATATGTGTAGATGTATGAGATCTCAATGGCACTACTTTGGATGCGAATACCATAGCTGGAAGCTATCTAGAATCTTAAAGAAGTGGAGGTGTATAAACCATCTGTACTAGTGATAGATGCCTCAATCATGTTTGAATCAATACCAAAGTAAGAACTGTAAAGGTGGGGAAACTAAAATTGGTGGAGAAGCTGGAACTCATGACTACAAAAGAGATGGATCTAAAGTTGGGACTGATAACTTATATGGAACACTAACTATAATAACTTGATTAGTGTGAATTAATTTCATGCATCTATTAATTGTAGATGGTTATACTTAAATTTTATGAATCCATGGGTGATCAAGTAATATATATAAAATTTCTATACTGGGAACTATGGTAAAATGTGTGGTCACGTGTGTTGGCCCAATCTATAGATGAAGTACAATCTCACCCAATGAACTCTATATGTTCCCACTAAATTTGTTGATAACTATATCTGTCAAAGTGATATCCTACTCTAAATAGCCCAAATACTATAAAAATGTAATGGCACACATGTTGATACTAGAACCATTATCGATGAGAACACTATGAATGGGATAATTATGAATATGTGCTCTGATAAAGAGTGCATTATAATCTAAATTTTCCTTAGCAATATCCTAATCTAATAAGGATATCAAAGGTCTAGTAGGGACCCTAGAATCACACACACCTATCATACCACTCAAAGGATATGATTCAACTAAAGATGTTTGGTATGTAACTAGTGGAGGATGTGAATGGTATGTGTGTTGAACACCTGATGTGCCCTCTTTCTCTTGCTTAAAATGTTGTGGAAATGGATCTAAAAATATTTTCAAAGCTTTATCTTATGTTGTCTTAGCCTATGGAGGCTTAACTAAAGTGCCAAGATTAAATATGTTGTCGGATATCAATTCTTGTATCTTATGTCTCAAACTGATGTATCTATTTTTAGTGTGTCCTGGTGCCCTGTGAAAATCACAAAATACATGTTGATCATATCCCCATGGAAGAGGATTTGTTGGGTCAACTTATTTAATAAGAGGGAGAGTGATGATGCTAAATTCTAATAACTATTATAAAACTTTGGATGGAAAAAATGGTAGATTGGTAAATGTACATCGAGGAGTTGTTGATAAAAGCACATGTTAAGGGGGGTCTAAATTCACACTAATTGTTGGTTGATTCTGATTCTTTTTATCATTGACTTTGACCTTGTATGGGAATTTTCTATTACTCTTGTTTGTTATGTTTGAGATGCTTGTATACTTGAGTTTTCCCATTGAAATGAGTTTTAATTCTCTTTCCTTTAGTGTATGACACAATTTAGTGAAGGAAGAGAATCTTTTGAACATAATAGAGTCATGCAATGTTGGTAGAAGGCTCTATTTGAGGAAATCCTATAACTCCTAATTTGCCATGGGGATATTCATCTTAGTCAAGATGGTCTTATATTGAAGCACATAGTCAATAAGAGGCTCATTTGATTTATGTTTCTTTTGTGCAATTTATGCATAAGAGACCTTATCACCAATCTTGACACTAAAATGTGCTAGGAACATGTCAACTAAAGGATAGAATTCATTAATCAACTGATTCGGTAAACTATAGAACCATTATAAAGTATAATCCTTTAGACTCCATGGAAATAGCTTGGTAAGTAGCCAATCATTTAGTACATAATATAATCATGCTATGTGAAAATCTCTCAAATGTGTCTCTAGATCACCCTTGCCATCATAAAGAGTAAGCTTAGGTTGATCAAAACCTTGTAGAAAGGATGTGGAAGCAATGTGACATGCCAATGAATCCAAATCTTGTGTAACCTTGCTCAAGATGTATCACCTTAGATTGAAGAGATCTTATCTCTTGCACAAGGGCTGCCACATTTGGAGATAGGGATGTACTAGTTATAACTGATGTCATAGAGGTAGGTTGGGATACTATAGGGGGTTGTTGAGACATAGATGCCCTCATAGTGTCATTTTTAACTACTTGCTCTATGGTTTGAGAAGATTGACCATTGTTTATTATTTGTTGTTTCTCTTGTAATATTTTAAGTATGTCATCTTCCATGTTAGGGAGTTTGGTTAAGAGTTCTTGAAGTTCTCTATTATCAGTTTCATCAAAACCTATGTATTGGGCCATTAATAAAGTAGGAAAATAATTCAAGAAGTTTTTGAGTTTTTTGAAATAATTTGTTATAGGCCAAGTGCTAGAAAATAAACATATTGAATATAGGAAATGTAAAATCCTAAAAATAGTTAACTAAAAATTGCATGAAAAGGATACGAATTGTGTAAACATGTAAGGTGATACCTCAAGAAGAAAAGTAGGAGCTAGTACAGGTAAATAGGGATTTTTCAAAAAATATTTTGGCAAAATACTATGAATTTTTGAAATTTGAAGTGATTTTTTTATTTTAATATGCAACTAATTTTTTTGAAAATGATTGGAAAATTAATGGGAGCTAGTTGATGCAACTAGGGTTTGAAATAAAATATTTTTGAAAATTTACTATTGTATTTGAGAATTGGAAATAAATTTATAATCTATATTACAAGAAAAAAACTAGAAAATTAGTGAAATAATATTGGAAAATTATTGGGACCTAGTGTAAGTAACTAGGGTTTGAAATAAATTTATTTTAAAATTTGAGAGGAATTTATGATTTTAATAATCAAGAAAAAATTTAGAAATGCATAGGAAAAATCAGCTAGGAATTTACCCTGGGGTTTTTATGGAAAATTTGAAGAAAGTTAGGTTCACCAAATGATTTATTATTTTTGGTAAATTAGATGTTTAATTCCTAAATAATAAATAGGTCTGAGTAGATAAAATTAGTAAATAATATACAATAATTAAGCCATTGATTTTGTGTAAAGAAATATATTTTTTTCCTTTTGTAAAAATAGTAATGAGTGAGAGAAAATATGACTTAGCTTATGCTAAGCTATTACAGCTGAGACAGAGTCTCATATTGGAGGAACAAGATTGGGACACTATCACAAACTAAGATATGGGGTTCATTTCTTAATTGGATAGGACCAAAAAAAATAAGATACCCTACTATCTAACACTATAGTCCTGGTCTTGTTGCTATTGTCCAAAATGCAGAGATATGATTTTTCTATGTTTTGTTTGTAATGTTTGTGTGAGCTTCTGTAACAAATTTTTGATCCTTGTTATCAACAAAACTCCTTGTAGAGCTAATTCCTCATGTGCTTGTGTCTTGAAATTAGATATAACTTTGGCAAATAGGGAAAAGGTGTTAGTGTGTAAAGGATACACTAGATGCACTTCACACCCCATGTGTGGGCATGCTACCTACATACTAATACTCTAAGGAGGGATCAAGCTATATGTAGTTCTCCCATTGAAGTGCTTATTGTAATAGTGTGATGAAAATGTAAGTAAATGTGAAACTAGGTATACTTAGAATGACTAAGGACTGGTGTAAAGGTTTGAATAATCTAGAAATATTATTAAATGGTTGTATGTAGATAATATGGAAGAGTGCTTGTGTAATCTTGATTGTATTCTTGTTTATCTCTTGTAAATGAGTGTCAACCCTTCTACATGGACTTTGAATGGCCTTTTATAGGGGATTTAATGATCATGGGTTAAATAAATTTTTAGTAGGTTGACATGAATTAAGATAAGGATCTAGGAGAATATGACCATTTGAGCCAAAATTGCACTTGGACAACAGTGTTAGAAATAAGACACCTTAAGTTTCAATGCTATAGTCCAAGTTTGGGTGTTATTGTCTTGAGGGCAAGAGACTTGGGGGGATGGATTTTTCATGGGAAGATTAGCCTAGGTCATCAAGGGTTTAGTCTAGAATGCTATAGATAATTTGTAAAATATGAAAACATGCCTAAGAGGGTCAAGAGAGAAATCAAAATGGACCTATGGATTGGTTGTGATTAGCCATACTCAAGTTACCAAATTTTGAATTTTATATGACTACAATACTTATTATTGGTAATGTCATAGAAGGTTTTATATCCAAAAAATCCACATTGGCAACTATTTTTTTTGAAAAGTTTATTATGGTGTGAAATGTATAATAGTGTTTATGACTAATTTATGTTTGATTTTATAAATGTTTTCCTTAATGGTGCACTTAGTTGATACTCCTATTGAGAGCTAATATAGCATTTTTTTTGCATTGTGATTATATTGAATATTTGGAATTATTTTCATCTCTTAAATAATTTTATAATATTCTTTAGTAGGAACATTTGAATTTTCAATGCTCTTTATATATGAATTAACTTGATATACTCATGAACATATAAGTGTTAACATATTATGAGACAAGTAATCATCTGGATCATTAGAATTGAAATTTAGCTTTAAAAATGATCATCTCTAATACCTTTCATTTCATTATCATCATCATTACTATCATGATAATATGTGGAAATTCAAATTAGAAATTTTCAAATTACCTAACAAGGGAAGATCTAGATTTGTCTCTTTTTTCTTTACATGATTTTGTGGTGTTTTCTTTGTTTCTTCATTAATTATCATAAATCACTCCTAGTGATTTAATATAATCTATTCTCATACCTAATATGTATGAACTATATTTATTTTGTGTAGATATTCAAATATGGTTATGAATGTTTGATAAAGTTAGTTTTGGATCACATTTATCTTACTTGATTTTATCCCTTAAATTGGTCATATTTCACCACCTCACTCTATCCTAAGTACTTATATGGAACCATCCATTCTAAGATATTTTTTTACATTTATATAAATAATCTTAATTGATAAAAACCCTTCTAAGCATATTTATTGATATTCAAATTCTTAAGATAAAAAATTACACTTCTAAGTTGGAATCAACCCACATGGGTCAGGATCGCTAGTCAAACTTGACCCTTATAACTTAATTTTTCCACTCTCCCAACAACATTTATTTTTAAAATTTAAACCCTTAACTATAGGTTGTTCCATATTTTTAGGATAGGTAGTGTGAAGTTTCACCCATTTGTATTTCTATAAATGAAATTCTAAGTCACTTATTCTACAACTTTGTAATTTCACTATTTAATCACACTTATACTTTTGAACACTAAGAAATGCTTCCCTTTTATTTACAATTTAAATTTTATTCACTTGAATCAACCTTAAATAATTCATGAGATTATTATATCCTATTCAAGTAAATACTTATCAAATATTTAAGCCATCTTTAGATGTTCACATGTAGTAAAGGAACACTATTACACTAAGCATTCTAAGTGGGGTAACTACAGAAGGATTGATTCCCTCTTTGGAGTACACTAGATATATATCAACATTCAATAATAATGGGGTGATATGGGTCAAATTAGGACATTATATTCCCCCCCTTTCATTTTGTAGGTTTTTAGTTATCACAAGCTTTACTAGGTTTCAACCTTGAAGAGGGCTTTGTAGGTCATCCATACACAACCAAAGATATAAATTGCACATATAATAATATTTTAATAAGGCTTAGGTGATTATACCATAAATTTTCTATTCTCTTAGATGGGTTAGGAAAAACCCACAAAGGTGAAAATCAATAATGGATCCTAACTATTTCTAATTAGTTTAGACCGAAAACACTGATAATTAATGTTTCAATTTCACACACATAATCACATCTAAGT
Source organism: Torreya grandis (assembly GCA_037957365.1). Taxonomy (NCBI): domain Eukaryota; kingdom Viridiplantae; phylum Streptophyta; class Pinopsida; order Cupressales; family Taxaceae; genus Torreya; species Torreya grandis. The sequence goes on from JARHVA010000444.1 coordinate 2,703,266, forward strand.
TAATAATTTATATCCATTTCTAGTTTTATAAAATCACCTAACAAGAATAAATTAGCTAAGTCTTCTTATCCTCTTTGAGATTTTCATATTTGACTTCATTCATTTATTATTTGCATTCTTCTAATTACAAGCCATTCACAATATTTTACACCCTTCAATTCATTTTATATTAATTAGAATTAATATTAAAATTAATTCCAAATTATAATAAAATATATTGGTGAACCCATATATTTTATTCAAGCATTGATTTATTTTTTATTTTCTTAGGGTTAAGATAAAATTCTAAATATTTGAAACTTAAGAAATTTATTTTAACATTGGATTTGATATCTAACACTAAGATAAATTTCTTTTGACCTTGGATTCAATATATGACATTGAAATCACTTTCATTTAACCTTATATTTTAGGTTAATTTAATAATCGTCATACACAAAAATTCTTATTTCTCTAAAACTTAAATTTTAGCTTTTTTTTATTTGCTTCTAAATTTCCAAAGAATATATGGCTATAATGGATGGGCACACTATTTTTTTTTGCTTCAATATTTCTTAGTTTTCATTACATGTTATCTTCCAATAATAAGGAACATCATTAATAGTCATGTAATTAGAAAAAACAAATGTAGTAAGGACAAAATAAAAAATGAACCTCAAGTCTTACTTAATTCTTATTGTTTCAACATTCAATTGGATTTCTTATTAGTTAGTACTAGATGAAAAATGTAATGTATGACTCATTTCATTCCCTTCCTCATATATATTAGGGTTGTAATAGATATTTTCCTTCTTCCATTATTCACCCATGGATTATACTTTATTCCATAGTCCATGTTGGTAAAACCTAAAGAGATAAGCCACTAATTCAGGGAGGAAATCAATATGTTCCTCCTCAACCTAGTTTACATCCTATGAGGAAAAAAATCAACCTAAAGGGTATGCCATTATGGATAAAATAAAAAATGCCCATGCTAAAATTTATATTGTCAATTTACTAAAGATTTCATTACTATATAATGATATTTTATATACTACATTATGAGACAATACTATTCCTAGTGATACATAACATGTTGCTTTTGATCCCATAATGAACACCTTGAAGTAAATTGAAAAGATTATGTATTTTCAGGAAGAATAATCTAAAACACAACATGTAATCACATAAAATATTCCACTCTTTATTCAATTTTATGTAAAAAATAAAGGAATCACATAAGTATTGATTGATATTGGTTATGGAGTAAACATTTATAGTAGTCATTTATTACAAAAATTAGGTATTAACATTTAACATATCTAATAAATATATCAAACCTGTCAAATCATTTAATGAATATTCATGAAAAGTAATTACAATAATATATTTAGATATCAAATTAGGACCTAAAATAATGTTTAGTTTATTTCATTTTATACTCAATCATCTACAATATAATTTACTATTTGGGGTGCCCTTGGATACATATGATGGTAGTGGTACCTTCTAAAATACATATGTGTCTTGAATTCATGCATGAAAGGTACTCATATGAATATCATGTGGATGATAGGGCTTCCAAATATTATAAAGTCAAGGTAGATGAATCAAAATCATATGGTCCATCTATCATCCCTCCTTCTCAAGTCATCCCTTGGGACTAAAAATACACATATGAAATATGAGAATTTATTAGTGACAACAAAAAATATAAAAAGAAATGTTAGTAATGTATCAACAAGAGTTACATCAAGAACAAAAATGAACTAGATAAATTTAAAATAATGATAAAAAAAAGGTACATATAACATTCCAAAATCTACAATAAGAATAAACAAGATTGCATATAGAATAATTACAAAAATAATAGTTATAAATTCAAAAGTTAAAATTAAAATAACTTGAACTGGACAAGTTATAAAATAAAAAAAGGTTCTACTTTGAACAATAAAAATTACAAAAGGCACAAAACACACAAAAAAGTATACAAAAATAACATCAATGTCATCTAGTTCAACCAAAGTCTATTCCTAATCTCCCTTTATTAGTCAATTTAGAAGTAAAAGATGATAATGTTTTAGATTATTATGATAGTGATGATAATTAACCTAACATGATTAATATGATATATGATCAACTATGTAATCTGTAATCAACCCTTTAGATGAATATTTATCAAATACTTTATTTGAACCCATGGGCCCATGGGTATACCATGATGATTCAAAATTAATAACTAAAGTTCAACCAGATACAAAGAAAAAACCTCTTCTTGATATGATTAAAGATGTTCATGCAAAAAATTATTGCAATAGTATTGGTTGAAAATTTTGTAAAGGGTACATTTCTTTATATTTTGTCAAATATGTAAAAGGTAAAATATATCCTCTATTAGTAAGAGAGGTTTGATTGATTGAAATAAGTAAAAATGATAATTATTTACAACATTTGCGTTCAAAATTATTCTTTGAGGGGGGTTGAAAGAGAACAAAAAGGAAATTGATGAGGGAAAAGATGGATCTGGTAAGAAAATAAATATTAAGAAAAAGATAAGAAGAAAGGGGAACATGTGTAGCTAAGTAAACATATATTTATTTATACTACCACATTTTGAAGTATTTTAAAATGGTGACATTTATCATTTTTGCATAACAAATAAATAAAATTTAGTCAAATAAATAGTAAACATAAGAAATCATTCATTCATCAAGACATCCAAGGAACAAAGTCCTATGAAAACATTCTTGTATTAATCCTTGGGAAAGATGCAAAGTTTTCTTCCTCTTTCTTTCTATTTTGTCGCAAATTATATATCTATCCAAAAAATCCTTTACAGTGGCCTTGAAATCCATATTTAAAGAATATGAGAAAGTTATTTATGAAAACCAACTTTTTCTATCATTTAAAAAAGTTACTTTTGAAAAAAGGATAATTTTTATATAAATGAATTTTTAATAAAATAAAGTGACATTTTAAAAAATACAAAAAGGTAGAAATAAAAAAATATAAAAATAAAATAATTTTGATAAAAGGTACTTTTAAAAAAGTGTAATTTTAATCATTTTATTATTCTACAATTTTCTCATTATGGCCCATACATCAATGAATTCTACCAATTTCAATTTTTTATTATTATGTATTTTCAAGTAATCATCGATATTATTCAAGACTTCTTAGACTATGTTTTTGTTTGGACCTTTAAAATGTAGATACATGATTACTCCTTCAATATGATCAGTTAAAATTTGAGATGGACAATGATGAAAATTATTTATATATTTCTTATAATTTTCAAAAGCATTTTTATATTTTAAAATTTTATGGTTGAATCATAATCAAGCCTTAATATTGAAGGTGATTCATTTTTAACTAGTTGTGTAAACTCATATTTAATAGCTTGTACTAGAATTGCAATTACAATATAATTATAAATGTTGTAGGGAAGATTTTAAATCAGTTATTGTATATAATTCTATGTTTCAAATCCCTATATTTTTGACTTTTTATATTTCTTTAAATTCTCTTTTAATATTTGGATCCTAAATTTACCAATTCCTAGTAACTTAATTTTATCAATATTATAGCATTAAATTATACCCTTCTGAGAGGGTTCTTTAGGATCTCTCACTCCTAGATATAAAATGGGATCAACCTCAAGATGTGGGTATACTTTGAAGGGGTTAAAGCTCTAGATAAGGTTGGTTCCTCTTGGTATATCACCTAAACTAATAGTTTTGACTAGGAAAAGAGTAAAAAGGGTTACAAGGGATAATAGAAAGCATATAAATGGTGATGAACCGAACTAAAAGACACTCCAAATTGGTTGAAACTAATACTAAGGTAGATAAAATACAACCCTCACTCACATAATCTCTTAAATTGGTCATTTTTCATCAATATTTCATAGCTAGGTTACCTAGAAAGAGGTGAAGCATGGAGTAGTATCAAAAATCACACTATACCTTCATCAATGATTTAAAAAAGTCACAGTTTTATACCTAAAAACACCTTGAAATACTTTAAAAAATTAAATAAATAAAGAAAATCACTAAGGAAGAACATTCCTCGATAAAGTAATCATGTATAAGCCGACTAGAACACTAGATGTAGGCAAAGAGATAGGTAAAATAAGTTGTCTTATTATTTCAAGAGGTTGTTTTTACAAATTTTGATAGGGTTTTTCCTTCCAAAATGAGAGTATATATTTATAATAGAGAATAAAAGGGATGCATAGGAGAAAATGGAAGGAAGAGGAGAAGAAAGCTTTTAGAAACCAATAAATTCCATTCAATAACCCTCCATAAAGCTCCAATAATGAACAAGAAGAGGTAGATGAGTCTCAACCACCTTAAAACCACTTAGGCACTGATATTAGTTTGAAAATTAAGCCTTTAGGTCAGAAAGGCCTTCAAGCTCTTCCATTGTCCTAAAAAGGTACTAGAGGACACGATTTGCTTGAGGAAGATGATGTCATGCTCCACTAACTTGAGAAAAGTCTCCAAACATCTATAAGATTACTTAAATGATATATCTTGATCCTCAACTCCATAAAAATCCTCCACTTAAATTATATGCCCCATCTCCACTTGGCTTTTATAATCTAGTTAGCAACATGGCTTAGTCACTCTGACATTTGGTTCTTGTATTAACCTTTGAGGGCTAAATTTTTATGCTTTGTTATTTGTTCCCAATCATATTTTCTCCTTCAACCTATAAAAGACACCATGGAACCTACAAATCCTTTAGAATCTATTTATAAAGGTCCTCAAGCTCAAGCCATCTTCAACTAGCTATTCTAGAACTTGTTTCCAAGGCCATTTGTAACCATGAGAGCCACTTTTAGACATGTGAAAGGCTTTCAAGCATCCATATCATTCTTGTGGAAGAAAATGAATCTTTATTCCACCTTCAAGACCTAAAACAATGGTGAAAATATACATTAAACCTATAACCATTCACAAACTATTATAAAACTTGGGGTTTTGGCCTTTTAGCTCATCAAATCACCATATAAACCCATAAGAAGGGATATTAGTACCATATAATGGAGATTTAGGTCCAATTAGGCTTCATCCATGCATTTATACCATTTATTTCTTTGAAAAATTGAAAAAATGGGAATTTTAAATCCATTTGTGTCTCCTAAACACCCACACATGCTAATTTATTCTATAAAATAGGTTAAAAATGAGATTAATATAATCCCCTATATGATCCAAGTTATTTCATGGACTTATGAGCCCAAAAACTCAAAATTGGTCAAAATAGGTTCTTTGGTAGATTCGTAGGAATGTCTTTAGAATTGATTGGGTAGATCTTTGAATATTTAATAGACTGTCTTAGGATATTCTTGGTAGATATTTGGATCTTTAATAGAACATCTTTTTCACTTGATGGAGCATCTTCAGAGTTGCTAACATAGATCTTTGGAGCTTGACTATAGATCTTCGTAGATCACTATGTTCTATATCGAGTCTTCAAAACCATTGAAAAAAAGGTGTTTCAAAAATTACTAATGAATTATCCAATAAATCCTTCCATATACATGTATCTTTGTATGAAAAATTAGTTTCTTAGTCCAAGGTGTGAGTAGTCAAGTGAGACTTCTTGACATGCTTGTTTAATATACTTGTAATCTACCCTTTTATATCTCTTAAAGTATATTAATGTAATAAAACCACTTGAAAAACTTCAATGACACCAAAATATACCTCTATGTCAAATTTCAATTGATTTCATTGAGTATAAATCAAAAAATGCATCTTTTGGGGTTGCCTCAACTTACGTTGTCAAATTTCTAAGCATGTGTAGGTTTGAGTTTTTCTATTTCATCAAGTTTTATGAGGTCATAATACATAATTAGTTTTAAATTAGGAATTTTATGAACCTATACAAATATTTAAATCATTTTTTTCAATTATATAACATGAAAACTAACTAGAATCACATATTTAGACCTGTTACTTAGAAAAGGAGAACCAAAAAACCTAGGAAGAGAGAAATAGGCATATATTGAGATTTATACAGTATTAAGACCTAATAATTTTTTAATTAGGACATGTAATATATTAAAAAAGCTATTCAAATATTTTTTTTCCATCATAAACCATGAAAACCAACCTGAACCACATATTTAGACCCACTACACACTCAGAAAATGAGAACCAAAAAACCTAGGAAGAGAAAAATAAGTGTATATTGAGATGTATAAGGTATTAAGAAATAATTATTTTTAATTAGGACTTTTAATATCTAAAAATTATTATAAAATATTTATATTTCATAATATAACCCTTTGAACCTCATAAAAACTCCTTTTTTTGTTGTCTCCACTTGCATGCCAAAATCCTATATTTTCTAAATTTGCACTTATTTTCATTTTAAGAATTTAAATTATTAATTTTATCACTATAAAAAAGTTTGGGAAGAATTAAAATCACCATAAATTTCCTCACAAACTCTCATGTTAGGTTCATAGCATCTATCATACCTTATAGCCTTCCAAGAAGCTTGACTAGCTCCATGTTAACTATCAACAAACAAGCATGAGACTGTGCTAAAAAAATGGATGATTTCACTATTATTTTTACATAAAAAATATTATTAAAACTTATAAACACTAATAATAACCACATATACCGAGTTTAATAGATGGATTATGCCTATAGAGGCTTAAAACTCATTTTTCTCCAAACTAGCTAGTGGGTTGCCTGAGGGAATGACTATTTATGATTGCATGAGATCTGTGAAAAAATAATTGATGATTAAAATAATAATGTGGTATTAATTATGGAATATAAATATTTAAATATTAATTAATATAAATTTTATCAAAATTGAGGACTTAACTCCACCTGTAGATGCTCCAAAATCACAAATTTCTCAAAAATTGTCAATGGTGGCCTATTTTTTACTTGGAGAGTACCTCAGATTTGAGACAAAATAAGGGGTATAGACATTTTTATATGGGAAAAATATATTTTATTAAAACTTAACCTAGGTCATAATCACCCTCTTTACAAAATTTTGAGGTTAGATCACCTCTCTAGCATCTTTAACTCTTCAAATCTTCTCCAAATTAGCCCTCAAGCTTATGACTATGTGTACAGTCTAAAACCAATTTCTCAAACTTGGCCATGATTTAATTCCATATTAGTGTTTTTTTTAGTTTTATTATATAAATATTTAAATTTATGTCATCATAGTCATCTAGTTATTGAACCCTGCAACCTTCATAAGGAGATCTCCATATCATGCTTTTGAAAGCACACTAGGCCAATGAACTTAACACTATTATGTGTATATAACCCTTGAGAGATGATAATATTATGTTAAAAACATAATATAAAAATTAATCACTTTGAAATAAACCTTTAAAATTTTTATAATTTATAATCACTATGCCATTCATCTCACTGTATCATGGTTTATTCATTGCATAAGATAGTAACCAAGACTTCTCAAGTGTACAGACTGCAACTTCCAATCAAGGAGTATATGATAAAATGACTTGGAATAATTTAATTTTTTAGTGAATAATACTTTATTATGACCCTTTATGTCTTTAAAAATAATCCTAACTAAGTCACATTTCCATTTTATGACAATTTACACCCTTAACTCTCTTGTCAAGCATTAACACACAATTATAGGTGTTCTTCTTAGGCTTGAACTATGTCTTAATACATGTGTTCTTTCAATTATTGGTGTAACTTGGGGTTTTTTAAAACCTCCTAAAATGAATTTTCCATCTCATGTGCCTAGAACATAGACTTGTTTTTCATTTCTCAAGGTTGTTGTTCAAAGTGTTACATATGGCTATATCTAGCATTTCTAACCTTGAGTAGAAAATAAGACATAAGGTGGATTAGTGACATAAATATTCTAATATTTAAGATAAATAATTATGTATTAAGTATATTTAAATTTTTAAAAACATAATAATACCAAATTATTAATTTTAATCCTATTCAACTTAGCCACTAAGAAGACTGATATATCTTACTATAAGTGGCAATTCTACCCAGTATGGACTGCGACAATGTTGATAAGTTGACTCCATGATACATAATGGGTTAATAGCCAATGATAATCCTTATAAATCCATATTTATTGAAGGAACATATGTTTTTTCACAAGGTTTATTAGGATTAGAAGAGATAAGAAAACATAAGTTACCTTAATCTTCACCAAACTACCTTAGAATTTGCTAATAAGAGAAACTCCAAAGTTGTTTATCCTCTAAACTCGTTATTCATGATTTAATTTCACTAAGTTTCATTAATTAATTAGTTTATTTGATTTAATATTATCATAGTGACATTGAATTTCATTAAGATAATCACCGTGGATCACCCAAGATGTTTTCACTCCCAGTTAGCATGCTTACTATTCTAACATAGCTATGGGTGATCATTTCACAAGAATCCTTCTTTCTTGTTTGCTATTGTAGGTGGAGATTATATGGGATTTTTAGATGACTAGGATTGATACCTTCTAGTGAGGCACATCCTCAAGATATTTTTAATCATTTATGTCCTTTATGAAGCTTGAATTGGTCCTTTACAAACCTTATGAATTATATAGTCCATTCCATAACCTTTCCAAGTACTAATCTTATCTCTAAATGATGTGAAGAACAATTTGAGCCAAATTTTATTGATGTGAAACCAATTCCATATTATTTTTTCATATAATGGTGTACTTGAAATTTGATAATATTTTATGACCTACATTACTTTATTTATTTGCTCAATAAAACACTATTGATGTTCTTCATTTAGTTGTAGGTGGAGATTTGGAGGATTGGATATAGGTGAAATTGGTAAATGCCTCTCCCCATAGATTCTAATCTTTCAAAACTTCTCATTTTACCTTCACCCTATCATCATCACTTCCATGTTTCCCAAAGACTTGCGTCATGATCGAATGTCTCTCACACTTGTTTATCAAGGCACTTGAGTTTATTGTAGGCTGAGTTTTAGGTCTTGAAATAACACCAACATACCTTTAAAAACTATCTAATTATTTCACCTTCCATTTATATTTTCATTGAGTTTAAACTCTCCTGTCAAACATCCAATCTCCTTGTCTACATCTTTGATCTCCCTCTTTCTAGCATGATTATAGGTGGAGGTTATTATGCCTTGTATGGAATTTTAGAAATAAACCTCAAGAAGGTCAAAATATTGTTGATGAAACTTATATTAATTCAAATTAACCTAAGGATAAGTTTAAACAAATACCTTAAATGAGATATCCATGTTTTCTAGTCTTCTGAAGCTAACACCTTCATGAAGCATATCTTGACTAGGTTTGACATGGTTGTAGATGGAGATCCCTTTATTGATTGTATAGACTAAGCTAAGGATTATGTGATAGAGGATATTGAGGAAAATACCAACATGTCCATGGTGTTCCTCAAATTTAATAAGAGTGTAAAACTTTCTTAAGGACCTCAAACCATAGATTTTCCTTGAAATTGACCTTAATAATATACTATGGATGTTCTCAAACATGAAGGTTTTTTGCCTATTAGGGATCACACATGTGAAATAGAGGATAAAAATGATCTAAATGAGTTGGTAGGACTTATGCAACCATTTCAAAGTATATTGCATTACATATTCTTCCTTGAAGGGCCAAAATAGATAAAAACCTACCTTTTGGGTTTTGAAGGCACTCAAGAAATAGTCAACATTTTTCTCTTAGTGTGTGAACCTACAAAATTTTATTTCATTAAAACCAAGTTTAAAAGGTGATTATGATACCCATTTACCTATTTCAAGATTTAGGAGAGTTAATTTGCTAGGATAGATGAGTACCAGATAAAAAAATGCCCCCCTTGATGAGGTGTCCAAGATTGCACTAAAGTGGTTTTCCCTTAAAATGAAGAACCAAAGGAATAAATTATAAATAAAATAATTGGAAAATATTTTTCATTATTTAAGTGACCTTTCCTTCCTTTTGGAAACATTTTGAGGTGTTTGAAGCTTTATTAATGGCAAAAAACCTATTTCATGCCTAGTTTACAGCCAATAGGTTTTCCTTATCTCTAATAGTTATTATGATTGGATGTGATTTAATAGGACTAAAATAGCATATTAGGGACAAAATTGATGATTTCATATGATATTTATGATTTTTAACTAATTAAAACCCTAAAAAACCTATTCAACCATGGCTCTAAAAGGCCTAAAACTACATCTTCTTCCACCCAAACTCCTCTCCTCCACTCCAACTGACTTTAAATGGTATTAAACATGTGTAAATAAATAAAAAGTGACATAATTATGTGGAATGAAGTCAAAACCAATTTAAAATATTCAAAAAAATCACTTTTTCAATCAAATTTTCTATTTAGAAGTTCCTCAAGTCATCTAATGCACTATTGAGGATCTTTTAGGAAAATTGGCTTTGTTAGACATCATTTTTGACCCATTATATTATATTAAACTTTTTTAAAACCTCCTTCTAATCCATAAATGTTCAAACACCCTGGAAACCATCTAGATCCTTCACTTTTTTCTTAAGACCCATTTCTAGGCATTTACCTTGAGGATTATAGAAATAACTTTAACCTTGTTAAAGTGTTTCAAAAGAGTGAAAGGAAACTAAGGTAGGGATGTGAATCTCACATTATCCCTTCACCATTGAATCATCCACTACACTAGGACTTTGAGAGAGTTCTTAATATGACATCAAGACCTTTTAGGATACCGCACTACACCATCAAATTATGACTAGAAAGAGACTAGTCATGAAGGCAAAAGATTGATGAATGGTCTAGAAGAGTCACTTGATCCATCTAAAAAAAAGGCTTTTATGTAGGCTAATTTTTACCAATATTCACCTCTATCTTTATCTTCAAGTATTCCTTCTAAAACTAGGACATGATAGTCAAACTAAGACGATGCTTCAAACATAGGCAAGTATTGTTTCAATATATTTCTTCCTTCATATTTAATCTCAAATTATCTTTATAAATCATTATATAAATAATAATAGCATGTCAAATGATATGGCCCCTTGAGTGATCAATTTATCAGACCATTTCTTATCCTTCCCCATATTTCTAATATATGTGGCTACTATTTAACCCTATAATTATATAGATTAGGGTTATTTATAATATTAAAGGGGTATATATAAATCAAATAGCACAAGGGTAATAATCAAATCTATAGTAGGTCAATTAGATGTTAATCTTAGATATAAGCATACACTAAATTTATTATGTTTAGATAATCTAAATATTAAAAGTATAATAATGCTAGATATAGAAATGATAAAAAAGTTAAGTACTTAGTTTGTTTTGATGGTAATAGAGCTATATATTTGGAATAGGTGAAAAGTAGGCTAAGAGGAGATTCTATAACACTATGGATAATAACATCAACTTGGGATGGTTGCATCAACACTACTATTTGGATTCATTTCTAGTGTCCTATACAAAACACTAGTGAAATAAGATGTGACTACCTAGATGCATTTGGGTTTTATTTCACCTTCACTCTAGCATATTTAGATCTAGGTCATAGACTGTCTCTCCTTGTGAAATGGAAAAAACCTAGTTTTTCATCTTCAATTTTACCTTAGATAAATTTGTGTTAATGGTAACATGGTGTTGAACTACTGTAAAGACCCATCTATTAGTGGGAACTACCTACATAGCCAATAGTTTGAAGAGGGTTGTAGATGCATGTAGTTCTCCCCTACATGTTGGCTTGTGTGTGAATCATACAATATGTACAAAAAAATTACAAAAGTGACCTATCTTATAAATTATAAATTGTGATCTTGGGATGATACTTTAGTCAAACCTATAGATGTGTTGTGCCTATGATTGGGATGGAAATAAGGAAGGTTTGATCAATTGAATGCTTGATAGAGTGATTTTGATAAGTTGCCTTGGTTTCTTTGGTATTTTCTAGGTTTTCTTAGGTGAGGAATGATATTGTATTTATATTAATCCCTTTGGGGTAATAAATCAAATTAAATCACTTAGTTTGAACATTAGGATATGTTTCATTTTCAAATTAGATGAATTTAGGGCATTAGACACTTGTGTCAGGATAGAACTCTATCCTATAATTTAGTGTCAAATGAGTAAGAAAATAGGTACAAGTTATAAAATTATAGATATATAAGATAAGTACACTTTAATAATTTTGGTAAAGATAGAAGGCATGGGTCATAAACATAATACTATGTGGACTAAGAGATATAGGCTAAAGGGAATAAAGATAGAGTGGAAGAGGTATAGGTAAAGAACTAAGAGGAACATCTAAGGTCTATGTTTTCCATGTTTACAATACTAAGGTACTATATAATCATAAAATATCATCTACATTACCCCTCATTTAATATAGTAGTTAAATTTCTAGTTTAAAGGAAAAGAACACATACTTGGGTGTGTATGTACACCTTATCTTTGTATGTGCCCAACTTGAGTGATTTTTTGGTGATTGACCTAAAACCAAGAGCATGTCATAGTATAAAATTAGTTTACATAATTTATATTGAAATTACTTTAAAATATTTGGAATTGAAAGAGAAAGGTTTAAGAGTACACCTATGTCTATGTAAATTCCTTGCCTATTGGAAAGTTTGTTTGAGAAATATTTATCATTGTAATAATACAAAAATGATATTATGACAAATATAGATAAAATTTAAAGTTCATATATCCAATGTGTGTGTTTGTGTGTGTGTGTGTGTGTGTGTGTGTGTGAGAGAGAGAGAGAGAGAGAGAGAGAGAGAGTGAGAGAGAGAGAGAGAGAGAGAGAGAGAGAGAGAGAGAGAGAGAGAGAGAGAGAGAGAGAGAGAGAGAGAGAGAGAGAGAGAGAGAGGAGAGAGAGAGAGAGAGAGAGAGAGAGAGAGAGAGAGAGAGAGAGAGAGAGAGTAACATGCCCCTAATTTTAGATCAAAAGTGACTTTCCACCTTGAAGTTGATATTACCTCAATTCTATAACCCAATGATACTTATAACTTGGTGAAATTGGATGATAAATAAAACTATTTTTTTAAAACTATTGAGTGATTTTATCACCTCCACCATATCAAAAGAGAACCAAATATTTTATTATATTGTCTCAATAAAATTCCATAAAACTCTATAGGGTATGAGTATGAAAAATCCTATGATATGGTAACAATCCATAAAAGAGTTTTAGAATATGAAACTAAATTGGATTTTTATAATATAATGCACATATTGCATAAAATATGCACCTTAAATATGTATCATGTTAAAACTATGTATACAATAGTACCAATGTATAAAATTATGTAATAACTAGGAATCTAAACAATATAACACTATGCTTTGGCCAATTCAAATAAATGTGTAAGTGTTGAGGACATGATTCCAAAGCATGCCCTCATTATATATGAAAAAATATGAAAATTTATATAAGTACCAATATGTGGAACATGTTTTTTAAACATGCCCCACTATAAATTGGATATGTTGATTACTGAATAGGTTTAGAGAACAACATGCTTGCAAAGCATGCCCCCACTAAATTTGATAACTAATATAAGTACCATATAATTATCGAGTGTGGTGAACATGATTACAAATCATGTCCCTAATAAATATACAAATTGTGAATGTGTTGAAGCCATTCCCATATGACATTCCCACCCTAAATCTAAAAATTGATATAAGTACCATGTACTAAATGAGTGTTGATAACATGCTTCTAAATTATGCCCCCACTAAATCTAGAAACTATGTCAAGTGTGGAGAAAATGTATCTATGATATGAAACCACTAATATACTCCCCATTTGAGTTGAGTTAAATATAGTAACTGGTAGTTAACTTACCTCAAAAGGGTAAGGCAAATGTATAATCTATTAATGTAACCACGTAGCATATAAAAGGAACATGTCTAGGTAAATATATCATTGAAGTTCATAGAAATAATGTGATCACATGTTGGCCTAAGATGAATGATAAATATCATGGAAACATCTAAATAGTAAAAATATAATCTCAACAAGAAAATAAATACAAACACAAGATCACTCAAAATCAAGTTAAAAGGCAATGGTCCAAGGGTGCACCAAAAAAAAATCTATATGTATGCCTTAAAGGGTGCAAAAAAAATCGGTGGGTAGACCATTGGTGTTTTTCAATATTATTTTTCCATATACCACCACTTAAAAACAACACAAACCTCTCCTATACATTTTCTTAATCTTTGACAAATACCTTACATGTTTATCTAAGTAATTTACCACTCCAAATAACCCTTGCCTAATCCAAAACCTCTTTTTTTATCCTATAAACACAATTGAATGGGTCAAACCTATTATATGAAATGAGCATGTTATGGGACTAAGCCAACCTAGTCGACTTAGTTTAAGACCTAACTCTTTTATTTCCTAAACAATTGGGTTGAGTAGGCTGATTATATTGGCTAAAATTTTGAAAAAGTTTAGGGTTAGATTTAACTATATAAACACATCATTTAGCCCATTTTCACTAGAGAGAGATAGATATAATAATTCATATTCACTTCTTTACAATATGATCTTCCACCATTCTACTTGAGGAGTCATTTCTTAGGGTTTACACAATCTTAACTTGTGAAAATGTCTTGGATGTATAAGAGAAGTATTATAGCGTAGATCTAACCTATATTTTTGATCCTTATGAGCTATAAAAACCTCATGAAAATCACCATTGGATAAGGTTGAGTTTGAGCCTTGATAGGTTTATCTTCAAGGTAAGTATTTATAACTCATACTCCTCTATTTTTGTAGATAAAATTAACATAAGTAATGGATTTTAAATGTACTTTTCTATTCATTCATTAGGATTACTTCTATATTGAATTGATTAGATTTCTTATTTGCATTTTTTCTTTTATGTTTATTAACCCCTATTTCTTCCATAAGCTTTAGTCATCACTAGATTAGATTTACTTTACTTTGTTAGAAACCATAGGACCTAGCTAGGGTTATTGTGTGGTATTACTCAACAAGAATCTTTGGAACCCTATCTAGTGATATTGTGTGGTAAGAGACCCATTAGTTAGTTATAGTGAATCCATAGTGATCATGAACCCAATTGTCTAAATGCACTAACAAGCAAAAGGGTTAGTTTGATTTATATTATTCGAGATATGATTGATGTTATAGATAAACTTCACTTTCCGTTGTATACATTCTTATCAACCTAACCTAAAATAACCCTTAAAACTTTTATTTCACACTTTCATTTATTATTTATTTTAGTATTACATTATTAGATCAAATCTATTAAATCAATATAAATTTTTTTTACATAGGTTTAACACATAATTGATACAATTGACTATGTTTTTCTTTGTGCAAGTCATCTTCAACTATAGGTAACCAGATCAATCCACTCGACTCAATTCACTTATTTGCGTACAAGTTTTCAAAAATAATTGACCTAGTTAAATCTATTATTAGGTTAAAAATCTTTATCTGGATGACACAATATAAAAATAACAAATTCAACATCTTTAAAACTATCAAGTTCATTCTCACCAACTCAATCATTTATTTTCTTCATTAAAATCTTATTTTTCATAAATTTTTGTTTATATAAATGTAGCCATAAAATCAACTAAGTCAACTATATCAACTTAGTTCCATAGTCACTTATTTATTAGTAATTAGTTAATTCATTTGACTATGTTTTTTTGGCCTTTGCTTCAACAGACATAATCAACCTAGTTGATTCTATTTTATACTATTTACATACTCTATCAACTTGATAAACCTTGTAATCTTCAAGTAAAGGAATAAATTCCTATTGTTATTAATTAGATCATATTTCATTTTACTACTTTATTATTTAGAGTAGTAGACATAGACTAAATAGGAAGGTTAATTTATGGATTTAGTCAAACTACTTTTTATTGTATTCACATACTTTCAAACCACATTATATAAAAAACATTAAAAAAATTCTACCCAAGGTCTACCTGCTTCGATTTCATCATCAAGGGGAAGGATGGATTGGTTTTAGGGCTAAGTATAAATATGTGGTTGATGGTATATATTAGCAAATCACATAATACCCTTATCACTATGTGATTATGAAGAGAGGGGGTATGACCCAATTCCAAGCTAGCACCATCACCAATACAAATCCCTTTCAAACTTAAAAATATGAAACCATATTTAAACCACCTTTATAGTTAATTTCTAAAGCCAAATCCATATCACATTTGTTTATAAAATTATAATTTAAAACATTTAAGAAAGACTACATAGATTAAAATTTCTATTTTTACTTTTTGCTATTTGATAATTGTATGTTGTATTACAAAACTTGTATGGCCAATTTTGGTACAAGGCTTTTGTTGTGTGCTATAACTAGATAAAATAGTTCAACCTAGTTTCTTATGTGTTTATTTAAATTTTCTACTAAATAAAATTGGATCCTACATAGTCATATCTATCAAAACCTTTGTCTTCCTATAAAACATAATCGACCCACTTGACTATGTCTCATTCAGTTGTTATTCCCATAGAACATAGTCATTATATTCAATCTAGTGTCTAAAAATGTTTTCTATTCTCTTTTATAGACCATAGTCATTCTATCTAACCTAGTCTCTCCCATACTGGTCCTAAGTGTTTCCCCATAGAATATAGTCAACCCACTCAATTATGTCCTTTCCTAGAATTTCTATTGATTTTTATTCTTAACTAAATCAACCTAATTGAAATATGTACCTCTTGGCTAATTCAATTCTTTGTTTTGAGATCTTACTTAACCAAGCTTTTTATACTCTGGCTAACTTTGTTCATATCTTTTATCTTTTATCTCTATAGATGTAAAACCTCCCATAAAGATCATGTCACTAAACAAAAAAACCATCACTTGTCAAATAAATTCCCAAAGACACCACAACTACAACTACCATACCTTCTAAAATAAATGAGGAAAATCTCCCACAATGAGAACATCAAACTACTTATTTTATTACAAAAAGCATTATACCTCACAATTCTCATATTGGTTCTTCATCTTCTAAAACTCTTTGGAATTTATTGGAAGAGCTCAATTCAATGACTTGTAAAAAAACCCACATGGAGTTAGTTCATACTTCTCCATATGACCATACATTTTTATGAAAAACTTATAATAAATTGAATAACCACCATCCCTTGAGCTAGAAAACCTCCTTAAGATCCTTCATCAATAGAAGTACATATTATTGAACCTATTTATACTTCTTCCAAACCTTCCATAAAATTTCTTAAAGAAGATATGATTAATGATAAATTATTTTTTGATTTGATGATCCACATCTTTTCATTAAAATTATAATTAATACCACCCTCTTTCAAAAATTCTTAGTAGATGAAGTGTCTTTGGTTAATTCAAAAACTTGGGTATACCAAATATCACCTTAAACAAAATCATCACACATGTTGTGGATTTTTTAAAACAAAACAACAACCAATTGGTTATACTTAGATCCCCATCAATATTGGATCCAAACTATACATACCAAGCTCATGGTCCTTTATTTACCACTATCCTACAACATACTCCTAAATTACACATGGACACATCATATAAGGGTTATTGCCTCCTTAGGTAGTCAATGTATTAAATTCATCCATAATTACAAACATTATAAACATGAGGCTGATCCTAATCCATGGAGCATCTAACTACCTAACCCAAAATCTAAATATCAAATCCTAACCATTCCATGAATTAAAAATGTACCTCTACCTAAATTTGTTAAAATAAATCCACATGTATAGGGCACTCTTGATTATTCTAATAATGACGAACCTAATTACATACAAAAAACTTGTAACACTACTAAGCTACCTCCTTACATTTTAGAGTTGATTCATCCTTATTTGATTTTACATGATTGTACCATTCCTCTAGTATATGAAATCACTAATATTACTACTCCATGTAATGCACATGAATCTTCTTACATAGAAGATGACTTCACATGTAATGAGTATGGAGTGGAAATATTATTTGAAGATCCTTTATCAATGTCGCCTTGAAAATTTATTGATTTAGGTGCATCTAATTTTGATTCTCCCTTAGATATAAATGAATGAATTATTTTACACACACATGATGATAATTATATCATGAATCAAGCTCAATCATGATACTTACAAGTAAAAAACTATCAACAAACATTAGACAAAATACATACCTTAAATTATGATGTTCATGTAATTCATATATCAACTGATAGTGATTCAAAACTCGAAGGTCATGTATCTACCATTAATCCTCCACTTATTGATACCCCATGGGCATTTGAACAAATTCCAACTCTATAAAATTTAGAAACTTATAAACCTTCTTTACCTTTTATAAAACAAACCAATCTACTAACTTTTTTTCTTTATCATGATCCTAGACATATCACTGAGTATACCCACCTCAATTCAACTAAACCTCCATTTGTAACATAACCTAACACACTTATTACCATCTAGTTAAATCCACTCAAGATCAACCTAAAACCACACCTACACCTAAAATAACCTTAGATGTTAAATCCAAAGATGTAAGATAAATACATTTTAAATATGATTGCAATAATAATAAAATCATTGATCTCTAAGTAAATGTTGGATACTATGTACTATTACCCATGCTCCCTAGTTATGAAGATATACTTGAGTTTTTCTATGCTAGATAACCTCATCTTCCCCAATAATATCATAAACTTGGAAACTTCAAATGTAAAGAACTTTATTGTTGACGTAGGAAATTGCACCCTAGGTAGGAGGCCGAGCTCTTACCTTCTCCTCACAACTATGGAAACTCCCCTCTCGCCTGTGGGACTGGTGAAGCTGGAGGGGAGAGTCTCTAGATAAGGGCTAGCTCCCTTTGATGCATCATGTTCATTCCAACAAGTGCTAATATAGGTATATATGTAGCTATATAATGAGGGGGATGAAAAGAGAAGAAGAGTGCAGGAAAACAAACTACTCTAGAGATGTGATGCACCAAAATAGGTTGACCTTCTCACATCCACACTTAGAATCAGACAAAAAACAAAATACATACTCTTCATACTTGGTAGAAGGACTAGGCTGCAAGAAAATGGCAGGGAGGTTCTTATGAAAACACAAAGATAGAAACTCACCAAGGTGCTATGAAATGCACACTATAAGTAACTTCCTCTATTCTATACTCCCAAATAGAGCTCTTCTCTTGTCAGCTGCAAAATAGTGCCTTGTAGATAACTGGTGTGCTGGTGTTGAACCTATGAGAGCATCAAAAGACAATGAATAAACACAAATTAACACTCAGGGCATACATAGAATGTCTATCCAAGAAGAGGTAAAATTGCATTTATTTGATTTAGGTGGAAATTTTAGCAGGGCTACGCCTTGTAAAATGTGGAAGATCCTTTACAAATGACAAGTTCACAAAAAAATATGTGAAAGAAAGGAGGCCCATTTGGCATTCCTTTTTTACAAGTGGCATACATGATTTTCAATGGGAAGAACAAGTTGCTCAAAACATTAATGAGCTATGCATTTTGTCTGTTTGAAGTTTGCCTTTTCAAGGTTAATACATAGTTTGTCCATCCATTAAATGTAAAATGGAGAAAACCAGTTGCGTTATTAGTTGTTTGCATCTTCTCGTGATCAATTTGCAAGAACTATTTCACCTGCTAAAGTCACTTCTCAAATTGGCACCACTTAGACTAATTGCTTGTTCACTCTATGCTTATCACTTTGTCTTTTCTCCTTTTTATCTCTTTTGGCTCCTTCGGCCCTCAGGGGTGAACATTCTGGTGGGTCACTACATTCTAGGCCCTTGGTTAGCTCTTTCCTAGTTAAAAACAAATGGCCATTTCATTTCATGAAAGTTGATGTTCACGTGGCTGTCATTGGTTGAAAACTAGTGGCTAACTTGCTCTGTTAATTTTGACATCCTCCAAGACGTCACCATCCCCATCAAAACATCATCAAGTCTCCATGGCTTCTCTATGGCTTTGATTAGTCTTGACACCCCTCTGAATTGCTTAGTGCCCCTTTGGATTTGGGCTGGAGGTCCCTCGCAAGGGCACTTGCCCTTCGGGGTCCTTCGGTGGGTCCCTTTGTACACTGGATTGCCCCCGAGCTCCTGCAGACAATTTTCCTGGGTCTTGTTTGCCTTTGTGTATTTTCCACAGACTTTTGTCCACAAAAATTTTCTTGTAGACAAAAAGTATTGGAAATTCTCCTCGGCTCTTTTTTTGAAGCTTTGGACTGCAGCCAAATTCCTTCAGACTTTTTGTCTGAATGAATTCCTTTGAACAAAAAGTCCAAAGGAATTTGGGACTTAGTCAATTTCAAACAAAATTGAACTTTGAACTGAACTTAACTAAGTCCTTTTCTTGTTGAAGTGCCTCCCCTTCACTAGGGCATTTTGAACTTGAAGGATCCCCATCAGCCAAGGGCATACCCTTGAACCAAGCCATCAACGGTTCAAGAGTTCAACCATGCACACCAATGAACTATTGAACCAAGGCTAATGAACCTTTTGCTTTGAACCAAGCCCATTAAACTAAAAATGGTTCAAGAATTCAATGGTTCAACCATTGATGAATCAAGATGTTGAACTTGAAGATGGACCTTTGAACAAAAGGTCATTGAACCACTTAAACCAGGCCATGAACCAAACTCTTTGAACTTGAAGACTACTAAACTAAGTGCTGAAGAACCATGACATGAACTTATGCAACCTAAAAATGACTGTCATGAATAGCAAGGGAAGAAGGGGACCAAAATTTTTGCCTGAGGGAAAAATTGGTCAACAAATTGGTGACTCCTAGGGGAAGCATGCCTACTATGCTTAGAGAATAATTGCCTTGTAGTCCATTAGGCACAGAGTCAGATTGTAACCTTGAAAACTAGCAATAGCTCTGATAAATCTTAGAACCAGTCAAGCAAATCTACCTTCAAGGAAAATAAAACACATGAAAGACTAAGAAAACTACTACTTATGCAACAACACTTAGGGAAAATAGGAAATAAATAAGGAAAAATATGTACAGATGAAAGGAGACTCAGTGGAAATGCTTTAGATGTATCCCATTAACTAGGATATGTAGTTCTTCACCATCCAACCTGGAGAGTTAGAATGCATTGTGCTACTTACACTGAGTAATTATGTGTGGGCCACTCTATAGGGTGTCAAATTTTTCATGCTTTTTAGGCTTAGCTTGGTCTTCATCCCATTTTAGGACAATGTCTCCTTCAGAGAAATCTTTTGACAAAGATTTCTTATCAAAGTGTCTTTTTACTTGCTACTGGTGACTGGTCATAGAAGCCATAGCCCGGTCCCTTACCTCTTGGAGTTCTATTAGTTCACACAGCCTAACCTCCATGCTACTTCCTTTTTCAAATTGTAGTTGGTGAGCGAGGTCCAATGCTAGAAATTCAAGCGAGACGAGAAGCCTAGCTTCCCTTCCATATACAAGCGTATATGGAGAGTTTCTAATTGCTCTCTTCGAAGTGATTCAATTAGCCCATAGAGGTGTCTTCAGCTTGGCATGCCAAGTCCTCTAATTTTCTTCCATGGTCCTCTTTATGATTCTGATCAAATTATTATTGGTGGACTAAGCCAACCCATTCCCCTATGGGTAGTAATTAGATGAAGTGCTAAGGTATATACCATACCTTAGCACCCATTCACTTGTTTTGGTTCCCAAAAAATCCAAGCTGTTATCTAAGATTATGGTGGTCGGGACCCCAAATCTTGTTACCAGGTCCTCATATAACTCTAGGACTGTGCTTTCATTTGCCTCTTTCAGAGCAATAGCCTCCACCCACCTTGTGAAATAGTCCATAGTAGTTAAGACCCACTTGTGTCTAGCACTAGATTAATCATCCCTATGAAATCTAGGCCCCACTGCATGAATGACTATTCCACCTGATTAGGTTGTAGAGGCATGGCAGCCAACCATTATTTTCCATCAAAAAGTGCACACCTCTAGCACTTTCTTACCCAGGCATGGGTGTCCTTGAAAAGAGTGGGCTAGAAATAGCCAGGTCTCATTATCCTTACTGTAGTAGCTCTAGGAGTGAAATGATCACCTGTCGGCCCATCATGGAACTCAGCTAGTACCTTATCAACCTGGTTTGGGTCAATGCATCTTAGAAAAACCCTAGAGAGATCCTTCCTAAGCAATACTTCATTAACTAGGACATAAGGGAGAGACTGGAGTTTAAAGTACCTTTTACCAGTCCTATCAAGACCCTATGGACACTCACTAGTGAGAAGGAAACACTTCAGGTTCAAGATCTAATCCTTTATAATAGTTGGTTCCTCTACACTAGTTGCATCATGAATTATTAGGCTATCTTCCCTTTTTTTCTTAAAGTCTACAACAAGCTATTCACATAGGCCTCTTCCCCTCACCAACTTGGTGATCTTGTTGTCTACGTCATACTCCATCACCTTGGTGATCCACCCTACTCTCTTCTCATTTAGGTCTTGATTGGTTAAGAAATCCTTGATGCCAAGATGTGGGACCATAAGGTGTATCCTGCTATTAGACAACATATGCCTAAATTTCTTCAGGCTCTGTATTACTTCTAGGACTTACTTCTCTACATACGTGTATCTGAATTCAAAATCCTCTAAACCTTAGCTAAAAAAAGCCAGTGGTTGCTCGAGGTCATCACCATTTGCTTGGGTAAGCATGGTGGAGATTACCTCTTCATTGCTAAAAGTGTAGAGGTTGAAGTCTTTGTTGAAGTTGGGGCTGATCAAAGTAGGAGCCCAAGTTATGGCCTGCTTGATGGCTTTAAGGCTGTCTTTTCTTTGTGTTTTCCACTTGAACTCCTCACCCTTCCTTAGCATAGAGGTCAGGGGCTTGACTATCTCTATGAAATTTGGAATGATCCTCCAAATGAAATTTATCCTGCCAAAGAAACTCTATAGGCCTTTCTTATGCTTTGGTAGGGACATCTCTAGGATAGAGCAAACTCTCTCAGGGTCAATGGATAAGCCTTCCTTAGACACGATGTGGCTAGGGATTTTCCCCTCGTGAACAACAAACATGCACTTCTTTGGATTAAGAGAGATGCCAAACTGCCTACACCTTTCAAAAATCTACTTGAGGTGTTTTATGTGTTGGCTCGCCTCCCTAGAGAATATCATCACATCATCAAGCTAAACCAACACATTGTTATTTATCAAGCCTCCAAAAGCCATGTCCATGGCTCATTAAAAGGTAGCACCAGCATTAGATAGCCTGAATGACATTTTCTTGTAGGCAAACATTCCCCATTTAGTGGTGAAGGCCATTTTGTGTTGATCACAACCTTTCACCAGAATATGATTATACCCTGAATAACCATCCAAGAGGGATAAATGCTCACTACCTATTACCTTCTAAAGGATTCACTCCATACTCAGGAGGGGATAATGGTCTTTTAAAGAAACTTTATTAAGGTCTTTGAAGTCAACACATAGCCTGATCTCCCATTTCTTCTTTCTAATAGGAACAAGGTTGGCCAGCCAAGAGGAATGCTTGATTGGAAATATAATTCTAGACTCAATCAATTTGGCTAGTTCCCTCTACATGAGGGGCTCAAATATTAGATTGACAATTCTCTACTTCTGTGTGACTATCCTGATGCCTTCTTCTAATTTGGTGGTGTGATGTGTGAGCCTTGGGTTGATGCCCTTCAAGTCACTGTAATCCCATGCAAAAACATCTACAAATTCTTGACACAACAAAATGAAAGCTCACCTTTCTTGAATCATGTAGACTTTTCCAAGTGCAAGCAGCTTGTCCTTAAAGATTTCAACCTTTTCATAATTCTCCTCTTTAGCTGTGATGCATACCTTGTCTTTCTTCAATTGGTCATCTCGATTGAAGATGCTCTTGAGAGTAAACAAACCTTTAGGGAGCTTATTTTTCTTCAACTAAACAATATGATTGCCATATTACTATAGCAATTTCACCTGATTCTATGTTGCAATCTCAGCTTCCTCCTATAGGAAGAAAGTTATTTGCTGGTCACTTTTGAAAACTTGCCAATTTGCAATGTTTTCTAGGATAGAGGGCCAAACCACCACTTTTAAGTGGCATAAACCATAGTCTCAACTTATTTCCCTTGAAACATTAAACTGAGCGCCAATTGCTGCTATCCTATCCACTTGTGTGTTCTATTCTCTTGGAATGGAAATGATATTGCAAGTGAGAAAATATTCCACCAAGTACCAAACCCTATGTTTGTAAGACTTCAACAAGGAATTCTTGGTTAGATTCAAGCCTCTCACCTGATTTACAATAAGCTCATTGTCTCCCAAAACTTTCAACTCCTTGATCCCTCTTTTTCTTGCCCATTCTAAACCATGGATAAGGGACTCATATTCTAAAACATTACTTGTGCAAGAGAAATGGAACAAAAAGCTTAAAAATACCTATCCTTTGAAGGGAAGACCAACATCACCCCACCACCAACACCCAGCCTACTTCTAGAACCATCAAAATACAACTACCATAGACCAAGGTCCTCTTGGCTAGCCTTCATTAAATTTGGCATGAAGGCACCCTCTTCGTGCATACAGTAGACTCCAATGTCTGCATCCTCAATGAACTTGTAAGGATCATGTTTGAAGTTGTCATTTCCCCACTCATCCAAGAGTAGGTCTGTAACTCCTTCAAGAGCAGAGGATGGAGATTGGTTTGTCTGGGATTCTTCTAGGTCGATAATGGTGTAGCTGACATTCACTGCCTTGGGTGAGTATGGTTATAAATGGTCCTTGTAGAGTGGCTCAAATTCAATTTTTACCTTGGTCCCATACTTGGTTCTAAAAACTAGATATGACCAATTTGCTACTAAATAGCCACATATCTTTGATGTGAAGTCCCTAGACAAGCGAATTGCAAAATAAGGAGGAACATCCACTACCACTATATCATGGGGAATTGAGAAGGTTGGGAAAGCATGCAATGTCAAGCCTAAGCCCTTCATAATTCCAACTATTTTTTTGGGTGTCCCATCTAGCTATAGGACTCCCTTGTTTATTTCTTCATATTTTAGTCCCATCTTGTCAGCTATGCACTTGGGCATCACTGAGGTGCTAGCCCCACTGTCAATTATGCAATTATGTACCAAGAAATCCCCAATGACCAAGGATATAGAGAAATGGGGAATTTTCTCTTCCTTCTTTACCTATTCTGAAGTGGAAGGCTGCCCATTTGTCATCAAGACATTATCAGTGCTCGCTAGGGAAGCTTGTCGATCTAGCACATGCAATTCCTTCTATAGTGCATCTTTCTATCCTGGAAGAGACAATGAATCCCATAAAGAGATTTTCATATGCAGCTTCTTCATTTGGTCCACTATATTGATTTGAGGACTACCTCCTTTCAAGTTTTCTTTGGGGTTGATTCTAATTTGAGCTATAGGCTGAGGGGCTGAAGGTATGAATGGCTGCATAAAATTTTGGGCCTTCAAATTTGAGTGTAATAGAGAAGGTGCTGCCATCGCTTGAGTGGTAGCCTAGGCTTCTCCCATTGCTCTTCTCTTAAATCTTGTGTTGGCTGCAACATAGTTAGCCTAATTGTCTACAGTGCCCACATAATTCACTAAATAAAATTCCCCTTCTAGATGATTCATGAGGGTAGAATCAGGCTGGGCCTGATTGCTACTTGTGTTGGGTTGAGTTGGAGCCTCAAAATTCTAGGAATGAGCAGTTGCCTAATTGTCTGCATTTTGGAAATAATTCATCATCTCATTTGTGTAAACAACCTATTCTTAACCATATCCCATGGTCAAACAACTTGGTTGCTCCTGTACTAGATTATTCTGAACTAGCACCATGACTTTAGATGATGAAGGGGGACCTGGATTATACTTTTGAATGGCCTGGTCTGAGTGAGCTGACCCTATCCTTGATTATAGCCTTGAAAAAGGGGTTTAAGAGCTTGACCATAATGATGATATCCCTAGTTTAGCCTGTTGCTTTGAGCTTGCTACCTTTTAAGAGCTATAAGTTTGTTTGACATGCCTTGCACTAGACTTTTAACCTCATGAAGTTCATTAGATGGAACAACAGCTAGTTTCTTAATGCTAGGCAGAGGCACTAATGTAGGAGCAATGGTTTGAATTTGGGGTAGCATTTTTGGAAAAAGTGGCATGTGAGGCCTAAGGGCTATTTTCCCAGCCTATACTAAACAATTTTCAGCTACTATGGCTATGTCATAAGCAACTGGTAGTATATGACCTCCCATGGATTGGATCATCACAACAATATCACTATTTAAAGCTCTTAAATAATATAGGAAAGCATAGTTGGGAGTCGGTCTTACCAGGATGGGAATTTTATCCCAAGTCTTTTAAAACTGTGTGTTGAAGTCCTATATATACTCATGTGGAGCTCTCTTTATGGTCGTCAGTTGCTCAACAAGTGAGAGGCTGCCACTTTTTTCCCCAAAATTATTTGTCAACTGAGTGCCCAATTCATTCTAAGAATGTATTGAATTTATAGGCAAAGTTTTGTACCGGTCAAGAGCCTTGCCTTTCAGAGACAGTGCTAGCAATTTGATGGCGATATTTTCCTCCGTGACATTGTGAATATTGCAAAGGTTGGCAATATTCCTAATGTGCTCGATGACTATAATGGGCCCTTCTCCATCAAAAGAAGACACATTTTTTAAATCTATTCCTAAAATTAGATCATAACATGGAAGATTCTAGGGGCTCTAACCACGAAAAGCCACAAAAGGCAATGCCATAGCTAGGATGGGCTGCAATTGAGGCTCTGTTGCTTATGTGTCTCTTACAACAGGTCTAGGAGGATGGCTTATTGGATATGGATGGGTCCTCTCAAACCTTAGCCTTTTTGTAGAATTTACAAAGTCAAAAGGAACCCCTCTAGAAGAAAACCTTATGGTGACTTTAGGCATAGAAAGTTAATAAACTAGTCTTAATAATGAACTAAAGCTCTTACTAGCAGAGTCACCAGATGCTGGAAAACTTGATTTGGTGTAATAGGACCAACATCAATCCTGAGACCTTATTGAGTTGAAAAACTATCCCACCAGGCATGCCAAAACTATTGACATAGGAAATTGCACCATGGGCAGGAGGCTGAGCTCCTGCCTTCTCCTCGCAACTATGGAAACTCCTATCTCGACTATGGGACTAGCGAAGTTGGAGGGGAGAGTCTCTAGATAAGGGCTAGCTCTCTTTGAAAGATCATGTTCATTATAACAAGTGCTAATATAGGTATATATATAGCTATATAATGGGGGGGATGACAAGAGAAGAAGAGTGTAGGAAAACAAACTAATCTAGAGAGGTGATGCACCAAAATAGGTCGACCTTCTCACATCCACACTCAGAATCAGACAAAAAACAACATACATACTCTTCATACTTGGTAGAAAGACTAGGATACAAGAAAATGGCAAGGAGGTTCTTATGAAAACATAGAAATAGAGACACACCAAGGTGCTATGAAATGCACACTATAAGTAACTTCCTCTATTCTATACTCCCAAATAGAGCTCTTCTCCTGTTAGCTACAAAATGGTGCCTTGTAGATAACTAGTGTGCTGGTGTTGAACCTGTGAGAGCATCAAAAGATAATAACTAAACACAAATTAACACTCAGGGCATACATAGAATGTCTATCCAAGAAGAGGTAAAATTGTGTTTATTTGATTCAAGTGGAAATTTTAGCAAGGCTACGCCTTGTAAAATGTGGAAGATCCTTTACAAATGACAAGTTCACAAAAAAATATGTGAAAGAAAGGAGGACCATCTAGCATTCCTTTTTTAAAAGTGGCATACATGCTTTTCATTGGGAAGAAGAAGTCACTCAAAACATTAACGAGCTATGCATTTTGTCTGTTTAAAGTCTACCTTTTCAAGGTCAATACACAGTTTGTCCACCCATTAAATGTAAAATGGAGAAAACTAGTTGCATTATTAGCTATTTTCATCTTCTCATGATCAATTCAAAAGAACTATTTCACCTACTAGAGTCACTTCTCAAATTAGTGCCACTTGGACTAACTGCTTGCTCACTCTACGATTGTCACTTTGTCTTTTCTCCATTTTGTCTCTTCTAGCTCCTTCGGCCCTCAAGGGCAAACATTCTGGTGGGTCACTACATTCTAGGTCCTTGGTTAGCTCTTTTTTAGTTAAAAACAAATGGCCATTTCATTTCATGAAAGTTGACATTCACGTGGCCGTCATTGGTTGAAAACCAATGGCTAACTTGCTCTGTTAATTTTGATGTCCTCTGGGATGTCACCATCCCTATCAAAATGTCATTGAGTCTCCATGGCTTCTCTATGGATTTGCTTAGTCTTGACACCCCTCTGAATTTCTTAGTGCCCCTTTGGATTTGGACTGGAAGTCCCCCACAAGGGCACCTACCCTTTGGGGTCCTTCAGCGGGTCCCTTTGTACACTGGATTGCCCCTCGGGCTCCTGTGGATAATTTTCTTGGGTCTTGTTTGCCTTTGTGTATTTTCCACAGACTTTTGTCTGCGAACATTTTCCCATGAACAAAAAGTCCATGGAAATTCTCCCCAGCTCTTTGCTTGAAGCTTTGGACTGCGCCTGAATTCCTTCAGACAAAAAATATGAAGGAATTCAGGACTTAGTCAATTTCTAACAAAATTGAACTTTAAACTTTGAACTTTGAACTGAACTTACCCAGGTCCTTTTCTTATTGAAGCACCTGCCCTCCATTAGGGCATTTTGAACTTGAAGGCTCCCCATCGGCCAAGGGCATACCCTTAAACCAAGCCATTGAACCAAAAATAGTTTAATGCTTCAAGAGTTCAACCATGCATGCCGATGAACTATTAAACCAAGGCTGATGAACCTTTTGCTTTGAACCAAGCCTGTTGAACCAAAAATGGTTCAACAGTTCAACGGTTCAACCATTGATGAATCGAGATGTTGAAATTGAAGATGGACCTTTGAACAAAATGTCATTGAACCACTTGAACCAAGCCATGAACCAAACTCTTTGAACTTTAAGACTACTAAACCAAGTGTTGAAGAACCATGACATGAACTTGTACAACCTAAAAATGACTATCATGAATAACAAGGGAAGAAGGGGACCAAAATTTTTGCCTGAGGGAAAAATTGGTCAACATTTATTTTAATAATTTCATTACTAGTGTGTATCTTAAAACAAATCCTATTTATTCTCTTCCTCATGCTCCATATCATTTCCAAGATGTAAATGATATGATCATTAAATAAATAACAATAATATAATATGGTCTTCCATCATGTCCTAGACCCATCCCTATCTCTAAATAACTCATGCCAAAAGAGCATGATAACTTTAACTTATTCTTAGATAAGTATCATGAAACCTTTTAATTATCATATGAATATATGCCATGCATTGATCTTAGTATAATAGTGCATAATATCATCACCTATCTAGATGCAAAACTTGTTAGATAAAAATAATGAAAAAATTCACCCAAAATTTATACCTTATGTCATAAATAAATTATTAAACTTTTGGATGCCAAATTTATTAATCTTATTGACTATTCTAAATGGGTATCAAACATCATTCCCTTTTATAAAAAAATTCAACATGGTCATTTTTATAGGCATTTATTTTCATAATCTTAAGCTTGCATATCCAAATGATAATTTCCCATTACCTTTAGTAGATTCTATCATAGATTCCACCACTTAATATGAAATATTTTTGGTTATAGATGGTTTTTCAGGATATAATCAAATTGGCATAGCCCTTGAATACTAATAATAAAACAACATTTACTATGAAATGAGGAACCTATTGTTACATCAAAATGACTATCAATATTAAATATGTTGGAGCCACCTATCAAAGTGAAATGACCCACATATTTCATGATCTTATACCCAAAATAGTGGAAACTATGTCGAGTATCTGATTGACAAATCTAAAAGTTGTATAATGCACCTCACTGATCTAGATATTATCTTTGATCACCTAAACAAATATAAAGTTAGACTTAACCCATATAAGTGTGTATTTGGAGTAACATCTAGTAAAATTTTAGGGTTCGTAATCTCATTGAGGTATTAATGTCAATCTGACCAAAATAAATTATATCATCAACATGTTTATTCCTCACTCCATTCCTAACATACGTACTTACATTGGAAATATCAATATAATTCTATAATTCATCTCAAAAATAGCTTACCGTAATTACTCTATCAATTCCATTCTCAAAAAAGGTAATTCTCTAGAATGGACAAATTCATGCCAATTTTTTTTTGATATTATGAAAGAATATTTTCTCCATCCTCCCCCTCTTTGATTACCTTCAAATGACAATCCCTTATTATTATATACCTCATTTACCCATATATTAGCTAGGAGAATTCTTGACCAAGAAGATGATACTTGTAAAGAGTATGTTCTTTACTACATTAGTCAAGGCTTCATTAACTCTGAACAAATATTATACTAAAGTATAATGTGATTACCTCGCCATATATTTCATAGTTGAAAATCTCTACCACTATATGCTCTATTAGATCACTTATGTCATTGTGCACTCTAATCCACTACATAATTTATTCTCTAGAGCATTCCTACTTGGAGATAGAATTAGAAAATGGATGGTCCTCTTGATGGAATTTGATCTTTCATCACCGACCAACTTGCATTGGCACCTTTACCAGCTATAATTCACCTTCAAGATAATCTCCTTGATGACAACATTATTTGTATTGAATGTCTTAACTATGCTATCTCTCTTAAATTTTTTCAATAATTTCATGATCGATTTAGAAGTAAATAACCAAGAAGATACCAATATAGTTCATGATACTACTAAATCTAATGTATTTATCGAATAACTCCTTAAAGTTATCATTGATTTACATGAAGGCACTTAGAACCAATACCATCATACCTTTGGCATTTATATTAACTTTTGATGTTATTAATAGAATGGTTGAATATTAAACTCTCATATTAGGCATGAAAATGACACTTGACTTAGATATCCCATATCTACACACTCTGGGTGACTCACAACTTATTTATCTCTAGGTTAATGGTGATTTTCAATATAAAAGTGAAAATATAATCACATATCATCAAATGTCTACCTCACTTATCAAATAATTTATTTATTTTACAATTGATCCAATTATAAGAGATTAAAATTCCATAGATTATTTTATTTATTCCTCACCATATCTATTTCATCCTCATCAAGTACTTAATGATTGCCAATTTTCTATCTAAATGAGAAAATCACCTTATTTTATCTAACCAAGTAATTTACTTATCTATCACATTGAGGCTATCATTATTCAACAAAGCCATTGGTATAAAAACATAATCCAATTCCTTAAAAATCAAACTAATCCTCCACAAATGGATTCACATGAAAAGACTAGAATACATAAACAAGCATTCAAATATTCTTTTGATACAACACCCTTTAATACTATAATGTAGAAAGTACCCTGCTCCACTATGTAATGTAATAAGAGGTTCCTACTCTCCTAAAATAATCACTTGGGGTAGTTTTATATTGTCACTATAGTTAACATATTTCACCATGAAAATGTTTATGTATGGGTTACTTTTGGCCTACTTTATAAAAATACACTATTAATTTTGATAAAAAAAAATTAATCCTTTCCAACTCCATGATGATATAATCCACTCACCATTCGATGAGATCCAAATAGTGTAGTATCCTTGGATATTATATATGTAGGATTATATATCATTAGTACATTACCTTGGTCAGAAGATGGTCATATTATTATCATTATTGTTACTAAATATTTTACCAAATGGGTAAAAGCCATAGCTCTTGTCAATCTCATGGGAACCACTATTTATAAATTTATCCTTAACCAAATAATTTATCACTTTAGAATCTCCCATAATATCCTATTTGATAATGGTGGTAATTTAAAAAATAGTTACATTAACTAATTATGTGCTAAATTTAAAATTTCCCAAAAAATTTCCACACCTTACCGTCTACAATGTAATGCCCAAGTAGAGGCTACTAATAAAATTCTCAATAAAATATTACAAAAAATCATTTGATAAAATTTAACTAATTTCCATGTTCTTTTACATCCCATACATTATGCCTATTGTACTAGCATATGTAATACCACTGGGGTAACACAATTCTCAATAGTATATGGTTCTGAATTAGTCTTACCATTAGATGTGGAAATCCCATGTTATGTATATATCTTCATGGTATCAATCCTAATGAATAATTATGTGTTGCTCATATTCATGCCATATAATTTACTGATGAACACTAATTTGCCTCCTTACAACATAACATTCAATACAAATATCACATTGCCAAATAACATAATAAAAAAGACAAAGTCCGCACATTTAATATTGGTAACCCAGTCTTTAAATTAGACTACACCCATGATAAATAAGGGAAACATGCCCCAAAATGGTGGGGTCCTTAGTAAAATACATTTTTTGTCCTAATACTTATCATCTACAAACTAATGAAGGTCGTGTTTTCAAAGAATCCACCAATGTAAAATTTTTAAAGAAATATTTTGCTTAAATATCTCCTTTATTTTTCATAATTTTATATATTGTCCTACTAACACTTTTTGTAGGACTTCTCCAATGATATTTTACTCTACAACAATCTGTATTATACAAAAACCTTAGTCCCCTCCTTTGGTCCTTTTGTTTCTATTTTCATTTAATTCATGAGTTTCATTATAATACTATGGATATGATCTAGTTTTCTTAATGAATACTCTTTTATTTCACACATCAGTTTCTCATACTTTTTCTCTTTTGATCACAAGTTTTTTATTTTACAAAGTTTTTTCATTTCCTTATTTATTTTATGAGTTGAATTGTAAGACCATGGATAGGACCAATCATTCCTCACAAATACCATTTTTCAAAATTTTCACCCATTTGGGTTTTTATTTTATGACTTACAGTGTAAGACCATGGATGGGACTAGGCTATCCTCATAAAATCTATATATTATTTCAAACCTTTTAACCAAATTGAGTGATCTTTTTAGAATGTTAAGAAATGGTTACAAGTTTATGATTCCATATTCTCAACCAATTTTTGTTTCTTTTGTAAATAAAAATTGTATAACAAACTATGTTAGCATGTTTCCCTACACTTACATCTATTCTTATGATAAGGACTCATACTTACCTATCACTATATCCCTTTTAAAATTTTCACTTTTTTGTGATTTGAGGCAATTCAAATTGTTTCATGTTCATTTCCCCTTAATTTTCATTCCTTTCATTACACTTTAGATAAAAAAAAGGTCAAAGTCAAGATAACACTTTCATTTCACATGAATAAATAAGACTCTTAGACACCATGCTCTCTAAGTCCTCTTTCTTAGAAACGAAGTCCAAAGTTTTCAAATGATAGTCATTTTTATCACCCATGTTTGGTTATCTGAATCCATATGGAGGAGGAATAGAAAAATACATCAAAATTTAAAAAACAAATAATTTAAAACAAAAGGTATGGATCTAAAATCAATATACAAATTTAAAATTCAAAATCACACCAAAAAAAGTGATTTATAACACATCTCCTATCCCTAATCAAAGCTGAAACTCCATAGTTGGCCTCATAATAGATATGAGGTACATTGGGGTGAGATAGGCTAGTAGATTGAGATAGGAAAATTCAAAATAATATATAATTCTACCTACTTTCTCATGTAAGTACCCAATATTTGCTATAAACTGATGTATCTATAAGGGGTCTTGATGAAAAGGGAACACATTATGGGAAGGTATGTCCATTTTAATTTTCATGCATATAGACTTCATGGGATGATATTCATAATTAATTTGATAACCCAAGATTTGTGCGGTTAGAAGTTCTTTAGAATCCTTAATGTTGAAAGTCCTCTTGTTTTGACAAACTCAATTTAGAGTTTTGACTTCAATACAAAGTTTATCTACCTTGATTTTTATTACATCTCCACCACCACCCATTTCATTCCCCCCATTGTTAGGAAAGTTTTATTCTAAATATATTTTCCCACTTCTATATTTCCTCTGCTTCATATCTTAAAACATGTTAGCACTACTTCATTTTGGACTTATTTATCTTTAGAATAAAACAATATGCTTGAGTTACTGTGGATTATTTTATTTACACCATTGATTTAATTTTTAGAATTGACTTGGTTTCTTTTGAAAATTTTGTTAGCATTAATTTTTTTTGGACAATTTCATCCTTTTATATATTTTTTCACCTTTTTCATTATTGAGTGAGTTTGGATTGTTACTTCTCACTCACTAATGTTGTTTTCATTATAAACTTTTTCCATTATTGAGTTATTTGGATTGTTACTTATCACTCACCAATGTTGTTTTTAATTTAGTAATTTTTTCCATTTTTGAGTGAGTTTGGATTGTTACCTCTCACTCACCAATGTTTTTTTTTACTTTCTATATATTTTCCATTATTGAGTGAGTTTGGATTGTTACTTCTCACTCACCAATGATTTTTTCCCTTTCATGTGATTTTTCCATTGATGATTGAGTAAGGATTGTTACTGCTCACTCATCAATGTTGTTTTACCATTTCTTTCCCATCTTTGTTTAAGTCAAGATTATTATTGGTTACAAATTGATGTTAGATTTTTATTTTTCATATATCCTTAGTTTAATTTGGTTTGTTACCCTTCTTACTTAAGGTACACTTGTTTGAGTTTTTAGTCATTCATTAGCCTTATATTTTTGGTTACCTAATTTACTCTAAATTATGACTTGGTCATTTTGTCCTAACTTAGAATTTATCACCTTAGCTTACCAAATTTCTGAGTATGTCATCCTTACACATTTTCAGCTATCTTGAATTTCATGTGTTTGTTTGTTTTGCTCTTTAATTTTTGTATCTTTAAGGTTTATCCAAAGAAGTCTTTACACCCTCCACAATCAAAATTAAAAACAAAATAGACAACCATTCAATGATAAAGGTAAGTAAAGGTATGCATACATTACTTATTTATTTTAGTTTTTCCCTTTCAATCATATATTTTTAGTTATTTTATGCTTTAAAATACAACTATTTACTTAGCTCAGTGTTGTGAATTGATATATTCTTTTCCTAAAGTACCATCCATGTTAAAAATATGTGAAACAAGATGAAATTAAAGTGGGGAATATGTATACACACAATATTTGTAAACTTTATTAATTAATGATTTTATCTCTCTTATAGAAACCCATTGAGTCCTAATATCTCTAAGTGCATGCCTTAAAGGGTACATCAAAAAAGGGTGGGTAGACCATTAATGCTTCATAAGATTATTCTTCCCTATACCACCACTTAAAACCAACACAAACCTATCATGTATATTCCATAAGATTTGACACATACTTTACACACTTCTCCAAATAATTCACCACCCCAAATATCCCCTGGCTAAGCCAAGACCTCTTTTTGTCATCCTATGAACATAGTCAAATAGGCTAATCTTATTTTAGGAAATGAACATGTTATGGGACTAAGCTTCCCAATTGACTTAGTCTGAGACCTAATTGCTTTATTTCTTAAAAAATTAGGTCAATTGTGCTGACTATGTTGGTTAAAATCTTAGAAAGGTTTAGGGTTAGATATGGCTACATAAACACATCCTTCACCCCATTTTTATTAGAGAGAGATAGAAATAATAATTCATTTATGCTTTATTACAATATTGTCTTCCACCATTATACTTAAGGATTTATTTCTTAGGTTTTACACTTGAAGAGAAGAATCATGTATTATGGAAATGTCATATATTCATAGGAGAAGTCATACATCCTAGAGCTAACCTATCTTTATGATCCTTATATATAATAAAAAAATATTGAAAACCACCATTAGATAGGGGAAACATTGAGGCTTGATGAGTTTATATTCAAAGGTAAGTATATCTAACTATTACTTATCTATTTTGGTAGATATAAGTAGCATATAATAGTTTTTAAATGTATTTATCTCTCCATATATTAGGATTACCTCTATATTTAATTAATTAGAGTTATTCTTTGCATGTTTAATTTTATATTTATTATTCCCCATTTATGTCACAAAATTTGGTGAGCACTAGATTAGATTTAATTTATTTTGTTATTAATTTATTAGAAACCATAAGACCTAACTAAGGTTATTATGTTGTATTGGTTGACTAGAGGCTTTAGAATCCTTTATAGTGATATTGTGTAGTAAGAGACCCCTTATTTAGGTCTTATAGATTTATATTGGTCATAACATCAATTGTCTAAATGTACTAACAAGTGAAAGGGCTAGTTTGGTTTATCTTCTTTGAGATAGGATTGAGTTTATATCAGTTTCACTTTCCCTTATATACATTAGCCACATAGTAAATGGGATTTCCTATTTCTTAACCTTTTTTAGTGAATTAACCTTAGTAGGATTGATAACGAGTTGTCTAGGTATAATTTTTTTTGTTTAAAAGGATTCTCGTATGAAATTTTAAAAACTACAATTACCTGATTGGCACAAATGTATTTATCACATCCATATAATATAAAATGTACTACCCAAAGAATGTGTATCCAAGGTATTATTAATAACATATCAAAGATGACTATGAAAGGGATATTTGAGAAGGTAGTAGCCACATTTGTGGGAATGACCGATAAAGGTAGGTCAATCTCATCAAGAACCTTTTGGGAGGTCCCATCGAATGCTCAAAATGGTCTAGTAAAGGGGTGTAAATCTTGATTAGTATGATCTAAGTGCACAAGCAATGACATGGTACAATTTTTTTTAATTTCACTATTATAAATCATAACACTACTTATGGGTTTTTTTATCAAGGTATGCTCAAATGAATAAAGAATTTAGAGTATATTCATCATCTTTAATTTCATTTTCATCAAAAGAAATAAAATGTTTCTTAGCCATAAGAGGTCTATGTGACGTGTAATTACCAATTATACCATCTAGTGGGTGCCTGTAATGTGATGGAGGAGGATGTACACTATATGCCATTTAAACTTATACTTATTTCTTAGAATGGTCTTGCAAAGGATTTTTAAATATTTTCTATTTATGGTTTTCACTAGATTATGAACCTGAATCCTTTGGAGGATCCTCAAATGTAAACTTTTGGTCATTGATAAGATCTTGGATATTGTTTTAAAAGTTAAAATATAAACCCATAAAATGTCTTAGTCCTTGATGATAATAATAATAAACATTCACATCATATCATTTGGGTAGAGGTTGACTCATATCAACTTCCATAAGATGAGAGAGATATAAGTTGGGACTCTAGTAACCATGAAATTAATGAAGCTAGGCACTTGAGTAAATGTGTAAATTATCTCCTTAGTAAAATAGATAAGATCAGATGATTAGGTTACTATCAAACTATGCTAAACATGGTGGTTGTTTCCTTTTTAGGTTTAGGAGTGTTTACCTTATAACCTAATTTAATCATAAATTTAGTACTAGGTGTATATTTAGTTGGTGTGTTTTCTACATACTTGAGCTTATTCAATGACATAATATTCATTTCACAATCTTGTAAAACATAGCATAAGTCATCAAAAATATTTGAACTTATTCAAAATAATGGACTCACATAAAGGAGCAAACAAAATTTACTTGAATATGTCTTGTAACTCTTTGTCTATCATAAGATTGGTCATTTTTCCTAGCATTGTCGTATATCTTAAAAAAAATTCACTTATCAGTTCAGTGTTTCCTTGTTTGATTTTGAAATTCTGAGCATAGGAAACCTTTTTATAAATATTAATGGAAAAGTGTGATAATAAATGGTTTTCAATATGTTTGAATGCTTTTATGGATTGTTGAGGTAAATCATAGAACCACCAAAAATCATATTAATTAAGGATTTTTAGAATTAATTTGGTCAAAAATTATCATTGGAAGCATAGTAAAGGAATGCCACATAAAATGTTTTAAGATGTTGTTTAGGATCACCATTTCCATCATAAAATTTGAACTTAGGTGAAAAAAATTGAATTGTCAAAGGGTACAAAGAGATTTTAAGTGCAAGAGGGTTATGCAACACATCCTAAAAAGCTATAATGTGAGGGAATTTTAAATATTTTGTTTCAATTTTTGTAATCTTGTCTTTCAAGGTTTTTATAAATT
The DNA here is from genome assembly GCA_037957365.1 of Torreya grandis. Classification (NCBI taxonomy): domain Eukaryota; kingdom Viridiplantae; phylum Streptophyta; class Pinopsida; order Cupressales; family Taxaceae; genus Torreya; species Torreya grandis. The sequence goes on from JARHVA010000444.1 coordinate 2,741,380, forward strand.
TAAGGATTATTGAACTATAGATGTAATGGGATTTAGATTATCAAGTTGAGTAGTCACCAAAGTGGATGAAAACATGTTTTGATTAGTAATACGCATTGAGACTAATATTTGTGTTAACATAATTGGTAATTCCATAATAGATGTATTAATAGTAGTTTTAGGGGACAAAGGTTTAAACACATAATTTTATTAATATATGTATTTAGTTGTAATGTGTTCAAGGGGGAGGATGTGTCCACTATAGTTTTGGAATTTTTCGCTTTGAGTATAGTTTTTAATATCTCATCAAGAACTTCAAGGTTTTGTGGAATGCAATCATGAAAAAATAAAATTAAAATAATTTGATCATGGAATATTTTATAATTTTCATTTGTTTCATGGTTTTCATTATCAAAATCCTCTTTTATAATAACCCTATCAACATTATTTTCATTGTCAACATGGGTATCATCATGATACAAGGTTTGAGATCCCTCATTAGTTTGAGACATATTAGATGGTTTTAGGGGATGATTAATATGTTTAATATGCACACACTCAAAAAAAGGTCTATGCCTAGGTTTCATGAAAAATAGTGACAGTATGAAATTAAAAAGTACATAAACTTGAAACCCTAACTAGTTTAAAACCCTAAGAATCAACAAAATTTACATTCACATGAATCAGGTTCACCAAATATTTAACCCTAAAATGAGATAGAATTTGTTAATCTAGAATAATAAAAGGGTATATAAAAATGAAATGGAATAAAGGTGATAATCAAATCTATATCAGACCAATTAGATGCTAAACTCATATATAAGCATACACTGAATTTGTTATATTGAGATAGTCTAAATATGGAAAGTAAAACTATGTTAGATGTATAATGATTAATAAGTCAATTGATTGTATTTTTATGATGATAACATAATTTTGGATCTATAATAAGTGAAAAATAATCTAGAGGGAAAATTTAGAATAATTTTCAAATTCTAGATATGATGTTTCTGGTGCTCTAGATAGTAACATCAACTTGGGATGGTTATGTTGATACTACTCTTTGGGTTCGATGCTAGTGTCCTATACATAATATATTTTGAAACATGATGTGACCACCTAGATAATTTTGGGTTATGATTCACCTTCACTCTACTGCATTCATATCTAGGTCATGGACTATTGCTCTTTTTAAAATGGAAAAATCATATTTTTTCATATTCAATGTGACATTAGAGAAAAATGGGTTAATGGGCATATGGTTTTGATATTCCCCAAATACCCTTAGATTAGTGGTAATTTTATACATATCCAATAATCCAAATACAGACTCAAATCCATGTATTTATCCCCTACATGTTGGCTTATGTGTGAATAATATAATATGTGTAAAATAAGTACAAAAGTGGCCTAGCTTGTAACTTAGAAAATTGGGCTCTTGGGATACTAATTTGGTACTTCAAACCTATATATATGTTTTTCTTATGAATTATATGGAAATATGGAAGATTTTATCAATTTAATTCCTGATAGAGTGATTTTGATAAGTTACATTGGTCTCTTTGGTCTTTCCTAGGTTTTCCTAGGTGAGGAATGAATGAGCATTGATTTTATATTTATATCAATCCATTTGCAGTAATAAATCACATTAAATCACTTAAACCAACCATTAATATATGTTTAATTTTAAAATTTTATGACTTTATGGTATTATGCACTTGCATCGAGACAAGACCATAACATTGATGCTAATGTCTATCTCAAACATCAATGTCTAGGGAACAAGAAAATAGATATAGGTTTTGAACTTATATAGATGGAACATAAGTATATTTTAATCATTCTAAGAAAGATAGAATATGTAGGTCATCAACATAATATTGTTTAGACCAAGTGATATAGGCTAAGGGGAATAAAGACAGAGTAAATGCAAGACTTATAAAAGTAAAAAAGGTACATAACTAAGAGGAATAGTCAAGGTTTGAGTTTTCCAAGTGTACATGATTGAGGTACTATATAATCATAAAATATCATCTAAAAATAAATCCAATGTATATTTATTAATTATTTGTAAATAAGAATCATTTAAAATATCTATCAAAAATTTTATTTTAGGGGAAGATGGAGACCAACACTATGGGTATAATTTTGGAACCTAATAATGGGTAAGAATATGGTGAGTTATAGACCGAGGATTATCCCATGAAGGAGATACTAGCTTTCTTGTCTATTTCAATATAAGGCCCTTTTATCATTTGTGTAGGCAAAGATTCTAACCAGCTGGGTGGGAAAAAATCAATATCATGGGTAGACATAGTGTCTATAGAGTGACTAAAAATCAAAATAATTGAATACTCCCCACTAGTCCCCACCTACAAAAGCAATTAGGTATATTTAGATGTCCCTAATACAATAATCAGTAAAGTTGACTCTTCACTGTCAAATTCTCTTTTGGTCAAGTTTAGAAATTTTAGACCTAACATTGATTCCTTTAGGAAATGGAAAAAATTTAAATGGCATCTTAAAGGACAAATTGACATCATCAACATGCCTAAAAACTTTTTCTTGATCAGTTTGAATAATTTATAGGATTGTATTAGGATCTTAATGGGGGGCCTATGGTTTATGGGTAAATCTAATATCTACCTTTCGCAAGTGGAAAGTGGGTGTCAATATCAATAGTGTGGTTATGGAATATATCCCTATTTGGGTTAACTTTCTAAAATTGTCTTTGGAATTTTGGGCTCTATAGGTTATTATAGGGGTTGCTAAATCTCTTGGTTAACCTATTTTCATAGATCCCATTACTATGTCTAGATGAAGACTTCTTGTTGCAAGATTTTATGTCTTCATCTTGATAGATAAACCTCTAATATATTTTATTAAGATAAGATCCAAATATGGGGTTGATTATGTTTGAAAGATACATAGAGATATGTAAAACCTGTAATATCTTGAATTACTCCTTGAAATGTTATCCTCTTTCCAAGAGTCCTTCCTAACCTCCCACTCCCTATTAGGTGAAGAAACCTCTTTCTTTGAACCCTTCCCCTTAACCCCCCTTGAATCCCACCTTGCTCTTTCCCTCATTAGCTTGGGAGAGAGGTTGTTAGTAGTTTCTTTATAAAAGGATATGAATTCCCCAAATGTTTATATCTCAATCTAGCTCACCCAAAATAAGTTTTCCCATTTAAAGATCCAATTTAGTCTTATATTTACATATAAATCTAAAGTGGTAGTCTAGATCAAATTGCATCTGGTCAAGTCCCCTTCAGCCCATCCAACTTTGGATAAAAATTGGTAGAAGTAGCTTTTGATTCTCTTGACTTAACTTCAGTTAATTATTAGGAACAAAAAGAGTCTCAATCTGAGGGTCATGATGTTTTAAAATATCTTCCATATTTTGAATCTTTACTTTTAGGAGGAGATCCAATTTCACAAGTATTCTCACCAGTAAAGGTACTACTAAATCTAACCCATAATGAAGGGATGCATATGTATTTCTACCTAGATCTAGGCCAATGTTCTTTAGTAATAAATGATGAGAATAGTGAAAAAAATAAGGTAAAGGTAGAGGATCAATGGATGAAGGTGCAACATAAAGGGGGTATAAATAAAGAGAAAGTAGGAAAAGATCAAAAATATAGTGGTATATTGTCTAATATGATTTATAGAATACGTGAAATAAATAAACAAGTTTTAAAGGGTACCCAAATGACCCTTAGACAATTCTCAAGAAAAAAGAATGAATATTATTTCATGGAACATAAGGGGTTTAAATAATCCTAGGAAATAGAGATTAGTTAGAAATATTGTTTATAAACACAAACCCAATATTTTGATTATCTAAGAAACCAAAATGGCTGTGGTTAAAATTGTTAAAAAGAATGATAATATTTGGGATAAAGATGAAAGTTTTAGTAGTAGTTTTGGAGGTTCTTCAGGTGGTATGACTATTTTTTGGGATCTCCTAGCTCTAGAGGTAAGGATTCTATTAAAATCTAATTTAAATATTATTGTCCTTTTCAAAAATACTCACAATAAAATGGAATGGATTCTTAAAAATATCTATGCTCCTAATTCTATAAATGATTAAGAAAAACTATGGGTAGACCTAGTTAAGATTAGGAAGTCTTTTAAAGATATGAACTATTTAGTGGTAGGTGACTTCCACTATCCTCTTTATCCAATGGAAAAAAGGGGGAATATATTCACTCAATGATAGTATGTTGGATCTCAGTGACTTCATTTTTGAGGTAGGTCTCATGGATGTGAAATTAAAAATCAATCCCTACACCTAGTTGAATAGGAAATTGGGAGGAAACCTTATTCAAGTTTGAATGGATAGGTTCTTAGTTTCTATGAATTGGGATATCTAATTCAATATTTCTCTTTCCTCTCTTCCCAAGATAGCTTTTGACCATAATCCCCTGATATTTATAGGAGAAAATATGACCAAACTTAAGTGTATTTTTTTAGATTTTAAAAAATGTGGTTAACCTACTCATCTATTTATGATTATTTGGAGTGGTGGCAATTTCTAGTTTAGGGCTCAGATATGTTCATCCTAGCTATGAAACTTAAATATGTTAATAACAAGATGAAGATTTAAAACAAGCAAGTATTTAGGAATATTTTTACCTAAAAGAAAAAAATTGAGTAAGATTTATATATAATCAATAAGGAGATAAATGTTTTTAGTTCCAACCCTTCTTTTAAAGCTAAAGAAAGGGAACTTCTAAGTTTATTTAAAAATTTAGAAGATAAGGAAGAAATCTTTTGGTGCCAAAAATCTAGGAAAACCTGGCTTAAAGAAAGTGATAGGAGCACTAAGTAATTCCATCATTTGGATTTAAAAAATAACCAGCATACAAAAAATTTATAAATCAAAGGAGAAGATGGTGTTTTTCATAAATAAGAAAAACAAATTAAATTTCAAATTGTAAAGTTCTATAAGAATCTTCTAGCACTCATCCCCTCCTAAGATTCTCAATTAGAGGAATAGGTTCTAAATATAATTCAAGGGGTTATATATAAAGAAGATAACACTTCTATTATTTCTCCACCTTCTAATGATGGAATTAGATCCATTATTTTCTCTTTCGAAGGAGACAAAGCCTCATGCTCAAATAGATTTCCCCCTTTTTTATTCCAAATTTTATAGGACATTATACATGATGAAGTTTATTTAGCAGTGACTAATTTTTTTAAATCATGGACTATACTTCAAGAATTTAACAACACTTTTCTAATATTGACTCATACGAAAAATGAAGAAAACTAATTTAATGATTTTAGACCTATCAACCTCTGCCCCACTTTATATAAGATCTACACCAAAAGACTAGCCTTAAGAATTCAAATGCTTCTTGATAAGTTGATAGTGGAAAAATAAAGGGCATTTGTTTTTGGCAAATAGATATCAGATGGCATTATTATTTCATATAAAATTATCCACTTAGTTGCTAATTATTCATGATAGGGACTATTCCTTAATCTTGATATGAACAAAGCCTATGATAGGGTCTCATGTCTCTTTCTACACAAAGTTCTACAAAATTTTGGGTTCAACTAGGTGGTATGAAACTTAATCTCTTCCTAAATTTCTTCCCCCATATATTTGATCATCATAAATGGGGTTCCTAATGGATTTTTTATATTGGTTATAGGTATTCATCAAGGAGACCACTAATATCCCTACATTTTTATCTTGATGGTTGAAACATTAAGCAAAATCATCGATACTGCCAGATCTTCCAAAATTATCAAGGGTATTAAGGTGGACCCTAATACTATACTGGTAACCCATCAATAATTTTTGGATAATACTCTAATGATGGGAGAATCCTTAGTGTTAGAAGCTAAATTTTTCAATAAAATTATTAATATCTATGAGGTAGTGTTGGGACAATGTGTTAACTTTCTAAAAAGTTCTTTATTTTTCATCAATACTTTGGCTTACTTGTAGGTGAATATTTATAGGATTATTGGATGCATAATAAAAAATATCCCTTCTTCATACATGGGTATCCCTATTTTCAAAGGTAAAATGAGATCCAAATTTTATAATCCACTTATTGATAGGGTACAAAAGCAGTTGGTTGGATTGAAAGGGAATCTGCTATCTCAAGATGGTAAATTATAATTACTCAAAAGTTCTATGTAGAGTATCCTAGTCTATTTTAAGTCCTTGTTTGAAATTCTATTTAAAGTGGTGGATTAATTAGAGTAATTATATAAGATGTTTCTCTATAGGGGGATATAAGATAGGCTCAGGTTTCCAATTGTCTCTCGGGAAAAAGCATGTTTGCCTAAAGGTGAATGGGGATTGGGCTTTAGGTGGGTGAAATCAGTAAACCAAGCTCTATTGGCCAAAAAAGGTTGGAGGGTATTAAATGAATACAACCAATGTATAATAATTATTAAAGCCAAGTGTATGAATTATAGGGAGGCTTACTATTTATTTGCAGAAGAAGGGCCCAACAATGTGTTAGTTTTTTGGAAAGCCATTTGTAAAGGAAAGAATCTCCTTAAAATAAGATTAAAATGGAAAATAGAAAGAGGAAATAAATTTGGTTTTTTATATGACCCTTAGATTTATAATATTCTTCTAGGCTCCTCTCAAGTTTTAACAGGACTTAGAGGTTATTTTAAGGAGGTATTGGGACACAAAGTGCATGAATATTGGTAGGAGGTTGAGGGCACTAAAAAGTGAAATATCTTGCATAAAGAAGGAATGAATCAACAAGAAATTATCTTTATCCATGAGCTAAATAACCATATTTAAATTACTCATATTATTAGATTCCCCAAATATGATGAACTTATCTAGAAGGCAAATCCTAGTGGTCTATTTTTAGTAAAATCCAGGTTATTAATTGTTATGGGACCAAGAAGGATTGGAGGAAAACTGGAATTTATTGTGGATAAAAAATTTGACTCCCAAAATTAATGGTTTTTTGGTTGGTTACCCAAAATAAAAACCTCACAGTGGATAACTTAATGAAAAGGGGTATCTCAACTCCTAACAAGTGTGTTCTTTGTAAAAAGGAGGTTGAATCTTCTGATCATCTCTTCCTTTTCTTCCCTTTTACCTCCTCTATTTTTCAATCTTTTCTTATCTTATCTAATTATTATTGGGTCTTCTCAAATTATATATGGGACTTGATTTATCCATGGAAGGCTCCTTAAGACTACCCCCTTAACATTTTAGTGGTATTTATCTCTCCCCCATATTTTTTGGGAAATCTAGAAGTGCATAAATTTGGCTATCTTTAAAAACTTGAATCCTTTCCCTAATTTCAATTTTAAGAGGATAATTGTGTATATATAAGGAGAATTGGTCATCATTTGCTTCTACTTTTTGTTACCCCACTTCCCTTCACCTTTCTCAAGTTCTTAAATCTTTGAAATTAGTGATCCTTGCTCAATCTCAAAAGTAGATTATCGACATATCATTGATAAAGTGGATTCACCCTCTAGATTTATGGCACAATAAAAAATTTGATGGAGTGGTGAAAGGGAATGCCAATCTATTAGGAAACAAAAAATTAATTCGATATTCCAATGGTAATCCTCTAGGAGCATATGCAGGTCCTCTAAGGATTCAATCTAACCATGTGATGGAAGCCTAAACATCTTAGTGAGGGATCAAGTTGCCTGCTAAGATGGGAGTGGGTAACATTCATGTAGAATGAGATTCACTTAATATTATCAAGTTCTTAAAGGGTACTTTGTAACCTTCTTGGTCAATTGATATAATAGTGGAGGATTTCAAATCCCTTTTAATTTTGTTTAAGGGACGGACTATTGGTCATATCTATATGAAAGGCAATAAAGGTGTTGAAAAGATGTATAACATAGGGGTTATGAGTGAATATTTTAGGCATTTTAATGGTAATATGGACATCCCTAGTGATGTCATGGCTATCATTTAAAATGATAAAGCCCAATCTTATATGTGAATTAATGATAATAATTATTGATAAATCTAAGTTGCATGGGAATAGTTAAAAAGTCACATGTTTCAAAATCATAATATTTTCATATATTAAGGCTACACATTAGTGGAAAATATTAATTTTAATAGCTATTATCATAAGGAAAAATACAAATAAGGGCTTTTTAGACTCTATGGCTACTTTTTAGTTTTTCAAAAATCATAGTGAAGATAATAAGATTAACTTGGGTGGCGATCATGATAGGGTGGAACCAATTTACTATGTAAATGTTAAGGAGGATCCCTATGTTTTGAATAAAATCATTAAGGGAGGTCTATCAAATTTAATGGAGAGGATATTAGGACACGATGTGGCAATCCCTCACAATTTTGCTGGAGGATGGGTTGAGAGAGAAGTTAGGATGCACAGCCTCAAAATCACCATTTTTGAATAAATAATTGGAAAAGTCATAGGTATGGTTTGTAATGGGGTTAAAGATAAAAAAATAAAAGAGGAGTTGTTTAATAATTTTTATAGTTTTGAAAGGAAAAAAATATAAGTCCTCTAACTAGAAAGGGTTTTTCCAAGTCGATTTGCCAAGAAAATGGCCTAATGATGCCTACAAGTTATGAAATACATAACCCTTAAGGGAAAGTATACTATCATCTTCTCCCACAATTTCATATTTCTCAATCACTTTATAGGTTACCCAATTAAAATCTCTTTCTTCTTGTTGAAGTCTCTTGAGGTTTATGTTAGTAATTTCAAGAATAACCCATTGACAGACATTATCCATTAGGGACTTATCTTATTGATTATTAAAATGGGGGAACCAATTTGGAGTAAAGTAATTTTAGAAGCTATCCATATCCATAATGACTGAGAATATTTTTCTACGGTTAGTGAGGATTTCTTGAGATTAGGAGAGGGGAAGCTAAAGGGGATAGGAGGATAAAATGCATCGAGTGATTTTTATCTCAAGGATAGTCAGAAGGGAAATATTGTGGATGTCAATCCTATTTCTAGTTTAGGTTTTTTTCTTGTATGTACAATCTATCAAATGAAATTAAACAATTCCTATAAAAGTTCCAAACTAAGGCCATTATTTAGAGGTTTTTGAACTCTAAAATATTAGATGAAGTTTATAAACTAAAAGCATTGCTATCCTTGGAGGATTTATTTTTAGGGAAGGGAGATAATTTGAAAGAGGGAGATGAGAATGTGGGATTATCCCCACATATTAAAAATAATAGTAAAAACTAGAGTGGAGAAGGAGAAGTGGAATGGAGAAATACTGGTTAGGAAAAGGCAAAAGCTAGAACTACAGGGATTAAGAGGAAGAAAAAAATTATAGACTCTCTAAAGGTCTTTAGTAATTGAACCAAGGAAAAGGAAAAGAAAAAATAAAATACTAGAACAAGCAATCTGGTTCTTTACTTAGAGTTGAAGGACTTAGACTTGTAACTTTCTAGATTCTAGTTTTTTGTTCTCTTTTTTGAAATTTCTTGATGGAGGCTTAGCTATGGTTGTAATATGTTGTTAGATGGCTGAGTATTTGGACTTTATTCAGGGTTTTATACCATCTATTATTATTATTATTATTATTATTATTATTATTATTATTATTATTATTATTATTATTATTTATCTTCTAATTTAGCTTTGTATTGGGCGTAGGTCCCTTAACCCATTTTTTAACCCCATATAATAAAAATGAATCATATGTGGAGGTGATATGAATAATGTCAATTAATCGACAAATAATGACACTAACTTGACTACCTCTTTATCTTAGTTGTTTATTAGTTATCTAATCTTTATCAAAATTATTAATAAGAGTGTCAATTATTATTTTCATATTTTACTTCATCCCATCTTGAAAATATTTTATTAGATGTATTTTGGATATTTGATAATCTTGTACATTAACTTATTATTTGGATTTGTCATATGGGGTAATTTTTATTTATGCATATCTTTCTCCTTGATCATTTGTTATGATTTTTTAAACCATTTTGTGTTTATTTACTAAATAGGAGGTGTTGGGATAAATAAATAGTGTACGAAAATCCACATCCTATGTTTGAAATACATTCTTTCTTTTTGTAACCACTATATTTAACCAATCAAAGATTTTTGTATTTGTGACATGTCATGAGAAGTTTATTTACTTCATTGTGTATGTTATTATCATGAGGAAATTCGAACAAAAAATTTAATAGAGGAGTTTTAACAATATTATTTTCTTCTTATTTCTATTATGTCACTGCTTCAAATGCAATTATAAAATATGGAGGAAGAATCATAGGATTTGGTGGCACTTCCTAAGATGAAGGAGAAGAAGATGTAGCAACCACTATAGAAGGATACAAATTAAGAAATCATGTTTTAGAGTTTTTGGTCAATGTGGGGGAGTAAACCCCATGTGACCAAGGATGATCCAAAATAATTGGAATCCAAAAAGTGACTTTTATTCAATTTGATGTTATTTTGAAAATAATCTTGGGTCTTCTTATAGGTTGAGAAGTTTTTTTAGTTTTATCTTCTTTTTATTTTTCTACCTCATCTTTTCTTGAACTAATACCTAGAGAAAAACCTATAGGTAAATTTCCTCTTATTTGAGGATGATATTTGATAGGGAATTTTATTGTATACTTTGATAAAGTTGGAGTTATTTTATTCTTTTTGGAAGTCAATTTTTCTTAGGCCACACAAGGTTATTATAAATCACATCATTAGTTTAGTCTTCAAAAGATGTTGATTTGAATTCTAATGATAAATCATGAAAGAGGCTTGAGGAAGATGTTTTTTACTATAATAAATATGATCCATTATATTTCCATCATCATTCATTAATTTTAGAATGTCCAATTCATATTCTATAACTATTTTTATATTCATTTGGGAATGATTTTATAGGGAATTAAATGGTAGGTAGGTTTAAGGAATCATGCTTAATACTAAGGGAATGTTTAGGGATAAGTTCCTTATAACACCAAAATAAAGGCTTGAGCCATTTTGATGATGGCATACAAAACTATAACATGTATAATTAACCAAAAAAATGAGTCTATCTTGTATCTTAAACATATGGTAATAGCCTTCCAAAATTAATAGTGTGTGTTACTTGAGGAGAGTAGTGTTTGAAGGCCTCTAACATTTACATTTGTTCACTATAGTCTCTTAATGATGTCTACATGATTTGAGATTTAAACTATCCCCTACACCCAAATTTATAATGAAAAGGAATTTATTAATGGTAATAAAATATAATAAATTTATAGGGGCTATTATGATTCAAATAAAATTAATTAATGCAAGAGGACTAAGTTTTTATCCTATAGATACACCTACATGTGTGTTTTTTTTACAAGGGCCACCTACAGTTGACTGTAGGTATCTACAGTCCATGACATAGTCTTATACATGAAAAAATAGTATAAAAAGACACATAAATGTTCAAAAATTATTATTATAACCTTATATTATTCTAAAGGGCATGTTACATAGGCTTCAAAGATGGTGTTTGTTGTTCCCAAAATTAGTTACTCTCATTTTTGGAACAACCCCTATGAAACTTGTCTGTTTCATATTTTTCACTCTAAGTTCATCTTTCGAGGAAAGTTTTTCTTGTTCTTGTGTTTGCTCAAACTGGCATCATTCAAAATTCATGACATTCCCTTGTTGTGTTTTCCCAAAAACATGAAAATCATTACAATCTTGATGTAGCCAGATGACAAAATTTTCCCCCATTTCTCAGAGTTAGTTGTTTTCTTGAATGAAACTTCTAACTATGTGCATAGGCAGAAATTTTTTCTACCTATGCACAAAGACCTTCTTTAACATGCACGGGTGGAAATTTTTGCTGCCCCTACATGCTTTCCTCGGTTTTAAACCTAACAATGGTAATTTTATTTTTCCTATTTTTTGAGCTTGCTTCCCTTCTATTTTTTGACCTACTCACACATCAAACCTTTCAAGCATGTTTCCCTGGTCATGATCACCCTATGTGAAATTTTCTTAGATTGCCAATATTTCCCCTAATTACGCAATCATGACTCTTATCGCAATTTCTCCTCAAGATCCTTCTTCATCAACATACTTTCGACAAAGGCTCATATTGATGACTAAATTTTCTCTGAAGAAGTCAAAGATGATGAAGTACCAATATCAATTTATTTTCCTAATCACCTCAGTTCCTTCTAATGTTAATGACATTAGAGATACAAAGATCAGCCACGTAGATATGGTAAAGTTCATAGAGAGAACCAAGATGAAAAATTCAAGCTCTGAAATGAAGAGGATAATTGAGAGAAATCTCCATCTAGTATCCTCTTTTCTTGTGGCAGCACATCACATAGATTTCATCCTCTAATGCACCCAATTCTACAACAAAGAGACCAGAGCTATGTCAGATGCTAGTGGCAATGTAGTAATTCAATTGGACCCTGAGTTTATTTATAAAGTTTTCATGTGCCCTCTTGTTACTAAAGTGTTGAAGATCAAAATCATAGAAGTGCAAAAGGAATATGATAAAGACCTCGAGAAGGTGAAGAAGGTGATCAATAATATATGGCTTAAAACTCCCATAGCCAACTTGTCTAGATGGCCATAGAACTTTTTAAGGAGTGACTTTATAAAGGAAGTTGGAGACTTGATTACTCTTCTCAACAGAGTATGAGGTTTACCATCTTCTTCTCAATTTCACGAATGGATTTATCCCTTCATCAAGATAATCTTCCAGGTAAAACATGTCATTTTCTAGGGTGAACAAATTAGCAATGCTCTACATGAGAAATTGACAAAGGTGTCTACTACCTCAAAGTTTTATATGACTTCATACCTATTATACATTGGAGCTTCGATGAGAACCTTTCCAGGTTTGACATCAGAGGGAGACAAGAAAACCACCGCTGTATATTAATATTACCCTTAGTTGACATTGAAGGGTTCAATATATCATTTTAGGAGGGAAAATGATGATTTCTTCATGGTATTTTTGTGTCTCTTTAACTCTCAATTAGAATAGAAAAGAGTATTAGATGAAGCTTGGACTGTTGTGAATGACTTCGGCTGTATGTTCTTATAATTCCCTACTTTTTTCTATCTTTGGGTTGGATTTTTCTAAGGCTATCCCTATATGCTCCCTATATTTTATTCTAATAAATTGATCTTGATGGAGCTATGTAAGCAAATTATTTTCATGCACAATAAACAGATGGAACTTAAGAAACCTAGTTTTAGGTTCCCCATTGAAATTGGTAGGTACTCAATGTTGACCGCTACAAAAGCAAGGGCAATGGAGACCAAAATGTAACTTGTCACCATGAAGAATTTCAAAAAAAGGCCCAAGTTTGATTATAGAGGTGTCAAGGACATGATCAGAAGGAAGACTTAGTTCCATGAACCCATGATTGAAGACGTTTGGATAGATTTAAGGATAGTGGAAGATATTAGGAAGATGGACTACAAAAAACTATCTCTTGAACAAATAGAATATCAAGGGCTCATTGATATTCCTCCAAATCTTGTAGATGATAGAGATATAGTCAATATTATATATCTTATTGAGCAAGTCATTAACTCTCCTCTTCCTCTGATCCAATGGTCTCAGAAAGAGTTGACCTCTTTGAGGATGAGATTCAAACCAATATTGGCTAACACTAATGATTGGTTAGCAAATAAGGGGATCACATTAAAATAACTCATCACAAGATCATAGGCTAGATTACAAGAAGAAACAAGAAGGAGAATAGAAAATAGAACAAAGAATAAAAGTGATTTTCCTTCTCCTTTCAGGCCCCATAAGCCTAGGATCATTTCTATATCAAAGAAATCAAAGGTTGCCGAGAAAAAGCCAGAATTAATAGATATGGGGGTTGAGAAACAAAGTAACCAAGAACAAGTGATAGAATAGATGGAAATTGATGACAGGCCTATGGGTCAATAGGGAATGGAAGCTCAATCTCTAAAAGAAGGTGCACAACCAGATACAAGAATTTCTTCTTCTCCACCCCACTCACCTGTTGCAACTCCTTCACCTATTTCTCCCATCAGTATTCCCTCTTTTGGAGCTGCCTCTCCTTCTAGAGTTATTTTTGGTGACCCTCAAGGCACTTCTTGAGATGTTCTCCATTCATCAAGATCCATCCCCAGTCTATCATCTCCTTTCAACATCAGAGATAGTTCCACCTTAGACAATTTAGCAGTAGATGTGATTTTAACTGATACTATGCCTACTATGCCCATTACATCCATTATTCCCACCAGCAGTGTAGGTGATACCCTAGTGACACCAATTATAGGGACTGTTACTAATGTAAGTGCTTCTACTCTCCCACCTTAGTTATCAACTTTCACACCCAAAAGGAAAAAGCAAGCCATCTCTCCAGATGACTTTGACTTCAGTAAAATAGTACCAATGAAAGCTGAGACCCCCAAGAAGCTAAGAATCCCTTTGAAAATGATTAGAGATAAGGGGCACAAATTTCTAGAGATAGCTAAACCCCCATAAGATGTGACTCTTGAGAATTTTGATATGATCAACTACTCCATCTCTCAAGTAGAGTTAGGGAAAATAACTCATAAGGGTGCCAAGAGTGATTTGCAATTTGCGATGGATATTATGGTCTAGATATTTGACAGAGAAAGAGAAATGAAAGATCATTACAAAGAAAAGGTGGAATAATTGACCACAATAATTAGGAGATTCACTTTTACTCTAGAATTGGTAACTCTAGAGGCTTTCTCCATAGATGATCTTGTAATCTAGAAAGCAGAAAAGACTTATCTAAAGGGAAAAGTACTTAAAGATCACCTAGATAAGATGTATGCATAGGGGATTTCCTTGTTTACAGAGGAGTCTGAGAAGATAGGTAAAATGAAGAAAGTGAGAACAGAGTTAGAAGACCTTATCAATACCATTTATCAAGAGGTTAAAAGCACATATAGATATCTTAAAAAATGGACAGAGATGAAGGAGCTAAAAATACATACCCTAGTATCAATCAACATCATTGCTGATAGAGATTCTTATATTGAAATTAAAGAATCACTGATATACAAGATCCAGGTACTTAAGGAACTAATTAGTGACCTTGAATCTTATAAGGATGCCAGTGAAGAAAGAAACACTAGTCTATTGAACAAATTGGAGGAGTTGCCTTGCAGACTCACCTCTCGAGACAACCAATTCATTTGAGTAGAGGAAATGATTCAGGAGTTTGAAGGTATGATATAAAAGGAATTTGAGGAGAAAGCATTCTCAATGGCTTCAATGGACATTATCTTAGATAATCAGTTAACTCTAGACAATCTAAGAACCAGGTTAACCAGTCACACCAAGTCAATCATAGTAGTGAGAGATGCTATAGTCAGAGCTAAGGTGTTCTTCAAAAATACTATTGCATTAGACAGTATCAAAATACATGGATCTATCACCATGTATGCTGCTCATTTAAAGAAAGCTAGTGACAAAGTTTGAACTATTCTTCCATACTTTCTTATTCATTCTTCTCATGTACTTTTTAATTGATGTGGGACATTTGTACATGTACTTTTGTCATGTGTAAATGTATGTGAAAATTTGGAAAACCCCCAAAGTCAATGGGGACTCATCTTTGACTAGGTTTTAATATTTAAATCTTTTCTCAAATTTGAGGGATTTTTCCTATATATATAGAGGGATGCCCCTTTTGTAGATATCTTTTTGATAATTGAGAGAAAAAACTTTGCTAAAATTGAGATGCTTTCTAAGACTTTGATCTTAGCATGTAAGTCATATTTTCTTGAATGAATGAGAAGCAAGTTATTTTTAGACTTTGTGTTGAAATAATTTGTTTTACTTAAGATATTGTTCTTATGTTCTCTTTCCTAATAATCTCTCATCTGTTTGATTAAATAAGCAAAGTGTATGTGTAAATTATTTGAAGACATTCTAAAGGATATCAAAAAGACTTTGAACTAATTTTATCCTTTGTGATCTTTTTATCTGTTGTAGTTTTAGGTGAAGACTTTGAGCTCCACTCCACTCTACTGTTACGTACGCTTTGAATCAGTGAGGGAAGCAACGAAATACTTTGTGCTTTCATGGGTTTCTCATAGACCTAGTTACTACCCGAGAAGATTTTTTGCTATTTGTTGAACATCATTTCTAAAAGAAGAGGAATGCTTTCAGTCATCAATTAGGATTCTATTTTTCTCTGTGAACATCATCTCTGAAAAAAGAGAGATGGATGGTGTTATCCTACCCTGAGTGTCATTTTTTACTTATATATATATATATATATATAGCATATAAGTAATTTATAAAGAACCTCACCTTGATGAGAGGAGAGATTTATCTCATTAGGATGTGGTAAACCCAAAATTTTTGCTGTATAAATCTCCTTGTATTGTGGTTGATATACCCATTTTGCCATCAATTGTTTGAAGACAAAATATTCACCCAACAGCTTTTGGTGACTCTATTAGGGATTATGAACATGCATTTTAAAGCTTTAAGCTTCAACTTGAAACATTTCTAGTCCTTTTTCATTTTACACTCTAGTAGATCCACTGTACACATGAAGCTAGAGAGCTCAAGGTATTTTTGATCCTGTATTTGAGTTGGTGCGATGAACTAACTTTGATATTTATCCTCCATCATCTTGCCTTCAGTGAACTAGGAGTTTGTCTCCTACCATTGTCAGATCTCCCATACCTAGTGAAGCTTCTAGTCTCAATACTAGTAAGATTTTTTTTATATTGACCCCACCAATATTTGTTATCCTACCATTTAATCAACATATCATGGAAGTCCAAGGCCCTTGGGGAAACTCCTTTGGTTCTCTCAATCCAGCCCCACCTTTACATGAACTACCTCATAGTTTGAGAAAGAATTTCCCCAAATTCTATGGTGATGGGAAGGTTCATCCTAATGAGCACATTATTTCCTTTTGTATAACATGTGGTGTGATAGGTGTGGAATATGAAGATATAGCAGTGAGACTATTTGTAGAAACTTTACAAGGTGTTGTCACAGACTAGTTTTACCACCTTCAAGCTCAAACTATAACTGATTGGAATACGCTCGAGGCCAAGTTTGAGGCTAGGTTTAAACCCACTAAATATGCACATGCCTTATTGGCTCAACTTACGCAAATGAAGAAGGAACCTCATGAGCATATGAGGGATTTCTTAGCAAAATTCAATAAGCTAAAGAACTGAATTCCTATGATTGCTCAGCCTATACCAAAAAACCTCAAGTGCTTTTTCATCAATTTGCAACTTCCTAAAGTAAGTTTCTTGTTAAGGTGGGCTGATCCTATGGATCTCACTGTGGCTAAAAATTTGGCTACTAAGATTGAGGATGATCTTATCTTGGTAGGTAAGATTAGGAAAGATTCCAATAAAAATAAATTTTCTTCATCTACTAAAAGTTCTTCCACAAGCACCATAGATCTTATGGTGCAAAAGTTGATGAATGAACTACTAGCCTTGAAAAGACAAATGGCCCAAGGTATGTCTGCTCCTACTTATCGAGATATGCCAAGGAGGACATTTCAGAACTAGTCATATCAAGGCAATGTTACCAAAAATCAAGGGCAACCAAATCACCTGCCTCCCCCACATGTGAAGCTTTCCATTAAAGTAACACCTGCTAATTTAGTAGTTGGTTACCTTGAAGCTGAACATAATTCCTCACTCCAACCTGAGTTAGACCAAGAAGATGATGCTAATCTATTTGTAGACCAAGAAGAAGAATTAGCTAGCGACTCCAATATTGTTTTCCTAGATTATCAGTATGAAGCTAGAAGTAAGGGAGAAGTGTTTGATGGATCCTATGCCATTTTTACTAGGTCTCAGAACTAGTCAACTCAACAAATTGATAAAGAAAAAGTAAGAGAATAACCTCAGTCAGTATTTTCTATCACTAAATGAGGGACTTCACTGCCTTTTCAATCAAAGGACCCAGTGACTAATAAGAAAGTAAGTACCTCAAACCATCCTATGCCTTTTACTTTTATCTCTCAAACTAGTGCCACACCTAATAAAGATTAGGATGACAGGCTTCCTCCCTCTGCTTCTAGATCATTTCAATTATTTGATATAGTTGATCATGCCAAAAAGACCAAGATTTAAATAACCGAGATTGAGTACTTGCAAGCCAATCTTGAACAGTTTGGTAGGTTGGACAAATATGTGAAAATTAAAACTATCCCTATAAGACAAGATTTTCCAAAGGTGACTCATGATACCTCCAAGAATAAATCCACCCAAAATAATATTGTCGTTATTCCTCTTGTTGCCCCTGAGAAAATAGAACCTTTCTATGTTTCCCTATTGATAAATGGTCATAAATTGAGTAATTGCATAATAGACTATAGAGCTTCTGATAATGTTATGCCTGCTAAAGTAGCAGATTCCCTTGGTCTTACCTTGATTAAGGCTTTTGGGAGGTGTTTCTCCATGGAAAACAAGCAAGTCCCACTCTTGGGTGAAATCAAAGATGCCCAATTTACATTTGTAGCTTTTCCAAAGAAGAGAATCAAAATGATAGTTTTGGTGGCCGATGTTCTAGCCTCTTACGGCATCCTTCTTGGGTGAAATTTTTGTAAAGATGTTGGTGGAAATTAAGCATGGACCTATTTGAGGTGAGGATCCCAATCAAAGGTGTTATGCAGAGATTGCTCCCTAAGAAGGAAGAAAAATATGTGGTCACTCAAACATCATCGCCTAAAGCTCAAATTCTATTTGAGTCTTCAGGCATAGGTAATTACTTTTATCCATAGATTAAGTCCATGAGACACCTAATGAAATTCCCAAATGTGTCAACCTAAAAATTGGTTCAGATGGAATAGTAGAAATATTGGTGGAGTGCAGTGCAAGTGTAGAATAATCTCTCCCTCCAAATGAAGAAGAATCTAAGGAAAAATCAATGTCTGATGAGGTATGGATTTTGGAATTTGATGGTAGTTACTCCTCTACTAGTTCAAGAGATGGAATTATGTTGATATCTCCTCAAGGAGATATTTTTCCTTCTTCGTACAAGTTGTAGCTCATCAACTCCAACAACACAACTGAGTACAAATCTCTGCTACTTGGATTGAAGGCTACTCGAGACAAAGGTGTCAAACTCTTTCACTCTAAAGGTGATGTTAAATTGGTGGTTTGTTAGGTAAGGGCCTTGTATCAAACCAAAAATGAGAGATTGTGCCACTACCAAAATCTAGTTTGGTATCAAATTGAAAGCTTTGATGCTTTCAGCATCTCTACCATACCCAGAGAATTTAATGACCGAGATGATGCACTGGTTGTTTCAACAACTCTATTAGTTCCTCACCCTAATTTTAAAGGAGATAGGTACACTATTGAACTAGTATTTTGACCAAGTGTACCTGATAATGCTAGTCATTGACAGGTGTTTAATAATGAGAACCAAATCATTGCCTTCCTAGAGTAAAGAAAAAACATTGAATAGATTCATTTTGATGGTAGTGAGCCTCAAAAGCTTGAACCAGCCCCTAAATAAAGTGTAGATGTAGGTGAAGAATTCCTACAACTTAAAGGGAATAAAATCCCAAAAGGCCTAGTTTCTCTTGAGAAGTTGTTTGATAAACATGACAAGTTCATTAAATAGTAGCTAATAGATTCAAGCTCCTCCTAGGAGTTTGATCAAGTAAATTTAGGTACCAAGGAAAATCCCAAAGTGGTGAACATTGGGAAATGCTGCACTCAGGAAGAAAAGTTTAAGTTCACTGCTCTCCTCCACCAGTATATGGATGTCTTAGCATACTCTATGATGATCTAAAGTTACTCAAGACTGAAGAAATCTACCATGACATTCCTCTCAAAAGTGATTCAGTGCCTTAGAAGCAAAAATATAGATAGTACAATCCAAAGATATCAGGTACTATTCTATCTAAAATATAGAAAATGTTGAATGCTAGGATAATTTTTTCAATCCATCATTCCACATGGATTGCAAACATAGTCCTTGTGAGGAAGAAGAATGGTGAAATTTGTATCTATTTGGATTTCAAAAACTTGAATCAATCATCCTTAAAGGATAACTATCCTCTACCTATCATGGATCGAGTTCTTCAGATGATGACTAGTTTAGAGATGTTATCAATGATGGATAACTTCATAGGGTACAATTAAGTTGAAGTTGGTAAAGCAGACCAGCATAAGACTTCCTTCCCCACACCTTGGGGCACCTTTACCTATCAAAGAATGCCATTTGGCTTGATAAATGCTGGCATCACTTTTCAAAGATAAATGGACCTTGCTTTCAAAGATGAAATGGGTAAGTTCATTGTAGTATACCTAGGTGATTTAACAGTCTTTTCCAAGCATTTTCATGATCATGTGCACCATTTACAACAAATGCTAGAACGTTGCTGCCAAAATGGCATTTCTCTAAATCCCAAAAAATCTATTTTTGGGGTAATGGAAGGGAAACTTCTCGGGCCCATTGTATCTCAAGAAGGCATAAAAGTTGACTCAGAAAGAGTCAAGTCCATCCAAGAACTTACCCTACCCACAAGTAAGACTGTAGTTCACTCTTTCTTCAAAAAAGTGAATTTTTTACAAAGGTTCATCCTCGAGTTCACTGAGAAGACTTACCACATTGTGAACATGATGAAGGGAAATACCACTTTTTGATGGACTACAGAAGGCAAGTCAGTGTTTGAAGACATCAAAAAAGTAATCACCCATGCACCAATTCTATTTTGTCCAGATTACACCAAAGACTTCATAATATATAGCTATGCTTCTGAACATACACTTTCAGCTATTTTGGTTCAACAAAATAAAGAAGGTGTAGAATCTCCCATATCATTTATGAGTTATCCTCTCAAAACTCATGAATTAAAATATTCAAATATGGAGAAACATGCTTATGTTGTGGTTAAGGCGGTGAATGATTTTAGATTTTACATCCTGAATTCACATGCTGTGGGTTTGGTGTCTGATACAATGGTGAAGTCCATTCTAACTCAACAAGAGTTTGGTACCAAAAGGGGAAATTAGATTACTAAGATTTAAGAGTTTGATCTTGACATCAAACCTACTAAACTTGTGTGGGGAAAGGGCCTCTTCCAGTTGATTGCTGATAATATCCCTAAGGAAATAGAAAATAAAGAAATAGAGGTCAAAGATGTGCCTACAGTCCTCTTTGTCGCTACTACTAAAGTGGTATTCTGACATCACTCATTTTCTTACCTATGGTGAGTGTCCTACTCATCTATCCTATAAATAAAAATGGAATTTTAAGCTAAAGGCTGCTAGCTATGTCTTATGGGACAATGGTTTGTATAAGAGAAGCTTTGATGGGGTATTTCTTCGCTACGTCGATAAGGTGCAACAAGGTAAAATTTTAGAGTCGTTCCACAATTTGGCCTATGGAGGACATTTCTTTGCACTAGTGACAATCCATAAGATTCTATGAGTGAGGTAGTATTGGCCTACACTATTTAAAGATGCTTACAAATGCGTGCATAGGTGTGAATCATGTCAGCAATTCGTTGGGAAACCTAAATTGATTGCATTACCCCTCAAGCCAGTGATAATTGAAGAACCTTTTCAACAATGGGGTATTAACTTCATTGGTGCAATCAACCTGTCTTCAAGTGTCAGGTATGATTATGTCCTCACTGTGACTGATTACTTTACCAAATGGGTGGAAGCCATTCCAACTAAGCACTCTACTTCAGAAGTGGTATGTAATTTTCTTAAGAAAAATATTATTTCCTAATTTAGGGTTCCAACTAAGATTATAATAGATAATGTAGCATGTTTCTCTTCTCATGAGATTACCTATTTCTACTTTTATTATAGAATTACCCTCTCTCACACTTCTAATTATTTTCTACAAGGAAATAGCCAGGCAAAATTGAGTAATAAGAATCTAGTTACTATTATCAAGAAATTGGTAGATGATAATCAAAGGACTTGGCATAAAGCATTGTTTGATGCTTTATGGGCAGACAAGATTACACCCAAGAGGTTAATAGGCACGCCACCATTCCAACTTCTATATGGCTTGAATGCAGAGATACCAATCACCCTAGAACTACTAGCGCTCAGGTTAGCAAAGGCAATCGAAGATTTAACCTTCAAAAATTCTATTGATAAAAGGATCATGTGTCTAACTAAATTAAATGAGAAATGAACCATGGTGGTGGACTAGATTACTACACATCAAAATTAGGTGAATAAACTCTTCGACAAGAGGGCAAAGATTCATGATTTTTAGATTGGAGATCAAGTCTTGTTGTGGGACAAGAAGAGACAACCAAAAGGAATGCACGATAAATTTGATTCTTTGTAGAGAGGTCTGTTTACCATTCGTCAGGTCTATGGTGAAAATATCTTCTTGCTAGAGTATCAAGATGGAATGCCATTCACACTACCTCATAGTGGACAACATCTAAAGCACTTCAATCCTTGAAGTATTAGATGAGTTCACTTGTACATTTGTATAGTTTTTGTGTTGTTTATTTTTTTTGGTTTTTTGTGTCTTTTTCTTTTTTGGCTTGACTCCATAGTCCAATGGCTTAGATGAAGGCACTTTGAGACTAGTTTCTACTCCCATTGATAGGTTTGATCAAGCTAGTTGTTGTTCCCAAAATTAGTTATGCTCATTTTTGGAACAATCCCTACAAAACTTGTCCATTTCATATTTTTCACTCTAAGTTCATCTTTCGAGGAAAGTTTTTCTTATTTTAATGTTTGCTTAAACTAGCATCATTAAAAATTTGTGACATTCCTTGTTACATTTTCCAAAAAACATGAAAATTGTTATAATCTTGATGCAGCCAGATGACAAATTTTTCCCCCATTTCTCAGAGTTAGTTGTTTTCTTGAGTCAACATGTAGGGGTGGCAATTTTCACTGCCACTACATGTTTTTTTGTGTTTCCCATGCAAAGGTGGCATATTTCACCACCCTTGCATCTATCATGCAAGAGTAGTGAAATGTTCCACCCTTACATCTTTTGTTGTGTTCAATGTAGGAGTGGCAATTTTCATCACCCCTGCATCCCTTTCCAACCTCACATGCAGAGGCAATGATTTTCACCACCCTTGCATGGTCTCAATTTTCACGCGTGGAATTTATGGCTATGTGTGCCAAGTGGTTGGGGGTGATTTTTTCCCCTTTTAATCCTTTTTCCTCTTTTCTTCCATTCTTCTTTTGTTTCTCATCCTCTAGTGTGCCTGAGTGATCTAGCGAGCTAAAGGAAGCACATTTTTGTCAGATTGGAGCGTCATTTCACATTGTTCTTCAGGTAGGTTTTACATTTGTTTTTTTTTTTAATGTTTTTCTTCTCTTTTTTATGTTATTATTTCCTCTTTTTCTTCTAGGTCAGTGTTTTCTTATGTTTTTCTTCTCCTCCTTCCTTTTTCTCCCGCTAACTGAGGTGATCCAAGTGTTTAATCTTCTTCCCTCCTTTTCCACCATTTGGCCATTTCACCCATGTAAGGGTAGTGAATTTTTACACCCTCACATCTTCCAAATCCTCTCCATGTAAGGGCAAAAAATTTTACTGGCCTAACACATTTACACAAACTTTCAAGTCACATGCATTGGCAGTGAAAATCGCCACCGATGCACATCCGACCACTGAACCATGTGTATTGGCGGCAATTTTTTCCACCAATGCACCTGACTTCCCAACCATGTCCAAGGGTAGCAATTTTCACTACCCTTACATGAAACTTTTAACTATGTGCATAGGCAACAATTTTTGCTACCTATGCACAAAGACCTTCTTTAACATGCAAGGGCTGTAATTTTTGCCACCCCTTCATGCTTTCCTCCATTTTAAACCTAACTCTAGAAATTTTATTTTTCCTATTTTTTGAGCTTACTTCCCTCCTACTTTTTGACCCACTCATGCCTCAGCCCTTTCAAGCATGTTTCCCTGGTCATGGTCACCCAATGTGCAATTTTCTTAGATTTCCAATATTTTCGTTAATTGAGCGATCATGACTCTTATCATAGTTTCTCCTCAAGATCTTTCTTTGTCAACATACTTTTGACAAAGGCTCATCCTAATGACTAAAGTTTCTCTGAAGAAGTCAAAGATGATGAAGTACCAATATCAAGGTATTTTCCCAATCACCTCGATCACTTCTAATGTTGACAACATTAGAGATACAGAGATCAGCCATGTAAATATAGCTGAGTTCATAGAGAGAACCAAGGAAAAAAATTTGAGCTCTAAAATGAAGAGGATAATTGAGAGCAATATCCATCTAGTCTCCTATTTTCCTATGGTGGCACATCATAAAGATTTCATCCTCCAGTGTGCTCAATTACACAACAAAGAGACCAAAGCTATGTCAGATGCTAGTGGTAATGTAGAAATTTGACTAGACCCCAAGTTCATCAATAAAGTTTTCATGTGCCCTCCTACTACTGAAGTGTTGAAGATTGACTTCATAAAAGCACAAAAGGAATATGATAAAGACCCCAAGAAGGTGAAGAAGGTGATCAACAATAGATGGCTTAAAACTCTCAAAGCCAACTTGTTTAGATGGCCACAGAACTTTATGAGGAGTGAATTTATAGAGGAAGTTGGTGACTTGATTACTCTTCTTAGAAAAGTATGGGGTTTACCATATTCTTCTCAATTTCATGAATGGATGTATCCCTTCATCAAGGTAATCCTCCAAGGGAAATAAGTCATTTTTTGGGGTGAACAAATTAGCAATGCTCTACATGAGCAATTGACAAAGGTGTCTACTACCTCAAACTTCTATATGAATTCATACCTAGTTACATTATAGCTTTGATGAGAACCTTTCCAGGTTTGACATCAGAGGGAAACATGAAAACCACCCCTGTATATCAATATTACCCTCAGTTGACATTGAAGGGTTCAATCAATCATTTTATGAGGGAAAATGATGCTTTCTTCACATTATTTTTGTGTCTCTTTGACTCTCAATTAGAATAGAAAAGAGTATCAGATGAAGCCTATACTATTGTGAATGACTTTAACTGTAAGTTCTTATAGTTCCATACTTTTTACTATCTATAGGTTGGATTTTTCTAAGGCTATCCCTATATGCTCCCTATATTTCCTTCTAATAAATTGATCTTGATGGAGCTATGTAGACAAATTATTATTATACACAATAAACAAATGAAACTTAAGAAACCCAGTTTCAAGTTCCCCATTGAAATTGGCAGGTACTTAGTGTTGACCACTACAAAAGCAAGGGCAATGGAGACCCAAATGAAAGTTGTCACCATGAAGCATTTCAAAAGAAGGCCCAAGTTTGATTATAGAGGTGTCAAGGACATGACCAGAAGGAAGACTCAGTTCCATGAACCCATGATCAAAGACATCTGGATAGATTTAAGGAAAGCAGAAGATATCAAGAAGATGGACTACAATAGACTATCTCTTGAACAAATAGAGTATCTAAGGCTCACTGATATTCCTCCAAATTTAGTAGATGATAGAGATCTGGTCAATAGTAGATATGTTTCTGAGTAAGTCATTAACTCTCCTCTTCCATTGATCCAATGGTCTTAGAAAGAGTTGACCTCTTTGAGGATGAGATTCAAACCAATATTGGCTAACACCAATGATTGGTTAGCAAATAAGGGGATCAAATTAAAACAATTCATCATGAGATTAGAGGCTAAAATCCAAGAAGAAATAAGGAGAGTGGAAAATAGAATAAATAATAAAAGTGATGTTCCTTCTCCTTCTAGGCCCCATAAGCCTAGGATCATTTTTGTATCAAAGAAATCAAAGGTTTCTGAGAAAGAGCTAGAATAAATAGATATGGGTGTTGAGAAACAAATAAACTAAGAAAAAGTGATAGAATAAATGGACATTGATGATAGGCCTATGGGTCAATAGGGAACGAAAGCTCAATCTCTACAAGAAGGTGCACAACTAGATACAAGAATTTCTTCTTCTCCACCCCACTCACCTATTGCAACTCCTTTGCCTATATCTCCCATCAGTATTCCCTCTTTTGGAGCCACCTCTCCTTCTAAAGTTATTTTTGGTGACCCTCAAGCCACTTCTAGAGATGTTCTTCATTCATCAGGATCCATCCCCAGTCTGTCATCTCCTTCTTTCAACATTAGAGATAGTTCCACCTTCGACCATTCAACAGTAGATGTGATTTTAACTGATACTACACCTACTATGCCCACTACACCCATTTTTCCCACAAGTAGTGCAGGTGATACCCTAGTGACACCAACTATAGGGACTATTGCTAATGTAATTACTTCTGCTCTCCCACCTTCGTTATCAACTTTCACACCCAAAAGGAAAAAGCAAGCCATCTCTCCAGATGACTTTGACTTTGGTAAAATAATATAAGTGAAAGCTAAGACCCCTAAGAAGCCAAGAATATTTTTAAAAATGATTGGAGATAAGGGGCACAAATTTTTGGTGATAGCCAAACCCCCACAGGATGTGACTCTTGAGAATTTTGATATGAGTAGCTACTCCATCTCTCAAGTTGAGTTAGGGAAAATAACTCATTAGGGCACCAAGAGTGATTTGAAATCTATGATGAATATTATGGTCCAAAAATTTGATAGAGAAAGAGAAATAAAAGAACATTACAAAGAAAAGGTGGAATAATTGACTGCAGTGATCAACAGATTCACTTTTGCTCCAGAAGTGATAACTCTAGAGGCTTTCTCCATAGATGATCATGTAATCTAGAAAGCAAAAAAGACTTATCTAAAGGGGAAAGTACTCGAAGATTACCTAGATAAGATGCATGCATAGGGGATTTCCTTATTTATAGAGGTGTCTAAGAAGACAAGTAAAATGAAGAAAGTGAGAACAAAGTTATAAGACCTTATCAATACCATTTCTCAAGAGGTCAAAAGCACAAATAGATATCTTAGCAAATGGATAGAGATGAAAGAGCCAAAAATGTGTACCCTAGTATCAATCAACATCATTACGGATAGAGATTCTTATATATAAATTAAAGAATCACTGATATAAAAGATCTAGGTACTTAAGGAACTAATCAGTGACCTTGAATCTTCCAAAGATGCCAGTGAAGAAAGCAACATCAGTCTGTTAAACAAATTAGAAGAGTTACCTTGTAGACTCACCTCTCAAGACAACTAATTCATTTCAATAGAGGAAATGATTTAGGAGTTTGAAGGTATGATCCAAAAGGAATTTGAGGAGAAATCATTCTCAATGGCTTCAGTGGACAATATCTTAGATAATTAGTTGACTCTGGACAATTTAAGAACTAGGTTAACTAGTCACGCCAAGTCAATCACAGTAGTGAGAGATGGTATGGTCAGAGCTAAGTTGATCTTCAAAAATACTATTGCACCAGATAGTGTCAAAATACAAGCATCCATTTCCATGTATGATGTTCATTTGAAGAAATCTGGTGACAAAAGTTGAACTATTCTTCCATACTTTCTTCTACATTCTTCTCATGTACTTTGTAATTGACTTGGGACATTTGCACATGTAGTTTTGTCATGTGTAAATGCATGTGAAAATCCAAAAAAGTCTTAAAGTCAATAGGGACTCATATTTGACTAGGTTTTAATATTTAAATCTTTTCTCAATTTTGAGGGCTTTTTCTTATATATATAGAGGGATGCCTCTTTTGTAGATATCTTTTTGATAATCAAGAGCAAAAACTCTGCTAAAATTGAGATGCTTTTTGAGACTTTGATCTCAGCTTGTAAATTATATATTATTGAATGAATGAGAAGTAGGTTATTTTTAGACTTTGTGTTGAAATAATGTGTTACTTAGGAGATCGTTCTTGTGTTCTCTTTTCTAATAATATCTCATCTATTTGATTAAATAAGCAAAGTGTGTGTGCAAATTATCTAAAGACATTCTAAAGGATATCAGAAAGACTTTGAACTACTTTTATCCTTTGTGATCTTTTTACCTATTGTAGTTTTAGGTGAAGACTTTGAGCTCCACTTCACTTTACTATTATGTACACTTTGAATCAGTGAGGGAAGCAACGAAAGACTTTGTGCTTTCATGGGTTTCTCGTAGACCTAGTTACTACCTAAGAAGATTTTCTACTATTTGTTGAACATCATTTCTAAAAGAAGAGGAATGCTTTCAGTCATCAACAAGGATTTTTGTTTTGCTCTATGAACATCATCTCTGAAAAAAGAGAGATGGATGGTGTTATCCTACCCTGAGTGTTATTTTCTACGTATGTATATGTGTGTGTGTGTATATATATATATATATATGTATATATATATATATATATATATGTATATATATATATATGTATATATATATATATATATGGAACCTTTCCTTGATGAGAGGAGAGATTTATCTCATTAGGATATGGTAAACCCACACTTTTTACCATATGAATCTCCTTATACCATCATTGATATACCCATTTTTCCATTGGTTTCTTGATGACAAAATATTCACCCAATAGTTTTCACCTTCAGAACACCTGCTTAGTCAATTGTAGCTGACTGTAGTGGATAATGAGCAAAAGTGACATTATATGAATGTTGGTATAGTATTAACATGATTTGGATGGGTCCAAACCATTTTAAATATAACTTTAAAATATTAAATAAGTTCTTTTACATTATTCTCAAGTCCTAAACCTTGCAAGGTCACCTACAGGTGCTTCTTTCAAGTAAGAAACACAACCAATAGTCTAATCAAGGTAAAAACAAGGCATATGTGAGGTGTTTGAAAAAGTTGGAGTGGTAAGTGAGTTGAAATAACCTTAACAATAGTTTTAATATTATAATTGGGATCTTACCATATGGTTATTATGCATATAAAGGTTATTTAAAAAAATCCCATAGTCCATATTCAAGACCCTACACACAATCCACTTTCTCATAGTTTGTCTTCAAAGTTTTGAAGGGTTGGAGGTCCTAATGGTATATTAAAGAACTAAAAATCTTCATATAGTGTTTATATGAATTTTATAATACCTATACATATCCACCTTATCTATGAAAATATGGGACATTCCCTCTAATTTGTCTTAGATAGAGGGCACTCCCCAAGAGTGCAAACATGTAGGATGGTCATATGATTTGTAACAGGGTGAGTTAGAGATTAATATGGATTGAAAAATAATTTTGGGAGTTGGGACAAATCTATACCAACATGAATAACCATATATAGGTGACTAAAACTCATCAAGGTGTTCAAAACCTATAAGGACATAAGCAAACCTACATGGTCTAGACTAGGCCTATTGCTTGTTTTGGGGGTTCATAACATTTTTTGCATAAGATGAAAATTTTCATTCATGTAAATTTTTTTATATGGATATTACATGTATTTTAAATCTCTTCGAGTGAAAAGATAACCACATGAAAGACATTTCTTAGCTCAGACTAGTTCAAGGTGTGTACAATGCATGAGAGGAGATCGAGTGGCCAACTTAAGATGCTCATACCTACTTAGAAGCTTTGAATTAAAGGATTAGGATCTGGAGGATGTTGAAGGGGGACCTAAAAATTATCCTTGTAGTAATTTTTTACATATTATATGTCAAACTTGCATGAAACATCCTTAGAGGGTAAAATGGCCTAAAAACCTCTAAAACCCTTGCCAAAGACCTGATTGGGAAAATGAAGGAGAAGATGAATCGATATGGAATGGAATATATTTGGAAATGGTTGGAGGTTATACAAGACTCTTAAATTCTTCTCCCCATTAACTTGAGTGTTGTACTACTTGTACAAACAAACATTAAAATGGATTTCTTTGGTTTTTTTTGGTGTTTTGAAGGAATGGAGGGGTTTTAAATGATGTAAAAAAATTTGGAAGAGATATTGAGACTTATCCTAACTCAAAATATTCATTTATTTCCTTATCTAAGTTCTTAAGTACTTTTACAAGTGCCTTCACTTTAGCCAGTCCAGTATGCCATAGTGAGCAAGCTAGTGAGAGAGTGAAAACTTGGCCTTTTAAGGACTACATGAGGAATATAAGGACATAAGATGTCCTAAAATTTATCATACACTCATATTTATGTATTATATTATAAAATTGAAGTAAATTTTGGTTCCAAGTCTGAGAGGTGAGTGAAAGAGGAGTTATTTAGACTATAGATAGTGATGAATCATATTTAGAAGAATCCTGATGATTAGGGATACAACCAATACATGGTGGATCATGTCCAAAACACCTCCCCTTTATTTTAATCATCACATTTTTCTCTATTAAATTGTGAGACATTCCAAAAGGTCCAAATGATGAAGGAAAAATTTTGAGCAAATAAAAGGAGTTATATGCCACATTTCAAAAGTTTTATGACCTTGAAGGACATTTATCCTATTATACATTGCATGGTTTATTTCATAATTCATTCTCCTATATGTTTAACTCTTCATATCATCTTGATAAGTGTTTTTATGACTCTTGGAATTCTCTCTTCTCACTTCTCTTTCAAATCCTATAGCTAGGAGCCATTTTGGCTATTGTAAGCTAATACCACATCATTTATGATGATTCCCTACTAGAATTCCATTCTATTTTATCTTTGAACATTAATTCAAGCATGGTTCTGATTTCATCAACATTTTTAAGTGTGTAAAGTGATGTATGGGGAAGTTAGTGATAACCTCCTATCCTTCTCCTTATCCTTTCATGTTTATACAAGAGTTCATATTCTAATAGGTCATATAGAGTGTACTCAAGTGTGTTAGGCTAATTTAAACTATGAAACTATTATTGGAGTGTTAAATCTTCCTTATTTTTCATTTACCTTGTATTTCTTCATGCATATCACCTTTATATTGAAACATTGATGTTACAACCTTATAAGACATATAAGCTAGTTTGTATGCATTATTTCATTAAGATAGAAGTATGGTTGTCTTGTGGAAATAATCTTGGTGTATCACCATCTTATATTAGTTTCAATTCATGAAACTTATAACTCTTTTCCCCACAAACAACTATTTGGTTATGTGATAAACAATTCAAGGGATTTATCCCTTAAACCTAAAGGTCTACTTCTACCTATAGGTAAACCCACATACCCAGAAGTATTCCTATGTTGCCTAAATCTTGAAGAGGATTAAAAACCATATTATAAGGTAAAATATTTGGTGATGATATTTTTGGCATGCCCAATGGGACCATTTACTTCAAGACAATTTTTCAAGGTGAATGCTAGTCTTAACAACATCAATTGCAAATTGGCATGCTACTCAGCATTTGGAAAATCCATTCAAGGTAAAATATTGTTCAAGTAAATTGGTTTTTCATATGTTTTATATCATACTTCATGGTTATTACTAGGTCATCATCTATTAGAGTTTTAAATACTATCAATCCACCTATTTAGCCTAAAATTACTCTTGAATTTCAATACACTCGTCCTAATACCTTTTGAGTAGCAGGAAGATTTTTTCTAGCCAAGAAAGTGAAGATGTTGAATAAATTAAAGATCTTGAAGAAAAAATGGATAGGCATCATGTCTTCCATATGTTTAATACTAAAAATCCAATTCATCTTCAAGCATATGACGTTATTCTACATAATACCACAAAGAGTGTGCCTACATTCAATGGTGAGAGTCATGTTACACCTAGTGAACACATAAGGGATATTTCAAATTTTTACAGTTTTCATAATGTCACTCAAGACAACATTGCCATTAGACTCCTTTCCATGTCCTTTAGAGGGAAATATATTTATTGGCATGGGACTTTTCTCAGTGGATGCATCACATCATGGGATGACTTTGGAGTGTTGTTGACATCAAGATTTGAAGATGAAAGTGACCATACCTCTCTTATACATTAGTTCAATGTGATCAAAAGAGGCCCCAAAGAGACAATGCATGAATTCAATGAGATGTTCCAAAATACTTGGTATAGATTTCCTCATCTTAGGATACCACTTGCTATTTTTGTGTTTCTTACCTACTTGGGAGCCATTAGTACTGATATTGCTATCATGCTTCAATCTATGGGTGGTTTTACTCTTCCTAATGCATGTGAACTTGATATTAAAGCTAATAATGGCATCATTCAAGAAGGAAGGTTTCATCTTAAGGTTATTATGTTTTTTTCCCAATATTTATTCTAATATTCTAGATGTGGCCCAAATTCCTAATGCTAATATCAAGCTTAAGACTAGTGCTAATAAGGTATAAAATGTCATGGATAAAGAAGCAAAAATTTAAGTGCTAAGAGTTCAACTTAGGCAAGATAACATGCAATAAGGTGCTTATCAAAATCCTTATCAATATCAATAGTAATATGGTTAGTAATTTGGGAGAGGAAGAGATCAAGGGAAGCCTAACTTCAATAGGCCCACCAATGTGTATAATCCCAACTACATGACAAATGTAAGAGAAATGGTATTGATGCATATAAACATAGTGTAAGGAGAAGATTAGAAATGAGGCAAATTTATGGATGCAAATGATAATAGAGAAAAATATCTAGTTGATCAAGGAGGAGTTACTCTTATATCAATTGAAGATGAAGTCTTGATGTAAGCAAATGAGGATTGACAACCTTATGGAGAAAGTTCCACCAACTTCTTGGTGGAAGAAACTTTTATATTCAATTAAGGATACTCTATTATAGATAATACAAGGGCCAAGATGAATTTTATAGGAGGTGATAATAACATTCCTACACGTTCATCTAACCTCCCTCCAAGGTAGCAAAGCATGGCAACTCTAAACATACCTACACCTCCTCCAAGTCAAAATATGGTGAAATCTTCTCAAGGTATCTCAATTCCTCAAGTTCTAAGAAACCCTTTTCCTATAAGGACTCAAGCGAAGGTGAGAAATAATGCCCTAAACATAGTGGATTCTTTGAAAAGTTCTAAAGCATCAATCTTTTTGTGGGATGTCTTCCTTCATATTCCTGGCCAAAAGGAGCTATTACAAAAGTAGCTATCCGCTCTACCTACTAGTCCTTCATCTTCATGTTCAATTCATATTCATGTTTTTCTTGAAAAATATCCTAATACTATTATTGAGACATCTATTAAAGCTGAGAATCCTCCACCATTATACCTCACTCTCATTATGGGTGACAAATTGGTATACAATTGCATAGTTTATAGTGGTGCTTCTACTTTAGTCATGCCCAAAGTTGTAGCTAATAAGTTAGGCCAAAAATATGAGCCTCATAGTAAATGAGTGATCTAATTAGATTGTACACCTACTAAGACAATAGGTTTGATATAAAAATTGAATGTTTTCCTACATTATTATCCTAGTTTTCCCATCATTTAAGACATTGTTATTGTTGATCTCCCAGCTCACTTCTCAATATGCCTTTCAAGAGACTTTAAAGATAATATAAGTGGTTATATCTCAATTAATTGGTCCTTATTATCCTTTAGGAAAAGGTATGGAACCAAGGTGACCATTAGAACTCAACCTCTTAAAGGGTTTGACATTGAGCCCTACATTGAAATAAGTTCTAACTTGAATTGTGTTGTCCATGAAAAGGAGGAATCTAATGTGGATGATGGTGATTATAAACTTGAGGGCATATCTAACATGTTCCTTGATGAATATGGTGTAGATTCTTATGAACATGATCCTTCTACATACTTTGGTCAAAATTACCTTGGTACTTATATCATCCATGAAGAACCATTTGAAGGAGCTGATGTAAGTGCCAAACATTCCTTTTCACAAGCTATTGAGAGTAATTATTTTATACATGTATATGATGAGGATGGATTGAAGAATCTGATTGATCACCATGGAGTAAGGAATGATGTCTTTCATCTTGATATTAATGAAGATGCCCTTGATTATGAAATTCATGAGGAAGAAGAGGATGATTTATGGTAAAATTTCAATGCCATTTGTCAAGAGTTTGACCAGTTGAGTAATGTTCCTTCTCCAAAAAATTGTATGTCTGATGTGTTGATAATGAGACTAATGAGTAGGCCCTTGAGTTTTCCATCATTCATGAAAGTAAAGGCCATGTTTTGAAGGAAGATGAACACCTTATTACTATCCAAAATCCTACAGTCTTAGAGGGATCTCATGAGGTGGTAGATTAGGTTGTGCTTCAAGGTCAGTCAAAATATCCACCTGATATAAAATCATTTACAAAGGTGTTGGAACATGGTAAAGACTAGTTTGAAGTTTCCAAACATTAAGTGTAACATGCACAAGAAGATAAAGAGGTTGAGATAACTATCATTCATCCCTATCTACATTTTAAGAAAGGTATATAAAATATGGTAAAGATCAATCAACTTATATCTCTAATAAAAGCTATAAAATAATAACAAAAATCATTCATGAAGGCTCTAAATATCCCACTTGTAGGCATGAGAAGGCATATAATTGATAAGCTTCTTGACCATACACATATGCAAGTGATTGGTGATGATCATGATCCTAATGATAGGATGACTTCATGGAGTTACAAGGATGAAATGGGAACTATATTTGACCATGGTTGAGATATGATCATATGTTTCACCTCAAGAGTGGGGTTTTGTAAATAGTATAATAAGTGTGTGTGTTTTATTTCAATTGTGTTATGTTCCATAAGTGTTCTAGTTGAACACATGTGTGTTTTATTTGAGTATTTATTATTTTATGTGTCTTTACCTTATGTTTGGTATGTTTTAAAATTAAAATTTTGTTTCAAAACTATGTATAGGTGAATCCATGTTCCAATGGATAGGATTAGGCTACTGGTCATAGCATAGCAAGCATACCACCCTTGGGTAATCACTAAGAATATTGACCATTTTGACTACAAGTCAAAATGGGTCAACCCCATATAGTCAAAAAATTATATAGGGGTATAGTAAAATGTCATATGGTGTTTTATATTTCATTTTATGTAATTTAATGTCATTTGATCCTTGGTCATGGTCTAATTAGTCTTTGTGTCATTTGATGTCATCTAAGGGTCATTTTAAAGTAGTAAATGTAGGGGATATGGTTTTCAAAGAAATAAAAGTGTTATAAACTCCTCATAAACATATAATGTGTCAATCATAGTTAGACATGTTAGTTTATAACTAAAAACTTGTAGGTGATAACTTAAAATCAAGAAAGTAAGTGAAAAAGGAGTTTCAAAGGTTCTATAGCCTATAAGAGATAGTGAAATGTGGAATAAACTTTAAGGATTAATATTGAAATTATTAATACTAATTAACACTCTTTAAATGATTTATCTATGTCAAAAATGGGCTAAAACCATTCTATTCTTCTGTCACTCCATTATGCACATGAAACTGGTCAACATGTTTTTTGATAGTATGACTAGTGGAAGAAGTTCTAGGTCAAATGAATTTTTGGGGTGATATAATAGTTTTTAAAATTTAATTTCATGTTTTTACTTCAATTAATTATGTATTATACATTATTAACCATCTTTAATAAGTTGACTATGTTTTTCTACTTGTTTCCCACACCCTATAGGTTTTACTTTTGTTTGAGAATTTCCATATAACTCAATGTTTAATTTTGATTATAAATTATTTTTAATATCTAATATAATGTTTTACATGATTTTTTTCACCATTGAAAGTGATTTAATAGGTCAAATATCTCAAATTGAAAGAAAGTGTTGCTATTGAGGTTATAGTCAAATTTCACTATTTGCATAAGGTTTGGTTCTCTAAAACACTCTTCCATGAACATGATATTATTTTATTCATGAGTTAATGTCATATACATACCTTTATTTACATTCTTGGTCTTACAAGTTCATGCATTGATCAAATACATAGTCACATGTGTTACATAATGAGTCTTCTTCTTGTTTCCAGCTGCAGTCATGGTGTCTTGAGGTTTGAAAATAGTTATGAGGATGATATAAAGAGTATTATTTAATTTAAAACCTCACTTTTATCATGAAAAAACAAACTATATATCTCAAATTCAATGTAAATTACTGTGATAGTCAATTCATTCATCTGC
This sequence comes from Torreya grandis, assembly GCA_037957365.1. Taxonomy (NCBI): domain Eukaryota; kingdom Viridiplantae; phylum Streptophyta; class Pinopsida; order Cupressales; family Taxaceae; genus Torreya; species Torreya grandis. Next base: position 2,777,198 of record JARHVA010000444.1, read on the forward strand.
ATAGTCATACACCATGGAGATGTACCTACAAGTGCATGCAGGAAGGTAAAATGTTACAATGGATTGTGGAAACTTGTCTCAAGCTCTTAAATTTTATAATAGTTAATTTTAATACTTTTATGGAGCATAAAATTATTTGAGGTCATTTTCCATGAACACATTGATCATTTTAACTTCATTGCCCTGCAAGCTGAGATGTCCACCTACATGTGGTTTATACAGAGATATGAGTATTGGCATGGAGTACTTTGACATGCATTAAAACCTCCTTAAAGTTTTTGAATGTTTAAAATGATATAAAAATCATGTTTTAGGTAATTAAAGTGAAGGAAGGTTCAAGGAAACATACTCAAGTCTAAGGGACTATGTTTAGGGATAAGTTCCCTAAAACACCAAAATAGAGGATTTTGATGATGGCATACAACATTGTAGCATGGAGCCTTAACAAAACCAAATGAATATATATTCTATCCTCAAAATATGTGAATATAATTTTAAAATTAATAGGTTTTGTGACTTTAAGAGAGTAGTGTTTGAAAGCCTCCAACATTGTGATTTGTTCACTATAGTCTTTAAGTGATGTCTATAGGATTTGAGCTTCAAACTGACCCCTACACCCAAAGTTTTAATGAAAAGGCATGTATTCATGGAAATATTTTATAATAAAGTGAGATGCTATATTAATATTAAAATAACATTAATTAATGCAAGAGTACTAGGTTTCTAGCCTATAGATGCACCTATAGGTGTGTTTTTATTCACAAGGGCCACCTATAGTTGACTGTAGGTATCCAAAGTCTATGGCATAAACCTATGCATGAAAACATATTATATAAAGATAAATAAAATTTCAAAAAATTTTCCTATAACCTCATATTAATATCAAATGCATGTGACCTAGGCTTCAGAGATGATATCCACCTACATGACCCCTACTTAATCAACTATAGATGACTGTAGTGGATGGTGAGCAAAAGTGACATTATATGGATGTTGGTACAATATGAACATGATTTTTATGGGTAAAAACATTTTAAAATTATATTTAAATTATTTAATAATGTATTTTACATTGTTCTCAAGTCCTAAACCATGCAAGGTCACCTATAGGTGCTTATTTCAGGCAAGAAACATAGTCAATATTCCAATCAAGGTCAAAAGCAAGGCATATGTGAGGTGTTTATAAAAGTTAAAGTGGTAAGTAAGTTGTAAGAACATTCATAATATTTTTAATAATATCATGAGTATATTACCATATTATTATTATGTAGATAAAGGTTCTAACAAGACAACCCATAGTCCATATTCAGGACCCTACACACAATCCACCTTCTCATAGTCTGTCTTCAAGGTTTTGAAGGATTGGATGTCCTAATGGTATATTAAATAATTAAAAATAATTATATATAATATATATTAGTTTATAATCCCTCCACATATCCACCTTGTCTATGAAAAAAGGGTAAGTTCCCTCCATTTTGTCTCAAAGAGAGGGCACTCCCTAAGAGTGCAAACATGCAATATGGTCATAAGAGTGGTTGCAGTGTAGTTAGATATTTATTGGGAATTTTATAATGATTTTTGGAGTTGTGTCATATATATACCAACATTAATAACCATACACAAGTGACTTAAACTCATCACAGTGTTCAAAACCTATAAGGATGCAAGCAAACCTACACAATCTAGACTAAGCCTATTGCCCATTTGGGGGTTTCATAACATTTTTTTCATAAGATGATAATTATAATACATTTAAAATTGTTTATAAGTATATGTAAGGTATGTTAAAGATATTAAAGTGAAAATTTAACCACAAGATAGACAATTTTTGGCTTAGACTAGTTTAGGGTGTGTAGATTGCATGAGAGGAACTCGAGTGGCTAACTTAGGATGTTCATACCTACATGGAATATTTACATGTAAGGATGAGGATTTGGGGGATGTTTAAGTGGGGCCTAAAAATTTTCCTTGTCAATTTATTTTTATATTGGATGTAAAATCTACATTAAACATCTTTAGAGGGAAAATGGCCTAAAACTCTCTCAAACCCTTGCCAAAGACTCAATTGGTAAAATGAAGGATAATATGCATATATATGGAATGTAATGGATTGGAAAAGGGTTGGATGTTTTGGAAGACTCTATAGGGCTCCTCCCCATCAACTTGAGTGCTGCCCTACTTGTACAGACAAATAAGAAAATGCATTTCTTTGACTATTTTTTTCTATTTTATAAGTATGAATGGGTTTCAAATGATGAAACAAAATTTGGGATAGAGATTGATACTTATCCTAACTCACCATATGAATTTAATTTCTTATTTAAGTTATATTTTATTTTTCAAGTGCCTTCACTTTAGTCAATCCTAGATGGCATAGTGATCAAGCTAATGAGAGAGTGAAAAAATCAAGTGGATGGAATTTTAATAACTACCTATGGAATATAAGGACATGAGGTGTCATAAAATGTGTAATAAATTACTCTCTATAGTTCAGATTATAAAATTTAAGGAAACTTTTGTGCCAAGTGTGAGGGGTGAGTTAAAGAGGATTTATTTGGACTATAAATAGTGATGACTCATATGTAGGAAAATCCTAACAATTAGGTATGAAACTAATGCATTTTGGATAATGTATACAACCCCTAACCCTCATTAAAGTAATAAAATATATCCCTAGTTAGTTTTTGGATGTTCTAAAAGGGCCAAATGATGAACATTTTTTCTGAACAAGCAAATGTAGTTTTATGCCACATTTCAGAAGTTTCATGACCTTGAGGGATATTTATCCTATGATACCTTACATGGTATATTTAATAATTAATTATCATACATGTTTAAATAATCCTCTTATATTCACAAGTTTTTTTATGACTCTTAGACTTCTCTCTTCTCACTTCTCTCTCTAATTCTATAAGTATGAGTCATTTTGGCTATTGTAAGATAATACCACATCATGTATGGTGAAGCCTTGATGGAATGACATTGTATTTTGACTCTAAACATTAATGAAGTTATGGTTTTGATTTCATGAACATTTTTATAAGTGTGCAAAGTTATTTATGGTGAAGTTAGTGATAACCTCCTATCCTTGTTTTCCTTATCCTTTCATGTTTATGCAATATTTCATATTCTAACAGGTCATATAGAGTGTATTCAAGTGTGTTAGGATATTTTAAAGTGTATAAATATTATTGGAGTGTGAAATATTCCCTATAGTTCATTTACCTTATGTTTATTCATTCATATCACCTTTATATTGAAACATTGATGTTAGAACCTTCGAGGACTTATAAGCTAGTTTGTTTGCCTTGTTTCATTGTGATAGAATTATGATGGTCTTGCAAAAATAATATTGGTGTATCAACCCCTTATATTATTTTGAATTCATGAAACTTTTAACTGTTTATCCCTCAAATAACTAGTTAATTAGATGATATGTAATTCAAGGTATATTCAGGGAGCTAGTTGTTAAACCTAGAGGTCTACTTCTACCCATAGGAAAACCCACATACATAGAAGTATTCCCATGTTACCCAAATATATAATAGGATTGAATTACCTCTCCTAGGGTGAAATATTTGGTGAAAACAATAATAATGATAAAAATAATGAAATCTATTTAAAGATAATAGATATAATAGAACATCAAATTTCATAAGGTGAAGAGGGGCATGCCATGTTTTTACATAACTTTAAAGATTTGATTCCTAAATAGGATGAATTAGTAGATGAATTTTTATTACATAAAATACATTTAAATATTTTTAAAAGTATAAATTCATCATACATTTATTATTTATTGATTCATCATGTTATTATTCTAATTTTTACATATGTCATTGATTTGATCAATCTTCTAGCCATTGGTTATTTGTTTTTTTGTTATTATTTTTTACTTTCCCAATTTAAAAAATCATAAATGATGATATTATAATACCAATTTTTGATATTTATCATACTATTTTCATAATCTAAATATAGTACACTATATTTTTTTGATATGAAAAATTTAAGGTCAACTGCCACTATTGTCCTGAACTTGATGATACCGACCTATAAATTTTTACATAGTCAAATAAAAAATTATGAGAACATATATTTAATACATATATTTTTTGATATTATATCCATTTTTATCTTAAAAAACACTCCTTTTCATTCAAAATATTTTTCTATGCACTTTATTTATCATACATGCACATTACATACCTTGAAAAGTGTACATTTGATGAGACTAGCATGTATAATTTATTCCTCTACATCTATATTATATCCCCCACATGTATTTTAATTATAATTCAAATATAGAGTGGGGTAATACTTCTCATACATGGCCATTCCATCATATTGAATCCTTATTTTACCTCAACACATGTTTTATATTGTTTAGCTTCCTTCCCTTTAATTTAATTTCAAATGCATGTAGTAGCTTCTAGTATCTATTGCTCTTGTGTCAAAATTCAAAAAATTATTTAAAAACTGAAATATTTTGAAAAATATAAATACATTCTAAACACTATAAAAATTCAAAATCAAGACTTGAGCATTATTATACATCTATTTTATATCATTTTCATATGTTATTAATTTCATGATTGGAAAATAACATACTATTTTTCTATCATACATGTATTTCACTAGTATTTATGAGTGTTATGTAGGATATAGAAATTTTACATAAAATTATATGTTATAATTTTATTTCCATAGTGGTCATACCATGCTAGGGCCATATTTTTCAAAGGTTAAAATATTTACATGTGTTACCATTATATAACTCCTATATTGTGTTGATCTAAATAATATTTATAAATGTCTTGCTAACATCTCTACCTTACATTGTGTACATGAATATGATATTTTATAGGATATGATCACATTAAATATACATGGTTTAGAATATATTTCTATTTATATGCTCAATTTATGTTATTACTTGTACATAGTTGATTATACTTTGCTTGTCTATTATGTATGGACCTTGGCTCAAATGTCTAACTATGACATATTCATGTTCATTGTGTGAATGGTCATTTTCCATTGCATGTGATTATGATATATTCATGTCCATGATATGTATAGATCTTAGCCTTATTATGTATATCCCATGGTTTTCCTTGTGTAGACACCCCATTTTGTCTATATTCCCAGCCTAATAGGACTTCAAATTGATTTCTACCAAACTAGGTAAATTAAGCCTAGAAATCATTGAAACACCCAAATTCATTCACACATCAGATGCAAGTGCCAAGACTAATTTCAAAGCATCACTATTTTGGGTATTATATTACACAAAATGATAAAATCCCAAATATTCATCTCCAATCAAGTTTCAACCTAACAAATTGACAAATTAGCCTTTGGAACCATTAAGCAAGTCACTTAAACAATTCTTAAAAGTGCAAAAAACTTAAGCAAAATTGATTAACTAAGAAAACCTAATTAAATTCTTAGGTTAAATTTACATGTGTAATTAGTGAATATAAATTTTAAAAAAAGAAATTTTAATAAAATAAGGTCATGATGATGTCATCATTATGATCAATAGGAATCTAAGAGGGGAGATTAGTATCATGTTAGTATGGTCAAAATCCATCAAAAACACAAGAATGAAACTTACACCTCTATAATATACACTCAAAGAGTAAGAGAATTATAAAATTAACTATAAAATGAAGAGAAAACAAATAATTTTACCTTCCATGAGAGCAAGAGTTGCATGTTGATAATGAATTAATGTGCTCAGTTAGGTGATTAAGAATTCTTTGGCAAAGGAGTTTCTTGTACCACCTCTCCTTGTCACCTTGGTAATATTGGGATTAGATTTGGATTTGTCTTGGATTGGATTATTAATTTATCATCATAATATTACAAAAAATAAGCTTCTTGAATAGTGGGTGAGGCTTTATATGTAAATCCTTCCAAACTAACTATAACCCAAGTGTAGTTAGGTTAGAGTTAATTGTGGTTGAGTTTGGGAGGGCACAAGCCATTAATATTTTTAATTAATATGCATGGATCATAAATCTAAATATTTGTTTGATATTTTTTGAGTGCTTGACAACTTACAAAAGATGATGTCATTATTTCAAAAATTTGTGTGATGTCATGATGATGTCATCAATCTAGATTTATGAAATTTTAAAAATGTAAAATTCACCAATTAATTAGTCATGCATTTTCACCTATGAATTTAATTGGGTTTAACTAATTGAGCAATCTTGACAAAGTGAATTTCCATTTCTAAACTTTTATAAGTTATCCCTCACATATGGTCAAAAATTTGATGGGAGATGAATTAGAGGAAGATGATGATTGCATATAGTGAATTTCCCTAGTTAGGGATACATTGATGTAAAGTAGAATATGTACATGATATGAACTGATGAATTAGAGCATTATAGTTATTTTTAGTGTTAACTTGCATTATTTACAAGAGTTCACTCTAGAGTCTATTTAGATGCATAAGTAGCAAAAAAGGAGTGTCTATAATCATCCTCAAAGTCAAAGAATTTAAAATATCTCCATTAAAACATTAAATTTAGAAATGGAGAGCCATGCTTAGTGTTAGGACTTATCCAAAGTCTTAACTTGGCTTAGTATTTTGTTGTGCTAGATTAATTTAATAATTGTAATGAGGCATGTATCTTTTATAAAGACACCCCCATAAATAAATTAGATTAAATTTTGGGTAGTTTTCATGTTTGTGTTAATTAATAATATGAACCATCTTTTGGGAAGAATTCCCATAAGAGTTAGTTAATAGGTTAGTTTCTTTTTTGTCAGTGTGTGTGAAAACCTATATATAAATGTTTATTTCATGTAAAAGGGTTAATGGATTAAAGGAAACTTTTCTATGTACTTATTTTTGGTAATTAATAAAATGTTTATGGACCTGCACTCAGTGGACATAATATTTAACCTATTTTGATGTATTACTATTAGTGATATTAGAGCATGGTTTTGGAAAGCATGGTGAATATGGGAAGCTTGGTGAATTTTGGAAAAGGAAAGGTGAAAATACAATTCACATGAAATTGAAAGTCTCATGTGAAATCTCATTCTGGATAGTATAAGGTATGCCATGTCTAATAAACCTTGGTTGGTCTAACTTTTCAAATTTAAAAAATTATTAAATTATTTAATTTTTCAATATTTTTTCATTGATTATTGCCCATTTGAAATAATTAAGCATGTATATGGTCTTGTATGGCCATTTAATTGAACAAACCTTTCATGCTCCCTAATATTGTTTCAAACCTCCTTTTTTAGCACACAATATAAAAATTTTATGCTTTAAAATGATCAAAATTTATTTTTAAAGTCATAAAATTTATATAAAATCCATTTTTATGGAATTTTAAGTCTAAAAAAATGCTCTATGGATATAATAAATGGTTTCAAAAAATTCTTTCTATTAATCTGCTCAATCTGTGATCATGTGATCCATTTTTGAGGTTCTAAAGATCTTATTTTCACACCAAAATCTTTTTTAAGGTTTTTCAAAGCCAAAATTGTTGTTTTACAACCAATATTATGATATGTATAGCTTGGTTATTATAGATATCCCTATGAGTATCTATAATTATTTCCTTTGGTATCAAACTTTCATCTGCTAAGCTTTTGGGTTGCTAGTTGAGATCCACAAATAAAACAATCATTCTAAATCCATTTCAAAATTTGTATCAAGATAAAAATTGGATTTGTACATATATTAGTTGTAGATTTGTGGCCTTATAATGTCTTATAAAATTAAAACTTTAACAATACTCAGTCAAATTCCTCTCTGAAAGTCTTAAACGTTGGAAAATGGTGAAAGAATCAATCTTGCAAGGTTTTTATATGGTCTAAGGAAGTGTCAGGTGAGTTTCAAATTTTATCAGATCAACTTTGGAATTGGAAAGATCTAGGATGGCATTGGAAATCTCTATTATGGCATTCAAAATGACAAAATAAAAATATTTCATGTTTTACAAAGTCTTTTCTAAAGTTTGATCAAATTAGGTTTTGCATGGTGAAAACTAGGTAATAAAAGATTTGAGTTTTCACTTGCAAAAATAATTTCATGTGAAAATACGAAAATTATATATTTTTAAATTAAAATAGAGGAAAATTTCAATTTTATATATAAATTTCAATATTTATAAACTTATAAATGCTCATATAGCACTTGGAATGAATTTTTTTGGGAGGTGCTTGTAACAAGGAGGTCACGGGTTCAAATCTTCTTTTTTGGAAGAATTTTCTTTAAGAATATGATTTGTTGAAAATAAATATTCCCTTTTTGGAATATTTTTATGTTTTACAAGTTCTAAAAGGCATATTAAAATGTAAAAATAAGCATACTTATTAAAATTTTGCATGAAAAGTTGATATCTTTTACTTTTGTGTATCTTGGTGAAATAAGGGTGTATCTTTGTGAAATAAGGATTTATTTTGGTGAAGTATGTATTTATAAATTGATTTTTGGTGATGATAAGTGAAAAAACCATCAAAAACACTTGTTTTTTCTCTACGTGGAGGTTAAGTGAAAAACCCCATAGAAGCATTATCTCATGCAAAGTGCTATAATTATGTGTGTGTGTATATTATTTATCTCATTTGTTGCACTTATTTTGAACATTTGATTTAATTTAAAGATGCCTAATATTCAAAACATGATTTTATATAGTGATAGATTAATGATTTCTAATTATTTAGATTGGAAATGTTTGATGAAAGCTTCATTAATCTTTAATGAGTTATGGGATATTGTTAAGAATGAAAATTGCACATTCCCAAAAGAACATGCCAAACTTGATATATTTAATTTTCATGATTATAATACCTTAACACTAACCAAATGTTGTTCTACTCATGATACTTGTGTTCATATTGAAAATTTTCCTCATAGCTACATTGCATAGAAAACATTGTCTGATTTGTATGATAAAAAATTGAAGCATAAGAAGATAGACATACACATGCATTTGTTTACTTTATCATTAGAAGAAGATGGGGATATGGGAGAATATATGTCTAAGTTGAGAAATATCACTATTGAGTACACTAAGGCTAGGTTTGGCAAATTAGATGATGATCTCATAGTGGCTACTGCATTAAAAGGACTACCTGGGTCCTAAAAGAACTTCGTATAAATGTTGCATGTCTCTAACAAGATCACGTACATCAATTTTGACAATTTGGCTGAGTTTATCATCAAACATGACCTCTCTCTACTCAAGAAATCCAATAAAATAGAGGAATCCCATGTTTTAGAGTCTAATCCTAGTTCATCTTCATCTGGGTATCAAAATAATAAAGGCCATAGTTATAGAGGGGGTCAAGGTTATAGAGGAGGTAGATATAAAAATAGAGGTAGAGGTTATTCAAATCAACAAAAATCTAATGATTCTCATTAAAGTGAGATAAATGATAGAGGATATGGTCACAACTCTTATAGGGGTATAGGTTAAGGTAGATCAGACATTTAGTGTCATAAATGTGGGAAATTTGGTCACATTACCTCTCAGTGTAGAATCCCTTTTGACAAAATATAGAGGCCATAAAAAATTACTAAGTCTAACTCTGATTAGTATGCTGACCATGATTATGATGAGTCTAACAATGTTTCTCATGATTCTGCATTCACTATTTTGGGGCACATTGATTATATGGAATATGAGGCTAGAGATGAGTTCACTGATGTATGGGTTTTAGATATAGGAGCAACCAAACACATGACATTTAGGAAATAATTATTTTGGACTTATAAAGAAGCTTCTCTCTCTCTCTAGTTGCTTTGGTAGATAAGTCTATGTATACTCCATTAGGACTTGGTCCTATTTAGATTCATCTTCCTAATGATTCTACAAAATACTTGGAGAATGTTTGGTATGTTATTACATTGAAGAAACATCTTCTTTCCTTGGTAACTATTCAAAATAAAGGTTATTAAATTGTGCTTGAAACTGGGATCATCCATATTAATTTAGTGAAGGATGGTTATAAAACCATGTATACAGGATATGAAGATGGAAACTTGGTTAGATTACATTGTAAAGTTCTTCCTCCCATAGTAGAACTATTAGTAGTTGTTGAAATAGGTATAGGTACTATGTCTACATGGTGGTTATGGCATCTTCACTTTAGACATTTGAATATTCACTCTTTATTACAATTATATATATATGGTATGGTGAGTGGATTTCCCACTTTTCACAAAGATAGTATTCTTTGGGAATCATGTGTTTCGGGTAAATAAAATTGGTAAAAAAATTCCTAAAACCTCTTAATGGTGAGCTAACAGGGATGTACAGTTAGTTCATAGTGATGTATGTAATATGAAAAAGTCATCCATTGGTTTTGGTTTTTTTTTGTTGTTTATTGAAGATTTTTATAGGATGACATTGGTGTTTTTCATGAAAAACAAATAAGAAGTTTTCACTAAGTTTGTTGATTGGTTGCACTTAGTTGAAAAAGAAATAGGTTCACACTTAGCCACTCTTCATTCAGACAATGGTGGTGAGTATACTTCAAATGAGTTTTTATATTATTTTTGGGAACATGGCATTGATTGATAATAAGTAATGCTTACACTCCACAGTAGAATGGAGTATCTAAATGAATGAAAATAACCTTAGAGGGAACATCTTGAGCTATTTTGCACTATAAACAACTCGATGATAAATTTTGGATAAAAGCCATTAGTACGACAATGTATTTGAGAAATAGATACCCCATAGTAGATCTTTTGGGATAAACTCCATATGAGGCTTGGTATGGGTTTAAACCAAAAGTTAAAAACTTGAAAGTTTTTGGATGCCTTTGTTTTACTTTATTTCCCACTAAACATAGAACTAAGTTGGAACTAAGAAGTCAAAAATGCATCTTTTTTGGATATTTAAAAAAAAAGGGGGGTATCATTTAATTGCATAGGATACAGGCAAATTCATAGTGAGTCAAGATGTAGTATTTGATGAATTTGGGACTATGAACACTACAGAGATTGATTCTCAATTTGATATGTTAGAGAGGGAAAATTCAAAAGGAGATAAGGGTTTGAGTAATGGGGATAATTCCTCAAATTTGTGGTATAAAACTTTAATTATTTCACTTTCCTCTTATTCATCTACTATTTCATAGGTTGATGACTTATAAATTATTGAAAATTCTCTAAGTCTTTTTTCGAATGGTGCACATGATGAGAATTATGGTGTTCTTTATTTGAATAATTTAAATAAGTATCCAAAATGGGATCAAAGTACTTTTTTGACTTGAAAATAGATGAAGTTGGATTAATAGGTCCTAGGATTTCTAGTAAATAGGTTAATTATGCAATGGTTGTTACTACTTCTTCCACTAAGCCATCTACTTTTGAGGAGGCCTCTACTAAACATGTTTAGCAATATGTAATGCAAAGTGAGTATGATGTAATACTTAATAATAATACTTGGGTTTTGGTTGATGCTCCTCCACATATTCAACCCATAGGATGTAAATGGGTGTATAGGACTAAGTATAAATTAGATGGCTCCATTGATAAACATAAGGAAAGACTTTTTGCAAAAGGATACACAATAAGAAGGTATTGATTATGAAGAAACATTTTTAGCAACTTCCAAATGGCACACTATTCATATGGTGCTTGCCTTCGTAGCACAAAATGGTTGGAAAGTACACCAGTTGGATGTTAAAAGTGCTTTTTTGAATGGTGATTTATAGGAAGAAGTATATATGAAATAACCTCAAGGTTTTGAATAGGTGGGTATAGAACACAAAGACTGTAAATTGATAAAATCTTTTTATGGGCTCAAATAGGCACCCAAGGCTTTGTATGAGAAAATGGATTCATACTTGAAATCCATTGGTTTTCAAAATAGTGAATATGATAATACTCTCTATTTTTGAGTGTAAGGTAAGAAATTGGTGATTCTTGTTCTCTATGTTGATGACTTGTTTATCACAAGAAATGATGAAAATCATAACAAGTCTATGAAGAAGTAATTAAAATAGGGGTTTGAGATGATAGTTCGTGGACTTATTCACTACTATCTAGGCATAGAGGTAACTCAAAAGGAGCATAGTATTTTCATTTCACAAACTAAGTATATTTTTTAGTTATTAAATAGATTTAGCATGAGTGATTGCAAACCTACCCTCACTCCAATGGAAAGTAACTTAAAATTGTCTAAGGATGATGGTAGTGCTTTTTTTTATGGCACCAAATATATATAATTAGTGGGAGCTTTGATATATTTGATGACTACTAGGTCCGATATATAATTTTTAGTTATAAATTTGTCTAGGTTTATGCATGAACCTAGATAAATTCATTGGAATGCGACAAAAAGAGTACTTCATTATCTTCAGGGAATGAAGACATATGGCCTTGAGTAGCACCATAAAAAGAAATTAAAATTTGTTGGGTATTGTGATGCAGATTTTGGTAGATGTGTGGATGACAAAGTGTCCATAATAGGATACACTATGCATATGGGTTCAACTACCATTGCTTGGTGTTGTAAGAAGTAGGATACCATGGCAAATTCATCATTAGAATCAAATTATATTGTAACATGGGTTACTTCTAGGGAAATTATTTACTTATAGTGTATTCTTGATGATATTTAGGTTTCTCATATTGCTCCTACACAGTTATACATTGATAATCAGAGTGTAATTAAGATGTCCAAGAATCTAGTATTTCATGCCAAAATAAAACATATGGATGTCAAATATAATTATCTATGAATGTTGGTGGTGAAGAAATATCTTGATCTGATATATTTCCCTATTTCTGATAATACAACTGATAGTTTCACAAAACCCCTTGATAGGATCAAATTTGAAAAATTTAGAAAATTGCTTGTTATGTGTCCAAAGACTTGACTTTGGATCATAGGGGAGTTTGTTATGACTTACCCAAAGTCTTAACTTAGCTTAGGATTTTATTGTGCTAGATTAATTTAATAATTATAATGGGGTATGCATCTTTTATAAGGACACCCCCATAAATAAACTATATTAACTTTTGGGTAGTTTTCATGTTTGTATTAATTAATAATGTGAACCATCTTTTGGGTAGAATTTCCACATAAGAGTTATTTAATAGGTTAGTTGGTTTTTAATAGTGTATGTAAAAACTTATAAATAAATTTTTATTTCATGTAAAATGGTTAATGGAGTAAAGTCACCCTTTCTATGTACTTGTTTCTAGTAATTAATAAAATTCTTGTGGACCCGCACTCAATGTGCACAACATTTAACATATTTTGATTCATTACTATCACTTAATAAATGTGATATCTATCCCAAATATTAATTATTTTTCCCCTCCTAAAACTAACCATGGTCAAATATAACATAAATAAACATGATTTAAGGTTAGTTCTAGAACCTATAAAGAAGAGATACCCCACTCTCTTTAAACAAGCTTTCAAGCTAAAGCTACAATGCCAAATTGATTAGATATAGCTTCATATGCCAAACCAAGCCAAGCCAAGCCAAAGTGACAAGGATAAATGATGTGAGGAGCACCATTATTAAATAATATTTGAGAAAATGACCAAACACATCAATCTAGGGATAAATTTTAACTCTTGCTCACAAAAAAGGTGAATAATACTTGTTTTGTCTTCTTTATTTGTTACGTACATTGTTCTCTTACTCCCTCAAGTATATAGTCTTGAGGTGTTTGATCTTTATGTGTTTTTATTGGTTTTATGATACTAACATTTGAAAAAACCCTTCTTAAATTCTTATGTTACATAATGGCACACTCGGTAGGATGATGCACTCCACAAACACTAAGGGAGTGACCTTGGAATCTTAAAATCTAGTAATAACTCAGTCATGACCTTATTTTTTCATTTTTTACTTGATATTTCTATTTTTTTATTTAGCTAGTTTAATTTATTATTGAATAAATGATGAGTGTGGTAGTTAGCCACTCAACCAATTGAATCTATCATTTCACAATTCGATTATGCTATTTGAATATTCATCTATTTACACAAAAACATAACAATTTTTCCATCAACCAACAAATTTTCCATTCACCAATAAATTTTTCATCGATTGAAAATTTTTCTATCAAGTGGTAGATTTTCTATCTCCTAATTCCATCATCATCAATTGATAGTATCACCATATAAAAATTCACCACCATAGATGCCTCTAGAAGCATCGATAGATTACATCACCATAGATGACTCTATCACTATCAATAGACAACATCACCACAGATGACAATGTCACATTCAAATGATAAGTTCCCGCCATTAATAACTACCCTACCATTTACTGACAACATCTTACTATCACCCAACACCAAATTATTTTCAACTAATAAGTTCCCACCATCGATAAATATTATGCCATATATGGATAACATCCTGATATTTCAAGACACCATTTCACTATTGCTAACCATATTACCATCATTGACTACCCTATCATTGATCGATAACATCTTGTAGTTGCTTAACACCACACTACTATCGATTAACATCATCCTACTATTGCTTGACACCATATTACCATCATCTACTTTCCTACCATAATCCATTCACTCCTACCATCAACTAATTACTACCACCTAAAATTTAATTTTAGAAAACTAAGTCAAAAAGAGAATATTTAAAACAATTAAAAAAAACATTCACTCTTCTTTTCGGTTCTTAAAATTTACTTAACAACTTTCCTTTTTGATTTCAAACTTATAAGTAAAAAAAATAAAGTTAAGGGGCCAAATTTAACTTCAGATCTTATTTAGTGCTCTAAAAATAAAAACAACCTTAGATTAGCATCCTAAGAGCTTTTGCATTTTGTTTGTTCATTCTTGTAAAGGTAATTAATTTCTATTTCTTAGATTAATTTTTGTTTTTAAATTAACTTTTTGTGTATGTTCTTCCCCCATCCCTTTTAGGAAAGTTGGGTAATCAAAATTGCCTTATTTCTTGCTTTGTTTGGTTGAGTGTAGAAAGGAATAAAAGTCATGTATGCTCTTCTCAAGATTCAAGTGACTTGGGTGACCCAAAAATGACCCTAAAGTTATAATTTTTCATTTATTTATTATCTATATTGTCTTATGGGTGGGTTTTCATAACCCCATCATAAGTTCTTTGGTGAAGCATTGAATTGGCATTTCATATTTTAGCATCATTACAACACCATTCCGTGGTGGGGTATATAAATTTGGCATGTATACTAGAATTTTTTAGTAGCTAAGTGATTATCCTCATAATTCTAATGAAAAATTGTTTTAGTTCATGTTAGACATCAAAATTAACTAACTAGTACATGATTGAATTCAATAAGCAAAGGACTAGACCTTTGCATAATAAAATAGCAAGTTTGAATCCAATTGACATGATGTACCTTTATGTTAGCCACACATGGGACCATTTAGATCATTTCAAAAAAATATATTTTAGTAAATCCCCCTTACCATGAAATATCCTATAAAAAAACCAAGTGCTTCATCACTCTAAGTTCATTATCATGTACCAGCTCTTGAGAGACAAATGGGGGATTGAAAAAATCTACCTACATACGATCTTTACTTTTTGGATTAACACATAATTCCTTTCAAGACTAGTATATTAGTGGAAAATTTTGTGGAAGCTACACATACCTTGTATACACATAATATTTTCAAACTTCATACATTATTAATGCTTTATATCTTGTAGGAACCCATCTAGTCTCAATCTCTCTAAGTGCATACCTTAAGGAGTGTATCAAGAAAGGGGTGGGTAGACCATTGGTGCTTTGCAGGATTGTTATCCCTTACTACCACTTACTATCTACATAACTATCTCTTATAAACATTCCCTTAAGATTTGCCTCCTATTTTTCACCCTCTAGTAATTTTCTACCTTTATTATCCCTTACCTAGCCTAAAATCCCTTTTTTACAATTTACATTTACATGATCGACCCCACTGACATTGTACTCTAATTGATAAAAAAATATTTATTGTCTAGGTCGGCCCCTAACCTACCTAGATCAAGACATAATTTTTTTTTGTTAATAAAAATAAAAGGTCAATTGGGTCAACCTTGTTAGCCTAAACTTTTAGAAAAGACTAGGGTTAGATCCGCCTATATAAACACATCTATTTTTCCATTATTAGAGAGACAACAATAGTTAATTATTAATTTTCACTTCTTTAAAATATTCTATTTTTCTATTATACTTGAGGAGTCTTAGCTTAGGTTTTATACTTGAAGAATAATCTTGGATTATTTGAAATTTCTTAGTGATCCTTACCAACCAAAAAAACCTCTTGTGAAACACCTTTGGCCAAGGGAGAGATTGAGTCTCAATGGGTTTTTATTCAAGGTAAGTATCTCTAAATTTACTCCTCTCTTTTATTATATATAAGTAGCATAAGTAATGGCTTTTTAATACCTTAATCTCTCCATGCATTAAGGTTTTTTTATATACATAGCTTAAATATGATTCTCTTATGCATGTTTAATTTTATGCTTACTAACCCCATTTTGTGCCACAAGATTTGGTGTGCACTAGATTAGAATTTACTTTACTTGTTATTAGATTAGTGAATATCAAAACATATGACCTAGTTAGGGTTATTGCATATTTTTGTTTAGCTAGAGGCTTCAAAACCCTGCCTAGTGAATTTATTATGGTAAGAGATTCCTTAGATAGATCTAATAGATCCATCTTGGTCATGACACTAAATATACAATATATACACAATTGAAAGTGTAAGTATTATTTATATTCTATGAGTTAGGATTGATTTATAGTTTTTTTGCATTTCCAATTGAATACACACATTATCATTTTTAGGGTAGGACATGCACTTAGGTGCATTTTCAATTTATTTTACTAGTATTTATTTTTGGGTCTAAAATTATTTGTCTACCAAAGTTAAAACTAAGTCAATAACTTATAGACAAAACACATGTTTCACCCACTAATTTGAGTCAAGAAGTGTTATGATATTGAATTTATTCCAAACATTTTCCTTAGAGATTTTCAAAAACCACTTATTTTACCTTGGTTCAAAAAGGCATTGGTAAACTACCAAATTTATTCAAAGTTACTTACCTTTATGTAAAACCAAGTCAAAATCTACTTATGTGCCTTGGTTCTAATATTTTCATTATACTACCCATTTAAGTCTGGGTCATTATCCATTTGAAAATCCAAGTCTTTCAAAATCTCATTTGAAATATATCATTTGATTTTTAGCTCTAAAACAACTAGTTTATGCTTGAGCCTTGTTTACAACTTGGGCTTGAGTGGTTTACATTTTTTTCTTTAGATTATGAAACTTAAATGGATTTTTATTTTGAATTTTAAAGACATTTCCCTAGAGACCAATTTTCCTTTTAACACACCTTGTCTTGATTTCAAGTTTCTATTTTAGACCAAGTGTTCCATTTGTTTTAAATCAGGATCTTTAGACTTAAGAGTGTTTAAACATTTACATGCCTAGATCAAGTTTGTTACTAAGGACCTAGTTAAGAGTTTTTTTCATGACATATTTCAATTTTCCTAGATCAAGTGTGTCAACCTATTTGCCTTAGATTTACATTTATTGCAAGTTTTTACCTTGATTAGTTAATTTCCAAGTGTTGCTTTGTGACATTAGACAAAGACCTAGCTTTTATTTTCACATTTTAGACAGTTTATTTCCAGGTCTAAATTTGTGATGTTAGCCAAACACCTAACACCTTTTGTTTCATTATTAGACTTAGATTAAGTTTCTTTAAAATACCTTATCGAGGTCTGATTTTATTGTACCTAGTTTTAAACCTTAGTTTGATTTCTTAGTTCAAATCTCACATCCTTATTTCACAATTTGAGTTTGTTTATAATGATTTATAAGACTAAGATCCAAACTTTCCATTTTTTTACCATTTTTTCCAAGGACTTTAAAGTGTTATTAATATTTTAGACCAAGTTTTGATTGTTATTTTTTAGGGAAGGATCCTTTTTAGGCCACATTTAGACCATTTTCAATGATAAAGCAAGTTTCACTTCTAGGACAAGTTCCAAGACATTTGATACAAGGAAAAATCCTTTTTAGAATGCATTTTGAGTAGTTTTGAGCATTAGACCTTTTCTTTGATAGACATTATCCATAGATTTAGCTATGCCTCATTGTACATGTAGCAAGATATTGTATAATCTTGATTATGAAAATGGAGTCATGAATGACCCATTCATTCAGGGCCCATATGGTGATGGCATAGTTTGTGATATAGATCCATATCCCTCCTATAATACTCAATATACTAAATAAGGGTAGGACCCACTAGCATAATACCTAGTTAATTCACCTCTTTATCTAGGCCAAGAGTGAGAACAAATGACTCAATACATTAATAATATGCCACCCATCATTTAACAAGTCCAATAACAACCCTATTATCTAATCACACCAATACGTTATGACCCATATTTGTTTGATATCCACTTATTTTTAAAAATGATTAATTTTTTGTCAGATCTATATAGGTAGGAGTGAAAATTTTTAATAGAATTTCCCCATAAAAGTTTATCGAGTTTAGTTTGAGTGCCTAGTAATACACCTCAAATTAGATTGATTGATTAGGCCTTAACTAGTTACCTTTAGGAACCCATGCCAATGCCTAATCAATTTCCTAGTATGCTTATAAAAGTAAAGGGTATGATGGTAGACCAATTCACATATACATAACAAGCATATAATATGTATCTTAATTTAGCATAAAATTTTAACCATATTGCCATTTCAAACACCCCACTTATAGAGCTATATCCTTTAACAAGGATATAAATTGATTCATTGGGCCATGAAAACTTGAATTTGGACTCCTTTGTATAAAATACACCATTTAGTGACAGGTTTAATTTCTTGGTCATTAAGGATGTGATTGTGGCTTCTACTCAAGACCATTTTCAAAATGTAGAGGATAACACAAGTATATCCTAATTTGAACTAAGGTAGGTCGAGTGCACCTCAAAATATTTTATAAAAATAGGTGCCTCTTACCAATACTATGAATGGTTTATAATAATAGGGGAAAAACATGCCTACTTCTTAACCATAATAGGTCACTACCACCCCTTAACCAATAAATTCTTAAAACATGCAGTAAGGGGAAAGTAGTCAAGTGCAAACTAACATCTGACCCAAACAAGTGGTAAATGTTACCCCACCTCAATAGGTGGTGACTAATAAAAAATAGATCAATGTGCCATCAAAATAAATTATGAGTTCATCATAAAAATTATCTAATTAAAAATGTATTCCTATTGGTTAATAATATATGCTAACCACCTAATAAATGCCCAATCAATAATAGCTGCTTACACAAAAAAGAAGTCCCAACATACCATAAGTACATATTAGGTAATAATTTCCTTTTAATCAGTGTGTACCTCATATAAAAAAAATACCCAATGTGGCACATATCCAACAATAGCATTTTAGTCAACAATAAGTACCATTTATATAATAAGTTCTGACTAGTCAACAATAAGTTCCCATTCAAACCTAGAAAGCATAGGACCTTCCACCTAGCCATACACTTCTATCATAGCCAAAATTTCCTCCAAATCAAAGCCACATTTTGAACCCTAACCAAAATGTTTATCAACAATGCATTTGATATCAACAATCTAATCCTAATGTGTAAATGCATATTCTAGTTGATTGGTTCAACAAACTAACATTACATAATACCCCATTCCCCCATTATACCCTAGTCAAGGTAATCTACATTTGATCACCCAATCACAACCATAACCAATTATACCATCTACCTTTATATCCCCAAAACTATAACAAATGAAGGATGCAATTTATGCCATTCAAATAGGAAAGAAGAATAAGAAATTTAAATTAGAAAAGATGTGATTATATCCATTTAACATGGAATACCTATAAATAAAATTTTCTCTAGGTTATAATCCACCAAAATATAAAAAATACAAGGGAAAAGGAGACTCTAGAGACCATTTAAAAGAGTTTTTATTAATTTTCAGCTAGTGGCCTATAGTGACATCTATTTGCTTCTTGTTTTTACTTGAAGTATAGCTAGACAATCCTTGGAATGTCTTATTAACTTACCAAATAATATAGTTTATTATTTTGATGATCTTTTGGATAAAATTTTATAACATTTATCCTACAATATCAAGCATGAAATTTCAATAGTTGATTTGAATCAGGCGAAGCAGAAGGTTCATGAGAGCTTTGCAAGTTACTTACAACAATGGAGAGTTCTTGCTAGCTACTTCACCAATAATTTAATAGATAAATAATTGGTAGCTCTGTTTAGTAAATATTTTCATATAAAAATATATTACCATATAGAGTTTTAGTGTACTCACACATTCAAAGAGATCATTGATAAAGGTATACATATTACAAAGGCCTTTATCAATAAATGGATAACCAAGTTATCTTCTTCAAACAAAAATCAAAACCAAAACCAAAACCAAAATTCATGCCCAAATCATAGCCCTAACCTAGTCCAAACATAAGAATCTACACCTTCTTGGGATAATAGTTATGAAAAACCTAATCCATATAACCTCAATAAGAATGTTGTTGGTAATGGAATCATTAAGTTACATCATGTCCAAATGGTGAAAATGCTATCTGTTCAACCTATACCACAACTATTACTTATTTCACAAATGTATCCTATTCAAAAAATGTAGTGTATGCCCCAACCATTGATATCTCCTCAATTGCAACTACCTCTACATAATTAGGCACCTCAACCACCAGCTTTACAAACCCCTCCTCTACGAAAAATACCCAATCCTAGATCTTTTAGTGACCTTGGTGAACCTATTAAGGTAGTTTTTATCAAGTTAGCCATGACCAATATGATTAGTTGACTAATTGTAAATCACTTTACTTATGGGATACCATCTCTATATTGGTACGAAGAACATGAGTTTTGTTAATAACATCATTTTCATGGATATTATATACAACATTGTGTGTAGTTGAAGCACCTTATTGAGAATATGTTAGAAAATGGAGAAATCTAGATGGATAATGGTTCATCTACATCCAATAAAAATATAAGTATTTAATGAGACTTATTTCCACAACATAATAATACTAATCAAAATCAAAACCAATAAAAACAACACTAACAAAGGTCATAACCATAACCACAACAACAATAATAGTAGCAACAACAACAGTAGCAACAACAATGCAAAACCAAAAATGGATGGAACCAAAGACAAAATAACCCAATAACAAATAAAACTACCATGAAATTTCACATGACTATAATAGAGATATAGGTCATATTGCATGTGGTCATGTCTCCACCATTACTATCAACCTTAGATCAAATTCCAATAGACCAAGACCTTTACCTAATAATTCCTATCAGCCTCTTGATTCATATCAGTTACTTTTTGATAGTAATATTTCCTTGACATGTGAATGCACTCAAACACAATAGTAACCAAGGATTACCATCTCAGTCCTCTATGCTGATATTCCTTATTTGGCCTATAACCAAAACCAAGCACACTAATAATCAATAATTACCATCCTAACCTTCTTTCCATCCACTTCTAGTTATAATGGTCCCTTACCCAATCCAAATTACATAATCCTAACTTGGTGGAATAAAGTAACCATTCTATGCCCACAACATTCTACCAATGATACAATTTAACCCTTTATATTGATTAAGAGTAAGCTAGCTACCACTATTAAAGAGAAAACATATGACATTGTGGAACAACTATAAAAGACACCCACAAAAAAATAATTTTATATTTTTGTCACATGTATACCATCCAAAATAATATCCTTATTAAACTCCTAAGCCAATCCCAAGTTCCTAATGACATTATGCCAAAAAAAATTCAATATTTGGTTGGACACTTAGCTCTAGACCAGTAATTGCACTTCAACTAAAGTGATATGTCATCCCTTAACCCTTTCCATAATAATTTTTGTATATTGAAGTTGTTATAACATGGCACAAAGTTAAACATGTCATCATAGATAATGTATTGGGCCTAGAAATTATGTCTCTTAAGTTAATCGAGTATCTGGGATATATAATAGTTGACCTTCATCCAAATAATATTAATATCAGAGACTATAACATTGAAGAGATAGAATCACAAATAACCATTAGTTTACTAGTTTTTATTGGGACTTTGACCCACGACACACTTTTCCATGTGTTAGACTTAGATTTATCATACAATTTACTTTTAAGAAGACCATGGATACATGAGATCTATGCAATACATTCAACCTTATACCATTATATCAAGTTTCCACAGTTTGGGGTGGAGATAATTATCCATGGGGACTTATATCCATATGATTACTATAAGCATTTAGAGGCTAAATATGAAATATACAATTACCATTTTTGTCTAGACCTACTACCAATGAAGGATAAAGATAAGGACATACTTGTTTAATTACTAGAGATCAATAACATAGACCCTGATAGCTTTTCTTGACTTCACATATGCCTCCCATTGAAATTTCTAATAATTTTACTATTTTAAACAATTGTTCAAGAGAGTAATTTACCCATGATAGATTCTATACAACCAAGCTTCTATAAAACCCTAAGACTTGTGGAGGTCCCAAAGCTAAGACAATCTACATAGAATGATAACAAAAGGGAAAAGGAAAACTTCATAATCTAGTACCCATTATTTTCACACCAAAAACTAGCCAATAGTAGGACCCATTTGTCAAAGAAAATTCTTGGTTATATAATGATAATTTGGCTAATTGTTACCAAATCAAAAAATATCTCATCCCTAATAGAATTATTTGTTAGGACCTGGAAGCACAATTGATTACCATGTAGAAGCAATTAAATGCATAATTTAACTAGAAGTAACAAGTAACTAGAATTCAAAAATAACACAGAATATGAGAGACAACACCCAATTATATTAATACTCTTTCAAAAAGAAATTACAACAAAATAAGAATCAATAATATAAGTAGATAGATAAAGGATACCTACTTTCTTAACACCTGCTAATTCAAGTGCATCCACTATGAGAGTTTCTATGCATCTCTCATCACCCAACTTTCCTGAAGAAATTAGCCACATCTTCAAGACTGGGACTTGCATGACCTCCTTCAACACCCATGTGTTGGCCGTCTGCAATTTCAGCTGCACTTCCCCTTTGGTCAAAACTTTGACAAGGCACACTAGCCCCTAAATAAATCTTTCCAAAGTCTTCAAGGACCTTAACATAGAAAAATACTCTATTTTGGGCTACATGGAAAGAGGCAACAGAATCTATAAAACAAGATTCTACTTTATCCAAGGAACATACCAGAGCATCCTGTGCAACAACACCTACAACATCTGCTTCTTCAGTTCCTTCATGTTGATCTTCTACCAACCAATAATTTTTCTTTTCCGGCTCTTTCTTTCCATAACACCATAATTGACCATTCATGCCTTTGAATTCCTCCATTCTTAGTGTCCTTTCTTCTATCATTGCTATAATCCCACTCATTCAGAAACCCCTGAGAGTGACCTGTAATCAAACACAAACCTGCTCCCTGCAACTTTAGCTCTGATACCACTTTTTTAGGACCCGAAAGCACAATTGATTACCATGTACAAGCAATTAAATGCAAAATTTAACCAAAATTAACAAGTAACTATAATTCAAAAATAACACAAAATATGAGAGACAATACCCAATTGTATTAATACTCTTCCAAAAAGAAATTACAATGAAGAGATGCCACATTCTTCCACACCTTACAGGCTTCCCACACCAAGTGTACAATAATTCACCTTCAAGAGTTCACTCTCTCAATTACGGTCCCAACACACAACTCAAACACAAAGTTGGTGTTCACCTCCAACCAGTCAATACCAATACTACCAATACCACTAGTTAGTATCACTACTTCCAGTACACAAGTACTCCATGTACTCCACAACTGAGTACACACCATACTCCAAGTAGATCTCCCCTAATCTTGCTACCTGTTGTGTTACTAATCTCCCTGATCTTGCTGCCACCTATAGATTAACTTGGTTTTGCAACACCTACAAACCTAGACCATGCACACACACACACACACACCTACAAATCAATGATCTTACTTACCATGTAGATCTCACATGATCTTGCTATACCATAGATCAACCTAGTCTTGCACACCTACCAACTGAGATAATACACATATTAATAACCCTTCTAATTCTCCAAACTAGAACCCCTGTAGATCTCTACCAGATCTTGCAACAACCTACAAATATACCTGATCATACACACTTGGCACTGTGGCACTAGGAGGAACACACCTTGCTCTCTTCACTCTGAAGGAGCTAACCTTACTCTCTCAACTAGTACACTTTACAATACAGCCCATGAGTCTATTATATAGATCTCATGCAAACAATAATCAGACATCTAATTAAAATAATTAGATCCATATCTCCAAGAATAAAATTAGCTTTTAACATGCAAATAACTGATTTGTTAACAAACTATTTGTGAACTAACAGTTTTGGAATTACACAGGTGACTGACGTCAATCCCTATCTACTTGGAGATGACCGACATCAGCCGATCCCTGACTGATGTTAGCAGCTTCTTGTCTACACCTGATCGATGTTGATTGGCCTGACCGATGCCAGTGACTGTGACACTCAACAACCTCCTCCAATGTCTGCATTAGTGAAGCTTTTAGCTGCACAACCTAACAATCTCCCACTTGGAGATAAATAGTTGTGCTATACATGTACCTATACACCATCTAATTTATTTCTTGGCTTGTATCCCTCTTTAAGCTCAATCTTGAAGACCAACCACCACACATCTTGTGGTGCAACACCTATCATCCAAGTAACCTGCCATATCCAAAGTGCCTGACCCTACATAACATGTTAACCTACTGCTAGTCCCTCTTAGATACCTGAGAACCCACTTAACTACTTTCCAGTGCTTCCTTCCTAGATTGGCCAAAAACTTGCTGACAACTCCCACTACTGGGAAAATATCAGGGAGTACACATGTACTCAACCTCATCATGTGATTGGGGACCCTGTTCTATGAACTGTCCATCCATAGGTGCGCTTGTCATTCTGCATCCTGCATTACCTTCCCAAAATCATCCTGTGACAACATCAACTTGTGATCTTCCTTGTCTCTAAAATTACTCATGCCAAAGAATTTTGCTGATCCCAAATTCTTCATGACATACCACTGAACTAACTTTACCTTTAGCTCAATAAAACCCTACATGTGTGACCTTGCAACAAGCATACACACTACATACAGTAACAGGATAATGTTGCAATCATCATCCAACCTAGTAAAGAAACCACAATGGTTATAATGACATTGACTAAAGCTGTGCTTTTTCATCCACCTGTCAAACCTATACCACTATTCTACAACATTCTCAAGACCATATAACTTGGCCTTCTATCTCATGTATCCATTCACTCTATTCTTTAACCAAGTAATCCATTCATCTTTCAGTGCTTTCATACCAGTTGGCAACCCTACCAAATCTCCCATTTGGTTTTGCATCCTAAGAATCAAATTCCTCATTCATGCTATGCTCCCACTATTTCCTAGATCCTTCTTGCTCTACAGTGAGCAACAAGTATAAAAAAGAAAAATAATGAATTTGAGGCTTACTTACCCTTTCAGTCCTCCATATGGGTGTTTGAGACTCCTTGACAGCTTGTTGTCTACCTAAAATCCATTTCAATGACCGACCTCAGTCACCACATAGTCTGCATCTGACCGACGTTGGTTTCATGCGACTGTCCTAACTATCGATGCTGGTTTCTTGACTGACGTCAGTGTTACCTGTCACTACAGTGAGCAACAAGTATAAAAAAGAAAAATAATGAATTTGAGGCTTACTTACCCTTTCATTCCTCCATATGGGTGTTTGAGACTCCTTGACAGCTTGTTGTCTACCTAAAATCCATTTCAATGACCGACCTCAGTCACCACATAGTCTGCATCTGACCGACGTTGGTTCCATGCGACTGTCCTAACTATCGATGCTGGTTTCTTGACTGACGTCAGTATTACCTGTCACCGATGTTAGCTACCTGACTGACATCGATCTTACCCTAACTGACACCATCAGCTTTGGTCTGCACATGACTGACATCGGCACCTATCTATTCGATGCCAGTTCCTCCTGACCAATGTCGGTACCTGTGTTCTCCTGTGAGTGGTGACTTTTTACCTATAAGCTCTCTTTGGATCAAAACCTTGTCCAAACTGCCCTGCTCAGAGTTACTCAGCCTTCTGCACTGATCTCTATCTATCATCTCCTACATGAACACCAAGGCTTTCTAGTTCTTAAGTTTATCGAAGACATCTATCTTCCGCTTAAGAACATGCATCTCCTTCTTGCTCTTGAGACCAAGCCTACAAAGCCATGTCTTCACAACAGAAGAAGAATCAGTAATATAAGTAGATAGATAAAGGATACCTACTTTCTTACCACCTGCTAATTCAAGTGTATACGCTGTGAGAGTTTCTGTGCATTGCTCATCACCCAACTTTCTTGAAGAAATTAGCCACATCTTCAAGATTGGGACCTGCATGACCCCCTTCAACACCCATGTGTTGGTTGTCTATAATTTCAGTTGCACTTCCCCTTTGCCAAAACAATGACAAGGCACACCAGCCCCTAAATAAATCTTTCCAAAGTCTTCAACGACCTTAACATGGAAAAATAATCTATTTTGGGCTGCATGGAAAGAGGCAATAGAGTCTATAAAATAAGATTCTACTTTATCCAAGGAACATAATAGAGCATCCTGTCCAATAACACCTGCAACATCTACTTCTTTAGTTCCTTCATGCTAATCTTCTACCAACCAACAATTTTTGTTTTCCTGCTCTTTCTTTCCATAACACCATAATTGACCATTCGTTCCTTTGAATTCCTCCATTCTTAGTGTACTTTCTTCTACCATTGTTATACTCCCACTCAATCAGAAACCCCTAAGAGTGACATGTAATCAAACACAAACTTGCTCCCTGCAACCTTAGCTCTGATACCACTTTGTTAGGACCCAGAAGCATAATTGATTACCATTTACAAGAAATTAAATGCAAAATTTAACCAGAAGTAACAAGTAACTAGAATTCAAAAATATCACAGAATATGAGAGATAATACCCAATTGTATTAATACTCTTCTGGAAAGAAATTAAAATGAAGAGATGCCACACTCTTCCACACCTTACAGGTTTCCCACACCAAGTGTACAATAATTGACCTTCAAGAGTTCACTCTCTCAATTACGGTTCCAACACACAACTCAAACATAGAGTTAGTGTTCACCTCCAACCAGTCTGTATCACTACTAGCAGTACCACCAGTCAGTATCACTACTACTAGTACACAAGTACTCCACATACTCCTTGACTGAGTACACATTGTACTCCAAGTAGATCTCCCCTGATCTTGCTACTTATTATTTTGCTGATCTCCCTGATCTTGCTACCACCTACAGATCAACTTGGTTTTATAACACCTACAAACCTAGACCATGCACACATACACACACCTGAAAATCATTGATCTTACTTACCATGTAGATCTCACCTAATCTTTTTATACCACAGATCAACCTGGTCTTGCACACCTATCGATTGAGATCATACACACATGAAGAACCCTTCTGATTCTCCAAACCAGCAACCCTATGGATCTCTACCAGATCTTGCAATAACCTATAGATCTACCTGATCATACACACTTGGCACTGTGGCACTAAGAGGAACACACCTTGCTCTCTTCACTTTGAAGGAGCTAACCTCACTCTCTCAACTAGCACACTTTACAATACAGCCTATGAGTCTATTATATAGTTCTCATGCAAACAATAATTAGACATCCAATTACAATAATCAGATCTATAGCTCCAAGACTAAAATTAGCCTTTAACATGCAAACAACTGGTTCATTAACAAACTATGCGTGAACTAACAATTATGGAACCGCACAGGTGACTGACGTCGGTCTTTGTTGGCCTGGAGATGACCCACGTCAGCCAATCTCTGACCGATGTTGATAGTTTCCTATATACACTTGACTAACATCAATTGCCCTGATCAATGCCAGTGACTATGACACTCAACAACCTCCTTCAATGTCTGTATCAGTGAAGCTTTTAGCTCCACAACCTAATAATTTCCCACTTGGAGATAAATAGCTGCACTATACCTGTACCTATACACTATCTAATTTGTTTCCTAACTTGTATCTCTCTTCAAGCTCAATCTTGAAGACCAACCACCACATATCCTGTGGTGCAACACCTATCATCCAAGTAACCTGCCATATCCAAAGTGTCTAAACTTGCATAGCATGTTAACTTGCTGCTAGTCCCTCTTAGATACCTAAGAACCCACTGAACTACTTTCCAATGCTTCCTTCTTGGATTGGCCACAAACCTGCTGACAACTCCCACTATTGGGGCAATATTAGGGAGTACACATGTACTCAACCTCATCATGTGATTGGGGACCCTATTCTATGAACTATCCATCCATAGGTGCACTTGCCATTCTGCATCCTGCACTACCTTCACATAATCATCCTGTGACAACATCAACTTGTGATCTTCCCTATCTCTAGGATTATTCATGCCAAAGAATTTCATTGTTCCCAAATTCTTCATGACATACCACTGAACTAACTTTACCTTTAGCTTAGCAAAACCCTACATGTGTGACCCTACAATAAGCATACACACTACACATAGTAACATGATAATGTTGCAATCATCATTCAACCTAGTAAAGATAACATAATGGTTACAATGACATTGACTAAAGCCATGCTTTGTCATCCATATGTCAAACCTTTACCACTATATTGTAGCTTCCTCACGACCATATAACCTGGCCTTCCATCTCACATATCTATTCACTCTATTCTTTAACCAAGGAATCCATTCATCTTTCAGTGCTTTCATATCGGCTGACAATGCTACCAAATCTTCCATTTGGTTCTGCATCCTAGGAATCAAATTCCTCATTCATGCCATGCTCCCACTATTTCCTGGATCCTTCCTACTCTGTAGTGAGCAACAAGTATAAAGAAGAGGAATAATGAATTTGAGGCTTACTTACCCTTTTAGTCCTCCATATGGGCGTTTGAGACTCCTTGACAGCTTGTTGTCCACCCAAAATCCATTCTAGTGACTGACCTTGGTCACCACACAGTCTGCATCTGGCTGATGTCAGTTCGATGCAATTATCCTGACTACTGATGCTAGTTTCCTGAACGACATCAGTGTTACCTATTACTGATGTTAGTTCTCTGACCAACATCAGTCTTACCCTGCCTAAAACCACTAGCTCTGGTCTACACATGACCAACATTGTCACCTGTCTATTCGATGATGGTTCCTCCTGATCAATGCTGGTACCTGTGTTCTCCTGTGAGTGATGACTTTTTACCCATGAGCTCTTTTTGGATCAAAACCCTGTCTAAACTACCTTGCTCAGAGTTACTCAGCCTTCTCCACTAATCTCTGTCCATCATCTCCTCCATGAACACCAAGGCTTTCAAGTTCTTAAGTTTATCAAAGACATTTGTCTTCTACTTAAGAACATGCATCTCCTTCTTGCTCTTGTGACCAAGCCTATAAAGCCACGTCTTCCAAATAGAAGAAGAATCAGTAATATAAGTAGATAGATAAAGGATACCTACTTTCTTACCACTTGCTAATTTAAGTGCATCTGTTGTGAGAGTTTTTGTGCATCTCTCATCACCCAACTTTCTTGAAGAAATTAGCCACATCTTTAAGACTGGGACTAACATGACCTCCTTCAACACCCATGTGTTTGCCATCTGCAATTTCAGCCACACTTCCCCATTGCCAAAACTTTGACAAGGCACACTAGCCCCTAAATAAATCTTTTCAAAGTATTCAAGGACCTTAAAATGGAAAAATACTCTATTTTGGGCTGCATGGAAAGAGGCAACAAAATCTATAAAACAAGATTCTACTTTATCCAAGGAACATACCAGAGCATCTTGTGCAACAACACCTGCAACATCTACTTCTTCAGTTCCTTCATGCTGATCTTCTACCAACCAACAATTTTTCTTTTCCTACTCTTTCTTTTCAAAACACCGTAATTAACCATTCATGCCTTTGAATTCCTCCATTCTTAGTGTACTTTCTTCTACCATTTCTATACTCCCACTCAATCAAAAACCCCTAAGAGTGACCTGTAATCAAACAAAAGCTTGTGACCTACAACTTTAGCTCTAATACCACTTTGTTAGGACCCAGAAGCACAATTGATTACCATGTACAAGAAATTAAATGCAAAATTTAACTAGAAGTAACAAGTAACTAGATTTTAGAAATAACATAGAATATGAGAGACAATACCCAATTATATTAATACTCTTCCAGAAAAAAATTACAATGAAGAGATGCCACACTCTTCCACGCCTTATAGGCTTCCCACACCAAGTGTACAGTAATTCACCTTCAAGAGTTCACTCTCTCAATTACGGTCCCAACACACAACTCAAACACAGAGTTGGTGTTCACCTCCAACTAGTCAGTATCACTACTACCAGTACCACCAGTCAGTATCACTACTACCAATACACAAGTACTCCACATACTCCATGACTGAGTACACACCATACTCCAAGTAGATCTCCCCTGATCTTGCTACTTGTGTTGTTGATCTCCCTGATCTTGCTGCCACCTACAGATCAGCTTGGTTTTACAACACCTATAAACCTATACCATGCACACACACACACCTACAAATCAATGATCTCACTTACCATATAGATCTCACCTAATCTTGTTATACCACAAATCAACCTGGTCTTACACACCTGCTGACCAAGATCATACACACATGAAGAACCCTTCTGATTTTCCAAACTAGCACCCCTATGGATCTCTACCAGATCTTGCAATAAACTATAAATCTACCTGATCATACACACTTGGCACTATGGCACTAGGAGGAACACACTTTGCTCTCTTCACTCTGAAGGAGCTAACCTTGCTCTCTTAAATAACACACTTTACAATATAGCCCATGAGTTTATTATATAGATCTCATGCAAACAATAATTAGACATCCAGTTATAATAATTAGATCTATAGCTCTAAGACTAAAATTATCCTTTAACATGCAAAAAACTGGTTCGTTAACAAATTGTTCATGAACTAACAGTTTTGGAACCGCACAGGTGATCGACATCGATCCCTATCTATCTGGAGATGACCGATGCTGACCAATCCCTGACTAATGTTGGTGGCTTCTTGTCTACACCTAACCAATGTTGATTGTCCATACCAATGCTAGTGACTGTGACACTCAGCAACCTCCTCCAATGTTTGCATCAGTGAAGCTTTTAGCTCCACAACCTAAAAATCTCCCACTTGGAGATAAATAGCTACACTATACCTATACATGTACACCATCTAATTTATTTCCTAGCTTGTATCCCTCTTCAAGCTCAATTTTGAAGACCAACCACCATACATCCTATGGTGCAACACCTGTCATCCAAATAACCTACCATATCCTAAGTGCCTGACCTTGCATAGCATGTTAACCTACTCCTAGTCCCTCTGAAATATCTGAGAACCCACTGAACCACTTTCTAGTGCTTCCTTCCCAAATTGGCCACAAACCTGCTAACAACTCCCACTACTGGGGAAATATTAGGGAATACACATGTACTCAACCTCATCATGTGATTGGGGACCCTGTTCAGTGAACTATCCATCCATAAGTGTGCTTGCCATTCTGCATCCTGCACTACCTTCACATAATAATCCTATGACAACATCAACTTGTGATCTTCCCTATCTCTAAGATTACTCATGCCAAATAATTTCACTGCTCCCAAATTCTTCATGACATACCACTGAACTAATTTTACCTTTAGCTCAGCAAAACCCTACATGTGTGACCCTGCAACAAGCATACAGACTACATATAAGAACATGATAATGTTGTAATCATCATCCAACTTGGTAAAGAAACCACAATGGTTACAATGACATTGACTAAAGTCGTGCTTTGTCATCCACCTGTCAAACTTGTACCACTATCCTGTAGCTTCCTCAAGACCATATAATCTAGCCTTCCTTCTCACGTATCCATTCACTCTATTCTTTAACCAAGGAATCCATT
Organism: Torreya grandis; assembly: GCA_037957365.1. Taxonomy (NCBI): domain Eukaryota; kingdom Viridiplantae; phylum Streptophyta; class Pinopsida; order Cupressales; family Taxaceae; genus Torreya; species Torreya grandis. The sequence goes on from JARHVA010000444.1 coordinate 2,809,363, forward strand.
TGTCTTTCAGTGTTTTCATATTGGCTGGCAAGCTTACCAAATCTCTCGTTTGGTTCTACATCCTAGGAATCAAATTCCTCATTCATGCCATGCTCCCACTGTTTCCTAGATCCTTCCTACTCTGTAGTGAGCAACAAGTATAAAGAAGACGAATAATGAATTTGAGGCTTACTTACCCTTTCAGTCCTCCATATGGGCATTTAATACTCTTTGATAGCTCATTGTCCACCCAAAATCCATTGTTGTGACCAACCTTTGTCACCACATAGTTTGCATCTGACTGACATTGGTTCCATGCCACTATCCTCACTACCGATGCTGGTTTCCTAACTGATGTCAGTGTTACCTATTGCTGATGTCAGTTCCCTGACTAACATCAGTCTTACCCTACCCGACACCACTGGCTCTAGTCTGCACATGATCGACATCGACACCTATCTATTCAATGCCAATTCCTCTTGACTGATGTCAGTACTTGTATTCTCTTGTGAGTGATGACTTTTTACCCGTGAGCTCTCTTTGGATCAAAACCCTATCCAAACTACCCTGCTCAAAGTTACTCAGCCTTCTCCACTAATCTCTATCATCTCCTCCATGAACACCAAGGCTTTCTAATTCTTAAGTTTATCAAAGACATCTGTCTTCTGCTTAAGAACATGCATCTCCTTCTTGCTCCTGTGACCAAGCCTACAAAGCCATGTCTTCACAATTGAAGAAGAATCAGTAATATAAGTAGATAGATAAAGGATACCTACTTTCTTACCACCTGCTAATTCAAGTGCATCCACTGTGAGAGTTTCTATGCATCTCTCATCACCCAACTTTCTTGAAGAAATTAGCCACATCTTCAAGACTGGGACCTACATGACCTCCCTCAACACCCATGTGTTGGTCATCTACAATTTTAGTCGCACTTCCCCTTTGACAAAACTTTGACAAGGCACACCAGCCCCTAAATAAATCTTTCCAAAGTCTACAAGGACCTTAACATGGAAAAATTCTCTATTTTGGGCTGCATGGAAAGAGGCAATAGAATCTATAAAATAAGATTCTAATTTATCCACGGAACATACCAGAGCATCTTGTGTAACAACACCTACAACATCTACTTCTTCAGTTCCTTTATGTTGATCTTCTACCAACCAACAATTTTTCTTTTCCTGCTCTTTCTTTCCATAACATTGTAATTGACCATTCGTTGGCTTTGAATTCCTCCATTCTTAGTGTAATTTTTTCTGCCATTGCTATACTCTCACTCAATCAAAAACCCCTGAGAGTGACCTATAATCAAACACAAACCTACTCCCTGCAACCTTAGCTCTGATACCACTTTGTTAGGACCCAGAAGCATAATTGATTACCATGTACAAGCAATTAAATGTAAAATTTAACCAGAAGTAACAAGTAACTAGAATTCAAAAATAACATAGAATATGAGAGACAATACCCAATTGTATTATACTCTTCCAAAAAAAAATTACAATGAAGAGATGCCACACTCTTCCACACCTTACAGGCTTCCCACACCAAGTGTACAGTAATTCACCTTCAAGAGTTCACTCTCTCAATTATGGTCCCAACACACAACTCAAACACAGAGTTGGTGTTCACCTCCAACCAGTTAGTATCACTACTACCAGTACCACCAGTCAGTATCACTACTACCAGTACACAAGTACTCCACATACTCCATGATCGAGTACACACCATACTCCAAGTATATCTCCCCTAATCTTGCTACATGTTATGTTACTAATCTCTCTGATCTTGCTACCACCTACAGATCAACTTGGTTTTACAACACCTACAAACCTAGACCATGCACACACACACACACACACACACACACACACACACACCTAGAAATCAATGATCTTACTTAACATGTAGATCTCACCTGATCTTGCTATACCATAGATCAACCTGGTCTTTCACACCTACTGACAGAGATCATACACACATGAAGAACCCTTCTGATTCTCCAAACTAACACCCTTGTGGATCTCTACCAGATATTACATCTTGCAGATCTATTTGATCATACACACTTGGCACTGTGGCACTAGGAGGAACACACCTTGCTCTCTTCAATCTGAAGGAGCTAACCTTGCTCTCTCAACTAGCACACTTTACAATATAGCCCATGAGTCTATTATATAGATCTCATGCAAATAATAATTAGACATCTAATTACAATAATTAGATCTATAGCTCTAAGACTAAAATTAGCCTTAACATGTAAATAACTAGTTCATTAACAAATTATTCATGAACTAATAGTTTTGGAACCACACAAGTGACCGACATCGGTCCCTATCTGCCTAGAGATGATTGATGTCAGTCAATCCCTGACTAATGTTAGCAGCTTCCTATCTACACCTGACTGACATCGGTTGGCCAGACTGATGCTAGTGACTGTGACACTCAACAACCTCCTCTAATGTCTACATTAGTGAAGCTTTTAGCTCCACAACCTAACAATCTCCCACTTGGAGATAAACAGCTGCACTATACCTATACCTATACACCATCTAATTTGTTTCCTGGCTTGTATCCCTCTTCAAGCTCAATCTTGAAGACCAACCACCACACATCCTATGGTGCAACACATGTCATCCAAGTAACCTACCATATCCAAAGTGCTTGACCCTGCATAGCATGTTAACCTACTGCTAGTCCCTCTAAGATACCTGAGAACCCACTTAATTGCTTTCTAGTACTTCTTTCTTGGATTGGCCACAAACCTCTGACAACTCCCACTATTGGGGCAATATCAGGGAGTACACATGTACTCAACCTCATCATGTGATTGGGGACCCTGTTCTATGAACTATCCATCTATAGGTGTGCTTGTCATTCTGCATCTTGCACTACCTTCACAAAATCATCCTGTGACATAATCAACTTGTGATCTTCCCTGTCTCTAGGATTACTCATGCCAAAGAATTTCACTACTCCCAAATTCTTTATGACATACCACTGAACTAACTTTACCTTTAGCTCAGCAAAACCCTACATGTGTGACCATGCAACAAGCATACACACTACATACAGTAACAAGATAATTTTGTAATCATTATCCAACCTGGTAAAGAAACAATAATGGTTACAATGACATTGACTAATGCTGTGCTTTGTCATCCACCTGTCAAACCTGTACCACTATCCTATAGCTTCCTCAAGACCATATAACCTGGCCTTTTGTCTCACGTATCCATTCACTCTATTCTTTAACCAAGGAATCCATTCGTCTTTTAGTGCTTTCATATCAGCTGGTAACCTTACCAAATCTCCCATTTGGTTCTGCATCTTAGGAATCAAATTCATCATTCATGCCATGCTCCAATTATTTCTTAGATCCTTCCTGCTCTGCAGTGAGTAACAAGTATAAAGAAGAGGAATAATAAATTTGAGGCTTACTTACCCTTTTAGTCCTTTATATCAGTGTTTGTGACTCCTTGACAGCTTGCTGCCTACCTAAAATCTATTCCAGTGACTGGCCTCAGTCACCACATAGTCTGCATCTGACTGACATTGATTCCATGTGACTATCCTGACTACTAACACTAGTTTCCTTATCGACATCGGTGTTACCTATCATCAACATCATTTCCTTGACCAACATCAATCTTACCCTACTTGACACCACTAGCTCTGGTCTACACATGATCCACATTAGCACCTGTCTGTTCGACGCTGGTTCCCCCTGACTAACGCTGGTAACTATGTTCTCCTATGAGTGATGACTTTTTACCTACAAGCTCTCTTTAGATCAAAACCCTATCCAAACTGCCCTACTCAGACTTACTCAGCCTTCTCCACTAATCTTTGTCCATCATCTCCTCCATGAACACCAAGGCTTTCCAGTTCTTAAGTTTATCAAAGACATCTATCTTCCACTTAAGAACATGCATCTCCTTCTTGCTCTTGTGACCAAGCCTACAAAGTCACGTCTTCACAACAGAAGAAGAATCAATAATATAAGTAGATAGATAAAAGATACCTACTTTCTTACCACCTACTAATATAAGTGCATCCATTGTGAGAGTTTTTGTGCATCTGTCATTACCTAACTTTCTTGAAGAAATTAGCCACATCTTCAAGACTGGGACCTGCATGACCTCGTTCAACACCCATGTGTTGGCTGTCTACAATTTTAGCCACACTTCCCCTTTGCCAAAACTTTGACAAGGCACACCAGGCCCTAAATAAATCTTTCCAAAGTCTTCAAGGACCTTAACATGGAAAAATACTCTATTTTGGGCTGCATGGAAAGAGGCAATAGAATCTATAAAACAAGATTTTACTTTATCCACAGAACATACCAGAGCATCCTATACAATAACACCTACAACATCTGCATCTTTAGTTCCTTCATGATGATCTTCTACCAACCAACAATTTTTCTTTTCCTACTCTTTCTTTCCATAACACCATAATTGACCATTCGTGCCTTTGAATTCCTCTATTCTTAGTGTACTTTCTTCTACCATTTTTATACTCCCACTCAATCAAAAACCCTTGAGAGTGACATGTAATCAAACACAAACATGCTCCCTACAACCTTAGCTCTGATACCACTTTGTTAGGACCTAAAAGCACAATTGATTATCATGTACAAGTAATTAAATGCAGAATTTAACCAGAAGTAATAAGTAACTAGAATTCAAAAATAACACAGAATATGAGAGACAATACCCAATTGTATTAATACTCTTTCAGAAAGAAATTACAATGAAGAGATGCCACACTCTTCCACACCTTACAGGCTTCCCACACCAAGTGTACAGTAATTCACCTTCAAGAGTTCACTCTCTCAATTATGGTCCCAACACACAACTCAAACACAGATTTGGTGTTCACCTCCAACCAGTTAGTATCACTACTACCAGTACCACCAGTCAGTATCACTACTCCCAGTACACATGTACTCCACATACTCCATAACTGAGTACACACTATACTCCAAGTAGATCTCCCTTGATCTTGCTACCTATTGTGCTGCTGATCTCCCTAATCTTGTTACCACCTGCATATCAACTTGGTTTTGCAACACTTGCAAACCTAGACCATGCACACACACACACACCTGCAAATCAATGATCTTACTTACCATGTAGATCTCACCTGATCTTGCTATACCACAGATCAACCTAGTCTTGCACACCTACTGACCGAGATCATACACACATGAAGACCCCTTTTGATTCTCCAAACTAACACCCCTATGGATCTCTACCAGATCTTACAACAACCTGTAGATCTACCTAATCATACACACTTGGCACTATGGCACTAGGAGGAACACACCTTGCTCTCTTCACTCTGAGGGAGCTAACCTTGCTCTCTCAACTAGCACACTTTACAATATAGCCCATGAGTCTATTATATAGGTCTCATGCAAACAATAATTAGACATCCAATTACAATAATTAGATCCGCAACTCCAAGACTAAAATTAGCCTTTAACATGCAAACAACTATTTTGTTAACAAACTATTCATGAACTAACAGTTTTGGAAATGCACAGGCAACTAATGCCAGTCCCTATCTGCTTGGAGATGATCGACGTCGATCGATCCCTGACTGATGTTGATAGCTTCTTGTCTACACCTGACCGATGTTGATTGGCCTGACTGATGGCGATGACTGTGACACTCAGTAACCTCCTCTAATGTCTGCATCAGTGAATATTTTAGCTCCATAACCTAACATTATGGATAACTAAGCTTATGAATGTAGGGTCCTAAGATAAATCAATATGGTACTATCAAACCTATATTTATAACCAAGTAAAGAAGGAATCATGGTCTTGGATTTAAACCACCTAAGGTGACCCCAATTATCATATTAGAGTTCCTACACCAATGAATAACAATGATGATGCTGATAATAAAGTATAGTTTGATATTAGCATATAAAAATGCATATCTAGTACCAAATTATATGAACCTCATACCATTTGTACTATCTTTCCATTGATTTGTCATTCCTTACTATGATATGCCAAGTTTAGATCCATCCTTGGTTCTACATCATCTCGTAGTTCATCCAAACGCTAAATTGGTTAAATAGAAACTATGAAAAATGCATCCTCACATTTCCATCTTGGAAAGGGAATCATGTTCTTGGATTTAAACCACCTATGGGTAACCCCAATTATCTTATTGGAGTTCCTACACCAATAAATAGCGATGATGATGCTGATATTAAAGTAGAGTTCAATCATAGCATATAAAAATACATATCCAAAACCCAATTATTTGAAACTCATACCATTTGTACTATAATACTCATGATTTGTCATTCCCCACTTACTATTATAAGCTAATTTTAGATCCATCATTGGTTTTACATCATCTTTTAGTTCATCCAGATGCTCAATTTGTTAGGTAGAAAATGAGAAAAATGCATCCTTGCATTGCCATTTTGGTCAAGAAAGACTTGGAAAAACTATTAGATGTAGGATTTATTAGGCCTATTTATTATTCAAAGTGTATCTCTAATATTGTGACAATCAGAAAAAAGCTATAAGGTATCAGGTTGTACACTAATTTTAGAGACATTAGCAAGGCCTACCCAAAAGATGACTTTATTTTGAAAAAACTCAACATGATTATTGACTCCATTTTGGGTATGAAATGCTTTACCTCATTAACATATTTTTAGGATATAACTAAATCAATAATGCACTAAATGACCAACACAATATAATGTTCACCAGTCTATGGGGAATGTTTTACTACCAAGTCATGTCATTTGGATTGAAGAATGTAAGGGAAACATACCAAAGGGCCTTGACCATCATATTTCATGACATGATGCATGATATTGTTGAAGACTATATTGATGACATAATGGATAAATATAAGACACATGTAAACCATTAATCTATACTATAATACATATTTTATAGACTTCATGATTATAAAGTTTAGCTTAATCCCAAGAAGTGCATCTTTAGTGTCACTTCAAGCAAATTATTAGGGTTTATTATCTCTCTCCAAGGAATTAAAATTTATTATGCCAAGGTTTAAACCATTACTGAGATGCCTCTACCTTCTACTTTGAAGCAACTCCATAGTTTGTAGGGTAATTTATAGTCTATCAAATGATTCATTTCATAGTTGGGCCACCCATTGATGCATTTATTGAATAAGAGAACTACATTTTTTATGAAATGAAAACTACTAAAAGGAATTTGAGAAAATAAAATAATAATTGGCCAATCCACTTATTTTTCTACCATCTATGGTAGGAAAGTAATTATTCCTTTACCTATCATCCATTAACAATACCCTAGGTGCACTGTTAGCCCAACATGATGAGCACGGGAAAGAACATGCAGTTTACTATCTAAGCTATACACTAGAAACATATTAACATAATTGCATTCCAATTAAAAAATCTTGTTTACATATGGTATTTTTAGCCTAGAAGTTGTAGACACCTAAAAGTGGCCACCAATAACCTCCAACTAGGTTTCAGACTAATTTATATGGCCACCAATAACCTCCAACTAGGTTTCAGACTAATTTATATCAAAATGCACAATTTGGTATAAAAACACTAAAACACGCTAAATGATGTGAACCTATCATATACAAGTGCTGATTTTGGCCAATGTATCCCTAAATGAGGTAATTAATTTTATGATAAAACTAACTTTGATCAAATCATTTTGATTTAAAATGACATTTTTGCACCTAGGTGCTCTGGATTGCTCTTTTTTACCAAATTTCTTTTACAAAACACGTGTCCTTGTTTTTTTGTGTTGGAAACGTCCTAAATGGGATAATGGTTCCAATGAATCTAAAATCACATCCTAATTATAATCCAACCAAATTTCAAGCCAATAATATGACATTTTAACTAATATGATTAATTTGTGCACCAATTGCCAAGATTTGCACCAAAATTGATATATCATGTTTAAGGCTAATTAATTTGAATCAAGATATTAATTTTATAATCCATGGAACTTATTGAATATTTAATTAATAAAAATTAATGTTGAATAACTACATCATCTAAGACATCATTATATGGGGTGGAATCCATAAGCCATAACTGCATAAAATATCAGGATTATGGGTCACCCATGCCTAGTTAATGCCTTTTCCTCCAAATTGACATGAGCACATTTTTAGATTAAATTATAAATATTAGATTAACCATGGAAACAAATCTCAATATTTAGATGGATGGTCATGGTTTGTATATAGCCCATTTTAAAAAACTATAAATGGAAGGCCTCACAATCATAATTTTAAGATTTCTTGGTTTGGAGTTATAATGCTTAAATGATTTCAAAAGCCATTTGATATAGTGTTATTATGCACAATTATTGAGAGAAGCTTCACAAGCCAAAACCAAAAGCCACATGATGCCAAGAGGAGGTGGAGGATAGCCAAAGATCCATTTCTAAATACCTTTGAAGTACAAGCCAAGTAAGTTAATGAAGGAAACTTTTAGAATAATAAAGGATTTTGGCAAGAAATTTGCATTTATGTTTAGATTATCATTTCCTTCCATTTTTAGTTGTATTCCCAATGGTTTATCTTCACTAATCTCCCCCTAATATCTAGGAATAAGGTTTTAGTAGTAGTGTGTTTTGATTTTATTTGATTTCATACACTAACACAATACTAATCTCCCCTTATCAGATTCTTATGTTCATAAATAGCATGCCTAATGGGACCAAACCCCACAAATTTGATCACAAAGCTCTTATAATCATCCTAATAATAAATTTCATGTATAATTTTGGAGTTTGAAGCCTAAAAAGGCGAAAAATAATCAAAATTATGTTAATAGACTTTTTTATGAAAAGACACAACCTAAACTATAAAACCCATGCCCTAAAATCACTACAGGCTACCACTATGTTTGATAACCCATAGCCTAAGACAAAAATATAAATATTCCATTTCATAGAGCTTTGTTTTGGGTCATACGAACTCTATTTTTTATTATTTTTTAAAATTACATGTTTTCTCCTAATTTTTTAGAATATGCTATCAGTTTACCTTAAAGTTACACTATTTTTAACAAAATCTTAAAATAGGAGTTTGAATCTTTTTAAAGTTTTTAATTGTTGTTTTCTGGTTTTGATAAATTGTGTTTTATTTTTCTAATCTTTGCCTTGAAATTTTTATTTATATTTTTTATAACCAAGTCTAATCCAACACATTTGCTTTCTTGAGGTATTACCTTCAAGTCGATAGGTCATTGAAACCTAAGAGCATAATTTTCAAGTTTGCTTATCTCTTTTGAAAAAAGGATTCAAAGCTAATCAAAACTCTAACAAATTTCTTGTATAACCTACATGGAGAAGTGTAAAAATAATCTTAATTAATTATTTTTAACCTCTTTTAAGTACTTAAAAAGAATTAGGAATTTTCATTTGGTACTTAAAGGAAAACTTGTTTGTTTATATTTAATGTTTTGTAGTTATTATTTAAAAGTTTTTTACAACTTGAGGACAAGTGGCCAAAGAATAACACCAAATATTTTAACTTTAGTGACTTAAAATTGAACTCACTATAATTTTTTTTTTCAATAAGTGGTTTTCTTAATTAATTTATTTGTTTAAAAAGGAATTTGTGCATATATACTCCTCCCCCATTACCTTTAGGGAACTTGTGGAATCAAAAGCACCAATTTCATTACAAATTACCTTAGTCCAAAGGCATAAAAAGGATGTTAGGTTAGGCTCTCCCCAAAACCCATAAAGTTTGGGTGATCTCACACCAACCATAAAGCCTTTTTACTTAGAATTTTTATTTTTTGCATTTTGGCTTCTGAGGGGGATTTCATCACATCCCATAAGTTATATAGGGAATCCTTAACCCAAAGTTTCATATCATAGAATTGTCTTCAACCCCTCTCCATGAGGGGGTATACGAATTGAGATCACCCCATTGGAATGGTGGTTTGAGTGGTTAAACCATCTCTGTTAGTAGGTAGCTAAGCCTATGATGTTTAAGCATGTTGGACATCACACAACACTAAGCAAATGATAGATATAATGGTTGTAAAAATGGAAATACATTTTTACAACAAGACATATGATGCAAACCCATATTATATGTACTTATTTTATATGCTAACATGAAATTCATATGAATTTGATCCATCTAGATTTTTGAAAACTTGTAGATTTTTAGATAATCCCCACTTTTCATGGAAATATTATTGATACAAGGTGCATCTCAAGGTCCATGCCACCTTATTGTCACATGAGATAAGGGGGGGTTTAAAAACCCTACTATATAACTTACTTTTATTTTTGATGAATAATTAAAATCCTCTTTAAGTGCATGTATAAAGATGGAATTCAACAATATCATGCAACCTTTTTAATTTATAACTTAGAATGATTACTTTTGCCTTGTTGGTTATGTAACTATTTTTTTAACAAATATTTTTAACTCCAATCAAGACCAAGGAATCATTTGGGAGAAAAATAAACTATCTCCAAGATCCTTTTATTTCATGCCTCATACTTATTGATCAAGTTTATGTCCAGGAGTCAAATGCCTATTTTTTAAAGAAGTGTTTCAAATTTATTAGATTAAATGTCTCATCTTTGTTTAAAGTCTAGATTTTGATGTTGTTTGTCCAAAAATCCTATCATGTACCTTTGTTTGAGCCTAGATTTTGACACTAATCTTGGCCAAAAGACCTAGTAAATTTTGTTTTTCCTAGATTAGACTCATTTCAAAGACTTTTGATCCTAGAATTTGACATTTTGATTTATGGTCCTTTTAATTGACCTTTTTTGTGTGAGATGTGTAATGTTGGAAACTTTATGTTATATTTTTTTTATCACAAGTCATTACATCAACCTTTTTGGATATACATATCCATCCTTTTAACTGAGTTAGATCAAGTTTGAACCTCTTTTTAGACATCACTTTTTTAGAGTTTGTATAACTCTATTCATTTTGGTCATGAAACATTTACTATGGATCCCAAAATTTCTTCCTACACTCGTATTGGCCTCATGTAAAATATATGATTTAATAATGTAGTCACACAAGAATAAATGGTTCAATACCCCTATGCAGATAATGTTATGAAATAGATTCTTATCCATATTATAACACTCAAATAGGGGCACAAAACCAAGACCCATTGGTTCATTATTTGGTTAACATTCCTTCATACTCTAATCAAGATCATGAGATAATAAATAAATACCTAGTTTTGGTAACTACATTTAAAGAAGCATTTTCTCGAGAATTGTACTATGTTACTACACCATCCATGTATGCTATTAATCTATTTGAGCATCACTTATTGGAAAAGAGAGACAATATTTTGGTTAGAGATATAAAATTATGGGATAAATATGTGGTGGAATTCCCCCATGAGAATTGTCAAAGTCTAATAAGAATGAATCATAACATACTATATAGTCAAGAGGATTATTCTAGAAACCCTTTAGTTGTAGTCCAAATGACATATCAAGAGCCTAGTGTGCTTATCAAAGGAAAGGACCTCATGGAGGATAAATTTGTATATATTCAAACAACATACCAAACTTACTTAAACCTATCATTTAATTTTAATTAGATGACCATGTCAAATATGCCTCTCATAGATTTAATTGCTTTAACAAGAGTGTTAATAGAATTGACTAGTCAAGATAATAGGTGTAAACCCATTCATGAAAAACATTTTGGTCACCAAATTATTTAATATTCAAACCATTGAATAGGTGTATTTTACTTTAATGTATATTACTAAGCAAAACATAGTAGATAATGTGCAAGCAATATCCAATCCAAACCAAATTGGTGTACATACATAAACTAGTAGTCTACAAAAAAGTGTACCTTTAGTTAACATCATGAGTGGTTCTCTAAAGCAAGGAGTAGGGATTTCTACATCCAAACCTCAACCAACTACTACCACTAATCCTAAACAAGATACTTTTTTAAGTACTCAACTAATAAGATTAGGTAGTTAACCAGTGACTAATGTCATTCCTCGATAACAAAATGTGATGAATCCTACTCCACCCCAATAGGTGACAATTAATATTACACAATAGTAGGCACTATCCAATAAATCCACATGGTAGAGGTAGAATATATTTCCACCTCAACAAGGGGAAACCAATATTCTACCTCGCTAGGTAGAAGTGAACATCCCTCTTTTGTCATAGAACTACATACCAATACAAATCCAAATGATGTCTAATAAATAATGTATGACTACTGGTCATCAAAAAATTCCAAATCTCAAACATGCATCCACTTCTCAACTAGGATTCATGCAATAAAGAGGTTATAATGTTCTTCAAGTACTGAGTAGGAAACCTTTACCTTTTGTGTAGAATGTGCCACTAGTTCAAGGATAGGGTCTTGGTTCAAAATTACCCCCTCAACAACAATGTTTAATTAATTGACAACATGTCCCTATTAAAACTTAATAGGAATAGTATAACATATTCCTCCATCCCAACCTCAAAATCTTAAAATTCAAGCCTACATATTTGACCCCAACTAGAATATTATACTGTAATACATGCAAATTCAACAACTAAACCCTAATCCACACATGCATATTCTTAGTTTGTTCCTCAATCAAACTAACATACCCTAGCAAATACCTCCATCATACCTTGGTTAAAGTGCTACACTTATGACCACTCAACCATCTACCCAAGACAATATTCCACCTTAAACCAATGTTACCTCTAGTTTTCTAGCTAAAAATTACAATAGATGAAGGATGCAATTTCTGCCATCCAAACTAAGAAACAAACCAAAAAGTTTAATTTTGATGATGTGTGTTCTTATCCATTTAACATGGAGCACTTTGAGATACTATTTGCTCCAGGATATAAACCACCAAAATATGACAAATACAAGGAGAAAGGTGACTTGAAGGATCATTTTACCAAGTTGTTTGTTGAATATATATATACATACACCTTTTATTATTATTCCCAAGGAGTCTAGTAAGACAATCCTTGGAGTGGTTTTTAAAATTGCCAAAGAATTTTGTATCAAATTTTAATGATCTTTTAGACAAGTTTATGCAACACTTTTCATATAATCTCAAGCATGAGATTTCATTAATTGAATTAATGCAAGATAATAAAAAGTCTGGTGAAAGTTTTACAAATTATCTACAGTGATGGAGAGCCCTTACAAGATAATTTATTCATAGGTTACTAGACAAACAATTAGCCTCTATGTTTACCAAAAATTTGCATAGTGAGATATCCTATCATCTGAAACTGTAAGGTGCACATAATTTTAAAGAGATCATTGAAAAAGGTTCATTGATTGAGAGAGACCTTACCAATAAAGGGATTATCAAGGTTACTTCATCAAATTAAAATCAAACTACCACTCAAGGAAATGGATAAAACCAAATCCAAAAGTAGAACCAAGCACAAGCATCACAACTAACACATGCTAATAACTATGAAAAACCCAAGCCATTAAATTGAAATAAGAATATTGTGGTAAATAGAGTAACAGAGTTACATCATGTCCAAATGGTGTAAACACCATCTACTCAACTAGTGCTAACTTTTCATAATACTCCTACCCCATAACTTCTTCAGTAGCCATAACACACATGACAAGTACAACAACCCAAGCATGTGAAATAAATATAATAACCTTTGCCATTAAAAACCCCTCATCTAAGGAGAATAACTCCTAATCAGCTCATTTTTAGTGACCTTGGATAAACTATTAAAAATGTGTTTTATAAGCTCGCTACAGCTAATCTGATTAGTCAGCCTATACCAAAGCATTATCTTGAGGGCATTCGTTATCCTAATTAGTATCTATAAGATTAATTATATGAATATGATCAAGTTAACATACACGTTTTTCAATGATTTGTTCAAATAAAACATTTGATTAATAATATGTTGGAGAATGAGGAGATATCATTGGATGGTGTTACTTCTACTTCTAACCAAAATCTTAGGATCTATCAAAACCCCTTTCCTAACATAATAACTAAATAAAATAGAAATGATAGCAATAATGGATAATGAAAAAAATATATATTAACAACAAAGGTTAAACAAACAAAACCAATAAAATCAATATCATAATCAACAACATAAAAAAAATGAACAAAACCAAGATCATAATGGTAACAACTAGTAGACCTACCATGTCATTGCACATGACTACAATAGGGTTGTAGGAAATATTGCAAGAGGTCATATTAATACCATTTCCATTAATTTTATACCAATTTATAATCAATTAAGACCTTTGATAAATAATACCAATCAATCCACTCACACTGATAATCCTCCCTTGACCTAGGATTGCATACATGCATACCAGTAAGTAGGGATTAATAATTTTGGACCTTATACTAATAACTCATCATTGTTTTGTGACCATGAACAAGTGCAAAAATAACTAGGACTTATCTTATCTATTTCCCCACCATCACCATCATTTGTTATCAATCATGGTCATGTGTTTAATCTAGATTTTTTAATCATAACTCATAGGTCAAAGATTACCATCCCAGGCCCATAACCATTTTCCACTTCACCCATCACCCAACCAGCTATTATACCTCATAATAATCCATTTACCACTAACCAAGAAAACAAGTTTGAAATTGTGGAGTAATTTTAAAATATGCCATCACATATCTCCATTTTAGATTTGTTATGTATGTCAACAATCTAAAAAAATTGAACAAGTTATTTATCCAATCCAGTATTACAAGTGACATATCCCTTAACAAATTCCAAGCTTTAATTACACACCTACCTCCAACCTGATAAGTCACTTTCAAAAAAAGTGATATGTCATCCCTTAGCCTACATATAATAATCCATTATACATTAGAGTTTACATAAAGAGGCACAAAGTGAAACATATCCTTAGAGACAATGGATTAGGTCTAAACATAGTGTCTCTAAATCTCATCAATATTTTTGGGTACATTATGACATATCTTAGATCAAAAATCATAACCATTAAAGCCTATGACAATAAAGAATGAGAATCATAAGGCACCATCTATTTTATAGTTATCCTTGGGCCCTTGACCCATGATACACTTTGCCATATGATAGATCTTGATTTGTCATACAAGATGATTTTGGAAAGACCTTTGTTACATTAAATTCATGTAGTCCCATTGACATTTCACCAATGTATCAAGTTCTCCCATTCAGGGATGGAAGTTTGTATATTGGGAGATTTGCATCCATACAAGCACTACAAAAACCTAGAGGCCAAGTGAAAAAGCTATAACTATAATTTTTACATGAATATAGTTTCCAAATAGGATAATGGAAAGGAAATACTCCTTAATTTTGGAGAGGAAAACTACATTGATCTTAATAACCTTGATTCCCTTTCCCACATGTCACCTCTTAAGATATTCAATCATTATACCATCTCACCTAATGGCCCAAGAGATTATTTGACCCATGATACCTTTCACACTAAAAAACCTTCCATAGAACCCAAATTCCTTTGGAAGAACTAAATCTAATCCAATTCATTAATAATGTCAACAAAAAGGCAAAGGTAAAAAGTATAGTCCAATACCCATCATGTTGATACCAACATCTAGCTTAAAATAAGACCCTCTCAAAGGAGATGAATCATGGTTATACAATGACATGTAGGCTGATTTTTATGAGAATGTGAAGTATAATATTCCCAATAAGATCATGAAGAATCAATACTATGAAGGAGGATGCCTCAGACCAAATTAATAAGGAACACTTGAGCTGATTTCCATGACCAAAATATAAAGGGCCCTATGGACTTGGATTTAAACTAATTAAGGGTGACCCCATGTAACTTAATCATGTTCCATCACCATCAAATATTGATGATGATGTTGATAGTGAATTATAGTATGATCATAGCCTTTTTGATGACCTAGCTAAGACCAACCTATTTAACCCTCATTTCATACCCTTAGACCAATCATTCATCACAAGTCATTGCCATTGTATTATCGCCAACTGATATACTGGGACCAACAAGAATCCAATGTTCCAATTGATGAGTTTTAAAATGATGAGGATTTCTATGACTTTACAGGCCTTAGAGACATAGTTTTGTTCGGGGACCATAAATTAGGGTTTTTAATCAAGTTAGATTTTGAAGCCTATTTTATAGAGTGCATGAACACCCTTAGCCAAAATAAAATAATTAAAAAATTGAGGTCCCAAAGTGAAAACATTTTTGAGGCAATTTATAACTAGGTAAAAATAAATAAAAATGCTAGTCTAGTGGTGAAAACCTATTTTAGGCACCATTATATAAGGGTGTTCAACTTTCTTCAAACATAGATCAAGGGACCACCAATGACAAAATTTTATGTGAGTCTGAGTTTAGTTTTGAAGAACAATAAGATTTTTATCAAATCATTCATGAGTTTCCAATAAATTTTGTTACATGGACAAACCTCCCATCAGGGGAATCTAATTCATCATGCCTAGGGGAAATCAAAGAGCTAGTCCTAACAGAGGACTCTAACATTGCAATTTAGTTTAGATCAATGCCCACTATCCTTGAAGATGGTTCAACCATTATAGTGGAGGACACAATAGAGGGGAATATTGGGTCCCAAAATGACCCAAATTGGATCAAGTTAGGTGTGTCCCTTACTAATAAGGAGTGTGAAGTCTTTATAGCCATATTGAGGGAATTTGTGGATATATTTGCATTTGCTTACTCTGGCATGCCTAGTTTGGACCCTACCTTGGTTTTTCACCACCTTATGATATATCCTAATGCTAAACCAATGAATCAAAAGTTATTCAAAATGAATCCTCATATTGATGTAATGGTAAATAATGAGTTAAAGAAACTCTTGAAAGTAAGATGAATTAGGCCAAATGACTTCTCTAAATGGATTTCCAACATAGTACCTATCCAAAAGAAAATTAAAGGGATCAAAATCTATAATAATTTCTATGACATCAATAAGGATTTCCCAAAGGATGAATTTATTCTACCTAACATTAACATGATCATCAACTCCACATTGGATTATGATATGTTTTCACTGATGGATGGCTTCTCAAGCTACAATTAGATTAGAATAGTAATAGAAGACAAACACAAAACAATGTTCACCACTTTATGGGGAATATTCTATTACCAAGTTATACCATTTGGACTTAAAAATGTAGGGGCCACTTATTAAAGATCCATGATAGTCATATTTCATAATATGATGAATGACATTATCAAAGTCTATGTCAATGACATTCTTGGTAAATAAAAAACCATGGCTGATCATCCAACAATACTATGCAAAATATTTAAAAGATTGCATGAGTATAAAGATAGGCTTAACCCTAAGAAGTGTGTGTTTGGAGTAACATCAAGAAAATTACTTGGCTTCATCATGTCTCGTAGGGGCATTGAAGTTAATCCAACCAAATTCCAAGCTATAATTGAAATGCCACCACTAACTAAGTTGAAGTAGCTCCATAGTTTGTAGGGCAAGATCCAATAAATTAGATACTTCATATCTCAATTAGTCAACAAATGCCATCCTTTTATGCATATTTTAAAGAAAGGAGTCATGCTCCACTTGGATGATCACTGCTAGACATATTTTTTAGCAACTAAAGGATTATCTAGCAAAACCACCAATTTTATTGCCTCTTATGACAAGAAAGTCATTATTTTTATATCTATTAGTTACTAATAATGCTCAGGGGGAACCTCTAGCTCAACACAATGACAATAAAAAAGAGCATGTTGTGTAATATTTAAGTCATACATTGGTCACGTATGAACATAATTATATGCCCATTGAAAAATCTTGTCTCACTATGGTCTTTATAGTTCAAAAACCATGCCATTACATGTTGACTAATAATACCATGGTCATTTCAAAATTATATCTTCTCAAGTATCTACTATCAAAAATAGCTTTATAAGGTTGCATGGCCAAATGGATCATGATACTTAGTGAACTTTAGATCAAGTATGTAAATTAGAAAGCAATCAAGGGGTATGTCCTTACAGATCAGCTTACTGAAGCATCCCTTGTTGATATAAAACCACTCACATTTTAGTTTCTTGATGAATCCATTATGACTGTCACTAACAGACCTCTTAAGGAGCAACACTAGAAGTTGTATTTTGATGGTTCATTCATAGCATATGGATCAAGGGTAGGAATTTTATTTATTACACCATAAGGGGATCTAATCCATAAATCATTTAGGATCAGATTCCCTTATACTAGCAACATGGTTGAATATGATGTACTTATTTCAAGGCTTAACCAAGCAATACAGTGGAATATAAGTCATCTCAATGTTTATGGTGATTCTTATTTAATCATCAATTAGGTCATATACCACTTTGAACATAAGGATGATAAGCTAGTTCTATATAAGGTAATGGTTGACACTCTCAAGAAACACATTATTAACATTCAGTTTGAACATATACCCAGGGCAAGCAATAGAACAACATACACAATGGCTACTATTAGATCTCTAATTTGACAAATAGACATGGATAAAGAGTATCATTTCTTCATGAATAATTTTCTCACACAAACTCATGAACCTTCAACCATTGTAATATCTTGTGATATTATTGGTCCTAGCTCTATGTGGTATTTAAACCTTTACAACTATCTACATGACCAAACTATGCCACTTGACCTATCCTGCAAGCAATCCAAATCCTTCATTCACCAAACCACTCATTATACCTTACTCATATCAACCCTATACCACCATAGTTTTGATGGAACTATGCTTCATTATGTGACTTTGGTAGTACTAGCACTATGAGAAGTTTATGAAGGAGTATGTGGAGCCCACACCATTAGGATAGTCCTATAAAAAAATTCTTATGTATTGGTTACTATTAGCCAATAATGGATGCAAATGTAGTTGCATATGCTAATAAGTGTGATAAGTGTCAATAACATGCTAATATGATTCATGTCCCTGCCAAAACTTTAAAACCAATGTTGATGCCAAGGCCATTTTCTACATGGGGCCTCAACCTCATTGGGAATATAAACCCCACCTCATCAAATCACCATAAACACATACTCACCACAACATAATATTTAATTAAGTGGGTCAAAGCTATACCCCTCACTTACATGATTGGAAATCAAATTTCCAAGTTCATTTTCAACCATCTCATTTACCACTATGGTATCTCTTCTAATATTATATCTGATAATGGAGGATCATTTAAGAATAAGGATGTCAAAAAATTGTGTTGAATTCAACATTACACAACACTTTTCTATGGCATATGTCTAGACTAAAAAATCAAATAAAACTATTATCAACATTTTAAAAAATGTTGTCAATGATGTCAATCATGATTGGATCCTTTATATATTCTACAACCTCTAGGCATATAATACCAATCACCATATACCTACAAGAGCCACTCCATATTCAATTATTTATGATATTGAGGCCATTATTCCCATTGAGGTCCAGTTTCCTTCTCTACGCATCTCTTTCAAGCATGTCCTGGATGAAAATGACTATCGAGTAACTCATCTGCAAGAGCTAGAGTTACTTGATGAGAAACACATAGATGTGGTGAATAATCTCCAAGTTCATCAAAATTGAATTTGAGGCCACTATGATTAGCATGTGAAAAATAGAGAATTTAAACTTGGTGATCTTATCCTTAAATAGAGCCAAAAGAATACCATAGCCAAAAAGAATCATAAAGGCAAGTTCAAACCCAACTAGGTTGGTCCTTTCATCATTATGTCAAACTATGAAATAGGAGCATATAGGCTTGTCACACTAGATAGAAATGAACTTGATGAGCTGATGAACATTATCCACCTCAAGCGGTACTATGCTTGAGTGACTTGGTGTATTTTCTATAAGGACCATTTCAAGTTGTATCATTTTATCAATCTTCTTCTTCTTACTATACTATTTTACCATCCTACCAACCTATCACTTTTTCCTATTGTATATCCATTCTACCATACCCTTCTTATCAACCAAGTTGTTTTTTCCTTCCCTACCTAGTCCTATAACCTTGGTTCCATTCTATTTATTTCCATTCACATTTTCGTCAAAAGGATTCAAATTTAGTTTCAACAGTTCTTTCAATCATTCCAAATAGAGGTAGTATTTTAGAGTAGTTTAGTAGTTTCATCCTTTATATCTTGTTTCATTCTCTCTCATTGTCATGTTATTAATTATAACTGCCTATGGTAAAATTAGTATCATTGATGTATGCCATTGTATACTCATTATAACTACCTATAGGCAAGATAGGGGCAACACTTGTATATTTTGCCTTGACCATACCAACTAGCCATTTCTTATGCCATATTATTCCATCATACCAACTATACCTATTTTATTTGAGTTGGATGCTACAATTTTTATATTCCTCTATTGTAAGGCAGAACTGTAATGACTTGAGGTCCCATCTACGGACTATGTAGGTAGTGCTCAATACTTGTTGAGGTCAGCTCAATCACCTTTTGACCATGCTCTTACCATTTTATGATTATCTTAATTTGTTCTCTCGCCATTTTAAAACTAACCTAAGTCATGCTCTCACCATTTTATGAGTAACCTAAGTCACATTCTCACCATTTTACAAGCAACATAAGCCACACTCTCACCATTTTATGGGTAACCTAAGCCACACTCTTACCATTTTGTGAGAATCTTAAGCCACACTCTCACCATTATGAAAGTAACCTAAAACATTCTCTTGCCATTTTTTTATCATCTTAAGCCATAATCTCACCATTTTTCAAGCATCTTAAGCCATGCTCTCACCATTTTACAAAGAACCTAAGCCACACTCTCACTATTTTGTGAGCTTGGACTATTTAGTGTCTCATCATTCTCAATTGAGTTGAGATACTTGAAAATTCCAAAAAAAATTTAAAATCATTAGAAAAACCAAAAAAATTGACCACTTCTTCAACTTAAAGATTATATAAACCCTGACTAAGTCACAAGCAAATCACTTATAACTTAGTTTCCCCATCCTTTTTGGTCATTTATCCTATGCACTTGCCATTTTACAAGACTATTCTTATTATTTTATCACATCCATCATGTTTATTTTTTATCATTAATAGTTTTCTTCCCATTTCTTTAGAGAACTAAATTCAACTTGAAGTTTTTGTTGGATAATACATCTATGTAACTATGTAGGTAACATCCACTTGCATAACATATATGGAGATAGCTCAGCCACTCCATTCCTTTTCTTCTATTTTCCCCACATTTGGTTTTTTTGTTAAGTTATTTCCTATTTTCTATGGGAAATGATCATCATTTTTTTTATACTAACATTAGGAATAACTATTATTTATTTATTTATTTATTTCTTTGTTTATTTGTTGTTGTTTCTGTGCCTGTTTGTTTACTTTCAACACTATTACATCGATTCAATCTATATACATTCATTGTGTGATTCCTTGTGTACTTATACTTTAATTCATCCATATTCATATGTTTACATTATCATCATGGTTTTTATCGTTAGTACATTGTTTTCCCTTAAAAATTGGATTATGGGAGTCAGCCCTTATGTATCTTTCAACCCAGTCCTCATGGTGTTCTATCATGATGCCTACTGTATAGTTCTAAAATAAAAATCAACTTTAGGAAGTCTACTCCACAATGGTAGCATCAACATCTATTTGGCATCAATTTCAATGGCATCCCAATCATATCCCAACATAGTAATTATCAATGAAATAATTTAACCTTTGTTGGTTTAGATGCACATTTCCCTACTAACAGGTTGTTCCAATTCATCATTACCATTTATGTCAAGACATCATCATCATCATCAACCAATCAATCATGTTTTCCATCATCAGGGTCTAATGATTATAACCACCTATGGGCAAATCATTTTACACCATCCCACCTATATTTCTCAATGATTATAACCACCTTTGGGCAAATCATAATTTTTTGACTAAATTTAATTTCTTTTTCCCAAATAGGGGCATGTTTTTATCTTGTTTATCTATCCTAACTAGGGAAGGTCCATCTTCTCAATTATTATAACTTCCTTTGGGTAAATCATTATGTTATCATACCACATTACCACTATCAAGTTATAATGCTTATAACTACCTTTGGTCAAACCATTATACACCATCCCACTTGAATTATTAGTGGTTTTGATTACTTTTTTAGAATCATTGTGTTTTCACCCCCATCATATTCATATGTTTGGTCCCCTCATTTTTATTCTTTATTTTGAGGGATTGTTTGATGACCTACTTATGCCAATCATTCCCTCGAGGTGGTATCATATAATTCATCCATTATCATTAAAGTTGTAAGTATGTAGGACCTTTTTCATTCTTTAAGAATATGTTATTGTGCATATAGCTTGGAACACCTTCCCAAATAAGAGTAAATTATAGACACCTAAAAGTGGCCACCAATGACCTCCAACTAGGCTTGAGACCAATTTCTATCAAAATACACAATTTGGCATAAAAACACTAAAGCATGCTAAATGATGTGAACCTATCATATACAAGTGCATATTTTGGCCAATGTATCCCTAAATATGGCAATGTATTTTATGAGATAGCTAACTTTAATTAGATCATTTTGAATCAGAATGACATTTTCACACCTCAGTATTCTAGATTACTCTTTTCTACTAAATTTCTTTCACAAGACATGTGCCCTTGTTATTTTGTGTTAGAAACATCCTAAATGGGATAATGGTTCCAATGTATCTAAAATTGCATCCTAATTCCAATCTAGTCAAATTTTGAACTAATAATAGGACATTTTGACCAATTTGATTAATTTGTGCACCAATTGCCATGATTTGCACCAAAATTAATAAATCATGTTTAAGTCTAACTAATTTTAGTCAAGAGATTAAATTAATTTTCCATGGAACTTATTAAATATTTCATTAATAGAAATTTATATTTATTAACTACATCATCTAATAAATAATTCTATGGGGTGGCATCCACAAGCCATAAATGCATAAAATATCAAGATTATGGGTAACCCATGCCTAATTAATGCCTTTTCCTCCAAATTGACATGAGGATATTAATGGATTTAATTATAAATATTGGATTAATTCATGGCCACACATCAATCTTGAGATGGATGGTCATGGTTGATCTTAACCCATTTTGAAAAACTATAAATAGAAGGCCTCATACTCATAATTTTAAGCTTTCTTGGTTTACATTTATAATGCTTAAAAGATTTAAAAAGACATTTGATATAGTGTTATTATGCCCAAATTTTGAGAGAATCTTCACAAGCCAAAACCACAAGCCACATGATGCCAAGAGGAGGTGGAGGATAGCCAAATCTCTATTGTGGAAGACCTTTGAAGTACAAGTTGAGCAAGCCAACGAATGAGCCTTTTGGAATAATTAAGTATTTTTGTAAGGAATTTGCATTTGTGTTTAGATTATCATTTCCTTAAATTTTTAGTTGTGTTTAAAATGGTTTCTCCTCACTAAGCTCCCCTAAGATCTAGGAATAAGGTTTTACTATTAGTGTGTTTTATTTTGTATTTAATTTCATACACTAAAATGATACTAATTTCCCCTTATCAGATTCTTATGTTCACAAAAGCTACATCATTACATGCTCAAAAAGAATACCATAGTCATCACCAAAGTAGATTTTCTCAAGTATCTGCTATCAAAAAATGATTTATAGGGCCACATGACTGAATGGATCATGCCTATGAGTGAGTATGATATTGAGTGTGTCAATTAAAAGGCCATTAAAGGATAAGTAATTATATATCAGCTTATTAAATCTCCAATATTATATACTCAACCACTTACCTTTGCATTTCTAGATGAGTACATTATGACCATAGCAAAAACATCTCTTGAAGTGTGACCATGGAAGATATATTTTGATGGTTATTTCAAATCTCATAGATTAGGGGAAGGTTTGTTGTTTATAACACCAAAATGGGATCTCATTCCCATATAATTCCATATCAATTTTCCTGGTACTAATAACATGTATAAGTATACATCACTCATTACAAGGATTCGTCATGCACCACAATGGAACATTTATCATCTCTTAGTTTATGGTGATTCACAACTAATTATTAATCATATCACAGGCCAATTTTAGACCAAATATGACAAGATGGTACCTTAAAAATCCATGTTAGACACTCTCAAGTAGTATATTTATCAAATTTATTTTAAACATATACTTATGGATACTAATAGGATGATAGATGCCTTATCTATAATTGCTTCTTTGATCTATAGTATAGACAAAGCAATATATTACCAGTTCCTATTTGAACATCTTCTAACACCTACTCATGAACCTTCCACCATCAAAATGATATATGATATTGCTGGTCCCAAATTTATTTAGTATTATTAATTATATAATTAACTCTATGACCAACTTTTACCACGTAACATTTCATGTAAGAAAACAAAATCCTTCACACACCAAGCCTCTCACTATACCTTACTCAAACATACACTTTACTGAAAAAGATTAAATGGAAATTTGATTCATTGTTTAACTTAGACAAAATTTGTATGTGTTGATGGATTTTCATGAAGGATTTTATGGGCACCACACCAATGGGGTTGTCCTTTCCAAAAAATTCCTTTCATATTGGTTATTATTGTCTAACCATGGAAGCAGATGTAACTAGTTATGTTGAGAGATGTAAATAATGTTATAGGCATGCAAATTTACATCATGCTTTAGTTAGAACACTCAATTTGATGACCATGCCATGGAAATTTTTAATTTGGGGACTCAACCTCATAAGTAACATTAACCCTACCTCCTCATATGGCCATAAACATATCCTTATCACTATCGAATATTTCATTAACTAGGCTTGAAGCTACACCCCTCACTTACTAACAGGAAAACAAATTTCCAAATTCATATTCAACCATTTAATTTTTTGATATGGTATCCCATAAAAAATTATATCTGATAATGGTGGTTCATTTAAGAATAAGGATGTTAAAGCTCTGTATGTAGATTTTAATATTACTATTGACAAGTTTGACCTCATATTTTTAACTATCACCCATACCACTTCAAACATTTATTGTCATTTTTGTCCCTATTAATTGGTATGTTGGTCTTGTAATTTCCTTGAAATGGTCATCAAAACCCATTTCTAATAGAGTTTAAGGTAGATTTTATGAAATTAGGGTTTTAATCATCATGGCCATATGTTTGTCTAGCCACCTATGGACTATTTTTAGTTTTTGTCAATAAATGAAAATAGTCTATAAAATCTTAAGAGGCCTTATGTATTGTGTAAAGTTAATTTCATGTTGTATAATTGATCAAACTAGTTTGTGACATGTTTGATTAAATTCATGACCCAATTTACTTTTTTTTGGGTCATTTTATGGATTATAGAGTAGGTTTTACATGTTAATGGAAGTATAATATTATAATATATACATGATTTACTTTTTTATCATTAAAAGTACAATGGATACATTTTTTAGTAGTTTAATCAAGCTTTTCAAGTGATTTTGGTAGTTTTAGTGTTAAAAGGCCTATTTTGAGGCCACTTGTATAGTTATTCAAGGTAAAATTGAGATTTAAGAATATGAATGATATTATTTTTCTATGATAAGGTCAAAAAAATAATTTTAAATAGTTTTTGGGTCTTAAAATGAAGAAAATTGATTTATCTCTCATATCGGCCTCTTTGGTAGCTTTAAAAGGGCCATCAGTTTATGCTTGGTATAGGCAAGATAGATAGAGAGTTAAGTAAAATATATAGGTAAATGATAGGGACCATAATAAAATTCATATTAGTGTATTTTTTTTTCATATTCATCACCCCATCTTTATGAATAATTGCTAAGAGTGTAAGGAGGTCACTATGGCCTAGTCATCCAAATAGGGTCTAGGTTTGTCAACATTTATTCGCTTCAGATCTCTATGGAGAAAAATGGTTTTAGGGGGATGGTTTTATGGTTAAATATGACCTTTTAAATGTTTTAATTAGATACTTTTCCTTGATAATAGGATTTTTGACAAGAAAACACTTGCTTGTTTTGACTTGAGATTTGGTAATTTTCAAGCATGTTTGATATACTAGTTGAATGTATTAATTATTGAGATTTTTAAAACTCATATTTCAGGTATAATACACATATTTAATCTAATAAAAATTTAAATTACCTTCATCTTGAAAATGTCTCTCTTGAGATAGTTTGGGTTGTCGTTTGGCCCTTCCACAAGGTATAATATTAGGTCTAAAGAAATTTGTAGTGTATGAAAACATATTAGTCAGTTTACATGATATCAAAGGGATTATAAAAGTTGAGGAATTATTTATTCATCTATGAATTACATTCCATTGATGGTTTTAGTACTATGATCTTAAGAACTTAAAATCTCTCTTAAAGGTATTTTTAGTAGCAGGTGAGAAGCATAACATGGTAGATTATAGGACCTTGATTACATATTACAAGAAATAAAGGTTTAATGAAAAAACATGACTTTGTTTGAGAATTTTTATGGCTGCCTTCAAGATGACCAATGGAAATATGAGAATAAATGTCCATTTGGGAGCCTCAAATTCCTAAATAACACTAAAAGACTATGTATATGACTGTGTTACTAATTTGAGAGACATTCAAGGGACTTAGTGTCTTCATAAATATGTTTATGAGGTTTTATATGAACCTTGAAAGTAGTCTAAGATAGTTGAAAAATATGAGAGTGCTTAATTAAACTCCAATGTATAATAAAACCATGAAGAAAATCTCTTTAGAACTTAGTTTAGTAGAGTTTAAGGTAATGTAGCATTATTTAAGGTAATGGATCATTTCTTGTTTTCATTACTATTAAAACCTCCTTATTACAAGTTAATGTTTCTTCAAAATAGTTGTGAATACAAAAGATTAATGAGGGTCTTAATATCATTTCAGTTTCTTGGATCCAATCTCCCATCCCTCCTCAATCTATATAGTGAGTACAATTGTGCACCTACAACTATCCTCTTTTAGCTCAAATAGTGAGTTGAAGGTGACAATGATTTTAATTTGGTCTATGAATAATTGAAGGAATGACAATAAATGTGAAGTCATTTGATAGGTGTGGAAAGGTCTAGAATTGAAGAGGTGGCTTTATATACCTAAATAGTCCAATAGTGACCTACATGCCCTAATCTTATAGGTCTTCACTATGGATCAAACTAAAATTAAGTCTAGAAAATAATAATTTAAAAAGAGATCCTAACTTAATTTTAGGGTAAGAAATGGCATAACCCATCAAAGAGAAACTAGGTCACTTACAATTTGTTGACAATCCTAGAAATTGAGTTCACAATCAACTAATCACCTACAATACTATGTATAAAGTAGGTAAGAGATAAATTACTTAAGAATGTAATAAATTTAAGTTTACAGATCTTGTAAGATAGTGAAAATGGAATAAACTTTTTGGATCCTTCAAATGTCATGCCTAATAAAAGGAGTACATTCAAAACTCATGTATACAGTCAAACCATAAGAGACTACCTACAGGTTTATATAGAAGAAACATGTAATAAATGGTTTAAAAATTCAACAAAAGGTATGAGTAGACCTTACATATACAAAGGAATTAACTCCTTTGGTCTATATCCTTCAAGAATTATGAAAAATGAAAGGATTGAGTTCAATATCTTGAAACTCCTATATACATCCCTAATGAGCACCTACAACTATGCCTTTGAAGGTGTGAACTAAAAATGAAATACAAAGAGGAATAGAAGTGTTTGAAATTTATTAAAACCTAATTGAAAACTTTAAATAGTTCAAGAACTAGGAGAAGATCATTCATGTGAATGGTAAAGTTCAAACACACAGTAGGAAATCAAGTCATCCTAAAAAACCACCTACATGCATATGTCAAGATTAGTCCATTGTTAAGATGATGAGAGGATATATAGTGTGTGAGAGATGTTTTGAATCCTAATTTAATAATTCAAGTTAAAGGACCAATATATATCAATAATGTGAAGTTGAGGTTTTAAAAATAAATAAGATAGCCAAGTGACTCTAAAAAGTCACCTACATGCTACAAGAGAACACAGGGTAGTCTTGAGCCTATGAATGAAAAAGAGTGGTGAAAAGACACTAAGGTCTACTTCAGATTGAAAAATATTTCATAAGGTCATTTTGAGACCAAATAAAATAAAATGAATATTGAGAAAAATAAGTTATAAACCTCATACATAGTCAATGTAAAACACACATAGGCCTACAACCTAATCATGAGGGAGATTGAATCTTTGGGCCTCCATAGGCATATTGACACTTTGAGATTTGGTACAAATGGTATTCATGAGTGGGTTAAGGCATACATATTCATTTAAAAGTAACACAT
This sequence comes from Torreya grandis, assembly GCA_037957365.1. Classification (NCBI taxonomy): domain Eukaryota; kingdom Viridiplantae; phylum Streptophyta; class Pinopsida; order Cupressales; family Taxaceae; genus Torreya; species Torreya grandis. Next base: position 2,837,729 of record JARHVA010000444.1, read on the forward strand.
GTAATGTAGATACTCACTATTTTATTTCAAACCTTGACCACTCCATTGAAAAGAGGTTATCATGATATCAAGGGGTCTATTTAGACCTCAAAGTATAAACAAATATGAAATAACCCATAGAGGGTCATGGAGTTAATACACAAACATAGATAATGTTTTGATACCCTCTCATGTTATAAAATAAACTTTAGTTTTCAATCCAAGTGCTCTTGAGGGCTAGCAAAGAGATGGTAGGCATAAACCCTAAGAAAACTGAACAATATACCAAATGCATACAAAGGAGTGATGAGCACTACCAAGGCATGTATAGTCATGGAGAATTATAGTTCATTAATTAATTAAGAGAGCTAAGCATGCCACCTAAGGAGAAACTACAGATACTCATACTAACTCTCACACTTTACATGGGTAGCTGGATATTTGGGATAGGTGAGGGGTTCATTTAATAAATTTTTCTAAGTACAATGAGGTCCTTTGATGATCTATTCTTTATGAATAATCGTTAAGATCCAAATAGGTTTTAAACCCTCCTAAAACCCTGATTGTGACTAGTCAAGCAAAATGGACTCAAAATACACATCTAATTCCATATTTTTATCCTAAAATATCTTGGAAGTTGTTTAAGAATATAATTAAGCTATACACATGTACTTTTATGCTTATTTCACCTATATTAACTACCATAAATGATCTATTTTTGCATGCTTTTAGTGTTTTTTAGTTGATCTAAGAAAGGGATAACTTAGCAATCATTGTATTATGTCATTTGGGATGTACCCTAGCTATTATATTAAAAAAAATGAATAAGATATTTTAGAGATGATCAAATCAATCATATTTTCCAAGGCAGTCTTAAATAGGCTGAAAATCAAATTAAGTGACAAGGTAATTTCCTGGTTTGCATACTTCCATAGGGTCTTAGGACACCAAAATTAAATTAATGTTGGTTATAGATAAGGGAAAGTTAATCACACACTTTAGGGTTATTTCAGATGTGTAGGGTCTCTATGGAGAAAGATTTCTACTTTCTAGGCCCAAGAGACTTAATTAAGCCTAATTTGGGAGAGAGAATGAGTTGAAAAAGACACACTTAGAATATGATCATGAAATTTTGTATAGATATGTAGGAGATTAATGGGTATCTAAAAATATTCTCATTTTTACATCGTCATCTCTATATTATTCTAGAGAAGTAGCTTTACCTGTTAGGAGGGATACAAGGGATTGAGAGGAAATTCAAGGTTTTGGTGCAAGACCAAGTCTTTTGGGGAATTGAATGGATTCAATTGACTTATTCCAAGTATGGTATACTATTGATAGGTCATCCATGGATGAAAGTTTCATTATTGAATACAAACTCAACTTTTCCCTTCTACACCATTTTGAAGAATGATATTTCCAAGGGGCCAAAACACTAAATCATTGCATAAGGGTTCTAATAAGCCTGGTCAAGTCCAATACATATTCTCTACACCACATGGAAGGTAATAAAAGGTCAAATAATCATATAGAAGGAGTTAGAAAAGTTATAAAATGTCTCAAGTATCCAAAAAGGACTTATTTTCTTCTAATGCCTAGCTTGTTGAAGTAGTCAAACAAGCACTAAAGAGATTCTAATAGCCCATGTATGGTGGAGGGATTATTGACCAAATTTGACTTTTAGGTCAAATTGGGGCATCCCTAGGTGAAAACTTGACTTTTAGGTGTTTCAAAGGTCTAATATAGATGTCAAAATGTGTTTTATAGGTTAATTAATGTCACTTAATGTTGTACTAGCCTTGATCATTAGTTATTTTAATCCTTATATCATTTTTGGGTCATTTTGAGGTCAAAAAGGTGCATTTAATGACTTGTACAGATTTATTGGGATGTTTAAAAGTCCTAAAATGTGATTTCACATACCATTTGTCCTTAAAGGTCTTAAGTAACTGAAACCAACTAAAAAATGATAGGTTACTCAAAAAAAGGGTAGTTTCCTTAAGGAAAAGAAGAAGTTTTGCACTTGTACAACTCCTTGAGAAGTGTACCACATGGGAAAGGATCATGGTATGTATTTTAAAACTCCCCAATATTATTTCCATATTTGATTTTCTCTATAATTTCCATTTTTGTCCATAACCATTATGCTCCATCTTTGCTTTCTTAGACATCCAAAAGTGACCTTCAAGTTATTGCTTAGTACAGATAGCTGAGGAGGTTTCAAGTCAAATGATTTTGGGAGGTTGTATTAAAATCATAGGCCTTCATTTCCATATAATTATTTTAAATAATAGTGGATTTTTATTAATGAAACATCCCCATGAAGTTGATTGTACTTTTTTACTTGTTAATCTATGTACCCTATAAGTTTTGATCCATTTTGGGTAGGTCCATATGAACTAATTGATGAGGTGGATTCCAAAGGATTTTTAACTCCTTACCCAATGATATCCATACTTGGTTTCATGTTTCATTGTTTTTGGACAAGCAAATTATCCCATGTTGTAAGAAGGTATCATCATATGAGGTCTCAGCCAAGTTTTCCACTTGCAGAAGGTTGAACTCCATATAAGGGATTTCATGTGAATAGGATATGGTGCTTTAATGTTTCAATTTCATATTGGTAACTTCTCTTCATATTTAGTTTTGGAACACCATTCTTTGATCAAACTTGTAGCTTTGTTATTGTCATGGCCAACCTTTCTCATTTTCACTTGTTTACATGTTGAATCACATGTGAAAAACCTATCTAATATGCTCATGAAATTGTATTAAGGATACCAAAATTTTGAAAATTCCATAGGAGAAACAAAAAAAGGGGTAATATTCAAAGATTTTATAGAGGGATGTCACAATCATATATAGCACTTACATACAATCTACCCTTGGGATGGTCAACTATAGGTGCCCTTATAAAACTAGTCACGTTGAAAAAGTGAGTGTTTAGATGAATAAAGTCTTTGAATTTTATGGAATAAATTTTTAAATATTGTATGAACTTGGATTTCATTGAGGGTTAAAAAAATACACATTTTTCATGCTTGAAACATTGCATGATCAACCCAAAACACACCTATAGGTGGTGCTAACAGAGCATGAGAATACCTTTTAAGGTGTTTAAATAAGTGGTAAATACTTATTTGGGTTCTTATTATGATTTTTAGACCATTTAAAACATTATTTGAAATACTATACTATTAAAAAAGTGAATAATTACTCTCAAACACAAAAAGACTAATATAGGAACTCTTTTCCCTAAAGATACAAAACAAAGGTCTAGGGTTTTTATTAATATCATGTGAAATGGTTACATGAGCTATTGATGAATTATAATGATCTTTTTTGGTAATCCATACATAATATAAGACCTATAAAAAATATTTATGTAAAAGGGTTAATTGAGATTGATTTCATGGAATCCCAAACTAGTCAATTTATGATTGTTTCCAGGTAGTGTTGTCTATAGTTTTGAGCAATAAAGGAGACCTCTCCATCCAAAGACTATAAAATTAAACTATGCCTTCATGTTGGAGTGATTAAAAATGATTCAAATTATTATTCATTTTCTAATTGTCATCTAGGGAGGATGGAATACTATGTTTGGTTTTTTTGCATACCTAGAGGTTTTTCCTAGTCCAAGAGGTTGATCTACAACAAGCTTTAACTCTTACCCCATCCATAAGTGGACCTAGGTATTGGAAAGGTTAACTTGGGTTAAAGGTTAAAGTAACCAAATATGATATAAAGTTCATTAATAAAGGTTGAATGGTGATTTTTTAAGATCCAAGAAGCATCTACAGGTTTCCTTTACCTCATGAATGTAACCCTATAGGTTAGATGTAGGTTATCATGGATCTTGAAGCTAGGTACCTTGAAGATAAGCATTAATTTGAGCATAAAAGGAATAAATATAGATATGGAATAGTATGGATAGTTACAAAGAGAACATAAAAAAATTAATAAGTCCTAAATCACATACAAATATACCTACATGTATCCTTCGAAGCAAGCAAATATAGTCAATTGACTACAAGAAAATAGTGACTGAACATGATGATATGTGATGTTTCAACCTATACATGGTGAATTAAATATGAGAAAAGGTTATGTAAATTTTAAGACTCAAGGAATATATTCAAACATCATATCCATGTCCAAGTAAATAAATCACTTATAGGAGGCTAATATGTAAGAGAAAATAGTTTAGGAACAACTAGTTAAGCATAAGGGAGTATGTTTGGGTAGAAGAGTGTGTGATAATTTGGAGAGAAAAATGGAGAATGGAACACATAAATTGTGATCATTAGGTCTTCTAAACAAACATTGCATAGTCCATGAGAGAAACCCCTTCATACAGTCTCCTTCACAAAGTCTATTTTGTATTTTTCATGCTTTGAAGGATATATACATGGAACCAAAGGATAATTTATTTTTTTAAATCATTTTAAATTAAGGAGGACATTTCAATATTCAAATATCTTGAGAAAACATGGGAAGTACCCTCTATTTATCTCAGATAGGGGGTACTTTCCCTGAAGCAAAATTGGTAGGTTTGCAAGAATGAGGTAGAAAGATGAGACCAAGAGTTAGAGAGAAATTTAAAAAAATTATATGAAGATATAACACACATATGAAAATTTTGGAAACTGTGTAAATAAAGTAAATTCAAAACAAAGATGTCTAAACCTCTTAAGGTTGTAAATAGGCCCATAAAGTATGGTTATGCCTAAAGGCCAAACAAGAGATCAGTTTCAATTCTAGATCTAAGTGGAATTTATAATGGATTTTAAAATTTATATGTTGGATTTATATATGTGTATAATCTATTGAAAGGAAAATAATCCCAATAGAGAGGTCTAAACACCAAAAAGTTATAGTTAGGCTTAAGGCTAAGGTTTTAACATATAAACCAAATAGATAGTCACTTTTACTTTCTACATGAAATTAGAATTTAAAACTATTGGATCTATTTTTTGGGTAAATACAGAAGTTACCAAGATTTTTTAAGGTATATAAGACCAAAGAAATCCATTTTTTGGACCTTAAGCCAACCAAGACCTATAAAGAAGGTGAAAAGAGCTTGATTGGTCAAGTTTTAATGCTCATATCTTTCATGAAGCATTACATGGATGACAAATGAGTTAGGTGAGGTTAGTATTGGTTTTATAGTCCATTATTTTGTAATTTTTTTCCAATTTGGATGTCTATTTTTTATGAATTAACCTTAAGAGGTCAAATAGGCCTAAAACTGTTCAAAACCCTCACAAGTGACTAGTTTGTGAAAATGGAGTTGGAAAGCTAATATGATGGAATATTTTGACCATTAAATGTATTTTAAGTTTTATAATAATAACTCAAGATACACCCCATAGTTTTTAGTTGTACGAAAATGTACAAATAGGGTACATAACATGGTATTTTTTACCAAATTTTATGTTTTGTAAGTTATATAAGGATTAAGAGATTGAAATAAAATTTAGGAGGAATATTTAGAAATTTTATAACTACATAATTTAATTCCTTATAAAATATTATAATTGTGAAAATAATAGCCTTCATCTTAGCTAGTCAAAACTAGCCTAGTGGACATGCTAGTGAGAAGGGTGAAAAACTTCAAGTGGGTGATTTTAAGGTGTGCCTAATGATTATAAGGTCATGGATGGTATTAATAGGCTTAATTAACTCCACACCATGAATTTTCATGAAAAAGTAAAGCCAAATTTGAGGATAAGTGTGTAGGGTGTATGAGGGAAGAGTTTTCTTGACAGTAGATGATGATGGCTCACTTCTAGGTGATTACAGATGACCAAGCCTATAACCAATGCATGAAGAGGCATGAATAAAACCATTAACCTTCATACAAATAATTTTAACTATTCATAGTTAGTTATGAGGCATTCAATAAGGGCCAATCATGAAGGTGGTTTTTTGAGCCAACAAAGGGAGTTTCATGCCACTTTTCCTAAAGTTTATGCCTTGACTTGACACTTGTGATTCCTAAAATTGCATGGTTCATAACATATTATCTTATCATTAATAATTAACTCCTTGTATCAGCTTTAAAATTTTCCTAATGACCCTTTAAATTCTCTCTTCTTTTCTCTCTCAAGTTCTATAAGAACTACCCATTTTGGCTATTGTAACTTATGTTCCACCTGAGTATGGTGAATCCCTAATTAAATTTATACCATTTGATCAATAATAATACTTATTTTTACCTCTTCATTATTTTTATTAGTTTGTTTTACTTGAATTTTGGATATTTCTTAGTGAATACTATTGATTCCTTAACATGTTATCTCATTCTTGCATCCTATTTACAGTTGGAAAGCTTCTTCTTGTAGGGCATGTGAAGTGTTCTAGGAAATGTTAGGGATTTAGTGAGTTAGTATACTCATAATTTCTCTCATATTCCTCTTATTTAGTCCTCCTATATTTTCACATTTATCCATAACCTCATAATGTAACATTCATTTGAGAAGATGAAGATTGGAAAAGTGTATGTTTAGTTTGTCTCTTGATTTCATGTGTAACATGTTGCTAGTTGGAATTCATCATCTATTATATTGTATCACCTCCCTTATGTTGGTTTTATTTTAGTTATCTCTCTCCATTTTTACCCCCAATGTTAAGTGTAGCTATGATCCAAAGTGTTACATCAAGGGAGCTAGCCCTATCTAGAGATTCACCTCATCTTTAGGCTACCCAAAATCATAAAAGTGTTTCCATTGTGCCACTTGGATGAGGAGAGATTTTCCATCTCCTCAAAGAGTGAAAATCCAAGTGATAATATGGAATTCATTAATGTCTTAGAATATTTTTTCAATGAAGAATGAATTATGACTTGAAGACCTATTTTCAAGGAAAGGACATTATCTAGTCAAGAGAGGAATTTGACCAAGAATATAGGGTCCTTGGAAAGGATTTAGGCATTGTTATTGGTCAAAATCCACCAAGAAATGTGATTGCCTATTTTAGACTTATTCATGCTTCTAAGAGAAGTCAACATGAAACCCTATGACACTTTTCTGGAAGGAAAAAGGAGAAAGTGAAAGAGGTAATACGTAAGACAAAAAAGAGTGTGAAGACCAACTTTGAGAGCCCTATTTTAAGGATGCTTTGTCTCCCCATCATTTTGTTTTCTATTTGTATTCATTTTTATATAATTTTATTATCACTCTTTTCTTTTGGTTGTGCTGAAAGTCTACCAAATTTTATACTCACCTTTTGAGAGAAATAAGAAGCTCTTTACCTCCATTTTCAAGATTTAGTGACATGTATGTGTTTGCCATTGATATAACATTTTGAAACATTTGTTTTATGATGATATTTTCTAGTTTTTATACCTTCATACAACCTATTTGAGCTTTTATAGGTCATTTTAAGTATCAATATCAATTTTAGTCTAAGCATTGGATGTGAATTTAGTTCCTTTACATTCCTTACAAAGATTGAGTTTGTTAATTCATTCTTATAAAACACTATTTTAGAAGTCATTCCTGAAGTGAAGAGAATGTGTAAAATTTTCTACCTTTCATAAGAGTTTCCATTGAAATCATAAGTGGTCAAAAAATATTGGTGCATCACTTTCATTCCCAGTTTTCATTTTAATTCCATTATAAGTAGCATCCCTTTCACCCTTTTCATAGTCAGAATCAGTAGATAGTAGGTTTAAGAAAAAAATTTAGTGAGTGCATAAAGGGAACCATCCCTCTATGGATATTATCTACCTTCCAAATTCACCCACACCTAGGAAATATTCCATGTTTTAGTAAGAGTGAGAGACAACACACATTATCATAAGGGTACACTCTTGATTGAAAACAATTACCCAATATTTTTTGATTAAATATTACCTGCAAGGTAATGACCAAGTATAAGCATTAAATAAGACCATTATTAATATTATTAATAATATCATCAATGATTTTGACCATGATTGTCACTTATAAATCTTCCATACCCTCTAGGCCTACCATACTAATTAGTGAACTCTAATGGGAACCAAATAATATTCCCTTATTTATGGAACTGAGGCCATTCTTCCCATTGAGGTCAATTTTCCTTCTCTATGCATTTCATTAAAGTATTTCATCGATGATGAGGATTATAGAGTATCCCATATGTAATAGCTATAATTATTAGATGAAAAATGCATGGCCAATGTAAATAGCTTTCAAGAATATCATAACTAGTTACATGGATCATACAACAAGCATGTGAATTATAAAGAGTTAAATATTGGTGATATTGTCCTTAAATAAAAACAAAAGAACACCACTATCTAAAAAATGAAGAAGGGAAAGATCAACCTAATTAAATAGGGCATTATGTGATTGCTACTAATTATGGATCTAGATATTATAGGTTAGATACATTAGAAGGACATGAAATTATTGAATTGATGAACATAATACATATTGAGTGTTTCTTCACTTGAGTGAGTCGAAGTATTGTTTATTAGGATCATTTAAATTACATTGTAATATCACCTTCCTTGTATTGTACCATATACCACTCCTCTCTTACTTATTAGAAATTTGGCCTATCAAGGACAAATTTCATACCATACAACTAAAAAAATTTCATGGACATGATAATGTTAATTAACTATAAATTTAAGGGAGTGTGTCTCAATGTCATGTCAATGGTGTCAAGTGTCATTAGGATGTTCTGACAAAGAATTCAAGTGGTCTTATGGTCTAAAGTGCCCTGACAGAGATGTGTGAAGGGTGGAAGCTAATAATTCATTATGAGTTTCTTTGGTATATTTGGTATATTTTATTATGAAAAAATATATAAGCTTATAAGGCATGTTGAATACATATAAGCCTCATTCAATACTTTTAAGAAGGTTGTAAGGTATTCTTCATAGTACTTATTAACAATTCTCCTTGTAAAACTTTATATATTACCTAAAAAGAGAGGTTTTGGGTCATTAAATGATAAATTTTGAGTCAAAGGGCCATTAAACCAATCATAAATACCTTCAATCACCTTCATACATCATTAATTTAAGACAAATGTTTCATGCCTTAGAAATATGTCCTCTTCAAATCTAAAGCATAATTTTGGCCCTTAAGAGTTCTCACGTGTGAAGTATGCTCCTATTTTGATTTAAAAAGACTTTTTACTTATTATAATCTCCCTCTTGAATTTTATTATTCATTATCTTGCCCTAAATTATCATTTTAAAGCTTAAAATTTGAAGATAATGCAAGAAAAGGGCCATTTCCATATGTTTTCATGTATAAGTATGAATTTGTATAGATTTTTCCATATAACAGAGACTATGAGCTTGAAGGTGGATTAATTATAGGATTTTTAGGGAATATTCAGTGAAAAAATACCTCATACAAGATAAAAACCAGTTCTCTTCATCCAACTATCTCTTTTACACATCAAGAGAGCCCTTTAGGTCTGTAGATTGTATGGCCACAAGAGAGAAAATCAAGATCTAGAATTTTGGGTAGAGGAATGGGTCTAAGGGAGTTTCTATATTTTGGAATTTATTATTAGTTTCTCTCTCTCTCTCTCTCCTTAATGAACCATACTTAACAACCTCATGCACTCACTATGCCTTCTTCATTAAAACAAACAAGTTTTCTAAGATTTTTCCTCTTTTGGGCATCATGACAGAGAAATGAAAGTTTGTGGAGATTTTCATGAGTATGAGACACATTCACATGATAGTATTAAACTTATTTCCACATGTGTGAGTTTACATGGATCTAAATAAGACACACACTTCTAATCTAAAATCTATAATAAAATAAAGAGAGATTGTATGATTCATGATAGAGAAAGAATATCAAGATTTGTTGGAGTTTTTTTTGAAGGGTTTCATTCATGTCAATATTAATTCATTAAAATTTCTTCAAGTTCCTTCAAATTCATATGGCTCAATCACATTACATCAACCTCAAACCTCGTCTTAGTCACAATTTAGCATATGTTGATGTGTTTTATCTTATGTCAAGGTTATTAGTAGAATCCTAGGTTTCTTTTGCACAATGTATACCTCTATTAAGATCCTCTAGAGTGGTATGTATGATTAAGGCATATTCATATGCCTCACTAATGGTCTTATTTTATTTTTACATTGTGGATTCATGTTCATTTCACCTCCCTCTTGTGTCATCCCATCTCATAGTCTTGTCACTACCTTTTAACCATTGTATAAGCTTAATATTTCCACTCTTTTCTCAGTTTCATAAATTCCCATTATCCATTATCATCTTACCACCTATAAATCTGCTTAAACCTCATGGATCCACTATAAAAATGGATTAAATTTTTCTTAGAAACATCATGGTTATGAAAGCAGTTATGCATAACTTAAAACCCTACTAAATATAGGTTTAAGACCATCTACAGCTAAAGGAAGAACATCTACAATATCTTGTTGAGGTTAATTTAAAGAAAGGTCTATGGATTGAGGTCCCCAAGAAAGTTTTTCACTATTTTTAAATTTTAAGAGTATCATAATCATGATGGTGACCTCCTCAAATGTTTATATCACCTAACCTTTGTCCCAGTTCATATAAACAACACCATGATCATACACCTACAACCATGCTAAGAAGAGGTGAGACTAAAGATGTAGACAAGAAGAAACTCAGGTTGTGAGGGAGAGAGGTTAACTCAATGATAATTTCAATAAATGGTAATATAATTAGAGTGAAATTAGAATAAGTTTTTTGGTGTTGTTTCAAGACCTAAATCTTAAACACAATCCATACAAAGGCCAAACTTGGATCACAATGAAGTCTATGATGAAGAAAGGTCTATGTTAAAAATGTGGATTAATGACTATGGAGGTGAAATTGTTATAAAGTGATGAAAATGAAAATTATATAATATTTAAATCCTAATTAAGGATAAAAGTCAGAAAAGGTCATATTTTCACAAGAATCTCGACCTACAGTAATGTTTGAATACTTCTTAAAATATGCAAATACTAGATCATGTCAAGACTATGATGAAGGTATTATCATGTACTTAAGTCTAACAAGGTTTTGGAGTCAATTGGAATTGTTTTTAGAGTTATATAAATCCATTAGTTTCAATCATATAATAACATAGTCATTCACCCTATATAAGGGCATCTAAAACCTTGCTAAGTTAAGCCTATCTCCAAGTTGCAAAGAGGATGAGAGAAATGTGTCTATAGAATATTTATATGATAAAATGGAAGATTAATAAGTATGATGAATTTTTTAAATAGGTAAAGGTATGGATAATATTATCCTAATCAAGTTTCTCTCCAAGATCAACATTGAAATATTTGCCTACAACCATACTAAGGTCAATTGTAGTGACATATCCATATATCCTATATCAGTGCAATTAAAGATACAATTAATTAAAGAATAAATATTTTGAATTAACATATGTATTAAATATGTTATTTTACATCTTTAAACCTTTATAAATATCATATGACCTCTACTTCCAACTCATGAAGGTACACAAGCCTATGTATAGAATAGAGATTGTGAGAACCTAAGAACACCATTGAAGAGATAATGTAATAAATAAAGAGATGAGAAGAAGGTTTAAAATTAATTTGGAGTTATAAAAGTGATGATTTATGGTGGAATTATATTAATCACTTCTAACTCCCAATCATCACCTACAACATTGTTAATAGAGACAATCACGTTGAGGTAAATAAAGAGATATAGTGTGGTGATAGTTTGCATAGGTTCAATAGGTGACTAGTAGAGGATATGAATAATTATAAGAAGTATTTTAAATAATACTAAATCATTATTAGAATTATTATAAATAGATACAAGGTGAAAATAATAAAAGTCTATCATGAACCTATGAAAAATGAAAACACAAGCAACCCACTAGCTAGTTTTAAGAAAAATGAGTTTTAAGGCCTTAATAGGCATGATCTACCTATGAAAGCTCGTATAAGTGGTGTTAATGAGTGGTTATAAATTTAAATGGTATTTTTAGGGTCATATTATCAGTGGAATCATCCACTATTTTTTCCTAATCATATGCTAGTTTGTTGACAATCAAAAGTGGAGCTAGGTAGGCTATTTGGAGGTTTAATGCATCAAGCATGAGGTTTTAACTCCATGTAAGGTTTTTTAATGTATTTAAATGTTATTTTTATAATTAATAAATTATTTATATTGATAATACTCAGGTTTTCAAGTTAAAATTCCCTCAAAGGCTAACTAAAGAAGAAAGATCCAAAATAAGCATGTGTGCATAATCTTATGAACCTTTGATTGTTTTGAGGTTTGTTTAAAGATATATGCACTTTTAAGAGATGTTTTATATATATATATATATATATATATATATATAAATGTGATATGATATTTATAATCTCATTATAGATGATTTAATGATCGAAATTAGTCACCCAAGGGTTAATAAAGTATGATTTCCAAGAAACCCTAAGCTAGTAGAATCAAGGCATACCGATCATAAGGTAACCCTCAAGATATACCAAAGAGTTTTATAACTAAGATAACATGTTTTAGAGGTTTAAAAATCCATAAAATATATTTTTGAAGGAGTAAGGACTTGTAGACCTCTATATTACACACACAAAGAGGAAAGCATACCAAACCTATAGGCAACCACTTGAAGAGAAGAACATAGTTTAAGTTTGACCATTTGAAGATGAGAAAAAAGGTTGAGATCAGGTATAAAGGATGGGTTTAATGATGTTTTTTAATTCCAAAATCATCCTAAAAGTGCCTCAGACCTCAACACATAGATTAGGCCAACTAGACCTAAAAAGACTTTTAGGCCTAAAAGGTCTATAACTCCAACTGACACCTTCAAACTCTCATAATAATAAATGAAACCATGAGATGGTATAAAAAGGTTTTATAGGTATTTTAAAGGTGATTTAAATGAGAGAGAAAAAAATAAAGGTAATTTTGGTCCTTAAATATCTAATTTGAACTATGTAGTCTAGACACTCATTTGAACCACATGTTTAAATGCTTTTATCTTTCATCATAAGAGAAATTGTACCAAATTATTTTAACAAGAGTTTGGAACCATAAAAAAATTGAAATACATGAATAATTGAGGTTTATTAAAGAGCTGAGGCTTATGAACCATTACTAATACTATAATAAGGTCTATAATACATGTAAACACTACAAACAAACTTCTCTACGTACATATATTTGCACACATTTTGCATGGGAAACCAAGATTATAAATAAAGTTTAAGGGTTATATGGAATAAAGATCCATGTAAATAATATTTAGTTTGAAGGTTTGAATTACATGAACCATCATTAAGAAGGTTCAATTCCAAAACCCTCCCTAAACACTACTACCAACTAGTTTTGAGAATAGTGAAGTTTTGAGATATTGACTAGTTAATTCCTTAAATCAATCATTTTATCATTTCCCTCATGCTTTGATCACTTGATGAAGCCTTTATGTGAAACATTTTTGAATAATATTCCCTTGGAATTATAATATTTAGTGATTTACATTACTTATTAGTATTAGTTGGAGTTCAAACTAAGTGGATGAATGATTATATTAGGTGCATCACCATCAATACTATTGGTTCTCCCTTACAATTATCCTTCTAACTCTTTTCACCCCTAAAGCAAAGTAGGTTTTAGTAGTAGATATAGAGTTGATACATCATAGGAGCTAGCCTCATAATCTATAATTTTGGTCTAAGATACAAGTATCCCAAAACCTATAGACCAATCCAATGTTAGTCTAGGTTTGAATGAGATCTAAACTATCTACTTTAGTAAGGTACAACTTGGGTTGCTAATAGTACTAGCACACTTGGTGGGACATAGATTCAAGCATTAGAGAATTCAAAATAGAATTTTGGTATTCACACATAACTTTAATCATTCATCTTGATCATCATCTCAAGGGTGTGAGCATTTCTTGTTCATAGTTACAATTATTTTCATGTTTCTTCTGATGGATTATGTCAGCCTATAGAGCAAATTTTTGTCAATCATATCCTTATAAACATCATTATGATCTATGATAGTTCTAATATAACCCTTATCCATCTCATTATCACCCATATAAGCCCTATATTCACCCTAATTAATAATATGAGAGCATTTATTAAGCTTATGATCCATTTAGTACCAAGGATACGACTCTAGTCCTCCTTGTGAACCTCATTCACTTCTTTGACAACCTATTTATCAATATAGATAGTCATGGAAATCTCATGACATTCATAATTATCTCAACCAAGTTATAATATAATCCATATCAATCTTCAAACAAACCTTTTTTCTATCAAAAGCACATGATGATCCTGGACACACAAAATAGCTATGGACTGAAGATCCCTAGGCATGAGATTGAGAGCATTATTGCAACAAGATAAATAAGACTTGTCATCTTTCATAATACAAGGCCATTTATAATTTAGTGGTGATATGATTGACATAGGTGGTCTAATTAAAATCATTGAAGAGAAGTTGGTAGTCCATGAGAGATACCAGGTTCATCATAACTAGAAACATGATCCCTCCATTTCACATCAACTCTCCATTGAACTACATTTTCCATCTCCAAAATATCAAACAAACATGTATTACAAGCCTAGAAATTCCTCTCAACCTTTCCAATTTTTCAACCTTTCAAGGAAAAAATACCTCATATAGGCTCAAAACCATTTCTCTTCATCTACCTAGCTCTTTTGCACATCAAGATATCCCTTCAAGTTTGTAAATTGTATGACCGTGAAAGAGAAAATCAATATCTAGAAGTTTGGGTAGAAGAAAGGATCTAAGAGAGATCCCATTTTTGGGAATTGGTTCTCAATTTCTCTCTTTTTCTTTCATGAACCATCCTTAACAACCTAAGGCACTCACTATGCCTTCTTCATTCAAACAAGTAACCAATTTTTTGAGATTTCTCCTCCTCTAAGCATAATGATAGAAAAATGAAAATTTTTGGAGCTTCTTAGAAATATTAGCCACCTTCCCATGATATTATTCATCTTATTTCCACACATGTGAGGGTACATGTATCTCAATAAGCCATACACTACTAATTTATATTTTGTAAGAAAATAAAGAGATATTGTATGATTCATGAGAGAGAAAGAATATCAAGATTTGTTGGAATTTTATTTGTAAGGCTTCATTCATGTCAGGAGTCCTTCATTCAGATTTCCTCAAGGTCCCTCAAATTTCTATGGATCAATCACCTTCCATCACCATCAAACCTCTTATTAGTCATAGCTTAGCATATGTTAAGGTATATTAGCATATTTTAAGGTTATTAGTAAAATCCTAGGTTTCTCTTACACAATGTATACCTCTTTTAATAGCCTCCAAATTGGTATGTCTGATTGAGGCATATGCCTATGATTGACTCATGGTCTACATTGACTATCTAGTTATGTATTAATGTTTATTTCACCTCCCTATTATGTCATACCATCTCATAATCTTGTCACTACCATTTCACCATTGTATAAGCTTAATATTTCTACTCTTTTCTCAATTTCATAGATTCCCATCATCCATTATCATATTAACACCTATCCATCCACTTATACCTCATGGATATATTGTCAAAAGGGAGTTAGAATGTTTTAAGAACATCATGGTAATGAAATTAGGTATGTAGACCTTAAAACCCTACTAAATAGAGGTTAAAGATCGTCTACAACCAAAGTAAGAACATTTATAGTAACTTGTTGAGGTTAATTTCAAGAAAGGTCTATGGATTGAGGTCCCCAAGAAAGATTTTCACTCTCATTTAGTTATAATAGTATCATAGTCATGATGGTGACCTTAAACTTTTCTAGCATGTAACCTTTGTCTCAGTCTATACAAAGAATATAATGATCATCCACCTACAACCATGATAAAAAGAGGTGAGACCAAAGATGCAGACAAGAATAAACATGGACTATGAGGGAGAGATTTTAACTCAATGAGAATTTAAAGTAAGGGTAAGAGCTTAGATCGAAATGAGAAGAGGTCTTTTGGTGTTATTTCAAGACCTAGATCTTACACATAGTCCATGCAAAGGCTAAACTTTGATCACAATCAAGTATATGATGAAGAAAGGTCTTTGTTAAAAATGAGGATTAATGACTATCAAGGTGATAGTGTGATAAAGTGATGCAAAAGAAACTTATATCAAATGCAAACCCTAAGGATGTATCAAACTTAGAATAGGTCATATTTTCACAAGAATCTCCACCTACATTAGTGGTTGAATCCCTCTTAAAGTATAATAATACTAGATCATGTCAAGACTATAAGGAAGGTATTATCATATTTTTAGTTTAAATGAGGTTTTATATCTAGGTTTGATATTAACTTACAATGGTGTGGATATTTATATCAAGTCATGAGGTTTAATTAGAGAATATCATAGTCTTTCACCCCATCAAAGAGCATCTACAACCTTGCTAAGTTAATCTTATCTCCAAGTTGCAAAGAGAATGAGAGCAGAGTATCTATGGAAGAGTTTCATGATAAAATGGAGGATTTATAAGGATTATGAGGATGTTAAATAAGTTATGGTGTGAATAATATTATCCTAATAAATTTTCTATCCAAGATCAACCTTGAAATGTTCACCTACATCCATACTAGGGTTAATTATATTGACATATCCATATACCCTATATCAGTGCAATTCTAGATAAAATTAATTAAATAAGGAATTTTTTGAATTAACCTTTTAATTCAATTGGTTATTTTAAATATTCAAACCTTCAACAAGATCACGTGACCTCTACTGCTAACTCATGAATATACACAAGCAGGTGTATAAAATAGAGATTATGAGAACCTAAGAACACCCTTGAATATAAAATGTACTTAAGAAATAGGTGAGAGGAAAGTTTAAAATTAATTTAGATATATAAAATTGATAAGTGATGGTGGAATTATATCAATTAATTCTAACTCCAAATCATCACCTACAACAGTGTTAGTAAAGATGATCGCATTCAGGGAAATAAAGAGCTATAGTGTGGTGATAGGTTGCATAGATTCAAGAGTTAAATAGTAGAGGATATGAATCATTTAAATAAGTATTATAAATCATAATAAAGACTTATCATAATTATTAGACATATATATAATGTGAAAAGAAGAAAACGCAGTCATGAACCTATGAAACATGAAAACATAGACAACCCACTAGCTAGTTTTTATAAAAATGAGTATTAAGGCCTATATAGGAATGATATACCTATGAAACTTGGTATAATTTGTGGTAATGAGTGTTTATAAATTTAAATGGTATTTTTATGATCACATTATTAGTGTAATCATCCACTATTTTGTCACAATCATGTGTTAGTCTATTGACAGACAACAAGGGAGCTAAGTACACTATTTGGAGGTCTAATGCATCAGAAAAGGGGTTTGAAACACATGTAAGGTTTTTTAAGGAAGTGAAATGTGATTTTTATACTTTAAAAATATTTTTATATTTATCATACTCATGTTTTCAAGTTTAAATGCTTTTAAGGGCTAACTGAAAAAGAAAGATCTAAATGAGGCATGTGTACATAGTCTTATGACCCTTTGGTTATTTTGAGGTATTTTTGAATATGTATGAAATTTTAAGAGAGGTTTTAAATATATTTAAATGTGAAATTATATTTAAAATATCAATATATATTTGGTAATTATCAATATCAGGCATCTAGGGTTAATAAATTATGACTGGCAAGAAGCCCTAGGCTAGTGGAATCAAGGCATATAAAACATAAGGTAACCCTCAAGATAGAGACAATAGTGTTATCACTATGAGAAATTTTTTTAAAGGTATGAAACTTCATAACATATTTTCATGAAGTAAGAAAGACTTACATACCTATGTCACACAAACACACACACACACACACACACACACACACACACACACACACACACACACACACACACACACACACACACACACACACACACACACACACACACACACACACACACACACACACACACAAACACACACACACACACACACGCATAAACACACACACACACACACACACACACACACACACACACACACACACACACACACACACACACACACACACACACACACACACACACACACACACACACACACACACACACACACACACACATACACACACACACACACACACACAAGAAAGCAGACAGAGCCTGCAGGTAACCACTTGAAGATAAGAGCAAAGTTGAAGTTTGACCATTTGAAGATGAGGGAAAAGGTTGAGATAAATTATAAATGAGGGTTTTAATGATTTTTTTTCATCCCAAAATCATCTTACAAGTGAATCATACCTTAACACTTAGATTAGGCCAACTAGACATAAAAAAAAATTAGGCCTAGAAGGTCTATAACACCAAATGACACCTTCAGACTTTCATTAGCATAAATGACACCATGAGAATGTTTAATAAGTTATTATAGGTATTATAAAGGAAATTTAAAGTAGATAAGAGCTAATTCCAGCTATGTAGTCTAGACACTTATTCAAACCACCTATTTCAATGCTCATATTTTTCATCACAAGAGGACTTGGATAAAATGATTTTATCATGAATTAGGAAACCTAGTACACTTTAAGTACATGAAGGATTGAGGTTTATTAATGATATTATGTTTATTAAACATTTATAAGACTATAATTAGGTCCATAATGCATGCATAACACTATAATCAAACTTCTCTATGTACATATCTTACACATATTTTCCATGGGAATCAAAGATTCTCAAGAAATTTGAAGGGGTATATGTAATAAAGATCCATGGAAATAATTTCTAGTTTAGAGTTTTTTACTTTTTGAACAATCATTAAGTTTCACCTCCAAAACCCTCCCAAAACCATACTATAGACTAGTTTTGACTAAAACACCCATGAAACATCCTATAAACTCTTGATATATGAATTAAACTCATATAATGTCATGACCATCGTATTGTATTATATAAAACTATACAAAGCTATTAGAAAATAGGGTTTTTAGAGGAAAAAGTATATAAATAGAGGTACAAGGTAGTTTAAGATGATTCCAACCATTATAAAATTAATTTTATCACTTTTTTACCTTCTCAAGCCATCAAATACTAAAAAACATACGTAGAAATGTCTTTGTTACTCTCTTCAAATCAACTAGTTTGTAGGAGTGAAGGACAAGATGACCTAGTCACCTAGTTTATCAAAGTTTTATGTGTTTCTTGCTTAAGGAGAGATATTTAATATTTTGAGTCATTATTTGAGGTCTAAAAATCACTTTGAAAAAATATTCTAAGGTTTAATATAGGGTTTTCATGGTCATCAAGTGCTAAGAGTTAGGATACTAGGCCTAATTAGCCTATTAGACCTTCTTGGTCAATTAAGTAAAGTTGAGGTTGACATAGGAAGACTATTAGATGAGTTAATATATATTTATCACTCCATATAAATAATAAATTCATGCATAAATGATATTTGAGTGTAAAATAATGCATAATTGATCTTTATCTTGAGTTAACTGATCCTATAGTGGTAATTTGGGCATGTTTCATGGACTTAATGGAGGAAGGGTCATTAAATTAACTTAATCTTATGTTAAGAGGATTTATTTGATAAATAATGACATAACATGATTAGATAATATTTTTTAACAAATAAAATATAGCTACCACCTCATTTTCAATTCCCAATAACTCATTCAAAGGTCATGCAAGTCATCAAACATGGGGAAATTCTTAGAGGACTATTTATAAATAGTTACAACTAAAGTTGTACTTGATAAAATGATTGGATAACCTCTTATTATTTCCTTTATGCCATATTATCTTATCATATTCTCATGTTCTATATATTTAGGCTTTTAGTCCTTGTTTGAAGATCCCTTTCTTGGGCATGATGAAACTTTGTCAAGATTAAGCTTTGTAACCTCTTAAGATAATAAAAAATGCATGTTTTAGATTCCTTTTTATAGGTTTAGTGTGTTTTTATTAGTTTGATTTTCACATATGGTAGTATTTTATCCCTTGAAAGGTCATAATTCCCCTATTTACGAGTATCATCTTATGTAGGTCACATATTGTGTTTAAATGTTGAGTGGCTGAGCTTGGAGTGGAGACATTGATTGGTTAGTGTTTTGAATTAATATTTCCATCATTGCCCTCATGATTTGATCACTTGATGAATGATTTATGTGAATTATTTTTTCATAAGAGTCCCTTAAAGTTATAATATTTAATTATTTTCATTGTTTATTAGTGTTATTTGGATTTCAAACCGAGTGGATGAATGATTATATTAGGTGCATCACCATCAGTAGTATAGGTTTTCCCTTTCAGTTATCCTTTTAACTCTTTTCACCCCCTAATTAAAGTAAGTTTTAGTAATAAATATAGAGTTGATACATCAGAGGAGGCATCATAATATAGATGTTTGGTCTAAGATATAGGTATCCCACAACCTATAGACCAATCCAACATTATTCTAGGTTTGAAGGAGATCTGAACAATCTACTTTAGTAAGGTGCAACTTGGGTTTCTAGTAGTATCTTCCCTTTTTTATTGAATTTGTTTACCCTCCCCTACCCACCCCTTTTTAACTTTGGTTTCAGTCCATTTGTACTTTAATCACCTTTAATAATTATATTCATATGAAGTTTTAATATTTGTTTCAATCTTGTGATTCATTTAACACATTCTTTCAAAACGAGATAGTATATTGGAACAATATGATAGTGGTCTAGTAGTTACATCCTTCATTGTTGTGACATTATATTTCATTACTCATGCTACTAATTATAACCTCTTTCAAGAAAATTAATATCACATAATTATATTATTTTTTTATATAGCCTAAGAGCAACCAATTTACCCATATTGATGCATCATTATGTTATACATTGCCATTTGCCTATTCACAAACTTGTTATTACCTAGTCAGAATTTCCACTTTAAGGTAAAACTATAGTGACTTGAGGTCTATTTGGAATATGTATTTATTTCTCAATTTATAATTTAGGTAATATTAATAACTTATTTTCCCATACTCTTGCCATTTTATGAGCAGTTTAAGTAGCACTGTCACCATTTTATTAGAAACCTAAGACACACTCTTACCATTTTATGAGTTAACCCATTTCATGTCTCATAATTATCTATTGATTTTAGATGCCTATAAAAAACAAAAAACATTCCCACCTTCAACATTAGGCCATTCATATTGTATTCTTATTATTCAGGACATGCATCTCCTAGTTGGTAGTTATAGCTAAAGAATTCAATTATATCTTACCATGACCATTCTTATTTGCCTATTCCAATTTTTTATAGTATTTCATCACATTCCTAGTAGAAATATATTTGGATTGAATTCCATGTTGGATCTTGTGTCCATGAGATTATGTAGGCTAGTCCTAATTTCTTAGTGCATTTGGAGTCATCTCATCTAGTCTTGATGTTTGATTTCATTCACCATTTTATTGGATCATTCCTTCCTCTAGGTATATCTCCAAAATTATCTCACCATTTTGTGAGTTACTTACGTTCTCTCCATTTTGTGAGTTATTTATGCTCTCACTATTTTGTTATATTATTCTCATTCTTAGCCTTAGACATAGTAAGCATTATGAACCAAATTCATGTGTGAGTAATTATTTATTGTCTTTTTATGTGGTTTTAGCCTAAACTAAACTCATGAAATTTTGTGAGTTTTCTATGTTTGATTTTTTCATGATTGTGAGCATCATATTATCTTTACACTCTTTCAATTTTATGAACCCATTCCCACTTTATTTTCTAAGTAATTTCTATTACTTATCACCATTTTCTTCTATCCCATATCCTAAGAGAACTACATTTGGCTTAAAGTTTATGTTGGACCTCATGTCCATGGGACTATGTAGGCATCATGCAATTACATAGTGCATCTAGAGTCAACTCATCCACCCCTACTTTATTATTTTATTCTCCTCAATTTTGTAATAGTGTTGTTCCCTATAGCTTAGGGGAAACATTTTGTGCCAAGAGTAACACTGATATTACACATGTATAAAATTTTAGATTAGTTGTTCATTCTTTTATCTTAACTTAGGTTGTCTATTGATTTTTATTAAAATCATTGATTTAGTACATTGATTTATCTTAGTTATATGTTTCATGCATCTTAGAGTAATTTATTTAATACTTTATGGTTTTTCCTTTTGCACGATATGTGTTTAAGGAAAATTATTTTACACTTGAGTCTTTCTCAGAACATGGGCTTGAGTTGTTTAATTTTTGAATTTAGATTAAATCTTTATGTTTCCCTTCCCATTGGTTAATGTAATATTCTTAAACTATTTACACTTGAGACTTGATTACCCATATCTTGTACTTGAGTTGTGAATATTTGTATTCATTCCTACACTTAGTTTATTACATTATATTCACTTTGGATTTGATTATTCATTTATTACACCTAATTGGTTTATATTTTGAATTAAAAATAATATTTCTATGCTTGGGATACATGCTATTATATTTGTCTATAACTATGATGCATAATATCACAAGTTATAACAAAAAATAGGCTGATGGATCTATCAAGTAATGTAGTGGGTAGTACTTATCCTTATTCACAATTGACACATCCCAAACATCACCAAAACACAAAGAAATAAAATCATAAATGAATAATAATCACTTCTAGTTAGGATGTGCATCTCCATACTAGAAAGTAGCTCAAATTCATTCCTATCCTCTATGTTAGTTTATTGTTAATCTATGAGTATGAATTTGTAAAAAATCTCCCTTTATCTATTTTCCATAATAGGGAAAACTATTTAGACCTTAATTGATCATATACACCATGCTATGGAAAATTATAATTGTGTTATGCTTGAATCCACCCTAATAAAGTATTTTCACTATTCCAATGATTATAACCACCTTTGGGTAAATCATTATTTCTATCGATCTAACCTACTAGGAAAAATCACTTCACCACTGATTATAATTGCCTTTGGGAAAATTGATATTTACACCCATATTACCTATATGTTGTGACATTTTATTATTTTTAAGGGAACATTCAATGACTATATTTTCCACCTGATCCCTTAAGGGGGCATTTAAGGCTCATCCATCACCCTCTAAGGCATTAGCCAAGGCATTAATGACTTTTTCATTATTTGAGAATACATTACTATACCTATCTCTTGTAAAATATTCTCAAATAAGGGAAAAATATAGATACCTCATTTTGGTTGCATTTATAGCCTAACCAAACTCCAGATAGATTTCTACCAAACTATGTAAATTAAGCCTAAAAATCACCAAAACACCCAAATTCATTTGCACATTAGATGAAAGTGATGAGAATCATGTCGATGAATCACTATTTAGGGTATTATATTTAATTAAATGATAAACTAACATGGATTCATCTCCAGTCAATTTCTATCTAACAAATTGATAAATTGGCCTTTGGACCCATTAAGCAGGGCACTTAAACAATTTTTAAATTTTTAAAAACTCTAAGCAAAATTAATTTACTAAGTAAATCCAATTAAATGCTTAGGTGGAATTTCCATGTCAAATTAGTGAATATCTACAATATATGATACAACTATAGATATGGGGATCTATTAAATAGCCTTCTAAGATAATAGGAAGAAGTATATATACATACATATATATATACATATATATATATATACATATATATATATATACATATATATATATATATAGGGGAGAGATGGGTCTTGCTTCCAAGAGGCACACAGTTTCAATCTTAGCCATCATGAATTGAAATGGTAAGATTTTTTAATAAAAATGAGGTCATGATGATGTCATCATCCTTAAAGTCAAGGAATAAAAAATATCTCCATTAAATCATAAAATTTAGAAATGGATTACCATGCTTAATAAATTGGATCTCTATCCCAAATATTAATTTATTTTCCCATCCTAAACTTAACCATGGTTAAATATAACCTAACTACACAGGATCCTAGGTTAGTTTTAGAACTTATAAATAAGGTATCCCTCACTCTCTTTCAACAAGCTCTCAAGCCAAAGTTATAATTCCCAATTGATTAGAGATAACTTCACATGCCAAGCCAAGCCAATCCAAAGTGACAAGGAGAAATTATGTGAGGAGAAGAATTTTTAAATAATATTTGAGCACATGACTGATCACATCACTCTAAGGTCAACTTGCAAATATTACTCACAAGGAAGGTGAATAACATTTTTTTGTCTTCTTTTGTTGGTTACTTGCATTTTTATCTTACTTACCCAAGTATATAGGCTTAAGGTGTTATGTCTCTATGTGTTTTTATTAGTTTTATCATATTAAACTTTTACTAACCCCCTCTTGGATTCCTATGTTACACCTTGAGTGTGCACATTATTATATACTTTACATGTTTTCCTTCGATCGTATGAGTGAAATTTCACTTATTATGTTTGTGTGATTATTGATTTTGATGAGTTCCATGATCCATATCATGAAATAAATATTATTTAGGCTTATTATATTACAAAAATACTATTATATTCATTGATACATTTATCTAGAGTTGACACTTTAGGACTTGCCTCATATGTTACATTAATGATTTGAATGATACATATCTTAATATGATGACATAGATTTTCACATATTTTATGATTTTAAATGATTATATTTTGATACAAATAATATAGTGAAATTTCATTTTTATATGAGTGACTTTTAAGACACATTCCTCACCTCAAAATAGGGGAATTTAAGTGGTATTTTCATATAAATATTAGCCTTTATAATTATAAACTTAGTTTTAGGCACATAATACAATTAAAAATAATTTAGAGTGGTTAGAATTTTGCTTATTAGTAAATATTATTGGGGCATATGCCATGTATATGAATTCACATTATTTAAACATGTTATATATTCATATATATTAGGTGAATATTCATGGGAATATGACATATAAATGCAATTATAGATTTCAAATTTATCACATAGGGGCATGAAATTGTTTTCATGCACACTATATTAATATTTAGATTTAGGGGCATGATGATAATTCATGCACACGCTCTTCTCTAAATATAAATTTATGATAATGGAAAGGATACCCTTCTTTTATTTGTTGATCTTTTAAAATTTTAAACTTATATCAAAAGTATCATTAGAACTAAAAAAAAGTGACAGTATATATATACACAATGTTTTTCAATTTATATTTTATTGACACTCTCTTGTAGTGACTTGTTAAGCATCGATTTCCTTGAGTAAACACCTTAAAATTTTCACTGATAAAGTGGTGGAAAGTTCATGGTCCTTTACAAGATATGTTTCTATCTATGTCATAAGGTATCATTCCTATTATGAGTCTAGTTTCTTCAGATTATCTTTCCATTTACCTCCTTCCATCCTATCATATTCAGCTATGTCAAATTCCATATATCTTATGTCATTAGCGAGGAAAATAATTTATGTTTAGAATTTTTTTATTCATGTGTTGTATCATCCAAATTTATTTAGTTCTAAGTTGTTTTTATGGCATTATTACTTTATCAACATGGTCGATACATTTATGTGTTAATCAACATTTTTAAAATGTATTATCTTAGCTGATATCATCATTTTAGAGTCTTGGATTTATTTTGGGTATTGGATATATATATATATATATATATATATATATATATATATATATATATATATATATATATATATAAGCATCATATTTCATTCCAAAAATATTTTTTACACTTTATTTTCTCTACTTTCACTTACACTTCTACTGTAAGTCACATTTTGAATAGTTATGGGTAGAACCTAGTCTTGAAGAGTTTCGTATGGTAGTATTTGGAGATTGAATAAGAGAAGTAATTGGGATTTTTTTAGTTCTTTTACAAAACATTTGAAGTATTCAACCCAAAAAATATATTACAAATATCGACTTGAGCTGAGGGGAATATTGATGTTCGATGGGTCCATTCCAACGTAGTAATTTATAACCCTATACTCTTTCCTTTATTTACTTAGTAGATAGATGTTAATTGTTTCTTAGTAATTAAATGTGTGTATATATTTGTCTAGGTTATATCTACAACTAATAATAGTAGGGATATAAGATTTCTTAGACTTGTCATACTCGACTTTACGTTGCCTATAACTCTATTTATTGATGATGTAACCTTACAGATTAAAACCATTCTAACCCTTTCCCATTTATTTTACTTTAATTTTCTTTCAAACATACATATATTTCTTACCTATATTCAATTAATTTCATATATAGGTATAATGAGATATACATATCTGTGTCATAGTAATAATATTTAAATCCTTTCCTTTTGACACTTATGTTTTCAATTACCCTATATTATATTTATGGATTTCATTAGTCATCACTCAAAAATCAAGTATCACAGGGTATATTTGATCAACCTTATTTGAGTCTAAGTCTATTGAGATAGGATAATGTTAGGCTAATCATATCCCATGCTATATATATATATATATATATATATTCCACTTGTAGTGGGTTGTTTATTTTACATAATTTATATTGTGGACTCCACACCCTATATCATTATAGTCTATAAATACATTATGGATTCTATCTCATTTCTATATTGGGGTTACATATATCAATAATGTAAATTGAGTTTTTGACATCCCTTAATGGGTTTTATTTTTTATACGTATTCATAAAAAAAATTGGGCTTTATCGCCCTCAATAATCCATTGTTTAACAAAGGAACCAATCCCTCCAAGTGCTTCATGGGAAGCCAAAAAAATTCTCAAGTGCTTCAAGGAAACATCATATTAAAAAAATGTTATAAGAGAAACATCAGTAACATAAATACATGTGTAATCCTTCCTTGTTATTTAAAATCCTCTAAAATTCAAGTTACATTTCAAAATTCAATTTCACATATAGACATTAGCTACTTTTCCACCATTTCAAGATTTTATGCAAAGCACTTAACATGATTAGAGCATATTATTTAAGACAAAGTGTATTGTAAACAAGTATATATTTAATCTTACTCTAGTAATTTCATTTCTTGATTAAATGGAGGAAAAATTTATATACTCAAATTTGGTCATAATACTTGATAATGTCAATTTTGGCACATATTTACCTTACTTGACTAGAACCCTTAAATTTATCTTGTTTCTCTAACTCACTCTATCTAAAGTACTTGTATAAGCCCGTCCATTATTAATTTATATTTTATATCTAAAAAATTATTCATAATTACTACAAATCCCTCTAGCCATTTATACAAACATTAAAACTCTTAAGATCAAATGTCATCCTTTCAGGTCATAATTGATCATTATTGGTCAAGATCACTATTGAGCATAAAATTTATGGGTCTATCTTTACTCTCTCTCTTAGAAAAAAATCTTTATAAAATTTAATCCCTTCCTTATAGGTTGGTCCATATTTTAAGAATAGGTAGTGTGAGGTTTCACCCATTTGGATTGTTATAAATACACATCTAGTGTAACTTAGAAATTACACTATTTATACACATTTTTAATATTTCACACTGAAAAAGCTTCCATATTTATTAAAAATTAAGTTGTATTCCCTTGAATTATCCATTAGCCAAGTCAAAATCTTATTATATTAGAGTTAATAAAAACATTATAAAGTATTCAAGCCATGTATAGATGCATACTTATAGTAAAGGATTAATATTGTACTAAACACTCTAGGTGGGAGAAATAAGTGGGGCTTTATTTCATTTTCATAGCACTATGTATACATAGTGAAATTTAATCATTGTGAGGGTGTTTGGATTTAGGTCATCCCATTACACTCCCCCATTTGCTTTTCCAGGTTTTCAACTATCATAATCTCTAAAGGGGTTTAAACATTGGAGAGGTCATTTGGATGTCATTTTTGCATAGTTGAAGGTCTAAATTCCACATATAATTATATTTCAACTAGGTACAAGTGACTATGCCATCATTTTTCTATTTTCCCACATAGGTCAAGATCGAACCATATGGGTCAAGGGTGACATACAATCTTGATTATTTCCAATAAATTTTGACAAAAAATAATTATAATTACTACTTTAGTTGCTTGTGAAAATTAGGTCTAAGTTGATCATTTTCGGCCATCTTTTTAGCACACACAATCAACTTAATAGGTAGAAATCAACTAGGCCTTATTATCCTCTTTGATATTTTTAAGTTAAATTCTTTAATTATTTCAAGATTTGTACTTTTTAGTAATTTATTTTAATTATATTGTTTACAAGTCATTTAAATTTTTTTATATCATTCAATTCATTTTATCTTAATTAGAGTTAATATCCCAGTTTATTACAAATTTTGATAAAACATTAGGCTAGGATGTGATGGTGGTATTATAGAATAAAGCATAGAATCTATTTTTGAAATATTATCATTATCATGTTATGTCATATTAAAATATTTGAAAGGATAATTGTCTGATGATCATGTATAAAAGTATCCATCATGCATGAAATTCACACACCGGTATAGGGTAGATGTTATTGCTTCCATAGCATATACCCAAGGTTGACCCTAATGTAGATGATTAGGCATGACATAAAATAATGTAGAAAATGTCCTGGGTCATATTGTCAGATTCTATGATATTAATCCAAGTACATGATGTGGAATGACATAATATACTTCCATGTTTTGATATGATTTTGAATAATAACTATATTGGAACCCAATTATAGTTAAAAAGTTATGTTGTAGATCTAATATTTATACCTATATTACTAATTTAATTTTAATTTTATCTCAAATGAAAAATGAGATATTTTTCTCTATTGTGTGTTTGGTTTGTAAATATTCCTTTTCAAAGGAAATTTATTATGTATCCTTCAATGCATTAATAATGAAGGCATATTATTGAGGTTTTATGTCATTTGGGAGTGTTTTATCCCTAAAGGATTATATAAGTCCTTTAAAATTGTTGATATCTTTAGTAACTTAAAGGATTAAATTCTTGTATTGGTTATTTTTAGTTTATCAATGATATCATACCCTTAGGTTTGAGTGGATGGACACATTATAAGTGGAGGGAATTGAGGAGGAATAGGTTGACTACCTTTGTTTTTATGCACCTTGTGGGTCACCCTACCTCTTATAGTAGTGACATCATGACTAAAAAATCCAATATAAACCTTGGGTGAATAATGGGGTTAGTATGATAGATGGAAAAACTTTAAGGTTTTATGGGAGGAGGTAAAAAATGAGTCATGCATGCCTTTAGTTCATAATGGTAATAATAAACTAATTGGATTGAATATTACAAAAATATTAATTAAGGAAAGTTAAATATTGTTTACTATTAATTTAAGCATTAGAATGATTACACCAAGATTTGTTCCATGGAATTATAGACACATAATTTTGGTCATGAATAATTGTTTATGTTAGTTTTGGCCCCTTTTCACTTTAATTAACTTGTATAATTAATTCAAACCTATTTTTATACCATGACCTATCCTAAACACATGTGAGGAAATTTTATTTTCTAATTTGTCATCCATCACCTAAATAAATGTTTTATCAACTAAAAATAACCTTAAAGACATGTTTAGATGGACTTAGACCCAAAAAGAGTCACATTTCTTTAAGGGTCAAAACAATCTAGATTATCTTAGCTTATAGACATCAAAAATCCACACACCTATGATTCTAAATGTTGAAATAGCCCTAGAAGTACCCTTAGCCCCTTTTAGGACCAACCTACACCTATCATGACTAAACCAATATATCTACACTCAATTGTACCTAAATGAGTAGTTTTAACCTTTATGACCCTATTCTTAGGGACCCTAACCATTGAAAATTAGGGAGATGATTGATGGTTAGCCTTGGGAACACTTGACCGTTGACAGTCAAGATCGACATTTTTACCAAAAGTATGCAAGCTCTACTGACCCTTTTCTAAATATAACTTGTCTAGTTTGTATTTCGAGGCTTTGCATGCAAAAATTATATTTAGATGACCTTGTTACACATTCACTTATACCTTTTCCTTATTACTATAAGAGAGAGAGGCTTGAGAGTTCAAATCCATCTACAATAATTATCAGGAGCTTAGGTATTGAAGATTTTTATTTTACATGTCAATTAGGTCATTTAAAATCATCAATATTATCAAGCATTATCAGCCATCCTATTGAGATCCAAATTATTGTCATCTCTCAACCAAGATTTCAAGTACCATTACTCTACTAGAATCAAGCCATATTTCACCAATAGGGTAACTACATCAAACCCCCACCCAATTGAATTCTAGTAAGACACGTACTTGTTTGTCAATATTGATGTGCTTTTATTCCCTTTTGAAATCAATCTAGCCCTTACCTAACTCTTGAAATTGATCTATGAAATACCATCATATTTTTTCGATCAAACCTAAAATTCCATAGTCAACCGTTGATGGTTAAACCCCAACTGCTAATGATTAGGCTAACCACCAACAATCACCTCAACCACTAATGGTCACCTATGGCCGAAAAACCAACAAGTTGATTTGACCCACCCACATCAAACTAAATACTCTTTTCTATCTGTTTAACCACTCACATTCCCCTTTCTAGTTTTTTTAAGCTTACCCTAACCCATTAGCATTAATATTAATTAGTTTATCACTAATTAAATCATTTCTAGTTTATTTTTCTAGCAATCTTTCTTGTATTTGATTTTAGTACCCTTTGATTATTGATGTTAGTGCCTTCTTTCTAGTTTATCAACTTGATTATTTAAAATTTATGGATTGACAGCCCCTAAGGAAGCTCTCACTTTTGAGATCTAGTTACCTCTAGGTAATCCACCCAACTATCTATCTAAAACACAAATTTTCTTTAGTGTTTTCATATATGTAGGTCTTCCTCCGAAGCCAAAGAGGATCCCATCATAATATTTTGATTCAACATGTGCATAAATAAATAGGTTTTTCAACCATGCTCATATTGAGTTAATTTTCCCTCTTTCCTAGAACGTTAAGTGAAAATTTACATGAAACATCCTAGTACACCTAGTGGGACCTAGAGTCTTTACTCATATTTTATTTGCATTTGTATGTTCTCTCTATCTATGCTCATAACTAAAACTAAAATTTATTTTGGAGCTTAAAATCAACTGCATCCATTTCTTACTTTTAAGCATCAGCTCAATTTGAATTAAAGCACAATAATCTTATCATATCATCACCTTTATTGCACACACTTGCCATACCACTTTCAATAATCAAACGTCAAAACAATTTGAGACAAATCCTAATTGGGATTTCATCACCTAGAAATTACCTTACCCATTCCCAACAATCTTACTTAGATGTCATCACCAAGAGGAGAACCAACTTAGCTCTCTAGTTGAGTATAAACTCTAGACTTTAATATATATTGGCTAATCACTTGACACCCTTATCATTGTGGGACTGTGAAGTGAGGGGGTAGGCACCAATACTAAGCCATGTATAGATTCCAATATAGATTATTTTTATAACCTAAACAACCTGAAACCAATAATAAACTTCTTCTATATTACTTGATCTATAAGCCAACTTCTATCACACATTCTCATAAACTAAGGCATAATCCAAAAGCAAGATTAAAACCAACCTCTAGGCTTAAATGTACTTCATAGTGTTTATCTTGATTACCTTGATCATTTTATTATCTTCTTCTTGTTTGAGTGGTGAAATTGTTCTTGTTTTTCCTCCCCTTTTTCTTGTATTGTTCTCACTCATCAACAATGAAGAGACCTGGTATAATAAATCTTGTCACTTACATCAGCCTCTTTTACCTCCTCATCTATGGAGTACATCTTTGAGGTATAATATTCACCTCATCCAATAGGAATCCCTACTTTCCATTGAGTATTTCCATAAGGAGACATGGATTTTACCACCTTTCTAGATAAACAAACTAGTGGCCCTTCAGCACTATCTTAACACCTTTTCTCACCATATCCTAGTTTCAAATCCACCTTAGGATCCTCCTTATGGCATGCCATCTTACCTTATGAAGGGCATCCCTATTTACACAATCACCACCCAGCCTTCAACCATATAGGCATTTTCATCTACTAACCCCTTTGATGTTACGATTGAGAACTAACCTATCTAACCAACTGTTACCCTTACACCTTCCACCTCTACTAATGACTCCTCTACCTTGGAGACAACCCAATCATTGACCCATCATAACCCACTTATATCTAGAGCACCCACCACTAGTGGTACCAACCTCCCCTCTATCAAACCTAAGCCATAGATTAATACCCCTTTATCATGTTTGGGGGTATCTATCCCTTCTACCTCACCACCCATTAGCACAAAGGTCACTACCTCCCCTCTAATCACTAACCCAACTACTACCCATGCCCAATCCATAAGGACTTCTCATTAGTTACCCATTACACCCAATCTAGGATACATCCCTAACCCATAAGGGTATATACCCACTACCCAACCACCATTAACCACCCACCCTACCCAACCTTTAGCATCCACATTCCAGTATGTGGTAGCCTCTCAACCATGAAGCAATTACCAATATGTTACCCAACCTCAACCATAATATCAACATTACAATCCTTTTAGTGCACCACCTCAAATTGACCTAATGAAAATTCTCATGGATAAGATGACCAACCTTGAGTCATCCATTTCAAGAGCTCATAACATAATATCTTATGATTAAATTTATAACAACCCTATTCATCCTTTTGTTCCTATCAGACCTTACCCTCCTCAATGGGATCTTCCCAAACTTACCAAATTTCAAATCAAGGAGGACCCACAATATCACCTTAGGGATATTAGGCATGCATGATACATGATTGATTATGATGATCCCCTTCTCCTTTGAACCTTCCTTGTGTATTTATCTAGTCCAACACTTGACTAGTATAGTTCCCTTACCAAGCATTCCCTCTTTTATTTCACCCAACTAGCATAAGTCTTCTTATATCACTTTTCCATTAATATTTCCAAGAAGATCTCTATCATAGACCTCTATTCTATCAGGAAATTTGATGATGAGTCCATTACTAATTTTTTTTCCCATTGGAGAAGCTTGATTAATCAGATTTCATTTTCCCTACCTCAACCAGAACTTATAAATATTTTCACTCAAGCTCACACTAAACATATGTCTTCTAAATTTTATGTCCAAAGATTCAGAACCTTTAAACAGGATTTTACCATGGCATGTAAGATAGAAAACTAGGCCATAGATGAGGGTAAATTGGAGTTATGAAACAAGAATTCTACCTTCAAGACCAACAAAACTTCTTCCTCCAAACTAGGCAACCAAGCCAATACCAAACCAAAACCAGGGGAATGGTAAATGTTGTCATCCTTAAAACTACCCCTCCACCCAATGTAAATCAACAAAATTCTCCCATTGCCTCCAATTCAAATGCAAGGAACCCAAACTAAAACAACAAAAAATAATTCACTCCACTTAGAGAATCTTACTACTCAATTCTAAAGAAGCTACTAAAAGCTAACCTTGTACAAATTTCACCTATCAAACCTCCCCAATAATTTGATTCTTATAATCCAACACCTTCTTGGTAAGATGAGAATGGCCTCTATGCTTTTCATTAGGTAATTGGACATGACATCAGCCAATGTAATACTTTTAAGAATGTTGTTCAGAGTCTTATCGATAAAGGGGAACTCATGCTGGATAATCCCAATGCCCCTAAAATCAAGCTCTTGACATATTTAGGAAACCTTTTCCCAACCATGCCCCTATCAAAATCAAGGAAACATAGGTTGAATTCTCTCATAATTCCCACATGGTCAACATGGTTCATGATACACCCATCTAGGGACTTGATCAACAAATCTACCCATTCCTCCCCCACTTCACTTACTGAGGTCATGGAGTCATCTTACCCTCCTTTAGATATCCAAACCAAAGAATTTCCTTTCTCACTAGCTACCCTCATAGAATATTTGGAATCATCACATACTACCTCAACTAGCACATCTGGGCAAATCAACATTCTTGATTTGCCACCTTTACCAACTACCTAACAAACTATTACTCTTATGGATATTGCCCATAAAGGAGAAGAATTTCTACCCATGCCTCCCATGGATGAGCCATTTATCTCAACCTTGATGTCCTTACTTAAAGATATTAACCAACCTACCAAGCATCCTCCCTAACCTACAAGTCTATTTGTTGCATCCACTACTCACAGATCAGGACCTATACATAAACCTTTTTCCACATTAGTATAAAAATTAGATTTCACATTAAAACTAGATATGTATTGAACCACTTTCTTGTAATAATTAGAGCTTACCTCTATCAACAAACCTAAACCTTCAAGCTAACCTCCAACCAACCAATCCATCATCCCTTTACCACCTCTTAAACCAATCCAAACCTCCAACAAGCCCTCAACTTCTTAGTCAACCAAAGAATCCACCACCTCACCAACTAAACCTTCCCAAACTCTTGGTGCCTTCCATACTCAAATCTTATTTCACCTATCCTTGAAATTAGACTTAACTTCACCCAAGCCTATACCTAGGTCTCGACCCACACTAACCAAGAGGATAAAAGCATTGAAAGGACACATGACTAAGCATATACCTCCCTCTACCTTTCCCTCTATCTTAGGGCCTCACCCTTCCAATTTTCTTAAAATGAAAACCCCTTTCAACATATGTCACCCATTACCATTGATTACACTAGCAAATTTATTAGTTGACATGCTAATCCTTCGTAGATCATAACTAGTCAAACCACCAAATTTCACCACCTCAACTACTAACATACAAGACCATCTACCCAAACCACCTTACCCAACCTATTACCACCCACACACCCATCTTACCAACCAAAACCACAAGCCCAAAACCTTCCTTACCTCTAGTAAAATCATATACAACCATTATTCAAAGGTTACTGAAGACCACCTACCTCACATTACCTCTCATCAGACCTTTCAATCCTCTTGGTTTCAAGCTAACCTGGTATAATGATCATCAAATCTTCTCTTATCATAAGACACTTAAGCATGACACAGAGAATTACAAATCTCTCTAAGCCATTATCCAACAATTCTATGATGAGGATGATATTTTGGTAGATGACCTTCCATCCATTCCTCCACCATTACACCCAGTAACCGTCCACCAATACATTCCTAACCCCCCACTCTCACCTCAAAGTGATGGATAATCTACTGAACCCCCATCACACTTTCCCCCTTTATTCATACCATTAATGTGGTCACATGATCACAAAAAAAGGATAAAGGGAAGGCCAAAGTGTCCATTCCATGGACACACCCAAAAAATCACCCTGTACCAAACCAGATCTAAACCTTCATGTTTGTAGTTAATCCCAAAGTCACCATCTTAGGCACTTAAGAGTTTAATCTCTTTGAATCCATCAGGTGGGTTATCCTTAAACAAATTCACTAGAACCCTACTAAAATGAGCCTATATGAGATCATTTCCACCTCACCTCACCATTGTTAGGCCATGATAAAGGCTATGCAAGCCATTAAAGTTAGATAGAGGGATTCCAAACCCATAGAGGCCTTTGTTGGTGCTCTCTAACTCTCCACCCTTTTTACCTTCAAGGAATTAGAGATAACCTCTATCCACCTTGAAGACCTATATCCTCATCTTTTTAATACAACCTACATCAACCAAAAATGCATCAAATTAGTTATGTTCAATGGGGGAGTTACTATCAACATCATCTCTTCCCATGCCTATGAGTAACTAAATCTATTGAACAATGTCATGTTTGAAACATTAGCCATCTTTAGATATTTTAATGACACTATGGCCACTACCTTGGGAAACATCATCCTTAATATTGGATAAGACCTCACACGCTCCCTAAAGTCTTTTATGTGGTCAAAGGTGAAATCTAGTACAATATTTTGCTAGGGAGACCTTGGATCTAAGCCATGGGTTATGTACCTTCCACCCTCTTCTATTTTGTCAAGTTTGAACATGAAGATCAAGTTTTTACCATACAAGCTAACCTTAGCCCTTTTTTAGCATGTAATATTACCTACCAACCTAATGACATTATTTTGCCTCCATCCAAAGTACTACAAATAACTAACATCAAGCCCTTACCCATGAAAGCTGAAGTCATTACTTCTTTCCCTTCCACTAAGGCCTCTACCAGCTCATCTATCCCCATGGACTAGAAACCCATAATTGACCCTTCAAAACCTTAATTCCAATGATATACCCTTGAATAATAATGTCTCCTCACCCTTGATTCCCTTCTCACTCCCTAAGAATATGAGAAACTCAACCACCAATTAGGTTATGACCCTAACATTGGATCCATTACCCCTTGGGGCCTTCAAGCTATCAAACCCACTTTATCTATGGGGGAATTGATAATCCAATTAACACTACCATCAATCCCTCTCCACATCAACCATTCACCTCTACCTTCTCTTATTTGGATAACCTAGACTTTGAAAAACTATACCTTCACAGATGTGTTTGGAAGGGATTTGGGTTGGGGTGATATGAGCATGGCCCACACACATTGACCTTAATTGAGACCCAAAAGCCTCATGAGAAGCATGTACTTATCTTCATTCTACCCAATAAGAAGAAATCTAAACAAACTACCCCTATCATTATTTAATAAGAGACCCCTTCCTAACCAACACCCCTTCCACTTATGTGTGAGGATGAGGACATCAACTCACTTAAATTTTTTTGTCTACATGATTACCCTTGGCCCTCTAAATTATCAAAAGGAAGGGGCATCCATATCCATCCCTTTGACCCATAATAAACTCATGAGAGAGGACTCTCCTACCATTAACACTATTTAGTGTCAAGATTATGATGTTATTCTCACCTACCTTGGTGCACTAAATTCCTCCATCCACAAATATTTACCTCCAAAACCCTCAACCATGTTAAATGTATCTACCATGGACATTGACATAGGCATTCCAAACAACCCCCATTGTTGGAAATATTGTCATTGATGTCAAAGGTTTAGCATTATTGGTGATAAAGGCCCCATTGCATTTAATATTGTTTATCTTGGCTAATATGAGTTAATATTTATTTAATATTAATTAATACATTTTTGGTTGCATATGAGACAAAAGAAGGGCCCATGGAGAAGTTGAAGGCCATGGGATAAAGACAAAAGAAGGATGGTATGCATTTTCCCATGAAGAGTCATTTTGGGGAATACCAAGAGTCACCAAGTGAAGACAAAAGAGTAAAGGCACAATTTCTCATGAAGGGACACTTTGAGGAATACAAAGAGTCACCAAAGATAAGGACAAAAGTGGGAAGGACGTTTTTGGTCATGAAGGGTCACCACATAACTTTTCAAATGCTTGGATATGAAGGGTCATCCAAGATTGGTGCCATTTTCCATGAGGATTAAAGGGTCACAAAGGGGGAAGGCCAAAGGTCATTTGGAAAGCTATAAATAAAGGCTTGAGAAGCCATTTGTAATATGAGTGTGAGAGGTTAATTTGATATTGTATTATCTAGCTTAGAAGAGCAAAGGTGAGAGAGAGGAAAGAGATGTTGTATTAAACTATCATTTGTTGATTTAGCAACATTGAGAGATAGGTGTGTGGTTTACACAAAGTGGATGATGCTCATGTGGGTTGGTGCTCATGAATGATAGTTGGGTTGGTGCTCGGCAAAGGGGTTTTAAGCTCCTATGGGTTGGTGCTCATGAATTATAACTAAGGTTGGTACTTGGCAAAGGGGTATGGTGCTCCTGTGGGTTTGTTCTCACTAATATACTTGAGATTATTCTCTGTGGTTTTTCCCACATTAGGTTTCCACATTATATCTGGTGTCTCTCTCTTTCTTGTGTGATGTTTATTATTTGAGTTTGATTGCATATCTTGAATGTTTGATTAAGAGAAAGTTTTATAAGATCTATATATTGATTCACCCCCACTTCTCAGTATATTTTATGCTTAACAATTGGTATCAGAGCAGGTTCCTTTTTGAAAAGTTTTACAGCTTGAAGGTAGATCAAGAAAGCACAAGATGGCCATACGTAAAGGTGCCTCTGCAAGTAAAAAAATTGTTGATCAAGAAGAAGAAGAGGGTAAAGTTGAAGTGAATATGGAAGGAGAACTCATGTGTGCCTTAGAAGAGTTAAATTTTTTTGAAAATAAAAATCAAAGATTAAAGCATCAAATCAAAAAAAATGACAAGGAGTCAAAGGAGATAATTGAAGATCTGATGGCATAGTTGGAAATATCAAGAAAAGAATGTGAAAGGTATGTTATTGAAATTGCCTCTTTAAAAGAAGAGATTGAGAAAGCAGTCAATAATAAAATACTCAATGATTCAAAATTTGAGAATAGCACTAATATGTTGAATAAGATATTAGAAAGTCAAAAGGCAATATCAGATAAGACAAGTATCAGTTTTGAAAAGAAGAAGAGCTATGTTGAAGCTCTTACAAATAAAGAAACAAGAAGGGAAGGAATGGATAGTACAGAGGATAAAGAAGGCTTGAAGGAACAAAGCTATAAAAGGCAATCAGGTTAGAGATTCACAAATAGGTCCTATTTTTATGGTTATTATTTTTATTGTAATGGATATGGTCATAAGAAATTAAAATGTAGAAAAAGAGCTAACAATCTCAAAAATAAGGAAAAGAAAGGTCATGTAGAGTCAAGCAGAAGATATAACTCTTTTTCTCCTCTATCAAGCTTTGATGAAGAGACCATAATTTATTACAAGTGTAACAACTTTAGACACATATCTTGGTATTGTAGAAGTGTGTTCGAGTCAGTCAAGAAGGACCAAAGTTTTAGGGCTCCATTCATCAAGAAAAAGGTTCAGACATGGTAGAAGAAACAATATGAAGGTTCTATGTTGGTCTAGACAGCTCTGCATGTAAGAAATAAATAAAAGCCATGGTTTATTGATAGCAAATGTTTGAGGCACATGATAGGAGACAAGAGCAAGTTCATAACCTTGAAGAAGATCAATGGTGGCACAGTGTAATTTGGGGACAATACTACTGCCAAAATTGCTGAAAAAGGTACACTAAGTTTAGATAATGGTAGAACTAAAATTGAAAATGTTTTCTATGTAGAAGGTCTTAAGCATAATATTTTGAGTGTAAGTCAAATGTGTGATTAGGGGCACACACTAAAGTTTTATGCAGAAGGTTGTGAAATTAGAAAAAAATATTTAGATGTATTAATTACAGATGCTCAGAGAACAGGTAATAAATTATATATGCTATCAGACATCAAAGGTCAAAAGTGTTGTTTGAGTCAAATTTAAGAAATTTGGCTATGGCACAGGAGAATGGGGCACATAAATTTTGACAATCTTGTCAAAATTTGCAAAAAGCAAGCAGTCAAGAATCTTCCAAAGATCACAAATCCATCTAACATGCTTTGTGGACCTTGTCAGCATGGGAAGTAGGCTAGAAGGTGGTTCAAAAAAAAAGAGTACTCGACCACTCAGATGCTAGAGCTTGTTCACACTGATCTATGTGGACCTATGAGGACTCAAAGTACTCAAGGTGATAAATATTTCATGTTGCTTATTGATGATTTTTCATGTATGACTTGGATAATGTTTTTGAAGAAAAAATCAGAAGCTTTTAAACAATTCAAAGCATTCAAAGCATTAGTTGAGAATGAAACTAATATGAATATTAAGTGTCTAAGATTAGATCGAGGAGGAGAATTCATGTCAGATCAATTTATTGAGTTTCGTGAAGATCATGGGATAAAGAGACAGTATTCATCAGCCAGAACTCCACAACAAAATCGAGTAGTTGAATAGAAAAATAGAATAATTCAAGAGATGGTGAGGACAATGCTAAATGAATCCAAGATAGCAAATAAATATTGGAGAGAGGTAGTTGGTACAATAGTGCATATTCAAAATAGATCTTTATTAAGAGTCAATAGTGACAAGACTCCTTATGAGCTATGGAAAGACAAACTAGCAATAGTTGATTATTTCAAAGTTTTCGGTAGCAAATGCTTCATAAAGAAAACCAATGAAAAACTTGGTAAGTTTGAATCTAGAGTAGATGAAGGTATATTTCTTAGTTATTCTTGAAAAAGTAAACCTTATAAATGTTATAACAAAAGATCCAAGAAATTTTTTGAAAGTGCAAGTGTCAAGATAGAAGATGGAACACAAAAGATCAGTGATCTAGTAGACATTCTTGAAATCATTGAAGAGGAAGGCTTTGAAGAATCAGATGAAGATGAGGAAAAGGAGAAAAAGGGAACCAAGACTCCATCCAAATATGTTCAAAAAAAAATAATAAAAGTGACATCATTAGGGACATAAAAGAAGGAATTCACACCAGAAGAATGATGGTAAGTGAATTTGAACAAGTTAATTTCTCTTTGTTATCTAAAATTCAGCCTAGAAAATTTTCAAAAGTCAGACATAATGAGCATTGGGTTAAGGCTATGGATGAAAAATTAGATCAAATAGAAAAGAATGATACTTGGGAATTAGTGCCTAGACCAAAAAATCATAATGTGATAGGAACAAAATGGGCTTATAGAAATAAGTTGAATAAAAATGGAGAAGTAACTAGAAATAAAAAAAGATTAGTATGTAAAGGATATGCTCAGATTGAGGGAATAGATTTTGAAGAAACTTCTACACCAGTAGCAAGGTTAGAGGCTATTAGAATGTTTCTTGCATATACAGTATTTAAAAATTTTAAAGTATTTCAGATGGATGTCAAATCTACCTTTCGAAATGGGAATCTTGAAGAAGAGGTCTACATTGAGCATCCTGAGGGGTTTATTCTCTAGAATATTAGTAATCATGTATGTAGATTGAAGAAAGTATTGTATGGATTAAAATAGCTCCTAGAGCTTGGTATGCAAGACTTGATAAGTACCTGCAAGATCAAGGATTCAAGAGAGGATTTGCTGATAGTAATCTTTACATCAAAACAAAAGGTGAGCATCAATTGATTTTTGTGGTTTATGTTGATGATATCATTTTTGGAGGAAATATTGAAAATATGATGAAAGAATTTTCTGATAGAATGCAAAAATAATTTGAGATGTCTATGCTTGGAGAATTATCATTTTTCTTAGGATTACAAATATTTCAATCAAATAAAGGAATTTTTATATCTCAAAGTAAATATGCCAAGGAAATGTTGAAGAAATTTGGTTTTGAGAATTGTGTACCAGTTGGCACACCTATGTGTACAGGAAATAAGGTAAGCAAGGATGAAGATTCACCTATTACAAATCAATCTTTGTATAGATCTATGATTGGTAGTCTTTTATATTTGAAAAAATTAAGACCAGACATCATGCATGCAGTAGGTATGGTTGCAAGATATTAGTCATCTCTAAGAGATAGTCATGTTTAGTTGGTGAAAAGAATATTTAGATATATCAAAGGGACATTGGATTATGGATTATGGTATCCCACAGGTAAAGATTTCCTTTTAGTTGCTTATACAGATTCAGATTGGGTAGGGTGCTTAGATGATAGAAAGAGTACAAGTGGAGGAGCTTTCTTCCTTGGTGATAGCTTAGTATCATGGCTAAGCAAGAAGCAAAACTCAATATCACTTTCTATAGCTAAAGCAGAATATATTGCACTAGTATTGTGTTGTACTCAAGTGATTTGGATGAAGCAAACTTTGGAAGATATCAAGGTAAAGTATGATGAACCTATTTCCATTTTTAGTGATAACATAAGTGCTATAAATATTTTGAAAAATCTAGTAATGCATTCAAGAACAAAACATATTCCCATTAGATATCACTTTTTGAGAGAGTAGGTTGCAGATCAACAGGTTAAGTTGGAATATATTAGTACTACAGAGCAAATTGCAGATATTTTCACAAAGGCACTACCAAAAGACACATTTGAGTATCTACGAGAGAAGTTGGGAGTAACTTTCCTTACTTC
Organism: Torreya grandis; assembly: GCA_037957365.1. Lineage (NCBI taxonomy): Eukaryota > Viridiplantae > Streptophyta > Pinopsida > Cupressales > Taxaceae > Torreya > Torreya grandis. The sequence continues at coordinate 2,879,598 of JARHVA010000444.1, forward strand.
CTACCATTGAAGTTCAACGTCAATTGAGGGGGGGCTAAGTGTTAGCTCCAAGTAGGCCCTTTGCCATTGATGTAAAAGGGGGAGAATAATAGGTATAGGTATAGGTGCAAAAAATAGGTATAGGTTGCTACAATAAGAGGGAGTTATTGTATACTTTCAGATGACAATATGTGTAGGTGATAGGATGTGGTAGTTTCAGGATTGAGGTTGCCATCAATGACAAAGGGGGAGATTGTTGGAAATATTGTCATTGATGTCAAAGGTTTAGCATTATTGGTGATAAAGGCCCCATTGCATTTAATATTATTTATCGTAGCTAATATGAGTTAATATTTATTTAATATTAATGAATATATTTCTGGTTGCATATGAGACAAAAGAAGGGCCCATGGAGAAGTTGAAGAGCCACATGATAAAGACAAAAGAAGGATGGTACACATTTTCCCATGAAGAGTCATCTTGGGGAATACCAAGAGTCACCAAGTGAAGACAAAAGAGTAAAGGCACAATTTCTCATGAAGGGACACTTTAAGGAATATGAAGAGTCACCAAATATAAGGACAAAAGTGGGAATGACGTTTTGGTCATGAAGGGTCACCACATGACTTTTCAAATGCTTGGATATGAAGGGTCATCCAAGATTGGTTCCATTTTCCATGAGGATTGAAGGGTAACAAAGGGGGAAGGCCAAAGGTCATTTGGAAGTCTATAAATAAAGGCTTGAGAAGCCATTTGTAATATGAGTGTGAAAGGTTAATTTGACATTGTATTATCTAGCTTAAAAGAGCAAAGGTGAGAGAGAGGAAAAAGATGTTGTACTAAACTATCATTTGTTGATTTAGCAACATTGAGAGATAGGTGTGTGGTTCACACAAAGTGGATGATGCTCATGTGGGTTGGTTCTCATGAATGATAGCTAGGTTGGTGCTCGGTAAAGGGGTTTGAAGCTCTTATGGGTTGGTGCTCCTATGGGTTTATTCTCACTAATATACTTGAGATTGTTCTCCATGGTTTTTCCCACATTGGGTATCCATGTTATATTTGGTGTCTCTCTCTTTCTTGTGTGATGTTTATTATTTGATATTTATTGCATATCTTGAATGTTTGATTAAGGGAAAGTTTTATAAGATATCTATCTATATATATATATATATATATATATATATATATATATATATATATATTGATTCACCCCCCCCCTCTCAATATATTTTGTGCTTAACACCCGTATCATCAAACTTGGCCAAAATCTCACCTCTAAGGAACTATAGGACTTCTCTAACTTCCTCGAAGATCACATTATTGCATTCACCTAGTCATATGCCAACAATCCTAGTATTGACCCAGCCATTACCACCCACATCATAACCAATCATGACACCAAAATTGTTAAATAGAAAATTCACTAAATGCACCTTATCATAGATCTCCTTGTCAAAGAAGAGCTTAAACACCTCCTTTCCATGAAAATTATTCAACCTATTGATTATCCCTAATGGGTTTTGAACATCATGCCTATCGCTAAAGCCATAAGGGGACTGTGTATCTATGTGGACTTTTGTGACCTCAAATTCACCTACCCAAAAGATGACTTTCCTCTACCTAGAATTAACCAACTTGTTGATATTATAATAGGCCATGAGATGTTATCTCTCATGGATGGATTCTTGAGTTATTATCAGATTTTGATTACCCCTAAAGATTAGCATAAAACTACCTTTATCACCCCATGCAGGACTTTCTATTACATAATCATGCCCTTCAGTCTTAAGAATATTAACACAACCTACTAATGTGCCATGACCTATATTGTCCATGACCTTATCTATATAATCATCAGAGACTATATGGATGACCATCTCAAGAAGTCCAAGCTTTGTAAAGACCATTTATCCATTCTCAAGATTATCTTTGAGTGACTCATTCATTGTCATGTCTATCTTAATCACAAGAAATGTATTTTTGGGGTCTTGTCATATAAACTTCTTGGATTCATCATTTACCTTCAAGGAATCAAAGTTGATTTGGCTAAAATCAAAGCCATCATTGAGATTCTACCTCTAACTAACCCTAAACAACTCTATATCTTTTAGGGAAAAATTCAATCCATTCATTGCTTCATCTCCTAGATCTTTTCTCGATGTCAAACCTTCTACCATCTCTTGAAAAAGGATGTATATTTCAATTAAAATATCAATTTTAAAAAGGCCTTTGATACACTCAAAGAGTACCTACTCTCTCCACCTATCCTTACACCTCCTAAAGATGGCCAACCTTTCTACCTCTATATCTCTACCACTGACCACTCCCTAGGAGTGATGCTTGCCCATCGAGATGAATAATATAAGAATCAATCCATATATTACATTAGTTACACACTTTTCAAATATGAGACTTTGTATACACATATTGAAAAACTATGTTTGGCCTTAATCTTTGTGGCCACCAAACTTTGCCACTACCTTCTTAACCACAAAACTTTTGTTATGACCAATACTAACCCCCTTAAATACATGCACTCGAAACCATACCATAACCAATATATGGATAAGTGGCTCATGATTTTAGCTAATTTTGACCTTAAGTTCCTCTAGAAAAAATTAATCAAGGGGCAATTAATTTTTGACCAACTAGATAAGGCACCCCTAGAAAACAATACACCTCCCCCTAGAGTTCCCAGATGAGTCTATCATAAGCCTATCTCAAGAGGATTTCACCAATTAGGTAACCATGTTTTTTGATGGTTCTAAATGTCATCATGGTGGGGGATTCGATATCATCCTTATCCCCCTTATTGGTTATACACTTCATTTGTCCTTTAAACTTGACTTTGAATGCACAAACAATGTGTCTAAGTATGAATCCCTAGTAATAGGTCTCCAAACTACCTTAGCCTTGGGAGTCAAAATAATCAATATCTTTAGTGACTCCCAACTGGTGGTCAACTAAGTCAATGACATTTACTAGTGTAAGAATGAAATAATGCAACTATATAGAAAACTAGTCATAGATCTCCTAGCATCATTCAAACACTACCATATTCAAACCACCCCATGATCTACCAATAATTTTGTCGATAATATGGCTTCTCTTGATTTTTAGATCCTATCAGTACCCTTAGAATCCAAACTATCAATCATTATCCAACACCTCACTAAATCTTCCTACACTTAATTAGACACTCCAACCATCTTTAGTGTGGAGGAGATTCTACCTGACCTTTGGTATTAGTAAACCTTTGACTACCTTCACCTTGGCATAGTTCCATCTGGCCTCTCTAGGAATTCCCATTGGGAATTTATTTAGAACACCTCCCACTACACCATTATGGGAGGAAATATTTACAAATGTAGTTTTGATGGACTCCTATTCCATTACCTTCATGGTCTAGAAGCCTCTCATGCTATCAAAGAGACACATGAGGATATATATGAGAGTCACTTTAATGGACTCATTGTGGCTAAGTGCATCTTCTTCTTGGGCTATTATTGGCCCACCCTTAACTAAGACTATTATGATTATGTAAAAAATTGTGTCAAGTGTCAAAAACACACTAATTTACATCATGCACCTAGAAATAATCTTCATATTTTGGTGGACTTTTGGCCCTTCTCATAATTGGGTATAGATATTATCAGTGAAATTAACCCCCACTCTTCACAATAACATCATTCTATCATTAACACAATAGAATATTTCTCTAAATGGGTGGAGGCTATTCCCCTTGTCTCAATAAAAATTGAAAAGATTGTCAAATTTATTACCCATCACATCATCTACCATTTTGGTGTTCCCCACATGATCATCACCGACAATGGCAAATATTTTAAAAATAAACAAGTTTAAGGCCTTTATGACATATTTGGTATTAAACTTATCTTTTCATCACCTTATCACCCATAAGCAAATGGACAATCCAAAGCCTCTAACAAAACCCTTAATAACATGATCACCAAAATGGTTAATGCCTTAGGTTGGGATTGGCACTTGGACATCCCTTTTACCTTATTAGCATATCTCACAAGCATCCAAACTCCTATAGGTGTTACATCTTTTTCTCTCATGTTTAGATCAAAGGCTATAGTACCTCTTTAAATCCAAATACCTTCTCTTCACATATCTTTGCATGACCTTATTTCAGACAATGATTATCATCAAGAATATTTAGCTCAATTAGAAATACACGATGAGCATCATTTGGCTACTCTTTCCCATCTCTATGTATATCAAGAAAAAAATAAATGAGCTTATAATAAACACTTGAAAGTACTCAAATTTAATATTAGAGATCTTATTCTCAAGGAAAATCAACATGTAATTCATATAGAGAAAAGCAAAAGGGAAAAAGTTTATTTCAAATGGCTTGGACCCTACATCATTACCCATAAGTACAGATCAATAACTCATCATTTATCATCTCTTGAAAGAAAACTAGAACCTACGCCTCTCAATGTTTTGCATGTACATCCCTTTTATTATTATATAGCGATCACAATCATCATTTATCTAACTTAATCTCATCCCTTACAAAACACATTCATTTCCCTCTTTTTAGGGGAAACTAACTAAAACTAAATCATGTGATTATCCATCATAATTACAACCTAATCATAAACTATGGATATCATGGCTCTAACCATGGTATGATTCTCATAGTACTTTCCATCTCTTTAAGATCAGTTCCTATGGTTGTTGTCACCTATACCTCTCTTTCACCTACTAAACCCCCATGTCAGCTTAGTTTTGCCTTCATAAAGGTAATCCATTGAACATGCATGAGCAAGCCGATGTCAAGGAAAATCAAGTTAAGACAAAATTAATATCAAATAGAAAAGACAAATCATGAGTCATTCTTAGCATTCACAAATTTCTCCCTTGAAGGATAGATATTAAAACATCCACTAAAATTATAAAGCATAAGGTGGGCTGCTCCTTTTAAGGATATCTATCAAAATTATTTGAACTAAGCACATAAAATTAGACCACTCCCTTGAAAGATGGCTGAGTAAAGCATTAGTCAAAGCTAGATTTTTTTTGGAAGCTTCCTACATCGATCATCTTCCCTAACCCCTAACAAAAGAAAAATAAAAAACAAAAGCAAGAGCAGAAGAATTTTGAAAGCCATAATCATATTTCATAACATTACTAATCTTGGAAAGCCACAATCAGATCTCCCTAGTAGACTTCTTGCATCAATCAGTCTACACTTTATATATAGACATAGAATTGCTTATACTACCTCTTTGGACACCTATAGAAAAGGCAACTAGTCTCGCTAATGGTTCTAATTTCACCCATTCTCCCTCCACATATCATATGTATGGGACTATGAGCTTACTCGACACAATGTTATTAGGATCCCTATCTCTAAACTTAAAACACACTAATGTGAAAATCTACAAGGTTTATTTTCACTAAGCCAATCTAATTTTGGGTTTTGTGTTAGTCTTTACCAATAAAAAGGCATCATGTCCTTTTGTTATCTTCTATTAGTTTATGTAAGCCTATCACAATGAACATGAACAATGAACATCAAATCAAAAGCATGAACATCATGAGCTATGTCAACAAGTAGAAACATCTATTCATCAATGATTCAAACATAATGTACATAGATCATATCAAACCATGAAGATAAATTTCATAATAAATCATAAGCATGTCATTATGTAATCACAATCATAAACTAAATAGTTGAGCCAAATATTAGGGCATATACCATTTCTTGTTTCACCCATATATCCATAAATAAATCCATAACATGTATCCATCCATAACATATCCTATCATAACCATAAGCATAATCAGAACATCACATGCCCAAGCTACTAAGTATAACATCATAAACATGGACCAAATCTATAAGCCATAATCACAAACCACATGAAAATATCATATATCACATCATAAGCATCCACCATATACATCAAATCATCAAAAAATAATACATGTAATGTGTCATATCTCTTTCAAAACATATACATCTTACTACATTAGCACATAGGCTAGTATCAAAATAATAGATTAAAATAACATATCTCAAATCATGTGCCTACACCACAACCACTACCCCCATCTGTGCCTACACCTATACCTAATGGTGGTCCCCTTGAGACCCCTATCTATCATACTTTAGAATCCCACTAACCTAAAGTAGCTATCGATGGCCCACAAACCAAGCCATTGTGTAGTCTACATACCTCATAACCTAGGGTAGCTAGTCTAATACCATCACCTCATAATATTTGATCTTTATAATAGTAGCTAGATAACATGCTCAGGGCAGTCTATCTAGTGGTCCTCTTGTTACTACTACACCTACCCCAGCCCTTTGCCTAAGTAGATCTCTCTCACCTGTAATGGTGGTGAACTAACCTTGTAATGCCTGAATCTAACCCTGTAATGTGGCCACCTATCCCTATAGAGCCTATACTTCAACTTGGGCCATGACTAATGCTACCCTTACATATCCACCTTAGTCAACTAGATCTAAAACCATCTATGACACCGCTCTATCATTCCCACCTACATCCATAGCTACATAGATGGTTTGGTACCAAACTATATATCCATTTGTATAACCTACATCATCTATGGGAGCCCTAATAAGAAGCTCCTCAAACCTACCATCTAAAATTATCTGAATAGGCTAGAGCACTAGTAACTAAACCTTTGACTCCTACTTCTTATACTATGGATATGGACCTAGTACACCCTATAATAAACTAAATTGGTGCCATACTCAGTCAAAAGGAATCAACTCCACTTCTCCCTCTCAGTGGCCCACTATCCACCTATAACTCTATATAGAAAGGGTTCTCCTCTTATAGCCTAGCTAAATGGGGAACTATAGGTATAGTCTCCATGTGATGTCCATAGTTACCAATCCACCTAGGGAAACCCTAAACCACTCATCATCATGTACTCTACCTCCATCCCTTGATGCATCATAGTCATCCCTCCACCTCATAAATCCCATAGGGAACTCTAGCTATGTGTATCCTACCTATGGTAATCCAATAGGCATTAGTACCTAAATTTTCTCATAGGCCCAATAGTGCATAACCATGTCGTCACTAGCCCCATACCTCTTATGGTTCCTAAATCCCCATATCTCTATTTAAATCTAAATAAGCAACACTAGGACCCACCCAAATATGATCCTCCTAAGCAATATCTCACTAAAACCCATAATAATACATAAGGTAATCTCCCACTGCTAGAATCTAGGAGCCCAAATCAAGTAATCATAATCATCAACATCATCATAATTCTCCTCTCCTCAGGAGCCCTCTTCTACAATGTTGTGTAGCTAAGCCCTCTAGAGTGCCAATGGACTAAGTCATTATCATATTCATATAAACACTTAACATACTCATCCCACTCCTCCTACTCAATCTGGTAGATTGCATCACCACATAGTGGGAGTCAAGTGATCTTATGAACATCCTTTCAGAGAATAGTCATCTCCATGATCGATAGCAAGAAAGTGTTAATAGAATGATCCCATCTCTTAATGAGTACTACTATCATAGATGCATCCCTAGACACATGCTAGTAGTGCCTCATCCCTCCTAGCCTTAAATCCTTTCATATAGGCCTAATCATCATTAGTCAACCCCTCAATCAGTGTAAGGAAGGTCCATAACACATGATCACATATTTATATCTACTCTCGAGCTTGTACCAAATCAAAATGCTTATCTTAGACCCCACTTAGTATTACCTACCCTATCATTTAAAAATTCACCCCTAACCCTAACCTAGTTGACCTAACACATATCCATAACCAGTTTATCACTTAAACCTATCCTATCAAGCCTAATTTTAGGCCTACCAATTACACACTAGCCTCAAACCATTCTAAAACCCTTAACACCCATCAAGCAACCCTACTTCATCTTGGCTAACCTCCAATGGTTATGTTAACCACCAATGGTTGGGGACCCCTAATTCTTAGGGTGTCCACTATTGGTAGTCACTTGTGGGAGTTCCTTGGTTGGAATTCCCAAAACCTACCAAGGCCTAAACAATGACCCAAATTACAAAACACATATATTAAACCTAGCTATCATACTACCCACCCTATCAATTGGACATTCTACCCACCCCATTTAACCAACACTCTCAAAACCTTACCTAGGACATGTAGGCCTAAATAACTATTTTGTAGACTCTACCCCCCAACAAAGATAAAGAAGTAGTAAAATCACACCTGGCTATCAATTTAGTGCACCCCCTACCTCATTTCATGAATTCCTCCATGGTTTGTGCCCTTGAGTAGGTTCCTAGTTACATCCTCATACTCATTGCATCTTGGACCCACATAATCACTCACTTGCCTCTAGCTAATAAGAAACATCCACCTTCGCACACACCTTCATGTTCAAGCACTGAAATCACCTAGATCTTAGTCAAACAATACACAATAGTGATAATGCCAAATTTACTTTTGTTTTCTACTTTTTACCATCTAAACTTTTAGGGTTTCCCTTGACTATCAATGGTTAGGTTACCCTCATAGCCCAAATTTTCACCTTTTACCTACAATCCACCCCTTTCAAATACTTTCTATTAGGCTCTTGCCTACTTTGGAGATGTCATTATCCCACCAACCTAACCACCTCATCACCTCATTATTGGTCTCTTTTGGCCCATCTAGCATGCAATTTTATGACAATACTACTTAGTCCTTTGACTATAATGACAATATTTCAATGTTGACCCTTTTACATTTTTATGCCACCTCACAGATACTAACCCACTTGTGTCTCAATAGGATAACTTATTACCTCAAATACCCATGACACTTGACCCATTTATGTTTTCCTTGAGAGTACTTCCTACTTTGGATACCCATTGGATACATGACAATCACTTTGGAGACTTACATTTACGAGTGTTCTTAGCCACCATGCCTATAAGAGGTCACATGGTTCACTTGTAACTTATCCTTCTTAGCACTAACCCTTATTTTTATAAATTTTTACAACCTCATATTTGTGTGATCTTGGCTATTACACCTTTTATTGTATTTTATGCACACGTGTGCATCTAAAATTCCCAACATCATGTCACCACCTAGTGACTCCCCATCTACCACTTATCAAACCTATACCCACTTCAACTTCACCCCACTAAATCTTGAATTGAGGGGGAACACATGTTCCCACTCTTGAGGAAAACAAACCCATGACCAATACTCTATTTTTTTTGTATCTCATTCACATAAGCTACACAATAGAAAGGAGAAAAATGTAGACACCAAAAATCCACACACCTATGATCCTAAATGTCAAAATATCCATAGAAGTATGCCTATCCCCTCTTAGAACCAACCTACACCTATCAGGCTTAAACCAACAAATATGCACTTAGTTACACTTAACTGAGTAGCCTTGACCTTTAGAACCCTATTCTTAGGGACCCTAACCATCAACAATCATAGTGACAATTGACAATTATCCTTGGAAACCCCTGACCATCAACGTTCAAGATATACCTTTTTACCAAGACCATGTAAGCTCTATTAACCCTTTTCTAAATATAACTTTTCTAATTTATGTTGTGACCCTTTTCATGTACAAATTATATTTAGATGACCTTGTTACACCTTCACTTCCACCTCTTGCTTTGCCTATAAGAGAGAGAATTTTGGGAGGTCAAATCCATCTGTAATAATTATCAAGAGCTTATGTATTTAGGAGTTCTATTGTGTAGGTCAATTAGGTCAATTAACATCATTAGCATTATCAATCATTATTAGCTATCTCATTGAGAGCTAACTTACGATTGTCTCTCAACCAAGATTTTAGGTACTATTACTCTACTATAATTAACCTAGACTCAACCAATAGGCTAACTACATGACCACCCACCTAACCAAATTCTAGTAAGACAAGTACTTATCTATCAATATTCATGTGCTTTTATTCCCTTTTGTAATTAATCTATCCTTTGCCTAACTCTCAAAATTTATCTCTAAAATCTTGTCATCTTTTGTTAATCAAATCCAAATTCCATAGTCAACCATTAATGATTGGACCCTAATCATCGATAGTCAGGCTAATCATCAATAATTACCTCAACTATTGATGATCACCTATGGTAGAAAAACCAATAAGCTAATTTTACCCACCCACACCCAACCAAATCCTCTTTTCTATGTTTTTAACCACTCAAAGGCCCCTTTCTAATTTTTTGAAGCATACCCTAACTTATTAGCATTAATATTAATTAGTTTATCAATAATTAGATCATTTCTCATCTATTTTTCTAGTAATCTTTTTTGTAATTGATTTCAATACCTTTTGATTATTGATGCAAGTACCTTCTTTCTAGTTTATCAACTTGATTATTTAAAATGTGTCGATTGATAACCCCTAAGGAAGCTCTCACTTCTGGGATCTATCTAACACTAAGAAATCCACCTAACTATCTATCTAATAAACAAGTTTTCTTTAGTGCTTTCTTATCTATAGGTATTCCTCCCAACCAAAAGAGGAGCTCTTCACAATCTTCTAGTTCAACACATGCACAAACAAATAGGTTTTTCAACCATACCCATATTTAGTTTATTTTCTCTCTTTCCTAGAACCTTAAGTGAAAATTTACATGAAACATACCAGTGTGGGACACATATGACCCTTGTCTTAGAATATTCATATTTTAAAAGTAAACCCTCCCTTACTTTGCCTTCCATATATTTAGGATTTTGAGTGTGTGATTTCCCATTTTGGATTGCTATAAAATAACATTCAAGCCACTCATTATTCCATTTATAAATTTCAATAAAGAGGGACATTTACATTATTATGTAATGATCAAAGATTCCATATTTTTTTTAATTTTGATTATAATCATTATAAATAATTCCTAGTCAAGTCAAAATTTAAATTTACTAATCCAAAATAAAATAATGATCAAGTATTTGAGCCATATATAGATGCTTTCATATACTCAAAGCAGAAAAAATGCATAAAAAACTAAAAGTGGGAGAAATATATGTTGTGTTTAGTCCTCATAGGGGTTAATAGGGTCAAATTATCCTAATTACCCTTCACATTTTTCTATTTGTATATTTTAAATAATTACAAAATTGTATTAGGGTTTATACCTTAGAGAAACTATTTTTTGGTATTTTCTACACTTTCAAAGGCCAAATATGTACATATAAACCTAATTCCATCTATCACACATGAATATTCCATAATTTCATATTTTTATGAAGGGTAAAAATTATCCAATTTAGGTTAGAAGTAGTAGTCAGTCTTAACCCCAATTGGGAAATCCTTAACTTCCTCATCACTCAACTTTAGTTTCTAGGTTTCTACATAGTTTGTTCATTTTTTATTATTTTAGTATTTATTGTGTCAATACATTAAATTCAAGGACATAAAAAACTAAGTTTTTTTCAAATGAATTTTTATTCTTTTTTCAATCATTCTTATTTTGTCGAATTTAGTTATTTTATAATCTTTCAATCTACTTATTAACAATATATTTGTAGCATTATGTTAGTTTTTAATCATTTTATCAGAATTAAGGTTAATTAACACATTAATTAATTTCTTGTAAAAATTATTGGTGAACCTAACACAAACATATTTTAAATTTACAGAGAAGTACAAAATAAATCAAATATTAAAAAATAAAAAAACATTCAAAATATTATAAAAATTTAATAATTAAGACTGAAGCATGATTTTTGATTTAGTTTAAATCATTTTCATATGTTATTTATCTCATGAGTATTAAATAACATATTCTTTTATTATCACACATGCATTTCACTAGTATTCATGAGTGTTATGAAATACATACAAAATTTACAAAGATAAAGGCATTGGTCTTGCCTCTACTCAATAGCCTTACTATGTTGGGGCATATCATCTACATGTGACCATATATGGAGGTGTTATCATTATATGATTCCTATACTATTGAGTTATTAAATTTTTACAATTGTCTTTACCATTATTTCTATTTATAATTATGTATATGAAGATATTATTTGATAGGATATTATCACATTACATATGCATGGTTTATACTACATTTATAGTTATATGTTCCATTGATGTTATTTTATTATACATAGTAGATTAAATATTGCTTGTATTTTATGTATTGTATAATACCATTATGTGTATTTTTTAAAACATATCCATGAAATTTTGTTTATACATGTGTGACATTTAAACATGTCCATTTAGTTTTAGCCCTTGGCCCTATGTTGTGTGTGACATTTTAATATGTTCCTTGCTTGTGACATCATGTATTTATATGTAAAACTCATTTCTCTTATGACATTTGAACTTGCTTATTTTGTGTGCCCCTTAGCATCAATGGCATGGAATCTACTTTTTGTGTTTGTGTGCTTGTCAAACTTGTTAAGTTTGATGAGTGTCATGATCCATGTAATGAATTAAACTAATCCATACCTCACTTTATATTATATGAACTTCATTGATATACATTAATACATACATTGCCTCTTATGTTACATACATTATTTAAATAACATATTTTACTATGCTAACATTCCATATGCTATATTATTCTATATTATTATATCTTACTATTCATGTTACATTTAATATCTGTTTTAAGATGTGTGAATTTTATTATAAATTTTCTCACCTCAAAAGGGGGGGAATTTCAATGAGATTTGTGTACATAAGATAAGAATTTTCAAGAGCAAATATCAATTTTAGTACATAATATAGTTTTCAAAATATGTAGAAAGGTTTAAAATTTAGTCATTAACATAGATTATAGAGGAATATGCCATGCACGTGAACTCATATTTTAGGATCAACATATAAATTAACATATTTTTGAATATATGATACAAGTTCATGTACAAGTTTAAATCAATATTTCATATTTGGCAAATATATATATAGTTTCAGCTTCTACATATATCATTGGGTGATGATACAAGTTCATGTATATTATGTTATTTTTCAAAATTTTAATAATATTTGCTAAGTTGTGGATATGGTAGGTGAATGGACATATTCCATTATTTTTTATCATGTATTTAAGAGAAAATTTAAAATTTAATGTACATATTATCTATAGTGGATAATTTAGTTTAAGTGCATAATGCATAACTTAGAGGTTTAGTTCCTTCTAGCATCACGTCTAAAAATCCATTTTAGTTACAACCCATTTCACATCTTACAGTTACAAATACCAGTTGAGTTAAATTGAGGTTTATACATACTTAAATGGGTTATATTTTATATACAAGTGTAAATTAAAGTTTGGGACATGATAACCATGAAATTATCCATTGGTTCATCTAGGGAACCAATCTTCTCCAAGTGCTGCATGGGAAGCACTGATTCTCTAATACTCTAAGGAAATATCATCTCCAATAAAAGTCACAAAATAAATTTTTGTTTAAAACATAAATATGTATTTCTCCCATGCTTCCATTTCAATTTTAAATTTTCAAAGTTTAAGTAATTTTTGAAATTTTCAAAGATAAAACAATTTTCATATTTAAAAGTTCAAGCAATTTTCAAACTTCAATTTAGAAATGTTTAGAATTTTATTTTTCAAAATAATGAAGTAAATACTTCATGTGTTTTATACTATGTTCTAAAATATGGTGCATTATACTATTATAGTACATAAAAATACTATTTTCTCCTTTTGGATTTTTATAAAAGAATATTATAATCATTCATTATTCCTCTTGGAAATTAAAATAAAGACACACATTTACACTATTGAAAATTGAGAGTGGATTAAATATTATTCCCAAATATAATTATAAATATTTAAAAAAATCCTAAACTAAGTCACAAGTTTATTTTACTTAGCACAAAGTGAAACATGGTCAAATAGCTAAGTCATATAAAGATGCCTTCATATAGTCAAAGGTGAAAAGTTACGCAAAGAACTCTAAGTTTGATAAATATGTAGGACTAAATTACCTCTTAATATTATGAGATAAATAGGCAAAATTATATCATTTTTGGGGTGACTGGGATTATCTTAGTCCAATTACAATCAACCTTTTTTTATTCACAAGTTTTCAATCATCGACAAAGCCTAATAGAGTTTTTTCCTTGGAGAAACTATTTTCATGTAATTTTCACACTCCAAAAGGTAAACTATGTGAATATAGACCATATAATTTACATACATGAATGTTCCATAATTTTATGATTTTATATAAAGCATCAAAACCTTCCAATATAGGTTAGAAGTGGAAATCAATATTGACCACAGTAGGATGGTCTTTTTCCTTCCTCATTCCTTAGTATTAATTTTTAGGTTTGTGTATATTTTGTTCCTATTTTCCTATTTCAATGTTTTATTTATTAACATAGTCAATTTACATATAGGAAAAACTAATTTTTTATTTAAAATGCATAGCTAGTCTTGTTACAATCATTTATACTTTGTTGCATTCAATTAATTTTTTTAATCTACTTTTTGATATTATATTTTGAAAAATATAATATATTATAATAATTTTATTATAATTAAGGTTAATTAAACATTAATTAAATTTTTTTATAAAATAAGAATTTCATAGTTGTCACAAATTTTTCATATTAAAGTGGAAAAAATTTAATGATTACAATCATAACTTGAGATATAAAATAAAAACTATGAATATCTATTATAGCCATGTGTAAATTGTGAATGAAGGAAAATCAGAAATCAAGTGTGAAAATTAGATTTAAATACAAAAAATTTAAACACTATAAATGAGGATAAAATCCTAAGGGAAACCTATAATTTTTTTATATTATATTATTTTAGATTAATGAATCCTAACAAGTGTATTTTTTCAATTATTCAAAATTTTTAATGTATTAAAATAAACTATTGATATGAATTCTAAAGATTAATATGTTAAACCAAATTCAAATTAATATAATTATAAATTTCCTAAGTGGATTCAAATATTTATCATATTTCTATTATGTGTAGGATTGGATAGTGTGAAGGTGAAATGAAAGGCTAAAAATCGACTATGAGTTTCTTATATTAGAAATATGGTTTTGAGAACCACCTAGAAAAATATATTAGTCTATATATTCCTAAGTTAGATGATAATATTTTTTATCTAGAAGGTTCATAAGGGTATAATATGATTCTCTATTTCATTAGAGGCTATCACTCATATTTATAATCTATCCTTGTGTGCAATATTAGCGGTTCATTATGTACATAATTATCTATAAACCTCTCTATTTCTTTTTGAAACCCTAGGTAAAATTTTAAAAAAACTATGTTTAGGATTGAAAAATAAGAATAATGTGGGTTTATATTACCCTAACCACTCCCAATGAATAGTTGAGAATTGTCTATATATCTAATAGTTTGAAGAGGGAAGTCAAACTTCGCGCAATTTTCCACATTAGGTGTATGTGTGTAATGGTGATCCTTTAATGAATGAAACCTATAATTTATATTTTAACAGTTGGAAAATTATAATATTTTTTCGGATTAGGTTTTTTAGACTTAGCTAGGGCCTATTCATGATTAATTTCTTAATTTCAAAGTTTAAGGTATTTACTTTGAATATGTAGAAGTGTAATGTTTCTTTACAGAGTGCTAGATGATAAAATATTGTTAGAATTTTTATGTAACTATATGGGAATAATTAATTATTTTCTCATGCCACCTAATGTGAAAAATGTGGGCTATCACATCTTTTCCCACTCTTAAAAAACTACTTTATTACTAGTAAGGGATATGGAAATAATGGTTTGTAATTTTTGATTTTCATAATATATATGGATATTTATGTTATATGATTGGAAAACATATTGTCTATTTTCATGATAAATTATGATAGAGGATATTTGCATCTAATTATGAATGTACTATGTTCTATGACCATGTTTTATTATGATTTCATTTGTCGATTTATTGAAATTACAATAGTTCATTGATAATTATATATTCTAAGCACTAAACTCTGATGGTATAAGTTTAGAATAATTACCTTTTGCTTGATCAACATGGTTGCATGAATGTAACACCCCTCACAAAGTGGTACAAATGGAGAATATCATAGGATAAGAGGATTCATATATTATTATTATGGATATTGAAAATTGAACCAAACCTACACACACATCACACTCTTGATTGCTTAGAATGAAATAAATTATAATAAGTATTATGAAAAAATGTTAAGTGTTCTTTGCATTGTTATCATTGTAGTAATAAAGGCATGTTTGCATTGTTTTTGAGTTCACTACTTTCTTTGATGATTTTGATTATCATAATACATGAGGTCTATGTATTTATAATTTGTGTTTCCTTAAAATATAAATAGGAAATAAACTATGTTATGTTTAACCATTAATACATTATAGTTTATAAGAGTAATATATGTTTGTGGATATAGTACAAGTCATATACTCTTATGCCCCTTTTTGGTGACCTAGTGGGGAGATTAAGTAGAGTAAAATAACCTAAAATAATTAAATTAGAAGAATTTTATGAATTCAAAACTTTGGGTTCTGATTTGAAAAAGTTTTAATAAGTTTCTACATATTTAAATTAGGAATAAAATTATATTTTATTATGTTTGTGTTTGAATTGGTATTTATTGAAATGATGATGAAGTTACACATGGTGACGATGATCAAAATTACGGTAATGGAATACAATTTAATAGGCATATATTCAAATCAGGATAAAGTGAAGGTGAGTTCATAATGAATCAGTTTTAATTTATTAGGAGAGGTGAGCGGCCATGGAAAACATGGATGGGTTTGGAAAAATAATAATATAGAAGAAATGAGAATGGACACAAAAAGGAGAATGGACATTGTAGAAGGGGAAACATAACTTGGTAAGAAGGAAAAATATACCAAGTGACATCCTTTATAGAACTAGGTAAGTTAAACTTTGAGTTTGTAATTATAAGTTGATTAAAAAGTCTTAATAACAAAAAAAATAGAATATGTTATTTGATTTGGGTTTTGAAATGTATCTCAATAAATATATGTAATGGTAATTTTTGTTATTAAACATTAGGGTTTCATGTTTATAGATATGGGGATGGAATTTGGTTCCATTCACCAGTCTGTAAACATGATGTCAAATCTTGTGTAGATAAAATTAAATGAATATAATTATAGTTTTTCTTTAATAAACCTATGGTTCATGTCTATAGAGCTGGGGATAAAACTCAGTTCCATCCACATGCCTATAAAGATTGTATTGATACCTTTTGAAATGAAAACTAAATGTTTATAAGATAATCAATCCTATGCTATAAGAAGATATATGAATATGTTTTACCCTTATTTTGGATAGATATCAGGGTTGGTGAGATCCCAAACTATAAAAACATTAATTTTGATCATAGCCATAACCAAATCTAGAACACAATAGGAGTCTGGTTCCTAAAAACTAAAAAGATAAAGAAAACTAAAAAGAACCAAAAATACTAAAAACTAAGCAAATTGATGATAGAGAATGGTGAGACAAACTATATCCATCCTAAGAGACATAAATAGACAAGAAAATATCTCACTCAAATCATACCAAAACCCTTAAATCCTACCCAATAGAGCCTATTAACCACCTATAAATCAACTTCAAGCTACAAGAGTGTGCCTAACATTGATAAAAAATATTTATTTCATAGTCCACTACATGCCACTAATGATGGAATTTATAGCATCCAATTTTATCCTTTCTAGTTCATATTTCCTCCCTCTTTTACCCTTATTACCAAAGTTAGGTTTTATCATTTTGAAAGTATATTAAGAAATGGATAATATTTCTCTAGTATATATCATATCTTCTTCTTCTTCCTCTGAGGAAGCCACAACCTCTTTTAAAATTGCATCCTACAAGGAACCTTCTACCTCTAGAAGAAATTGAGCTTAGAGATTTACATTATTCATGCTAGTTATAGACACACCTTCTAAATTTTAATACACTTGGGACATAAATAATATGTGCATAGTAAGTTTATCAGAGATGTCAACAAGAGATTCCATGTGTGCTATCGAGGTTAAATTGATTGGGGGTACTCTCTTATCTATGAAAGGGTTAGCTAGGGGGAATATTCCTTCTAGGGTAGGGGGTATAATAATCTAAAGGATATTCAATAGATCACTATTGGGGTAGATAATATTCTTTTCCCATTTATTCAATAAATAAAAATAGAGATTTTTGAAGTCTTATTGGTGTACATTGACATTTTATGACCAAGTTGGTTGCATTTGAAACATCTAGAATACAACCCTTCAAAATTGGTATACTGAGTCCCAACACCTTGAAAGGAATTAATCTTCACTGAATGAAAAAAAGGCTTAGAAATATATAATAGAATACTTAACATAAAAAAAATATAATGTGAAACTAAAGAATGATTAATTATAATAAACACGCCAATTGTTTTACCAACTATTAGAACAACCCTATGTCATACATAGATAAATGTAGTGTCAAAAGTTGTCATTAATGTCATGTATTTGTATACTATCATTGATGTCAAGAAGGATAAGTAAGGTGAGAGTGGTCTTTTATGTCATATCCTCAAGGTAATTAATGTTAAAGGAAGTTTTAGGTCAAGTGTTGGTTTAGAAGAAGGCATTTATGGTCATTGGTATGAGTTTGATTGTTTGATCTTGCTAGTGTGGCTTTGAGTTATCTAATGGAGTTTCTTATAAATCATAGTGAGGTATGGTGAAATGAGTGGATATATTTATGTGTATCTAATTTAGGAAGTGTAATTTTCATGTCTTTAGTGAAGATATTTAGAGCTTCATGAGTTTAGAGAGAGATTGTATTCATGTCTTGTGTGTTCAAGAAGGCTAATTTAGTTTTGGGTAGTGACCTATATGGTATAAGGAGACTTGGTCAAAATATAATTATGGGATATGTTTGGATATTGTATTAATTTTTTTGAGGTTAATAGTAAGCTTTAAAATGTGTCTTGAATATATCAAAGTGGTATAGTGCCCAGTAGGTCTATTTGATAGACTAGTTTTAAAGCATGGATATGGCTTGTAGAGTTATGATAGTGGTGATATGGATGTGTATGATCTTTAAGTTTTGAAATGTAATTTTAGATAATATTAAAAATGTGTTGATTCAACCACATAACTCTTAGAGTGATCCAAAGGGATAAGTTCATCTCTAGTGGTTTTCAAATGGACCTAGTCTTAAAACCCTAAGTGGTAGAATGAGGTATCATGATTAGGTTAGGAGGTTTTTGAGATCATGTGAGAATGTCTTGAGGTTTGAAATATTTTATCAAGTTTTTTGGTTTATTTTGAGGTCCTGAGTTGAAATCAAAATTGTGAAAATGATTTTGAAGGTCTCTTATGTGTGCAAAATGAAGAGATGAAGACTCAAGAAGGATTTTTTGATGCTCTTTGGCACATGCAACCTATGCATGGGGTCTTGAGTATTTTTTGGTAGTTTTATAAATTTCCTATGTGTATTTTCCTAACATTTGTTTTGGATTTTAAGGGACATCCTTTATGAATGATTTCTAAGAGTAGGAATAGGTTTTTAGTGCTTTGTAACCCTAATAGTGACCCAATATGGAAGATGTGATTAAAAAGTGATAAAAATGGTTTTTTGACCTATTTTTATCATTTTATCATGTATTTAAATATCTTAGGTAACTCTAAGTAGCATTTTTTAGGTACTTGGACCCCATAGAAAAGTATCTGTTTCTAAAAAATTTGGAAAAAGCAAGCAGGGTTGACTGAGTCAAATCTACAAAAATTGGTGGGGGTTGAATATTTTGAATTTTTTATATGACCATGGTATTTTATGAGAAATTTACATACCTTAATATTGATAAAATTATCATGCAAGTTGACCTATCGCTAAACAGACCTATAATGAAGATAGTGAGAAAAACTAGGTAGAAGTGAGAATGAGATTAAAGATGGTTGTAATGGATTAGGGATGGATCTAAATTCATGGGGTTATTTTTAAAGACCTATAACACATATAAATAATTAAAAAAAGTTTTTAATTTGTTTGTGTATGGTATAAATTTGTTCTTAAACTCTCTTGTCTAACACATTGAGGTCTGTATACAATGAAGACATGAGTTTGGTTTATAAAGACCAATATTTCTATTTGAGCTCATAATATATTTATTGTAATTTGATATTATTATGTTTAATGATAATATAAATTAATTTTAATTTCATGAAATTTATTCTATAGGTGCTTTAAGTCATGTTCACCATGACTAGTTCTCAAGGTAGAATGGCAATTCTAAATAAGCAAGTGGGAGTGATGAGTTGGAGGCTCTATGCACTTATCTGAAGCATATAATTAATATGACATTGTTTTTTAGGTCATGAATTTTATATTTATAATTTTTATAATATTGGAATTTATTGAAATTTATTGAAGTGATAAAGCCAAAGTAAGTAGATTGGTGCAGAATTGACTATGTATACTAAAGATAAGAGATTGGTCTACAAGACCAATATTTGGCATTAAATATTGAAATATTTGTACTTAATAGTGATATATATATATATATATATATATATATATATATATATATATATATATATATATATATATATAAAATATTTATAATATTGGAATTTAGTGAAATTTATTAAAGTGGTAAAGCCAAAGTAAGTAGATTGGTGTAAAATTGACTATGTATACTAAAGATAAGAGTTTGGCCTACAAGACCAATATTTGGCATTAAATATTGAAATATTTGTAATTAATAGTGATATATATATATATATATATATATATATATATATATATATATATGTAATTATAATAATTATTAAATGTTTTATAATTGATAGGAAATATTATTTCAGGGATTGAAGCTCAAATATTCATGACTATGTTTTTGAAGTTTCTAGCAGTTTTGAGTAGTCATCTAGTAGAGATGAGTTTGAGATGATTCACCCAGATTTGAAGAGCCTAATTCATATGAATATTTTATAAATTTATTTAATATTAATATTAGTTCATATATGTATGTATGTATGTATATATATATATATATATATATATATATATATATATATATATTAAGTTTTATTTTATAGATGTTGGTGGTCAATTGTTCATGACTAGGTTTTGGAGCATTAAGGTAGTTCTAAGTGGTCATATTGCAAAAGTGAGTTGAGGATTTAAGATATGTTTTGAAGTGTATAATGAATTTGTTAATTAAAATGAGGTCATTAATATTATATGTATGTGATTTTTTTTATGGTTAGGTGTAAAAATTGGTGTATGCTTTAGTTGTGTAAGATAAACTTTCTTGGTGTGTGAAGACCTAGTTATGAGTAGTGCTAATGATGTGGTGCAAATAGTGAATTGGGATAAAAAGTGGTATGGAACTATATGTATGTTATAAATGGTATATTTTACGTGTGTGTTAATTCATTAATTTTTGTGTGGAATCATAATAATTTTCAATAGGGCTAAGTGTAACATGTTACTTGAGAAGTCCTAATTCCATTAGGTTCCCTTTAGGCCTAATGGTGGTTATGGTTCTTATGAGTGGTAACTGACCTATTTAGTGGATGCTTCATGTATTATTTTTTTTGGACCTATTTTAAGGTATTCCAAGTTTTTAAAGGTCTATGGCCAACTAAGGTATGTGCAAGAAAGAGTCAAGTATAAAAATAAAGCCTAATAATCCTATTTGGTTGTGTGAGGAATGGTTGAATAAGATAATAATATAAGATATTTTTGAGTTAAAGTATGTATTTTATACAATAATAATATGGGATAGATATTATTATTAACATATAATAGAGTTTAGGAATTTTTATGTCAAGGTCAATTGACCTAATAAGCTTAGTAAGAGGCATATTGAGAGAAGAATCCTAGAAGGCTATTTGAGAGAGATAGAAGGGTATGAAGAGAAGAATAAGGTGATAATAATATTTTGTATGAGAAACATAGGTTTATTAAGGTGATAAAATTTTTAGGTGCTTGAGTTGATGCTGAGTCATGTATGGGGTTGGTACCTCCTCATAATTTAGTTTTTGGTAAAGACTAGTTGAGCAGGTGCTTGACTAGGTAGGGGTTGGTGTTCCTTATGGAGTTAGTGCTTCACTAAATTTAGATCTTGTAATTATAGGAATATGGTCCATTTTAATGGTTCAGTGGGTTTTATCCCTCATGAGGGTTTCCCACATATATCTTGTGTTCATATGTTTTAGGCTTATGTTGATGCTTATTTATTCATTGGTTGATGTATGTGTTTGAATGAATGTTTCATGAATGATAAGTGAAATTGAATGATTGTTTTAAGGGAATTTGTTCACCCCCTACCACATATCAATATATATGCTTCCAATAATTAGTATTAGATAAGGTCATTTGGAGAAGGTTTGATATCTTGAAGGTGATCATAGAATCACAAGATGTCTAAGTAATTAAGGAAATATAATCAAGAGTTGAGATTTTTGGTCAAGGTTCTTGAGGAGAAAGTTTGTACCTTGAATATTGGCATGGTAATAATTGAGAAAGAATATTGGAAAGATATCAAGGATCTTAAGGATCAGTTAGAGAATGCAAATACAAGATTGAACTCAAAGGAAGTTGAGTGTGATTAGTTGAGGACTAATCTAGGTTCTTTGAAGGTTGAGCATGAGAATCTTGTAGTCAAATTAAGAGAGTTTGAGAAAGAGCAAGAAAATTTAGATCAACTCAAAAATTATGAAAACATGAATAAACCAATCAGTCAGCCCAACACAATAAGGTTTTCAAATTATTTTCATGGTCATTATTTTTTATCATCATTTTGGTCATAGGGAAAGAGATTGTATGAGGAGAAGAAATTAATTAAATGGGTATCATAGTCATCATCAAGAAAGAGGTATGAGTGAGGTTGTTTTCTACTCATATTGAAATATTATATCTAAATGGAGCTAATATGTCATTAAGATATAACAAGGGATATAGAGATCCTAGATTATATGATAAAGGTCAAACATTGGTATGGAAGCCTAAAATAGTTAAAACTAATCATGTTATGTTCAAGGTTGAAGATGCTTTAATTACTATTATAGAGCATGGGTTAGTTGTTAAAGGTTTCCAAGAGTTCCTATTATCTAAATATAGTGACAAGGTAGTCAAAGAAAAAGACAAGGATGATGAGGTCATTGATCCAAAGGTAGCTATCAAACCTAAATGGACTCTAAGGAAAAATAGTCATCTTCATGACTATAAGAGGTCAATAAAAGTGGTTTGGAGATTTGGGAATCTCTAAACTTTATTTTTTTTTAATATCCCTATGAATTGGGGTGATTTTATTAGGCTTAATAGAGGCATTCTTCAGAAAATGGAAGCTTGAGAATGAAGTTGTGATGAGATCAAATAGATGACTATAGAGTTATGTTATTTAGTTTATGAGGAGTCATGAAATGGTGTGAAAGAGGTAGTTCCTTGGTCTATAGGTTTGAAAAATTCTACTATATATCTTTGTATATAATTTATCTCTTTGGAAGTGACTTAGGAGAGAAGTACTTTGTCTTGAGTAATAAAGAGGCCCATAAGGGTAAGCTTGTGAAGTTGAGCTACAAAATTAGTATGTTTTTCAACTTGTGGAAGAATAAATCTTGGTGGATGCTTGTTGAGTATTGGTAGGCATTGCATGACAAGAAGGTACGTGTTACAAGTCAATTGGCTTGAATAACTGGATTAGATGCTTGATCCAAGGGAGAGTTTATTGGTTCTAAATTTTTGAAGCTTGATTAGTGGTTGTTAGCTATGTCAATGGTTTCAAGTGAGACAAGTTACATTGAATATGTTCCTGATGGTTGTTAGCTTATTTTGAGAAGGATTATTGACCATTGGAAGAAGTTATTTGGGTCTAAGAAGATCAATATTTAATGTTAGATGTTTCATGAAGAGTGTTGGTCATTTTTGACAGCCCATGTGTGAATAAAAATGGATTCAATCAAGGTATGTTTTTATTGTGAGCTGAGACTCAAGGATAATTTTTTTATTATGTGGTCATGATCTGAGGTTTGATGGTCTAAGGTAGCTATGTGAAGACTTATTAGTCATATCAGTCATCAAAGGTCAAGATGTAGCTCTTGAATGTAATCAAGTGGTTGAAGTGGTCATATGGAGAATTTTAGTTAGAGGTATGTTCACTTCAATTATTATGATTATAAGGTGTGCATAGAGTAAGGGGGACTATGTGTGAGATATTTCAAAGGTTAAATAAGCATGTTTTTTTTAGTATGGTTTGAGAGCTAAAATCAGAACAAGCATTGAGAAGTATGTATAGACAAAAGGGGAGCTTGTTAGCTCTGAGAGTGGTTAGGTCCAATGATCAGTGGACTCTATGTAGATGTCCTTGTGAGAGTGTGAATGACTATTTTTCATTAATATCAAAGGGGGAGAAAGATCATAATGGATAATAAGTTCAGATTAGGAGAGAAGACATTTTGAGAGTGGTTTGCCTTTAATGATAAAGGGGAATATTTTTGAAAGTTATCATTGATGTCATGTGTTTGTATACTATCATTGATGTTAATAAGTATTAATAAGGTGAGAGTGGTCTTTAATATCATATGCCTGAAGTCATTTATGTCAAAGTAGTTTTGAGGTCAAGTGTTGGTTCTCAATGAGGTGACTATGGTCATTAGTATGAGGTTAATTGTTTGAACATGTTAGTGTGGGTTTGAGTGATCCAATAGAGTGTCTTGTGAAGCATAGTGAGGTATGGTGAAATGAGTGGATAAAATTATGTGGATTTTTTGGAGTTAGTGTAGGTTTCATATCTTTGGTGAAGATCTTTAGAGCTTTATGAGTTTAGAAACAGAGATTATATTCTTGTCTTGTGTGTTCAAGAAAGCCATTTAAGTCTTGGGTAGTGACTTATATGGTTTAAGGAGACTTGGTCAAAGGATAATGACGGGATATGTTGTGTATCCTATCTCAAATGTTTGGAGGTGAGTATTAATCTTAATAAGGTGTCTTGAGCATGGATATGGCTTGTAGAGATATGATGGTGGTGATATGGATGTGTATGAGCTTTAAGATGTGAAATTTAGTGTTATATCATGTCAAAAAGGTGTTGGCTTAGTCACATGACCCTCATACTGATCCAAAGGGGTAATTTCATCTTTAATGGTCTTCTTATTGACCTAGTCTTAAGACCCTAGGTGGAAAAATGAGGTATCATGATTAGGATTGGAGGCTTGTGAGATCATGTTAGCATGGATTGAGGTTTGACATGTTGTTTAAAGTATTTTGGTGTATTTTGAGTCCTTAAATTAAAAGAAAAAGCATTAAAATAACTTTTAATGTCTCTTATGTGTGTAGAATGAAGAGATGAAGAACCAAGAAGTATTTTATGATGATCATTGGCATGTTCAAACTATGCATGGGGTCTTGAACAATTAATGGTCATTGGGTAAGTGTCCTAGGTGTATTTTATTAGAATTGGTTTTGGAGATGAAAGGCAATCCTTTATGAATTGTTTCTAAGAGTATAACATGGTTTTAGTGATTTGAAACCCTAATAGTGACCTAATATGTAAGATGTGATAAAAAGTGCTAATAATGGTTTCATTAACCTAGTTTGATATTTGGATAATGTATTCAACTCTCATGGGCACCTCTATGTGGAATTGGTTTTTTAGGTAAGTGGACCCCATAGAAAAGTAATTATTTTTTATAAATTTGGTATAACACATAAGGTTGACTAAGTTAAAGTTATATAATGGATGGAAATTGAATATTGTGAATTTTTTTAGATGACCAAGGTGTTCTTTAGGAATTTTATATAACTTAGGAGTGATAAAATAGTCATGCAAGTTGACGTAGCGCTAAAAATTCCAATAGTGAAGATAGTGAGAAAAACTAGGCAGAAGTGAGAATGAGATTAGGGATGGGTTGTCATAGATTATTGATGGATCTAAATGAATGGGTTTATTTTTAAATAATAGTGACACATATCCCTAATGGATATAATTTTTCAAGTTGTTGTACAACATAAAGTTACTCTCAAACTAATGTGTCTAACATAATGAGGTCTATATACAGTAAAGACATGAGATTGGTCTATAAAGACCAATATTGCTATGTGATCTCATAATATATTTATTTTATGTTGATTTTAGGATGTTTAAGGATTATATTAATTCATTATAATTTCATGAAAGTGATTCTATAGGTTCTCTAAGTCATATTCACCAGACTAGTTCTCAAGGCAGAGTGGCAGTTTTAGGTAAGCAAGTGGGAGTGATGATTTTGAGGTTCTCATCACTTAGTTGAATCATAAAATTAATATCATGTTGTTTTTATGTCATGAATGTTATATTTATACAATTGATAATATTGTAAATTAGTGGAAGTTCTTGGACTATTAAAGCCAAAGTAAGTAGTCTAGTTTAGAATTGACTGTGTATACTAAAGATAAGAGATTAGTATGCAAGACCAATATTTGGCATTAGATATTGAAAAAAAATTACTTAAAAGTGAATACACACACACACACACACACACACACACACACACACACACACACACACACACACACACACACACACACACACACACACACACACACACACACACATGTCAAATAATATATTGAATGTGTTAAATTTTATAGGAATTATTCTTTTAGGGATTGAAGCTAAAATATTCATGACTATGTTTTCTAAGTTTATGGCACTTCTGAGTAGTCATCTAGCATAGATGAGTTTGAGGTGATTTGACCAAAGTTAAATATTATAATTCATGTAAAGATGTTATCAAATTATTTTTTTTCATATTAGTTCATTTATAGTCATGAACTAGTCTAGTTCAGAATTGAATGTGTATACTAAACATAAGAGATTGGTATGCAGGACCAATATTTGGCATTAGATATTGAAAAAAAATTACTTTAAAGTGATTAATATATATATATATATATATATATATATCTGTGTCAAATAATATATTGAATGTGTTAAAATTTATAGGATTTATTCTTTTAGGGATTGAAGCTCAAATATTCATGACTATGTTTTTTAAGTTTATGGCACTTCTCAGTAGTCATCTAGCATAGATGAGTTTGAGGTGATTTGACCAGAGATAAATATTATAATTCATGTAAAGATGTTATTAAGTCTTTTTTTTCTTCATATTAGTTCATTTATAGTCATGAAGTGTTCTTGTATATATGTTGGTGGTCAATTGTTCATGACTGGGTTTTGGAGCATTCAGGGAGTTCTAACTAATCATATTGTGGAAGTGAGTTTGAGGATTTAATATCCATGTTGAAGTGTAAAATTAATTTTTAAGTGACCTATAGGTCATGAATAATTTAATTATGTTATTTTTTTATGGTTATGTGGAAAAATTGGTTGTTTGCTTTAATTGGGTAAGATATACTTTCTGGTGTGTGAAGACCTAGTTGTGAGTAGTGCTAATGATGTGGTCTTATATAGTGAATTGGAATAAAAAGTGGTATGGATCTACATGAATGTTGTCATGGGTATATTTTAGGTTTTTTTAAAGAGTTTCATTTGTGTGTGGAGTGTCAATAAGTTTCAAGTGGGCTAAGTGTAATGTGTTACTTGAGAAAGCCTAATTACATTAGGTCTCCTTTAGGCCTGATGGAGGTTTTAGTTTTTATGAGTGGTGACCAACCTATGTAGTGGAATTTTCATGTATGAAACTTGTTATTTGATCCATTTTAAGGGTAATACAAGTGTGGATAGGTTTTTATCTAACCAAGGTATGTGAAATAAAGAGTCAAGTATAAGACTAAGGCCTAATAGGCCCATTTGGTTGTGTGAGGAATGGTTGAAAAAATGAATGAGATAGGATATTTTTATGCTCAAGGGGGTATTACAGACCATAAAAATAGGGTATAGATATTATTATGAACATATAATAGAGTTTTTACTTGTGGATGTCAAGGTCAATTGACCTAATAAGCCTAGTAAGAGGCATATTGAGTGAGGAAGCCTATAAGGCTTTTTGAAAGAACTAAAAGGGTGTGAAGATAAAAAGAAGGTGATCATCATATATTGTGTGATGAACAAATTTTTTTTAAAGGCTATAAAATTTTCTAGGTTTTTTATTTGGTTTTGAGTTACTTAGGGGGGTTGGTCCCTCCTTGCAAGTTGGTGCTTGACTATGTAAGGGTTGGAGATCCTTATGGATTTGGTGATTCACTAAATTTATATATTGTCATTCTAGGACTATAGTCCATTTCCAAGTTTTAGTGGGTTTTATTCCTCATGAGGTTTTTCTATGTATCTCTTGTGTTTATATGTTTTACGCTTATGTGGATGCTTGTTTATGCATTGATTGATGTATGTATTTACATGAACGATAAGTGAAATTAAATGATTGTTTTAATGGGAACTAATTTACCCCCCTCTAATTAGCTATGCTTCCAATATTTAGATTATAAAATATTACATAGATTAGTAAATTATCAATTACTGAGTCTATAGGATGAAAAAATGGGACATAAGGGGACAAGAATACCCCTTATTTTCCAATAAACTAGGGATCATTATTCTAAACAAAGTCCCATTCCTCCAGTAACTTGAAGAGGATAAATAAAAAAACATTGGGAATAAAATAAAGAGAAACCTCATAAAATGAAGGACAAATTGATTTTGGCTAGAGAAAAATAGCTTCTCAAGAAGGATATTTCCCCTTACATCTACCAATAAGAGATCTAGACCTAGACTTCCTATCAACTGAAGCAATAGCCTCATCAAAAATCTCTAGACTAGGGGAATCTTTATCAAAAAATAGGGGAACATCCTCCAAAATATTTATATAAAAATAAACCTCTTTCTTCCCTTTAATATAAAACTATTCCCTAATGCAATTAATAGCCACATCCTCCCCTACACTACTCTTGGAAGGCTCTGACAAAATTTTCCTTATAGATAACTATGGGTCAAGCTTAGGGTTTAAATGTAGAATGGATACTTTAAAAAAAATTGAGAAAGAATGATAATGATTTGTATTATTCTTTGATTAATTAAAACCTAATAATTTTGTAGAAACCCTAGTTGCCACTACCTCCCCTGCTCTATCGATAAACTCATACTATCCATGCCTCTTCATCCAAACATTAAAACCATAGCTATGACCTCCCAAACCTATAAAACTCTTAAATTTAGCCTACTAGAAGCCCTATGTTCCTCTTCTATTCATTCCTTTGCTACCATAGGAGACATAAAGTATACCACCTCCAACTCCCTTAGATTCATTGTCACTTCCTCCTCCATTCCTCAATTCACTGACCAATGCTTCTCCTATTATTTTTGTTAGGACTTGTTCCAAAGTATTAACGTTAGGTTAGATTTTTGGTAGAAAATAAATTACTATTGTAAATGGTTCATGCATCTTTTATAAAGACACCCCCATAAAATAAATAAACTTAGTTTAATTATTAGGTAGTTTTTATGTTTTATGTTTATTAATTAGATTTGTTTTACGGGTTGTTTTCCCGTATTTAGTTGGTTATAGGATTAGTTGTTTTACCGGTCATTGGTAAAAATTATATAAATCCATATTTGCATTATGAAAGGGTTAACGGAGTAAAGGCACCCTTATGTACTTGATTTTTTGAAATTAATAAAATACTTGTGCACTCGCACTAAGCGGGGACAAGGTTCAACCTATTTTGATCCTGGAGTTATCAGTGGTATCAGAGCATGGTTGGGAGCACGGTGAATTCAAAGGAGGAAGGTGTGATTTCATTTGGCATGAAAATAAGGTATGCCATATAGTTTTGGTTTAAATATTTTGAAAAATTATTAAATTATTTTAATTTTTCAAAAATTATTTATATTTAAACCTGTATTTTCCATATACCACTGTCTGGCCTTTTTGGATCATTCATACTCCATTTTTCTGAGTTCAACCTCCTCATCTGGCATAAAAATGAATTTTAGCATTTAATGTTATTAATTCATTAATTTTTTTTTGAGCCAAAACCAGATTTGTATGGCCTTTTTTATTGAGAAAAATATCTAAAAATATCCATTCATGGCTGCCATTGTGATTTGCATTCATTTCAGCTCATTTTAAATCCAAAGTCCATTCATGGCTGCCATTGTGATTTGCATTCATTTCAGCTCCTTTTAAATCCAAAACATCTGCAAATCCTGATCAAATGGCATTAAAAATTCTGTTATTGCATTTTTAACTGAGAATCTAGAAAAATATGAGTTGTATAGCCTATTGTACGGCCTTCAAATGCCCAAGCTTGTTTTTAATCCATTCCCTGCAAAATACACTTCAAAAAATTTGCAAAAAACACAGTATAAATCATTTTTTAGCATCCCTGTACGGATTTATACGACCTGTAAGAGAGAGAGCAGGTGGAGAAAAAAAATTCCAGTAGTAGCCATGGTGTCCCAAGAAAGCATGGCATAGTATAAAAGTTCAAAAATTATTTTTTTGCTGTTCTAAAGTTTGATTTTCAAATATTTGCTGTGAGGGCCCACCTGGGAGAAGATTGAAGTGAAGGCTGAAAACAAAGGGAAAATTTTGAATTTATTTACTCATGTAATTTTTTTTTTTAGTTTTCCCTCATACATGAAATTTGGTACAAATATATATTTCTTAAAGTAATGTTTTGTAAATGCTCTTAGAGCAATTGGTTAAGCTTATTTTGTTAAAAGCTTGCAAAGGAGGAGGTCAAGGGTTCAAATCCCTTCTTTTTGGAGAAAAGTTTCTTTTTCCCTTGGAATATAATTTTTTGAAAAAGGAATATTCTCTTTTTTTTAAAAAAATTAGAGTATTGTAAAACACATACTTATTGTATTGTGTTATTTAATTTTTTTGAAAAAGGGGCGAAATTCAATCATTTTTTCTTTTGCATTGTGTTGGTGAGATAAGGGTGTAATTGGTGAAATAAGGTTGTAATTTGGTGAAATAAGGGTGTAATAATTGATTTTTGGTGTAGTTAAGTGCAAAACCCATCAAAAATACATTTTTTTTCTTTTACGCTCTACACGGAGGTTAAGTGCAAAACCCCGTAGAAGTAGTGTCTTGTGCAGTGAGTGTGATATTTGTCTTATTTCTTTCACATTTTGTCGCACGTTTCTCTACTGCACTTGTTTTCATTTCAAAATGCCAAAAATTTAGAATTTGCTTTCAGATGGTGATAGATTAACAATTTCCAATTATTCAGATTGGAAACGATTGATGGAGGCTTCACTAGTGTTTAATGAATTATGGGATATTGTTAAGAATGAAAATCCGACATTGCCAACAGAGCAAGCTAAATTAGATATTTTAAATTTATGTGATTCTAATGCCTTAGCTCTCATTAAATGTTGTTGTACTCATGATACGTATGTTCATATTGAAAATTCTCCTCATAGTTACACTGCGTGGAAAACATTGTCAAATTTGTATGATAAGAAACCTAAGCATAAGAAGATAGATATTCATATGCAGTTGTTTACTTTGTCATTAGATGAAGATGGGGATATGGGAGAATATATGTCTAAGTTGAAAAATGTCACTACTAAGTACACTAAAGCTAGTTTTGGAAAACTAGATGATGACCTCATAGTTACTGCTGCTTTGAAAGGACTACCAGGGTCCTACAAGAATTTTGTTGAAATGTTGCATGTCTCTGACAAGATCACAGGCATCACCTTTGATAAGTTGGCTAAGCTGCTCATCCAACATGACCTCTCTCTACCCAAGAAATCCAAGAAAACTGAAGAAGCCCATGTTTTAGAGTCAAATCCTAGTTCATCTTCATCTGGGCATCAAAACAATAGAGGAAATAGTTATAGAGGGGGTCGAGGTTATAGAGGAGGTAGATATCAAAATAGAGGTAGGGGTCATTCACATAATCAATAATCTAATCAATCACATTCACATGAAACAAGTGATCGAGGACATGGTCACAATTCATATAGGGGCAGAGGTCAAGGTAGATCTAACATTCAGTGTCATAGATGTGGAAAATTTGGTCATATTGCCTCACAATGTAGAGTTCCTTTTGATAAAATTTAGAGGCCACAAAAAGTGGCTAAGACTAACTCTGCTCAGTATGCCGATCATGACTATGATGAATCTAGTAATGTAGCCTATGAATTTGCATTTACTTCTTTGGGGCACATTGATTATGTTGAATATGAGGCTAGAGATGAGCTCACAAATGTATGGGTTTTAGACACAGGAGCAACCAAACACATGACATTTAGGAGAGATTTATTTTGGTCTTATAAGGAAGCTTCTCTCTCTCTAGTAGCAAATAAGTCTATGCATACACCACTAGGACTTGGTTCTATTCGAATTCTTCTTCCTAATGGGTCTATAAAATACTTGGAGGATGTTTGGTATGTTCCCACATTGAAGAAACACTTACTTTCTTTGGTAACCATTCGAAAAAAAGGTTATCAAATTGTGCTTGAAAATGGGCTCATTAACATCAATTCAATGAAGGATAATTATAAAACCATGTATACAGGATATGAAAATGGTAACTTGGTTAGATTGCATTATAAGGTGCTTCCTCCCAATATAGAACTTGCAGCAGTTGTTGATATAGGTACAGGTACTATGTCTACACAGTGGTTATGGCATCTCCGCTATGGACATTTGAATATCCACTCTTTAGTGGATTTGTAGAGATATGGTATGGTGAATGGGTTGCCCACTTTTTGCAAAGATAGTATTCTTTGTGAGTCATGTGTTTTGGGCAAACAAAATCGGGAAAAATTTCCTAAACAGTCATCTTGGAGAGCTAACAGATGTTTACAGTTAGTTCATAGTGATATATGTGACATGAAAAAGTCATCCATTAGTGGGTGTAGATACTTTATCTTGTTTATTGATGACTTTTCTAGGATGACTTGGGTATTCTTTATGAAAAACAAATTTGAAGTTTTCGCTAAGTTTGTTGATTGGTTACACTTAGTCGAAAAAGAAATAGGTTCACATTTGGCCACTCTTCGTTCAGATAATGGAGGTGAGTATACCTCTAATGAATTTTTAGACTATTGTCGAGAACATGGAATTCATCGACAATATAGTAATGCTTATACTCTACAACAAAATGGAGTATCTGAACGAATGAATAGAACTTTAGAGGGCACAACATGTGCCATGTTGCACTATAAACAACTTGATGATAAGTTTTGGGCCAAAGCCATTGGTACTATAGTGTACTTGAGAAATAGGTCCCCCACAGTTGCACTTTTGGGACAAAATCCATATGAGGCATGGTATGGGTTTAAACCCAAAGTTAAACACTTGAAAGTATTTGTTTTGCTTTGGTTCCTCCCAAACATAGAACTAAGTTGGAACCACAAAGTCCAAAATGCACCTTTCTTGGTTATTCTGAAGATAAAAAGGGGTTTCATTTGCTTGCACAAGATTCAGGCAAATTCATAGTGAGTCGAGATGTAATATTTGATGAGTTTGGGACTATGAACACTGCAGAGATTGATTCTCAACTTATTAGATTAGAGAGGAAAAATGCAAAAAGAGATAAGGGTTTGAATAATGGGGATAACTCTTTGAAGTTATGGTATGAGACTCAAATTCCTTCACTTTCCTCTCCTTCATCTACAAGTTCACAGGTTGATGACTTAGAAATTGTTGAAAATTCTCTAAGTCCCCCATTGAATAATGCACCTAATGAGAATTCTGGAGTCCCTGATTTGAATAATCTGTCTAAGTATCCAAAATGGGCTCAAAGTACTTTTTCTGACTTGACAGTAGATGAAGTTGGTTTAATAGGGCCCAAGAATTCTCAAAAATAGGTGAACTATGCTATGGTTGTTACTACTTCTTCCACTGAGCCATCCACTTCTGAGGAGGCATCTACTAAACATGTTTGGCAACAGGCAATGAAATGTGAGTATGATTCCATACTTAACAATAATACATGGGTTTTAGTTGATCCTCCTCCACATGTTAAACCCATCGGATGTAAATGGGTTTATAGGACTAAGTATAAATCAGATGGCTCCATTGATAAACATAAGGCATGACTTGTTGCCAAAGGATATGCACAACAAGAAGGTATTGATTATGAGGAAACATTTGCACCAACTACCAAATGGCACACTATTCGTATGGTACTTGCCTTAGTAGCACAAAATGGTTGGAAAGTACATTAGTTGGATGTTAAAAGTGCTTTTTTAAATGGTGATTTACATGAAGAAGTCTATATGAAACAACCTCAGGGTTTTGAACAGGTGGGTGCTGAACACAAAGTGTGTAAATTGACAAAAGCTTTGTATGGGCTCAAACAGGCACCCAGGGCTTGGTATGAGAAAATGGATTCATACTTGAAATCCATTGGTTTTAATCACAGTGAATCAGATGATACTCTCTATTTTCGAGTGTAGGGTAAGAAAATGGTGATACTAGTTCTCTATGTTGATGACTTGTTTATTACAGGTAATGATGAAAATCATAACACGTCTGTGAAGAAGGAATTAAAAGATGGGTTTGAGATGACAGATCTTGGACTTCTTCACTACCATCTAGGCATAGAGGTAACTCAGAAAGAGCATAGTATTTTCATTTCACAAACTAAGTATATTTTTGAGTTATTAGAGAGGTTTGGCATGAGTGATTGCAAACCTGCCCTCACTCCCATGGAAGGTAACTTTAAATTGTCTAAGGATGATAGCAGTGCCTTTTTTGATGGCACCACATATAGACAACTGGTGGGAGGTTTGATATACTTGATGACTACCAGGCCTGATATTTCATTTTCAGTTGGAATTTTATCTAGGTTTATGCATGAGCCTAGAGAAATTCATTGGCATGCAGCAAAATGAGTACTTCGTTACCTTCAGGGAATGAAAACATATGGCCTTGAATACCACCGCAACAAGAACTTCAAACTTGTTGGATATTGTGATGCAGATTTTGGCAGATGTGTGGATGATAGAGTGTCAACCATAGGATACACTATGCATATGGGTTCAGTTGCCATTGCTTGGTGTTGTAAGAAGCAGGATACAATGGCAAATTCATCAGCATAATTAGAGTATATTGCAGCATGGGATGCTTCTAGAGAAATTGTTAAGATCTTTAGGTTTCTTAGTTTGTTCCTACATAGTTATACATTGATAATCAGAGTGCAATCAAGATGTCCAAGAATCCAGTGTTTCATGCCAAAACAAAACATATGGATGTCAAATACCATTATCTATGAATGTTGGTGGCAAAGAAAACTCTTGATCCAATATATTGCCTAACTGCCGATCAGATAGCTGATATCTTCACAAAACCCCTTGACAGAATCAAATTTGAAAAATTCAAAAAAATGCTTGGTATGTGTCTAAAGACCTGACTTTGGATCATAGGGGGGTTTGTTAGGACTTGTTCCAAAGTCTTAACGTTAGGTTAGATTTTTGGTAGAAAATAAATTACTATTGTAAATGGGGCATGCATCTTTTATAAAGACAACCCCATAAAATAAATAAACTTAGTTTAATTATTAGGTAGTTTTTATGTTTTATGTTTATTAATTAGATTTGTTTTACGTGTTGTTTTCCTGTATTTAGTTGGTTATAGATTAGTTGTTTTTACCGGTCATTGGTAAAAACTATATAAATCCATATTTGAATTGTGAAAGGGTTAACAAAGTAAAGGCACCCTTATGTACTTGATTTTTTGAAATTAATAAAATACTTGTGCACTCGCACTAAGCGGGGACAAGGTTCAACCTATTTTGATCCTGGAGTTATCAATTTTGTCATTTCCCCTTAGACAAATTTTGTTCATTGGAATATTTCATTTAATATATACTATATTATTCACTAATATTTATATTATTTCTTATTTTAAATATTTTTCATGTTTTACCCTTTTATTAAAGATATTATTGAAATTATTAGGGGGGAATTATTCCCTTGGTTCATTCTTGTTGAATGAAAATTTTGGTGAGTTTACTTCATAGATTAAGAACTTATTTTATGTAGAGGCTGAGCATGATTCCTTTTTTAGATTGTAGAAAGGTTATAAACTTGAAAAAATCTTCTTATGTATATCTGTAATTATATGCTTCACCTAGGAACTTTATTTGTATCTGTTTTTGAGAAACATTAGGTAAGGCTATGTATAAAGATTGCATAACTATAGTAAAAAGCTTTAAGGTCATTTTTAATGGTGACTAACTTGGTACTTTTGGTATCCATTGAGAGGTTTTATAAAGGTAATAAAATGACATAAAACACGCATTATAGAATCATTGATGTTATGGTAAATTTTTGGAAGATTTAATTCTATATATATGTACATATCAATAGATGATACTTGTAGCTACAATTTATTTTATGCATAGGCTTGTATTGAGGTATTTAATCCATAGGGGATGGTATATCAAGTTGTCATATAAAATTAGATCTATATGTTTAAATGAATATATATGTATATGAACATAGACACACACATATTCAAATATGAAACCACTTAACCCATGTATATACCTGAGTAGAACAAACCCTTGTGATCCAAGTTAATATTTATATTTACTTACCTTGATGTAAAACTATAGGTTATATTAGGAATTTTGGGATGAGTTATTTAGGTCATTATATAAATTTTAAAAGTTTAATGTATTCTTTATATATACTTATAGTTTGTATGGAGTTGAATAAGTATAATGATAAAGGAGTTAATATATTATTAATATACACTTTTAGATGTTATAAATAATTTTTATTGTCTCCTTGAAAACTATAAACCAATTTGGGTTAAACATGAATTTAATATATTTACTAAGCTACACTTTATATTAATTAAAATATGAGATTTTTTTACAATAAGAAAATGATGAATAAGTTTTAAAAGATAAAAATTGTTAAAGATGTATAAAAAATCTTAGGAAAATTGACTTGTGTTTATAAGATATTTTGAGCTTGTCTAAATTATATTGATTGGATACTTTCATATCTTATGTGATTTTCATGTTAAAGAAAAGATATAAGTTGTGTAGTTGATATAATGTAAATATTCTTAGATTTTTGTATTCTAGACATATATGTATGTTTGGTTTGAATGAAGTTAATTTACATAAGACATGACTTTGTTGATTTAGTTATTATGAAACATTGATACTATTGAGAATGAATATTGTTTATACCTTATATTGAATAATTATTTGGAATTTATGTATTTTGTAAGCTATATTTATTATGCCATGATTTATTTATGAGAAATCATTAGGCATTTTTCATTTGGTAGCAGGTGTTAAATATGAGGGAGCTTATTTGAAAATCATATACATGCCCCCTGATATCATATGATAGGTTGTGATTCATTAGTAGAGAGTTTGTGTGAGTAGAAATGACTCAGATCCTGAGAGATTTGATTTCTCTAATGAAATATTTGGCAAAAGTAATGTTATAGCTAAGACATTGTCATTCCATTGTAATTTCTAGTTTACATGTGTTTGCTAATTTCATATTAGATAGAGGACTATTTTCCATGGTTTGTGTGATTGTTTCATGTATTATTGATTGTACACATATATATTCTAGTTGATTTCTCAATATACAAATTGTTTTTATCTTCCCCACCATGAAGCGAAGGGCCACTCATAGTGGGTAGGTTTACAGGAGATTGACAGTTTATGATTAGTGGAAAATCACCTCAATGATGTTCTCCATTTTTTCATTTATTTAACCATTTTGGAGTCATATTTATGGCTATTATTATGAATTATTGATATATTTATGAGGGTTATCTAGAATTTTTAATGAAATGTAATATGGAGCACATTATTATTGATGATTATTCATCACAACAGTGGTTGTGAGACTTGTAAATATTTTTGAATATTGTAACAACAATGGATGTATGCTCATTTATAGTTATATTCAAAGATTATTCTCATGCACTAATGTACTTAGCTCCCTCTACTATTAAATTATGAGAAATAATCATCTAGTATTCTATTAGAGTCTATATAGAAAATAAATGGACCATATTTTTAACTATTAGGTTAATACAATTATGCATTCATTAATTTATATACATTTATTAGTCAAATAGTTAATTATACAAATGATTATATATGATTATATAAGTAATATATATATGGATTTTAAAAAATTGTAATTATTATGTATCCCCATGGGGCTCTAACATTGTGGTATCAAAGCAAAGGTTTAACTCTTAGACCTAATGAGTCCACTAACATTGAATTAATTCTCCTAATTTTATTGAGGATAATTCCACAAGATAGACCAATTGGTGAGGGTAATTCAAATAATAAACCTCAAGATTATCATAATAAACTAGCATCTAAACAAGATGTAAAATTGATCAAATACTCATTGTCATGAATGAGGCTAAAGACACAATAATAACCCTAGAACAAGAAGTTCATCTACTAGAGAAGGAAAATGAAAAACATGTTTAAGAGGAATAAACAACTTGTTAATAAGAGCCTCAAGATTAGGGGCATGTTGAAGAACAATAAGTAGTATGAGCTAAGGTATCTATAGAGCTTGAATTAGATATGATTAAAGTTAACCCACCCAAATTTTAATGGTATAGTTTTGGGCGATGGAATTGAATCTTAGCTTACAAAAATGGAAAAATATTCTGAGATTTAAAATCATTCTAAAGTAACCAAGGCCATTTGGGGGGATTACCAATTGTCTAGTGAAGTAACAATTTGGTGGGATAATAAGATGATTAAGATGAGCCTTGACTCTACTACCACTACTTGGGAGTAGTATGTGACTCTTTTTAAATCATGGTGGTTACCCTAACTATATCTTGATTATAAATTAATAGATTTATAAAATCTAAAACAAGGAGATATATCAATAAATGATTACTAGAAGCAATTAGTAAAATTATTTAAGTATGTTTCATTATATCATAAATCTGATCATTTTTAGATTAGGAATTTCATCATGGCCTTGAAACCCCAAATTGGGTATGAAGTGGATGTTCATCAGCCGTCCACCATGGACTAAGTATTTGATAAAATAGTCAAGCAAGAACAAAATTTTAAATCACTTTTTGATGTTAGATAAATATTCAAAAAGAAGTTTAGAATATCTAATAGAACCTTTAATAAAAAATAACTGGAAATGGATTGGGAATTCTAAGAACTGATTCAATATCTAGAATGAAATATTCAATAATGCTTCAAGGAATAAGTAACTTGGAAGTGGTTTTAGAGAAGGATTCAAAGTAGTTAATCAAGATAAGAGGAAGGGGAAACATAACTTATGACTTACATGTGGAGGAGACCATTATTCTAAGGATTATCCTTGGTGGAAGATAGATGGTAGAAATAAGAATTCATCTACCTTTACATCATAACAAGGAACCTTCCAGAAGCATATTCACATGGTAGATGATAATCATTAAGTAAATTTAAAGCCTCTCCTATTGGATTATTAGATCATTTATTTTGGAATCTTATTTCTATTTTTATAGATACATGAGCCACTAAAATTTTAATCTCTCCTAGAATGTTAAGTAAATTATCTAGGAAAACTAGTTTTATGGCAAATGCTTGGTCAATTTAGTATAAGAATGAATCCAGGATCAAGGTTGATAGATGTCTTATAGAGGATGAGATAAAGTTTCTAAAATTTAACTAGAATCATTGATGTTTATGAAACACCACTAATATCATACGATGTGATCCTAGGAGTGATTTGGCTCCCTAAACACAAAGCCAAAGTTGATTATTTTATTCAAAAAAGTTGAGTGTTTAAATGATTTGGGAAATCAAACCCAAATTTGAGGATATTAGAGAGAGTTCAAACTAAGTAAATTTTAATCAATTATATTTAAAAAGGATTAGTGAAAGGGATTTCAAGTATTCCTAGTCAATATAGATGAAATGGGTGAAACCATGGGACCCTCAATAGAAGAATATCCTTTTTTGCAACAATTTCAAGATGTTTTTCTAGAGGAAATACCAAGCCTACATCCAAAAACAGAATTTGAATTAACCAATTATATCATTCCTAAATTAGAAACATAATCCAAGGATCCCTACTGAATGACAACAACTAAATTAATTGAGTTAAAGGCCCATCTTTAGGAGATGTTGGCCAAATGGTTGATTCAGCCAAGTGTTTCACCATTAGGTGCACTTGTAGTATTTGTAAAAAATAAGGATGAAAATTTTCACTTATACATATATTAAAGAATTTTAAATAAGGAAAAAATAAAGTACAAGTATGCTTTAACCCAAATTGATGATCTTTTTTATCACATGCATGGTGAGATAATATTTTACAAGTTTAGTAGGGTACTATAGGAAGTTTGTGCCAAATTTATCTAAGATAGTGAATACGATCACCTCTCTTCATTGGAAAGAGAAATGATTTGTTTTGGTTTAATAAGTGCATAGAAAACTTTAAATTTCTAAAATGGAGGTTTACTTCAGCACTAGTGTTATGGATTTCAAATCCAAATGGTCATTTTATAGTTATAATTGATGCTTTAGAAGATAGTTTATGAGTTCTTATGCATGGTGGTTTAGTTGAACTTATAAATCAAGGAAGTTGAAGCTTTATGAGGAGAATTATGTCCCACATAACATAGAATTATCTACCATGGTACATGCTTTTCAATTTTGGATGCATTATTCATTGGGTAAGCCTTTTGAGCTTAAAAATAATAATTTAGGACTCAAGTATATATTTACGCAATTGAACCTTAATGTTCATCAAAGGTGATGGTTATACTTTTTATCAGACTATGATTTTGACATTAAATACATTAAGGTCAAATAAAATATAACTATATATTCCCTTAGTTATATAAGGTACATTGCAACATTAGCCACTATAAGGAGTACTTTATGAGATTAGGTAGTAAATTTATCATCCAAAGATGATTTCTATGAATACGTAAAGAAATAATTAGCTAAGAATTGTTAGAGTTAATATATGCTTAGGTATATATATGTACAATGGAGAAGTTAGTCCCACATACATGAGGAGTATGGGATCTATCTACCTTCCTCCTATAAATATTCATTTTTACCTAAGACATGGAGAAAAATTTCAGCATTGTATAATCTAGTTCTATGAAAATATAATTTATTCTTTGTGTGTATGCTAAAGCTTACAAAGATGTAGTAATGGTATCTTATAGAGATCTTGGCTGAAGAGTTGATCAAATTTTCATGGTATCATAATAGTCTCCAATAATTATTATTCTATATGTCTATGTTATGCCTTTATTATAGTTTGTAGTCCATATAACCCTTTTCATTTTGGATATGTAATTTTTTTAATCTATAGGATTTATTATGTGTATATGTAGGTTTTGCATTGGCATTAAAGGGTTTTTTTGGTAAATAAAACATTTTTCTTCTTCACCAACATTGTTTAATTGGTGGATTTTTTCAAGCATTGGATCAAATCCTTACATATGATTTGGTCATGATTTTTTTCCCTTGTTTGACCTCATATTTTATTTTGTATTGGTCATTCACCTTTTTAAATCCTAAATTTATATTTATTGGTTTTGATATACATATAATTTTTTGTTGATCCATTATTTTTTAAATTGATCTATCCACTGCATGCCAAGATGAATTGGCCATTAAGATCAACATTTCATTTCAAAACATTATTTTAATTTTAAGGTAGTCATACAAGACTAATATTATCATTTACATTTAGTATCATAGATTGGTAGACTATTTTTGGTTTTATGGTTAGCATCAAAAGTAATTGATCTATTTTTTTAGGTTGTACTTGCTTAAAAAACATTCTTGATCACCTTTCCTCTATTGATAGATGTGTTGTTTGTATCTACTATTGTTGGCTTTGTGGTGGATATATATTACATATCAAAATGGTATTTAGATTATTTTTTACATAGCTATGAATATATTTTTGATTTACTTGATGATCAGAATAACAAATCATTTAGAATATATACTTAATTTCCATTATAAAACATAACTTACCAAGGCCATTTAATGTTCAGTGTATTAGTTATCTCTATTCTTTTGCCTTTGTACACAAACCTACCAACTGCACCTACTCGATGTCCATCTTCCATGGCCTATGAATTTTCCCATTACTATTAACAACTTTGAATAATTATTCATTAAATTATCTTAGTTATTAGATTACAGAATTAATGTCTTTGATTTTTTTATAAGTCGTTTGACACATGCTCAAGCTTGGTTGTATTATTACTTGAGTGTCTTGACTCGACATTTTATGAGCAAAGCATCCATCAACCTACATTGGAATGACCTTGATGACATTTTTTATTATCTGGTTTCAAAATTAGATCCACAATCAAAACCTATGATATTTTCATGTCATAATGAGTGGTATCTCTTACCATTATTTACTTTTGTAATGATTTCTTCTTTTATAATATAGAGGTATAATTTTTAACATGGGGCCTTATCACTTTTTCTAGGTGACTTTATTAAATATGAGATTTGTTTTGAAAGAGGGTTCAATCTATTATTTTACAATTATGATCTCATTTGTTGAAGACTAGTGGGTGAGGTCCGGTTTGGTAGGAGGCCAAACATCCTCACATAAAAAATTGTTTTTTCTCCTTCTTTGCTCTCACTACTTTTTTTTGGATGTGTTTTTAGTTACATATAATGTCATATTTTCATGATCTTTGTCCCATATTTATCCTTCTTGGCCCAAATTATACTGATTATGCCACTATTACACTTTGCACTATCTCAGATGAATTTTTGGCTAAGTCCAACGTCCATTTATATGTGATTTATAGATTTAAATTTTTGGTAGCTAATCCTTTCAAGTGTTTTCTTTGCATACATTATGGTTTTTTAAACCAATTTTCATACTCTTTTATCATCTTATAATAGATTCTATTCTAGTTTACAAATTAAAACTTTGACACACTTGTATTTTGAGTCATATCTCCGTCAAGGCCCCTTTTTTAGTGCCTTAAATTCTTCTATGAAAACACTTTTTTGCTCCCTTGTTTTTGAAGAAACTCTCATGATTGGTGATGACTTATTTGATAGGTTTAAAATATCCTTGTTTGGACCTATTATGGTGAAGCCTAATGTATTCCTTATTTTCATTTGGTGTTTTTATATATGGTATATATTATACTCATACTAAATTATAAAGTGCCACAGGGGGTTTGATTTTACATCCTAGTCTACCTTTATGCATGTGTACCTTAGTTTATGCACCCTCTACTATTTTAGTTTCCAGTCTCTCCCATCACTACTAAGGCCATATTAATGAGAGATTTTATATGTATTTTCAACACCACATTTTTGACAGTTGACACTCTCTCATGGTTTTAAGTGTATATATTGTGGTGAGTCCTATTGTCATATTGTCTTCTTAAATATTTTGACTATCTCATTATGATATGGATCTATTATGATGTATACAATGTTATTTTATTTGGTGTTCAATTCATGCATTTAGATGACTTGTGTAGACATTTTTCTTCCACTCCACCCACTTAGCATTATGGGGTGGTGTGTATATATATTTTTTGGCATCACTTCACCCAATTAGCAGTATGGGAGATGTGGTGTAGATCCTACTTATTATGTGATGAGTGTCCATTCCAAACCATAAAATATTATTTTTCAATTTTGACACCACTAACAGTCTTCTTAATTTAATCTATTCTAGTGAAGCCTAGTGTCAGTTGACTTTTTATTGAGTAATGGATTTAAACTACTCGTGCATATTAAGTTATGAGTACTTGAAGTATGGACTAATTCACCATCACCTTTGGGGGGATTTATATCTCTGTCTCTTCTTAATTTCTCTCTTTTTGGTGGGGGGGGTGGGAATTTTTCCTATGGGTTTTCTCCTTTTTCTAGTTTATGAGAGTTATAGGTATATTTTCACTTTTTTGAGTGTTTTCTTGATTCCTCATTTGTACATGGGTATCTTATTTTGTAACTTTGTTTAAAATAACCCATATAAGGATTTTTTACTTGTATCCATGGACATATTGGTTATTATTATAGTGACACTAGTGTGGTATCCACACCAATGTGGCAACCCCACTAGTCTTTGTGATCATTTGTCAAAATCTTATTAGAGGGTGTTCATGCAATAATTCCTTGAGTTTATCACTCTACCTAGTATTTTAGAGTGAAATGTTCATGTTAAGTGATCATTATATTCAAAACCATTCCCAATTTGAATTTATGGTCACAATGACTTGACATCCATGTATTCTAGAAAGATGGATTGGTGTCCATAGGGACACTTGGCTTCACTCTACTGGGACCCATTTTGTTTTTTATTTCTTTCTAATCATAGATTAAGGTAGGGCGTTAGAGTTAATATATTCTTAGGTATCTTTATATACATTAAGTAAGTTAGTCCCACATGCTTAAGGATGTTGGGATTTATCTACCTTCCTCTTATAAATGTGCCTTTGTACCTAAGGCTAAGACACGGAGAAAATTTTTAGCATTATATAATCTATTTATTTGAATAGATAATTTATTCTTTATGTGTATGCTAAAGATTCCATGGTTATAGTAGTGTTGTCTTGGAGAGATATTGTCTGAATTTTTTTTATTACTCTTCGAAGAATTCTCAGGATCATAGATTCCATAGATTTCAATTTGAGAATGATAGGATTCTAAGATATAATGGTAGAATTTATGTTCCCAACAAGGAAAATTTGATAAATATTGTGCTAAAATAATTACAATAATCCATATTTAGGACAACTTGGAGTGAATAA
Organism: Torreya grandis; assembly: GCA_037957365.1. Classification (NCBI taxonomy): domain Eukaryota; kingdom Viridiplantae; phylum Streptophyta; class Pinopsida; order Cupressales; family Taxaceae; genus Torreya; species Torreya grandis. The sequence goes on from JARHVA010000444.1 coordinate 2,924,240, forward strand.
TATTTTAGTATAATTAATACCAACGTATTTTGGAAGGGGATCAAAAAGGATGTGATATACTTTGTGTCTATATGGTTTTTCAATGAGTAAAGGTTAAACATGTACATCATGTTGGGTTTTTGTACCCACATTCCATACTAGAATGGAACTATAAATTTATTTTCATGGACATTATCAAAGGATTTCCTATGTCTATAGATTTTCATGACATGATATTGGTAGTTATGGATAAAATTACCAAATTATCTCACTTAATTCTAGGTAATATGAAAAATAGTGCACCAACGCTCACCAAAAGGTTTTGTAAAGGAAGTGTATAGATGACATGAGTTTTTTAAAAAAGATCATTTTGGATTGGAAGCCTATAATGACCTCAAGGTTCGATAAAACTCTCAATTTGACATTGGGTACATAACTAAACTTTAGTACAACTTACCATCTAGAAATAAATGGAAAAATAAAAAAAGTAAATCAGATTTTATAGGATCTCTTGAGGATGTATTGCATTGACCAACCATACAATTGAGAGGAATACCTATCATTGGTTGAGTTTGCTTATAAAAAATCATTTTAATCAACATTAAAAAAGTCTCCTTTTGAGGCATTGTATGGTATGAGGTGTATAATTCCAATAAATTGGGATAAATTAGAAGATAGAGTAGTGCTTAGACTTGGTATTCTTGTGGAAATGGAAGAACAAGAAAAATTACTAAGGCAAGTATTGGCTGAAGTAAATGATAGGTAGAAAAGTTATGTTAATTGGAAAATAATAGCAAGGCAACTCATTTAGAGATAAAGGTTTTTTTTTATTCAAACTCCAAATGAGTGTTATTAAGTTTGGAAAATAATAAAAATTATCACCAAGATATGTGGGACCCTTTGAGGTTATAGAAGTGATCAATCCTATAGAATATAGACTTGGTTTTCTACTAGCTTTAGATCAAATGCATAATGTTTTTCATGTATCTTATCTTAATAAATATATAGTTAATCCTTCACATATTTGGAATATAATGTATTACAGGTTTAGGATGCATGGGTGGTCATAGTAAAAACAATTAAAATATTTGATACTCTCAAGCTTAGCTCATGTAATAAGGAAGTATCATAATGAAAAGTCTTGTGGGACTAATATTTTTAAGACATTTCTACATGGGAAGATTATAAGGCATTCTTGAGGTTGTTTCCTCATTTATTTAAATGATTATTCTATTGAAAATTATTAATTATTTACATAATTATTGGTTTAAACAAAAATTCATCATGAAGATGACCTATTTTAGGGGTAAGGATGTCACATCCTATCCCAGTCTTTAAAAACTACTTTAGTATTAGTAAGGGATGTGAAATTAATGATTTGTAGTTTCTAATTTTCATATTATATATATATATTTTTATGTTGTATGATTGGAAACCATATTGATTATTTTCATGATCATTTATGTTAGAGGATATTTGCATATGCTTATGAATGTACTATGTTTTATGATCATGTTTGACTATAATTTCATTTATAGATTTATTTGAATGACATCAGTTCATTAATAATTATATATTCTAAGTACTTTATTATTGTGATATAAGTTTAAAATAATACCTTTTTTTATCAAGGTGGTTGTAAGACCATCCCACCCCCCATAGAGTAGTATAAATAGAGAGTATCATAGGGGAAGAGGATGCATATATCAACATTGGGGATAGATATAATTTAACCAAAACCACACACATGCACTATAATCTTGATTTCTTAGAATGAAACAAATGATAATAAGTATTCTTAAAAAATGTTGAGTGTTATATTGCATTGTTACCCTTGTAGTAAGTAAGGCATGTTTATTTTTGTTTTGAGTCAATTACTTATTTTGAGTATTTTAATTATCATAATACATGAGGTCTATGTATTCACTATTTGTGTTTCATTAAAATATCAATAAGAACAAAGCTATGTTTTGTTTTACTATTGATACACTTTAGCTTATAAGATTATTAGGTCTTTTTGGATCATGTATAGGTTATATACTCTTATGCCCCTTTTTGGTGACCTAATGGAGAGATGAAATAAAGAAAATCACTTAAAACAATTAAATTAAAATAATTTTGTGACTTTTGAACTTTGGGTTTTGATTTTGTAAAATTTTTACTAATTTTCCATGTATTTATAATGTGAAGGAAATTATTTTTTAGTTATGTTTGTGTTTGACTTGGCCATTCTTGAAATAATGGAGTTGTTGTGGTGGCCATGCTCAAAATTAGTGTAATGAACTATGAATTAATAGGTATAGTATGAAGATCAAGTTGAAGTGAAGGGTACTTCATAATGAAGCACTTTTAGTTTAGTATGAGAGGTGAGTGTCCATGTAAAACATGGATAGGGTTTGGAAAAAAGACAAGAAGAATTAAAAAGGGAGAATAGACAGAAAAAGGGTAAATACAGCTCGATAGGAAGGGAAAATCTACCATTTCATAAAATTATGAAACTTCCATTACAAAACTAAGTTAGTTTAACTTTGAGTTTTTAAATCTAAGTCTATTGTAGAGTCTTGATGAGGGGAAAAATGGAATATGTTCTTTGATTTGGGTTTTGAAATTTATATCATTGAATATATGTAGGGTTTCATGTTTTTAGATCTAGAGATGGAATTCATTTCCATATGCTAGTCTATAAATATGATGCCAAATATTATGTAAATAAATTTTAGTGAATATAATTTTAGTTTTTCTTTAATAAACTTAAGGTTCATGTCTATAGACCTAGGGATGGAACTTGGTTCCATCGACAAGCCTATAAAGATGATATCAAGCCCTTTTGAAAGGAAAACTAAATGTATATAAGACAACCAAGCTTATGATATAGGAATATATACAACTTTGTTTTACCCTTTTAGTAAATACCTTCTCAAAATTATTAGAGGGAAAATTTTACCTTGGGTTCTTCCTTATTGATTGGAAATTTGGGTGAGCTTCCTTCATCATTTAAGAACCTAGTTTATGTAGAGGTTGAGAATGAGTCTGTATTTAGATTAGAGAAAAGTTACATAATTAAAAACTTCTTATTAAGTTATAAATATAATTATATGCTTCACCTAAGAATTTTATTTTTATATGTTTTTTACAAATGTTGCATAAGGCTATGTATAAGGATTACATAACTATAGTCACAAGCTTTGAGTTTATTTTGAATAGCGATTACCTTAATACTTGTGGTAGCTATCAAGAGGTTTTTAAAATCACACATTATAGAATCATTAATGTTATGATTAATGTTTGACATATTGATTTATATATATATAGGTATATATTAATAGATGATACATGTAGCTAAATTTTAATCTATACATAGGATACTATTGAGAAATTCAAGCCACATGGAAAGTTATATCAAGTTGTCATATAAAATTAGATCTATATGTGTAAATGAACACACACACACACACACACACACACACACACACACACACAATGTATTCAAATATGCATCCATTTGACCCATGTATATACCTAATTAGACCAAACCATTGTGATTCAAATTGAAAATTAGATTTACTTCCATTTATGTATAATTATAGGATATATAAATAATTTTAGGATGAGTTATTTAGGTCATTATATACATTTGAAAAGGTTAATGTATCATTAGATATACTTAGAGTTTGTATGGACTTGAATATATATAATGATAAAATATTTTGTATATGATAAATATACACTTTTAGATGTTATAGATATTTTGTATTATCTCCTTGAAAAATATAAACCAATATGGGTTGAGTGTTCAGTGAATATATTTATTAGGTTGCACTTTATATTAGTTAAAATATGAGTTTTTTATACAATAAGAAAATGATGAATACATTTTAAAAGATAAAAATTGTGCTGGGTGAATATTTTGTCACCAGTTGACTGATGGCAAAATGGTTACATAAACCATAGCATAAGGATATTTATGCAGCAAAATGGGTGTGGTGACCATAGCCAAAAAGAGATAAATCTCTCCTCTCAGCAAGGGGAGGTTCCCTATAATCTTTAGTATGTGTGTGTGTGTGTGTGTGTGTGTGTGTGTGTGTGTGTGTGTGTGTGTGTGTGTGTGTGTGTGTGTGTGTGTGTGTGTGTGTGTGTGTGTATAAGATTGAAATACACACAGGGGTGAAATCATACCATCCATCTCTCTTTTTTTATAGAGGATGTTCCCAAAATAGAGGATAATTCTTGGGTAACTGCTGAAGGCATTTCTCTTCTTTCAGAAATGATGTTTAGAAAATCAGAGAAAGACTTCCTGGGTAGTAACATGATCCATAAGAAAAACATGAAAGCACAAAATCTTTCATTATTTCTCCTATTGATTAGGACAAAGAACACCATAGAATGAAGTTTAGACCAAAGTCTCCACTGCATACTACAACAGAGTGAAAGATTATGAAGGATAAGGAGAGATCAAAGTCTCTCAAGTATCCTTTACATAAAACACAGACTAAAGACAATTATGGTAGCACAAAGTCTCCCATAATTGGCTTCAGAACATCTTCCAGCTTATTTCTAGTTATTCTACTTATTTAATTAAATTGACAAGACTATATTTAGGAAAAAGACATAAGAATGATTTCTTAGATAATACAAGCTATTTCAACACAAAGTTTGAAAGGTCACTTGTTTTCTCATTCACTTAACAAAATGTGATTGACAGTCTGAGCTCAAAGTCTCAGGAATACCATTCAATTTGGGTAGACCTTTGCTTCTAATAATAGAGAGATCTCCCTATACAAAATGAGAGATTACAATATATATAGCATCACAAGAAAGACTTGGGTGCTTGTTTTCATGAAAATGGCCCACGATGAATTGAATGCATTGAATATCTATGAAAGGGCCATGCTAGAATAGGTCATCAACCTTGACATTGGCATTCTGAATCATCCCAAATGTCTCCTCCTAAGCATGGGTTGTATGGTCTTCTTTATGATGCTTACACGGTTATCTATTCACCTTTACTTAATGCAAAAAAAATAGGTCTTGCCATTGAATGTTTGTGTTCTCTGATGTCCACCTGATGGACTATTCCACCTACTAGAATAACTCTTATGTAGATATTTCTAAATTTCCTACAATCATTCCCTCTTTCCTTGACACATTTTTTCTCTTCTTGGTGATTTGAGCTCTCGAGGATATCTTCTCACTTTTTGTTAGCTCCTTTGGCTCCTTTCTGGGCTAGTCACTGAGTTTGTTCTCAGGTCTTTTGAAAACTAATGATTATTCCATCATCCTAAAATTGACATCTGTGCGGATGTCACTAGTCACTTTGAACCACTTTAAACCTTGAACCTTGAAATTTTTTTTGGTTCAAAGGTTCAATGGTTCGATGATTGAATGTTTTGTAAAGGGCCGTGTTCACTCTCTTTTTCTTCTTTAGTTGAACCATTTATTTGAACCATTTGGTTGAAAAATTTTGCTTCCTCATTCACTCAAAGCTTCTACTTAAACTTTGAACCTTTTGAACTTTTAAACCTTTAAACCATTCCGGTTCAACGTTCAATGGTTCAATGGTTCATTCTATTTCTTTGAAACCTTTTATTCCTTTAAGGCCATCGAACTTATTGAACTCATTGAACCTTAGAACCTTTGAACTCTTTGATTTCAAGGTTCAATAGTTTAGTGGTTCAATCTTTTCTCTTTCAATCCTTCTTTTTTTTAATTCCACCGAAGTCATTGAACCTTTGAACTCGTTAAACCTTTAAACCTTACTAAGATGGGGTTTAATGGTTCAACGGTTCAAAGTGTTTCATTATAATTGTTTAAATCCCATCATTAAGTCTTTTGATTGAACATTTGCATTGAACCATCCTCGAAACACTAAGGAAATGCCTTAAGTGTTTTGAACTTCACTTTGAGAAAGCCCACCTGTTGAACATGTGACTTCCTTAGCTAAAAAGGCTTGAATATTTAAAAAACTCAACTACTTAGAACATTTTGAAAGAAAGAAAGAGACCATTTTGGCCTACAAGACCAAAATGGTTTACATGTTGTCCACAAAATCAAGTGATGGATTTTGGGAACAATACCTAGATCCAATTAGGGAACTTCCATCGATTGAAAATTGAAGCAATCGAAGGGAGTAGAAACTAGAATCTTAGTGCCTTCATTTATGCCATTAGGCTATAGATTCATGCTTACCCAAAAATAAAGGTGCTAAAAACCAAATGGTGCCAAAAACAAATGAAAAACACAAAACAAAGAAAGACTGTACATATATACAAATGTACAACTAGACTTATCTGATACTTCAAGTATTGAAGTGCTTTAGATGCTTCCCACTATGAGGCAGAGCAAATGGCATTCCATCTTGATATTTTAGTAAGAAACTATTTTCACCATTTAAACAATGAATAGAAAATAGGCCTCTCCAAAAGGAATCCAATTTTTCATGCATTCATCTTGGTTCTCTCCTTTTGTCCCACAACAAGACTTGATCTCCAATCTGAAAATCATGGATCCTTACTTTCTAGTCAAAGAGTCTATTCACTATACTTTGATGCACAACAATTCAGTCCACCACCATAGTTTGTTGCTCATTTAGTTCAATCAAGCACATGATCCTTTTGTTGATGGAACTTTCAAAAGTTGAATCTTCTACTACATTTGCTAATTTTAATGCTGGTAATTCTAGGGTGATTGGTATCTCTGCATTCAAACCATATAAAATTTGGAATGGGGACATAGCAATTGCCCTCTTGGGTGTAAAACTATCTACCCATAAAGCATCAAACAATGTTGTATGCCAGGTTCTCTGATTGTCATCTACTAGCTTCCTGATAATGGTCACCAGGTTCTTGTTGCTTGATTTTTCTTGACCATTTTCTTATGGATAATAGTCAGAAGAGTGGGAGAGGATAATCCCATAATAGTAGCAAAACTGAGTAATCTCATGAGAAGAGAAATAGGTTGCATTATCTGTTATAATCTTGGTTGAGACCCTAAACTTGGAAATAATGTTTTCTTTGAGGAAATTACATACTACTTCTGAAGTAGCATGCTTGACTAGAATGGCTTCCACCCACTTGGTAAAGTAGTCTTTGGTTGTAAGGATATAATCATGTCTAGCACTTAAGGGTAGATTTATAGCACCAATGAAATTAATTTCTCATTGTTGAAATGGCTCTTTTATCACCACAGGCTTGAGAGGTAACGTATCCAACTTAGGTTTGCCAACGACCTATTGACATAGCTCACATCTATGCACCCAAGCGTATGAATCTTGAAATAGAGTAGGCCAATAGTACCTGGCTCACAGAATCTTATGGGTAGTCACAAGTGCATAAAAATGTCCTCCACAAGCCAAATTATGGATGAACTCTAAAAATTTGTTCTACTACACTTTATCCATGTAGCAAAGGAATTCCCCATCAAGGTTCCTCTTATATAGACCGTTATCCCATAGGATAAAATTGGAAGCTTTCAACTTAACAGTCCTCTTTTCTTTATGAGACAGGTGAGTAGGACACTCACCATAGGTATGGAAATGAGCAGTATTCGAATACCACTGATTTATAGTGGTAAAAAAAGAACTGTTGGCGTGTCTTCAACTTCTGTTTCTTCATGCCTTGCTTCTTCTAGTATGTTATCATTAATTAATTGGTAGAGACCCCTTCCCCACATAAGCTTTTTTAGTTTGATAATAAGATCAAACTCCTAGATTTTGGCAATCCAATTGCCCCTTTTAGTCCCAAACTTTTGTTGAGTTAAAATAGACTTTACTATTGTATCAAGAACCAAACCAATAGTATGTGAGTTTAAGATGTAAAAATGGAAGTGTTTTACCACCTTTACCACAACATAATCATGCTTCTCCATGTTTTAATACTTTAGCTCATGATCTTTGAGAGGATAAATCATGAAATATATGGGAGACTCCACACCTTTATTTTACTAAACCAAAATGGGTAAAAGCATGTGTTCAAAATCATAGCTGTACATAATGAAGTCTTTAGTGTAATTAGGATAAATCAAGATTGGGGCATGAGTGATAGCTTCTTTGATGTCTTGAAATGCTGACTTACCTTCTTTAGTCTAGCTAAAAGTGGCTTTGTCCTTCATCATATTGACAATGTGGTGAGTTTTCTCTACAAATTCAAGAATGAACCTTCATACAAAATTCACCTTTCCAAAGAAAGAGTGAACTATAGTCTTACTGGTAGGAAGAGCCAATTATTGGATGGATTTGATTCTTTCTGGGTTGATCTTTATGCCTTTTTGAGACATAGTGTGACCGAGAAGTTTACCTTCTATAACTCCAAAAATTGACTTCTTGGGATTAAGAGAAATACCATTTTGTTGACATCTTTCTAGCACTTGTTGTAAATGATGCACATTATTAGGATGATGCTTAGAAAAGACTATCAAATCATCAAGGTATACTATAATGAATTTCCCCATTTCACTTCTGAAAGCAAGATCCATCACTCTTTAGAAGGTGGTGCCAACATTGATCAAGCCAAAAGGAATTTTATGATATGCAAAAGTGCCCCAAGGTGTTTTTAAGGTGGTATTATGTTGGTTTGCTTCACCAACCTCCACTTGGTTATATCTCAAAAAACCATCTAGCATTGATAACATCTCAGTGCTAGTCACTATCTGCAGTAGCTGATCCATGATGGGTAAGGGATAATTATCTTTTAAAGATGACTGATTTAGATTTTTAAAATCAACACATAGGAAAATTTATCCATTCTTCTTTATCATAGGGACTATGTTCATAATCCAGGTGGAATGATGGGTTGGGAAAATAATTCTTGCATTCAGCATTTTTTGTATCTCAAAAAGAATCATGCCTAATATCTTGGGGTTATATTGCCTTTGCTTCTACTTGTGAGGTAACAACCCAATCTTGAGAGGAATTTTATGCTAGATTTCATCAAGTCTGAGAGGTTTTAGATCATCATAAGAGTATTCCAAAACATCAATGTAATGGTGAAGCAGTGTAATGAATTTGAGTTTTTCATTAGGAGTGTAACAATTCTTGATGTTGACCATTTTGGGATTGTATTCTATACTCAAATTGATTTGATCAAAATCCTTGGAGGATTTTGAATCCATTTGTTGTTCCTTGATAAACCTATCATTCTTTTCAAAAAGTTTCTCAAGAGAAACTAATCCTTTGGGAATTTTATTCTCTTTGAGCTAAAGGAACTCTTCATCAACTTTTGAATCTATTTTCAAAACTAATTCTTGCGGTGGAGATTCACTGCCTTCAAATCGAAGCTTTTCAAAGCTATCTATTTATTCCAAAAAAATAATGATTTGTTTTTTGCCATTGAACACCTGCCAATGGTCAACATTATTAGGTACACTTGGTCAAAATACCAAATTGATAGTGTATCTATCTTCTTTGAAATCTTGGTGAGGGACCAAGAGAGTTATAGAGATGGCCAATGAATCTACTCAATTTTTGAATTCTCTAAGCATGACAAAAATACTAAAAGTATCAAATATTTCAATGTAGTTCCACACCAAATTGTGATAATGTCACAATCTCTCATTCTTGGTTTGATACAGGTTCCTCACTTGACAAACCACTAGTTTAGTGTCTCCCTAGGCGTGAAGTTGCTTGATGCCTTTAGCTTGAATGACCTTTAATCTGAGTAGTAAAGACTCATACTTGGTAGTTTTATTAGTGTTTTTGATCTACAACTTGTATGAATATAGAAAAATATCTCCTTGAGGAGTTATTAAAACAACTCTAGCTCCAGAACTAGTAGAATAATTGTTGCCATCAAATTCTAGAATCCAAACATCATCAGAATTTGATCTTCTTTCAGATTTTTCTTCATTAAGAAGGGAAGATCCTTTTTCAAGTGTACTATGCCCTATCAATTCTTCTGATGTCTTATCTAATTTTTTTGGATTATCACTTAGTAAGATTTCATCTACTGAAATAAGAACGTCTTTAATAGATAAAAAATAATTACCAATTCTTGAAGACTCAAACAAGATCTGAGCTTCAAGGGTTGAAGTTTGAGTGATAATGTACTTTGCCTCCTTCTCAGAAAGTAGCCTTTGCATGATGCCCTTGATAGGAATCCTCACCTCAGATAGGTTCATGCTCAATTCTCCACCAACATCCTTACAAAAATTTTCTCAAAAAGAATGTCGTAGGAGGCTAGGACATTAGCCACTAGACTGTCATTTTGATTCTCTTATCTGGGAAGGCCACAAATGTAAATTGAGCATATTTGATTTATTCCAATAGAGTAACTTGTTTGTTTTCCATGGAGAAAAATCTCCCAAAAGTCTTAGTTAGCATGAGACTAAGAGATTCTACCACCTTGGCAGGCATGACATTGTTAGAAGCTGTTGAGTCTATAATGCAATTGTTTAGTTGATGATCGTTTATCAGCGGGGAAATATAAAATGGTTCTATCTTCCCAAGGGAAGCTAGAGGAGTGATGACAAGATTATTTTAGGTGGATGTGTTCTTTGGGGGACCAGGAGTTACTTTCAAAAAAAATTGTCCTATAGGGATGGTTTTATTTTTGACACATTGAACTAACCTATCCAACTATTCAGGGTTGGATTGTAAGAATTCAAACTCAGACATTTGAATTTTGGTCTTCTTAGCATGGTCAATTATATCACATGACTGAAATGAATTATAAATAGAGGAAGATAGTCCATCAATCTAGGTTTTACTGGGTGTAGGACTGGTCTATGAATTTGAAGCAGAAGGTGAAGGAATATTTGAGGTACTTACTTTTTTAGTGATCACTGGGTCCTTTGATTGGAAAGGTAGAGAAGCCCCTCATTTAGCAATTGAAATTTCTGGTCAAGATTCTTCCCCTATTTTTTCTTTATCCACTTGTTGAGTTGATGGGTTCTATGACCTGGTAAATATAGCATATAATCCATCAAATTCTTCTCCTTTACTTCTGGGTTCATCCTGGTAATTCAATAAATTAATGTTAGAGTACCATCTGATTCTTCTTAGCCTTCCACAAAGAGATCAGCATCATCTTCTTGGTTCAACTTAGGTTATAAAAAATTAGATTCAATTTCAAGATAACCAACTGTTGAGTTAGCTAGTGTTACTTCAATGGCAATCTTCACTAGTGGGGGAGGAAGGTGATTTGGTTGCCCTTGATTTTTGGCAGCATTTCCTTTATATGACTAGTCGAGAAACATCCTCCTTGGTATATCTCGATAAAATGAGGAGAAGACATCCCTTGTGCCATTTTTTTTAGAGCTAGCAATTCATTTGCTAGCTTTTACACCATAGGATTAGTGGTGCCTATAGAATAATATTTAGAAGATGAAAAAGATTTACTTTTTTTAAGATCTCTTCTTATCTTTCCTACCAAGATAATATCATCTTCAACCTTAGTGGCCAAAATCTAGGATGCAACAAGGTCTATGTGGCCAGCCTGCCTCAACAGGAAACTCACTTTAGGAAGCTGAGAATTGATGAAGAAGCATTTGAGATTCTCAAGTGTCAGCTAAGCAATTGTGGGAATCCTATTCCTCAACTTGTCAAATTTAGTAATGAAGTCTCTCATGGGTTCATGAGGCTCCTTCATTTGTGTAACCTAGGCTAATAGGGTGTGTGCATCTTCTACAGATTTGATTCTAGTCTCAAATTTGGCCTTGAGAGTGTTCTAGTCAGTCACTATTTACGCTTGTAGATGATAAAACTAGTCTATAACAGTGCCTTACAATGTCTCCACAAACATTTTGACTGTAATGTCTTTATATTCAATGCTTGTTACACCATAGGCTATGCAAAACACTGTTATATGTTCATCAGAATGAACCTTCCCATCACCATAGAACTTGGGGAAATTTTTCCTTGAGCTATGAGGTAGCTCATGTAGAGGTGGGGTCAGATTCAAGGGACCAAAAGGATTACCCTAGGGGCCTTGAGCTACCATGATATGGCTATTGAAAGGAGGGATAATAAATCTCTATGGGATATGTATAGATAAAGCTCTACTAATAGAGGAAAGAGTAGCTTTGCCTGGTATTGGGGACCTGATGTTTATAGGAGGAAAACTCCTAGTTTGATGAAGGTGAGTTTGTGGAGGGGAAAAATCATAATTATTTTGCTACACAAACTCAAAAACAAGGTCAATAATACCTTGATCTCTCTGGCTTCACATGTACGGTGGATCTACCAGAGTGTAAAATGAAAATAGAAAAGAATTAGAAATGCTTCAATTTGAAGCTTAAGGCTTCAAATTGCTTGTTCTTCCCCAACAGAGTCATCAAAAATTATTGGGTGAATATTTTATCACTAGCTAACTAACGGCAAAATCGTTACATCAACCACAACATAAGGAGATTTATGTGGAAAAATAGGTGTGGTGACCATAGCCAAAATGAGATAAATATCTCCTCTCAGCAAGGTGAGGTTCTCTATAATCTATAGTATATATATATGCTAAAAATACACATAGGGGTGAAATCATACCATCCATCTCTCTTTTTTTAGAGATGATGTTCACAAAATAGAGGAGAATTCCTAGGTACTTGGTAAAGGCATTTCTCTTCTTTTAGAAATGATGTTCAAAAAACTAGAGGAAGACTTCCTGGGTAGTAACAAGATCCACAAGAAACCCACAAAAGCACAAAGTCTTTCATTGTTTCTCCTACTGATTAGGACAAAGAGCACCATAGAATTAAGTGTAGCCCAAAGTCTCCACCACATACTACAATAGAGTGAAAGATTACGAAGGATAAGGAGAGCTCAAAGTCTCTCTAGTATCCTTAACACAAAACATAGAATGAAGACAATTATGGTAGCATAAAGTCTCCCACAGTTGGCTTCAGAACATTTCCAATTTATTTCCACTTCTACTTTTTTAATTAAATGGACAAGACTATATTTAGGAAAAAAACATAAGAACAATTTCCTAGATAATACAAGCTATTTCAACACAAAGTCTGAAAGGTCACTTACTTTCTCATTCACTTAACAAAATATGATTAACAATCTGAGCTCAAAGTCTCATGAATGCCTTTCAATTTGGGCAGAGCTTTACTTCTAATAATAGAGAGATCTCCCTATACAAAATGAGAGATTACAATATATATAGCATCACAAGAAAGACTTGGGTGCTAGTTTTCATGAAAATGGCCCATGCTGAATTGAATGCATTGAATATCTATGAAAGGGCCATGCTAGAATAGGTCATCAGCCTTGACTTTAGCATTTAAAATCATCTCAAAAGTCTCCTCCTAATCATGGGTTGTCTGGTCTTCTTTATGATTCTTACACAACTGTTGATTTGCCTTTACTTAGTGTAGAAAAATATGCCGCACTATTGAATGTTTGTGTTCTCTGATGTCCACCTAATGGACTATTATACATAATAGAATAAATCTTCTATAGATATTTATAAATTTCCTATATTCATTCCCTCTTTCCTTGCCACATTTTATCTCTTCCTTGTGATCTAAGTTCTTAGGGCTATCTTCTCACTTTCTGTTGGCTCCTTCAGCTCCTTTCTGCGCTAGACATTGAGATTGTTCACAAGTATTTTGAAAATCAATAGTTATTCCATCACCCTAAAATTGACATCCTAGGGACCTCACTGGTCACTTTGAACCTCTTTGAACCTTGAACCTTGAAAAAAAAAATTGTTCAAAAGTTTAATGGTTCAAAGGTTCAACGGTTCAATGATTGAATGTTTTGTAAAGGGCCACATTTGCTCTCTTTTTCTTCTTTAGTTAAACCATTTATTTGAACCATTTGGTTATAATCTTCCACTTCCTCCATTCACTCAAACTTCCACTCAAACTTTGAACTCTTTGAACCTTTTAAACCTTTGAACCATTTCGGTTCAATGGTTCAACGGTTCATTATATTTCTTTGAAACCTTTTATTCCTCTAAGTTCATCGAACTTATTAAACTCGTTAAACCTTTGAACCTTTGAAATCTTTAAGTTTAAGGTTTAATGGTTCAATAGTTCAATGTTTTATCTTTGAATCCTTATTTTCTTTATGTTTGTCGAAGTCATTGAACCTTTGAACTCGTTGAACCTGTGAACCTTGTAAAGGGGGGGTTCAATGGTTCAACGATTCAAAGTGGTTCATTCTAATTGTTTTAAGCCCACCATTAAGTCTTTTTATTGAACCTTTACATTTAACCATCCTCAAAACACCAAGGAAATGCCTTAAGTGTTTTGAACTTCACTTTGAGAAAGCCTGCCTATTGAACCTGTGACTTTCTTATCTTAAAAGGCTTGAATATTTGAAAAACTCAACTACTCAGAACATTTTGAAAGAAAGAAAGAGACCATTTTGGCCTACATGACCAAAATGGTCAACATGTTGTCCACAAAAGCAATTGATGGATTTTGGGAACAACAATTTGTTAAGGACATATAAAATAATCTTAGGAAACTTGAATTGTGTTTATAAGTTATTTTGAGCTTGTCTAAAATCTATTGATTGGATACTTTTTGATATTATGTGATTTTCATGTTAAGAAAAAGAGATAAGTTTTGTAATTCATATAGTGTAAATATTATTGGATATTTATCTTCTATACATATATTTATGTTTGGTTTTATTGAGGTTAATTTACCTATTATACGACATTATTTATTGAGTTATTGTGAAACATTGAGAATGTTGAGAATGAATATTTCTTATACCTTATATTAAATAATTATTTGGATTTTATGTATGATGTAATATGTATTTATTATTCCATGATTTTTTTTTATGATAAATCATTAGGCATGCTTAATTTAATATAATATTATATATGTATGAAGGATCTACCTTACAACTCATATATCTATCCCCTGATATCATATGATAGATTATGATTCATTAGTAAAGAGTTTGTGTGAGTGGAAATGGGTTAGATCCATGAGAGATCTGATTTGTATAATGAAATATTTGGATAAAGTAATGTTATAGCTAAGACATTGTCATTACACTATACTTTCTAGTTTACATGTGCATGATGATGTCTTATTAGATTACAGATTATTTTTCATGGTATATATAAGTATTGCATGTATTAGTGATTGTACGCACATGGGTTCCATTTGATTTCTTGATATCTACACTATTTCTATCTTCCCCTTCATGATGGTAAGGGCACTCCCATTGGGGAGGTGTATAGGAGATCAAAGGTTTGTGGTTGGAAGAAAAACACCTTTACTATGTTCTCCCTATTTTAAGCTATTCAATCATTTGAGAATAATACTCATGGCTATTTTTATGGATTATTGAGTTGTTTATGAGGTTTATTTGTATGAATGTACATTCTATCTTGTATATTTGACTTTTTACAAAAATGTAATATGCATCACATTATTATGGATAACTATTTAGCACATTAGTGGCTTTGAGACTTGTAAATAATTATGAATATTATAACACTAGTGGCTGTATTCTCATTTATAGTTTTATTTTAAGGATTATTCCAATGTACTGATATACTTGTCTCTTTATACTATTCAAGTTATGAGAAATATTCATTTATTATTCTATTAGATAATGTTTGGAAACTAAATGGATCCTATTTTTATCTATTATATTAATACATTTATTACTTTAGATAAATTCATTAGTTAAATAGTGAATATAAAGATTATTATAGATGTTTTTATAAGTAATATACATGTATTTTAAAAATGTGTAATTATTATGTATTCTAGTGGGGTTCTAACATGGTCTGACCCATAAATATAGTTTGAATTTGTAAAATGACCATTACTTGAAACAAGGGAAATTTTGTAGATTTGGATGCATCAAGAATTATAAAAGAACCTACTCCTAACATATTTTTTTAAAAAGACAAGAATACTAAAATTATGATTTAGATATATTTTGAGTATGATTTTAGCATTTTACATATAGACTAGGGAACTCTTATAGATGAATGATGTTACATTGATAAGGTTGGGCCCATAGAAAGAATTTGGATAGGAGAGAATGGTGTATATGACCCTATGTGTATGAAAAATTATGTAAGGTGAAGGTAGATCAAGATTATAATTTCCAAATGTTTGATACTAGATTTTAGTGTACACACACACACACACACATTTGAGTCTCTATATATGGTTATGAATGCCTTGATAATTTATGCTTATTGACCTTAATTATTATGCTTGAGCCTCATCAATAATGTTTGTGGTTGTAAATATTTGAGTCATTGACCATAATTATGCTTATGTAATGGATTTTGGACCTCAAAATGGTCATTACAATGATTATTTCATGGTTAATTAATCTAACCTCTTTTTGTCCTTTAATTATTATAATTTTATGCTTACTAGTATATAGTGCCTTTAGATATGTTTAAAAGGAAGGAAAAGAGGGGTCAAGGATGATTGTACTATTTTGGCATTAATTTTCACCCTTGGAGAGAGTTCTTTAGGCTCTCTCTGAATAAGCCATAAAATTGGGACAACCATAGGTTATGGGTAACCTATGATGGGGATGAATCTCTGGAGAATTATGGCTTCCTCTTGATGGATAACCTAAAATAATTCTTTCATAATGAAAAAGGGTTAGAAAAGGGAAAATTTGATTCACCAATTAAAAATGGGAACTCCCATAAGCTTGAACCCACACTAGATCTGTAAAAGATAATGCTAGCTCACACAACCTCACAATCTAGCTCAGTGCATAAGATGCATCACCTAAAATAATGTTGTCATAATAAAAAAGGGTTATAAGGAAGAAAATTTGATAAACCGAATAAAAATGGGAAACTCCCATAAGCTTGAACCCACACTAGATCTGTAGAAGACAATGCTAGCTCACACAACATCATAATCTAACTCAATACATAAGATGGATCACCTAAAACAATGTTGTCACAATGAAAAAGGGTTAGAAATGGGAAAATGTGATGCACCAAATAAAAATGGGAAACTCCCATAAGACTTAACCCACACTAGATCTATTGAAGACAATGCTATCTCACATAACCTCACAATCTAGCTTAGCACATAAGTGTTTCATGGACTAGGTTCAACAAGAAAAATAATATAGACCTAAAACCATATTGAAACCATTATAAAGGAGGTCATAAATGTTAGGACAATGGATATGTAATAATCTCCTTCACAAGGCCATCATGCACAGCTCACTCAACACAGATCCAAGGTAAGAGATAGGTAAAAAAAAGTATTTTATTACATCAAGAGGAATTTCTAACAAATGCTTGATATGGTTTAGCCTAATCAAGAGGAGAATATATTTTAATATCTTAAAGACTCCCCTAATACTCTAAAAAATGAGCATCCTTACCAATGTAAAATAATTAGTGATATATAGAAAAAGGGAAGAGAGAAGAGAGGGAACATGCCATCTAAGATTGTTAAATGAAATGCAACCTTTTGATAAATGTTCCATCCTCTTTTTATAAAAATAGGGTTAATAGATCATAGACAAGATAGCTTTCATTTATCCCAATAGTACTTGAATCTTCTCATTGGCTAAGAAAAATTCACTAAAATATAATAAAGTGTCTTAGGATGATGAGTCATGATCTTGCTATGAAGAAAAAACCCTTAGACACCCTGAAAATCTATTAAATGCTCCAACTGATTCCTCTAACTACCAAAAATTCTCCTTGAACTTCTACACCACCTTCCATTTGTGTTAATTATGAGGACAAATTCCTCATATCTATTGACTTAATATATCTATGCCTATGTCTACTTTAGGCAGATGAATGTTCATGCTTGTCAAAGCTATGACTATATTAAAATATGAGACACTTCATTATAAATGAAAACCAATCTCATTTATTGTTTTTCCTATATTTATCATATTAATCAAAATCTTAAAGGCCACATAGCTTTGTTTTTGATCTCTATTAGGTATAAGTACACCTATTTTTCCTTTAAACATTTATGGAAGCCAAGAACTCATTATCTACATAGATCTTATTTAAAGAGCAATGATCATAGTTATGAAACAATACTGCAACCCTAGAAAATGGGCATTGTAAGTTCTTAAACTTTAAACCAGAGGCCAATACTAAGCTTTAATGGTGATGGAGCTTCATCATTAATTATCCTAGCTATATGACTACATCTTATGTTTAATGGTGCTCGATTGAACTCTAATGGTGGCATGACCCTTTGAATCATTGATCTTGGTTTAACCTAAACCATATTCAACCTCTATTTGAAGTCCTTAGATTTCAAATTTTAATAATGAATTTCAATCTTGATTTTGGCCTTCTCAAATTATGCCATCTTTCATCTCTTCATTCATTTTGTAGGATCCTATTGACTCTTTAACCTCTCACTTGCTACCAATCTCCTTTTGCATGGATAGATCACATACTATTTATCTACCTAATAGTTGTTATGGTCATGAAACGTGGTAGATTATCGTTTTTATTTGAGATTTGTTGACTTGTTGACTCATCAATAACAATTGATCTACCTTTTAATGATGGATCATGCACCATCTATCTACTTTTACCCACTATCTTTGTCAATTGCTATATGTTATTGATCTACTTTTGGGTACCCAAGATCTTACCACTTATTAGTTGTGCAGTCAATCTTAGGGGATATTGACCTTCTTACTATGATCTCACCATTAGATCTTATATGTATGATTAAACATGTTCCATTAGATATTTAGGACCCACTTACATTGCTAATCATCCACTCATTGTTATATTTGATCTTAGGTTCTAAGATTTGGACACTTGTTATCTATGTATTCATCCTTGGAAATTTTTAATTCAAATGGATATTTATTGTAGCTTTCACTTGATGTCTACATGCACATCTTACTATGAAAGTCTAAATGTAAAGGTCTATATCTTAAGATCACAAAGACATCAAGATATGAAATTTTCAAAGCATGATCAAGGCATGAAAAAAACCATGTCCATGAAATCTTTTGGATTTGAGAGGCCTCCTAAGAATAATTATAAAATGTATATGCAAAATAGTCTATTCATTTCTTTGTGATGTATGATGATGGTCTAACTCCTTAAGATCACCAAATTTACACTTTAAACCTGATTAAAGTGATTCAAAATATTACAAATGGAAAGTGATATTCTCCTAAAGTTAGTTTTCTCCTTCTAATATTAGATTATTCCTCAACCAAGACTTTACTTAATTGTTTAAACCATATCTAGTCAAGGATTCTTATGTGGGCCAAATTTATCCAACATCCTTGGTGACTCAATTGGGAAGCACACCTTCTATGATTGAGAACCCATACTAGTTGCCTTATCTAATCCATTGGGCATATTTTTATAATTTGATATAAATTAAGTAAGGTTGTCTCTTTCTTGAAAACCCTCTCTTGAAGAAACAGGGACCAAAAGAAACAAAACAAAACAAAGTGCACAAGGCACTTATTTAAGGGAAACATAGAACAAGAAAGGAAACTAACCTAAACAAAGCAAGGGAAACTAACCTACTAAATAAATTTGCACATAGGCACTTAGAGAAAAGTAGAGAAATCTACTCTAATATATACAATATTATATAGTAATTTATAAGCACCTTCCTCATCAGTCAAATGGGAAAATTTTAGTATAATTCACTTGTAACAAACTAAGATTAAAAATACCTTACTTTGGAGGTACCAAAAATGGTGAACCAAGAATCTTGATGGATAATCCTTTTGATGTTTTCTCTAAAGGATGAAATGGAATAAACATGTCTCCAATATAAACACACTAGTCCAAATCTTCCAATCTTGGTTCATGTTGGACTCTATGAGTACTTGTTTGATGTTGCTCATCATCCTTGAGAAATCTTTTCATGAATACTTCATTTAGGATCTTGGGAGAAACTACACTTGGTTAAATTGGTGGTTCAATAAGACCATGTTCTTCTTCCTTATCCTTGTGTAAATGAGTATGATCATTCTTAAAACAACATGCTCATAGCTTTTTAGAAGGACATGTCTCTTAGCCTCCTCAAACTCTTTGGTCATGGAATTGAACCACTAGCATAACTCTTTAGGCTCTTCACTGGTATGCTTCTCAAACTACATCACCTAAGCACTTAAGATGTCTCTTTCATCAACCCCACTCAAGATTTCATCTTGTTCTTCAATTGAAAATGAGGGTTGATTTGACCATCTAAGGTCTTAAATATCACACTTATCTTTCTCAAGATTTGATTTACTTTCCTCTAAGTCTAACATATTAGGGTTATCCTTAACTCACACCTCATCTTGAAGTGGACCAACCTAAGACACCTAGTTCTAATCATCTTCTTCATTTATGTAGAATGGAACTTTAGTATTTCATTCAAGGTTTGCCCCATGTTTAGCGTAAAGATTGTCTTCTTCAAGTAAATTTGCAACATTAAGTTGCTCTATTTCAATCAAGAAATTTGATCACAAATTATACTAATGATCTTATAAGTTACTTAATCTAAATTTGACCTCCATAATAAGTTCATGAAGGTTATCTTCTTGCTTCTCATCAAGTTTCTTTAACTTGAAAGATGAATCATGCTCCTCCCTATAAAGTGGGATGCTTATCATGATTTACTCATCATAAACACTTGCATTTTCCTCTTTTGGCTCACTTATGACTACAAGCTCCTCCTTTATCATTTGTAAAATAAGATCTTTATCTAAGATGGAGATGGTGGGAGGGTGAATAAGTTCACTTTGCTTTCAGCTTAAGATAGTGTTTATCTAGATAGGTACCTTACAAGGTCTTTTTGGTGGCTCTTGAGGAACTACCTTAACTAATACCTCATTATTTATGCCTAAACTAGTTTACATGATGGAAATGAGTAGGGAACAAACATCTTTTCTTCTTTTTGAATGGCTATAGGAGAGGGTGGTCTCACAAGTGAGGTCATGACATAAATAAGGTCAAATGTGTTGGAGAAGATCCATGATGGAATGGATTCATACTCTTGAGTGGGAATGGGCATAGGGGTAGGGGTAGGAGAGGGAAAAATGATTGGCTCAAGTTTGGTATAATATTTCTCCCACTACTCAAACACTTTTTCAATGGATAACACCCACCCTTTCAATTGATACTTCTCACCCAATCAATAGTTAGCTTTTTTAATGGATGCCCTCATATTCCAAAACTTTTTAAATAATATATTTATCCCCTCCATCAAATGAATATGGGGAATTATTATCTAATCATAACCCCCTCATTTATTTTAATGATTATTCTACCTTGGTCTAGTATTGCCTCACTGATTTTTGATAAGGATGGAATTTTACAAGGATAACTAGGGGGTTGATTAAAAACTTTGGGAGGCTGAGCTTGAGGCTCTTGGAGGGTAAAGGACACATAATATTGATCTAAATGAGCTTGATACTATTCATAAGATAGCAATACAATTTTTTTTATTTTTGACCATGCTCCTCATCATTGCTATGTTTTCATTCTTATAAGATGACCATTTTTCACCCTCACAAACTAGCCATCTATTCTTTTCCAACTAAAGAGCACTCCTTTCCTCTTGTATAACATGGATAGGGATGATTGGAGAAAACTAAAAACCATTACCAATCTCCTCTATCAACTAAATATAAAATGATAATGCTTGCTTGACTCTTGAAGAGGTTGTAACAAGATACGCCTGGTCTTGACAAGGGGAATTAGAAGATTGATTTAAATGCAAAGGAGGCTAACCTTAGTCATAAATAGGGGTGAGAGGAGGTTAAAAGCCATGATAAGATTGATAGGTTATTTGATGGCAACTTTGGGGGAATACATAAACATTATTTACCTCATAAGTGTGATGCTGAGGTAGAAAAAGAACATACTAATCAAAAGATGGTTGACTGTACATACCAAATTATGATGATTAAACACTTAGTTAGGATACATAAAATAGTTTATAGATGCTTGGAGTCACCATTTATGTTTGAACACTTACCTCCAAGGGTTGATTGGGTGAAGAGAACACCAAAACTCTTCACCAAGGAAAAATGTAGTAAGTCCCATCGAGCATGCCAAAACTATTGTGGCATTAATCTGCACCTTTGGAGAAAGTTATTCAGGCTCTCTCCAACTAATCTTTAATATTGGGACAACCCCAAGCTTTGGGTAACCTAGGATGGGGTTGAACCTCCATACAAGGTCAACTTCCTCTTGATGGATCACCTTAACTAATGTTGTCATAAGGGAAAGGGATAGAAAGGGGAAAATCTCTCCTAATAAATTTAAAATGTGATGCACCAAATAAAAATGGGAAATTACCATAAGCTTGAACCCACACTAGATCTTTAAAAGATAATACTAGCTCACACAACCTCACAATATAACTCAGTGCATAAGTATTTCATAGACTAGATTTAGGAAGTACACTAATATAGACATATAAATAGATTTAAAACACCCTAAAAGAGGTTATAAAGGAGGATGATGGATACAAAAGAATCCCCTTCACAAGGCCATCATGCACAACTCACTCAAAATAGATCTAAGGTAAGAGATAGGTAAATAAAGTCTTTTATTGCATCAAAAGGTAGTTCTTAAATTTTTTTGACATGGGTTATTCTAATGAAGAGGATAATATCTTGAAATATCTCAAATATTCCCTTGATACTCCCCAAAATGAGCATCCTTACCAATGGGAAAGAATGGGTGATAAATAGAAAAGTTGAAGAGAGAAGAGAGGAAGCATTCCATCTGAGATCATTAAATTAAATTACACCTTTTGATGAATAATCCATCATATTTTTATAAAAATTGGGTTAATACATCATAGATGAGTTATCTTTCATTTATTCCAATAGTCCCTGAATCTTCTCATTGGCTAAAAAAAATACACTAAAAGACAAAAAAGTGTCTTAGGATGATGAGTCATGATCCTGATATGAAGGAAAAAACCTTGGGCACACTTAAAATCTATTAAATACTCTAACTACTTATTCCTATAACCACCAAAAATTCTCTTTGAACTTTTATGCCACTTTTCATTTGGCTTCATTATGAGGACAAAGTCCTCATATCTATGGACTTGATAAATTCATGCCTATGTCTTCTTTAGGTAGCTAAATGTTCCTACTTATCGAAGCTATGATTATATTAGAAAATGAGACAATCCTTTGTTAATAAAAAATATACCCCACTTCAATGTCTAGACATAGGTTTACTATAGATGAAAACCAATCTCATTTATTAATTTTCCTATAGTTATCATATGAATGAAAAGCCTTCAAGCCACGTAACTTTTTTCTTGATCTCTATTAGGTCTAAGTAGACCAATTATGTCTTTGATAATTTATGAAATAAAATAAATAATTATATATAAAGATCTTCTTTAAATAGTAATGATCATAGTCATTAAACAATACTACAACCCTATAAAATGAGCCTCATAAGTTCTAAATCTTCATACCAAAGGTTGAGATGGAGCTTTAATGGTGATGGAGCTTCATCATTAACCATAAAAACTATATTACTACATATTATTCCTAGTGGTACTTAAATGAGCTCTAATGATGGCATATCCCTTTGAAACATTGATCTTGGTTCAACCTAAACCATATTCAACCTCTTTTTGAAGTCCCTAGCTTTCAAATTTTAAAAATGGTCATCGATATTGATTTGGGCCTTCTAAAATTATGCCATATATCATCTCTTCATTCATTCCATAGGATATTTCTGACTATTTGACCTCTCACTCATTTTTGATCTCCTTTTGCATGGATAGATCACATACCATTGATTTACCTGATTGTTTTCATGGTCATGACACTTGGCATCTTGTCATTTGTCTTCAAGATTTATTAAATTATTGACTCATCACTCACCATTTATTCACCTTTGCATGATGTATCATGCACCATTGATCTACTTAGACCCACTAGATTTTCCAGTCACCATGTACCATTGATCTAATTTTGGGTACCTAAGTTCTTACAACTTGTTAGTTTTGCATTCAATCTTAGGATGCACCAACCTTTTGACTATGGGCTCATCATTATATCTTATATTTAATATTAAATGAGCTATGTTGGATCTTTAAGACCCACTAACATCATTGATCACCTGTTTACCATTAGATTTGATCTTATATTTTGATATTTGTACACTTTTCAGTCATACATTCATCCTTAGAATAATTGAATTTAAATAGCTATTTGCCACAACTTTAACTTGATTTCCTTCCACACATCTTAATTTATAAGTCTAACTTTAAAGGCCTATATCTTGAGATAAAAAAGACATTAAGATATGAAATTTGTAGGGCATGATCAAGGCATGAAAATTACCATGTATATGCAATCCTTTGAATCTAAGAGGCCTCCTAAGCATGCTTATAAAATGCAAAAGCAAACTAATTTGTTCATATCTCTATGACATGCGATGATGGTCTATCTCCTTAAGATCACCAAAGTCACACTTTAATCCTACTTAAAGTGTTTCAAAATCTTGCAAATGGTAAGTGATATTCTCTTAAATTCTATCTTCTCCTTCTACTACTGAATCATTCTTCAAATATGACTCTACTCAACTATTTAAACAATATACAATCAAGGCTTCTTATGTGGGCCAAATTTTACAATAGGTACCATTATATTTTAAAAATAAATAAATATTTTGGGTGATAATACTTTACATAAGGGTGACATAATATTCATTTTACCTACATGCAAGAAATTAATATTACATAAGTAGTATTATCCCTTGTGTTTCACCTTATTTTGGATTAATGTACCTAAATGAGATTTTTCATACATATTTAGATTCATATATAGGTTAGAATAAAATATTTAATTAGACTTTTCTATCTATTAAAATATAAGAGGAATAGGGTAATTACCTTTTTAATGTTATGTTCAAGTTTGAGATTGTGTGTAGGTGGTAGAAAGAACAAGAAATAAAAATGGGGTCATTCAACTCTAAAAAATGACATATATTTTCCTAGAGGGATACATTAGTAGCTAGTTACTTTCCTCAGCTATAAGCCTCTGACCTCTAATGGAATTGTCCCTATAACTTATGGCTATTTATTTCATCATATATCACTACACTTTATAGTAAACCAATGGTCAATATAATATCAATTTTTTTATTATGCTTAAGTCTATAATTCTATTTCATTCACCTTGAAACCATGGTTACACATTCAAAAGTATGTTTACCTAAAATATAGAATGGAAAATATGGGTTAGTAACCCCAAAAAGGGTCAAATGACATGCAACTATCCAAATTAGATGTATGTGTGAAATTGTGCTCATTTAATATGGATGTAACCTATAATATTAATTTTAAAACTTTAAATTAATAAAAATTGACTTGGCTTGGGTGATTAAGAGTTGGATATGGATTTCTCATTATGACTGTTTTCTAATTTTGGAGATTTTGGGTAGTCCTTATCAATGCGCAAATGATAGATAGATGATTGAATTTTTTATTTCTTGATACTTTCTAGGAAGGAATAGGTTTAATTATTTTTATATAAATTGATGAATCTTTAGGTATATTCAAATTCTACTAACATGTTAAATGTATGATACAACCATAGGAATGATCTGAATTCAAAAAAATGATAATTATAATACGTATGAAAATACATAACACGTGGATAAATTCAAAAATATGGAGCTATTTAAGACTACTATAGGTGTCTATAAAATAATAATATTGATTTAATGAACAAGAGATAGCCTAATTAGATAAACATTCAATTAGGATTATATTAGGGAATTCATGTAGGTGATTAACAATAAGTTCAAAAGGAGAGACACATAGAAGGTAAATAAATAGGAGAAAAGCATGTGAAAGAGACATATTTGTATGCACAAGTCATGTGAGGTAAATGTATGCTAATACTAACACTATAAAATTTATATTAGAAACTATGTTTCTAAAAATGCCCGCTTTTATTCTAGTATTAAAAATTCTTAAGTAAAAAGATAAAGATGTTTTATACCTTAGTGTGTAACCTCAAATTGTCTTATAGAGAAGGATCCAAGTTTATAACTTGATCCATGAAAACCTGGTAATAAATATGTAACCATAAAATTACATATATGATATGAAATCCTAAGTAATATAGATCAGTGAAACATTTCAAATTTTAATAGCAAGGAAATAATACATCGATTAGTAGGTAAATTGTGCTACACTCAGAAGCCTTGAAAATTGGGGTGATTAGGCCCCAATGGATAATTTCATTATGTGTATATTCCCCAACAAGAGTGCCAATATTAAATATAAGGGTTTGGAAGTGTATATACCTAGATTTAGTAAAAACCTTGTTTCATAACACTTTTAGGTACTTTGAATGTATATATATCTCAAACCATAAACTAAGTACTTAGTGGTAAACTTTTTTTTTTTTGGTATTAATAATTATATCTCATTATGTGACACCCTAATAATATAATTTCCATAATTATATTCCATATTATGGAGATATTTTTCCCTCCCTAACACCCTATATTATTATAAGGCATGTGTTAGTTCTAAAATTTATGGTCAATATCAATTATCAACACTGACAACAAATAGGGTAATTTCCATGCATACTATTGCAGTTTTTTTAGGGCACATTTCACTTTATAACCATTTTTTGGGAAATTTTGAACTTATTTTTTTAGAATTTTCACACTACTATTTCATTTGTTCGAAGTTACACACACACACAAAGGTAATGTAAAGTATTGTTAGGACAAGTATGTTGCATTATAAAGGGATAGACAAGATTATATACTGAATCCATATAATTACTATAGTTGAATATGAAGTTTACAAGGGTCAATTCACATCTAAATGATTTTACCAAGGCCAATATAGGTGAAATAATAGATAGGATTTCATACACAATTAAACACATAGACATTAACGGGAGAACTACATTTAATTCTTAGCTCTATTTAGAGTATAGAAAATTTAGTGTAGTTTTTCATTAATCAACTAGTATTGACCAAGATCAATCTAATTCAACCATTTAAATCAACACCCCCATTTTGTATCAGATTGCTTTTTTATAACTAGGATTTAGATATATATAGGTGCACCCCCATGATTATAGAAGTGAATAAAGATAAAAATTTCACATTAAAAAATAAACACTGACCAAAAATAAAATAGTCACTTATTATGTTTAGGGTTAGTTCCAACCACTACATGTCAATATCAACTATTGATACAAACTTAGTCCATTAGAGCCAACTAGAAGGAAAAAGGTGGAAAAAAATCACATATAAAACATTTACATAGGAATGAGATGTAGAATTTATATAATTAGACTTTCCATCCACATGGAAAATAATCTAAGAGAATTCTTTCAACTTGAATATTTTTTAATATATTTATCATGAATATTTGTATATGTTTTTAAAATTAAAATTTAATCATTATTAAATTCATTCCTATCACAATAGGGTTTTATTAATGTAAATTATAATAAAAAATATTGGTTAACCAAAATATTAATTGAACCATCCTTCCAAGGTTTTATTTTTTGTGTTTATGGTTTCAAATTTCATTTTTGATTTCCTTATACAAAAACTATATTTCAAATTTTTTTATGCCATTATTTCATTTGTTTGATTTTTGTATTTCTATACAAAATATATTTTTAGCTTTGGCATTAGAATTTCCATGCTATTTTTTAATTTTTATTAAGCATTACCTATATTGCAATGTCTTGTTTAAAACTAAATAAATTAGACATGGATAATAATTCAAGAACCCCTAATCACTCTAATCATGTGAAATTATTATTATTTATAAAATGCATCTATTATGCATATGATATTGAATGAAATAATAGATAAACATGTGTAATTAATAATTCTAATCATATACATGAAGAATACAATATTAAAGGAATGGATTAAAACCATGATTATAAAGAGGATTGGTATGATAGTGAAAACTATAGTCAAGAATAAAATGAATCCAGTAATGATGAAGTAGAAGTGTCTCCTTATAGTACTTCCTCTTTTTATTATTCTTTAAATAATACAATATAACTAAATAAGCAAAATAGTAATGAGCACATTAATGTTCCTATCTACCTTATGAGTTAAAAGCGTGAAGATTATCTCTCTAAAACACCTTGTTTATCTCTAAAATTTTCCACATCGTATCATCTCATTAACCATTATAAAATACAAAAGCATAAGATTTGCATAAAAATGAAAAAATAAGGTGAATAATTTAAAATTCATTATATCTCTCTATAAGTGGTGAATGAATGAAGAATTTAAACTTATTTATCTCTATAAATGGAAAAATAATGTGAAAAATGTGACATTATTTCTCTCTCTATAATTGGCAAAATAATGTGAAATTCCTTCTCTCTCTAAAAATGCCAAAAATAATGTGAAAAATATGAAATTTGTTATCTCTAGAAATGGCAAAAGAATGTGAAATTCCTTCTCTTTCTCTAGAAATGATAATTGATTTTATAGAAAATAAAATTCATTCTCTCTATTTAAAAATAGAAAAAGAAAGTGAAATCCCCTCTATCTCTCTAAAAATACTAAATGAAATAAACACATTATTATTTTTTTGAAATACAATGTTAAAATATCTCTTCCAATGATCCTTCTATTGGAACCAAATATGATGAAAATGTAATAATATGGAATGGTATAGAATGAAAATCTATGGAAGATGATGTTACATATGAACGCGATGTTTCTTATCAACTAATGCCTATACCATATTCATCCATGCTTAATAGTGTACATATGGAAAATTACAATAGTAAGATTCAACCATTAAATGATTTTTTTAATGATCTTAATATGCCTTCCAAATCATATCATTAATCTTTTCTATGGGTTCCTTGTAGATAAACATTATTATCTAACCATACAAATAAAATCATACCATGCTTGAGTTAATTCTAGTATTTTATAGGGAAACCAAATTGTACATATTTTTATATGTGCACCATTATATCATAACTTACGTATACCTTCATTTAATATGTTATATAGAAGTAGTGATCCTTATATACATCCTAGATACTTCAAATCTTCTATAGAAAAATATGATGATAGTTAGATATTAATAAATGTATTTCCAAAATTTTTAATTAGAAAATGTTTGGAAACTCATGTAATATGAATTAATAAACTCCATATATAATCAAATAAAAGTTTACAATACAATAAGAGTCAATCAATAATTGGTGAAATACCTTCTATGCCTATGAATCATCACTATCACTATGTATATTATCCCTAAAAGTATATTATGCTCTAATATCTCCTTTATTGCTATATGACTGAGATCTATATCACCTCATGTGCTCTTGAAAAATTCCAAATTAAACCTTAATATACACATGCTTATCTTGTAGATCATTATAAATAACTATAATATCCCTATATATATCAATACTACCCTTAGTCATGTTCTTTGGCTATCTATCTAGATCTACCTATAGATCATCTCACTAACCCAAAACTATAGTAAAACAATAGAAACAATAGAAACCTATTAGAAAAGGGGTGCATGTACACTCAAAATATGATACACCCTCCCAATAAATTCACTACTAACTATGTGACAAGGAATATCTAATTCAAAGTAATAATAATCATGTCTACCACAATTTCTAAATACTTATCACATACATTAAAAACATGGAATACATACATGATATTAATAATTTATAAGTAAGAATAAAAAATCAAGAATAAATACATAAGTATTTATATACACACATATAACTATTTAAATAACTATAGCATTAACTAAAGCTAATTGGGGGTAATCTGACCTGATCGTCATCTCCTCCACTTGCTTCATATCCCCTACCTAACTTGGAGTAACACTATCTAGATCCATGAAAATGGGAAAGAGAATAAGCCATATCACACCTATCCACCATGGAGTGTACAATGTATTACAACCATGCATCCATATATGAAACACAAATTGGATTATCTACATCTTCTATATGTAAATGTGATAAATATACATCATTTAGCTATATCCTATCATATGCATGATAATATAACCTCATGATCTATGTCCAATGGTACAAGGTTGGTAGTACATCTTGTTAGATGCCAAAATATCATGTCACCCTCTCAAATTAAAATCTCTCCATAAATTTGAGAAATTTGTCATTGAGACACACAAATAAATGTGACATAACTTGATTTAATACTTAGGCCACCTATTGTATTCATGGTATGGCCTCCATACCATAACAATAGGTGTAATCTATTATGGATCACATGATACTCCATCATTCTCAAAATGAGATTCATATACAAAACTAACCACTCTAAAAAAGTCTATAGATAGACCCAACCTCGAAAAGGTTATTCAATCATCTGAATAATAGTGATGTGCTCATATGCCTAAACATGTAGTGAAGTCATAATGCGAAGGCATCCAACATGACATTCCAATATGAACATGTATAAATCTATATACAAATGGGACACCATGGTGAGGCCCCATGAATATCTTATGTCATTCTCCTCAATGACATGAAAAAATTCATACATCCAATTTGAGATGGAAAAAATATTTTGATCCCTAAAAGTAAATGAAGCAATCAAAAAAATATAAATTTATGTTATTGTAAAATATTTAAGGTAACAATATCCCTAAGTAGTATTGTAGAATCATGTAATTTACACTCATAACCATATGTATGATGAATCATATATATGTGAGCATCAAAAAAATATCTTTACCTCAGTATGCCCTATAACAAAACCTATTCACAAAATATAGGGAATTGAAATATTTTCCATACATCATCTAATGTCATAATAATATGCCTTGTAGGGAGCCAAAATGTGCATGTATCAAGATTCCACCTCCTAACCAAGGTGGTCATTATATTAATATCATATGGGATCTGACCTAAATAGAACATATGTCTAATAATAACTATATCAAATATCAAATATCTGAAATCATCTAAACCAAGCTTGATAATGGTCTCCATATTACCATATTGGAACTTTCTAGCATGCAAGTACCTCTATAAACATACACACACAAAAAACATTTTCAATAAAAATTGACTAAATGCCTAAAACAATAATTAAAATTAGTTAAAATCTAAGGTCAAATATAACAAGATGAATTCACTATCATTAGGAATTACCATTAGAACCAGTTTGTTTTATTGATTAGTACCATTGAAAAAATGATAGTTTCATCGGAACTTGACTATAATGAACTCTTTGGATAAATATAAAAATTATTTTAAAATGACTAAAATCTACCTTAAAACATCTATAATAATGTTTTTTTTCCAAAAAAAATTCAAAACTAAACATTTGGATAAAAAAGGTACTTTTTTTTACATACTAAGTCCTTAGGCTACTAGGTCGTAAGGTAGTTTGAAAATAATTAAAATATTGAGGTAACACATATTAATGCCTCAACATAATTAAGGGTTATAAATTAAAAAAACACTATCAATAATTTGTAATTGAATTAAAAATCCTAAAAAATAAATGTATTTATATGGGTTGACTTTTTCAGTATGCATTATACCTTGTTTACTTTCTAAATTAATACATGTGAACCTTCTACACATGATATGTCAAACACCATGTATCAAGATTACTCCTCATAATTTGGATTGGAATAAAATTGAAACTTTATTATACATGATAAAATATATTAAAATATTGATGATAATATATGATACACAAAATTTTATGAATAATCTCCTTTTTCAAAAAATTATCCTATATTTTCAAATAGGTGAAACTTTTGACTCTTAATACATGCCATTACCTTTGTAAATTATTCAATATTATCAAATGAGAAAATTTATCTAATTATTTTATATATGTAATAAATTAAAATAAAATATAAAATACAATGATATAAACTCATGAAGAGAATATTTCAAATAAAAAATTGAAATAAATTCATTAAATTATACAAATCATCAAGCTTACCTAATTACATATATCTTTTGATATGATCAATCCAATAGTAATATCCATCACATTAGAAGGGGGGAATAGATTGGGCTTATTTTTTTATGTTATCATATTTTATAAAAATGCACATGATTTAGATTAACATATTCTAACATAGTACACATGATTCAAATTATCGTATTTTATCATAATACACATGATTAAGATTATCAGGCTTGGAAAGTTACATATGATTAAAAAGGTATGATATGGTGTAGTTAAATAATAAATATTATCACATCAATATATAATATGGGGGCATGTGAAATACATATGAACTCATTTTAGACACTTGAGTATATATTGATACACACTTGGGTCCATATGCACACAATTTATAGGAACAATAATTATAGATTTATATGTACACAATCATATGAGATAAAGGTTATTAGATTTTAAAAATATGCTATGTACCTAGGGATATGATATATTGATGTATATGGGTTGATGGAGATGCCGACATGTGGCACACATCCCCTTTGTTATATGGGTACACTATATTAGGATAATAGAGTAACTTATGGAAGTAGTACATTGGGTAATGGTTGGCCTACATTGGATTAGGAGGTTACCCATCCATGGGTTAGATAGATGTATATATAGGAGATGATTATCATGGGAAAGATATCAAGTAAGCATTGAGCCTTCTATTGTAAGAGAATATTGGAGGTTGTCCCCTCGAAGAGACATTATGGAGTTATTCCTTCCTAAAGAAGTATTATATGGTGTTTCCCTACCTTAAGGGTATTTCTGCATATATTGGATCTTACAAGTGGTATTAGAGCTTTGATTTGGGAAATTTGTGTGGAGCGAAACCCTAATTTCACTATATCTTCTGAAATATAGGAAATTTATATTCGAAATTTTTACTGGAGATGTAATAAAATATAAGAGAAGCGTAGTAAAAATTTCAAAAAATTTTGATTTGCTTTGAGGGAGTTATTTCTATTTTAGGGTTTATAATATTTTTGCTATATCTTCCAAAATATAGGGAATTTTTATTTTAAATTTTTACTAGAGATGTAATAAGATTTAAGAGAAGTTCAGTAAAAATTTCAAAATTTTTGGAGCTATTTTGAGTGATTTTTTGTGATTTTATGGATCCGTTTTGACATTTTAGGGTTTCATGAACCTTAATTTTTTTGTGGATCATGGAGTTGCAAAAATTTTCAGGGGAAGATGATGTTGATTCTAGAGAATGATGACTCAATTTTAAGGAGAAGAATACTACAAAAATTTTATGGAAAATAGAATTATGTTTTTCTTTGTCTGGGCTTGCAAAACATTGGTGGACTAATGAATTGAGCTTTGCGCAATAGTATTCTTCATGGGAAGCAAAGGAGAAAACCTTCCTAGATCGATGGGATATAAATGAAAAAGAGGATGTAGAAAAGGAAGAAAATCATGATGATAAATAAGAAGAAGTAGAAAAAGAAGAAGAAGAAATAGAAGAATCAGTAGAAGAATAAGAAGAAGTAGTAGAAGAAGCAATTGAAGAAGAAAAAGAAGAAGAAGAATTGGATGATAAGGGTTCAAATAATTTGGCTCCAAATAAATCTGAGTCAATTGTTCAATTTCATGGATGCATTCAAAAGAATAAGGTGGTTGTGTCCATAAACCCTACCAGCAAATATAACTTCATTAACATGAATGTGGCCAAGCATCTACATGTTCAAGAAAAGAATATCAAAGAGGTTCAAGTAGATGGTAAGAATATTTCAATGTTTGAAGATCTGAAGCTCATTATGGAAAAATATGTTTTGCATTCAGATTTTTATGCTTTGGATATGGATGATGTGGATATAGTTCTTGGATATCCATGGTTAGAGACTTTGGGAACAATGAATATTAATTTTCAAAAAAAGTTCATGAAGTTTTGGTATAATAAAAAGAAGATCACTTTACAAGATATCATAGTGAAAAAGGCACCAATAACAATCCAGGTAAACCATAAGGATGAGATTGAAACAGGTGATGAAGATCATGATGAAGATTTAGATGATATAGATAAAGACACACTAAAAATGAGCACTTCATCTACTCAAGAGAGAAAGAAGGAAAAAGTGGAAGAGGTAGGAGTAAAGGTGGATAAGGTCAAATTATTGGAAAAGGTTGAGGTATATAGACACCCACATCATCATGAGAGGAAAAAATCATGGAACCAGGTGAGGAAGTGTCATAATAACAATCATTTTGTCTATACAAGAAATAAAATTTCCAATCATTATGGATATGCATGGAATCCAAAGAAAAAATACTATGGCACATGGAATGAATGTGGAAATCACTATGAATATGCATGGAAGAATACCTACTATGGTCATGGTTGGAATCAAAGTAGAGTAGTGGATTATGGTACATGGAATAAAAAAAGGAATAATTATGATTGGACACCAAAGTAACATAATTATGATCATAAATGCAAACAGAGGAGCACAAGGGAATTTGGAAACAAGCTTGGAGAGCTATCACCTACCAAGATCACATATGGATGGCTAGATGATCAATATTGGAGACACGTGTGCAATGATTTGAAACACACTCATTATTTGGTTTCTTCCTATGTTTTGGGCATGAAACATGTCAAGGAGGGAAGGAATGCTATGTACCTAGGGATATGATATATTGATGTATATGGGTTGATGGAGATGCTGACATGTGGCACACATCCCCTTTGTTATATGCGTACACTATATTAGGATAATAGAGTAACTTATGGAAGTAGTACATTGGGTAATGGTCAGCCTACATTGGATTAGGAGGTTACCCATCCATGGGTTAGATAGATGTATATATATCGGAGATGATTATCATGGGAAAGATATCAAGTAAGCATTGAGCCTTCTATTGTAAGAGGATATTGGAGGTTGTCCCCTCGAAGAGACATTATGGAGTTATTCCTTCCTAAAGGAGTATTATATGGTGTTTCCCTACTTTAAGGGTATTTCTGCATATATTGGATCTTATCAAAATACATGTATATAATTCTATATCAATTGATTTAATATTTAGGATAAATTATACTTATTCATGCACATATATACACACTCAAATTTAATGGGCATGATACTAGTTTATATTCATATAGAACAACATAATTTATAGTTTATTGATAAATCGATATCATTCCCCTTCACACTTAGTATAAATATGTTCATGATGGGGGCATGGACATTGTCTATTCTAGTTTTATCATGTATTTATCATACACAATAACACATTTTATAGTTGAATGGAAAATGGTGGTCATTCTAGCTCAAACTAATCATATCTATGGTCATGATGGGGGCATGACCATTGTTCATTATATTTCAATCATTCATTCTATTCTACATTGATATAAATTATACATTAGAACTTGCATTCATGATGGGGACATGACAATTTTTCAATCTCTTGTGTTCATGTGTTTTGTACATGGAGTGAAGTTAGGTGAAATTGAGCAAAACTACATAATTAAACCTATAAATCATATGTAAAGGTGGATTCTTTTTCAATGATGTGTTAAGGTTTAGTGACGCTAAACACATCTCTCATTAATCCCAACATTGAGTTTCCATTTTTCATCTTGGAAATATTCTTTAAAAAAAACACTCAAAAGCTTTTCCATTTCCCTGGCTAGGAAGTGAATAATCCACATTGACTATGTCAAATTTTTACCCTTGGAATATCCATTTTTCATGAAAATATCACAACGTATGAGAATATTAAATTAGGACACCATAAGACATACATATATTTATAGTTATTATTTTAATATCTATTTCATGACAACTAAATTTTATTTATCCAAGAAAAAATCTATCTAATCTCATACATCATCTCTTGTAGGAATACTTGGACATCATTGGAACAAACAAAAAGTATAGATTCATAATCACTAAGCCATGTTTGCATTGCAT